>OZ002744.1:147499364-149899364 GCA_963924295.1 Dioctria rufipes | reverse complement strand
GGTGCGACTTGCAAAGCAGATCGGGTTATCTTCTCATATTTTCCCTGGAGAAAGTACAGCTCCCACAGCTAAATCGCTTGCATCAGTTGTTATTATAAACTCTTTACTGAAGTCGGGATATGCGAGTACTGGAGAACTAATAAGTTTTTCTTTAAGTTGTCTGAATGCTTCATCACATAGAGCATCCCATTTGAAGTCAACATTTTTCTTCAATAAGTTCGTTAACGGTTTTGCTGCATCGGAAAAATTTGAAATAAATCGACGATAATAGCCTGCAAATCCCAGAAATGATTTAACATCTTTGGTCTTTTTAGGTCTAGGGTAAGTCTTAACGACTTTTATTTTGTCGGAGTCTGGCTTAAGTCCGTATTCAGAAATAATGTGCCCCAAATATGTTAATTCTCTTTTTATAAAATTACATTTTTCTGGTTGTAGCCTTAAGTGATTCTTACGAAGACGATCTAGTGCGTTAGTTAATTTGACGTTATGATCTCGCAGATCGTATCCGTAGATAACAATATCATCTACATAAACAAAACATTGTATACCCTGCAATCCCATCAGCACGTTGTTCATTAATCGCTGGAACGTTGCGGGTGCGTTCTTCAGCCCAAATGGCATCCGTAATGTCCAAATGGTGTACTGAAAGCAGTTTTCTCGCGATCTTTTTCGACTACTGAAATCTGGTGAAATCCGGTCGCCAAGTCCAATGTACTGAAATATTTAGCTTTCCCCAGCTGATCCAATATATCGGTTATATTGGGCAGAGGATACGCATCACCAATGGTTATGTCATTCACCTTGCGGAAGTCCACCACCACTCTCCACTTTTTATTACCTTTGCCATCAGCCTTTTTCGGTACCAGGAGAAGAGGTGAGTTCCATGGACTGTAGCTTGGTCTTACAACACCACCTTGCAGCATTTCGTTTACCTGCTTATGAATCTCTACGTTTTGTGATTCAGGGAGTCTATATGGTCGCGTATATATAGGAGGTTTATCAGCCTGGGTAGGTATATAATGTGTAATGTCATAAGTATAAGACAAGACGTCTCCTTCTAAAAAAGATAAGTCGTTATATTGCCTACAAATATTTGTTATAGATCGTTTTTCTTCTAGATTACAATGATCAAGTCTTAGTAACTCTTCCAATTTATTTAAACGATTTTTTACTGGGTTACTTTCTGAATCTGGTTCAATAATATCGAAGTTATATAGGTCATCCCATTCAATGTCTGCGTTTTGTAAATCTAAATCTACCTCTCTATCATTCGAAATCATCACTAATATTCTGATAGTTTGGTTCGTTGGTCTGGCCATGGTTGCTGCCAGATAAACACCGTTTAACAATTGTTTTTTTCTAAAGACTACTTCCTTACTGTATTTAAAAGGAATTTCCACAATTTGTTCACTTCGCGGTTTCAACTTAATTATTTTCGGTTTAGAGCATTCCCCTTTAGTTTGTTTTGATAAGGGGTCAGAATGGTAGCTTTCTATCTCTTCTGAACCTATTACAGTGTTTCCTAACCTAAGCGTCTGAGTGAGTATTGGGATTATGTTACCTTCTCGGTTTTCCTGGTTTATCTCCACGGACGAGATTTTATTCATAGTTTGATACTCGGGATTCGAAAACACAAATTCGGTAGTTTTCTCGAAGTTTCCTATGTGATGGCTTTTTTCCAATAACACATTATTGCTTATTTCAGGTCGGATCAACAGCTCGTTATTATTATGTATAATCAATGGTACATTTATATTTCCTTAAAAAGTCGTATCCAATTATACCATCGTACGCAAGATTAGCTTCGTGTGGCAATAGTTCGAATGGGTGTTGTAGCAGTAGTTTGTTGTTGTCTAGTGTGGTCTAGTGTACCAATCAAGGTGCCAAAGGTTTGAACTGACTCTCCGGCTATCGTTGATATTCGACGAAAAGTATTTTATCTAAGATTCGATTTTCCTTTTGTTCTCTCGTGCATTTTATTAGACTAATATCTGCACCTGTATCTATGAGGAAGGTAATATAACGTTTATCCGTAGGCTTAAAAGGTATGGTAATAGTTGTTTCACTTTTATTCATGCAAAGCGAGACTTTAACGATTGTTGGTATATTTTGTTTTAAGATCTGTGGACATCGGCAGAATGAGTTATTCGAGACGGAGTGCCGATTTCCTCCTCCCGAACAAAGCCGTTTCCCGTGTGTGTACCTTGTGGTACATCGATTACATGTAATGATTTCGCTTTTGGTTGCACGGAATGATTCTTAGATCTAGTGGGTGCATAATGTATGTTCAGAATGTTTTGAGGACGATGCCTCTCTTGTGGCCTTGTATGTGCTTGAGAGAAACTTCCATACGTAAGTGAAAGGTTTCGATTCCTTTCCCTGAAATAGTGATCGTTTCGGCTACGTGCATTATTGTTATACATTCTCCATCTGCAATGTTCAATCGAGTGGTTGGGCTTCTTACAGTATGTACAAGTAAGATATTGTACTTCTTTTTTGATATGTCTGGGAGTAAAATGGGGTAAGTTTGTGTTTTTAAAACAAGTTTCTCGTGTGTGTCCTTCCTTGCGACACAACTGACAGAAAAGAGCTTGCCTTGGTGAGGGCTTACTCATATGCATATGTATCGGAGCACTTCTTTCCAGCCTTGAAGCTTGCTCGACGGCGTATGCTATGGACTTTTTAAGAATCTTTTCTCCATGAGCCTTAACCAATAATCTCAAACTATAATTTCTCAAACCGTCTTCAAAAGCTTGCAGTGCCCGTTTATCATTTTCTTCACAAAGGTAATCACGAATACTCGTTTCGCTCACATTAAAATAGGTAGTTGAGTTTGGTGCCCCTAAAAGTTGTTGAACTCTGTCCCCGAATTCTTTGACCGATTCTTTAATATTCTGCTTAGCAGACAGAATTTCGTTCTGCACGGTCTCGCGGGACCTTTCATCCTTAAAATTGTCTCTCAGTTCCTCTGATAATTCCTCCCATTTAGAGAACGTTTTGTATTGCACTAACTCGTAGGCAGTCCCTTGCAATCTAGTTTTAACAATCTCTAGAAATAGTTTCTGTTCAGTAGCAGATTTTGTGGAAGTAAACAAGACATCTCCACATGCGATGAACTTGTTTCGTTCAAGAGGATTCCCATCAAATACGGGAATAATATTGTGAACATCTGCTAAACTTAGTTTGACTTCCATAGTAGAATCTGTGCTGTCCGAATGATAAGGTAGTTCCTCGAACAGACATACTACGGCTACTTGTCTTCGCGTTAAAATATTGACGAGAGATTAGTGTAACTCGGGCAGATCTAACTTCGGTCCTTCCAAGTTAACTGTGGAAGAAGTTTTGTAACTGGGGTAGTTTTAACACGCTTCCGAAATTCGCGAGGCTTTATCTCAATGCACTACATGATTTGAACAAAACGTTTCACAATCATGCGAACAAATTAACTAGATTACACTTCCAATAGACTTTTGACGTTGAAGAAAAATGTGTGGGTTAGTAAATAAGGTGAGAAACTTCCTGTTCAAGTAAAGGTTGCCCCATAAATCTAATCGAATTCAAAATCAATTAAAATATATAAACATTGTATAAACTCCAGTTTTATTAACAGTAATGACTGTGATAGATCGATGATGCTAAACAATAAGATTCGATTTCGGTCTTGAGAATATCAAACATGGAGACTATTCGATTTTTTAAAAAAAATTAACAGAAAGAACTAAAAAAGGTATGGATGTTTTAATTTAAAGTAGGAAAAAAATTAAGTAAAATTCTCTCGATCGCAAAACATAATTCGACTGGGGAAGTATATCTTCTTCCTTTTTCCACTCTTTATTTACACAAATTAATCAAAATAATTTAACAGAAAACACCATCGGTGATCAATAGAACAATTTTTAATGACCTTTTGTTTAACCTGCTACACCTCCTTTCACACACTGTAATTTTATTATTAGATTTGATTTTTGATGAGTTCTGGAGCTGTCTATGATTATTGATTAATTAATATTTTCACGTTTATGTTTATACCCTAGATGAAATCATAGGGGTATACTAAGTTTGTCATTCCGTTTGTAACACCTCGAAATAATGATGGTAGAGCAAAATGGATTGGACACCCATTCATAATATTAAAAGTTATTTCGATTTTTGCATGTCCGTCCGTCCGTCCGTCTGTCCGTCCGTCCGTCCGTCCGTCCGTCCGTCTGTGCGCACGATAACTTGAGAACGCGAACACGTAGAGAGCTGAAATTTTGTACACAGACTTTAAAAAAAAAAAGTAAAATTAAGTTCGAAAATGAGCCAAATCGGGCAACTCCTTCGTGGGATTGCCATATAAAAATTTCGTTTTCCGCTATATATTTGGTCACTGCCTGAGAACGCGTCGACGTAGAGAGCTGAAATTTCGCACATGATGTTTTTACTACATTAGGAAATAAAATGTCAAAAATGGACTAAATCGGGCAACTCTTTCTTGGTGTTGCCATATAAAAATTTCGGTTTTTTACGTATACTTTGAAAACGATCAGTCCAAGACATTTTTATGGTACTAAAAACTTCTGCAGAATACGAAATCCTATAAAATTGGTTATAATCATTTTGTCTGTGCGACAAACCGTTCTAGAAATATATGCGAAAAACAACTTCAAAATCAATACTTGAATAGATCGGTGACCATACGAAATTTAATACGGGCATTCATCTAGGGTATCCTAAGAATTGGTCTTAGACCAATTCTAGCTTTTTTACTTGTTAATTTATAAGATAGGCAGAGAGCTGCCGCACTTACTTGGGATGGCTAAAGAGCCGCTTTGTATTTATTTAATGAGGCAGAGTTTTGCCGATATCTTATGTGGACGGCAGAGTATGCCAATATTTATTTGGAATGCAGAGTATGCCAATTTATTCCTTATGGCAGAGCATGCCGCTGTGATGAGAATTAAAAGAACCTTGTCAAAAGTTAACTTAACTCTGTCTCTATTCAATCAATCGCAGGTTATTTATACAATTATTTTACATGCTACGATAATACAAAAGGGGGGCATTATTGCAGAATTGCAATAACGCATTGAAAAAATCATTTATGTTGTGTCAGCTTTTCTGATCACAACATTCACATCAAATTATTGAATGATTCACATAAAACTGTGGATTTTTTGAAAAGCGATGACCCCGGGTATGAATATTTTTCTCAATTAAGAATTATGCTTGCATAGCAGAATTTGCTTGCGTTGCAAATTCTTCTTGAGGTCGAGCAACTTTGTTTGTTTTATAAATATTTTTCTGTTTATATTTCTTGACCGTGGTCATGGCTTTACATCCTCACCCTTAAGAGAAAAAAAAATTTTTTTGTACATGAGAAGAAAAAAATTTGTTTTTTGTTTTTTTTTTGTTTGTTTACAGATGGTTCTCTTTAAAACTTATTTTTAACTGTTTAGTATTCTATTCTAAATTATGAAAGTCTTTTAAATTTACATGCCTTATATCTTATTAATTTTATTGGAAATTGAAATAATGCCCTACTTTTTGTTAATTTTATTGAAATAAGTATTTTATTAAATGCCCTAATCAATTCTATTGAAATAGTATCTTATTTAAATTTACATTTTATTAATCTGTTGTTATGCACCTCTTTGGGTTTATTCTTTACTAATACTGTGGAGTTCACTCCTTTTTGTTTAATTATCTTGAAGGGTCCGTCGTAAGGACTTTCATGTTTTTTTTAGCATTCATTCTCAAGTATACATAGTCGTTGACGTTAAAATCTGAGGGATTGGTGTTTTTGTCTTTAGTTCTTTTTCGCTCTATCTTGGCTTGTTCCAAGTGCTCTTTGCTCTTTTCATGGGCTCTTTTTAATTTTTCTCTCAGTTCTCTTGCATAGCTGTGTATGATGTCTATTTGTTCTTTATTTTTCAGAATTTCTGCTGGAAGTGTTGCTATCTTTCCAAATATTAATTCGAACGGTGTGTAATTCGTATCTGTGTGTAGTGTTGTGTTATAGCAGAATACGTAGTATGGAATTAGCTCATCCCAATTGTCTTCTTTCGAGAATATTCTTAGATACTCGTTTAGCACTCTATGGTTTCGTTCGATGGATCCTAGCGTTTCGTGATGGAACGGTGTGGATGTGACATGTTTTATGTTTAGAAATTTGCAGATATTTTTAAGTAATTCATTCACAAATTCTGTACCTCTGTCCGTTTTCAGTGTCTTGAAACTTCCATATTTCAAGATGAATCGTTCAACAATCGTTTTTGCCACCGAGGAGGCTTCTTTTGTGTCCATTGGGTATGCCTCTATGAATTTAGTTAGTTCGCATTGCAGAGTTAGAATATATCTAAAGCCGTTTGACATCGTTAAAGGTCCTACGGTGTCAATTGCGATCGTTTCAAAAGTACTGTTTGGTGTATCCGTTATCACTAGAGGTTCTTTTGTGTATTTTTATACCCTAGATGAAATCATAGGGTTATACTAAGTTTGTCATTCCGTTTGTAACACCTCGAAATAATGATGGTAGAGCAAAATGGATTGGACACCCATTCATAATATTAAAAGTTATTTCGATTTTTGCATGTCCGTCCGTCTGTCCGTCTGTCCGTCTGTCCGTCTGTCCGTCTGTCCGTCTGTCCGTCCGTCCGTCTGTGTGCACGATAACACGTATACTTAAAGAGCTGAAATTTTGTACACGGACTTTAAAAAAAAAGTAAAATTAAGTTCGAAAATGAGACAAATCGGGTAACTCCTTCGTGGGGTTGCCTTATAAAAATTTCGTTTTCCGCTATATATTTGGACACTGCCTGAGAACGCATCGACGTAGAGAGCTGAAATTTCGTACATGATGTTTTTACTACATTAGCAAATAAAACGTCAAAAATGGACTAAATCGGGCAACTCCTTCTTGGTGTTGCCATATAAAAATTTCGGTTTTTTACGTATAATTTGAAAACGATCAGTCCAAGACATTTTTATTGTACTAAAAACTTCTGCAGAATACGAAATCCTATAAAATTTTGTGCGACAAACTGTTCTAAAAATATGTGTGAAAAACAACTTCAAAATCAATACTTGAATAGATCGGTGACCATACGAAATTTAATACGGGAATTCATCTAGGGTATCATAAGAATTGGTCTTAGACTAATTCTACCTTTTTTACTTGTTGTATTTGTTTTTCACACAGTTATCACACTTGTTTATGTACTTCTTTACCATTTTGTTAAGGTTTTTCCATATATACCTTTGTTTTAATTTATTTATGCAGCGTTTAATTCCAGCGTGTCCACCATGCATGCTGTCATGGTATTCTTTTATTAATTCTTGTTGTTTCTTTGGACTATCGATCCTTGTTGGGGGTTCATAGAGTAGTATCTTCAGTGGTGTTGCCTTACCTCGTTTATTATTTCGCTGCAGCCTATTGAATTCATCTTTAAATTTATTTATACCAATATGATTAAATATAGCATCGTCTTTTGCGAGTGCTAATTCTTCAATATTAGTTCATTTCTTGTATCAGCTTCTCCATGATGTAACCAGAGTTGAACATTGGATTTTCGCTGTACTCAACGGTTACCCCTTTTTTTGTTATATTTATCTTTGGCAAACTTTCATTATTATTCGCATTATTCTGTACATACGCTGTGTGGAATTGTAACTTTTTAATACTTCTTATATCGGAGACCGACGTGCATTGCCATATATAGAGTTGGCTTGGCTCTATACTTTTTCTTTACTCCGTTTCTTTTTGCTGCTTTTTCGCAATGTTACGTGTGATAACATTTATTTTTGTCGGTATCATTACATTATCTCAAATTCATAATCCATGAGATCTAGACGAATTCTCGTTAGTTTCGAAGACGGGTTATTATGTGTGAAAAGGCTGACAAGCGGTCGGTGATCTGTTACCTCCGTGAATCTGTTACCACCGTGAATCTGTTCCCATAGAGATAGGGTCTAAAAAAATTGATTCCCCAGTGTATACCAAGCAATTCTTTTTCCATTATCGATTTGTTTAACTCATGTTTATTCAGCGTTTTACTTGCATAGGCTATTGGCAAATCTCGTCCTATTTCACCTTGCGAGAGCACTGCTCCAAGTACAAAATTCGAGGCATCCGTCGTTAGGATGAATGGTTTGCTGAAATTAGGATATTGCAAGACTGGTGAAGTTATTAGCTTCGCTTTGAGTGTTTCGAAGGATTTCTTGCACTCTTCTGACCAAAGGAACAGTGTATTTTTCTTTAGGAGTGCATTGAGTGGTCAGGCCATTTCTGCAAAGTTTTGTATGAAGCGTCTGTAATAATTGCAGAAGGCTACGAATCGTCGTACGTCATCCACAGGTTTTGGTACTGGATACGTCTTTATTACTTCGTGTTTGCTTGGATCTGTTTGGACTCCATTCTTCGTTATTAAGTGTCCCACATATAATACTTCTGGTTTTAAGAAGTTGCATTTGCTTGGATTGAGTTACAAGTTATACTGCTGAAGCCTTTTTAATACCTTTTCTAGATTTTGGTTGTGGTTCTTAAGGCTGCATCCATGTATTATGATGTCATCTACATATATGAATGCACCGTCATCCAAGCCACTTAATGCAATTGAGAGCATTCGCTGAAAACTGTTCGTGGATATTTTCAGCCCAAAAGGTAATCTTTTGAATTGATAATGCCCTTGATTGGTTGAAAATGCTGTTAATCTTCCTGAGTTTTCCTCGAGCTCTATTTGGTGAAAGGAATTCGTCATATCAAGTGTTGAGAAGTATTTCGCTCGTCCTAATCTCTCTAGGATGTCTTCTAATCTTGTTAGTGGATATTTATCATTGACCACTTTCTTCTTCAGCTGCCTGAAGTCCACAACTAATCTTCATTTCTTTTCATCACCTAATTTTTTTGGTACTATCAGGAATGGTGAGTTGTATGGACTCACTGAAGGTTCAACTATATCATTTCGGATTAGCTTCTCGACTTCTTTGTTTATTTCATTGATTTGTGAATGGGGCAGTCTGTAATTCTTTATGTAGACGGGGTTATTGTATATTGTATTTATATTTTGTGCGTAAAAATTATTTGTTGTTAACGCCTCGTCTTCTAAGTGAAATACCTCTTGATACTTTCTGCAGAGTTCTTTGATTGAATTATTCGCATTCTCGTCCAGTCTTTCCAGTTTAAGCTCTTTTAATAATTTATGGAATCGTAAATCGGTTTCACTACTTTGAACATATTGCTTTCTACTTGGTGCTCTTGTTATTCTGTAGTTTTTCAACGGATGTAGATCTGCTGTGAATGATTTTAACATCACCATATGGTTGTTCGTATTTAGTAGCTTTACGTGTTGAAATCCTTCCTTTTATATAATTGTGTTATAGAAATACTCCTTCTGTTAATTCTTCACCACAAACTAAGCTATCTTCATTGATGTTGATTGAAATTGCTTGGATTATTTCTGTCCTTGCTGGTATTTTGATTTCGTCTGTAAGTCTACTTATCATCGGTATTGTAACATCGTCATCATTCAGTTTTTTCAGTTATTGTGAAGGTTTCATAATCTATTTTACATAGATATTTCATTAGGAAATCTCTTCTAGAATCTCATGTGTGGTTATCGGTGTTCTTGAATCCAATATGGGAAACCTGTATTCTATGACGTGCTCTTCATATGCTAACTGCAATATAGCTGTACCCAAGGAGTGAGTTTCATTATTTGTTATGCCCGCTTATTTCATATTCCAATGTGTTTATTTTACAAATCGAGATGTCTGCACCTGTGTCAACGAGAAAATTTAGTTTTGCGTTTGAGAGTTTGTCCGTCAGCGTTATATAGTTTGTTGTACAACTCCTGATGTTGTAAATTCTCGAATTTTGTCTTATTCTTGCTGACCTCGTCCTGGACTTTGCGCATTGCTCGTTTGTTTACCCTTCCTCGTTGGTTTTGCTGGGGGTTTTTGAAAAAATTCCTTCCTCTGTTATTTTGATAACCTGCCAAACATTATTTCTATTTTGGCTATTTCTTTGGTTGTTATTGTAATTGTTATTATGTAGATTTACTCTGCTTTGCCAATGATTGGTTCTGGTAGCTATTGTTATCCGTTGGGTGCCGTGCTCTAAGACGAGAGCACTTAACGTTTCGAATTGGAGTGTTTATCAAATAAAAGAAAAACCAAATGTTCAAATTACTTTTGTTTATTATCGTTCACTAACGCTTATTCACAGATTTAGATTTTTTTCTTCACTATTTTTTTTACTGGCACTTTAGAAAAAGTTTATACAAGAATTTATTACATTTATCACTTAATAAATTGGTAGATATTTAGGTCAAATTAGAGGAAAAGAACTCCCGAACTTGTTGCGAGGCGACTTTAAAACAAACTCCCCGAGGTTCGGTCTAGCTGCACCCAGGTACTCATCAAAAAACTTCAAAGCTGTTTTTATCACTTTTTCACGAAGTGAAAAATCGTACATGGGAATCGACAAAAAATTTAGACACAGTGCATATGCATGAAATCTGATATGCACTTGTGCCTTGTAAGAATAATATTTTAAGGGAAGAGAATAATGGTGTGTATGTATGTACACAAAATTAGGTTTAATGAATTTAGGAATTGTATGTGCATATATACATGCAGATAATTTAGCAGAAAAGCTGCATGTAGGTAAGTATACATGCCGTGTGAACGGCATATATGACTGATAACAAAATGCAATTTATGCTAAATTGCATTTTGTTTCAGCGAGAAAATGCATTTTTAAATGCAAATGAAATTTAAATGAAATTTTAAATGAATTTTATTTTTCAGGGTCAAATTGTAGTACGCCAATATATTGCATAGGGCAAGATATTGGCGTATTGGTTTTATTGTTGTGATTCGGGGTATAGGCACCCCCCCTGAGGAAAAGAAAGTTTTATGCTTTCTGGTATAAAATTTTCTTTCTCGACAGCTATGCTCAATTCTAAATATTGAGAAGAAACAGTATAATAGTTGACTGTAAATGATTAAAAAAAAATATATAAGATATAGTAAAACTAATAAATATGAAATAAGTGCCGTAAGTAATCACTAGGTTTAAACAAATTCCCTTACTCATATATATATCTCTTTACAATTTATTATTTTCATTGATTAAATTAAAAAAACGAATGGTTGTTTTTTATATGAGACTATTATTGTATTCTAGCCACAGTATTGGCGTTGTTTTTTTTTGTTTTCTTGATACCATATTTGTTTATATTTACGTTATTATAACATTTATATTGACTATTTATTTACCTTACATATAAAAAAAATGATACCGTTATATATATATACGATTTCGGTTTTTTTGTGTAACTATGGTTTATTTTGGAATTTTATTATTATTATATTTTTTTTAAACTATATTTATTTATTTTATATTATTTACTATATTACACGTATAAAAGTTAATTTGTTAAAAAAAAAGGATCCACTTTTAATTTTTATTTGAATATTTCTCCCTTATTTCCGCTAATCTATAAATTCCAACGAAAAAGAAAAACGGTAATTCAATTACTAAAATAAGTTTAAAAAAAAATTTCAGGCCTTTTTCCTTTCAATTTTATTCAAACATCATATATATATATATATTGTTGCGAGCGTGGCCTTTGGTTCGTTATTTAAAACACAATATTAAGTATTTAATATACAAGTTCTTTATTTCACTAATATCTTATACAATTCACAAACTTGCAATTAATCAATTCAACTCTAATTATCGCTAATACTGTACTTTCAATTATCGCAATCTAATTAAAACACTTCCACACGTTTATTACTTTCGCTTGTTAACACTGCAACGTCTAAGACAAGACTCTTTTTTTTGGCTATGACAACTGTTATATTTATAACCTAGAAACTCTCCAGATTATTCTCGAGTGTTCTATTTACCAGAAGCTTCTTGACTGTTCTATTCATTCTATTCATTCTATTCCTGAACCTTCCTGTAGATACCATAATCAAATCTCCGAACCTAAAGTCGTTTACTTTTCCATTGGCAGTAGATGTCACCAGTTGTCTCTATCTATTGCACGTAACACTGCCCCCTTCTTAAATTTGTTCGTCCCGAACAACAGGTGGTCCACGGTCTTGATGCTTGTAATATTGACAAAAGCGATCCAGATGAACGATTTTTCGTTTGCCTCTTGTACCACGTTGAATCCTGTATACTACGTGATTTATTCTAGTTGCTACTGAATACGGTCCCTCCCAGTGTTGTTGTGAATTTGGAGAACGTCCCTTACGTCGGTTCGGGTTGTACAGCCAAACAAGATCACCTTCATTGAATCCTGCTGGATTCGCACGTAAGTCATAGCGGGTCCTCATGCGATTGGCATTTACTGCTAATTTTGTCCTCGTGGCTTCTTGTACATCAGCTCTCCTTTCCAATGTGGCGGCCTTTTGTAAGAAGCACACACAGTGCATCTGCGACACCACTTCTCCACATCCTCCCGCATATGTAGCCAATAAAACTTTTCTCGTATTTTAGAAATTGTTTTATTCACTCCCAAATGTTCTCCAGATGTCCCATGATGCATTTTACCTAGAACATCTTTGACCTTTGATGCCGGCAAGACTATTTGCATTCGGAATGATTTACCGTTAGGCGCCTCCCATTTGCGTTTTAAAATACCGCATTCAACATGAACAGAATTCCACTGAGCCCAGTAGCTTTTCAGATTTTCACTCATCCCTGAAATATCCTTCCATTCTGGTTTTTCTATATCTGCTTTCCAAGCAAGAATAGGCGATATGTCCAGATCTGTATAGTTGCTGCTCTTTCTTTTTCTTCCACCCGGCCACAATGTTTGCATTCAAGTTTGCATGGACGTTGTACAAAGGCTTCTGCATTTCCATGGATAAGTCCTTTCCTATGTTGCATCTCTAAGCCATAAGGTTGGAGTCTAGTCGCTCCAAGAATAGCTTGCTCTCTAGTTCGCCAACTTGGACATTCTTCTCTTTCTTTCTTTTCTGTTAATTCCCTTCGACGGCGCTTCCTGCAGTCGCTTTGAAGGTGTCCCAATTTATTACAATCCCAGCATCGAAGAACACTACGTGAAGGGTTGCTCAGTGATAACTGCAATCTATTGCAAGTCTGCTGCCCAGCTCGATATCTTTGCAATTCCACTCTCCTCTCTTCATCTAGGGATTCCACTCGTCGGCGTTTTCTGCAGTCTCTTTGTAGGTGTCCCGGTCTATTACAATTCCAGCATTGCAGAATACCACGTGAAGGAGTGCTCTGTGATGGCTGCATTCTATTACAAGTACATTCGTTCAGCGAAATTTCTCTCATTTGTACTGCACTCCGGGAAGCTTGTCTTGCGGATTCATACGCTTGTTGTAAATTTTGATCTGCAATAGCGTTCACAAATGCCTCCGTAGCCACTTCATTGATAAAATCCGCATTCACGCTGGAGTATGAAAGATGCGCTAATCTTTCAACATCTGCCTGCAGTTGTTGTAGTGATTCGCCATGTTTTTGAATCCTGTTGCGAAACTGTAGGCGATATACTTGCTGCATGTGTTCATCTCCGTAACGTAATTCTATCGCCTGTACTAATGAAGTGTAATCCCGTTGCTTTTCAATCGGTACAGTTTGTAAGAGCTCTGACGCAGGACCCCGAAGTGCTAACACCAGAGCTATAGCTCTGTCTTCATTATACCATCCATTTACCTCTGAAGCTGCCTCAAATTGTCTCTTGAAGATATGCCACGAATTTTGTCCATCAAATATTGGGGGTTTCATTCTACTTGCACCGGATATTTCAGCTGCTACGTTTAGAGGCTGACGATGCTTTAATCTTTCCAGATCTGCTTTAACGTTTTCAAGTTGCTCGGTGACATTTTGTTGAACTTCCGAAACCTTTTGTTGAAATTCGTGCTCAATTCCTTCAATTTTCAAATTTTGTTCTTCTACAGAACTTTTTAGAAAATTTTTCTGATCCTCCAAACGAGTTTCTAGACAATTCTCCAGAGAACTCTTTTGTTCGTCCAAGCGAGTTTCCATAGATTTCTTCTGCTCATCTAACCGGGATTCCAAAGAATTCCCTTGCTCCTTAAAAGCATTCTTTTGTTCCTCATTGGAATTTTTCTGTTCATCAAAACGAGCTTCCATAGATTGCTTTTGTTCCTTGAGAGAATTCTTTTGCTCCTCAAGAGAATTCTTTTGTTCCTCGAGAGAATTCTTTTGTTCCTCGAGAGAATTCTTTTGTTCATCAAAACGGGCTTCCATTTTGCTCATTAAAGCACTCAAAAGCTGTTCCATTTTTATCGCAGGCTCTTCTTCAACTTCGGTTTTTTCCAAGCTCTCTTCAAAAACAAATGTTTCAGGATTCTTCCTTCCTCTATCAAAGCTTGTCTGAGTCGCTCGACCAGCACTTTCTTTGCACCTGTCGTTTGTAAAGACCGGTTCCCTAACTCCACTTTCAAATCCTGCGTTCGAAGCTCCTCGAATTTTCGCCCCATTACTTTAGTAATTCACTTAAAGTTGAATATAAATTATTTTCCAGAACTTTCAAAATTCAACACAATTTCACAAAATTAATCACAGTTTGAATTTTTAAGTCAATTGCCACCACTTTATTTCGCGAATTTATTTCACTTCTGACACCAGTTGTTGCAAGCGTGGCCTTTGGTTCGTTATTTAAAACACAATATTAAGTATTTAATATACAAGTTCTTTATTTCACTTCAATCATACAAAATTCATAAACTTTCAATTAATCAATTCAACTCTAATTATCGCTAATACTGTACTTTCAATTATCGCAATCTAATTAAAACACATCCACACGTTTACTACTTTCGCTTGTTAACACTGCAACATCTAAGACAAGACTCGTTTTTTTGGCTATGACAACTGTTATATTTATACCCTAGAAACTCTCCAGATTATTCTCGAGTGTTCTATTTTCCAGAAGTTTCTTGACTGTTCTATTCATTCTATTCATTCTATTCCTGAACCTTCCTGTAGATACCATAATCAATTCTCCGAACCTAAAGTCGCTTACTTTTCCATTGCCAGTAGATGTCACCAGTTGTCTCTTTCTATTGCACGTAACAATATGTATATTGTTGCGAGCGTGGCTCTTGCGGTTCGTTATTTAAAACACAATATTAGATATTTTAATATACAAGTTCTTTATTCACTCTAATCTTAACAATTCACAAACTTTCAATTAATCAACTCAACTTTAATTATCGCTTAATACTGTACTTTCAATTATCGCAATCTAATTACAACACTTCCGCACGTAATTACTTTCGCTTGTTAACACTGCAACGTCTAAGACAAGACTCTTCTTATGGCTATGACAACTGTTATATTTATACCCTAAAAACTCTCCAGATTATTCTCGAGTGTTCTATTTTCCAGAAGCTTCCTGACTGTTCTATTCATTCTATTCATTCTATTCCTGAACCTTCCTGTAGACACCATAATCAATTCTCCGAACCTAAAGTCGTTTACTTTTCCATTGCCAGTAGATGTCACCAGTTGTCTCTTTCTATTGCACGTAACAAGATTCCTGATCTAACATTTTGGTAAAAAAAAAAGAGCGTCCGTTAGGTGGATCCGCCGCTAGTATATTCTGGAAAATGTAAAATGCTATAGAACTGATTTGGAACATTTCTATCCGATAAACTGCTTTAGAAAAAAATTAACAACACCTTTAACGATATAATATAAAAGGCCTTTCAATAATTGAAGAAGGAGGAGTATATCTGCGGACATTTATCTAGCTTAGGGGAAATGTGACCTTACTACAATACTGTCTGGTTTTAATCGTGGTGGATTCTGGATGTGCTAATGGATATGATTTTGCCAATAGAATAAGAGAATACTGTTGTTGAGGAGTAGTAAATAGGATGAATGTCTCAGAGAAATGAATCAATAAAAATCACAATTATGGGTTTTAGCGAAATTAAATGTTAGTGAAAACCAGGTGTGGAAAGCTTCTTATAATCTGATTCTATACCAATTTTACAGATATGGTTCTGATAAAACCCTCATCAAAGAAGCCAATTTATTCTAATTAATTGAGTATCAATTTCAAAGAAATAAAACAAAAGACGGTAGAACTAAAGTCGAGGTAGTCGATGTCATTGTTGGAGGAGATATCGTCATCTTGATGAATCACTTGAATACATAAGCTTCCTTAAACATATCAAAAAGCAGAGAAAGTAATATTTATGTAGGTACACATAGAACTATCTCAAATGAAAATAAAATAGTAAAAAAGTAGAATTCTTATGAGTTATGATTGCCTAGATCGGGGGTCTGCAAACTTTCTAGTTTCTAGTCTAAGTGCCACACTGATTCCTCCACTAAGTCCCAGGGGCCAAGACCTAGGTAGCTAGCTCATCATATCAACATGCTGTAGTTTTGAATTACACCCAAATTTTCGTTTGGGACCTGCGACTGGCGAGTTTTCCACCCCTTTCTTTTAGCGAGTAATAGAGCTATTGAATGTTATGGAAAAGTCCTGCACTGCGTGATTGCTTGTCAGGAAGACTCAAGTATTCTTGAGCATCGATGAAAACAAAAAAAAAAAAAAAATTGGCCAAGTGTGAATCGGACTCGCGCACGAAGGGTTCCGTACCATCGTACAAAATTTAACACTATGTTTACGCCAAAAAACACGTTTCTTATATTTTTATGTTTAATTTTATTTTATTTTTACTATTTGTTATTATAGCGGCAATAAAAATACACACTTTGTGAAAATTTCAACTTTCTACCTATTACGGTTCATGAGATACAACCTGATGACGGACGGACAGCGAAGTCTTAGTAATAGGGTTCCCGTTGTTACCCTTTGGGTACGGAGCCCTAAAAAGAGTTGGACAGTTCAAAAGTTTGAATTTGTAGCGACAAGTGCTTTCTAAAAAGTAAGCTAGTGTATTTTGTGATTTTAGTGTTTGAGGGGTATTCACGCAATGTTGTATCAAAGAGTGTATCGTTAAGATGTATTTGATTACAACCCAGTAAAGTCATACAGGGCTTATGCATATAAAATGCAATACAAGGGTCTTGTATTTTTACATTCACAAATTAGCAGTGTAAACCGGGTTGTATAGTTGTACTTAGGAGCTGAGATTGAACGTCAAATATCAGCGGGTGCAGCTGGGGAGGGGAGTGTCCTAGGAAAATTTCCAGTGTGCCAAATGAAGGATCCTTTTGAGGACTATCGACTGGTGCACTCGTATTTTTTCTAGGTGGTAATCGGTTGATTTAGCAGGGTGTTCAATTTACATCTACTCACATCATGTCCCCCACAAAAAAAGGTATTGCAAATTTGTGAGACCAAAACATCAGTAATGGCGCATCAAAGAGCATGAAACTTTCTAGAAAACTTAATAAAACATCACCGGAAAACAAATTGGTGCAATCGATTTTCTTTTTCCGCCCTAAATTACTTAATAATAGTATTTGAAGTTCAGAAATTAGCTTTAATTATTTTCAAAATTTGAACTTTTCTTGCGGGATAAGGAGGGAACCGTTCAAGAAACGAACTTGATATTCGTCTTTAGTTCGACAAGACGATTAATCTTATCGAAAAAAAAAGTTTCGGGTGGGGCTATTTTGAGGTGCGGGGTTGTTACCCCCACCCTCCTCAAACCCCAAATATGACATGTGGGGCGTGTATTTAAGGCCCCCGCTGAGCTCTATCGAATGGCGTTTTTAAATTTCAATCCGGTATACTCCATAGTATATTTTTTCCACCCTATAAAACTTGATTACGTTTTAACTGAAAACCACTTTTTTACTTTGTCGGACCCTGCATCATAACGGATGCCCCTAGAGAAAAAATTTGGATCTAAATTAAAGGTAATAAAATTTTCTATCTATTAGAAGGTTTTTATTTTCAATTCGAGATATTTCCACACTGAGCTTTTACTCCCGAAGTTCCCCATCTGGGTCCCATCTACGCCATTACTACATATGAGTTATTTATCTAATTTTTTTTCCATCATAGGCAGAAGTGTTCGATTACGAAACTTTTTCATCTTAACAAAAAATTCCTGCGAACCACTGTTATTCCGTAAAGGTAAATTGTAAATTTTTACATTTTGTCACTGCAAAAAGCGGGAAAGATTGCCGTAATAGGAGGTTGTTCTACTCTTATTAACATTTCTCCTAAACTATTAGCCCGAGCCGAAAACTTAGATACAACCGTTCCCAACAAAACAGGCTTCATTTTATCCGCTGACATTATACTGAAATAGTGTATAATTAAGTAGTAATAGTAGAAATAACAACTTGGGAAATAACCCAAACGGTTAAAAAATTCTATGAAAAACCGGCATTTCCTTAATTTAAGCCGTTCTTTTCATAAATAGTTGAGATACTTTAGTTTTTATCTCAGCTATTTTTAACCGGATCTTCACAATTCTTTCTTTCTAGGATAACTATGAATCCTAGGAATTTTGAGGATTTTCTCAATTTTTCCGGTGCCGGGGAGAGCTTTTATCACCCTGTTCCCATAATTACATTTCGAAGTAAGCTAAAGGGTAAAGAGTGTGTTCACTCTTTGTTGTAAATTCTTGCTGCATATTTACATCGGTTACACTGATACATTAAAGAGTGAATACTGAAGTTACGTGCTTTTTTTGTGTATTTGTATAAATATGGAAAAGAAACGAAAGATAGATAGTGAGAGCAGAATAATTATAGGTTAATGAGGACAATAATATTTCGTGGTCGGGTTAACTAATAAGGCAATGTGTATAATTTCCAACGAAACAATATCAGCCCTCAAAGAATACAATATAAAACTTTATTATGAGATTAAACATTCTCAGAATTACTCCAAATTTACAGGAAGCCTACAATTATAAAAATATGAATCTTTGAAACGCGGGTTAAAATCTCAGTAAATGTTGTTTAAGAAAGTAAATGCTGAACATGAATAGCAACTCGAGCTAGTTTCTGCACGGCTCATTCAATAGCGAAACATGGAAAACCATTTATTGACGGCGAATTAATCATGGATTTCATGATTGCATCAGCAGCAGAAGAAATGTGTCCAGAAAAACCTAATTTGTTTCAAAATATTAGTTTGTCAGCAAACACTGTGGCTCGAGATGATATTACTGAAAATATATTAACTCAATTGTCTGACAAAAATTGACACTTATTCGAGGATAGATAAAAATTATGATGTGTATGAAGAGCTTGACGTTCATACCATTCGCGGCATGACCACTGGAGGAGATATTTTTAACCCTTTTACCCCTGCTGGGACAATATGTCCCACCGCGTTTTAAAGAAGCATACAGCTCATATTATTAAAGAAAATATCTATATCAGAAGTCCCAATAGACTTATTGAACCTTGTCTATTGATGTGCAGGACAAAATCGTTATTCTGAGAAAACTTATCGCCGCATGATCCCATTTTACAATGCTGACTAGTCATATTGCGTCACTTTTACAACAGATTCACATGCGAACAGACCGAGTTTTTGAGGGCTTCGTATATTTATAGTTTTTAATTGTTATAAAAGTAGTGAACAATCCTTATACTGTACTTATTTTGGTATATTATTATTTTGAAAGGTAAGTTTTTTTCGATTTCTGAGAAGATGGGACATATAATCTCAATTGTAGTTTTATGCGGGATTATTTATCCCAATCAACGAATCTTCGTTATTTTAGATGGCAAGAAAAAAATTGTCAGAAGAAAAACTCATGGAACTTTTAACTGACAGCGATAACCATTTTTAGCCCATCAGAATCCAGCTACAGGCCATCTGAAGACGATGGGACCAGGGACTATCAGTAATTCATCTTCAGAATCAGAATGGGAAACAGATGATGAAGAGGAACCCGCGGACGAAAATTCTGGATTGCAAGACGCACCATCATCTAACGAGGGTGGTAATCAGGTAACAGGTGGTATATGTGCGTGGACCAATTTCACTGACGATGTGAACTTTGAACCTAAATTCCAAATTCCTTTGGAGAAAACTACTACAGTTCTTCTTGATCTACCTCGAGGAGCCACGGTATTCGATGTATTTCGGAAACTTTTTTCAAAAAGTTTGTTTATTCGTATTGCAGAATGTACAAACCAGAGCCTCAAAAAACTAAATAGGATTAAATCAACAAATCGAGCTCTTACCGACGAGTATGAAATTCTCCTTGTCTTAGGAGTTTCTTTGGTAATGCATTACAAACACGCACCATCACTGGCTGATTACTGGAGCAAAAATGCATCAATGGGAAATGAATTGATAAAAAGTAGCATTTCTCGTGATCGCTTTACTCTACTGATGTCTAAGCTATATTTCAACGATTGCAATAAGCCCAGTGATATCCGTAGTTGAAGAAAACATTTCCAGCAGCACGAAGTGAAAGTACCGCGCAATCCATCGACGAATGCATGGCAAAATTCAAGGATCGATCTAGCTTGAAGCAATACATGCCGTTGAAGCCAATCAAATGTGGAGTCAAATTAAGGTTGCGTTGTGATGCCATACACATACGATTTGAACATATACACTAGAAAAGACACATCCGCTAACCGCAAATCGGTACTCTTGGAGAACGAGTTGTTCTCAAGTTGACAGCATCTATTCGTGAGCCAGATGTTATTGTAGCCTTCGACAAATTTTTCACATAAATGACATTATTGAGGACCATTGGCTTTCCTGCAATTGGAACATATACATATGAAGTCTCGCAAAGAAGCTCCCGTGTTCGATGGGCGTTTAGAACGTTCCCAAAGTCAATTTCAAATAAATTGTAATGGAATTATGGCTGCACGTTGGTTGGACTCAAAAGAAGTTTTTCTTGCTTCAAACTGGTCATACGACAATAATAACTAAGCTTGAAAGAAAGCAGAAAAACGGTTCACGAGTACAAGTCGACTGCCCTTTAGTCATTACTGATTACAATCGTATAATGGGGGGCGTTGATCTGGCCGATCAAAAATCTGCCCTGTACGACATAAATCGCAAATCACAAAAGTGGTGGAAGAAGGTTTTTTTTCAAAATGTTGATGCTAGCATTCGTCAACTCGTGGATTATATACACGGAAAGTCAACCTCGCAAAGGTCCTATGATTAACTTTATCGTCCCACTTGCCGAAATTATGATAGTTGAGGGAACAAAGCATAAAAAACTAAGAACTCGTCGGGCAGGTGGTAGACCGGCCAAGCAACAACGATTATAAGTTTTAAATATCGGTGAACATTTAGAAATTGAACATCCTTCCCGACGTCGATGTGTACGTTGCACTTCAGAAAAAAGAGAGACACGGACCAAATACGTATGCTCTGGATGCAATAACGCATTATGCTTCAAATGTTTTGCCAGCTATCATAAATAAAAATTTTTAAAGAAAATATGTACAAAAAAAAAATAAATAAATGCTTATATCATAATATTTTTGAAAAATCTGGGTTTGATTCGTTGGCCACAAACAGCTTATTGGGACATGTTGTCCCACCGATAATCTTTATTGGGATTATTTATCCCAGGATAATATTAAGGACTAAGGACTTCTCATTTACACCAAACCTTTTTTTTCATTCATATTTTGATATAATTCACTCAAATTTCTTAAGCTGCTGCTGAATAAAAAAAAAAAAAAACTCCGTAGTGGAAGGGTTAAAGGAGTTGAAAATGCTATTCAAAAAAACAATATTCAATAGAAAAATTTGAAGTGTATCACTACTGATGGTGGCAAGAATATGTGTAGAAATAATAAAGGTGTTGTTGGCTCTCGTATCAAAGTCCGTAGAAAATGACGGTGGTTCAAAACCATTACTTGTACATTGCATCATTCATCAACAGTATTTGTGCGGAAAATGCAAGATATGTCAGAAGTTTTCAAGCCAGCCATGTTAGCTGTAGCTCAGGCACGTATACAGGCGGAGAGTCATAGTGGTCATGACCTCCACCAAAGCGCCACCTCACATTCGCGATGAATTGAATGTGGTGCTGGACTGTAGAGTGAGTTTTAAAAGTTCAACAGGAAGATTTTCTTATGGTACGGATACAATGTGTAGTTGTCGCCAACGATCAATGCTGGTGCTGTAACGCACTTTTTCAATCTGCGGCGACAATTTGCGCTGGGTTGGGCATTTCTTTGTCTTCTTTTGAATAGTAATAGTGGAATCTGGTGGGTATAATAGTCATTCGATTGTAGCTCTTCGTCTTTGAGGCGTGTACGATTTTATGGAATTTTCTTGTGTTTCATGTAGTGTCGAAAAGTCATTTATCACACCTATCACAGGATGGTAAGTAATTTTGGAATACTAAATATTTAATTTAGTCTTTTATTGTTTAGAAAAAGGCACGCAATGCTGAGCAGCCTGGTTATTATGATGCCTTTATATTTTTGTTGTACCGATTACTCCTATAGATGAAAAAGAACACAATTTCGAGTTTAAAAAGTGTTATTGTTTTTAAGAAATTGGTCAGCAATCATAAATTTCCGACATAAAATCGATGATGACAGAACAACTTGGTGGGAAGCTCGCAACAGAAGCATAATAATTGACTTAACGAATTTTGAATTAGGGTTCTTCCAGTAGAACCCTAGTTCCATGCAATCAACGTCTAGCCACCCTGTTGATTTTTCATGGCGACACTAATTCAAGCCTGAGTTGTTCAAACTTTTTACATTTGTAGGGAAACATTAAAGTTTTCTTAGAAACATACTTGCAAATTGTTCTTAAGAGTTTTAATGAATAACTATTCACCGCTCACAGTCCAAACGAATTGGTAGATTGATTCTGGTGGTTCACTTTTTCGATAACAAAGGCACAAGTGCTCAATTTTTTTAGAATGATTTGACAAATTTTCTTTAGATTTTTTATACACTATTGATGGCCGACCATGGTTCCAAAGAGTTATATTGATTCAGGTGCCTTGACTGGTCTTGGTCGCTAAAGATATTTATAAGCGTTGGCTATCATACATTTTACTGTTAAAAATTTACTTGAACATTTTTCTTTCGAATTTTTATACAGAATTTTTATGGCAAAACTTTAAAAATAAAATTCATTCGCTTTGCTCTGCGGTAATTGGAGCTGCTTTGCTTGTACTTTCGTAATAGTCAGTAACATATCATGCACTCCTTCTCCCATTCCTTTAAATGTGACTCAAGGTGCAAGCTCACTCTCAGTCAATTACTTCACCCATGACAGAATCGCTTGCGTCAGCGTTTATTTTTACAATCTCTGCACGTGAAGGCATATCTGGTAATGAGTCCTTAATGTCCACCTTGAGATCAACATTGATGTGGATAATATTATCGATAGCTTTTCCAAATCAAACCGAGAATTGGATTTTGTGATATAACGTAAATATGATTAAAAAAAAATTTAAAAGAGACTTCTTCCAACTTTTTCCTCCCCTCGAACATTTTAGTTGTGACCCCTCCTAGGCTTCAGGCCTGGATACGCGCCTGGCTAGCTATTAATTATATCAGAATATATGTACTCAATCATCCTCAATTCTGAGAGTTTATTGAAGAGCCAGCCATATTATACTGCAGTACGCCGGCTTACCGACGAAGCTCTGATGCATTTTTTCGAGCTCCGAACAATAATCGAAATGAATTAAAAGTATCGTTATATGGCTAGTTCCAAAACAATGAGTGGTTATGGAAGTTATCATTTTATACATATCTAACTAAACATATGAATGACCTTAATTTAAAATTACAAGAAGAAACTAGCTTCTGCTTGATTTATACACTAATTATAAGACTTTTCGATAAAGTATTTCAATCTTAATTGAACATAAAATGTGTCACGCATTTTGATACCTACATGCCAAACATTTATTCAGAAAACTGAGACTCCATTTCCAGTAGATTTCACTTTGGTTGCTTTGAAAATAAATCTTGAGTCTCATTTTCCAGATTTTGATAGAATTGCAAATGATATCAACATTTTTCAAAATCCTTTCAACGTCGATATAGAAACCCTCGTCCCAGAAATTCAAATGGAAATGATTGATTTGCAGGGTAGCGTACATTCTAGGTAGTCATCATTGCTGGAATTTTACTACTTATCTGTATGAAAAAACATTCTCCAAAATGAATTATACAAAAAGTATTTACAGATCCAAATTGACTGAGGAACATTTGAAGTCACTGTTTGGAAATTTCCACTAGTAGGTATGTAACTTATTGTAAATTGTTAGGATAAATCTCGTATCATTAATCACAATTAAAAATATGCCATTTCATTGTACATATTTGAGTTAATATGTTTCTTAGTTTGTCTGATTTTGTATGACTTACTACCATTGTGAAATTTATCAAAAGAAACTACGGCGGGCCCACTGACATGTATATAAATGGACTGCTCGTTGAACCAAAAATGCATGAAATCAAATGGCACCACTTTCATATTCCTGTCTCTTTCCGTGAAAGCATACTTTTCCACTGAACCGTAACTATTTTGAATATCTATTACGTAATTTCGTTTTTAATTTTTGTTGTTGCTTAGAAGTTTTTTTTTTCTTTTTACTTGATTTTTGTGAGATGTAGGTATTGAAAATTTAGACGATCGAAAAGGTTATTGTGTTAGGCTTTGTTCGTTATTGTTTGTAATGTGATTGTTTTGATGATGAGGTCCGTTCTTTTGCTATGTACATTTATCGCTTGGTATGGGTTTTGATTCCCCTTGTGTATTTCTTTGTGTTCTGATCACAATTTTATACTTTTCTGTTTATCGCTTTACTGAAGTTGCTTATCTTAATGGTGTTGTGTTTCAAAGACAAATTGTGTGGATATTGTCGTCATCAAATGCGACAGATATTATCGTCTCTGGTACATTGTATACACATACTAGCTGCGTGTTTGATATTGGCATATTTAACAACAATAAAACAAAATTGTTGGGTGTTTTGTTTGGGTAGGAATTGCTTTAGGTGCAATTTCCTTTTGCATTTGGAATAAGTCATGAATTTCGTAATTTTTTGGTCAGTTGCAAAGATGATTTTCCACATGAGGGTGTCGAGGCAGGCCTACCAGGCTCCTGCTTATTATATTGTCCTCGTCGAAGGGATTTATGTTGAGCGTATTTGGCCTCGCTGGAAGGGGGCGATACGGCTCAAGTTCAACTGCCCGGGTCGTGAATCGCTGGTAATATGGGGAGCACGGCCTCGTGTTGACGAGTATCATCCGGTTCACTTTTCGCTCTGGCCTAATTATGAGATGTCGGTGTCGGCTTTAGGTAAGTTAACTTAAAATCAATGTTTGATTGTTGCATGGTGTAATTATGTTTTCGTTTTCTTTTAAAGGTGCTGATCTTATATTGACTGGGAGATCTTTTTATTACCCCTCTCCTAATCCGGCGGAGCTACATTTGCCGCTGCCTTTGACGGTTTCGGACTCGGAGGAATTATAAATTTTAATCCCTTTTTTTTCTATTATCATGATATAATTATGCAAACTTACGGATTGTTCTTTTTTTTTTTTTACTAAATAAAGTTTAAAATTCAATATATATATGAGTTATTTTGTGGTTTTCTACTTTTTCTTCCTTTTTGCCTCTTTGTGGTGTTTTTCCTTCTTTTTGTTGTTATCACATATTTCATGTCTGACACTTATTTGTGAGGTAGATTGGTTAAAATTACCCTATGCGTACCTAATTGATAAAATATGTATGTTGATTGGCCAAGGTATTTGCTATTGTTCATGGTTATTAATGTTAAACGATTCTTATTGTTTTTGTACATTATTCCAATTTTTTTTTACATTGTATGTCTTATATGCTTGTACGAATAGGTGGCTATTTCTATGGTTTCTCCAGTTTTTAATGTATTTTATGTTCGGAGTTTTGAACGTATGTACCAGAATGGGTTTTGCCAGTCGTTTTATATTTGGATCAGATTTGTTTTGTTTGGGATTGTGTTGTTCGATGTTATTTTTTTTTCTTTTCGACGAGCACAATTTACGTAAGAAAGAATTACAGTTGTTCAGTTCTTTTGTTTGTCATAACAATAGCCCTTTGTTTGTACCTGTTCTGTTTGTTAATGTCTGTACCTGTTTGTGTGTTAATGTTTTCATTTTCTATAAAAGGTGCCTGTGGTTGAAGTCATTGGGTTTGTGTCTATTGGGAGCGATAGTCCACGATATATATGCTTATATATAGTACATATAATTAAATATGTCAAAATTAATTGGGTGAACTATCTGCAGTTCTTCTGTTAGGAGCAGGGGATATGATGAAGTTAGACTTTCTTGGTGCCGCCGTGGGCCCATCTGCAAGTATATTGTCCGGTTCCAGAGACATTTTTTTACCTTTGTGGACTTTTGATTTGTATTTTATGTACACGTAGGTGATTACAATAGCGAGAACTAATGCTATTGTTAGATATGATAGAGCATAGTGATGAATGTGGTGATTGTTTATAGGATTTAGAGGAGTTGATTCTTGTTCTATTTGAAGACGTATGGATTTTACAATTTCATCGACGTCCATGTTGTTTGTGATATTTAAAGGATTTGTTTTTCTGTACGTTTCCAAAGGGGGAAGCGTCATATTTTCGATTATGTTGGAAATGTTTGTTGTTGGGATGAAATGGGAGTTAAATTTTGATATTTTTACGTTATGCCCGTGCAAGATAAATTCTTTGTTGCGGACATAACAACCTGAGTAGATAAATATTGTTCCTGTTCTCTGCAGGGTTTCCGAACTAATTGAATCTTCGCAAACGATATCTATATGGAAAGGTTTTTTGAGGGAGAAAAGCCATGCATTTTGCTGCGATATTGTGTCATATAGTAGTTATATTTTAAAGTCAAAATTTTACATTTTGATGCAATAGGTTCCTTTTTTATTAAGTTGATTTCACATTTATTTACTCTATTGTTTGTATTAAGGATGGGTGATGAAATTTTACAATAAAAGTGAGTATGGTCCAACGTTGCGCAATTGTGGATTTCATGTAGTGTTAATTCGATGTAGTGGTCACGATTGTAATCAATTAATATATATTCCTTTAATGGTTTAATATATATGAATGAACCGTTTAGGATTGTCTGTAGTGGCATTGCTTTAAAAATTTGGTAGGATTCTTTAAAAGGAAGTGGGATTCGAAGTTCTATAATTATTTTGTTGTTGAAAATATTTGCAGATATTGTGCTTAATTTGTAGATCTGTGAAAATAAATTATCTCTGGGATTTATGGGCAGTATCATAGAATTTGGTAATTCCTGTCTAATCTTTGATAAAATATTAGGTGATATTAGTGTAGGGTGAAATTTTCCATGTTTGGAATCAATTAAAAGATCTATTAATTCTGACTGTGTATTTTGATATCTGAATGCTATTAGTGAAACAAGGGAGAATAATGATTCTATTTCGATGGATATTTTATTATCCAGTGTTCTATTTTCCATTAATGAAGTAGATATTTGTATTGAAACTAGAAACTTTTTATGCATATTCAGGAATTCCTTTTCAATTGCGGCCTAGGTTTTATTAAAAATTTGAGCTGTTGCTTCTATTATCGCGGTTTGGCTTTTCATGAGGGAAAGGAGGGAATTCTGGTTTAAAGTGAGGTTGTGAATTTGTTCATCATATAGCTTGGCATCAACTTCATCTAATGTGCCGAAAAGAGCTTTGGAAATTGATCCTATTACATTTAAAAGTGCTCTTTGTTTTCTGCTTTGAGTTATTAGAGCATATTTTTATATTCTATATTTGCTATGATAAGGTTTATCTGTAGCAACGTACCGTTACAAGTGTGTGCCATTGCTGAATTTCCATCCAATTTCTTGCAGATAGCCGTAATTTGCTCAGTGATGAATTTGATGTTCCTAAATTCTGACTTGAAGTTTTCTAGATCATAGTAGGTAACGTTCTTCCATTCGTTGGTGTATAGGTTGGCTCTGCCAATCTCTTCGAAGTAAATGCCTGAAGTAGCATTTAGCTGCTTTACCTCTATTCCTGAGCCGTAGATTATGGGGATGAAAATTAGAATGAATGCTATATGCATCATTTTGAAAACCTGTAAGATGACACCATGTTAATATCTGTGAATGATATTTGAAGATGATGAAGTTTTTACTCTGAGAACAGTTTTAAGTCATTGTTGTGGACTCTTTTATTTTTATTATTGATTCTGATGGTGGAATTTTCGGGGGAATTAATCTCCATTATCTCATACGGATCTGACCATAATGGTGAACTTATAACCTCTGACCCTGCTCTTAAGTAGGACTTTATCGCCTACCATAAAAGATTTTTGGACGGAATTTTTGTCATATTGTAGTTTGGATTTTTCTTTATTGGCCATAGCTATGTCTTTAGCTATTTTGAAACTATGCTGCTGTAGACGCGCTTTTAGCTCGTTTGCATAATTGTCGTAATTATAGCAAACGGTTGGAGATGATTTTAAATTATTTGGGATTTCGGCTGGGAATCCGTATAGGAGTTCGCGAGGAGTATAATTAGTACTCGAATGAGGGGTTGTATTATATACAAACATGGCATAAGGAATCCATGTATCCCAGTCTTGTGGATCCTTTGCTACATAAGATCGGAGATATTCTGCTAAGGTTCTGTGGCTTCTCTCCAACGCACCATTCGTTTGAGGGTGATATGGAGTAGTTTTTTGCTTTTTGATTCTTTTAATAGTACGGGAAATACCTTGATGGCCTCCCGTTGGTAATGAGTGAAAATCTTTTAAGACTTGTCCGATGTCATTAATTTCTGATAAATATTTAATTGAATCCTGATGCAGTTTTATGTTTATTTGCTTATTAGGGAAGATTTTGGTGAAAACGGTTTTAATAATTATTAGATTCTGTGGATCTAAAATTGGGAAGGAGATATTAATTTGTTTTAACTGATTTGCCTCTGTGTATGAGCAGATCTCAGTTAAAATCTTTTCGAGGTCTGATCTACTCTTTGCGATCGACAAGGTAAATTAGTTTTTGATATTTGATGAGTCTTATTTCTTGAAGAAGTTCAGTTCAGTTTCTGAAAGTGGGGATTTATCTGAAAATTTTAGTTTCGAATCCAACAAGTTCTGTATCTTGCATTGGCAAGATGAAAAATTTAGGATTTGCATACTTAGTTAGTAGAAGGGGAAAATTTGTCTCAGTTATTATGACTGAGGAATTGTTTACAGGTGATGGAGTTGGGTTTGGAGTAGTTACACTTGCGTTGGGTGTATTTATATTCGCCTGAGCTCTGGCTTGATTTCTAGTTACCACATTTACGAAGGTTGTTGGTTCTGCAGAATGTTCGGGATTTTCTGGAATTGCTCTACTGAGAGCATCTGCATTTGTGTTGAGCTTACCTGATTTGTGGACTATCTTGTAGTAATATTCCTCAAGACGTATTCTCCATCTCATCAGTCTTGAGGAGTGATCTTTCAGATTTATAAGCCATACAAATGGTTTATGGTCAGTTATAATTGTAAACTGTCTACCATAAACGTATGATCTGAATTGCTCAACTGCGAAAACGATAGCTAAGAGCTCTTTTTCTATTGTTGAGTAACGAGTCTCTGCACCATTGAGAACTCGACTCACGTATGCGATTGGATGATCTCCTTGATCATCAACTTGAGAAAGGACTGCTCCGATAGCGTAGTCACTGGCATCGGAGGTTACAAAAAATTCTTTGCCGAAATCAGGATAAGATAGAATTGGTGCTGAAATAAGTTTATTGCGTAATTCGCAAAATGCCTCGTCGCAGATTGCATCGAACTTTAAAGGGATATCTTTTTTCAAAAGATTTGTAAGTGGTTTTGCAATTTTGGAAAAATTTGGTATAAAGCGGCGATAGTAACCGACGAAACCAAGGAAGGCTTTAATATCTTTCTCCTTCTTGGGTCTGGGATAGGACTGAACTGACTTAATCTTCGCTGGGTCTGGTTTGACTCCATTTTCTGTAATAATGTGCCCTAAATACATAATTTCCTTTCTTAGGAAATGGCACTTGTCGGGTTGAAGTTTGAAATTGAAGTTGCGGAGACGGCTAAATACTACTGTGAGTCTGGAATTGTGATCTTTGAGATTGTATCCATGGACTACAATATCGTCCATGTATACGAAGCAATAGATGCCTTGAAGTCCAGATAGAACATTGTTCATGGCTCGTTGAAAAGTAGCAGGAGCTCCTTTTAAACCAAATGGCATACGATTGTATTCGTAGTGGCCATAGGGTGTGCTAAAGGCAGTTTTCTCCCTGTCCCTCGACTCCATTTTTATCTGGTGAAATTGTTACGCCTCGCCTGATGCCTGAGCCTGGAAGTGATTATATAAGTTAGGATATATCTATGTGTGCATGTATACTTACCTGATTTGTGTCCGTTTTGTCCAGCGTGTCGTCCTCATTCTCAACTGGAATGATGCTGCAAAAGAATTTCTTTTATACATTTCAGAAATAGAATATCGAAGACACTTACCTAAATTCCACATGGAGAGATCTAAGCGATTGGTTTCAACGATGTGAAAGACCGGCTAGGTTGATTCGGGATTTCGTAATCATGGATGTTAACTAATCAGCCTGGAAAACAATTAGCATACATATAAGATTCATACGTGATGGATTAACATAAACACAACATACGACATAGAAAACAGAAATTATGCACACCTGATACATATGTCATGCCTTAATATAAACGTAACACAACATACAACACACAGCATACCTACATATGTTCAGGATGAGCTGCAGTCACTGGAATTGTCCTTTATTCCTGGGTATCATACTGGATGCGATAGGCTGTAATTAGATAAGATTAAGTTTAGTTAGATTTAGAGTACCTAATGAATTTAGTAGTTTATTTATTAGATTTAGGTTCTGAATTTTTACTAATAATATAATATAAAATCACATACCTATTTAATGGCAAGATGATGTGAAGCAAATAAGGTTGCACACGAAATCTGCGGAAAAGATTCAAAATATTATAGTCAGGCAGTATTTATCTATTCTGCGCGTTATATTTGTTGAGAAAATCAATTTTAAACTTACCCGGTCTAGATTCTTCTCCAGATTATCTCAAAATGATGTTTCTAACCTCGCACAATAAAAACTTTTTACGTCCGAAATTTTATAACCCGGATACTAAAAATGCACGGATAGAGCTGGTCCCAGCCCAAAGCAAACATTGGTACAGAATTTAGAAAGAAATTTACTTCAAAGAAGAAATTTCACGAAAATTAAAATATTGGGAAAGGTGTTGTCAAACAAAACTTTAATCGCTAATTTTCCTATGAAAACGAATTTTAGTAGAATATTCAAATATAGCAGATTAAAGCTTATGTCTTCAGAATTATTTTCACACAAAAAAATATAATATTATTAAAAAAATTTTAAACCGATTCCAAACGGTCAGTACCGATTACGAGGTATTTTGGAAAATATTGAAAACTTCCAAAATGGGGGCGATTCTCAATAAAGCCGAAAGCTTTGGTAGGTGAAGGGATCAGTTTTTAATAAAAATTCGGAGCAATAAGTTGGAAAACAATTATTTAAAGTCGAAAAAAAATTCAATTTCGAGCGAGGTGTTAAGGAAATATTAAAAAGAAAGAGGAGAAGAAAGGAGGAAAATCTCGGCGGACTAAGAACAAAAAAAAAGAAAGCAGATTAATAGAAGCAAAACGGAATATAAGAGAAGATAAGTACTGCCGTGTGCCATTTTGATATTTACATAGTCCATAATTAATATTTATCTAATATTTTTTTTTGTGTTGAATTTATTAAATGAGTGCTACCTTGTATGCTAAGTAACATTTCATTTTCATTATTATTATCGAAGGAATAATGCAAGTTACGAGTGCTTTTAATTAGAAGAAATAAATATTATAACGTAAACTTTAGAGCGGCTTTAATTTTATTTCTTTTTCCGCAACAAACTTATATAGAGTTCGTGGACTCAAACAAACCACGTGGCGCCCTTTACAGGTGATATATCCATTTAATTTACCACCCAACCCTTTCTCCATAGCTAGTCGGCAGACCACTCTTATACTCTGGAAACGGAGCATAACATTTTGGCGCCCAACGTGGGGCCAGGGAGTTAAAGCACCTGTATATTTTTAATAACATTTTTATTTTGTGGAAATTGGAATTTTTTTTCGAAGAGTTAAAATTTTAGTTTTTTGAGTGAGATGTTGCGAAATTTTGCTTATTGAAAACAAGGGAGTGCACTACCGAAAATTGGAAAAAAAAATCTCGAACTTTAATGTCAAATTGATTTGGAATGTTGCGAAACTTTTTACTTGGAGTAATCAAGGCAGCACATAGAAACAAAGGGTATATGCATATATGTAATCAACATTTAAGAATTTAAGGGGGAACTTGCCATAATGCCCTTGTTATCTGCCCCGATAATCACAATAGGTGATTTTAGATTTTAAATTATCCACAATTGCACATATAATCACATAACACGTATAATAAAGAAATAAGCCAAGCGAAATATTTTATTTATTTCAATATTTGTTTTGTTTTGTGAATATATTTTTGAAGTATCACTAGAATATAATATGCAAGATGCTTTTCCATAATATGTAAATTAAAATTGAAGGCCAACACTGTCACTTTAGCTACATAAAACTCAAAGTAAACACTATTTAAATCCCGTACTCAGTTTTAATTAATAGTTACACATAATAACGCGAAATTTATTTAAAATTTTTTTTTTACAATTTGATTTTGAGTACCAGAAACTACACTTTTGCCGATCACGATATCACTTAAACTGGTTTCCATGCAGATTACTTGGCTTAGGTAATTTTCGATTTGGTTATTGTGAGACGGTTCATCCAGAGAGTTAATATAACTCTTAAACAAATACTTAGAGATATTCTAGTGAGCCCTGCTGATAACATTAATGATATTCAGCGTACTATTTAATGCAGATCACATTCCTGACCTAGCTCAATTGTTGACCCAGTTTCGATAAATGAACTTTTTTTTACATGAGGAGAAACCAGTGGATTATTGCGATAAGAGAGTAATTGATGAGGAATGTTTCCGAAAATTTTCGGGATATTGTTGCAGTGAGTCATCTTCAGCGATTCGATTTGTTTTATTTAGTGCCATGTTGACGATAATCTTTGGCAACAGAAGAAATACCGACGGCTTTTATAAATTTTCTCGTGTACGAAATGAAATTCTTATGTTGAGAAAAATTAATCAGTACTTCATCTGATTTATTGTACGGATTTACATAATAACTTTCTTTCAGGGTTCTGACTCAATTGTAGTGGTATCGGTCATTTATGCATTGACGTTGATTCTATTGTTTTATTTTTCTTAAGAATTGGGTGTGGATTTAAGTTTACATTGTGTGTTCTAATTGCAAATTGATTTGTTTCCTGGATTTTCATAGTATATATTATTCGAGATTATTACTTACACTTTCGTATATTCCGAGTTAAGTTCTAGTTTAAATATCGTACATAATTTTTTTTGTTTTACTATATATATATACAAATTTTGATTTCTTCGGTTTTTCTTGGCTTTGGTTGTTACAAGTGAGTCGCTTAGAGATTCATTCTATATGAAAGTTTTCAGGCACAGACTTTTCTTAGCATCTGAATATTGTAGGGTGGTCTAATTCCAAGTATATTATAATTAAAGCCCAATTAATTTCGATTGCCTTGAATGGTATTAGTTTGGCTGCCATAAACTTTTTTTTTATATTAAACATAGCTATAGCTTATCGGTACAGTTGTACAGAATTGTTCACATTTCCAGTAAAATTATTGCAGTTATCGGTTTTATTGGGGAAAAAAAATGGAAATAAATAGGTTAAATCAGGAAGAGTTATCCTATGAGCTTACGATCAGGGGTCTACCAGTTGGGAAGGTCGAGGACATGAGGTCCAGTTTGCGTGCTGCTCTGAGAGCACAAAAGGGGTGGAAACTCACTGATAGAGGTAGAGTATCCTTTCACATTTGAAGAGGATAGTGAGGCGGTTGCTAAAAAGGTAGAAGAGATTAAAACATTGTTAGACAAGTTCGAGGGTGATAGCGTTTCTACTGATTACAAGAAAATCTTTACGAAGATTGAATGGGCGCTTGCTAGGCTTGGGAGACCGATTATTGAGAACGAAGATCAAAAAAAGGAAAAGGCAGGTATCCGCGGAGAACTTGTTTTGTCTCTTGGAACTTTGAAGCTTAAAGCTGATGGTGAAGATGAAGATAGTGATTCCTCTGAGACCGCCTTAGAGCATTCAATGGCTGCTACTGTCCTAACTGGTTCGCGATCACGCGTTCCTCTTCATAAATGGGATGTCAGATTCTCTGTAGAATCTGGGCAATCTCTTAATTGTTTCCTGGACAGAGTACACGAGTTGGATGATGCTCGAGGAATCAATAAGCAACAACTATTTCGATCAGCATTAGACCTCTTCACCGGCAAAGCTTTGATTTGGTACCGAGCAAGCAAAGCTGAATTTAATTCTTGGCAGGAGCTGGTAAAGGAATTAAAGAAAGAGTTCCTCCCAAGAGACTATAATGACAGACTGATGGACCAGATTAAGAAGAGGACGCAGGGCCGAGACGAGACAATTGCGAATCCTCAAGAGAAACATCAGCCCGTTTTATCAGACTCAGCTTGGACTACAAGAGGTAGAATCAATTAAAGATCTGGTCGAGTTGGGAAGACGTTTGGAGTCAGTTTGTGCATCAGTGGAAGCATTTGTTCCGCCACCTTCAAAGAGAAATAATCACCTGTTAGAGCCAGATCTAGCGTATGTATCAGTCGACAACCCTCCGGTATCTGCCATTTCTAATCACGACTTAAATAACGATGCAACAAGACGGTTAACATGTTTTAAATGTAGAAAACCTGGGCATATTGCGAGAAATTGTAGAAGTCCATTGAAATGTTTTGGATGTGGGGTACCAGGGGTCATACGTAGTAATTGTAGCACTTGTAACCGCAATAACAATAATCGGCAACAACCTACTAACGAAAATCGATCCTTACGGAATACGGGACACGCGGGAGGAGCTCGAGTTTAAGCTGCAAATCGAGTCATCCCAAAACAGCCGCTAAGACAAAAATTGTTAGAAGAATTGAGAACCATGAGAATGTCGATGACGAATATGACATATTAGTGGATTATGTTTTCGCTAGGATCGAAAATGATACGCGTCCTCATTTGCCGATTACAATATACGGGTTACAATTTAGCGGTTTGCTTGATTCAGGTGCTTCACGGACAATCATTGGTGGGCCAGGCTGGGAGTTAATTAAAGAAACAAGTCCTAAAGTTAGAGTCACGGAGGCAAGAACAGTCAGTTTAGCAAATGGCGGTATGGTAGATGTACTTGGCGAAATCAGTCTCCCAATTGAATTACAGAATCGAGTAAAAATTTGTGATGTCCTTATAATACCGGAATTACCTCATCAGATCATTCTTGGTATAGACTTTTGGCGTAATATGAATATTCGTACGGATTTCAACGCGAATTCGTGGACCTTCGGGGATATATCAACGCAATTTCATATCAACGCTCTCCAGTCTCAGTCGAAATTATCTTCTAAACAAAAGGAAGAACTCGATGAAATCATCAACAACGCAAAAGTAAAAATGGGAACAGATCTAGGTTGTACTACACAAGTCCAGCATGTCATCCGAACAGATTCCCCGCCGATAAAGCAGCGATATTATCCCGTATCACTGCTATACAAAAAGCTATCTATGAAGAACTGGACAAGATGCTGGAGGACGGTGTTGTGGAACCCAGCGAAAGTGCCTGGGCATCTCCAATAGTGATGGTGAGGAAGAAGGATGGACAATACAGATTTTGTGTGGACTTTAGAAAATTAAATAAAGTGACTAAAAAGGACGCATATTGTTGTGTGGCCGACCTCTCGTGCTTCCTGAAAGAAGAGATCGGAGAGAAAACTAGGACACAAAATTATTAATACAATAATTTAGCTTTGGGGAGATCTTTCTTTTATTTTTTTTTTGTTATCCAACAGCACACCTTAAATACAATTTGTCGTATTTTCTTTTTAGCTTGAAATTAGGTCTTAATACAATTTTCTCAATTGTTTATTTAAAATTGGGGTTTCCAATCATTTACACAATTTTTGTTTAATATTAATTAATTCCTAACACAATTTTCACAATTTATTATGTTCAACATTATAACACAGTTTTCACTATTTTTTTTTAACTATGCATTAACACAGTTCTCACACTTTTTTGTAGTATTCCCAAAGTATCGCGTGGTCACTCGTCGACGGGTAGAAAATAGATTCTCCGAGGTTTGGGCTAGCTGCCCCCAGGTACCCACGAAAACTTTTAGAAAAAGCTTTTTTCTTTTTGCTTTCTCACGGCGATGAAAGATCGTACGTGAGAATATGCGAATTATTTTATGTGCAATTCAATTTGCACGACGAAAAATGATATCCGATTACACGGCATGTAGGTAGGTATACCATGTGAGTGGAGTGCATTACTGATAACGAAATGCAATTTATGCTAAATTGCATTTTGTTGCAGTATGGAAATGCAACTTTAAATGCATTCGAAATTTTTTTAAATGAAACTTTAAATGAATTAAATTAAAATTAATTTTCAGGGTCATCTTTGCAATGCATCGATATATTGCATAGGGCAATATATTGGTGCATGGAACTTATGGTTGTGATTCGGGGCATTGGGTACCTGAGTCACAACATCCCTCCCCCCTGGGGAAAAGAAAGTTTTATTCATTTATGAAGGAAACTTTCTTTCTAAATGACGAAGTTAAAATATACATAATAAAACTACTGTTATTTTGATAGCTATAGCTAATTACAAAATTGTAAGACTATAGTAAAATAATTATAACTAATTAAAAAGTTGTAAAACTCTAGTCAAATTTAATTAAAATATTTGAAGACAAATTGTTTTTTTTTATGTTCGGCTGTTTTCCTATAAATTACTTTTTTTTTTTTTTTTATTGAGTGCGTTTGGTTGTTGGGATTAGGATAGGGGTGTTGAAAAAAATGAAGAAAAGTGGGGAATAAGAGGATACTGTTGTCCGTATCTTATGTTTGTTATAATTTGTATATGTCCGATTTTTCGATTGGCCCCATGAGTCCATGGGATGTATATCCATATAACAATAGTATATATTTAAAATATATTATACATTATCTGCCTTTTTTCTGATGGAAGCAGCGGTTATTTTAAATCCTGGTGCCCTCGGTGCAGGTGTGGGCATATCTTCCAGTTCTTGTTCTTGGGGTGTATTTTTAGATTTTCGGACTTTTCGTTTGTATTTACTATACAGATAGGCACAGACCATAGAGATGATTAAAGCAATAGTCACATATGATATAGTATAGTGGTGAATATGATGATTGCTTATTGGATTGAGCGGAGTTAATTCCTGCTCTTTTTGGGAATGGATGGATTCCAGAAGGCTCTCCAGATCCGTGTTTGTTGTAATATTTAACGAATTTGTTTCTATAAGCGTTTCTATGGTAGAAGACGTCATATTCCATATTATGTTGGAAATGTTTAGTGTTGGGATGAAATGGGAATTGAATTTGGACATTTTTACGTTATGTACGTGCAGGATGAATTCCTTGCTGCGAACATAACAACCGGGATTGATGTGCATTGTTCCTATTCCATGTAGGGTTTGTGAACTAATGGAATCTTCACAAATAATGTCTATGTGGAGGGATCCTTTTAGGGAGAAAAGCCAGGCGTTCTGCTGTGATAATTGCGTCCAATAGTAATCCTGTCGCAAGATCAGAATTTTACACTTTTGTGTAATAGGTTCCTTCTTTAGTAGATTCACTTCACATTGATTTGTTCTTGTATTTGTGCTTAGGATGGGGAATGAAATTTTGCAGTAGAAATGCATGTGGTCCAACGTTGCGCAATTTTGAATATCCTGAAGCGTTAATTCAACAAAATGTTCGCGATTGTAATCTATTAATATGTATTCCTTTGCTGGTTCGATATATGTGAACGATTCGTTAAGGAGTGTCGGTAACGGCATTGCCTTGAATATCTGGTATGGTTCCTTGAACGGAAGTGGAATTCGGAGCTCAATAATTATCTTATTGTTGAAAATATTTGCAGATATTGTGCTTAATTTGTAAATTTTTGATAAAATATTGTCTCTGGAATTTATAGGAAGCATCAGTGAATTTGGTAATTCTTGCCTGATGTTTAATAAAAGTTCCTCTATTTGTTTAGGTGATACGAGTGTAGGAGGAAATTTTCCGTGTCTTGAATCTGTTAGAATGTCCATTAATTCCTACTGGGTATTTTGGTATCTGAATGTCATTAACGAAACTAGGGAAATAAGGGATTCAAGTTCAATGGATATTTTGTTATCTAATGTTCTGTTTTCCATCAATGATGTGGCTATCTGCACTGATATTAGTTTTTTATGTATGACCATGAATTCCTTTTCAATTGCGGCTTTAGTTTTGTTGAAAACATTTGCGGTTGCTTCGATTATCGCAGTTTGGCTTTTCATAAGTGATAGGAGGGAGTTTTGGTTAAGGGTGAGGTTACGGACTTGCTCGTCATAATTCTTGGCATCATCTTCGTCCAATGTGCCGGAAAGAGCTTTAGAGATTGAGCCTATAGCATTGAAAAGTGCTCTTTGTTTTCTATTTTGGGTCACAAGTAACATATTCTTATATTCTATGTTTGCTAATATAAGATATATTTGTAACAACGTACCGTCACAAGTGTGGCTCAAGGCTGAGTGTTTGTCCAGTTTCTGGCAGGTCGCTGTAATTTGTTGGGCTATGAACTGGATGTTGTTGAATTCTGATTTAAAATTCGCTAGGTCGTAATAGGTGATGATTTTCCATTCGTTGGTGTAGAGGTTGGCTCTGCCAATCTCTTCGAAGTAAATGCCTGCAGTAGCATTTAGCTGCTTTACCTCTATTCCTGAGCCGTAGATTATGGGGATGAAAATTAGAATGAATGCTATATGCATCATTTTGGAAACCTGTAAGATGACACCATGTTAATATCTGTGAATGATATTTGAAGATGATGAAGTTTTTACTCTGAGAACAGTTTTAAGTCATTGTTGTGGACTCATTTATTTTTATTATTGATTCTGATGGTGGAATTTTCGGGGGAATTAATCTCCATTATCTCATACGGACCTGACCATAATGGTGAGAACTTATTATCTCTGACCCTGCTCTTAAGTAGGACTTTATCGCCTACCATAAAAGATTTTTGGACGGAATTTTTGTCATATTGTAGTTTGAATTTTTCTTTATTGGCCATGGCTATGTCTTTAGCTATTTTGAAACTATGCTGTAGACGCGCTTTTAGCTCGTTTGCATAATTGTCGTAATTATAGCAAACGGTTGGAGATGATTTTAAATTATTTGGGATTTCGGCTGGGAATCCGTATAGGAGTTCGCGAGGAGTATAATTAGTACTCGAATGAGGGGTTGTATTATATACAAACATGGCATAAGGAATCCATGTATCCCAGTCTTGTGGATCCTTTGCTACATAAGATCGGAGATATTCTGCTAAGGTTCTGTGGCTTCTCTCCAACGCACCATTCGAGGGTGATATGGAGTAGTTTTGAGCCTTTTAATTCTCAGCAATTTAGATACCTCGGCGAACATGCCACTTATGAGGTTAGAACCTTGATCTGTGAGGATACTTTCTGGAATACCATGTCGACAAATTATTGTTGTCGTGAAGGCTTCCGCTAATGTCTTAGACTCGGTGTCGACTATGGGAATAGCCTCAGAAAATTTTGAAAGGTCGTCTTGGAATGTAAGGAAATATTTGTTTCCAGAATGAGAAATTGGGAGAGGTCCTACAACATCTAGGTACACTCTTTCGAAAGGTTTGGAGCTAATGCTTGAGATTTTCATTGGAATTTTAGGGTTTCTGGATACTTTGTTCACCTGACAAAGTTTACACTTCCTTACATGCTTTACGATGTCGTCTGACATGCCAGGCCAGTAAAATTGCTTTTTAATTCTTTTAATTGTACGGGAAACGCCTTGATGGCCTCCCGTTGGTGATGAGTGAAAATCTTTCAAAACTTGTTCGATGTCATTAATGTCGGATAAATATTTAATAGAATCTTGATGGAGTTTAATGTTTATTTGTTTAGCAGTGAAGACCTTGTTAAAAATGCTTTTAATTATTAGAAGGTTTTGTGCATCTAAAATTGGGAAGGAGATATTTAATTGATTTAACTGATTTGCCTCTGTATATGAGCAGATCTCAGTTAAAATCTTTTCGAGGTCTGATCTATCTCTTTGGGATCGACAAGGTAAATTAGTTTTGATATCATTATTGTGGAGTCCTTTTTCTTGAAGAAGTTCAGTTCAGTTTCTAAAAGTGGGGATTTATCTGAAAATTTTAATTTCGAATCCAACACTCTTTCAAGTTCTGTATCTTGCATTGGCAAGATGAAAAATTTAGGATTCGCATTTGTAGTCAATAGTAATGGGAAATTTGTGTCAGTTATAATGACTGAGGAATTGTTCACTTGTGATGGAGTGTTGGGAGTGTTCAGATTTGCCTGAGCTCTAGCTTGATTCCTTGTTACCACATTTACGCAGGTGGTAGGTTCCGTGAAATGTTCGCTACTATCTGGAATAGCTCTACTGAGAGCGTCTGCATTTGTGTTGAGCTTACCTGATTTATGGACTATCTTGTAGTCACATACCTCAAGACGTATTCTCCATCTCATCAGTCTTGAGGAGTGATCTTTCAGATTCATGAGCCATACTAATGGTTTATAGTCAGTTATAATTGTAAACTGTCTGCCATAAACGTATGGTCTGAATTGCTCAATTGCGAAAACGATAGCTAAGAGCTCCTTTTCTATTTTTGAGTAACGAGTCTCTGCACCATTGAGAACTCGGCTCACATAGGCGATTGGATGATCTCCTTGATCATCAACTTGTGAAAGAACAGCTCCGATGGCGTAGTCACTGGCATCGGAGGTGACAAAAAATTCTTTGTCAAAATCGGGATATGATAGAATTGGTGCTGTAATAAGTTTTTTGAGTAATTCGCAAAATGCTTCATCACGAATTGCGTCGAACTTGAAAGGGATATCTTTCTTTAAAAGATCTGTAAGTGGTTTAGCTATTTTTGAAAAGTTTGGTATAAATCGGCGATAGTAGCCGACGAAACCAAGGAAGGCTTTTATATCTTTTTCCTTCTTGGGTCTGGGATATGTCTGAACTGACTTGATTTTTGCTGGGTCTGGTTTGACTCCATTTTCTGTAATTATGTGCCCTAAATACATAATTTCCTTTCTTAGGAAATGGCACTTGTCGGGTTGAAGTTTGAGGTTGAAATTGCGGAGACGGCTAAATACTACTGTGAGTCTTGTATTATGGTCTTTGAGATTGTATCCATGGACTACAATATCGTCCATGTATACGAAGCAATAGATGCCTTGAAGGCCAGATAAGATATTATTCATGGCTCGTTGAAAAGTAGCAGGGGCTCCTTTTAAACCAAATGGCATACGATTGTATTCGTAGTGGCCATAGGGTGTGCTAAAGGCAGTTTTCTCCCTGTCCTTCGAGTCCACTTTTATCTGGTGAAATCCACTGGCTAAGTCGAGTGTGGTAAAATATTTCGACTTTCCCAACTGGTCTAATATATCAGTAATATTAGGCAGTGGGTACGCATCGCCAATAGTAATGTCGTTAATACGACGAAAGTCTACCACTACTCGCCACTTTTTGTTTCCATTCTCATCTGGTTTTTTAGGAACCAGGAGAAGTGGAGAGTTCCAGGGACTATGTGAAGGTCTGATGATGTCTGACTCAAGCATTTCTTGTATTTGCCCGTTTATTTCCGTTCGGCTTGCCTCAGGAAGTCTATAAGACTTGGTAAAAATTGGCGGTTTGTCTTGGAGTGTCTCGATTTTGTGGGTAATCGCATCTGTATATGAAAGGAAATCCCCTTCTATGAAGAAGAGATCGATGAATTCCCTACAGATATTTCGGATACTCTCAGATTCCTCTGAATTACAGTGATACAATTTGATAAGGTTTTGCAGCTTATTTATTCTACCCTTAGTTGGGTCTCTGTCAGAGTCTGTGGAGATGACCACAAAGTCGTCCAAGTCTTGGTAAACTGGGTTCACCTCGTAAGGTGCCAGATCGGCGTCCTCCTCATTTGTGTTGAGGATCAGGACTTTTGCCATACAGTTGACTGGTTCGACTATCGAATTTCCAAGAAACAAACCTGGCTTTATTTCTTTCTTGAAACAAACCGGTTGATGTTGAATAGAGGGAGTTGGAATTTCAATAATGGATTCTGATCGAGCCGGAATTTTAAATGATTTTAATTGATCCGATTTTTTCGGATTTCTTAATGGAAGGAGATCTGATTCCAACTTTTGTGGAACTTGGAAGGAGTTATTTGATGATTCCGACTCGATAGAAAATGAAGGAGTTTTTGATTTATTCCTTGAAGTTTCTTTAGATTCATTTCTGGAATTCACTTTTTGTGAATTTGTTGATGAAGGAGATAGAATTTTATTATATTTAGCCTTTTGTGCGGCTGTAGATGGAGATATACTTTTACCTTTGTGCTTCATCTCTTGTGAAGCTGTCGATGGAGATAGATTTCCTTTGTAAGTTGGTTCCACTTTACTTGGAACTACTGATGGAGGCAGTTTTTCATTTAAAAAACCTTTAGGATTCACATCTTGTGAAGCATTTGGTGGAGATATATTTTTATTTAATTCAGCCTTTTTTCTGGCTATAGATGGAGATAGATTTTTATTAGTATTAATATCGGAGAATGTTATCTCCATATATAATAGGCTTTTTGTTTGAGACCTCTTTTCTGGGTCTTCGCTTTTCAAATAAACATAAGGGTAATTTGAATAGTATTGTTCATATGGATAAAATGAATCAGATTCATTAACTTCCAGGGAAATTAATTTATTTTTATAGTCGATACTCGCATTGTATCGAGATAAAAAATCATGACCAAGCAGGACATCGTATGAGAGGATGGAGTTATTTCCCACAATTTGAAATGGGTGTTCTAGGATAGAGTTATTATGTTCAGAATTTAAGTTTAACTTAGCAAAAATGAGTCCTTCTGTAGAAGTGGACTCTGTAAATAATGTGTTTATATTGCAGACAGCATCTTTATAGCAGATGCTATCTGGCTTCAATGGATGGAGTTTAATTAAGCTGATCTCTGCTCCAGTATCAATTAAAAATGTAAGTTTTGGAGCATAGCAGATGTCGACAGGCAAAGAAAGTGTTAGTGAATTATTATTTACCTGGATGGGGATGCGTATCAATTTTGTTCTGACTGTGTCGATATTGTTTCGGGATTGCGATGAGCTTGCGCCGTTGTTTCTATCTGCGAGGGGTTGCCGAATGAGACCCCCCGCTGCATCCATTTTCCCTGCCTGGATACCGATGTAGTTTTGTTATTCTTCCTCTTTGGAGATGGCGGTCTAGCCGAGATATTGGCATTATTATATCTCGTCGGTGAAGTCCGATTTTCTCGGAATACTGGCTGCTGCCAGTTCCTGTTTTGAGGCTGTCTATCAGCCGTGCTTGTTTGCGGAGCTGTGTTTACTTTTTGGAAATTATTCCGATTTCCTTGATTGTCGTTAAATCTGGAATTATTTGCAGCTCTGGTCCTGCATTCTTTAATAGAATGGCCCATCCGATGGCAATATCGACAACTAGGGACCTGTGACGGAGATGTAGCATTCTTAAAATCTGGAGGACGTTGTAATTGTAAATGTGTCCTTTGGATGGTGTTAAAATTTTCCATAGATCGTTGTATGACTGGGCATTTTGAAGCAGCATGCCCCGGTCTATTGCATTTGGAGCAACGCAGATTGAGATTTGTATTCTGTTGAAAGGGATTTGGGTTTACCTTGTGGTTTGTGTTAAAATTGGATTGCCTCGGTTCTAAACGTGATGCGTGTTCTAGGATATGTGACTTTAGTGAAGTGAAAGATTTATCAGACAGGACTTTTGCTAAAGTCTGTAGCTGTGGATTGGATAATCCGTCCTCTATAGCTCTCACTGCTTGACATTCATTATCTTTTAAAAGAGATGTTAAAAGAATTTTATCATTTGTATATGAGTGCGTTGCCTCATTTAGTTTGGATAGGGTTGTGCCACTGACATATATATAATATGGACTGCTTAACTTTCTGTTTCATATGGGCTCAATTGCTTGTGTCAAAAGAGTTCTTAGGTCGCTGCCAACATTGAAAAAATAAAATCAGCTGACATTAGCGGGAATTTGAAAAGTTGGAAAAGTGATTTTGATAAAACTTGTTAATTGTGTTAATATGCAAAGTTAAAAGTTCGGAAAGTGATTTTGATAGAACTAGTGAATTGTGTGAATATGAAAAGTTCGAAAAGTGATTTTGCTAAAACTAATTATATGAAAACAATGAATTCAAAGGGGTGTATTATCAAAGGATGCTTTGGGAAAAGAGGAGTTGTTATAGAAGGCAATCCCGTTGCTATGTTTAGGTAAATTAAGTTTATGTCTATATAAGCTATGTAATAAGATTTTATATAGTCGTTATTACTAAAGTATTTTTGTAAGAATCACTGGCTCTGAATATAAAACGTTAATAATTTTAAGGTTTCCATCTAATAAAAATGATGCTACAATATGGTGTAATTCACTAAATATTAACTATGAAGATTTCTTAAAAATGAAATCGCCTTATTTATGCAGTATGCATTTTGAAGAATCTTATTTATGTAGAGGAGATTATAGAACAAAACTTTTAAGAAATGCAATTCCAATGAACATTGAATTTTTAAGTTCTGATGAGGTATTTTTTAAAGCATTCTTGTGGTGTCGGTAAAAGCTTAATGTTAATTTGTGCATATCAGTACCTCTTTCCTTTTTACCCTATCTTTCCTCAAAATTCATTAAAAAGTAATTTTAGATGCATTTTAGTCCTTCAGTTGCTTGCTTTAGTTTAATGTATTAGTTGATTTCCCATTAATGCTTCTATGCTTGTAGTATACAAAATTTGTAGAAATGATGCCCTATTGTGGAAAACAAAAACGAGAGAAATGCTCATAAATATTTTAGCAAAAGTTGCGTAAAATGCATCACACTGAGAATAATTAAAAACGCAAATTCTCGAAAAGTACCGGTTCTTAAATTGAATGCAGATTTAAAATTAATTTCATATTAAAACAAGTAAAAAAACTAGAATTGACAAACTTAGTATACCCTATGATTTCATCTAGGATATAAAGACTATCGAAAAATTTAATATAATACAATCGCTCTTGTTTTCTCTAATAAGCCATTGATTATTTTGTATTTTATCAGTGTTAAGTATTCGTCTGCAAGGGGTTAATGTATTTAATTTCATATAATATGTATTAATAATAATTTTAATTTTAAAGGCAAGTGATGATGACGATGTTGAAATATCCATCGGACAACATTGCGCACAAGAACTTTGTACAAGCGCATATAATACAGAAATTTTAAGTATGCAAAAATTACATCTAGATGAAGAGGATAAACTTCCAATTTCAAGCCATAATAAAGAAAATATCGAGCATGTTGGAGCCTTGCAAAAAAACAAAAGCAAAATAAAATCGAAAAATAATATACTTCGAAATCTACGAAGAAAATTAAAAAGAAGTAGAAATAAATTTAATAAACAATCCGGATTACTAAAAATTCTAAAAGAAAAAAAAATCATAAATTGCCAGGTTTACAGCCGCTTGGAAGAAGCGGGAGTAGAAATTCCGAAAAGTTTATTTACACGGTTGGTAAGAAAGAGTAATGACCCGTATTCGGAGGAGCTAAAAATATTTGCTACAACGCTAAATTTTTATTCCCCAAAGGCTTATGAATATGTCAGGAATACTTTCCTTAAGTCATTACCTCATTCATCAACTATCCGGAGGTGGTACTCTAGCGTAGAGGGAGAACCAGGATTTTGTACCGCTGCTTTCAATACGTTGAAAGCAAAAGTGCATGTAATGAATGTGGAAAACAAGAAGTGTGTTTGTGCATTAATAATTGACGAAATGTCAATTAAAAAATGTGTCGAATTAGTCCATAATAAAATCCGAGGGTATGTTGATTTGGGTTTGGAAAATACGCACGATAATGAGGACGAAGCTACACAGGCTTTTGTCTTTATGGTGGTATCCCTAAATAGTTATTGAATAAAAAGAGATTACTCTTTTGGACTTTTTACCGGGTTAAACTTAATTTTCTTCAAGAAAGAATTTTTTTTGGGATATCTCCGGTATATAGCAAAAGCTAAAAAATGTTCTAATTTGTTATTTCATCACACAACCCATTAATTTTTGATGACAAGTTTCAAGTCTTGGTTTGACTCATCAACAGGTCCCAAATAGCGAAATTGGGTGATTAGAAAAACAAATGAAAAAATGAAAAAAGAAGAAAGAAATGAAAAGTTTAAGAAAAATAGCGTCTGCAGCAGGCAGAAAACCAAGCTGCACCGATGAGTGGAAGGTTTTCTGCTGACACGAAACGCTTCTTCTTCTTCCTTTTTCTTCTTCATTTTTCAGCCCACTGCGTGGCGTATACAGGTTCGATTCGCTTCGAATGAATCTGTTTTTTAAAATTTTTTAAATTTTTTTTTAATAAATAAAAAAAAATTGTTTTTTTCTATTTTTCTTAAACTTTTCATTTCTTTCTTCTTTTTTCATTTTTTCATTTGTTTTTCTAATCACCCAATTTCGCTATTTGGGACCTGTTGATGAGTCAAACCAAGACTTGAAACTTGTCATCAAAAATTAATGGGTTGTGTGATGAAATAACAAATTAGAACATTTTTTAGCTTTTGCTATATACCGGAGATATCCCAAAAAAATTCTTTCTTGAAGAAAATTAAGTTTAACCCGGTAAAAAGTCCAAAAGAGTAATCTCTTTTTATTCATTATTCCTCCTGGGATTGTATAGGAGTGTTTTTTCCTCATATAATTCACACCCAGAATATATTCTGAGTTTATATGAGAAGAGATCGGTTTGATCTATTTTCAAGCGTCTGCAGCAGGCAGAAAACCAAGCTGCACCGATGAGTGGAAGGTTTTCTGCTGACACGAAACGCTTCTTCTTCTTCCTTTTTCTTCTTCATTTTTCAGCCCACTGCGTGGCGTATACAGGTTCGATTCGCTTCGAATGAATCTGTTTTTTAAAATTTTTTAAATTTTTTTTTTTAATAAATAAAAAAAATTGTTTTTTTTCTATTTTTCTTAAACTTTTCATTTCTTTCTTCTTTTTTCATTTTTTCATTTGTTTTTCTAATCACCCAATTTCGCTATTTGGGACCTGTTGATGAGTCAAACCAAGACTTGAAACTTGTCATCAAAAATTAATGGGTTGTGTGATGAAATAACAAATTAGAACATTTTTTAGCTTTTGCTATATACCGGAGATATCCCAAAAAATTCTTTCTTGAAGTAAATAGTTATTGGAAACTTCCTATAGCTTATTTCCTTATACATACGTTGAATGCAGAAGAGCGAAAAAACTTAGTGTATGAAGCAATAGAGCGGTTACAAGAAATAGGCGTTGATGTTGCCTGCCTTACTTGCGATGGACCAAGCTACAACAAAACTTTGTTCCGCTTACTTGGAAGTGTTATTGATTTACCAAATCCAAAACCATATTTTTGTACGGAACAGCAACCATCGAAAAAAGTTTGTACCGTGCTTGATGCATGCCACTGCAAGTGTTGCTGAAGCTATCAACTTTTGCAACAAAGAACTATGTCTTCCACAATTTAAGGGAAGTGAAGCAACAGTGGAGTTTTTTCATATTATGAATATGGCATTTGATCTGTTAAACTCCAGAAATCCCTTCTGTAATGGACCAAAGGCTCCCATTAGTCCAAAAAACTATAAAAAGATATTGCAAAACATATCAGGAATTCAAGAATACCTATTACAATTGAAAGACTTCTTGCATCGACCCATATATAAGACAAGGATTGGAACAGGTTTTCAGGGGCTATACATAGGATTAGAAGTTATAAAAATTTTATATAATGATCACTGCATAGTACAACAATCATTAAAATATATTTTAACATATAAAATTAGCCAGGACCACTTAGAGCTTTTCTTTTGCGCAATTCGTAATAGATCTGGATGGAACAACAATCCTACCGCCAGACAATTTATTGCCGCATTCAAGGCCTTGTTAACGCATGCGCAAATTAAAAGCTCAGGAGGAAATTGTGAAGAGATAGAGGCATGTGCAATTTTAAATGTATCATCTAGCACAGTAAAAATTAAAAAAGATAGCACCGATTTGTTATTAGATTCAACAGATGACCTAAATTTTAGTGGTGATATTGAAAAAAGTAAATGCAATGATAATGAAGTTGACTACCTCATTGATATATTTTCAAACGCATCTGAATTAAAAAAAAATGCAATAGGCTACATAAGTGGCTATGTGGTGAGAATGGTATCCAGGACAATAAAATGCACTGAATGCATTGACGCCCTATATGCCGAAAAAACTGGTGCTGCAGCCGGAGTAAATAACTTCATATTTCAAAAAACCCGGGGAGGCCTTATCCTTCCATCGGCTGATGTAAGCCAGATATGCTTGGAAACTGATAAAGTTATTAGAAGTTTCATGGAGTGCTCTGATTTTAATATAAGTAGCAAGAATTTTTCAGAAAAGATAGCAATTAAGGTCACTAAAAATTTAATTTTTAAAAACATGTTCCCCTCTTTAAACGATCACATCAAAGAGTTGGAACTCGATAATAATCACATATATAAATTAATGAAATCAATCATTTATGCTTATACTAAAATTAAATTAGGCTACATATTGCGGGAAATCAATTTGCAAAATAATTACTTAATAAGATCGAAACTCTCAAGGTATATTATTTTTAGAAACAATTAAGTTATATTTTAATTTTTGCCAGTTAAAGTTATCTTTAGTAAGGTCATATATGGTATATATTATGTATTTATTAGAATAATATATGTTTATCATAAAAATTATTACTTTAATATTATTTTAAGATATTTGATATATATATCTATCTACATTTCATTAATTTAGTGTAAATATTTTATTTAGCTATATATACCTACCGCAATTAAATGCAATATGCTTCCTAGACCTACATCATTAAATTTTTTTTTTTTTGAATTCATTAGGTATAATTCTGTACATAGGACAAGTATTATTTTTTTTAATGTTAATTTAATGTCTTTTAGTTAAATCACCTCTGAAAGACTGATTCCTGGACTTATTGGCTCCAGTAGTGTATAAGGTTAGTTTTCAAGACTCCATTTTTTGCCAAAATAACATAAATGCGATTAAAGAAATCAAGTGCTACCATTAGAATTTACTTTTATAACATTTATATTATAAAAGAAAAACTGCATGCAGTAGATAAAGTTAATCTAGCTTTACCTTGTTTTAGACCTATTTGTATGTTTCCTTATTTATGTTCTTGGCTGGCTGATTGTTTGTATACAGTCTTGCCATTGTATTAATCTACGGTTGTTCTATTTTAAATCTTATTTCGCTAGTTCTCAATACTTCACTCTCAGTACCTTACTTTTTTTACTTTATTCTAAATATCTCGCTCTAGTTTTGTCAGAACCTACTGCTGTAGTTGTATAAGTATAACCGTATTATCTGTTATGTACCTACTACTCATTAAGCAGTTTACTACTTTTCTATTTTAAGTCTTACTATGCACTAACTCTGTACTTTATATGTGATATATGACGTTTATGTTATCATAAGAACTGATATTTTATTGTTATGTTCAGTTTAGAAAGGGATATTAACAAACGCAATTCTTACGGCAGTTAATGTATAGATTTTTTATTAAAAGTTTATTTACATCATCAAAGCAAATTTGAGGTACTATACACATATGTACATATATATAAATATATCTGCAAACATCCGAAAATTAATTAACTTAATTACACTAATTATACGATATAATAAATAAAATCAATAACTTGCCACTACGCAAATATAATTAAGAAAAATAAATCAAATAATATGCACCGAGCAGCCCAATTTAGGCCATCATTAAAAGCAAAAAATTAAAGGAAAACTTTAACAAAAGTTCATAGCATAATCTGTATGAGTTTGCAAATAAATAGTCAGGAATTTCGACTGATGGATTATATAAAAATTGGTTTTTCACTAGCACACTATTTAACTTTCATACAAATACTAATATTAGGCTGAGAACTTCACCCATCTTACATCTCAAAAATTTAAAAATAAACAATTATATTGCAAGAAAAATCCCTAAACAATAAAGTCCTTTACTTCCTTCTATTGGTTCCTTAAGAATATTTGGCTGCACCGATGTACATTATCACAATTGTACCCACCGTATATATAAAAATGTTGAATCTACAATATAAATTACATAATTTTGTGTTGTTTAAAATTTTTTGATCTTACCAAAAGTTCTTCAGAATATCTTCCCGTGTCATTGCTACATTTTTATTTACTAGTTGTGATGTGTTTTAATGATTTCTCCAAACAAAAATTTTCGTGTCTTCAAATTCTTGAGACAATATAATTCTCAAAGCAAGTAGTACTCCAGTTGAACATACGAAAAGAAAAAAATAAATTTATTATTGTAGAAATTTCTGCTATTAATTTTACCTTTTGAATTTCTGCTGCATATCTGATGAATATATTGCTTTTAGTAAAACACTTTTTATCAATTAATAACACTCAATAATTAATTTAAAAACATTTGTTTGGCGAAACTACTTTTTCATTTGTTCTGTTGACAAATCATTTTGACAGTTCTCCTTCAGTTGGTACTTGGTGCTTAGACCGAATGAGTCGGAAATATAAAAGTGAGCCCACTGTTTGGAGTGCATTTCTATCAACGTAGTCAGTCCATATTATATATGTCAGTGGGTTGTGCTAAGTCTTTGTAGGAAATCTTTTACATCTTCTCCCGTTCTTTGCTTGCAATCATTTAATGGCGATTGTAGGGCGGATCTGGAAATTTTTTCTTCGAATGTTTGTTTTAAAATCGATTTTAGAGTAGGCCAATCTTCAACTTGATTGTACCTGAAAATATCATATGCATCTGCAGATAATTTACTCCTTATTAAGCTAAGGAGGGAGTGCTTTTCTCTTGTCGTCGTTGCTGTTGTGTATGAATCATCACAGCTTGAAATGAATTTGTGGAGATCTTTCGGATTTCCATTGAAATTAGGAATTAATGTTCTCGCGTCAGATAGGAAAAAATTTGATTGATCTCTGAAAGAGACATTGTGGTGATGCTCTGTGGATTTATTTGTATTATTCGTTACATTTTGGAATCGGGAGTCCAATTGTTCTTGCAGCGCAATTACAGTGTCTGAGAATGATGTTTCCATGTTTATGTAAACATCATTCACGAAGTATTCGCTATCTTTGTCGTTTGGGCCAACATTCAAGATTATTTCGTTATGTGTTTCTTCGAAATCGTCCCAATATTTGTGCAACGAGTTTCATTTTTGGTTTAAGTATGCCTGGGTTGCAGTTGCAAGTGAGTTATTATTTATCGATTGAATAATATGGGATAACGTTTTTCGTCTATCTTCTTGCAATCGAAGCCGTACTGTATTTGATTGATCTTTATCTGTGCTGTCTTGGTTATCAGCTGCAGTCGTTTTTTGCGAAGTTTTTGGAGGTGGGACGTAAAACGGGTTATTTTTGCGCTCTGTGTGGACTGATATGGATTTCAACCTATCGGACAGAGTTGCCTTTGTAAGATTGTGCCAGTCCTCCGTTTTGTCATAGCATGACTGCTTAAAATAATCATGAGTTTCAGTAAAATCTTCATGATCTTGAATCAGGGTTTCAGTTTTTTCAAATGAAGGCCATACGTCTTCCAAATTTTGGAGCTTTTCAGAAGTAAAGTCTGAAGTCCTTTTGCTTTTATTGGCTCTATGATAGTCGGACAGAATTTGTCTAATATCTGACATTTTTGGGACTTGTGACAAGCAAAGCTCATCGAAAGATTTGTTTTCCTCGTTTGTCATGTTTAAAAATTTATGAATAAAAATCGGGTAGAAGTTGATTAAATATAATTAACGAAAGGCTACGAACGCACTACTCACAGAGCAGAGGAAAGCTAGTGGAGTAAAAAATTGTCCGTATATACTTTTATTGTATCTACGTACATATGTATCTGTTTTAGTAAAAAAAAACAAAATTTTTTTTTTAAGTTTCGGAAAGATTAGTTAAGTATGATTCTGATTTTGTGTAGTCGTGTATAATACGAAAAAGTATATTTAATATCCAGTTACAATAAAAATCGCTCTTTCCAATCAATATCTTCTCCTGATCGATAGGCTAATGGAGCTCTATCGCAGGGGATCGATTATTGATTTTTCCGAAGTCCTCTGGCCAGCAAGCTCACGAAGTCTTACCGCAGAGGTCGCTTCGTGGAAGAGCAGATTTCAATTTTAATGTTTATAGTCAAAATTTCTGTTAAATTAACCGAAAATTGGAAAAGTATTTCTTTTTTCCTTTCTCTGTTGTTCTTTCCCCTTTTTCCATTCACTCTCTCTACATATATGTATATATATGAAAATATTGGTATAATAGGAAAGATGCGAATATGAAAATAATCGGGAAAAGTGTAAATAGTTCGAAAGTATGTAGTTAAAACGCAAACAATTAAAAAACACGTAAATAAATTGAAAGTTTTGAAATAAACAGAAAATAGTAATCATGCAAATAGATTGTTTTTCCTCTCTTTTTTGTACTAGTGATAATAATATATACGCTAGTAGTAATAATATGTATACCAGTAATATTATAATAATTTGTTTTTCTACCTTATGTATTATCCAAAATGTATTACTATAGAATTGTAGGAGATGTACACGACGTTTGTAGAGGTGTATGATTTATGTTCCTTCGTCAGATATTTTTGTTTGTTTCTGAAGGTGTTGAAGAATTTGTTGTATGTTGTACGATGGTGTTGGTGTTGTATGTTGCAGATGATTGATGAAATTTGCACATCAGATGTCCCGGTCAATGATTCTGAAGTCTTCCTTCCTTCTATATATCGTCTTAGTGAGGCAGGGATGAAGCCTCCTTCGGTCCCACGGTGAGCGCTTGGGCGCTTAAACTATCTCCTCTAAGTACCTCCTGGGTACCCGGGCTTATTTTTTTTATTTTTATTATTCACTTTCATTTATTACAAGGGTTATCAGTTATTACAAAACTATGAGAGATTTAATTTAATTTAAAGAATTGCAACAGAATTTTTTTTTGTTCACTGATTTGTTTGGTAGATTTATATTATTATTTAAATTTTTTCGTTTATTTTTAGTTTTTATTTAGAGTCCAAAATGTTGGTATTTTTTATTTATTTTTTTAAAGTTAATTTTTTTGTAGAAGTTTTTACTAATTAGGTAGTTAAGTTTATGTGTATGTGCCCGATTTTAATTATTTAAATTTTTATTTTTTAAGTATTTAATTAAAATTTAATTGATTTTTTTTTTTGTTAAAGGCACTGTGTTACTTTTAGTCCGCTGCCACCAAAATGTTGTGTGGCCGACCTCTCGTGCTTCCTGAAAGAAGAGATCGGAGAGAAAACTAGGACACAAAATTATTAAAACAATAATTTAGCTTTGGGGAGATCTTTCTTTTATTTTTTTTTTTTGTTATCCAAACCACACCTTAAATACAATTTGTCGTATTTTCTTTTTAGCTTGAAATGAGGTCTTAATACAATTTTCTCAATTGTTTATTTAGAATTGGGGTTTCCAATCATTTACACAATTTTTGTTTAATATTAATTAATTCCTAACACAATTTTCACAATTTATTATGTTCAACATTATAACACAGTTTTCACTATTTCTTTTTAACTATGCATTAACACAGTTCTCGCACTTTTTTGTAGTATTCCGAAAGTATCGCGTGATCACTCAACGACGGGTAGAAAAAAGACTCTCCGAAGTTTGGGCTAGCAGCCCCCAGGTACCCACGAAAACGTTTAGAAAAAGCTTTTTTCTTTTTGCTTTCTCACGGCGATGAAAGATCGTACTTGAGAATATGCGAATTATTTTATGTGCAATTCAATTTGCACGACGAAAAATGATATCCAATTACACGGCATGTAGGTAGGTATACCGTGTGAGTGGAGTGCATTACTGATAACGAAATGCAATTCATGCTAAATTGTATTTTGTTGCAGTATGGAAATGCAACTTTAAATGCATTCGAAATTTTTTTAAATGAAATTTTAAATGAATTAAATTAAAATTAATTTTCAGGGTCATCTTTGCAATGCATCGATATATTGCATAGGGCAATATATTGGTGCATGGAACTTATGGTTGTGATTCGGGGCATTGGGTACCTGAGTCACAACAATATCCTCTCCCTTACATTTCAGCAACACTAGACAAATTGCGGAATGCCAAATTTATGTCATCGCTAGATATTAAATCGGCTTTTTGGCAAGTGCCTCTTGAAAATGAATCGAAGCAATACACGGTTCCAGGAAGAGGACTTTTCCAGTTCCGTCGCATGCCTTTTGGACTGTGTAATTCGCCAGCGACCTTTCAACGATTGATCGACAGGATATTGTCAGGAGACTTAGAGAGTAAGGTCTTTGTTTACCTGGATGATGTAATCGTGGTCACTCAAAATTTCGAAGAACACAAAAGGGTACTGGAAAATGTCCTCAATCGATTGCATCAAGCGGGCCTTGTCATAAACTACGATAAGTGTGAGTTTTGCCGTGCTGAGCTTCGGTATTTAGGCTACGTTATAGGGGAGCACCGGTTACAAGTAGACCCTGACAAGGTTAAATGTATCTTGGAAGTACCAAGCCCCCAGAATGTATCGGAAGTACGGCGATTCATTGGTATGATTGCATGGTATCGCCGATTCGTACCAAATTTTTCAGCGATGATTACTCCACTTACAGCACTCTTGAAAAAGAGAACTAAATTTATCTGGTCGGATGAACGGGAGAAAGCTTTTCGTCTAGTAAAGGAGAGTTTAGTCAGCGCACCAATACTCAATTGTCCGGATTTCAGTTTTCCATTTATAATTCACACAGATGCCTCAGGCTATGGATTAGGCGCAGTTTTAACACAGCAATTTAAGCCGATCTTTAAATAAGTGCGAAAGGAATTATTCAACGACGGAACGCGAATGCCTCGCAGTATTATGGGCATTTGAGAAACTAAGGCCATACGTTAAAGGTAGTCGATTTACTATAGTCACCGATCATGCTTCGTTGGTTTGGCTGCATAACCTGAAAGACCCTACGGGCAGGTTAGCCAGATGGGTTATGCGCCTCCACCAGTATGACTACGACATAATTCATCGAAAAGGTAAAGAGCACCTGTTGCCGGATTGGCTTTCTCGATCAGTTCCAGTAGTTGATTCTGTGGAAGTTGAGGAGAGTAACAACGATGGTTGGATTCTAAAAATGACACAGAAAATTAATGCTAATCCTTCTAAGTCTCCAGACTGGCGGGTGGAAAATAGTGAACTTTGGAAGCACTGTCCACAAATGTATCCAGGCTTAGAGATGGGGGACAAGAGCTGGAAACGAGTAGTGCCTAAAAAGAAAAGAAAGGACCTGATATTTAGAGCACATGATCTTCCGACTTGTGGTCATTGTGGCGTCCAGAAGTCTTTTCTTAAATTAGCTCAACAATTCTATTGGTTAAAAATGAAGGCTGATATACAAGCATATGTAAAACGATGTATGATCTGTCAAACTACCAAACCTGAACGTAGAAAGCCAGCAGGACTTATGGCAGCACGATCTATTGTTGGAAAGCCATGGGAATCTATAAACATAGATTTGATTGGCCCCCTTGCTCGATCTAATCGTGGTTTCAAATATATATTCACGGTAGTAGATCAGCTAACTAAATTTCCCGTACTCTTCCCCTTACGCTCTGCTAACGTAAACTCTATCTGCCGAGCTCTAGAAGATGACGACTTTCTGCTTTTCGGTGTTCCCAGAACGGTAGTGTGTGACAATGGTCCCCAATTTAAAAGCAGAGATTTCAAAAGATTATGCTATAATTATGGTTCACAAATTCGTTATACGGCATTTTATCATCCTCAAGCAAACCCAGCTGAGAAAACGAACCAGGTAATCAAAGCGATGCTCCGAGCCTACGTCGCGGATAACCACTGAACGTGGGAAACGAATTTGGCTAAAATAGCCTGTGCAATCCGGACGTCAGTTCATGAAGTATTGAGGCTGACTCCTTACTTTGTGAATTTTGGTAAGGAAATGGCGACACATGCATCTGAGTATAAGAATATGGGAAACGATATGAGATTTGATGCAGAAGATAGGTCAAAGGCTTTAGAAGATGTCAGGAAAGATGTCAGGGTTAGACTGTGCAAGACTCAGGAGTCTTCCAAGCATAAATATGATCTTCGTAGGAGAGATCAACAATACCTCAAGAATGATTTAGTCTTGCGCAAAAACTATGTTCTCTCAGATGCGGCTAGGTATTTCAATGCGAAACTAGCACCAAAGTACGTCGGTCCTTTTTCGATATATAAAGTAGTTTCGCCATTGTAATAAACGATATTATTCTATTCTATTATACATGAATTCTAGTACTTTTTGAAGTTTATGTTATATGTAAGTTAGTTAGTCAGTCGCTCTTAAACTCTTGAACTGTAACTTAGTACGTAGTTTTAATAAACTTGTAAAACCACATTTTCCGGTTTTCTTAATTGCCTCCACAACACAACAAACTGGCGACGAGGATTTTAAAAAACAAAACAAGGAATAATGGATGACATCTCGAAAGCACTAAATGCGATAGCGGCTCAACAACAAAAGTGGATGGAGGATTTTTTAAAGAAGCAGGATGAAATGATGAAGGCTCACATTCAACAAGTAAAGGCAGCCCCAACAATCGTAAGTAGACATGTACCACCATTCCCAGAATTTGATAAAGAAAAACATGGTTGGGGAACATTCCTGATACAATTGGATCAGCATTTTGCTGCATACAAAATCACTGAAGATGATGAAAAAAGAGCTTTCTTTTTGTCGTGGATGGGAGCCAGTCTATTTGAATTAACTCAAAAATTATTCGGTGGACAAGAAATAAGTAAGATCACATATAAAACACTAACTGAAAAAATTACAGAGCATTTCAGATCAAAAACGCATGTGCTAGCAGCGAGATATAAATTTAACCAGGCAAAAATGGCGGAGGAACAAACATATTCAGAGTGGGTTGCAGAGCTACGCGGAATAGCAAGAGATTGCCTCTTTGTGTGCGAAAAAGATGGTTGTGAACAGTCTATGGTGGATAGTTTAATTCGAGATATGGTCGTCTTACATATACCTCATGACGTTGTCCGTGTAGCTGCTTTACAAAAAGCAAATCCATCTCTTGCAGAAGTATTGACAATTGCGGAGACTTTTAAATCCACACAAAAATCAGTACAAACTATAAAAGGTGAACAAACATCTTCAGCTATACTATATATGAAAAAGTGGAATAATTGGACACTTAGCATCGGTGTGTAGTAAAATACATTTAAAAAAAGAACGAAATTACGAGAAAAGTAAACAAAAACTTAGAGTTCGCGTAATTGAAAAAAGTTTTAAAACTGGAAGCAGCCATCAAGTTTTCTCTTCATATGCAGATGAAAATTCAAGGAACTCAGTAGTCTGTAGTGGATTTCCTCAGGACTCATCAGATAAGATAATTATCAATCTCAGTGTAAACAATAAAAACATAGCTTTTTTAGTTGATACAGGCGCTACGTGCACTATGATTAGTGCTGAAACGTTCAAAAACTTGGGAGCTCCAGTGTATGAGGAGGTCAACTTTAACCTCAAATCTTACGGAGGTGTAGAAATTCCAATTAAAAGTACATCAGATGTCAACGTGGCTTGGAGAGGAAATCTTTTTAAATTAAAATTGATAGTGACAGATGTAAAGGATGGCAAAAATGTGCTAGGCATGGATTGGTTCAACATTTTGGGGTTAGAAATTACCCAACAGCAGGTATGTGCAATTGAAAAGCAAATAAATGTAGATGATTTAAAAAGAAAAGTAAATAGCCTTTGTAGAAAATATAGTGAAATTTTTGATGCCAAATTAGGATACTATAATTTAACTAAAGCTCATTTGTCGTTAAATTCTGACGCTATTCCAAAGGTTCAAGAGGAAATAAATCGGCTGGTTCAAGAGGGCATTCTAATGCCAATAAAAAGCAGTGAATGGGCAGCTCCAATTGTAATAGTGCCGAAACCAAATGGAAAAATTAGAATTTCCGGTGACTTCAAAATAACCGTGAATCAGCAACTAGCAACGGATACATACCCAATACCGCAGATGGAAGAATTATTCCAAAAAGTACATAAAGGAAAAATATTTTCAAAGGTTGATTTAGCCGACGCCTATTTCCAAATAAAGCTTGATGAAGAATCGAAGAAGCTCGCTGTTATTAATATACCTTTTAGCCTGTACAGATATGAAAGATTACCTTTTGGGATAGCATCAGTTCCCGCAATTTTCCAAAAAATTGTGGACCCGGTTATAAGTGGGATGGATAATTGTGCTGCATATTTTGATGATTTTGTTGTTACTGGAAGTAGCAATGAGGAGCATATTGCAACCTTGGAAGAATTGTTTAAACGATTCAAAGAGTCTGGACTTAAATGTAACATTAATAAGTGTAAATTTTTTGAGAATAGCATTGAATATCTTGGACATAGTTTATCTAGCAAAGGAGTAGAACCCACAAATTCAAAACTAGAGGCGATTTCAAACATTCCAAGGCCACAAAATATCAAAGAAGTCGAAGCTTTCATTGGTAAGGTAAATTATTATAGAAAATTTATAAAAATTTTTTCCGACATAGCTGCTCCGCTAAATTATCTGAGAAGAAAGAATATAAAGTTTACCTGGGGTCCATCTCAAGAAAAATCTTTTCAAAATCTTAAACAACAGATAATTGATACTACAAACCTCGTACATTTTACAGACAAATTTCCCCTGATACTAGCAACAGATGCATCCTCTATTGGAATTGGGGCTGTATTACTTCACAGATATCCTGACGGAACAGAGCGCCCTATAGCACATGCGTCGAAAACACTGACGAAACAGCAGTGTAATTACAGTCAGATAGAGAAAGAAGCTCTATCCATAATTTTCGGTGTTCGCCGTTTCCATCAGTACTTATATGCACGTAAATTTGAGCTATTAACTGACCACAAACCGCTCATTTCACTCTTCCTTCCACACAAGCAGTTACCAACAATGACAGCCCAAAGACTGCAACGATGGGCTATAACGCTTATGGCATACGATTACGTTATTAGGTACAAACCCACTAGTCGCCATGGAAATGCAGATGGTTTATCTAGACTACCAATGGGACCCGATATAAATTTCGACGATACAGAAGAAACTTGTCTCGAAACAACTATCCAATTTGACGAAAAAGTAGAAGAATTCCCTATAAACCATGAAGTAGTTGCAAAGTTCACCGGGGAAGATCCAGTATTGCAACAAGTTCAAGAATTTCTCAAGTATGGCTGGCCGAATACTAATAAAAACCTTAGCAAAGATATTGAGCAATATTGTCAACGGAAGTTATCGATTTGCACGCATAAAGGAGTTCTATTGCTACAGACCGATTATAACCGAGTAATTTTACCATCAAATCTAAGACGAACGGTTCTTCAGATGATACATAAAGGACATTGGGGTACTGTTCGAAGCAAGCAAATAACTCGTAGACATTGTTGGTGGCCTGGAATCGACCGTGACATAGAGGTGTTAGTTAAAAGCTGTAAGATTTGCCAAGAAAACTCAGATAATCCTCCACAGACTTTCAGTAGCTGGCCTGAATCATCAAAACCGTGGCAGCGAATCCATATAGATTTTGCTGGACCTTTCAAGTCAAAGATGTTTTTAATTTGTGTAGATTCTTTTTCAAAATATCCGTTCGTTATAACTATGACATCAATCACGACAGAAGCAACGATAAGAGCATTGGCTCACATTTTTTCCACTGAGGGTTTACCAGAAGTTATTGTGTCGGACAATGGAACTCAATTTTCGTCATTTGAATTCCAGGCATATTGTAAACGAAATGGAATAAATCATATCACATCTGCGCCTTTCCATCCAGCTTCAAATGGGGAAGCTGAGAGATTTGTTAGAACTTTTAAAAAGGCTGTTCTTAAAATAAGTCTAAGCAACAAGGACTTGGACAGTTCCATTCTTGAATATCTCATAACTTATCGCTCAACTCAAACAAGCAAAGGTAAAACACCAGCAGAATTACTTCATGGCCGGCAGCCACGTACATTATTATCATTACTTACACCACCAAAGGACAATATAATCGTCAGTTCAACAGAACGGAAGTTCTTACTAAATCAACCCGTACTATTTCGAAACTTTTCAAAGTATGGACCAAAATGGATGTCGGGAAAGGTGACACAAAATATTGGATACCGCATGTACGTCATTGAAAATTCTGGACGTTGTTATAGACGCCACCAAAACCAAATGAGACCAGCTATCAACCCTCAGGATTATGTAGTTGCAAATCGACTCGCAGATGTCAATTCACAAAGAAATCACAATCAACAATTGGAAGAAAGATTAACAGACCCTTCAACGTCCTGTACAAGGGATCAGCAGCATGGATATACAAATCAAGACACCGAAAGCACAAATGAAGAAGTACTTCGGAGGTCAATGCGATCGCGTAAGCCAATCATAGCATTGTACAACCCCGAGCCTTTGAGAATCAGGTCACGGAAGAAATAAACCAGCGTTAGAGGAATGTAATAAATGATATTATTCTATTCTATTATACATGAATTCTAGTACTTTTTGAAGTTTATGTTATATGTAAGTTAGTTAGTCAGTCGCTCTTAAACTCTTGAACTGTAACTTAGTACGTAGTTTTAATAAACTTGTAAAACCACATTTTCCGGTTTTCTTAATTGCCTCCACAACACAACAGCCATGGACATACGAGATAGAAGATTCTATTATTCCAAGTGAATATTAGTTGTCAGGCTGAGAGTGTGCATGGAGGCTGGTGGTTCATGGTATCGGGATCGTACCTGGTACAAAGTCCAGGGAGCCAAATTTGTGATAGAAGTGAAGTGTATGACTGGCAGTCTATTATAAAATTCAGAAGTTAGTAATCCGTGGTAGTACCAAACAAGTAAATGGAAAGTATTGTAATAAGGAAATTCGTATTTTCGATCGCGAAAGGGATACATAGTGATCATTTTGTAGTTAGGATCTTGTTTTAAGTAAGAATCAAATTTATGCAAAGATTCGGAATTGCGCGCATAGGTTGTTCAGGCCAATGCGGGCGTATAATTTTCTAAATGAGATTTCTAAGAAATCTCCCGGAAGAAGGGGAGGAATGTTACGCCTCGCCTGATGCCTGAGCCTGGAAGTGATTATATAAGTTAGGATTTATCTATGTGTGCATGTATACTTACCTGATTTGTGTCCGTTTTGTCCAGCGTGTCGTCCTCATTCTCAACTGGAATGATGCTGCAAAAGAATTCCTTTTATACATTTCAGAAATAGAATATCGATGACACTTACCTAAATTCCACCTGGAGAGATCTAAGCGATTGGTTTCAACGATGTGAAAGACCGGCTAGGTTGATTCGGGATTTCGTAATCATGGATGTTAACTAATCAGCCTGGAAAAAATCATTACCAAGCAGGCCATCGTATGAGAGGATGGAGTTATTTCCCACAATTTGAAATGGGTGTTCTAGGATAGAGTTATTATGTTCAGAATTTAAGTTTAACTTAGCAAAAATGAGTCCTTCTGTAGAAGTGGACTCTGTAAATAATGTGTTTATATTGCAGACAGCATCTTTATAGCAGATGCTATCTGGCTTCAATGGATGGAGTTTAATTAAGCTGATCTCTGCTCCACTATCAATTAAAAATGTAAGTTTTGGAGCATAGCAGATGTCGACAGGCAAAGAAAGTGTTAGAGAATTATTATTTACTTGGATGGGGATACGTATCAATTTTGTTCTGACTGTGTCGATATTGTTTCGGGATTGCGATGAACTTGCGCCGTTGTTTCTATCTGCGAGGGGTTGCCGAATGAGACCCCCCGCTGCATCCAGTTTCCCTGCCTGGATGCCTATGGAGTTTTGTTATTCTTCCTCTTTGGAGATGGCGGTCTAGCCGAGATATTGGCATTATTATATCTCGTCGGTGAATTCCGACTTTCTCGGAATACTGGAGTCTGTCTATCAGCCGTGCTTGTTTGCGGAGCTGTGTTTACTTTTCGGAAATTATTTCGATTTCCTTGATTGTCGGTAAATCGGGAATTATTTGCAGCTCTTGTCCTGCATTCTTCTATGGTGTGCCCAATTCGATGACAATATCGACAAGATGGGCCTTGCGACGGAGATGTAACTGGGTGGCGGGTGTTGTAATTGCGAGTTGAGCTTCGGAACTGCGTTGAAAGTTTGTGTGGAGGGTTGTATGACTGGGCAGCTTGATGCAGCATGCCCCAGCCTATTACATTTGAAGCATTGTAAATTATGACTCGTATTTTGTCTGAAAGGGACTGGATTTGTCTTGTAATTCGTTTGGAAGATAGCTTGCTTGAGCTCCAAACGTGATGCATGATCTAAAATATGTGATTTTAATGCAAAAAAGGATTTATCGGAATGCACCTTGGCTAAAGTCTGTAGTTGTGGATTGGATAATCCGTCCTCTATAGCTCTCACTGCTTGACACTCATTATCTTTTAAAAGAGATTTTAAAAGAATTTTATCACTTGTATATGAGTGCGTTGCCTCATTTAGTTTGGATAGAGTTGTGCTAAGTCTCTGAAGGAAATCTTTCACGCTTTCCCCTATTCTCTGTTTGGAATTATTTAATTGAGACTGTAGCGTAGTTCTGGGAATTTTTACCTCAAAAGTTTGAGTTAAAATTGATTTTAATGTGGGCCAATCTTCAACTTGATTGTACCTGAAAATATCATATGCATCTGCAGATAATTTACTCCTTATTAAACTAAGGAGGGAGTGCTTTTCGCTTGTCGTCGTTGCTGTTGTGTATGAATCATCACAGCTTGAAATGAATTTGTGGAGATCTTTCGGATTTCCATTGAAATTGGGAATCAATGTTCTCGCGTCAGATAAAAAAAAATTTGATTGATCTCTGAAAGAGACATTGTGGTGATGCTGTGTGGAATTATTTGTAGTATTCGTTACATTTTGGAATCGGTCCAATTGTTCTTGTAGCACAATTACAGTGTCTGAGAATGATGTTTCCATATTTATGTAAACATCATTCACGAAGTATTCGTTATCTTTGTCGTTTGGGCCAACATTCAAGATTATTTCGTTATGTGTTTCTTCGAAATCGTCCCAATATTTGTGCAACGAGTTTAATTTTTGGTTTAGGTATGCCTGGGTTGCAGTTGCAAGTGAATTATTTTCTATAGATTGAATAATATGGGATAATGTTTTTCGTCTATCTTCTTGTAACCGAAATCGTACTGTATTTTTTCGGTATTGGTCTGTATTGTCCTGATTATCAGCTGCAGTTGTTTTTTGAGAAGTTTTTGGAAGTGGGACGTAAAACGGGTTATTTTTGCGCTCTGTGTGGACTGATATGGATTTCAACCTATCAGACAGAGTTGCCTTTGTAAGATTGTACCAGTCCTCCGTTTTGTCATACCATGACTGCTTAAAATAATCATGAGTCTCAGTAAAATTTTCATGATCTTGAATCAGGGTTTCCGTTTTTTCAAATGAAGCCCATACGTCTTTCAACTGTTGGAGTTTTCCAGAAGTAAAATCTGAAGTCCTTTTAGGTTGAATTTGTCTAATTTCTGCCATTTTTGGGACTTGTGACAAGCAAAGCTCATCGAAAGATTTGGTTTCTTCAGTCATTGTAGTTATTTTGTTTTAAGTAACGGATGGAAAAATTGGTACAGTTATGATCTAGAGTTTTTTAATATTAGGAATGTCCGTTTCGAGCTTCGATTTGATTGATCTGAGGAGAACTACGAGTATAGAAAATGTGACAAAATTGTATGGAGCAAGTAAAAGTCAGCTAATTACAGGACAAACGCTTACTTTTCCCAACAGCAATAACCAGAGAATTAGTTTGTTATGTCTAATTAGTTTCGTTTTAAAGGAAAAATTTCGTAAATTGTAGGAAGTGAGTAAAGTACAAAAACGGGGGTTATGATAATTTGTTGGATTTGTTGGTGTTTTGAAATTTTCGATTTCTAATAAAGGGAATGCTAAGAGTTCCGATGTATATAAAAACAATTATTATTTATTTATTTTAGATATTCTGTTAATAATTTTATTTTTGCGGGAGAATTAAATTTGTATGAGAGAGAGAAAAGAGAAAAAAAAAATCTTTTATCACAACACAAAAATGATTTATATTTGTTGTCAATGATTTTGAAATGAAAAATTTATGCAATAAAGAGGAAAAGTATTTTGTTATCTTATTTGCAGCTTTTTAAATTTTTAATTGGAAGCTCTTCCAATCAATATCTTTCTCCTGACCGATAGGCTCATGAAGTCCTACCGCAGGGGATTGATATTTAATTTTTGTCGAAGTCCTCTGACAAGCAAGCTCACGAAGTCTTACCGCAGAGGTCTCTTCTAGGAGGAGCAGATTTCAAACAAACAAAAATTTTTGTATTAATTTTTATTTTATTTTAAATTAGGTTATGATTGAAAACAAATTATAATTTAATGTAAACAGGGGGAGAAGCAAATTTGAAATTTATTTTGAAATGTGCAAAAAAGCTTGTCAATGGTAGAAAGTTTTAACTTGAATTCGAAAACAAATTGTGTAATTAATGTAAATTTAACGAAATATATATATATATATGACACTTAAGTTTAATCATGTTTACAGGGAAGCATATATCACAAAAAAAAAAAAAAATGTTGCACCATGTTTAAACTGATTTACATTAAAATATAGTCTACTATATATGTTTATTAGTATAATATTTAAATAGAATCTGAAATATTGAAAAAAAAGGAAATGTTTTCACGCTACCTTTCTTTTTAATGAGATAGTAGCTGGCATCTCGCCTTCTTCTGGTAATGTAGTTGAAGGTGTTGGTGTCGAAGATTAACAATGGTTGGAAGTGCTGTTTAGTGTTGTATAGTGGTCGTCCTTGTTGATGATTTCTCAATGTCGTCCTTCTGTACCGTCTCGTTGAGGCAGGGATGAAGCCTCGCAAGGGTTCCACGTTGGAGCACTATGGCGCTCTAAACAATTATAGAAATTTTATTCCTCTAAGTACCCTGTATTGAGGGTACCCGGGCTATATTTTTTTGTTTTTTATTTAAGTAATCAATTATTATTTCTGACAGAAATTTTTTTTGTAAATACCGCCAGCTGCGGTGTCTGAATGTGATTTTTTTATTTTTATTTTTAACAAAGTTTTTTGTTTTGTTATTTATAGATTTATTTATTATTTTTGTGGCACTGATTTTAGTTTGAGTTCCGAAATGTTGTCACGTTTTTTTTTGTAATATTATTTTTTTTATTATTAATTTTAATTAAATTGAAATTATATATTGGTACTGATTTTTGAAAAAAACTTTGCACTGATTTGATTTTAGAAACTTCCGCTGCCACCAAAATGTTATCCGTTGGGTGCCGTGCTCTAAGACGAGAGCACCTAACGTTTCGAATTGGAGTGTTTATCAAATAAAAGAAAAACCAAATGTTCAAATTGCTTTTTTTTATTATCGTTCACTAACGCTTATTCACAGATTTAGATTTTTTTCTTCACTATTTTTTTTACTGGCACTTTAGAAAAAGTTTATACAAGAATTTATTACATTTATTACTTAATAAATTGGTAGATATTTAGGTCAAATTAGAGGAAAAGAACTCCCGAACTTGTTGCGAGGCGACTTTAAAACAAACTCCCCGAGGTTCGGGCTAGCTGCACCCAGGTACCCATCAAAAAACTTCAAAGCTCTTTTTATCACTTTCCCACGAAGTGAAAAATCGTACGTGGGAATCGATAAAAAATTTAGACACAGTGCATATGCATGAAATCTGATATGCACTTGTGTCTTGTAAGAATAATATTTTAAGGGAAGAGAATAATGGTGTGTATGTATGTACACAAAATTAGGTTTAATGAATTTAGGAATTGTATGTGCATATATACATGCAGATAATTTAGCAGAAAAGCTGCATGTAGGTAAGTATACATGCCGTGTGAACGGAATATATGACTGATAACAAAATGCAATTTATGCTAAATTGCATTTTGTTTCAGCGAGAAAATGCATTTTTAAATGCAAATGAAATTTAAATGAAATTTTAAATGAATTTTATTTTTCAGGGTCAAATTGGAGTACGCCAATATATTGCATAGGGCAAGATATTGGCGTATTGGTTTTATTGTTGTGATTCGGGGTATAGGCACCTGGGTCGCAACACTATTGTTGTTATTTTTATATCTATTGTCATTGGTAGTTCTGTTGAAATTTCTGTAATTTCGCATCTGTGTATTATTTCCGTTTTGCCGGTTACGGAGATTTTTATTGAAACTAAAAATTCTTGTTTCATTCGTCAGAGGATGTTCATCTTGATTTGCGAGGCTTACTGCGTCATTCAGAGTTTTCGGCTGTGCGGCTAGGATGGCTGGTTTTAGTGCGTCTTTCAACCCATTTTGAAAGGTATTCAATCCTATCTTGTCATTTAGTTTACAGATCACCTCTCTGTGTTCTTCTCCTATCTCATGTATCTGAACTTTGTTTAGGTCCGTGACTATCTCTAGTATCTTATCGGAGAGTTCTTGCACTGTCATGTTGTGTTGCCTACAACTTGATAGTTTTTGTTGTAAATTCTGTGAAGTATCTTTTGTTCTGAATGCTTCTGTCAGAACTCTTTTCAGGTTTGCTAGAGATGTCGGTTTGGCTATTGCAGACATCTTGTTTCGTACTTTTTCACTTAGGCGTGCTAGCCATACGAATTCAATTAATTGCGGCTGGGAATCAGCCTTTATCGTCTTGCTATACATTTCTACCAGGCTTAGAAAATTTGAGAGCACTTTTGTATTGCCCCCAAATTCCGGCAATATTTTTATAGCTACACTCAGATCAAAGGTATTTGTGCCCATTTTTACTTCCTTTTGTGTGGTATTTGCCCCTTGATTTGCTTCTTCAGATTCCGAATCTTCGGTGCTATTTAGAGTTTCTTGTGTTTTCTCTTCTAATATCGATTCTAGTTCAATAAACTTTGTATTGAATTTGTTCTGCAGCTCGTCTGCTTGTTTTCCCTTTTGAGTGACTGTTATTAGATCGAATTGTTTCTTGACCTTTCTGGCTAGAGCTTGCTTTTGTAGCAAATTTCTACTCGTGAATGTTCTCTGGGGATTTTTCGTGAAAGTTTCTTATAATTTCTTTAATTCGGTGAAAAGATTCTCGTATGTTTCCATCAGTTTATTTATTTAAATATATTATCGAAGAACCCAAAGATAGTTAACATTATTTTTTAAAGTCATGTCAAATAAAAGTTGTTGATTTATTATTTATTTATTTTAAAAGTAATTTTATTGTTCTATAATATCATATTAAATTTACTCTAATGTAATCTCAGTTAAAATCTTTTCGAGGTTTGATCTATCTCTTTGCGATCGACAAGGTAAATTAGTTTTTGATATAATTATTGATGAGTCTTTTTTCTTGAAGAAGTTCAGTTCAGTTTCTGAAAGTGGGGATTTATCTGAAAATGTTAGTTTCGAATCCAACACTCTTTCAAGTTCTGTATCTTGCATTGGCAAGATGAAAAATTTAGGATTTGCATACTTAGTAAGTAGAAGGGGAAAATTTGTCTCAGTTATTATGACTGAGGAATTGTTTACAGGTGATGGAGTTGGGTTTGGAGTAGTTACACTTGCGTTGGGTGTATTTATATTCGCCTGAGCTCTGGCTTGATTTCTAGTTACCACATTTACGAAGGTTGTTGGTTCTGCAGAATGTTCGGGATTTTCTGGAACTGCTCTACTGAGAGCATCTGCATTTGTGTTGAGCTTACCTGATTTGTGGACTATCTTGTAGTAATATTCCTCAAGACGTATTCTCCATCTCATCAGTCTTGAGGAGTGATCTTTCAGATTCATAAGCCATACTAATGGTTTATGGTCAGTTATAATTGTAAACTGTCTACCATAAACGTATGGTCTGAATTGCTCAACTGCGAAAACGATAGCTAAGAGCTCTTTTTCTATTGTTGAGTAACGAGTCTCTGCACCATTGAGAACTCGACTCACGTAGTCGATTGGATGATCTCCTTGATCATCAACTTGAGAAAGGACTGCTCCGATAGCGTACACGGTCAAAAATTTGCGGATATTTTTTAATCTTTCTTATGGATTAAAGCAATATTTTACACCGACATATGTTAAATTTTAATCTTTCATAAATATTACTAAAATATTAAATAAATTTAGGATTAGAAATTAAGTTTTAGTTATTGAAACTAATGCATTTAACACATTTTTATTAGATTTTAATACTTTTTAATTAAAAAGTCCGTTCAATCTTCCACTTATTCAAATTTATATATTATTTTATTAAATTTCTTATTCTTCATAGATTAGTAGATAATATTTCTTGTATTAAAAAGTATCCTTATAGATTAAAATCTAAACTACATTATATTAAGCTTTACAACTCAATGTGTATGTAACATTAGAACAATATATTAATTAGCATTGGATTCAATTTTAATCGATTGGCTTTAATTGTAATCCCTTTATTCTTATTTATTACTCCAAATTGATTAAAAATAACGCCTCGCCGCCGGTTTAATATTTAATGCAATGTGAATTGACTGCATTCTTTGTTTCCACAAATGTGTTGCTGTCTAACGGAGGCAAGTCATTCTCTTATTGCATGTTGCGCTTTACTTCTTTACTTTAAAAAGTATTTCTTTTGACTGTTTTTTTACTGCATTAAAAGGAATTATGGAAAGTGAATGTGTACTGGGATTATTGGTCAAAATAAAATTATAAACGAGTAATCTTTTCTAATGCAGCTTGTTTTTAGGTTGGAATTTACAAACAAAACCTTTCTTGTACCTAATTATTTATTTTTTTAGTGCAATACTCCTAAGTAGCAGTACAACATCCAGGAAAATCAACCATTCCTCATTGCTGTTGGGCCGAACAAGGCAGCAATATAACAATACTTCTTGGTAATTCACAAAAGGCTTATGCATTTACCCTTGAACTGTTCGATAGCGGAAGCCTTCGATTTCCTTTTTAAGTCATTTTAAGTATTCAACATAATAAAATATAATAAGTATAATTTTTTTACGTTTTTTTCTTCATATAAATGTTAAAAATATACCTACAAAAATAAAATTTCAATTATTAAAAATTTACTGTTATTTTTTTATGCATTACGTCCCACATTTTCCATCCTGAATTAATTTTTAATCCAAAGGTTGGATTTAAATATTAACCACTTTGATGGATTACGTTTCAATACATGTGTATTAATTTTTAATAAAAATATGAGTTTAATTGTAATATTCGAAAATTAAACTTTTTTATCTCTCACGAATTGAATTTTAATACATAAATATATTAAAACGAAAATATAATACAATGAGACTATTGAATTTTAATACATTTTTGGTGTGGTCATATATGCAATCCAAAAAAGTGTAGAATTTATTCCAAGATTTTTGACCGTGTAGTCACTGGCATCGGAGGTTACAAAAAATTCTTTGCCGAAATCAGGATAAGATAGAATTGGTGCTGAAATAAGTTTATTGCGTAATTCGCAAAATGCCTCGTCGCAGATTGCATCGAACTTTAAAGGGATATCTTTTTTCAAAAGATTTGTAAGTGGTTTTGCAATTTTGGAAAAATTTGGTATAAAGCGGCGATAGTAACCGACGAAACCAAGGAAGGCTTTAATATCTTTCTCCTTCTTGGGTCTGGGATAGGACTGAACTGACTTAATCTTCGCTGGGTCTGGTTTGACTCCATTTTCTGTAATAATGTGCCCTAAATACATAATTTCCTTTCTTAGGAAATGGCATTTGTCGGGTTGAAGTTTGAAATTGAAGTTGCGGAGACGGCTAAATACTACTGTGAGTCTGGAATTGTGATCTTTGAGATTGTATCCATGGACCACAATATCGTCCATGTATACGAAGCAATAGATGCCTTGAAGTCCAGATAGAACATTGTTCATGGCTCGTTGAAAAGTAGCAGGGGCTCCTTTTAAACCAAATGGCATACGATTGTATTCGTAGTGGCCATAGGGTGTGCTAAAGTCAGTTTTCTCCCTGTCCCTCGAGTCCATTTTTATCTGGTGAAATTGTAACGCCTCGACTGATGCCTGAGCCTGGAAGTGATTATATAAGTTAGGATATATCTATGTGTGCATGTATACTTACCTGATTTGTGTCCGTTTTGTCCAGCGTGTCGTCCTCATTCTCAACTGGAATGATGCTACAAAAGAATTTCTTTTATACATTTCAGAAATAGAATATCAATGACACTTACCTAAATTCCATATGGAGAGATCTAAGCGATTGGTTTCAACGATGTGAAAGACCGGCTAGGTTGATTCGGGATTTCGTAATCACGGATGTTAACTAATCAGCCTGGAAAACAATTAGCATACATATAAGATTCATACGTGATGGATTAACATAAACACAACATACGACATAGAAAACAGAAATTATGCTCACATGATACATATGTCATGCCTTAATATAAACGTAACACAACATACAACACACAGCATACCTACATATGTTCAGGATGAGCTGCAGTCACTGGAATTGTCCTTTATTCCTGTGTATCATACTGGATGCGATAAGCTGTAATTAGATAAGATTAAGTTTAGTTAGATTTAGAATAATGAATTTAGTAGTTTATTAATTAGATTTAGGTTCTGAATTTTTACTAATAATATAATATAAAATCACATACCTATTTAATGGCAAGATGATGTGAAGCAAATAAGGCTGCACACGAAATCTGCGGAAAAGATTGAAAATATTATAGTCAGGCAGTATTTATCTATTCTGCGCATTATAATTGTTGAGAAAATCAATTTTACACTTACCCGGTCTAGATTCTCCTCCAGATTATCTCAAAATGATGTTTCTAACCTCGCACAATAAAAACTTCGTTTTACGTCCGAAATTTTATAACCCGGATACTAAAAATACACGGATAGAGCTGGTCCCAGCACAAAGCAAACATTGGTACAGAATTTAGAAAGAAATTTACTTCAAAGAAGAAATTTCACGAAAATTAAAATATTGGGAAAGGTGTTGTCAAACAAAACTTTAATCGCTAATTTTCCTATGAAAACGAATTTTAGTAGAATATTCAAATATAGCAGATTAAAGCTTATGTCCTCAGAATTATTTTCACACAAAAAAATATAATATTATTAAAAAAATTTTAAACCGATTCCAAACGGTCAGTACCGATTACGAGGTATTTTGGAAAATATTGGAAAACTTCCAAAATAGGGGGCGATTCTCAATAAAGCCGAAAGCTTTGGTAGGTGAAGGGATCAGTTTTTAATAAAAATTCGGGGCAATAACTAGTGTGCAGTTTAAGTGGAGAAAATTATTAAAAAAAAAAAATAATTAGTTAAAGTTGGAAAACAATTATTTAAAGTCGAAAAAAATTCAAATTCGAGCGAGGTGTTAAGGAAATATTAAAAAGAAAGGGGAGAAGAAAGGAGGAAAATCTCGGCGGACTAAGAATAAAAAAAAGGAAAGCAGATTAATAGAAGCAAAACGGAATATAAGTATAATATAAGTACTGCCGTGTGCCATTTTGATATTTACATATTCCATAATTAATATTTATCTAATATTTTTTTTGTGTTGAATTTATTAAATGAGTGCTGCCTTGTATGCTAAGTAACATTTCATTCTCATTATTATTATCGAAGGAATAATGCAAGTTACGAGTGCTTTTAATTAGAAGTCAGAGATATATGCCAAAGTTAAATTGATACCTTTAAGCCGAAATAAATATTATAACGTAAACTTTAGAGCGGCTTTAATTTTATTTCTTTTTCCGCGACAAACTTATATAGAGTTCGTGGACTCAAACAAACAACATGGCGCCCTTTACAGGTGATATATCCATTTAATTTACCACCCAACCCTTTCTCCATAGCTAGTCAGCAGACCACTCTTATGCTCTGGAAACGGAGCATAACATTTTGGCGCCCAACGTGGGGCCAGGGAGTTAAAGCACCTGTATATTTTTAATAACATTTTTATTTTGTGGAATTTGGAATTTTTTTTTGAAGAGTTAAAATTTTAGTTTTTTGAGTGAGATGTTTCGAAATTTTGCTTATTGAAAACAAGGGAATGCACTATCGAAAATTGGAAAAAAAAAAATCTCGAACTTTAATGTCAAATTGATTTGGAATGTTGCGAAACTTTTTACTTGGAGAAATCAAGGCAGCACATAGAAACAAGAAGAATTTAAGGGGGAACTTACCATAATGCCCTTGTTATCTGCCCCGATAATCACAATAGGTGTTTTTAGATTTTAAATTATCCACAATTGCACATATAATCACATAACACGTATAATAAAGAAATAAGCCAAGCGTAATATTTTATTTATTTCAATTTTTGTTTTGTTTCGTGAATATATTTTTGAAGTATCACTAGAATATAATATGCAAGATGCTTTCCCATAATATGTAAATCCAAATTGAAGGCCAACACTGTCACTTTAGCTACATAAAACTCAAAGTAAACACTATTTAAATCCCGTACTCAGTTTTAATTAATAGTTACACACAATAACGCGAAATTTATTTAAATTTTTTTTTTTACAATTTCATTTTGAGTACCAGAAACTACACTTTTGCCGATCACGATATCACTTAAACTGGTTTCCATGCAGATTACTTGGCTTGGGTAATTTTCGATTTGGTTATTGTGAGACGGTTCATCCAGAGAGTTAATATAACTCTTAAACAAATACTTAGAGATATTCTAGTGAGCCCTGCTGATAACATTAATGATATTCAGCGTACTATTTAATGCAGATCACATTCCTGACCTAGCTCAATTGTTGACCCAGTTTCGATAAATGAACGCTTTTTTACATAAGGAGAAACCAGTGGATTATTGCGATAAGAGAGTAATTGATGAGGAATGTTTCCGAAAATTTTCGGGATATTGTTGCAGTGAGTCATCTTCAGCGATTCGATTTGTTTTATTTAGTGCCATGTTGAGGATAATCTTTGGCAACAGAAGAAATACCGACGGCTTTTTAGAAATTTTCTCGTGTACGAAATGAAATTCTTATGTTGAGAAAAATTAATCAGTACTTCATCTGATTTATTGTACGGATTTACATAATAACTTTCTTTCAGGGTTCTGGCTACTCAATTGTAGTGAATATTGTAGGATGGTCTAATTCCAAGCATATTATAATTAAAGCCCAATTAATTTCGATTGCCTTGAATGGTATTAGTTTGGCTGCCATAAACTTTTTTTTTATATTAAGCATAGCTATATCTATCTTATCGGTACAGTTGTACAGAATTGTTCACATTTCCAGTAAAATTATTGCAGTTATCGGTTTTATTGCGGAAAAAAAAATGGAAATAAATAGATTAAATCAGGAAGAGTTATCCTATGAGCTTACGATCAGGGGTCTACCAGTTGGGAAGGTCGAGGACATGAGGTCCAGTTTGCGTGCTGCTCTGAGAGCAGAAAAGGGTGGAAACTCACTGATAGAGGTAGAGTGTCCTTTCACATTTGAAGAGGATAGTGAGGCGGTTGCTAAAAAGGTAGAAGAGATTAAAACATTGTTAGGCAAGTTCGAGGGTGATAGCGTTTCTACTGATTACAAGAAAAGCTTAACGAAGATTGAATGGGCGCTTGCTAGGCTTGGGAGACCGATTATTGAGAACGAAGATCAAAAAAAGGAAAAGGCACGTATCCGCGGAGAACTTGTTTTGTCTCTTGGAACTTTGAAGCTTAAAGCTGATGGTGAAGATGAAGATAGTGATTCCTCTGAGACCGCCTTAGAGCATTCAATGGCTGCTACTGTCCTAACTGGTTCGCGATCACGCGTTCCTCTTCATAAATGGGATGTCAGATTCTCTGTAGAATCTGGGCAATCTCTTAATTGTTTCCTGGACAGAGTACACGAGTTGGCTGATGCTCGAGGAATCAATAAGCAACAACTATTTCGATCAGCATTAGACCTCTTCACTGGCAAAGCTTTGATTTGGTACCGAGCAAGCAAAGCTGAATTTAATTCTTGGCAGGAGCTGGTAAAGGAATTAAAGAAAGAGTTCCTTCCAAGAGACTATGATGACAGACTGATGGACGAGATTAAGAAGAGGACGCAGGGCCGAGACGAGACAATTGGGATGTATGTAGCAAATATGATGAACATGTTCGCTCGGCTGACAGATTCCTTAACTGAGATGCAACAATTGCGAATCCTCAAGAGAAACATCAGCCCGTTTTATCAGACTCAGCTTGGACTACAAGAGGTAGAATCAATTAAAGATCTGGTCGAGTTGGGAAGACGTTTGGAGTCAGTTCGTGCATCAGTGGAAGCATTTGTTCCGCCACCTTCAAAGAGAAATAATCACCTGTTAGAGCCAGATCTAGCGTATTTATCAGTCGACAACCCTCCGGTATCAGCCATTTCTAATCACGACTTAAATAACGATGCAACAAGACGTTTAACATGTTTTAAATGTAGAAAACCTGGGCATATTGCGAGAAATTGTAGAAGTCCATTGAAATGTTTTGGATGTGGGGCACCAGGGGTCATACGTAGTAATTGTAGCACTTGTAACCGCAATAACAATAATCGGAAAAACCTACTAACGAAAATCGATCCTTACGGAATACGGGAAACGCGGGAGGAGCTCGAGTTTAAGCGGCAAATCGAGTCATCCCAAAACAGCCGCTAAGACAAAAATTGTTAGAAGAATTGAGAACCATGTGTAAAGCGTAAAAGAATCAGAAAAGATAGCAAGTCTTGGTAGGCGTGAATTTGACATCTATGTAAATTATTATTAAAAAACGTGATTAGATATATTCAGTTTGTTTTTTGTCTAGAATTGTTTTTCTTACGAATTTGTTCAGGATTGTATAATTTGAGATTATTAAAAGACTACGAAGGAATTAACAGTACTTAACAGTTCAGAAGTGAGATCTGCCCACGTATACGCGAATCACGAAATTCATTTCAGCAGTTTCACCATTATTTCCTACGCAACGAAAAGGAAAAACAAGAAAGAATTATACTTGGACAGTCAAAGGATAAAGTGAAATAATAAAATGATTCACGACGAAGAATTGAAAACGTTAACAGTGTAGCAATTACGGTCAAAACTGAAGGAACAGGGTTTAAAGTCAAGCGGTCGTAAATCGGTTTTGATAGCCAGACTGTTAGAAACTGAGACAAACGGCCATAGCACTATTCGCGAGCTGACTCCAGACAACGATAATCTCTCATTTGGGGAAAAGGAAGCCGAAACGTCAATAGAACGCAGATTACTCCAAAAGGAACGTGAGCTTATAGCTAAGGAAACTGAGCTTTTAAAAAAAGAGCGAAGATTACGTGAATATAATCCTCAACCCAGGGAACATTCAGAGGAGCAAACATATTTTACTCCTAGAGATGTAGCTGACGTAGTACCTAAATTTGATTCTGACAATTCACTGACGGCAGAAAAATGGGTAGCAAAAGTAAATGTGTTGATTCAAATATACAAATGGGACGGAAAATTAGTCCTCTTTGCTGCTACAAGCAATCTTCTGGGGAAAGCTAAAGATTGGAACGACAATATGTTAGAGCCTATGAATACATGGGAAGAGTTCTCTAACGCCTTGATCAAAAGATTTTCTCCTGATGAAAATGAGGCTGATATTCATATTACATTAATGAATAAGAAACGGCAATCAAACGAAAAGCTGAATGAATACATAAGTTCAATGCATACGATAGGTATGAGAGGTAAGGTGTCGGAAAGGGCCATCGTGAAATACATTGTTATGGGAATGAGGGAAGACGATTTGTTTTCATCCATACATGCCAGAAGAATAGAGACCATTGCAGAATTACGCGATATAGTGGATTGGTACACGAGCATTTCCAATGAAAAACCTAAGAAGGAGAAACCCAAATACTAATTTAAACGTGAACACGTAGAAGAAAGAGCACAGATTAAATGTTTTAATTGTAACAAAATAGGACATATTTCAAAAAATTGCAAACTGCCTCAGAAACGCGAACGATGTTGCAAGTGCGAACGAGTTATATTTAAGAACGAAAACCATGAATGTGGAAAAACTTTCAAGATCAGAATGGCGACGAACGAGCCGGCTGATGAGTATCGAAAGTTAATACAATTAAATGGGCTAGAAACAGTTTCTTTGATTGACTGTGGTAGCCAGTGTAGCTTGATTTGCGAAAGCGAATCAAAGAAAGTGCTTGGGAAACGAGAACGGATTCGTACAAGAATAAGTGGACTTTTTGGAGAGGGAGTTATGGCATACGATAAACTGTTGGCTAACCTAGAAATTGATAATTGTACTAATCTCCCTGCAGAATTTTACGTTGTGGCAGATAAATGGTTACCAACGCCTGTGTTGATAGGTAGAAATATCTTAGACCAACCAGGGATTAAAATGACAAAAGAAAACGGTAAGCTATTGATTGAAAATCAACACGAAGGAAAGACAAATTCATTTTGTAAGCAACAAAACCTAACCGACTCGGAAATCAATTGCGGTGACTTGAGTAAAGAGGAAAAATCTGATTTGCTTATTTTGATGAATAATTTTTCGTCTCAATTTGCAATGGACGAGAGCCAACTTGGAGTGACTAATCTAACTAAAATGCAAATAAATTTATCGACGAAAGTACCAATAAATCAGCGACCATTTCGAATCCCATATGCGAAAATGGAACGAGTAGGTGAAATAATTGGCAAGCTACTTAAGAACGGAATTATCACCGAATCCTCGTCCGATTATGCTAGTCCAATCTTATTGGTAGCGAAACAGAATGGACAAGATCGATTATGTGTTGATTATAGACGCTTAAACAGCATCACGGAAAAATAGATTTATCCAACGCCGAACATTGAAGAACAACTGCAACGAATTGGAAAATTTAAATATTTCACGACACTTGACATGAACAGCGGGTATTATCAAGTACCAATTGCGGAGTCCAGCAGAAGATTTACAGCATTTATTACTCCATCAAAACTATATGAATCTACCAGAATGCCGTTTGGGTTGACTAATGCCCCTGCGGTATTTCAACGATTGATGGGTAAAGTTTTTCAAGATTTTCCTAACGATGACATCTTTATTTATATGGACGATATCGTAGTTCCAAGTTATACAAAAGATGAAGGAATTACTAAATTACACCGAGTACTGACAGCTATTAAAGCTGCCAATCTTACTCTAAATTTGAAAAAGTGTGAGTTTCTGAAAGAAGACATAGAATACTTAGGTCACAAAATTACGGCACAAGGTCTCCAACCAGGCGATATCAAAACGAGAGCAATATTTAACTTCAAACGACCAGGAAATGTTACTGAAGTAAGACAATTTCTAGGCCTGAGTGGCTACTTTCGTAATTTATACAGGGATTTGCTACGCTTGCCCAACCACTGAATAAGTTATTGCGGAAAAATGTGCCTTTTCAATGGGAAGGCGCCCAAGAAGACGCTTTCATATCGCTCAAGAAATCTCTAACCAACGAACCAGTGTTAGCGGCATATTCTGTGAATAAACGTCACGAAGTTCATACAGACGCTAGTGCCGACGGACTTGCTGGAACACTAATGCAAGAAGAAGATGGGTCTATGAAGGCCGTCGCTTACTTCAGCCGAGCAACCAACGATACAGAAAGAAAATTTCACAGCTATGAGCTGGAGGCATTGGCCGTGGTTGAATCTTTAGAGAGATTCAAGTATTACTTACTTGGAAAAGTCTTCACTGTAGTTACTGATTGTGCTGCACTGAAAACTGCTTTGCAGAAACGAGAGTTAATTCCACGAATAGCCAGATGGTGGCTCCGTTTACAAGAATACTCCTTTATAGTTGAGCCTCGAAGTGGAAGTAAGATGGTACATGTAGATGCCCTCAGTCGTCAGCCAGACGAAGAACCGAGCGAACCGGATACGGCATACTTAAGAGTGATGAAAACCGAAATAAGCGCAGACGATTGGTTACTTACGATGCAGATGCAAGACGACGCATTCCAAGACGTTATTAAACAGCTCACGGGGAAGAAGAAAACGGAAACGCAAACAAAGAAAGATTATATTTTGAAGAATGGGCGACTTTTCCGCGTAACAAAAGATGGTCTCCGATGGGCAGTACCCCAAGCCGTTAGGTGGAAAGTAGTTGAATGTTGCCATGATAACGCTAATCATCAAGGCCTAGATAATACTATGAGACGAATTAAACAACATTATTGGTTCGCACGAATGAAGAGGTACGTACAAAAATATTTAAAATCATGCGTGGAGTGCTGTTACAATAAACGTGCAGGGGGAAAGCGAGAAGGGGAATTACATGTCGATACAATTGAGCCGATCCCATTTAATACGATTCACGTTGATCACTTGGGTCCGTTTCCTCGTAGTAGCCAAGGAAATATACCTATCTTAAGAATCTGCGACCCTTTCACGAAATTTGTAATTCTTAGACCAGTCAAATCTACTGCGACTGCTCCCGTAATAAAGGTGCTTGACGAGTTGAGTGGATATTTTGGAATTCCAAGACGAATTATTTCCGATCAAGGTACGGCGTTTACATCCAAGGCATTTGCGGATTATTGTAAGGAAAATTGTATTCAACATATCAAGAATGCCGTACGAACTCCAAGAGCTAACGGACAAATAGAGCGAGTGAATCGAACCGTACTTTCAGCCCTAAGGACAATGACTGAAAACGAGAGGAAATGGGACCAGAAACTACGAAATATACAGTGGACAATAAATACCACGAGGAATCAAACTACATAACGAAGCCCTCATGAACTTGTCTTTGATTACAGTCCCAGAGATATTTTGAAGAATCGTCTAACACTAGACCTCCACGATCAAGAGCAGGAAGTACCACCTGAAGATATAGCTGAAGCTAGGAAACAAGCTGCTGAACGAATCAACAAAGAGCGAATGAAGTGGAAGAGAGTCTATGACCTAAGACATCGACAACCACAAAAGTACGCTGAAGGCGAACTTGTAGTAGTTGAAAATGAGCCTGGTGCTACTGGAGAATCGAGAAAACTGGAAAAACGTTATAAGGGACCTTATATAGTTGGCCGAGTATTGGAAAAAGACCGATACCTAGTAGAAGACATCCCAGATGCGCAGAGAAAGCAGAAACGTTATTCAGCTGTATATTCCTCCGACAAGATGAAAAGATGGTGCGATTTACCAGACGAGGACAACAAGGACGAAGACAACGAATACGACAAGGCGGACGAAAAAGATGACCTCTTGCAGTGCGCCGAGGACGGCACACTATCCAAGGATGGCCGAGTGTAAAGCGTAAAAGAATCAGAAAAGATAGCAAGTCTTGGTAGGCGTGAATTTGACATCTATGTAAATTATTATTAAAAAACGTGATTAGATATGTTCAGTTTGTTTTTTGTCTACAATTGTTTTTCTTACGAATTTGTTCAGGATTGTATAATTTGAGATTATTAAAAGACTACGAAGGAATTAACAGTACTTAATACATGAGAATGTCGATGACGAGTATGACACATTAGTGGATTATGTTTTTGCTAGGATCGAAAATGATACGCGTCCTCATTTGCCGATTACAATATACGGGTTACAATTTAGCGGTTTGCTTGATTCAGGTGCTTCACGGACAATCATTGGTGGGCCAGGCTGGGAGTTAATTAAAGAAACAAGTCCTAAAGTTAGAGTCACGGAGGCAAGAACAGTCAGTTTAGCAAATGGCGGTATGGTAGATGTACTTGGCGAAATCAGTCTCCCAATTGAATTACAGAATCGAGTAAAAATTTGTGATGTCCTTATAATACCGGAATTACCTCATCAGATCATTCTTGGTATAGACTTTTGGCGTAATATGAATATTCGTACGGATTTCAACGCGAATTCGTGGACCTTCGGGGATATATCAACGCAATTTCATATCAACGCTCTCCAGTCTCAGTCGAAATTATCTTCTAAACAAAACGAAGAACTCGATGAAATCATCAACAACGCAAAAGTAAAAATGGGAACAGATCCAGGTTGTACTACACAAGTCCAGCATGTCATCCGAACAGATTCCCCGCCGATAAAGCAGCGATATTATCCCGTATCGCTGCTATACAAAAAGATATCTATGAAGAATCTTCATAACTCAGACGAAAGCACACCGAATCCTGTGGACCTGCTGAGTAGATTAAAGCTGTTCACCTATTGTCAGACCTGTTTGAAAAGCTGTTAAGCTATTATCAGAGCTGTTTGGAAAGCTGTTAAGCTGTTATCAAAGCTGTTTGTAAAGCTGTTAAGCTGTTATCAGAGCTATTTTAATAGCTGTTAATCTGTTATCAGAGCTGTTTAAAAGCTGTTAAGCTGTTATCAGAGCTGTTTTAAAAGCTGTTAAGCTGTTATAAGAGCTGTTTAAAAGCTGTTAAGCTGTTATCAGAGCTGTTTGAAAAGCTGTAAAGCTGTTATCAGAGCTGTTTAAAAGCTGTTAAGCTGTTATCAGAGCTGTTTGGAAAGCTGTTAATGAGTTAATAACGAAGATGAATGAAAATCTATTAAAAGGAATAATCAAGACTGGGAATGCAGTGCGAAGGAAATTAAAAGCCCTAAGGATGGGAAAAATTTAAGTAGAAGCTTGACTTTAAGAAACCTTTAAGCCAATCACTAAGCCCTTAAAAGAGTTTGTTAGAACAGTAAAATATGAGCCGCCGGATTAGTCAAATTTGAGACAAAAGATGTAAAAGAAGAAGAAGAAGAAGCAGAAGAAGAATCCAATGAGGTTGTGAAACCTTTAACCCTTCCAAAACGAAAATATGTTAAAATGGAGGCTAGTAGCACACCTATAAATTGTGGAGATTATTCCTTAACATCTGAAGAAGAATTCGCAACTCCTGAACATTCAAGAGCATTGACAGGAAGGTCTCCTGTCACCTCCCCCGATACGTCTAGATACATAGTTTCAAACTATTTAAATCTATTCACTGATAATAGCCCTAAAATTGATCCAACCTATGGAGTTTACTATGATGACAACGCGTGAAGAATCGGTAATTCAAGGTTTGATGTTGATGATGTAGGAAATGTTGTTATCAAGGGGAAGAGCTATAAAACAACTTTGGGGTTATGTGAGCTGCCATTTATGAAAGATCCTTTAAAAAGTCTATATACTAAAGAGGATTTAACTAATTATGGATCTATTTTGAACGATACCAATGCATATAAACGTGACAATGCTGAAGATGGACAAATAAAAGGTACTAGAGCGGCTAAGTATAAAGCTATAATCAGTAAACTTATACAGCATAAAGGCATGGGACTAATGCGTCTGCCTAAAGAAAACATTGATCACATTTACTGGGATGATCCAAATGTATTAGTGGATAGACTGCGCCTTCTAATGGCATCAAAGTAGGCTGGAAACACCAGTCACAACAATGAAATTGTATCTATACTGGAAGAGTTGCGAGAAGCAGATATTATACTTTAAATACTACTCCATTGCCATACTTCTACACAATCTACAGATGAGCGTTGACAAGTTTGGACGTTTCTCTAAGCGGGGATATCTTGGGAAACCAGGTGAACGTGGACCAACAGGACCATCCGGTAAACAAGGAATTCAAGGACCAGCTGGTAAACAAGGAGCTCAGGGTCCAGCTGGTGAATAAGGAGAGCGGGGTATTTTATTTAATTTAACGATAAACGGAGACTACGATCTAAACTCAAAGTGTATAAAACGCTTGAAAATGATGATGCTGCTACCAAAGACTATGTTGACAAGAAAATTAAAATACGTGTTGAAGAAATAAAAAAAGCTATTAATATAGAGGTAGCAAATTTAACGCTATATATCAATGATAAAGATTGAAAACTATCTGTTTACTTCAGCAATAAATAAGAAAAACTTGACACCGAAAGATGGTGTATTTGAGTAAAAACTCTTGAGAAATCGGTTTCATTTATAATTACGATGAGTAAGAGACAAGTGGTAAATGAGCTGCATAAACCAGCGAGAAAAAATTTCAAACGGCGTCGTGTGATCATCAAAGGACTAGATGACTTGTGGCAGGCAGACTTGGTTGAAATGGATCCCTACAAGTATGTGAACAAGGGTTACCGCTATCTGCTGACAGTAATTGATACCTTCTCCAAATATGTATGGGCAATTCCAATTAAAAGAAAAAACTGGTGCAGAAGTAAGAGATGCCATGCAATCTATATTAAGCGAGGGACGAATACTTAAAAACCTGCAGACTGATGATGGAAAGGAATTCTACAACAACCTCTTTAAAAATCTAATGATGAAGCATGCAATTAATCATTACTCTACGTGTAGTTTCCTCAAAGCATCAATAGTCGAACGATTTAACCGAACTCTGAAGGATATGATGTGGAAGGAATTCAGTTTTAATGGAACTTACCAGTGGATTGGTATGGTAAAGAAACTGCTCACTGAATACAACTCAAGGATACATCGAACTACAAAAATGAGACCACGTGATATCAACATCTCCAATGAGAAACAACTGCTTTGAACTGTATACAATCATATAAAAATTGTTGTTCCTGCAAAGTATAAAGTTAGGGATTTTGTACGCATCAGCAAATACAAGCATATATTTGAGAAAGGCTATACACCAAACTGGACAGCTGAGATATTTAAAATTATTAATATTCAAAACACAAACCCAATCACATATCTGCTGCAAGATTATCAAGGAAATCCAATAACAGGATGCTTCTACGAATTGAAGCTGCTGAAAGTTAAACACCCAAACCTATATCTCATCAAAACACAATTCTTGGATCAATAAAAAAGATGTTTTATAATTTCTTGAAAAACACCTATAATACAATTCCAAATAAATTTATAATTATAATACTTTAATTACTTTAATAAATGAGACTAAAACTATAATACATAATTTATTTACACTAGACTTAGATTCTTTCAGCGGTTGCCACTTGTTGATCTGATGAAATGGAGTAATGCCCCCATGGTAGAGTATCCGTCGTTCCGCTCATAATATGATAAGCCACACGCATTCTACCCAAGCCTTGGAACAGGTAACGTAGCCCAATCCAACACACCTATACAATCCTATGTCTACAACTTCCCTGCTAAGAAAACTTATTTAGGTGCAGCAAAACTATGATGACGTCATGCCGATATCTAGAACTCTCCCGCTAATAAAAGAAAACAGCAAAACCAAGGCATGCTGGTAGTTCCGACTAAGGCCGCTAGGGTACATTACTCAAGAAATGGCGTTTGCGCCCAAACAGATGTCGTTAATATCTCGAAAATCAGAGCCCGTAGAGGATTTCTGATGAAAACTCCCACCCCACACCGCCAAGAATCCATTTCCATGAGCAGAAATAACTCGAATTATTAATACGCTAATATCTCGAAAACCAGAGCCTGTAGAGGATTTCTGATGAAAATTTCGTTCATCCTCCCACCCCCCACCGCCAAGAATCCATTTCCATGAGCAAAAATAACTTGAATTATTAATACGGTAATATCTCGAAAACCAGAGCCCGTAGAGGATTCCTGATGAAAATTTCATTACCCCCTCCCTATCTTTATTAACCCCCCCCCCACATACTACCCATCTAGAATCCATTTGCATGAACAAAACTTTCCTACTATTAACTTTAATTATTACTAATATTAATTCAAAACCAGGCGCAACACTTGAAAACAACAAAAGCCTACATTTAGGCGCACCACACATCCAAAAAAGTGAAGCAAAAAACTTCACATATCCAAGAGAACCGTACCACACATCCAAGAAAGCCGTAGTACCGGAGCATGCTGGCAGTATCGGCTAATGTCTCACTGACATCTTCTAGAATCTGTTCAATGGTGATGTCATGTTGTGAAATTCGAATGATGCTGAACTCTCCCGCTAATAAAAGAAAACAGAAAATCCAAGGCATGCTGGTACTTCCGGCTAAAGCCGCTAGGGAACCTTACTCAAGAAATGGCGTTGCGCCCGAACAAATGTCGCTAGAAAACCGTAGTACCGGAGCATGCTGGTAGTACCTGATAATGCCGCTAGGGCGCAGTCAAGACCAAATGATACATCCCGGTAGTACCGGTTAATCCCGCCAGGGCGCAGTCGAGACTCAACGGTGCACCCAAGACACAATGGTGCATCCAAGACACAAACCAATACCGCCAAGACACAAACATACATTTAGCACTGACTCAAACCACCTAGCGACGGTGGCGCCATCTGTGGCGAAATCCTGGAGGCTTAAAAAAGTGCTCCAGAATCCGCATAGTGTAACTCCTCTCATATCCAGTGCAAGTTACATGCAGACCTGAGTCTAACTGTTGTCGTTATCTAAAGGTTTTGTAGAGTAAAGTTAAAGTTTTTAAAGTTTTGAGCAAGTTTAGAGTTTTTGAATTTTTGTCATTAAAGTAAAGTTTTTTATTGTTGAAAGTTTAGAGTTTTTGTTTTCTTGTATTACCGAAAGTTACACTCATGCCTCAAGTCTTGAAAGTTTTAATGTTTTGATTTTTGAAATTTTTGAATGGAAATCTTTCCCGCTGGCCTTCTGCTATGGAACTGATAGGTGGCCTCACGAACGAATTTTCGCGTGTGTTCTCACGGCTGAACAGAGTCACGAGTCTGTGAGATGACTTTTTGGCATTTTGCTAACTAGTTGACCAGACGCATGGCTCTGCCCAAGTGGAAGGTTAGTAAGACAGAGTATCAAACGAAGAGGCAGGAAAGAGTTGTTGGAGGAGGGAAGTGATGCTGGAGACCTTCAGTAATCAGGAGTTGGCATACTGCTAACTGCCTGGCTGAAAAATCTCTAGTAACATTTTCCGTCTTTGACATTTCCAACCTGACTTTTCAAATATCTCTGTGAGAATTTCATTCTTTTCATGCACACATCCACACTGCTTGCCTTTACTGTATATGACCTCCATTTTTGGGAGACCCTTGTTTTGAGAGTAAGCTCCTGGAGAGAGAGGGAGAACTTTAATGACTTCCTTGATTTTGTCGTTGAAACAGCATGAGTTTAGCTCATAGAAATTTAAGATGGTGTTGATTTTTGCAATGGTGGAATTTAGCTCACCGCAATATTTCTGCACTGTCCTTTTTGGATTTTCTTTTTAGTAGTTCGATTTTGCGACGTTGGTTTTCACCATGGACCTTCAGCACGGCCTCGACTCGACGGGTTTTTGAATGAAGAGTTATGCATCGTGGAAGTATAGACCAATATCTTTCGTGCTTAAATTCCTGCTATGAGTAGATTTGGTACAGTCCTATGGGCGAAAGCTCTCCTTGGATATTTTTGCTTTTTGATTAAGTGGCAACACTGAAGTTCCATATTCTATTATAATTGAACATCAGCCCTCTATTGATGGAGGATTTCTGAGATATCTGGATCAGCAAGACTCCGTTACCTTGACTCCGATTATCCGACACTTTCGTCGGACTTTCGAAATTGTGTATAATAGCTACTTGAGAACACCACCTCTCGTAGCAGACAGTCCGACCACGTTGCCTAAACAGTGCACCATCTGTAAAGATGGAGACTGACCATTCACACGGAAGCCAGTTGATACTCTCTGTGTACATGTGTTTCAAAAGGCGTGTCTGCGTGCGTGGATAGGGGAACAATCCAAATGTCCGAACTGCAGATGTCGTCTCACCCAATATGTTTTCACTGTCTATGCACTGTCTATGTTCCGAAAAGGACTCTCATGGTACCCAAAAATTAAGAGATTCGACCACCCGTATCAGCCTCCGATTTACAACCACTAACGATGCCACAGTCAGATCGTGGATCTCTATCTCCAAATATACACAATCTACAGGCAAGGACTTTTTCACATCCGAGTTTTAGAAGGAATATTCCAGTACCTACTACCCGTAATCAAGGCCTAGTAGCTTCGGAAGCATTAATGGCTGGACTTAGATTCCAGATGCAAGACCTGATACGAGAGGGTATCACGCAGAGTATAGGTGCTCTGAGGGACGAACATTTTATCCATCGTAATCAGCCAACTCCGGCGGCACACATTCCTCCGGTAGACACCACTCGACCACCACCACCCATTTGTGCGCCTAGAGTACAACCAAGGCCAGGTAGCTCACAAGAATTGATGCTTAATAATAATATTCCTCAGGCACAGGCTTATCAGAACGATAGACCCTCACGAAATTCATAGTCATGTTGATAAGGCAGCCCTATACGCAGATGGAACATCTGGTATAGTGGAGATAGTTCGAAACTTTCAGTAGATGAGTTTGTCTTCCTACTCAGCGCTCGAAGGGGACTTTGATCTCCTTCTAAGAAAATGAGCACGTTGCTCGCAGGCCCAGCCATGGAATGGTACTGGTCATTACTCCGACAAAACTCTACCCCAACGTGGGAGTATATAAAGAGCGCTCTTCTATCTGAATGGGGAGTTCCCAAAGATGATTTGAATATGCGAGTACAGTTAATGTCCCGTAGAAAAATTCTGGTGAATGTTTTGCGACGTACCATCAGAATCTGGTGTAGCTGCGCGATCAAAGGTAGAATTTGATGCCAGATAGTAAGTTCCTGGAAGTATTTAAGGCTAAGCTGTTTTGGGAGATCCAGAACAAGATCTGTCTGCACACGAAAAATACCATTGGGCAACTGCGATACCTCGTCACACAGATCGAAGCTACTGAATTTCGGATTGCGACCGCTAATGACGTGAACGCTTACCGATATCATCGCGTGAGTGAAGTTGCAGACACATTAGCTTTTTATCCGGATGTATCCATGTTACCTCTCAATGACAATAATATGATAGACCTGTCAGCAATCTCGGCCAGACCATCAACGGTCTGTTGGAATTGTGACCAGTAAGGCCACTACTACCAAGACTGCTTGCAAGTAAGGCAACAAGTGTTCTGCTATGGATGCGGACGCAAAAATACCTTCAATCCAAACTGTAGACACTGCTTGGCGAAAACCGAGAGACGGGTTGGGAATCTCAACACCTTTCCTCGACCAGTTTCAACGTCTCGAACGGCAAAAGCTGTAACTAATGCACTTTAAGCCTTGAGCAGGGATGAAGGTCTGCTCCATCAGCAGACCTTAACGACGAGTCAATGAATTTTCCGTTGATATAATTCAGTGGCTCTGGTGAAATCAACAATCCACCTGATAGTTGCTTGATGGAAGCAAAGAACCTAATTGACTACTCTGCAGATTTTAAGCTCCAGTTCCACCTGTAGGGAGCCCACGGCACTGATAGACACTTCCTGGGAAGAGTCTATACTTTTTGACGTCCCGTTAGCACCAGATGCACCTTCCTCGAGCAATGTTGCTGGGCAGGAGGTTCGGTCACCTGGCGATCCTATATTAAGACGGGCACCAAGCTCTGTTATGACGAGTGAGCGTGAGCTTGTTTTATATCCGCTGACGCCGTATCATACGCGTCTGCGGAACTACCATGCAGTACGAGACCGCATATTCTCCTCAGTAGCTGAGCTAGTAGGAATCATATATCCTGACTTAAACCTTAGACAAAGAAAGAAATGATCAACCATTCGTTGGCGGGAATACAGTCGACGAATGAAGCATGAACGAATGAAACTGGCACATATTTCAGTGTCAACGCCCGATGACATTCGACCCTACGCCGAAGTAAGACTGCTCGGGAGAAGTGAGACTGGGTTACTGGATAGTGGTGCCACTGTCAGTATTCTAGGCCAGGGAGCCCTGGAGAAGCTAGGTGAAGCAGAGGTTGAATGTATGTATAGGTACATGTATGTATAGGTACAATTGGCTTATGGTGCCATGACGACTGTGCATGGTCATGTGAACTTGGACATCACTTTCCGTGGTAAGACCCAAAACGTGCATTTTTACGTGGTTCCTGGGCTCACACAGGCACTATATCTGGGAATAGACTTGTGACGTCTATTTGAGTTGGGTATAGTTGCAGAATTGATGCCCAGCCAATTAGCTGCCGCAGACACTGACTGCCATGTTCTTTCGGTTCAAGAGACTCAACGCTTAGAAACCACTAAACAGCGTTTTCCTTCTTTCGTCCCTTTGAGCTACGAAAAATATCTTTGTTGACTCAAAATATCGAGGCGAACGATGCTACTCCGATAAAACAGAGGTTTTATCCAATTTCACTGGCAGTGCAGAGTTTGATGGATGCTGAGTTGAGGCGAATGTTGTCGCAGGGGTGATAGAGGAGAGCCAAAGTCCTTGGAGCGCTCCAGTTATTCTGGTGCGGAAGCCTGTAAAGGTTCGGCTTTGTTTTGACGCCAGGAAGGTCAACTGCATTACAAGGAAGGACGCCTATCCGCTACCGCTACCGATATATGCAGTTCTGAGTCGACTTCCTTCGGCAAACTACTTCATACGTCTCTGGACTTATTGAAGCAGAAACCTACCTCTGCTCCGTTGTTAGTGAGTCCAGACTTCACCAAACCATTCGTTATCCAACAAGGTGGTGGAGTGCGGTTACAACTAAATGACGATGGCCGCGAGAATACTTAGCGTACAGAAGTTCCGGCCTTGTATAGAACTCATGCCATTCAAGATAGTGACTGACAATGCGTGCTTGAAATGGCTGATGTCCCAAAAGGACCTCAGCTGTAGACTTTCCCGGTGGAGTTTGAAGCTTCAAGGTTTTGACTTCACCATTGAACACGGAAACGGAAGCTTAAACGTCGTTCCTGATGCCCTGTCACGGATTCACTGTCACAGCATCTCACAATCTGAAGATCCTGGTCCGGAAGATGACCCTAATTCTCCATATTTCAACTCGTTGGAATATGAGGAGCTGAGGCAAAAGCTTAAATCAACTTCTGATAAAGTACCAGATCTTTCCGTCAGGGATGTTTTCGTTTATATTCGGACTGTTCCGAGATCAGACCAACCAATTCAGGAGGAAGAGGCTTGGAAGCTTTGGATTCCGCGAGGGCTTGTCTCTGTCATCATTTCAAGGACGCGTAAAACCCTGGAACGTTTAAGACGAGATCTGTACTGACCTCAAATGACAGTCGATGTCAGAAACTACGTAGGCGCCTGTGATGTGTGTAAGGAAACTAAAACCACCAATACTATTCTTAGACCACCGATGGAAGTTCAGTCTGTGACAGAAAGACCTTCGCAAAGCTTTTGTATAGATACCTCTTAGGTCCATATCCCAGATCAACGAACAGAATCGTCTTTATATTAATAATCCTTGACCATTTCTCAAAACTACCCATTCTAAAACCGATGAGGAAAGCATCTACTGTTAATGTATGTCAATTCATCGAGACAGAAATATTTCATGTATTCGGAGTTCCGGAAACGATAGTCTCTGACAATGGAGTGCAGTTTCGCTCGGCTCACTTCGTCAGATTACTGGTTAAGTATGGGGTCAAACACTTGCGAACGACAGTCTATTAGCCGCAAGCAAACGCCTCAGAGCGAGTGAATAGGTCTCTATTGGCAGAGATTAGGGCATATATCCGGAAGGAACACACCAAGGGCGATGAGGGGTTAAGCCATATAGCTAGGTCACTCAGGAGTTCAATCCACCAAGCAACTGGATTCTCACCCTTCCGAACACCCTTCGGTAAGCAAATGATTGACCATGCGAGCTCCTATTACATTCTTAAGAGTTTTGGAACTCTTAATGAACCTCAAACAGTAGATGCTGAAAAGAAGATAAGACTGATCCATGCGAGAGCGCAACAACGCGTTCGAACACGGTTCAAAGGCTTATAATATTAGAGCGAAGTCTGGTTGTTTTAGAATTGGTAAAGAAGTATACAGACGGAATTTCATACAGAGTAATTTCCAACAACAGATTAGTGGAAAGTTTAGACGTCAGTTCTTAAAGTGTCGAATTAAAGCAAGGAAATGAAACTCTCTCTACGAGCTTGAGGGTCTGCAGGGAAAAACATTAGGTGTCTATCACGCAAAGCAAAGGACATCAAGCCCTGATCGATACCAATTTTACTGAAATATCTGTTAAATTTTCCTGCTGTAGATCTTGATCCTGGTAACCCTAAGAAGGCATCAGTAGTTACGCTATGGCGTTTCTGGACCACTTTTTCCATACTAAAAGTGCACGGAAAATACCAACTATTTTGGTGGTTCTGGATCGGATTCTGGGGCACTGAGGGGGATTCTTTCTTGTGGTCTACGTCACAGGGCCTGCCTAGGGGAATTCCTTTTCTACCATCTGGCTGAAGCTCTGAATATTTGTGAAGGGGTGGGAAGCTTTATTGGTGGAGGTTGCTGATTAAGTTTGATCGGGTCTTGGAGGCTACAATTTGACCTTGAGATGTCCCCTCCTGTGTCTGGCTACTAGAGGTTAGCTGAGAGCTTTAGTGGCAATATCTGATACTATGACTAGGACTGTCTGGGGTGTGTTGCATTGGGCTACGTTATCTGTACCAAGGCTTGGGTGTAATGTGTGTGGCTTAAGTAATGATGCAAAATGCCCTAAGCGAATTTATATCGGGGCTGTATACTTGCCAGCTTGAGTTTGTTGTTAGTTGTTTACTTTAGTATGAGTGCCTGTGGTTTGTTGGGCTGGGCTACTTGGTGGCTGAGGAAACGTTACCTAAGGCGTGGATGCATGTATGCAACTGTGTATTTATGTGGATAAGAAATGTTATGAAATTCCCTAAGTGAATTAGTGTAATTAGTATAAGTAATAATTCAAGTTAACCCTAGAATAATTTTGTTCATACCAATAGATTCAAGAAGGTGTCAGTGGGGGTCTTAGTTATAGGGGTGGACAAATTTTTTATCAGAAATCATTTACGGGCTATGGGTGTCGAGATATTAGTGATCTTACCTTTCGAGGTATAATTAATAGTAGTAATAATTCAAGTTAACCCTAGGATAGTTTTTGTCCATGCCAATAGTATTAGTACTAGGGGGTAAAATATTCATCAAAAATCCTCTACGGGCTATGGTTCAAGACATTAGCTATCTTACCTTCTCAGGTGTAGTTAATATTAGTAGCTCAAAAATAAAAACAAAACAAAAACAACAACAATTATAAACCTAAGTTGTGGATTAAATATTTGATGATATTATTCTGTAGGTATCTTTTATATACAAGATTGCACTATATGATCATATGTATATCTAAAAATAGATCAGGCGAAGGTAATTGGGGCGAATATAGGTAGATATGTTCACTTAGATAAGTAATGGAAATTAGTAAATGTGTAATTTTGCTCTTCAGGTGGAATGATTCTAAGTTTATTCCTTGCATAAACAAATTCGCACAGTCCAGTAAAGTAAACAAATTCGCAGTTGAATAATGTAAACAAATTCGCACAGCAGCCGAGTAAAGTAAACAAATTGAGTGATTTATGTTTTTTAATGTAAGATTTCCAATTTCTTTAGCTGAAAACAACAACAATTCATATTGATCTGTAGGATATAATGTCTTAGATGAGTAGTGGAAGTTATAATTGAAAATTTCTTTTGTTGACAAAAACAACAACGACAACTATAATGTAAGTTGTGGTCTGTAGGTGTCTTTTATTAACAACAGTGATCATGTTATGATATTCGATGTGTAAAAATTGATCACGGCTGCTTGGGATGGTAAGACACATGAAATCATTAGAAGTAATTGAAATTAAAGCATTAGAAAGGTGGCCAGGTGGCTGGTAATTTGATATCTTGTGTAAACAAATATAGCCGAGTAAAGCAGACAATTTGAGCGATTAAGGCTTTTTTTTTTTGTATCTAGGAGTTTGTATTGAAAAGTCTTACATTTTATGAAGAATTGTTTTTTTTTGTCCAATAGGAATATGATAATTTTATCTTCATACTACTGGAGTGATCTCATTATTTTCTTACCATTAGGTTGAGAGAGGGTTTAATTAAATGTTTTGATGAAAGAAGGTGGTGTTATGATATCAATGTAGTATGATATCTTGTCTTAGATTAGTAATAGAAGTTGTTTGGGAGCTGTGAGTAAGGAATAAAAACCTTATCAGAAAGGCCACTTCATATTTATCTCCCTAAATTATTATCCAAATGGTGTTGTATGAAGGAAGAAAAAATTGATAATAGTGAAGATCGTGGTGGAGGTTGAGAGTGGTTGCTGTAAGTTGTGGATTAAATTGAAAGTTTTCATGGATGTTAAGGTTTAAACTTTTTAGCCTCCAGCAGGAATGTTTTCTTTAAGTTAACTCGGTGGATAAATAGGAACGTGTTAATTTCTTGCTCATAATTACATCTTGTGGTGAGCATATGAAGGCAGCAGAGTTTTTTTTTTTAGAAATCAATCAGTTGCGCTGTTATGAGATTTGATTAGTAGATAAACTATGGCGTTTCTGCATCACTTTTTTGAGCCTCCAGGATTTTGCCACAGGTGGCGCCACCGTCGCTAGGTGGTTTGAGCCAATATTATATGTAGGTTTGTGTCTTGGCTGTATTGGTTTGTGCCTTGGATACACCGTTGTGTCTTGGGTGCACCATTGCGTCTCGACTACACCCTAGCGGGATTAATCGGTACTACCGGGATGTATCATTTGGTCTTGACTGCGCCCTAGCAGCATTAGCAGGTACTACCAGCATGCTCCGCTTTTCTAGCGACATCTGTTCGGGCGCAAACGCCATTTCTTGAGTAAGGTTCCCTAGCGGCTTTAGCCGGAACTACCTGGCTTTGCTGTTTTCTTTTATTGGTGGGAGAGTTCAGCATCATTCGAATTTCACAACATGACATCACCATGAACAGATTCTAGAAGATGTCAGTGAGATATTAGCCGATACTGCCAGCATGCTCCGGTACTACGGCTTTCTTGGATGTGTGGTACGGTTCTCTTGGAAGTTTTTTGCTTCACTTGGGCTCTGGTTTTCGAGATATCAGCGACATCTGTTTGAGCGCAAAACGCTATTTCTTGAGTAAGGTACCCTAGCGACCTTAGCCGGAACTACCACCATGCCTTGGTTTTGCTGTTTTCTGTTATTAGCGGGAGAGTTCTAGATATCGGCATGACGTCATCATGGTTTTGCTGCACCTAAATAAGTTTTCTTATCAGGGAAGTTGTAGATATCAGCATCATTCGAATTTCACAACATGACATCACCATGAACAGATTCTAGAAGATGTCAGTGAGGGATCTGTGGCATGTATGTTTGAAAAGTCTTATCTTTTATAAACATTTGTTTTTATTTCCAATAAAATTTCTTATTATAAAAGTATTTCTTATAGCACATTGTCCAATATGAACTTGGCAAGATGGCGCATTTGTGTTAATCTCTATTAGTTTTCCACAGTTGTATTCATCTTCGACATTGATAATGATTTCACTCTCTCCAACTATCTTCTGCATCCATTGAACTTTTTCAGCTCCCTTTACATATATGATTTTATTTCGAAGCAGTGGTTCAACTATAGTGTACAGCTTGTGATACGGTATGTAGTCATCATCCCAGCGGAATCCATGAAAATTGTGTTGAAGCCTTTTTACTTGCCTCTTTTTTGCTGAAGTCAAATCTTTGTATCTGAACGGCGATTGAAATATATAGTACTGTATCTGGTATTCATTGTTTAAAATTGCCAGTTATTTAGTGATGAATTCATTGAGATTTGTTTTGAATCCTTGAACGTCTACGATGACAACCATCTTCTTAATTTAACTTTCTAACTTCACTTGTCAGCGGACTGTATTCCACTATTCGATCGTGTAGAAGCAGGCAATATGCTGTTGTATTAGCTGGTATATTTTCAGATGTCTTGAATTCTAGCCTTATATCAACAGGTCCAGTTTTTCTTGTTTCATTTTGATGTGAGCAATCAATGACAGCCATCGGAGCATCGGTTTTGAACTTCTCCCATGTGAGGAACGGCTGATACTGATGACCATAGTATGATTGTGTAAACTTTATATACATCTCACACAGCAATGCGTATCTATTCAAATCAAATTTCAAATTCAAATCATCATAGGGATATGATTCTGAGTTCAAATGAACTGTAACATCGGTGAGTTGACAGTGATCAAACTTGCTTGCATCTTTGGTTTTATCGTTCCTTCGATCCGTTTGTAATGCTAAGATGATAAATCGAGGTTTCTCCAGTTGAGTGGAAGTCTTAACTGACCAGGTTTGATGCGTGGATTCCGGTAGTACTGGATACTCATATATGTCCCAGCTGCGGAATGGTATTTGTATCGGGCGACCTCTCCCGATAATTTTAAATAGTTGCAGCTTTTCATCATCGGATACTGTAACATGTGGAATGCTCCATTGAAGTTTATTAATTTCAATTTTCACCACATCAGAGGGTGATATAATGGCATTATCATCTGTCCTGCTCCGGATCAATATGAGTTCATGTTTGGAATTTATCAGAATTTTCTTGTAATCTTCAGCGAATCCCAATAAATATTTCAGAGGTACACAATAGTTAAACAGTCCATTGGTTGGTATAACGGATGAATCTGGTGACCAACTGCCGTTGTTTAGTATCCTGCTTACATTTGCATTTAGCGATACGTAGTTTTTTAATGTTGTCGCAATCCCAAGATTTCTTGTACGATCGATTTCCACTGCATTCAAATCATAGCGTATTTCCTCAAAAAGAAATGGTAGAGCGTTGTTAGCTAATTTTGCAGTTGCTGAAACGGTTCCATCCAGCTTTATTAGCGACCCCTCAATGTAAAGAAAACTCCTGCTGGGTAGAAGATTCAAGTCCTGATGTTGCACAGAGATACGGATTTCATCGCTGTTTTTAAATGATGTTAGAAACGGTGAATAGGAGTGATGTTCAAATTTAGTAACACTGTTATCAAAGTGAGCGTCTGGTGCAATATCTAGTATTCCTTTATTCATTATTTCAGCGTTAAGCCAATTGATTGTAAATATGCTGTATTTGCAGGTGTTAATGTAGGTTTTGATCGCTTCAAGGTTGTCCGCTGACTAATGATCTTGTCTGCTCCGAACTCGTATTTATCATTATTGTATATCAACATGCTGTGGCTTCAAATGTAATCTGATGGTTATAGTCTCTCCTCTGAAGTTGATTAAGTCACCGTCTTGGTCAAGGAGCTTCAATGTTACACAACTTATACGTTTGGTGTTCACAGGCAAATAGATTACATTTTTGGGTACCTCCACTATTTTATACCCAGGCGCAACGTTCGGGGAAAACTCGTGGAGAGTGTGTACTTGTGTGTTGTTGAAGAATGATCCTGATATAATATTACATTCGATGCGTATAGTATTTACTCTAATGATGTTGACTGGCAACTCTGATGTATGCACTATATTAGCAGTCAAATTTCTTTTACTGAATCCTAGCAGAGGAGCTATGGATCTCTGTTTTTCAAAATGTATTTCTTCAGTTGCCTTGACTTCACTCTTCAATGTATTATTGTTAGCCTTTATCGCAACCTTTATCCTTCTCCCTTGTTTATCCAAGTATCCTTGTACATATTTTGCTATATCATCAATCTCATAGGATCCAACAGGTATCTCAACAACCTCATTCCCTACATGAACCAGATTATTGCTCACATCAATATTTGGTATAGAGTTGTATGTTTGAAAATCAATTAATCCACAAACATAATCCGTTGTTAGCTCCAGCAGGGGAAAGTACTCAGAAGTGAGTAGAGATGAATTTCCCGTGAGAGTAAGTGTTAATGACATGGCGGTTGATAATGAACTGTCACAATTTCAATACAGATACATTTATTTATAGATAATAATTAATGGCTATAACAATTATATAAAACCCTAAACATAAGTGACCGCAAATTACTGCATCATAGTTCTGATAAGAGCTGTAGTTGTACGTAATATTACTACCCAAGTAGTTTATGAGCTCCCTTGGTGGTTGGAGATTGCCAAAGCTATCAAAGTATTCGATGTTATCACCTTTCTTGTAGTATGCTACCCAGTGTGTACCGGCTCCAGTTGAGATGTCCAAGTTAACAATTCCGTTTTCTCGCTTCCATGGCTTTTTAGGAAGATTATCACCGCTATCTGCTGACAGTAATTGATGCCTTCTCCAAATATGCATGGGCAATTCCAATTAAAAGAAAAACTGGTGTAGAAGTAAGAGATGCCATGCAATCTATATTAAGCGAGGGACGAATACCTAAAAACCTGCAGACTGATGATGGAAAGGAATTCTACAACAGCCTCTTTAAAAATCTAATGCGGAAGCATGCAATTAATCATTACTCTACGTACAGTTTCCTCAAAGCATCAATAGTGGAACGATTTAACCGAACTCTGAAGGATATGATGTGGAAGGAATTCAGCTTTAATGGAACTTATCAGTGGATTGGTATGGTAAAGAAACTGCTCACTGAATACAACTCAAGAATACATCGAACTACGAAAATGAGGCCACGTGATATCAACACCACCAATGAGAAACAACTGCTTTCAACTGTATACAGTCATATAAAGATTGTTGTTCCTGCAAAGTATAAAGTTGGAGATATATTTGAGAAAGGCTATACACCAAACTGGACAGCTGAGATTTTTAAAATTATTAAAGTTCAAAGCACAAATCCCATCACATATCGGCTGGAAGATTATCAAGGAAATCCAATCACAGGAGGCTTTTATGAATTGGAGCTGCTGAAAGTTAAACACCCAAACCTATATCTCGTAGAGAAAATCTTAAAGAAGAGTGGAGATAAAGCTTACGTTAAATGGCTCGGATTTTCATCAAAACACAATTCTTGGATTAATAACAAAGATGTTTTATAATATCTTGAAAAACAACTATAACTATAATACAATTAAAATACTTTTTTATTTTACAATTATACATGTAGTTATAATGCAAATTACTTGAATAAATGAAACTTGTTTTGTAATGTAGCGGTAATTGAACACTACAGCTATATTACTGCATTTTAGGTAGGTTAGTGTAGCGGTATGTTAAAATGACAAGATATGTGAGCTTGTGTTTACTGTTACTTTATTGACCAAAAATTCCTTATTTTACGTTAGTCTGAATTCTATTTTTATTTTTTTTTTTCACTTTAAATGTACTTCATTAATTTAATTAATTATCTGTAGGCATGTATTCTTGAGGTGTCGTAACGTGACACGTGCTCAATTTTATACCTCAGATTTTCACCAATTTCACTTTTATTATATTTAATTTCACTGTTTCTTAGTGCTAAATTGTTACTTACTATAATTCACGTGTAGCTTAATATTAACTAATCTACATTGTTTTTTTACATGAAGCATTAATTATGCGTGGCTTGCATGAATTTAATGCTATGTGAAAAAACTAAATTAAAATGTCCACCACCAAATATTTTAGGAATATATAAAACAAATACTTATCCTAAAAACGTTCACCACCAAATTCAAGTCACACCAAAACTTATTAATTTGCTATTGCAATCCTTATAGCATGCGAATGCTGTACCTTGCTTGGCACGTTGATTTATGCTATACGATTGTCTTGAAACTATTTTAATTTTTGCACTTTAGATTTTTGAAAGAACACTGGATCTATGCGAAGTTGTATGTACGATCGCTGTCAAACTAATGAGAGTTTAGTTAGGGAGCACCTCCTTTTTATAATGTCCGAGCCACCATTTTCGGACAAGTTCCACATGAAAAAATGCAATTTTCATATATTTTTTGCACATTATAAGTCCATGCTGTAATGTCAAAATTTTCTAAATTATATGAATTAATTTATTTTTAATTATCCATAATTTTTCCTAATTGATTTATTGCGATATTTCAATTTTTCTAAAACTTATCAATATGGCCGCTCCCTATCATACTATGTTAATTTCCGGTGTGGAACATAAATTCTCTCACGAATTTTCTTCTGTCTCGTTTCCACATCGTTTTCTTTCCCACTCATTATGGGAATTGGAATTACCTTTTTTTATAAATATTTCCTTACCTGGGCAATTTCGCGTTTTTTAATTATTGCCAACAGGTAGAGCGCGGCCAACTTCATAAAAGTGATTATTTACTTCGTCGCGGTGACAGTTGGTTTCGCGGATTTTAAGTAGTGAAGTTCCGTGTTTTGTGTTGGATTTTCCTCATCAACAAATGGATTAATTATTAAGGTAAGTTTATAATAACATTCTTTTAAGTATTTAGTAATATGCAGCATAAATGATGCATAATAATTGTAAAACATGTGAAATATTGTTCGTGTTAACAGTGCTTGTGACATGTCAACAATAAAAAGAAAATGTTAAATTTTGTGAATATTCATGTATGGACATGCTGCGAGTTTATGCATTTTGCATATATAAACATCTCTGCACATTTAGCAAATGTTTATTATGCAGGGTGCATGAATTTCGCTTAGATATCACTATGTTTATGTTTACATAACGTTGTTGTTGTACTGCCAAGAAATTCGATTTCTTGGCAGTATAGCACTGCATTCGCAATTTAGTAACTTCATTAAATAAATTTAATTAATTAAGTTAATTATAACTAATTGATGCATTTCTTTTTCTTTCAGTCAATTCCTAAAGTTACAGGCTGTATTTGGATATGAGGCACTGGAAGGAACAAATAGGGACGTAAAAAATACTTTTTAAAAATGCATACTAATGTTTTATTTTCGTTTCAGCTGTGTTCAACATACTCCCCTCCGTTGAACAGTTTGTTCAACCAAAGCCTTCTTTATCTTACGTATGCCTCGCTTGTGGTAGTGATGAAAGATTAATTCTCCGTCCTTGTTGACCTTTAATTTGACTTGGTATTTGTCGGGTAGGTTAATGAATTTTTCGCGGTTCCTCCGCTGCTGTATTGCCCGAACATTAATACGCTGCAAGACATATCGAGGCAGATATATATCTACGCCTTCTCGCGTTCGAAATTTTTGAAAGCTATTGTTCATCCTCATTTCGAACTCGTTTATGGTTGTGGTCAGCAGAAGTCTGGATAACTGTGATATCCGACTGCCATTAACCACCACTGTCTGATCCGGGTGTGGATCCGTAAAGGGAGTCGGGCCTACAAACGGTAAGTTTGTAGCCGTAGTTGATTCCTTAGCTGCTGCGCTCGTGGATGGCTCTCCTCTGGTTCTGGAAACTTCTTCTGTAGCTCCTACAACTTCTTCTCGAACTCCTGAAGCCAATTCGTGGGCCAACTCCGGCCTGGGTCTGCCAAAGACATCACATCCCGGGTCACGCAACATCCTCCGCTCCGGGCTTCCTGGTGGGCTAAAGTAAATGTCTTCCAGAATGTATAATGTATCATCCTGTTCGTAGGTGAATGACATCTGAAATGGCAACCAATTAGTATGGCATAACGTGAATAGAACACAACCCGCATCCAACAGTAGTACACAGAAGGACAGACACATGACGACACTACGAACAGGTAGTTAATCTATTGCTAATGGTAGCGGACTAATTTTTGCAATTGGTCGTAGAAAACTACCGTTTCGCGTTTTGACCTTGTCTACCCGAACCAGATCATCAGTCCCTGGATGCACTTGTTCGATTATGCCCATTAACCAACTTGTGGGTGGCATCTGATCGTGTTTTACAAGTACTACGTCCCCTACTTGAATATTTGGTTGTCTTGTATACCATTTGGGTCGATTATGCAATTGGTTCAAGTAATCCCTTGACCATTTATCCCAAAATTGTTTACATAATAGTTGTATGTACTTCCACCGTTTGGAAGGTAGTGTTGCTTCATGTGTATAGTCTGGCTCTGGAATGGCATTAAGTGCTTCGCCTATTAAAAAATGTCCGGGTGTGAGGATGAGTAAATCCTCTGGATCATTTCTCACGTAGCATAGCGGTCTAGAATTTAGACATGCCTCAACCTGAGCCAGGACTGTAGAGTATTCTTAGAATGTGCATCTGGAGTGTTGTAACGTTCGGCGTAAATGGTACTTTATTGCCTTTACTCCAGCTTCCCATATCCCTCCAAAGTGTGGAGAGGCTGGAGGATTAAAATGCCAATTGATTTGCTTGGAGGCAAGATATTGTGCTGCTACTGGAGTTGCACCTTTAATTGCTGCTTGCAAATCCTTGTCTAATATCGCTTTTCCTCCAATGAAGTTGGTGCCACAATCTGAGTATATGTCACTACACAATCCTCTTCGTGCCACAAATCGTTTTAATGCAGCGAGGAATGCTTCAGATGTGAGATCTGATACCAACTCCAGATGTACCGCCTTTGTGGCCATACAAATGAAGATGCAAAAGTATGCTTTCAGCAATTTTGCATTTCGTAGGTTTGATGCTTTTATTATTACAGGTCCTGCATAATCAATTCCTACGTTAAAGAACGGTCTCGTTATATTCACTCGAGACGTTGGTAGATTTCCCATTAACTGGGTTCTTGTTGTAGTGCGATGTTTAAAACAGATAATGCACTTATGTTTTCGACTGGTAATTCGACGTCGTGGATCCAAGATCCAAAATCTATCTCGACTAGTGCTGAGAACTAGTGATGGACCGCCATGCAGAGTATCTACATGTAGTATATCAATTAGTATTAGTGTAACGTGATGATCACGGTAAGATGATTGGGTGCTTCCTATTATATGGCAATGTTCCATTCAGAAGTCTACCACCTAATCGTATTAGACCGTTGTTGTCCAGAAATGGATTGAGCTTGATTAATTTGCTATGTTGTGACAATGGTTTCTTGCCCAACATATTCTTATACTCTTCTGCGAACGCAGTTTGTTGTACGAGTTTTAATATTGTTACTTCAGCATTATTCCATTCCTGCACAGTGAAAGCTTGAACGAGTTTCGATTGCGGATGCCGACAATTGTGTATGAAACGTTGAATGTTTGCTACAATTCGCACAAGGCGAGTATACGACGAATATCGTAAAAGAAGATTGTTGTCTAATTTCGCTAAAAAACTTACTGTAGGCAGTTCTTTAGCTTCTAAATTTGTTTGTTCCGAAATGTCCTTAAATTTCGGCCAGTTGTCCTGTTCTTCAGCTAACCATGATGGTCCATGCCACCATAAATGATTACTGGTTAAATCTGCTGCAGGAACACCTCTGGAGGCTAAATCTGCCGGATTGTGTTTTGTGGATATGTGACGCCACTGTTCGAAGCGTACAACGTCTTGTATTTCGACGACGCGGTTTGCTACGTAGATTTTCCATCGTGCTGGATGTTCCTTGATCCATTGCAAGACAATTGTTGAGTCTGTCCAGGCGAAGATTGGCACATGATGTAGGCGCATATCTTCAAGTGTAGCCTGAAGCAGTCGTGCAAGTAATAGAGCTCCATTAAGCTCTAATCTAGGAATTGTTGTTGGCTTAATTGGAGCTACCCTAGTCTTTGCAGTAAGCAAATTGGTATGAATTAAGCCGTTCTGATCGTCTACCCGTAAATAAACGGCAGCTGCAAAAGCCTTTGTAGACGCATCACAAAATCCATGTAATTGGATGCTTGCCTCAGATGAATAGTTGATCCATCTAGGGATTTGTATGTTTTCTATGCATTTTAAGTTACGTTTAAACTTATTCCAATGTTGTTCTATTATCTCCGATACCTTGTTGTCCCATGCACATCCTGTGATCCATAGTGCTTGCATGAGCACCTTGGCTGTGATTACCACTGGTGCCAGCCAGCCTAAAGGATCGTACAGTGATGCGATGTCAGACAGAAGGGTTCGTTTAGTTACCTTGGCATGAACTGTCCATGGTTTGGTTATAATGGAAAAACTATCCAGTTTAGGATGCCAGCGAATTCCTAGTGTTTTTACAGATTCCTGGTCTGTGATTGTTAGTGTTTCTGTGAATTCACGTTGCTCTGCAGGAAGATGGCTTAACAACTCTGAACTGTTGCTTCTCCATTTCCTGAGATTGAATCCTCCAGATTTCATCATACCTATTAGCTGATTTAATAAGCATTTGGCGTCATTAAGATTGTCAGCTCCAGTCAGGAGATCATCCACATAAAAATCTGTGGTTGTAACCGTAGAAGCTAAAGGCCATCTTTGCTGTTCATCATTTGCTAACTGTTGTAGCGTCTGAATAGCTAAGTATGGCGCTGACGCCGTTCCAAATGTCACCGTGTTCAGCTGAAAATCCTGAATCTCCTTCGTTTTAGGATGTCTCCAAATGATTCGCTGAAATGTTCGGTGATCGGGATGCATGGTGATCATGCGATACATCTTTTCAATGTCTGCGTTCATAGCGATTTTATATTTGCGCCAGTTGAGCAACGTGGCGAATAGCTTAGGTTGCAGAACTGGGCCCTTTAGTAGATACTCATTAAGGGATTTGCCATTCGACGTCTTAGCTGAAGAATCGAATACTACTCTCACCTTTGTTGTCGTGCTTTCCTTCACAACGGCATGATGAGGTATATAATAATGGGGCAGATTGATATTGGGCGGAGGTATTTCCTCCATATGACCCAACAAGAGATATTCGTCCAAACATCTCTCATATTCAACTTTCAAGAGTAGGGTTCTCGTCGTTTACAAAAGGTAACTTAACTTGATAAGTTCCATTATGCAGACGCTGGTGATTGAGTTGATAACTCTGTAGACATTCCTTGTCTTCTTTTTTGAGAATGGGGTTTGTGGGAAATTCTTCTGTTTCCCAGAACTTCTTGAGTTGAAGAGCCACATCATCAGTTGCGATTGTAAATGATGACGTTTCGTGCTCTGCATCATCTATGCAAGACCCTAGCAAAATCCAACCAAATATTGTGTTGATTGCTGTAGGAGTCGTATTTGTTCCTTGCCGAATACCGGTTCGCAATATTTGAGCATAAACTCTTGCTCCTAATAATGCATCTATCCTTCCCGGTTTCCAGAATGTGGGATCTGCGAGTTGCAGTTTCTTTAGCTTCGCGCATTCCTTTTTAGACACTATTCTAGAAGGCAGAGGATCTGTAATGTTCTTAAGTATTAGAAAGTTTTCTTCTAATACTGCTGTAGATCTCGTTGTTCGAGGCCGAAGAGAGAGTATTGTTTGGTGCCTTGAGATGGCTGTATGGCTAGTGTTTAAGCCTGTGATGGAGACTGCAATTGGGCTTTGTACTGCTTCTAATTTCCTGCAAGCTTCCTCCGTGATGAAAGATGATTGCGAGCCACTATCTATCAGACATCGTAGAATATAAGGTTTTCCGCTTTTTGTCTGTGCTACTACTAATGCAGTTGCTAGTAGAGCATTGTGACTTTCTCGGGTTACGAAGTTATGACTAGTGTTTAAGCCATCAGTATTGTTGACTGCTTGTAACCGGGAAAAGCTTTCCTGTGAGGGGCTAGATTGATTAGCTTGACTTGAGCTAAATCGAACCTTGTCATGTGCTGACTTATGCTCATTATGAACAGCTGAGGACTTGGGTTTTTCCTTATTGTGTTCTTCATGAAGGGTGCTATGATGTCTCTTATTGCATTTCAGACATCTAAATTTGCTAGTGCAATTATTTAAGTGGTGAATTCCTAAGCAATTTGAGCACCGACCTGATGCCTTCAATATCTGATATTTGGATGGTATGTCCATCGCTAGATACTTCGGACACTTTTGGAGGTAATGCCTGGCATTGCATGCTGCGCATTTAAATTCATTTGTAACGTGATATGACTTTGTCACGTCTGGTGTGGTGTTTGGTTTGTGATGTGGTGTGGACTTAACTAGACTATCTGCTAACGATTCTAAAATTCTTAAACGCGTACTTAAAAACTGCTTAAATGACTTAAATGTTGGGAGTTCTTGTGTGCCTCCCTGCCCTTCTTCCCACATTTTGAGGGTAATGAAAGGTAATTTCTGTACTAACAGATGTATTAGAAGTACATCCCATGATGTCGTATCAACTTCTAAACTCTGTAATTGTTGGATACATTCATCTGTTGTATCAATTATAGACTTGAGTCCTTTAGCAGACTCTGCATTTAGTTTGACTTGGTTTACCAAAACCTTTAATTGATGATTAACTAAAATTCTCTTGTTCTCATATCTAGCCTTTAACTTGTTCCATGCTGGCATGTAATCTTCATTTATTACTGGGGTGTGCCGCAACAATTTCTCAGCATCACCCACTAAACAAGATTTCAGATGATGCAGCTTTTGAACTGGTGTTAGCTTTGTATTGTCATGAACAAGAGAGATGAATAGATCATGAAATGATCGCCATAAATCGTAGTTGCCGTTATACTTGGGCAACTGAATGCGCGGAAGGAATGATTCCTGTTGAACAACAGTTGTCGAATGAATAGGTACTTGTCCCGAGCTTGATGCTTCAGTAGTTGGGACGAATTTCCGCAATCCTTCTACTAATTCTCCCATATATTCGGAATATTTTAACTCTGTTGAGCTATGATTATCTTGGGCTAAATACTCATGTTGCTTTTCATCAGAACTTTCTAATAAAGCCTGATTTATTGCCATATCTGTATCGCTATATATTTCCCATAGTTTCTTCAACTCTGTAATTTTAGTTTCATAAAAGCCTTGTGTTCGTTTAGCAAGGTTCGTTTTCTTTCCATTTTCGATTAACTTTTCAATTCTTGCACGCAATATGCTTTCCGTAAGGATTAGTTTATCTACTGAATCCATGTTGATTGATATTTACGATTAGTTAATTCACCGTGTGGGTTAAATGATGAAGATAATTGAAAGAAGCAATTTAATGCCACGTGGGATAAATGTAAATTTAGTCGAAGAACGTAAATTGATACCGTGTATGACAAATTGACGTGAAAAATATTTATCTAAATTTTCGTTACTAATTTTAATTAATTTAATTAATCAGCTATTTATTAAGAGTTACTGACATGTAAGTTCAGCAATTAACTATGTAACACGATTTACTGACATGTAAGTTCAGTAATTATAACAGAAATTTCGAAAATATTCGAGCTGCCTCGTCTTTGCACCCTGAAGTTTTACGTCTAAGCACGTTTATAAATTAATTTTTGTATTTTTTAATAAGAACTGCCACGTCTAAGCACAGTTATTATTTTGAAAACTTCTTAAAAACTGCCACGTTTCAGCACAATAACAGTAAGAATTGCTTGACTAATTTAATCGTAAATGAATTATTGTCAATCGCAACAGTAAACAGGCACACATTCCTGGATGGAACCACCAAAAAATGTTTTGTAATGTAGCGGTAATTGAACACTACAGCTATATTACTGCATTTTAGGTAGGTTAGTGTAGCGGTATGTTAAAATGACAAGATATGTGAGCTTGTGTTTACTGTTACTTTATTGACCACAAATTCCTTATTTTACGTTAGTCTGAATTCTATTTTTATTTTTTTTTCACTTTAAATGTACTTCATTAATTTAATTAATTATCTGTAGGCATGTATTCTTGAGGTGTCGTAACGTGACACGTGCTCAATTTTATACCTCAGATTTTCACCAATTTCACTTTTATTATATTTAATTTCACTGTTTCTTAGTGCTAAATTGTTACTTACTATAATTCACGTGTAGCTTAATATTAACTAATCTACATTGTTTTTTCACATGAAGCATTAATTATACGTGGCTTGCATGAAGTTAATGCTATGTGAAAAAACTAAATTAAAATGTCCACCACCAAATATTTTAGGAATATATAAAACAAATACTTATCCTAAAAACGTTCACCACCAAATTCAAGTCACACCAAAACTTATTAATTTGCTATTGCAATCCTTATAGCATGTGAATGCTGTACCTTGCTTGGCACGTTGATTTATGCTATACGATTGTCTTTAAACTATTTTAATTTTTGCACTTTAGATTTTTGAAAGAACACTGGATCTATGCGAAGTTGCATGTACGATCGCTGTCAAACTAATGAGAGTTTAGTTAGGGAGCACCTCCTTTTTATAATGTCCGAGCCACCATTTTCGGACAAGTTCCACATGAAAAAATGCAATTTTCATATATTTTTTGCACATTATAAGTCCATGCTGTAATGTCAAAATTTTCTAAATTATATGAATTAATTTATTTTAATTATCCATAATTTTTCCTAATTGATTTATTGCGATATTTCAATTTTTCTAAAACTTATCAATATGGCCGCTCCCTATCATACTATGTTAATTTCCGGTGTGGAACATAAATTCTCTCACGAATTTTCTTCTGTCTCGTTTCCACATCGTTCTCTTTCCCACTCATTATGGGAATTGGAATTACCTTTTTTTATAAATATTTCCTTACCTGGGCAATTTCGCGTTTTTTAATTATTGCCAACAGGTAGAGCGCGGCCAACTTCATAAAAGTGATTATTTACTTCGTCGCGGTGACAGTTGGTTTCGCGGATTTTAAGTAGTGAAGTTCCGTGTTTTGTGTTGGGTTTTCCTCATCAACAAATGGATTAATTATTAAGGTAAGTTTATAATAACATTCTTTTAAGTATTTAGTAATATTTTGCAGCATAAATGATGCATAATAATTGTAAAACATGTGAAATATTGTTCGTGTTAACAGTGCTTGTGACATGTCAACAATAAAAAGAAAATGTTAAATTTTGTGAATATTCATGTATGGACATGCTGCGAGTTTATGCATTTTGCATATATAAACATCTCTGCACATTTAGCAAATGTTTATTATGCAGGGTGCATGAATTTCGCTTAGATATCACTATGTTTATGTTTTATTTTCGTTTCAGCTGTGTTCAACAAACTAAAACTATAATACATTTATTATTATTATTTACATTTGACTTAGATTCTTTCTGCGGCTGCTACTTGTTGATATGATGAAATAGAGTAATGTCCCCATGGTAGGGTATCCGTCGCTCCGCTCATAATATGACGCTTATTATCATAGGGACTCAACGCAATCTTTTTTTGACTAATAGTGTATACGCTATGGTTATGGGATCGTATGGAGCTCTGATTAGCAGTTAATATTCGCTTGTTATTCAAACATTCAACGTAGTCTTCGAAATTGATATGCCTCTGGACTATATTAGTCTTTATTCCTTCCGCTTTTTTTACAGTTTTACCAGCGTTTAAACGCAGACTGTACATTTTTGAGCGTAAGCCTACAAATTCGCTCATGACTTTCCCATTCAGCTCATCCTTCATTAGCCCAGGAATCTTTTTATTCATGAGCGGTAAATTGAATTGATTATCTTCTGGGTAATCACTTGTATCAAATTTGTTTATATTTTCAGCCATAAACTCATATGCATTTTTCTCTGCAAGTTCATATATTAGAGAATCTGTATCAGTATACATGATTTTACATTTATCTCCATACTCACGCTGCATAAAACTGTAGTGAAAATCGTAGAGGCATATTTTCGAAATTTCCATAACTGCCATTCCTATATAGAGCGGCTTATTGAATAATATTTTCAGTCGCCTTAATTCCACAGCAACTAAATTCTCATCAAATATCGATGCACTGTGGAAGTTGGGTGCCGCAATCCGAGCTTTTGCAGCATAGCGACCTTCGCACTTCATGCAAAGCTTGATATCACTATACTTGCGTACATTTTCCACGGTCTTACCAAAAGCTGCATTATTCATCTTCTTATAGCTGTCTTTCTCATGATCGCTTGTAGCCTGCATCCGTTTGGTGGTATTTAAATCAATATATGGTTTAAGCTAAGCTGATTGGTCGAATTGAAGTACACGGTGCACTTTTTTCAGGATGAGTCCATGTGATATGCATTGCTTCAAGTTTCGGTAGTATATAACATATTTAGTTTTTGGATGTAATGTTGTCAAAAGCTTATTTTGCTCCAGGTGGTGCTGCATGCTCAGAGCAAAACGGTAAATCCTTATGCTTATCATATGTTGAGGATAATCCAAGTCGACTTCGAATATGTATACATTTGGAGAATCATCAGGAATTTCGGAAACGTCAATATTGGGAGTATCAACCCATTTGAATCATCCGGTTGGTAAATGCTGTGACATGGCCCATCCATAAAGGTTATTCACATCATAATACATCAGGTATTTCTCTTTCTCCTCAGGCTTAAAATCATCCATATATTTATTATTGGCTTTACTATATCTGTTCGAACATTGACTTATACCACCTCGAATGCCTCTCTCTATGAATAGCAGTATATCTACGTCGGTTATCAGCTCTAATTTCACATTAGTGTATTTCAGCATAGCATCCCATGTTAGGCCTGGCATGGTGTAATAAGGTGCTGGATCTAAATTGTATGTCTTCATGCACATTTCTCGAAAGTTCTCAAACACATCGGCCAATAGGAGAACATCAGTTTTAAGGTATATGTAGATCTGAATATTCACCAAGTGTTTGTATTTCAAATTTTTGCCAGACATCTTCAGCATGATTGTAGTCCTCAGGAGATATAGCACTGTCAGTCAGTTTATTGTAGAACGCTTCCTGTGTTGGCAAGTTCCGGAAATCCAATTTACCCCAGTCATCTATAAAATCATATGGGAAGACACCCTTGCGTGTAAGAAGTTTGATAGTGTCATCATCCAATCCCTGCCACACTGATCTTGTAGTGTTTAATTTATCCATCGGCAGCAATGATGATAACTTATCTAAATATTCAACCGTAAATCGGAAGGAATCGATGAATCTGAATTTTATGTAGCTGCCGTCCATGTGCTTGGTGAACGAGATATATCTTTCCTTGTTTATTGGTAAGAGATCAACTTTTCCTGGGAAAGATGTAGCTATATCCTTAATAATGAAGTGAGCATCATATCCGGATAAATTGTGAAAAATTACTGGAACTATGGAGCAATCTTGATGCATGAGATTGCATGCATTATGCGCTGGCCCTCGGTATTTTCCTGTTAAATGGCAATGGTCCCGGACTCGTTCCTCATCGGCTGCAAACGTTTTTTCACATATATGGCAGCAAGTATTTTCCATATGTGAACGCCGTTCCTCTTTAGTCAAGGGTTGCATTGGTCTGATGTTCAGCTTTTCCTGTACAGCTATGGAGGCAATTTTTTGCAACTCTAATGCAAACCATTGTTGACAGTCCTTGCCTCGATATGCTCTGTAATATGAGAGCTTAGCATCATGTTTGCAGTGGAAATAGAATCCTATGCTGTGAACTTCATGTTCCTGGATTCGCTGTGTATTTTGATCGTTTCCCTGAATCGGCTTCAATATTGATTCAAGATCAGCATACACACAAAACGGGACTGGATTCTTATGGTTATAATTCTTATATTCAACCATTTCTTTTCCTCTGAGGGAAACATAATTCTGCAGTCGTTTTGCTTCTCGCATTCGGGAGTTTGTGATGTTAATTTTTCTTCAGAGTAAGAGTAGAGCAAACATCTGTCGCATATATGCCTCTTACGAGTATTTTTTGAAGTTTGTGTTGATATGAGTCGGGAAAGATCTTTAATCCAGCAGAAATGATATCTGCTGGCATCATCATCATCATCATCATCCATATGATCATCATCATCATCATCCTGGTCATAGTCATCTTGAATCATTAAGAGATTTACATGTCGCTCCATCCTGTGTTTCGTAAGTCTAACTGGAACTGTGGTGAAGAAACGCTCTTTCTCTAGGATGAACACGTTTATTGATAAATCGTTCTGGCCTTCAAATTGCGTTATTTGCTTAAGCGTCATGGGAAATGTTATTCCAGTTAAATTTAGCACAGTAGAGTAATGTGGATATGATGAGATCCTATTGGTGTTAATATTTACAGGATATAGCGCTGATGTTACTGCCCACGCGAAGCAGTCTTCATCACTATTTTTTTAATTAATGCAAGCTTGCTTTAAAGCAATCTCCTTCGGTAGAGGTATATAAAATGATCCGCGAATCGGCTCAAACTTGTTGATATGCACTGCTAAATGTATTATAGAATGCAGAGCCCAACCACTATCTTTCTCTTGAAACTCTTCTAACTGAGTGAGTATTGGGTCGTATATATTTAATTTATACCACTCATTCAAATTATCCTCCACACTGATTGGGGCTGTTCTTGCTTGGAAGTACTTAATGTCTTTAATAACTTCATTATCGCCAGTTTCTTTAATAAACTCACCGCAAAACGTTGTAGCAACTTTAATATGATATTGTTGTTTTAATGTATTCTTAATGCGGTGAGCAAGTAATTTGGAAGCATCTTGCATAAACAGCTTAGGATCTAGGTGGCTTATATTCACGATAACACCTGCCCTAATTCTACCTACGAATGCTGTTTTTATTTCTTCCCACTTAACAAAATCACTTCTTGTTAATCGTTGATTAATTCCTCCACCTCGATGGGGAGCTTTGATTAACAATCTCAACGATTTAATTTGAGCAATACAGCTGTCCAAATGTCGTTTTCTAGCATTCTTATTACACTTTCGAAATACTGCTTGATATTTACGAATGTTTCTGTTGCACTCTTTAATAATATTGTTTTTATTCACAAAATTTGCATCACTTAAACACTTCAACACATCTTCTCGCAATTTCTTAATTAATGAAAAACTTTCATTTATTACTGTGATAGACATTTTTAATTTTTTTCTTATTCGGCACTAACACTTAGAATCACTTAGATTGACTGGTGCTCCCCAAGAGTTTGCTTGCGCTTTTATAGCAACGGTTTGTAAACATGAATGATCCTGCTGCTACAATAATCATTGCACAGGATGAATTCCAACGAATTTGCTTATAGGCTGAGATGATATCGAATTACACGATAAGAAAATCACTCAAATTAATTTGATTACTTTCTTCTGCTGGTTGAATTTGCAAATAAGATTGTTTACATGAATGTATACATGAAAAATGTGAAAATTTGTTTACATTCCAATGAAACGTTTCGATCAGCAAAATTCTTGGAAAAATAAAATTTTTGGCTGCCTACAGGAAGTGCGGTATCAAATTACTTGAAAAGAGTAAACATGAATCATTTGCTGATATTGCTTAAATTTGTTTACAACAGGATGTTTACGAATTCCAATGAAACGTTTCGATCAGTAAAATTCTTAGAATTAGGTTGCTTACAGGAAGTGTGGTTTCAAATTACATGAATCATTCAGCTTAATGTGCTGATATTGCAAATTTGCTTTAAGCAGGATTAAACTTGTTTTGGAACCATGACTATAAATTGAGGAGCTGAATCAGATTTGCAATCAGTTTCATTTTGGAGTTCAAACGATAAACAACCAAGGAGAAAGTAATCTGAAATGGCAAACGCAATGGAGGAACTGAAGAAGCTGGAGCAGTACCCACCTTCTCTAAAGACAGCTGAAATGGAATTTAATAAGGAATACAAGATTCTGGGTGCCAGAAGATGTAAGACTGCATTTGGATGTCGTATCATCCTGCACTTGGAAGACTGTCAACTTTTCCTTCCTGCACGGTACAGCACAATTACTGATGAAACTATACTGGAGATAAATACTGCAGGAGATTTTTATATTATAAATAGAGGTCCTATCGGCCGAACGTTTAAAATAGAGTTTATTCGCCATGATGTTAATTTGTATCCAATTAATTATTATATTCATTAAATAAAAAAACTGGTGGCTTTCAATAACACTATCGGCGATTTAGTCTGTCCAATACAGCTCCCCATGTGCCGTTTTGTACCACTCTTTTTACTAGAAAAACTTTCATTTATTAGTGCGGTTCACATTTTTTATTTGACATATCGCTGAGGCTCACCAAAACTGACTGATACTTCCTATCATCTTACATTAATATCTACTACCGCCTTCTTTCACCAAAACCTTAAATTGAAGCCATTCTCAACTTAATGCTTTCCTGTTTTTTTACCACCCCAATAACTTTCGTGTGGTCTATTTTTAGTTATCGAATTTCATAACATGCTGCAATGATCACGATTTCCACTGCTCATACTCAAAAGAAGTATTAACATGTTCCTGACATCGATTCAACATTTTTATGAATATATTTAAGTCTTAGTAAGGAAGCCGTGAAACCATTTTGCTTCAATCAAATAAGCACATATACCAGTGCATACTAGTGCATAGCACACATCGATTCAATCCCCATATCACCAATGAAAGTTTTTCTTTTACACTACACAACATTACATTAATTCATCTCAGTGTTGCATACATACATGTCCACAGCTGGCAAGTATATGACGAAGTCCCGAGTGAGATTGCACAACATTACATTAATTCATCTCAGTGTTGCATACATACATGTCCACAGCGGGCAAGTGTATGACGAAGTCCCGAGTGAGATGGTTTCAAACTATGGTATTCACTATACCTTCCTAATGTTTTAGAGCAAGACAGATGATAAGAAATAACATGGGATTTTGCTGCCGAACTTTCATAGCCTAACACAGAAAAGGATCATGGGATCGCTTTTTGGATGTGAAACACGGCGAAGAAAGTTTAAAACTTAAGTTATAAAAATAGATAATGAATTTGATGTGAATAAATATTGTATGAAAAAATTGATTTGCTATATTATATTTACAGTTGTTGTTGTTTTTCAGTAAAGGAATTGGAAATCTTACATTTTCAATTTTCACTACTCATCTACAACATATTCCACATATTAATCACAGCTCTCAAGTACTAATCTTAGACAACACAGTATACTATATTAATATATTAACTCCACCTTCTTTCGCCAAAACTTTTAATTTTATCCACTCCCAACCTAATACTTTCATGGCAAGATTTAAAGATGAATAAATAATACTTCCATATCCTACTAGACTTACATCATTCCAAATACCAACTCTCAACATCCCGGTCTTCACTATTGAACTTGAAGCATTTTAACATTTTTTCAACCTTCCTGATACTCATACAACACCATTTCGAGGAGATAAATACCAAATACTATCCACAAAAACTCTTAACTTAATACGTATCTTACAGTACCTACTCGCAACCCCTTACCACGATCTTCACTATGGACTGTGGGGAATTATCAACTATTTCTTCCTTCATACTCCACCATTCAGGTGACAGTTTAGATGAGATATGTATCCAGCGAGATTGCTGATTAGGATTTCACTGCTTATTCATAACTCCCATACAACTTCCACTACTCACCTCAGACAACATATCATATCACATTAATATCATAACACAGCGTTCTTCTATCAAACCTTTTGATTTATCCCACTTAATGGTAAGTAAACAATGTACCTGCCCCAATAGTATGAAGATAAAATTATCATATTCTTATCAGCTACATGTGAACTATTTTTTAGATAAAGGAGTCAATCAAATCTCATAACAGCGTAACTGATTGATTTATAAAAAAAAACTCTGATACCTTCATACCACAAGATGAAATTATGAACATGAAATTAACACATTCTTATCTAGCCGCCGAGTTAACTTAAAGAAAACATTCCTGCTGGAGGCTAAAAAGTTTAAACCTTAAGATCCATGAAAACTTTCAATTTAATCTACAACTTACAGCACCCACTCTCAACCTCCACCACGATCTTCACTATTATCAATTTTTTCTTCCTTCATACAACACCATTTGGATAATAATTTAGGGAGATAAATATGAAGTGGCCTTTCTGATAAGGTTTTTATTCCTTACTCACAGCTCCCAAACAACTTCTGTTACTATGCTTTCATCAAAACATTTAATTAAACCCACTCTCAACCTAATGGTAAGAAAATAATGTGAACACTCCAATAGTATGAAGATAAAATTATCATATTCCTATTGAACAAAAAAAAACAATTCTTCATAAAATGTAAGACTTTTCAATACAAACTCCTAGATACAAAAAAAAAAAAAAACCTTAATCGCTCAAATTGTCTGCTTTATTCGGCTATATTTGCTTACACAAGATATCAAATTACCAGCCACCTGGCCACCTTTCTAATACTTTAATTTCAATTACTTCTAATGATTTCATGTGTCTTACCATCCCAAGCAGCCGTGATCAATTTTTACACATCGAATATCATAACATGATCACTGTTGTTAATAAAAGACACCTACAGACCACAACTTACATTATAGTAGTCGTTGTTGTTTTTTTCAGCAAAAGAAATTTTCAATTATAACTTCCACTACTCATCTAAGACATTATATCCTACAGATCAAAATGAATTGTTGTTGTTTTCAGCTAAAGAAATTGGAAATCTTACATTAAAAAACATAAATCACTCAATTTGTTTACTTTACTCGGCTGCTGTGCGAATTTGTTTACATTATTCAACTGCGAATTTGTTTACTTTACTGGACTGTGCGAATTTGTTTATGCAAGGAATAAACTTAGAATCATTCCACCTGAAGAGCAAAATTACACATTTACTAATTTCCATTACTTATCTAAGTGAACATATCTACCTATATTCGCCCCAATTAGCTTCGCCTGATCTATTTTTAGATATACATATGATCATATAGTGCAATCTTGTTTATAAAAGATACCTACAGATTAATATCATCAAATATTTAATCCACAACTTAGGTTTATAATTGTTGTTGTTTTTGTTTTGTTTTTATTTTTGAGCTACTAATATTAACTACACCTGAGAAGGTAAGATAGCTAATGTCTTGAACCATAGCCCGTAGAGGATTTCTGATGAAAATTTTACCCCCTAGTACTAATACTATTGGCATGGACAAAAACTATCCTAGGGTTAACTTGAATTATTACTACTATTAATTATACCTCGAAAGGTAAGATCACTAATATCTCGAAACCCATAGCCCGTAGATGATTTCTGATAAAAAATTTGTCCACCCCTATAACTAAGACCCCCACTGACACCTTCTTGAATCTATTGGTACGAACAAAATTATTCTAGGGTTAACTTGAATTATTACTTATACTAATTACACTAATTCACTTAGGAAATTTCATAACATTTCTTATCCACATAAATACACAGTTGCATACATGCATCCACGCCTTAGTTTACGTTTCCTCAGCCACCAAGTAGCCCAGCCCAACAAACCACAGGCACTCATACTAAAGTAAACAACTAACAACTAACTCAAGCTGACCCCAGACAGTCCTAGTCATAGTATCAGATATTGCCACTAAAGCTCTCAGCAAACCTCCAGTAGCCAGACACAGGAGGGATATCTCAAGGTCAAATTGTAGCCTCCAAGACCAGATCAAACTTAACTAGCAACCTCCACCAATAAAGCCTCCCACCCCTTCAAAAACATTTAGAGCTTCAGCCAGACGGTAGGAAAGGAATTCCCCCAGGCAGGCCCTGTGTCGTAGACCACAAGAAGGAATCCCCCTCAGTGCCCCAGAATCCGATCCAGAACCACCAAAATAGTTGGTATTTTCCGTGCACTTTTAGTATGGTAAAAGTGGTCCAAAAACGCCATAGCTTAACTACTGGCATCCAGCCAGCTTAACTCGTAAACTATAGGATTTCGCGCAGCCCTCCTATCGCCTCTTTAATGGTGGGTGATATACCTGTTGGAATTCAACCTCGTCAACCTGCCTCTACCCTTTATGGGTAGATAATTATCATATAATACCTTCAGGATTAGCCTCATTAGGAGGATTTTTCTTTCCCGTTCTTCTTCAACATTTCTTTAACCGGAAACAGCCGAACAAAATAAAACCAAGAATGATGCTCTAAGCCCTAAAAAGGCTTCCAGCCAGCTTAACTATGTTATGGTCGTAGCGTATTGCATATAGCAATATGTTACACGGAGAATTACTGAAGCACCATGACGGCCGGCTGCCATACCGACAGTCCACATGGACCCTTGCACGGAGAATTCTTGCTTGTCGTTGATCGAGAAGAAGGAGACAATATTCTCTTTTTGTCAAATCGTCCAGTCAGCAACAGTGCAGAGTAAACAGAGCAAAAAAAGATTTCGTAAACATCGGCGAGGAAATAAATCCTAATTATTTTCATCTACACCGCACAAAATCCGCCACCTTTTCGGGCAGGAAAAAATGCTTGGCTGGAAGAACTGTCAACCTTTCTTTATTCAAAAAGCTGACATACGATATTCCAATTTACCAGTTACACCAACGCTATACTAATTAGTGGCAGCCGCTGTAACTTATTGCAGAAAGTGAGTGCTTTTTCAATTAATAAAAAAAAATAATAGTCGAAATCTTCAATAGACGAAACAAATGAGCTGTAAACTATCTAACATCTCCCAAAATAACTATAGTTGGAACAATGTTAACTGGATAGTATTTATAATGAGAAAACTGGTTAAAGTCTCGCTTGATTATATCCGTATTGCTAGCCTTATACAGAAAAACATACATATTCTGCTCACGCCTGTCCTCAAAAGTTAAAACGGATATTCGTCATTTCATGCAGGCACATTTTACACACCTTTCGGTGCGTGTTGCAAATTACGGGCAATAGTTAGTAATTCCGAAGTCGCTTCAAGCAGTTTACTTTCCGGTATGGTCGCCCAGGATCTGACGACGAGGTGAATTCTGGAATGCGAGCATTTGCAGTAAGTGATTCGGAACAAATTTGTATGTATTTGAATAATATTCAAACAAAAAAATATTCACATGTACATGAAATTTTAAATTAGAATTATTAAATCAGAACTATTAATAGCGGGAGAACTTAAAGTTTCAAATCAAACAAGAATTTTTATATCTTAGTTCCATTAAAATTATAGATATAAACAAATTACGTATCGGTAGTTTTCCGAAATGTAGATACAATTGTTCTCCAAATTCTAATGGAGAAAAACAGATGACTGAAAAAAACAACAAAAAAATTAAAAATTTTTTTTTTGAGAATTGTAATAGAATAGAGAAAGAAAAACAAATATGTGAAAGAAATCACTTTATCGAGAGAGACTGGAACTCTAACAAGAGTTATTTGAAAAAAACATAGCCTGAATTTATATAAAAAAAATATATTACTATAGGGTAGCTAACAATAAAATAATAAAAATACAATTGGATAAATAATAGGCATATTTCACGCAGTAGTAGATCTGAACTCATAGAGATCTGATTTAAACTGTTCCCATTATATGTAAGGGAAGCTATTTGTGTTTCTTTTATGTGCATTTGTTTTGTTTCCAGTGTTTTTCACTTAATTCTTAGACTTTCCTTATTAATTAAATCATAAGAAGAATTGATTACATATTCACTAGCTAAATTGGCCATATAAATAAAACTACATATTTAATAAAACGCATTTCATTAATAGAAACTAGTAAAGGTTCCTCTCAGAATAATATAACAAGATAGGAAAGTGTATAGATCAAAGACCATTATTTTTCTCAACTTTTAAACACGTACATATGTTACTCTTATTTGATAATTTCGTAAAACTCCTTCATAGGCACTAACCTGAAAGAGAAAGATTATTGCAAAATTAAGAAGAAATGAGAAAAAAACTAAGATAACAATTTAGATATTATATAATATAGGTAGGTAGGTTCGCAAATATATACGAAGTCCCGAGTGAGATTGCACAACATTACATTAATTCATCTCAGTGTTGCATACATACATGTCCATAGCGGGCAAGTGTATGACGAAGTCCCGAGTGAGATGGTTTCAAACTATGGTGTTCACTATACCTTCCTAATGTTTTAGACCAAGACAGATGATAAGAAATAACATGGGATTTTGCTGCCGAACTTTCATAGCCTAACACAGAAAAGGATCATGGGATCGCTTTTTGGATGTGAAACACAGCGAAGACAGTTTTAAACTTAAGTTATAAAAATAGATAATGAATTTGATGTGAATAAATATTGTATGAAAAAATTGATTTGCTATATTATATTTACAGTTGTTGTTGTTTTTCAGTAAAGGAATTGGAAATCTTACATTTTCAGTTTTCACTACTCATCTACAACATATTCCACATATTAATCACAGCTCTCAAGTACTAATCTTAGACAACACAGTATACTATATTAATATATTAACTCCACCTTCTTTCGCCAAAACTTTTAATTTTATCCACTCCCAACCTAATACTTTCATGGCAAGATTTAAAGATGAATAAATAATTTCACTGGTAGCGACGGAGAATCTAATAGACTTCTCCGCAGATCTTCAAGCTCTTGTTACAAACTCTGAGGGGCCCATGACACTACTAGACACTTCTCTGGAAGAGAATTTGATCTTGCACGTCCCGATAATACCGACAGCACTTTTCGCTGGCAATGTTACTTAGCAGGAGATTCGGCCTCCTGCCGTTACTGTACTAAAACGGCCACCAAGCTCTGCTATGACGTGTGGGCGTGAGCCTGTTTCACATCCGCTGACGCCTTATCATACGCGTCCAGAATTACAATGCGGTAAGAGGCCACATCTTTTCTTCGGTGGCGGAGTTAGCTGAAATAATATATCCTGACCTGGAACTCAGAACAAGAAAGAAATGATCGACCGTTCGTTGGCGGGAATACTGTCGACGAATGAGACAGGAAAGGAAACACTGGCACACATTTCCGTGTCAATGCCAGACGACATTCGACCATATGCCGAGATGAGACTGCTCTGGCGAACTGAGAATGGATTAATTGATAGTGGTGCTACTGGCAGTATTCTAGGCCAGCGAGCTCTAGAGAATCTTGCAGAGGCCGAATGGAAGAGGTCTCGGACACAGGTACAAGTAGATAATGGTTAACTTGGACTTCACTTTCCGTGGTAAGACCCAAAACGTGCGTTTTTACGTAGTTCCTGGGCTCACACAAGCGCTATATCTAGGAATAGACTTTTGGCGTCTATTTGGGTTGGCTCCAGCTGTCCTAGGTATAGTTGCAGAAGTGACACCAAGTCTAATAGCTACCCCTGACACCGACTGTTATGTACTTTCTGTTCTAGAACACCAACGTCTAGAAGCGACCAAGCAGCTTTTTCCTTCCTTCATAAGGCAATCAGAATAGACCCGACAGTTCTCAGAGGCCAGGGCCTAATCATATTCCCAAGGCAAGAATGACAGACCTCAACGAAACGCCTGGTCAAGGTGATCTGGAAGCCCTATACGAAGATGGAACATCTCGTATAGAGGAGATAGTTCCAAACTCTCAGTGGATGAGTTCGTCTTCCTAGTTGAAGCACTCATCCACTCTGCGCTCGAAGGAGATTTTGACCTGCTAGTCAGACACATGAGCACCCTGCTCGCATGCACGTCCATGGATTGGTATTGGTCATTACTTAGACTGAATTCCACAGCAACCTGGGAGTATATTAAAACAGATCTCCTAGCTGAATGGGGAGTTCCCAAAGACGGTCTTAAGGTGAGGGTCCAGCTAATGTCCCGCAGGCAAAAATCTGGAGAATCCTTTGCAGCATACCACCAAAATTTAGTGCAGTTGTGTGACCAACTACAAACTCCAATGTGGATAGTGAGTTCCTGGCGATAGTTAAATCCAATCTATTGCCAGACATCCAAAACAAAATATATTTTCACCCCACCAATACTATCGGCCAGTTGAGATCGCTCGTAACTCAAATACAAGCCACACAGCCGCGAATTGCCACAGCTTGTAGCTGGAGTCCTTTCCGGAGCCAGAGAGTAAACGGGATTGATGACTGCCAGTCTTTAAACCCGGACTGGTCATTAGTAACAGGCAGTGACATCAGCTTAGGCGAAGTGTCAGCCATTTCAATCAGACACGCAACAGTGTGCTGGAATTGTTATCAGCAAGGTCACTTTTACCAGGACTGCCTGCAAGAGAGACAACAGGTGTTCTGTTATGGATGCGGATGCAAGAATGTTTTTAAACCAAACTGCAGACCATGTGCACAGAAAAACGAGAGACGGGTTGAGAATCCCAACATCTTTTCTCGACCAGTTTCAACGTCCCGAACGGCAACTGCTATGACCACTCTAGTTCAAGCTTGGAACAAGGAGAAGGGTCCGCTCCATTAGCGGGCCTCGACGACGAAATATTAACTTGTCCGTTGATATCATTCAGTGACTCTGGTGATACCAACCATCCACCTGACGGTCCCACTAATTCACTGGTAGCGACGGAGAATCTAATAGACTTCTCAGCAGATCTTCAAGCTCCTGTTTCCAACTCTGAGGGGCCCATGACACTACTAGATACTTCTCTGGAAGAGTATTTGATCTTAGACGTCCCGATAATACCGACAGCACTTTTTGCTGGTAATGTTACTAACAGGAGATTCGGCCTCCTGCCGTTACTTTACTAAAACGGTCACCAAGCTCTGCTATGACGTGTGGGCGTGAGCCTGTTTTACATCCGCTGGCGGCTTATCATACGCGTCTGCAGAATTACAATGCGGTAAGAGGCAACATATTTTCTTCGGTGGCGGAGTTAGCTGAAATTATATACCCTCACCTGGACCTCAGAACAAGAAAGAAATGATCGACCGTTCGTTGGTGGGAATACTGTCGACGAATGAGACAGTAAAGGAAAAACTGGCACACATTTCCGTGTCAATGCCAGACGACATTCGACCATATGCCGAGATGAGACTGCTGGGGCGAACTGAGATTGGATTACTTGATAGTGGTGCTACTGGCAGTATTCTAGGCCAGCGAGCTCTAGAGAAGCTTGCATAGGCCGAATGGAAGAGGTCTCGGACACAGGTAGAAGTAGCTAATGCTGAACATGGACTTCAGTTTCCGCGCTATATCTAGGAATAGACTTCTGGCGTCTATTTGGGTTGGCTCCAGACGTGCTAGGTATAGTTGCAGAAGTGACACCAAGTCTAATAGCTACCCCTGACACCGACTGTTATGTACTTTCTGTTCTAGAACACCAACGTCTAGAAGCGACCAAACAGCTTTTTCCTTCCTTCGCCTTGCTTGGCTTAGAAAAAGCATCTCTTGTCACTCATAGGACTGAAACGAATGATGCGAATCCGATAAAACAGAGGTTTTATCCAATTTCACCGGCAGTACAGAATTTGATGGATGCTGAATTGCGACGAATGCTCTCGTTGGGTGTGATAGAGGAGAGCCAGAGTCCTTGGAGCCCTCCAGTCGTACTGGTGAGGAAGCCTGGAAAGTTCCGGCTATGGTTTGATGCCAGGAAGGTCAACTCCGTTACCAAGAAGTACACCTATCCGCTACCGCAGATAGTCGCGCTTTTGAGTCGACTTCCTCCGGCAAACTACATTTCGAGCCTGGACTTGAAAGACGCTTTCTGGCAGATACTACTAGACACTGATTAGAGCGAGAAGACCGCTTTTACTGCACCTGGTCATCCTCTCTATCAGAACATCGTGATGCCATTCGGCCTTTGCAATATTCCACAAACCATGTGCCGCCTCATGGAAAATGTCCTTCCTTCCGATCTTCGTGAGAATGTCCTCGTCTACTTGGACGATTTATTGATCCTTTTGTCAGACTACGACTCTCATCTCACATTGCTAGCCTCTGTAGCGGATTGTTTGAGAAAAGCTGGCCGCGCCCTCAACATTGAAAGGAGTATGTTTTGCATTCAGGAGGCTAAATACTTGCGTTTTATTGTCGGGAAAGGATTAATTAGAACTGATCCATATAAGATTTCAGCCGTAGTTGACTATCCGTCACCTAAAACTGTTCGGCAAGCCCGACGCCTACTAGGTATGGCGGGATGGTGTAGACGGTTCATCCCGAACTATTGTTGTATATATATATATAATCCAAAGGGGTACTCACTGTCAAGCTCCCACCTGGATCTAATCCTTTTCTGATTTTTGTTTCTCTCTGCACACAAACACTCTCCTTTTTGTGTTATTTAATTACACTTTCATTGTTACACTTTTCCTTTTTAACCTAAACACTCTTCTTTACAAATTCCGTTCAAAAACTTAAAACTCATTAATAATTCTCCGTCCAAAACTTAAAACTCTATCTTTTATAATTTTTTCGTTCCAAAACTTAAAACTCTATCTTTTATATTCTTCCGTTCAAAAAAAACTTAAACTCCTGCTTTCATAATTTTTCGTTCAACTAACTTAACACTCTTCCTTTTTTTATTTACCGTTCAACAAACTTAAAACTCTTTCTTTTTTTATTTACCGTTCAACAAACTTAAAACTCTTTCTTTTTTTATTTACAGTTCAACAAACTTAAAACTCTTTCTTTTTTTATTTACCGTTCAACAAACTTAAAACTCTTTCTTTTTTATTTACCGCTCAACAAACTTAAAACTCTTTCTTTTTTTATTTACCGCTCAACAAACGCTCGCCAACATACAAAAAAAAACCAACTCTCGATCCGCCGTAATCTAAATTTAAAAATCAACTCAACTCTTAATCACATTCATCGTGATCAAGAGCCGTCGTTCAGGATAGAAAATGCTAAGTTGCATTTTCTTATCCTGAGAAAATTTTAATTTTTTCAATTCTGGACTTGTTCAAACATGTCCAGAATTATTCGCGTTGAACGATGGCTTCAAAAATGTAATCTTACACTTTTTAAAACATCAGCCACCGTCCCGTCGTTTGAAATCGCGGCGCGCATATACATACAATGCATTTATGCGGCGCGCGTTTCTTATCGTGAAAGCTTTTTACACAATATGTATGTACGTATGTACATACATATTGAATTTTTTCACGGCAAATTGTACTGAAGGTACGATTTGCTTTTTGATTTATGCAAAATTTGTCGTGGAAATTTTTAAGTAAAACGACTTGGGTTGTAAACTGAAACTTTTGTTTTTCCCAAGTTGTTTTATGAGAAAAATTTCATAAATTATGTGGAATGTGAAGAAAATTGCTGATGTAATTTTTCTTCACCCTTTTGGGAAGATAAACTAATCATGTTTTATGTATGATTAGTTTATCGAATTTTGTAATTTATGATTTTATATGCCCAATTTTAGGTTTTTCAGGTTTATAGGTTTATGAGATTATCCTATTTTCTATTAATTTCTTTTAATTCAAGTTTATAGTTATACATATATTTACATATACATATATCCATATCCTAATCTAGGTTTTATATATATAACATTCCTTCCCCCCGCGAAAAAGAGAATTATTCTTTGAAGAGGAATAATTCTCGAAAAATAATTGTGTGGGTGTAGATTCTGTATGGGGTGTTTTATCAAATTGAAATGAAGTTGGTATCGTACTCCTTAAAAGTAATTAAAAAACATAAAAAGAATGCCATGGGTCCATAGTGTCGGGGTCTGATACATTAAAATGCATCTTGCACCAGCTTCGAAATTAAGAAGACAGAAAAAAAAATTTTAGATCTGTGTTCTTGTAGCTACATACAAAATACGTAAATTGCAATTTGTGTCGTATGGAGCTCATATTGTGTGATTTGAAAGAATAAAAAAAAAGAGAATAAAAGCAACTACTTTTGCTACTGGGATTGTGTGGGCTTCACCGAGATGAGGGCTTCACACATTTTAATCGTATCTCCATCGGTTTTTGCTAACGTTAGGGGTTTTGCCCTTTATATGGAGCGATTTCTGTGATTATCTTCACAGTCTTACTAAAATGGAATTCGGCGAAGTAATTGGACCACGTGCTCCCTACGTCTGCTCCAGGCCCCAGTGTGTTAGGGTGCTCGCAATTTCGGTGCAGAGCGTGGCTCCTCGGTGGAGGGGATTAATCCGGCTGCTTCTGCGCAGGGATGGGCGCCCAGATATTTGCATCTGGTCCGCTCCTGCTGAGGTGGATAGCTTTCACCGGGTGGAGCTTTGTTTATCTCCTCATAACGGGAGTTCCTGGGTGGGTGAACAATAAATTTTCATTTGTTCTAATTACTGTTTTCTTTTTTATTTCTTTTTAGGAGCTACACTAGTGTTGTCGGGAGAGGTCGGCTGGTGTACCTGCCTGGTATGTAGGACCCACCCGAGTTACATGCTGCATGGCGATGACGTGGTAGCTTGGGCCAACAATCCGGCTGAGTTTCACTGGGATGTCCCAGGTGCAGTGTCCAGCCCGGTTTCGTCTGTAGAGGATTGGGACGTGTCGCCTGGTGAGGGGATTGGGGACTTCCAGATGAGGAGCTTAGCGCTGCCCGAGATGGCGCGGATCTTCCCGCTAGTGCTGAGGAAGACTGGGACGCTCTCCCGCCCTATGAGGGCTAAACTGGGTAATTTCTCCTTTCATTTGAATTTCTCTTTTTTTTTTTAATAAAATTTTTTCTTTTCTCTTGCAGCAACCACGGACGGCCCGGATCGTTCGCTCTGACGGCTCCCCGTGGCAAAAGAGGAAAACAACTTTTTTAATTAAGTCTCATTAATAAAAAATTTTTTGTGTTCGCTTTTCTAAATTTTGTTTTGTCTTAGTTTTGTTTTATAATTAAAAAAATGTAAATTCTAGGTCTATTGTTTTTCTTTGTTGTTATCCATATATCTATTGTTTTCAGGTAGCTACTTATATGGCTTGTGGTTCTTTGCTGGGAATTTGAGAGTTTCTTATATTTTTGTGTTATATAGCGGTTCCGGTGTTGAGACTGTTGTTGGCTTTATTACATATTTTTTTTATATTTTTTTTTGAGAGAGCTGAATACTTGGTCGGTTTTTGGTTGGGTCTTTGCTCTTGCTGTGCAAAAATATGCATATGCATGTATAATTTTTTGGTTGTTTTTACAGGAATGTATAATGCTCATATATTTTTCTAAGCATTCGCTAATGAAATTTTATGTTTTTTTTTTTTTTTTTGTGTATAATTTAGTGTACGGTTTCCTTAATCCTATTATATGTCTCTACTTACTTATTTATTTATTTAGTTATATCTACTTTTAAAGCATATTTTCTTTTTCCTTTATTTTTATCTAACTCCTTTTAATTTTTTCTTGGTTATCTTATTGCTGTTTTTTTTTGTATTATTTTTATTTGCTATTTTTCTATTTATATTGTTAGCATTCTAACTTTTCATTTTATATCTATTTAGCATAGTTATTTATGTTATTGTATTTTATTATCTTATTTGCTAAATTATTATTTTTTGTATTGCTTAATGCTACTAAATATTAGTTATTTGTTATTTGTTACAATTAATAACCTTTTTTTTTGTATATAAATTTTGATTATATTTTAATTGGTTATATAGTTGTTTTAATTCTACTCTTTTATGCTTTTCTTTCTTCTATTTTCCTAATTCCTAGAGCTTTTAACCTATTTTGTTGAGAAATTCCGAATAGTGTTTCCTTTTGAATTATATTTTCTTTCTCCTAATGTCTAGTTTTTATTTCACTTATTTTCTATCAGCCAGTATAGTAAAAGGATAGGGACTCTGCTTATAATAGAAAAATGAGACGGGGCCAACCAAGGAGTATAGATCTTTTTGATTATACTACTTGTATAGATCTCGCTCTGTGGAGACTTTGAGTACGTTTTAATTTTTTTTGGGGTGTTGCGTAAACCGGTTCCATAGGAACGTTTTCAGCTGTGGGCCGTTGTCTGCGTTTAGCAATCCATGCCATGAATGCGGGTACGATATATTTTGCTAATGCCACCACAGATGCAATTAGCAACAAGAGTCCGGTCATTGAGAGGGATGTAATAGAGAGTATATGAGGAATCTTGGCCTTTGGTCCAAAGTGAATGTTGTTCACTTTGGTACGGATTTCTTCTAGAGATTTTGTATCCAGGTGGATACGTTGGTTTGTATCATCTCCGAGGAGTAACGTTGGTTGTTTCTCAGGGTTTTTAGGAGCGGATATCTTGGACATATATTTTGCCAATACCTCTTGAGTTTCGTTTGTGCGTGGGAAGTAGGTTGGTTGGAAAACTCTTAGCGGATGTAGACTTTCTGCTTCGTAATACAGAGTGTTTTAGACCCTATTTGCAAGGAACATGGTTCGTTGACTGTCATGATTCCTTGTCCTGCGAGACGATGGGTGAGTAACTGTTGAGTACAAGTTATATGTACTATAGTAGTTTCAGTTAAGGAGTACAGCCACGAATTCGGTCTATTAAGTTTTATTATTGTGTCTCTTGGGGGAATTTGGGCTCTGATGATACATTGTGGGTGTTCGCCCAGTGGATTGAATAGAAGTTTGATAACACATTTATCTGTTTTTATAGCTTTGGTGAGTGGTGTATTTAGCTTACCAGTCCACGTATCTTCCTTGATTCCCTTTGACATTTTTTTGAAAGATCTCAGGTTTTCTGGCTTCAGCAACAGAAATTCCTGGGTCTGGATTTGGCTTGCCACATGAGAATATTTGATCTCAGGTATTAATGAATGTTTTGGATCCACCCGTATGGGGAAACATCTAATCTGTTGGATTTTCATCTTGGGGATATTAAAGATGGGGAGTTTGATTCGGATAACTAATTTGTCCTGCAACAAATGTGTCTTAACATCTGCTGTTTGATACAGAACTGACAAACAGTCCTGTAGATTGGGACAAGTGGAGTGAGATTTGTGATAAATCTCTAGCAAATAGTTTGGGGAAATTAAAAGGGGATGAATTTGATTATTTCTATTGGACACTATTATGTCCAGTAGAGCTTGTTGTCTAAATTTCAACTCTATCATTTGTAATGTTAGACTAGAAACGATCTCTTGCCTTATTTGGTGGGCTATCAAATCATCCGTTGTATTCTGCAGATGGTTAATCTGATTGATTATCTGGTGTTGTCGTTCAGACAGTGAGGATAAGGGTTTTTGAATTTGTTCAAAAGTGGTTTTTATTACACTGATCTGTTGCTTTTCCAGATCAGCTAAGGTTTGAGTATTTACCTCTAATTCGCGTAGTCGGCTGTACACCTCTTGTTCGTTTCCGCTATCCATAGTGCCAAAGAGATAGTGCATCGCATTACCTATCCCATCAAAGATGGATCGGGGCTTGCGTGATTTAGGCACTGCCTCTTTAATGACATTGGTGCGTCTCTTAATGTTTTCCATCAGGGCATGTACATGTTTGGTTTGTAGGGTACATAGATCTTGATCGAAGGATTTGTTACCACATAATTGATGAACGTAGTGTTCCGCACGTTCCGCCAGTTTTGTCTGATTGTCCAACTCGCCCAGATCTCACTCAGTGATGACGCTCCAAGTGTCGTGGTAAACTGATAGGCTTCCAAGGTCCTCAAATAGTACTCCCGTATTATTTAGGGGCGTTATAGAGTAAGGTTCCTCCGCGAGGGCTCCTATTGTGGTCAGTAACAGTCCGTAGAGAATTATTGACCGCATTGTCATCTAGGAGAGGATAGGATAGGATATTAAAATGGGTATTCTGTTGACTCTGTAGCTTAGGTTCTATTGTTCTTTAATTTAATGTATGTATGTACCTTAACACTACTTAGCTTCTATGGACACCTATTTATTCGTAGAAAGGTTTTAGACGGTTGTTATGTACCGTCACCTCTCGTTTGCGAATTTTAATTGTTGTGTTTACTGAACTGGGGATGCCGGTTACCGTATAAGGTCCTACCCAAATCTGGGAGAGCTTATGTTTGCGACTCTCGCTCTTGAGTTTGACCTTGTCTCCTCTGTGAAATGTCAGGGGACGTATAGCTTTGTCATAGTAATTTTTCGAGCGTTGTTTACTCATCAGAAGGTTTTTTCGTGCCATGGCGTAAGACTTCTGAAGCTTATACCTGAGAATATGGTAGTAGCTCTCGTGATTATATACTGGTTCGGGGTCTCGCCTTAAGTTGGACGGAACGACCGCTGTAAAGCCGTAGAGGCAGTCCATGGGAGTTAATTTTGTCCCTTCGTGTACACTGTTATTGTACACGAAAGCAGCGGTTCGCAGATAATTATCCCATGAGCTGGGATTTTCGTCAACTATAGTTCGTAGATATTCTATCAATGGTCTATGTGCACGTTCGAGTGCTCCATTTGATTGGGGATGATAAGCTGAAGTTTGCAGCTTATTTATCCTGAGGAGTTTGCATACCTTTTTGAATAGGTCACTCAGGAAATACTTCCCTGATCGGTGACTATTCGTTTGGGAATCCGGTAGCGTGTGACGATTTCGTCGAAGAAAATTTCCGCTACCGTTATAGCTTCCCCATTCGGTATGGCATACCAATCTACAAATTTCGTGAGGTTATCCTGAAACGTTAATATGTATTTGTTTCCGGATTCTGTCTCCTCTAGTGGGCCGACTATATCTAAATAGATTTTATCGAATGGTTGTTCCGCTATGTCTGTAATCACCATCGGCATTTTATACTGTGGTGAGGCCTTCATGGTTTGACATTTGGCACACCGCTTAATGTGCTTTTTGATGTCACTAAGCATGTGCCTCCACCAGTACTTTCTTCGGATCCGTTTATAGGTTTTTATCACTCCCGGGTGGCCACCAAAGAGAGAATCATGATAATCCTTTAAGATTAATTGAATCTCCTCTGGGCTTGTGATTACCTCAGGGGGACGAGTTTCGTCTATAATTTGTGGATTGGTACTAGGTGGACTGTCAAGGTCCTCTGCCGCTTCTGGATGATGAGTTTGTTCTTTTTGTTTGGACTGGCTGTCTTGATTTGTTCCACTTCCCTGAATGTTTCTTGTCTGGGCTCTGGTTACTGCATTGCATTGCAGACACTCCTTTTGGTCCGATGAGTGTTTTTCCTCCTCTATATCCGAGTCCATTTGGTGGTGGACTATAGCTTCTACCGTGAAGGTTGCAGTTTCCTTGTCTCTGTTATTATCCCGTGGAATGCGGCTTAAAGCATCGGCATTCCTATTGTACTTTCCGGGCTTATACTCAATTTTATAATTGAACTCGGAAAGTTTATGGTGAAATCTCACCAGACGGGATGTGGGATTTTTAACATTGAAGATACCCTTGAGTGGTTTGTGATCTGTATAGACCGTGAACTCTCGGCCTTGCAGATAACACCTGAAATTTTTAGTCGCCCAAACTATAGCCAGTAACTCTTTCTCAATCGTGGAATAATTACGTTCGGCCTTGTTCAGGGTACGGCTGGCGTAGGCAATGGGCTGGTCACTTCCTACCTCTCCTTGAGAGAGAACTGCTCCAAGAGCCTCGCTGCTGGCGTCTGTGGTAAGGTTAAAGGGGTTTGAAAAATCGGGATATATTAAGAGTGGAGGGGAACTTAAAGCGTTCTTAATGCTTTGAAATGCCGCTTGGCATTTCTCAGTCCACTTAAACTTTACATCCTTTCGGAGTAAGTTTGTTAGAGGACGTACTGTTTTCGAAAAATCGGGTATGAATTTTCTGTAGTAGTTGGCAAGGCCCAAAAAAGATTGGACTTAGGAATGGGGAAATTTTGGACGCATGCCGTTTTGCTAGGGTCAGGTAGTGGTCCTTGGTTAGAACATTTGTGTCCTAAGTACACTACCTTGCGCCTGAGAAATTGACATTTCTCAGGTTGCAGTTTCAGGTTATTTTCTCTTAACCTGTCAAAGACTTTGCGAAGCTTTTCGTTGTGTTCTGCCAGACTTTTTCCATAGATGACGATGTCATCTAAGTAGACGAAATATTCTAGGCCTTGTAGGCCAGTTAATATGAAATTCATTAAACGCTGAAATGTGGCCGGGGCTCCTTTGAGCCTGAACGGCATGCGTTTGAATTCATAATGCCCGTAGTTGGTACTGTAAGCCGTTTTTGCTCGATCTTTCGGATCGACGAGTACCTGATGATAGCCATTGGCTAGGTCTAGGGTGGTGAAGTATCTTGAATGGCACAGTTGATCGAGAATATCCTCAATCCGTGGTAGCGGGAAGGCGTCGCCAATCGTTTTTTCGTTCAACTTACGGAAATCAACGACGACACGCCACCTTTTCTCACCATCTGGTCCCGCTTTTTTGGGGACGACTAGCAGTGGCGGGTTCCATGGGCTTTTGCTGGGCTGGACAATGTCGTTGTCGAGCATTTCTCTGAGTTGCTCATTTATGACATTTCTCTGTGTCTCTGGTAACCGGTACATCTTTTGGTTAATAGGTGCTTGGTCTTGCACCAGAGGGATGTCGTGGGTGATGGCGTTGGTATGTGTAAGCCTGTCACCCTTTAAAAACAATATGTCATCATATTCGTAACAGAGATGTGTTATTGAGGCTTTTTCCTCAGAATTTAAAGTTCCATCCAGACTGAGTTCTTGCTCTAATCTGGTGAGGCGGGTCTGAATACTGGTGTCTTCTTGTTCGGCATCGTTTGGGAACAAGTACCTTATATGTTGTAGGGTGGCCGTCTGATCGGCGCTTATTGCCCTGTTTGTATTGTTCTTAAATCTAGATCTATTATTATTATCCCTATTCATTTTACCTCTTAACCTATTTCTTTGATATATGAGTGGCGCTGGGCCAGATGGATCTGCGGGAGTTGCTACCGGCAGACCATTTGTGTGCTGGCCAGCGCCTGACGTTGGGGTTTTCATGAGGGACCCACAAGCGTCTTGAAGCTGTTTCTTGTTACTGCTTGGTTGACCGGGGCTTTTATGCCCTATTTTCTTAATCTTAGGTTTAATTATATTTTGATGCTCACCCTCGCCACCATTTCGACTCATGGGATTCAAAGGATGGGCTGTTGTACTATTTTTATCTGGCTCTGGTTTGATGGGGACGACAGTGTAGTCTTTAATGGGAACCAGCTTTAGGTTCACGCTTTTTAGGACTACTTGTGAACTGCGTGTGTTGAGGATTCCTATAGGGACTGCCTTTAACCCAGCTGAGAGCAAGCTGTTCGCTAAGAAGACTCCGTCGTCTATTTCTTCTGACAGACTGAGCATTTCTTCCTGCAGCTGCAACGGAACTTTGACTACGATCTGAGACCTTGCTGATATGCACACAGGTTCATTTAAATTTACCTGATGCTGGCCAATCTTACAAGCCAGATTTTTGGTGATCAACTCACCCTTATCGCGTTCTTGTTTATCACAGCCGACTTGTTCTGACTGAGAAATTTTGAGAACACTTCGGGTAGAAGGTGTATCCCCGTCGGGTTTAATATCTTCTACCAGTGTCTCTTTGTTGACTGTGTTTTGTGAACACGGGTTATCCGATGCGGTTTCTAGTGGAACAGCAAACTCTTCCGGATTAGTTTCCGTGCGAGGAAATCGCAGAACTTGTTGGGTCCCTCAACATTACAGTTTTTGGCTAGGAAATCATTTCCTAGCAAGCCGTCGTCAGAAATACCTGGGATGTTTTTTACCACCTGAAAGTTGCAAGGTAAGTTACTTTTTAGCATGAAGTTTCCTTGGCAACTTCGTAAGGTTTTTCCGGTGCCAAAAGGGCTTTGAAGCGTTAGGTTTTTGTTGGTGTTTATTAGCTCGCGAGATTTGAGAGCTTTTTTCTTAATTATACTGATCTCAGCGCCGGTGTCCACTATTAGCTGGGCCTGACCATTTAGACCTATGTCTAGAGGAAGTCTGGCGGTGGGCACACTGAAGTTGGGCGGCTGAGAAGACCCTTGTTTATTGCTGGTAGGGTTTATAGACGAGCCGGGGAGTTTTGGGTTGACTCTTTGTCGTTTCCCTGTTTTTTATCCTCCCACTTTTGCTTTTGTCGACATTCGTCGATCTTATGTCCACGGCGCCCACAAAAATCACATTTTTGTCCTATGTTAAAGACTCTGGGACCTTTTGTATTGTTCGGGTCAGACTGTGGTTGATTGTTAGGCGATCCTCGTGTGAAACGATTTGCAGACTGTGTTTGGTTGTTTCGACAGTCGCGAATGTCATGCCCGTAACTTCTACAGTAAGTGCAGAAGGGGGTGTTTTTGCGTTTTAGACACTCCGTGTAGGTGTGTCCCCGCTTCTGGCAGAAATTACAGGTGATGTCTTGTACCAGATTTTGTGTATCCGGTTGTCTAGAATCCCTTCGTCGAAACGGCGGGCGTAGTGGTGGAGCATGTACGTACGGGGGATTGTTAAACTGCCTGAGCTCTTGTGCTCGTGGTGATGCATACATGGGTGGCTGTGGTGCTTGATTGTAAGGAGTTCGGCTGAGAGCCCGAACTCGAAGACTAGGGTCTATTGGAGCCATTGGATATGGCTGTTGCGTTAGCGGCGTTCGGACGAAAACTGCGCCTGCTTGCAGCTTTTCCATGCCTAGAGCCTTTTGTATCAGCTGCTCTAGATCTTTTTCTACCAGCGTGTGGAGGTACTGGCATAGGTGGGGATTGTTCACTCCACTTTTGAGGGCATTCTTGGCGAAGTCCGCCAACTGTGTCTTCACAGCTGGGGCTGCCGTTGCTCCGTACTTCAGTACCGCTGCCTCGTTGCAAAGCATCAACAACTGCTTCACTCTTGTTGTGAAGGCAGTGAGAGTTTCCAACGGGTTTTGTCTCATTGTGATCAATTTGTTGACCAACTCTTGGTACGATTCTCGTGGTAGGTAGGTTCTGTTCAGACGTTCCTCCACCTCACTAAAAGTAGTTGGAACGTCCGAAGCAAACAACTGATAAGCATCGCCACGAAGTCTTGTGGGCAAGATATGTAGGAAGGCTGGTTTTTCTTCCTCACTTAAACAGTGTAGGGCCTGTTTGCAACAGCCAATAAATGTTTGTAGCTCACGACCTAGCTGTGGGGTATTTTCACCCGAAAACAGAGGAACTAGTTGTGCCGTGAGCTTGGCCACCTTCGCATAATCTACCATTGTGATTATCTTTTTATTTAAACTTTTGTAGAGTAGTCTACTTGTGCTTTGTCGAGTTTCAGGGCTGGTTTCTGGACTAGAATCCGTGAAGGATACTTCTAGCCAGCCACTAAGGAGATTTTCGGCGGTTGTTTGGTCCGCTTCGTCACCACCAATATCACTGTCACTTTCAGCGCTTACAACTACACTGGCTGAGCTCTTATCTAAACCTAGTGAACGTGAAAGCCCGGCAAATTCGATAAGCTCCTGTTTGAATCGCTCTGTATCTTTTTTAAATTTTTCGATTTTTGTCAGCCTCTGCTCTCTGCCTTGACTTAATCTATGGTCAAGAGCGTCGCAGTGCGTGACAGTGAGCTTATCGGATTCACGTGCCTTTTCTAACAACTTATCTAAAACCTTATCTAGACTTACTTTAGATACAACTGTGGGCCCTGTCAAAACGGTGCCGCTTCGAAGGCCAACTCCTTTTCCTTCTTGCTGTGATGGGTCTGGATTCTGGCACCCTTGGCTACCTGGTTGTGCTGCGTCGTCTTCTGTGGCGTTGTCTGTACCTTCCCGGAGGTATTGTAAACTCTCTGGGGATTGCTCCGCGTCGGATGAAGGTGTAGAGTTTGATCTCATGCCTGTCTCAGGTGCCGGTGTCGAGTTTCCTTCTGACATATGCGTCCCGCGTTGTCCAAAAGGGGGGCTTCCAGCCTTCTTGGAGTATTCCCTTCTGGAATGTTTCTTGCTACTAGGGGGGCTCCTGCCGTCTTATTTCCCTTGGCTGAGATTGAAAGGGGGGCTTTTGCCGACTTCGAGATCCCTTTCAATCCTGGAACGAAGTTTTTCTTTTGTGGCTTCTGTTTGCTGCCGGGGGGGGGGGGCCCTAGGCCGAATTATTTCCCCTGGATATGGTTGAAAGGGTGGCTTAAAGCCTTCTTCGAAATCCCCTTCAACCCAGGAACGATGATATCTTCTTTCTGGAGTTGATTTTGATTGGGCCTGTCTTCGTTATCCTCCTTCTCGCTGCTGGAAAGGGGCTTCTGGTGTTCGGTGATGAATTCCAATCTGGACGTCCAAGTCTCTTAATGCTGTCTTTTCACTCACTGGGGTGAACGCTTGCTCGCCTGGAGCAGAGGCGCCTATAGATGATATCTACCCCGAGCGTTGGGGGTGACGTGGCATTATAGCTAGGCTAGTGTCACAGGTTCCTCGTAGATTCGTGTAGGACCAAGGCTTTTCAAGCATTTACGATCGTTTAACTTGACCAAGCTTCCTTGATCCTTGATCAGCCACCGTCCCGTCGTTTGAAATCGCGGCGCGCATATACATACAATGCATTTATGTGGCGCGCGTTTCTTATCGTGAAAGCTTTTTACACAATATGTATGTACGTATGTACATACATATTGAATTTTTTCACGGCAAATTGTACTGAAGGTACGATTTGCTTTTTGATTTATTTTTTAATTAAATTGTTGAAGTGACAAATTTTGCTGAAGTAAAACGACTTGGGTTGTAAACTGAAACTTTTGTTTTTCCCAAGTTGTTTTATGAGAAAAATTTCATAAATTATGTGGAATGTGAAGAAAATTGCTGATGTAATTTTTCTTCACCCTTTTGGGAAGATAAACTAATCATGTTTTATGTATGATTAGTTTATCGAATTTTGTAATTTATGATTTTATATGCCCAATTTTAGGTTTTTCAGGTTTATAGGTTTATGAGATTATCCTATTTTCTATTAATTTCTTTAATTTCAAGTTTATAGTTATACATATATTTACATATACATATATCCATATCCTAATCTAGGTTTTATATATATAACACTATGCTGATGTAACTACCTCCATCACAGACACGCTGAAGAATCCAAGTCAGTTCCAATGGACACATGATTCTCAGACGTCTCTGGAAGTGCTAAAACAAAAACTTACTTCTGTTGATAGTGAGCCCAGACTTCACCAAGCCGTTCGTTATACAGTGCGATGCGAGCCAACATGGTATTGGTGGAGTGCTACTTCAACTAGATGACGATGGCCACGAGAATCCAATAGCCTACGTCTGGAAAAGTTGAACTCAGCACAACGAAATATACAGTCACAGAGCACGAATGCCTAGCTGGTGTACAGAAGTTCCTGCTCTTAATAGATCTTATGCTGTTTAAGATAGTGACTGATCATGCGAGCTTGAAATGGGGCTGATATATCAAAAGGACCTCAGCGGTAGACATGCTTAGTGTAGTTTGAAGCTTCAGGGTTTCGACTTCACTATTTAGCACCGGAAAGGAAGCCTGAGTATCATCCCTGATGCGCTGTCACGAATTCGTTGCGACAGCTTGTCAACACCTGCAGATCCTGGCCCGGAAATGGACCTTAGTTCGCCATATTTCAACTCTCTGGAATATGAGGAGCTGAGGCATAAGGTTAAAAAAGCTTCTGGCAAACTACCAGATCTTTGCGTCAGGGATGGCTTCGTGTATATTCGGACTGTTCCGAGAGCGTATAATCCGCCACGAGCTCCTAACGGAGGTATAGGGAAAACACTGGAACATTTAAGAAGACACCTGTACTGGCCGCGAATGACAGTTGATGTCAGAAACTACGTAGGCGCTTCTGACGTGTGTAACGAGACTAAAGCCCCCAATACGATTCTTATACTATAAATGGGGGTCCAGTCTGTGACAGAAAGACCATGGCAAAGGCTTTACATCGACTTTCTGGGTCTACATCCTCGGTCAGTGCAAGGAAATGTCTGCATACTGTTACTTCTTGACCACTTTTCTAAGTTCCCGATCCTCAAACGTATGAGAAAGGCATCTACTCTCAATGTGTGCCAGTTCATAGAAACCGAAATATTCAATGTGTTCGGAGTCCCGCAAAACGATAGTCTCTGAAAATGGAGGCCAGTTTTGCTCAGCTCAGTTCGCCAGTTTACTGGATAATTATGGGGTGAAGCACTTACGAACGGCAGTTTACTCGCCGCAAGCAAACGCCTCAGGGCGAGTGAACAGGTCTCTGTTTTCAGGGATTAGGGCATACATCCGGAAGGAACACACGAAATGGGATGAGAAGCTGAGCCAGATAACTAGTTCCCTCAGGAGCTCTTTCCATCAAGCAACTGGTTTCTCTCCCTACCGCACACTCTTCGGTCAGCAAATGATTAAGCGTGCGAGTTCCTATCCCACCTTAAGGAGCCTTGGAACTCTTAATGAGCCTCTAAGAAGACAAATTGATATTGATCCGGGCGAGAGTACAGGAGAACTTACACCACGCGTTCTAACTGGGTTCAAAAGCTTATAATATCAGAGCGGAGCCTGTTAATTTCATATTGGGTCAAGAAGTGTTCAGACGGAATTTTGCCCAAAGATATTTCCAACAGCAGACTAGTGCTAAACTTGGACGAAAATTTGTAAAGTGTCGGGTCAAGTCAAAGAAAGGAATCTCCTTATACGAGCTTGAAGATCTGCAGGGAAAAACGTTACGAGTCTATCACGCCAAAGACATCAGGCCGTGATACTCATATTCTCGGACACTTCACCCGGCTATTGTCACTTTCAATCTAGCCCTAAGAAGGCATCCAGTATAGGATATCACGAAGCCCTACTATTGCCTCATCAATGGTGGGTGATATACCTGTTGGAATTCAACCTCGTCAACATACCTCTACCCCTTACGAGTAGTTAAACTGTTTCTAATCCCTTCTAGATCGGCCTCATTATGGATATTTTTTTTTGTCTGTCTGTTTTCAACAATCCGTTAATCGGCAACAGTCGGCCATGATAGAGCCAAATCTAAAGTAATCAGCTGGTTCATCAATAGTGTCGCCTTATTTTCCTACATATGTGAATTAAATATTTAAACAGTAATACAACGAAACACTTCCAGAGGCGCCTCTGCGTTGGATCCCAACACGAACGAGTAAGTTTTCTGTTTTAAATTTTTGTAGACTTACGTTTTCATACATACGCAGTACTACAATGCTTACAGTACATTTGAATATACGGTTTTTTTTTTTTATTTCCGGGAAAGAAAAAAATATAAATAAGACAAGAAAAAAAAAGGTTTAATGTAAACGATGAATAACAATTATTATAAAAGAAATTCTCACTACTAGTAGTTACGTACTCAGCTTAGTGGAGAGTATTCACGAATGGGATAAGTTCCCCGTAAATATCTCATAGTACCTTAGTCTATAGCGATTAAGACATTGTACACGTTGCATATACACAGAAGTGCCAATTGTTGGGAATGAAGAAATTTTATAACGTCATGCCGCTTTGAGTCTTACTCTTTTTCCTCTTAGTCTCCTGGAGCCCTCTCATGTTAAGGTTGACTAGGTCGCTGCTCCACTTTTTATCACGTCATCAATAGGGACACTGAAACAAATTGCTGCCATCAGTGACATATGGGCGGATGGCGCAATGGCAGTGAATGCAGAACATCTGTGTCTTCACCAAGGTCACGGTAAGTGGTGTGATGGGCCCTTCTGTACCGGGTGTGCAGCGATGGCTTGTTGTGTAGGCACGAAGTTTTTTGTATATGGCTGGTGGCACAGCGGCAGGTTTTCGGAGAACCTCCCCACACTCTCCGCCAATAGCCGAGGCAAGCTAGCGTGCCGCCCTGTAGTCAATGCTGTCCACCGAGTGATCTGTTAACTCATCCTGACAGTCTGGACTTCACATCCAAATAAATCACTCTACATACTTCTATAACAAATTTTCTGTACACTCGACGACACGATAATTATTTGAGCCTTCGATAGACCACTTAATTTTTCATTTTTTTTTTCTTTCCGTAATTCGTTTCGTTTTTAGACGATTTTTCATATGTTTCCAGTCAAATTTTTTTTTTTTAGTTGATTATAATTACACGGAACTTTAAAAAGCGAGATCTTAGTAACGTAATTTCGTGTCCACTCCCTTTAAAGTATAATTGCCAGCTTTGATGATAAATAAAAGCAAAATTTAAACTAACAATCAGTTAATATTTGTAAAAAAAAAATTGGAACATCATTACATCATTTTGAGTGTATACAGTTTTAATACCCAAAATAAATGTCTATCACATAGAAATACCATGTTATCGCAAATCAAATAAAATACGTACTGCAATTAGAATCATGTGTGTTAAAAATACTTGTATTTGCCACTAACACGAACTTAGTTTAAGCATACGCTCATAGATTCAATACTGCCACTTGTTTGTTCTTGCAATAGTTCAGTTCGCATTACTCTCTCGACGTGATAACAAGAAAATTTGTAACTTGCGATATATATCTACCATATAGCAATAAATTACTTATAGTAATAATCAGAACGCGTGTCGTTTCATTTTTTAAAGCTCTCCCTTTTGAGTCTTTCTTCGACATTGGTGCCGAAACCCGGGAAACGGGAACTGAACGGAAAGGACACGTGTAGTGCTATAGACACTAAGGATGGACGTTGCAACGCGCGCTACTTATCGCGGGCAAGTAACGAAAGTCGTGAACAGTGCATCTGAGTATTTAAAATTGCCCGAAATGCAAATTAAAGAGTGTAACGCTGATAAATTTTATGAAATCGAAGAGGAACTAACGGTGTATTTAGAACGCTTAACGGTAGCTCATCAGAGCTTAACTAGAGCTACTAGTGTTGTTTTGTAATGTAGCTGCAATCGATAACTACAGCTATATTACGGCATTTAGGTGGACAGTGTAGCGGTTTGAAAAAAAGATATGCGTGCTTATGTTTAATGCTGTGTTTATTCAATAATTCTATGTGTGAAACACTTCAATTTACAAATTCACTATAAATTAATAATTTCACTAATTTATTAGTAATTATTCGATTGCATGTGTAGTCAGTATGCCGTATTTTGGCATGTATTTGACTAGATGCAATTTGTAGCCCTTTCAATTTTACGCGTTATACACTTATTCACTTTGCGCTTCTTAACTTACTTAACTAATTTGTTTCTATGCATGTATCATTAAAATGCCGAAAGCTGGCATGTATTTAATTTTTATGCAAGAAACTTAAATACTAAATTAGTTGATATCCACACAATACTTATCTTAAGAAATCCCAACCAAAACTTTTTGTTAATTGCCAACACCAACTGCACACAAATTTTCAGCATGTATGACAATGTACCTTAAATATGGCACTTTTTATCTTATGCTTATTGCTGAAATTGAAAAATATTTATGAACACTTGATCGTATGCTAGAACTTGCATATATGATCAATTTGAAACTGAAAAAAAAACTTGCTTTAAACTACACTGATGATCGATTTGAAAAACTGAGAAAACTTGATATTGCCTTGAATTATACTCGAAGATCGCTGTCGAAAAACTGAGCGAGATCTTAGAAATTGCCCCCTTTTTATAGGCTCTAAGCGGCCATTTTGACATACATTCCACAAGAAAAATGCAAATTAAGCATATTTTTCGACTTTGCTTGACTTATATACTTATGTCAAAACGTGCCAATTTCCTTCAACTAATTTATTTTAAATTATCCATGAATTTTCGTAGTTTATTTTATTAAATATTTTAATTTTTCTGAAATTTATCAAGATGGCGACTTCCTGCCATATTATGACAATTTCCAATGTGGAACGCAAATATTTCTCATTTTTTCTTGCATCTCGTTTTCGCATCTTTCTCTTTCCCACTTATTATGGGAATTTAATTTACCTTTTTTCGCGAATATTTGCTTACCTGGTAACTTTCGCGGTTTTTAAGCATTACCAACAGGTAGCGCGTAGCCAACTTCGTCTAATTGACTTTCTCGCGAGTCAATTTGACAGTTCGTATCGCGATATTTTATTGTGAAAGTGCCGTGTTGTTTATGTGTTTTTTCGTCGCAATTAAAAGATTAATTATTAAGGTAAGTGCATAAATATTATCTTTAATTCTTTAGTATTAGTTTGACTATGCATAATTTGCAAGAAATCTGCAAATTATGCAAATTATTGTATATTTTGAAAATGATTTATGAAATGTCAACAATGACAAAATTTGTTGAATTTCGTAAATTATAGTATGTATATATGCTGCGACTTTATGTTGTTTGCATGTATGAACATAATTGCATATTTTGCAATAGTTCATTATGCAGGGAACATGAATTTCGCTAAGAAATTCGCATAAGTACATTTACACAGTGTTGTTGTTGTACTGCCAAGAAATTGGTTTCTTGGCAGTTTTGCATGTAATTTGCTTGTGCTTGTAGTTTTTTGTATACTACTTTGTTTAATTAGTTGCTTTAAACTAATATTTGTTTATCTTTTTCATTTCAGATACGTTGAAGATACAGGAGGCAAGTGAAGACTGGACACAGGATCTTGGAATTATAGGGAAGTATTAAATACTTTATATATTGTATTGTAATTATTTTTTTTTATTTTTCAGCTGTGTTCAAACATACTCCCCCCCGTTGAACAGTTTGTTCAACTAAAGCATCTTTTATTTTGCGTATACCCCTCTTATGGTAGTGATGGAAGGTCAACTTGCCATCCTTATTGACTCGTAGTCGAACCTGATATTTATCTGGAAGATTAATCGTTTTCTCCCTGTTTCGTCGCCGTTGTATGGCTCTGACGTCAATGCGCTGCAAAACGTATCGAGGCAAATATATATCTTCGCCTTCTCGCGTTGTGAATTTTTGAAAGCTGTTATTTGCTCTCATTATGTATTCGTTGATGGTTGTAGTCGGCAGCAGCTTTGTCAAAGCAGTAATGTGGCTCCCATTGACTACTGCTGTCTGTTGTGGATGCGGATCCGTGTAGGGAGTCGGACCCACAAACGGTCGAGTTGTCACCCTGGTCGGTTGACTCGTCGTTGCTTGGCCTGTTGATGCCCTGCTTGTTAATGCTCGGTTCGTTGATGCTCGGCTCGTTGATGCACGGCTCGTTGGTTCTCCTCTGTCCCGCGGCGTCAATTCATGAGCCAATTCTGGTCGAGGCATGCCGAAGACATCGCACCCTGGGTCACGAAGCATCCTGCGTTCTGGACTTCCTGGTGGGCTAAACTGGATATCCTCTAAAATGTACAGCATATCCTCTTGCTCATATGTGGAAGACATCTGAAATAGTAGCTTGTTAGTATGGTGTATCAAAACTATGATGACCCTTAGCCAACAATGTGACAATTTGGACAGACACATGACGACACTAATAACAGGCAGTTAGTCTTATGCTAGTGGTAGAGGACTAATTTTAGCGATTGGTCGTAAGAAACTACCATTTCGCGTTTTGACTCGTACTACCCGCACTAGCTCATCGGCACCTGGATGTATTTGCTCTATTATACCCATTGCCCAGCTAGTGGGTGGCATGTTTTCGCTTTTAACAAGGACAACATCTCCAACATGCATGTTCGGTTGTCTTGTGTACCATTTGGGTCTGTTCTGCAATTGGTTAAGGTAGTCCTTTGACCACTTATCCCAAAATTGTTTATTCAACTGTTGAATGTACTGCCATCTTTTAGACAATACTACAGGTTCATTTGTATAATCAGGTTCTGGAATCGCGTTTAGTGCTTGGCCAATCAAGAAATGTCCAGGTGTAAGGATAAATAAATCCGCTGGATCATTTCTAACATAGCATAGTGGCCTAGAATTTAAACACGCTTCGACCTGAGCTAATAGGGTTGCATACTCTTCAAACGTACATTTGGAGTATTGTAGTGTTCTGCGAAGATGATATTTTACTGACTTTACTCCCGCTTCCGGGATTCCTCCGAAATGTTTAGAGGCTGGAGGGTTAAAGTGCCAGTTGATTTGCTTGGAGGACAAATATTTTGCTGCTTCTGGTGTTGAGGCATGAATGACTTGTCGTAAATCCTTTTCCAGAAGAGATAATAATTTGGGTTGTAAAACTGGTTCCTTTAATAGGAACTCATTGAGTGAGTTGCCATTTGACGTTTTCGCTGAAGCGTCAAATACTACTCTCACCTTTGTTGTCGTGCTTTCTTTGACAACTGCATGGTGAGGTATGTAGTAGTGTGGCTCGTTGTTGTTGGGTGGAGGTTTTTCCTCCATGTGACCCAACTCGAGGCATTCATCTAAACATTTCTCATATTCGGACTTTAAAGCTTGATTCCTTTCAAGTTGACGTTGTATTCCTTGAAAGCGTTTAATTGCTTGTTGTCTTGATTGCCCTAGGTCAGGCACTTCATCATTCACAAATGGTAATTTCACCTGGTAAGTACCATTGTGAAGACGTTGATGGGTGAGTTGATATCTCTGTTGACATTCTCTGTCTTCTTTGTTGAGAATCGGATTTGTGGGAAACTCTTCTGTTTCCCAAAACATTTTAAGTTGTTCAGCTAAGTCATCAGTTGTGACGGTAAACGCTGATGTATTGTTTTCTACAACATTTGTTGTTGACCCTAGTAAAATCCAACCAAATATTGTTTTAATGGCTGTAGGGGTAGTATCAGATCCTTGTTTAATGCCGTTTAAGACTATCTGAGCATAAACTCTTGCTCCTAGTAAAGCATCTACCTTTCCAGGCTTCCAAAATGTGGGATCAGCTAGTGGCAGTTTATTGAGATGTAAACATTCCCTTTTAGATATTATTCTGGAAGGTAAAGGATCTGTGATCTTGTTCAATATTAGAAAATTTTCTTCTAATATTCTTGTAGACTTCGCCTTTCGTGATCGAAGTGTGAGTGTGGTTTGCTGTGTTGAAATTGCTGTATGGCTAGTGTTTAAGCCAGTAATTGATACTGCAGTTGGGCTGCGACATGCTCCCAGTTTCCTGCAGGCTTCCTCTGTAATAAAGGATGATTGCGAGCCACTATCTATGAGACATCTTAGAATATGTGAGTTCCCGCTTTTTGTTTGTGCCACTACTAACGCTGTTGATAGTAGGGCATTATGGTCCTCTCTAGTTACAAAGTTTTGACTAGTGTTTAAGTCGTCAGTGTTGTTCACTGACTGTAACCGTGGAGAGCGTTTGTGAATAGTATTGCTAGCTTGACTGACTTGACTTGAATTCGAGCTAACGTTGTTAGTATTTGACCTATGCTCAGTTCCGACCGTTGCATGATTGGGTTTGTCCCGGTTGTATTCTTCATGCAAGGTGCTATGATGCTTTTTGTTGCATCTTTGACAGCTATATTTGCTAGTGCAGTTGTTGACATGATGCAAGCCTAAACAATTGGTACAACGGCTTGATGCCTTGATTATCTGATATCTTGATGGTATGTCCATCCTACGATAGTTCGGGCATCTTTGTAAAAAGTGACTTGCATTGCATGCTGGGCATTTGATTCCCTTTGTAATATGGTATGATTTGGTTGTTTCAGGTGTGCAGCTTGATTTGGGTTGTGTGGACTTAACTAGACTATCTGTTAACGATTCTAAAATTCTTAAACGCGTACTTAAAAACTGCTTAAATGACTTGAATGTTGGGAGTTCTTGTGTGCCTCCCTGCTCTTCTTCCCACAGTTTGAGGGTGATGAAGGGTAATTTCTGTACTAACAGATGTATTAGAAGTACATCCCACGATGTCGTATCAACTTCTAAACTTTGTAATTGTTGGATACATTCGTCTGTTGTATCAATTACTGACTTGAGTCCTTTAGCAGACTCTGCATTTAGTTTGGCTTGGTTTACCAAAACCTTTAATTGATGATTAACTAAAATTCTCTTGTTCTCATATCTAGCCTTTAACTTGTTCCATGCTGGCATGTAATCTTCATTTGTTACTGGGGTGTGCCGCAACAATTTCTCAGCATCACCCACTAAACAAGATTTCAGATGATGCAGCTTTTGAACTGGTGTTAGCTTTGTATTGTCATGAACAAGAGAAATGAATAGATCATGAAATGATCGCCATAAATCGTAGTTGCCATTATACTTGGGCAACTGAATGCGCGGAAGGAATGATTCCTGTTGAACAACAGTTGTCGAATGTATTGGTACTTGTCAGGAGCTTGATGCTTCAGTAGTGGGGACGAATTTCCGCAATCCTTCTACTAATTCTCCCATATATTCGGAATATTTTAACTCTGTTGAGCTATGATTATCTTGGGCTAAATACTCATGTTGCTTTTCATCAGAACTTTCTAATAAAGCCTCATTTATTGCCATATCTGTATCGCTATATATTTCCCATAGTTTCTTCAACTCTGTAATTTTAGTTTCATAAAAGCCTTGTGTTCGTTTAACAAGGTTCGTTTTCTTTCCATTTTCGATTAACTTTTCAATTCGTGCACGCAATATGTTTTCTGTAAGGATTAGTTTATCTACTGAATCCATGTTGATTTATATTCTACTATTATAGGTAATTAACCGTGTAGGTTAAATGGTGAAGATAATTGAAAGAAGCAACTTAATGTAACGTGTGGGATAAATGGAAATTTAGTCGAAGAACGTAAATAGATGCCGTATATGACAAATTGACGTGAAAAATCTTTATATAAATTTTTGTTACTAATTCTAATTAATTTAATTAACCAACTATTTTTTAAGAATTACTGACATGTAAGTTCAGCAATTAACTATGTAACATGATTTACTGACATGTAAGTTCAGTAATTATCACAAAAATTTCGATTATATTCGAGCTGCCTCGTCTTTGCACCCTGAAGTTTTACGTCTAAGCACGTTTATAAATTAATTTTCTGTAGTTTTTTAATAAGAACCGCCACGTCTAAGCTAACTTAATTTTCGATGTTTTTTTAATTAGAACTGTCACGTCTAAGCACGGTTATAACTTAATTTTCGATGGTTTTTAACTTGAAAAAATAATTTTTAAAAAATGTTTATCACTAAATTGAGTGTACTAGAATTATTTGCAATCACAACAGTAAACAGGCACACATTCCTGGATGGAACCACCAATAAATGTTTTGTAATGTAGCTGCAATCGATAACTACAGCTATATTACGGCATTTAGGTGGACAGTGTAGCGGTTTGAAAAAAAGATATGCGTGCTTATGTTTAATGCTGTGTTTATTCAATAATTCTATGTGTGAAACACTTCAATTTACAAATTCACTATAAATTAATAATTTCACTAATTTATTAGTAATTATTCGATTGCATGTGTAGTCAGTATGCCGTATTTTGGCATGTATTTGACTAGATGCAATTTGTAGCCCTTTCAATTTTACGCGTTATACACTTATTCACTTTGCGCTTCTTAACTTACTTAACTAATTTGTTTCTATGCATGTATCATTAAAATGCCGAAAGCTGGCATGTATTTAATTTTTATGCAAGAAACTTAAATACTAAATTAGTTGATATCCACACAATACTTATCTTAAGAAATCCCAACCAAAACTTTTTGTTAATTGCACACAAATTTTCAGCATGTATGACAATGTACCTTAAATATGGCACTTTTTATCTTATGCTTATTGCTGAAATTGAAAAATATTTATGAACACTTGATCGTATGCTAGAACTTGCATATATGATCAATTTGAAACTGAAAAAAAACTTGCTTTAAACTACACTGATGATCGATTTGAAAAACTGAGAAAACTTGATATTGCCTTGAATTATACTCGAAGATCGCTGTCGAAAAACTGAGAGAGATCTTAGAAATTGCCCCCTTTTTATAGGCTCTAAGCGGCCATTTTGACATACATTCCACAAGAAAAATGCAAATTAAGCATATTTTTCGACTTTGCTTGACTTATATACTTATGTCAAAACGTGCCAATTTCCTTCAACTAATTTATTTTAAATTATCCATGAATTTTCGTAGTTTATTTTATTAAATATTTTAATTTTTCTGAAATTTATCAAGATGGCGACTTCCTGCCATATTATGACAATTTCCAATGTGGAACGCAAATATTTCTCATTTTTTCTTGCATCTCGTTTTCGCATCTTTCTCTTTCCCACTTATTATGGGAATTTAATTTACCTTTTTTCGCGAATATTTGCTTACCTGGTAACTTTCGCGGTTTTTAAGCATTACCAACAGGTAGCGCGTAGCCAACTTCGTCTAATTGACTTTCTCGCGAGTCAATTTGACAGTTCGTATCGCGATATTTTATTGTGAAAGTGCCGTGTTGTTTATGTGTTTTTTCGTCGCAATTAAAAGATTAATTATTAAGGTAAGTGCATAAATATTATCTTTAATTCTTTAGTATTAGTTTGACTATGCATAATTTGCAAGAAATCTGCAAATTATGCAAATTATTGTATATTTTGAAAATGATTTATGAAATGTCAACAATGACAAAATTTGTTGAATTTCGTAAATTATAGTATGTATATATGCTGCGACTTTATGTTGTTTGCATGTATGAACATAATTGCATATTTTGCAATAGTTCATTATGCAGGGAACATGAATTTCGCTAAGAAATTCGCATAAGTACATTTACACAGTGTTGTTGTTGTACTGCCAAGAAATTGGTTTCTTGGCAGTTTTGCATGTAATTTGCTTGTGCTTGTAGTTTTTTGTATACTACTTTGTTTAATTAGTTGCTTTAAACTAATATTTGTTTATCTTTTTCATTTCAGATACGTTGAAGATACAGGAGGCAAGTGAAGACTGGACACAGGATCTTGGAATTATAGGGAAGTATTAAATACTTTATATATTGTATTGTAATTGTTTTTTTTTTATTTTTCAGCTGTGTTCAAACAAGTGTAGTGCGCGATACTCTGACGCCCGAGGACAAACAAAAGGACTGTGAATCAATCGCCGAATACGAGGACGGTGATTGCCCGCCTAAAAAAACGTATCGCAAAATTGCAGGAGGTACAATTTCGAAGCCTCAACGTGTCATCTTCAGATCCTCATCGTTCTATATGTAACCATAATTCGGCTGCTAAATTACCAAAGCTCTCGTTAAGGACATTCTCTGGAGATTTCAAAGAATGGTTGCCATTCTGGGAGGCCTTTCGCACAGCAGTTCATGACCAAGATAATCTCACTGGAGCAGATAAGTTTAATTATCTCCAATTGCACCTAACGGGTAAAGCGGCAGATTCCATTTCTGGATTTATACCATCCGATGAGAACTACCATGCAGCTATTTCTTTGCTGCAAGAGGAGTATGGAGATACTGAAAAGCTCATCGATCATACAATACAACAGCTGATGTCTTTGTCGCAAGTATCATCTCGGCGCGATGCGCTTGGCTTACGGCGGCTTTACAACAGTGTTACGACTAGCACAAGGTCTCTTACAGTACTTGGTGTGCCATCAACTCAATACTCTGTCATGCTTAAATCTTTGTTATTGAGGTGTATACCTGATGAGCTTGTAGTGGATTTTTACCGAACTCATCAGGGCACTTCATCCGACGACAATGTAGAAAACGTCGCTGCTGACATCACGTCATTAGCTGGAAGTGAGACTTCTTCTATTGGATATAACGGCGATAAACAAGTACGGGATATTTTAAAATATTTAACGGGAGAGGTCGAGTCACTGGAGAGATCTATACAAACGCAAACTAATCGTCCATTAGTGCAAAGAAGCCAAAGAGAATATAAAACTGCTGCTGGCCTCTTAACGTCTAATGAAGTGTTAAAGTGCTGTTTTTGTAATTCTGACTCTCACACATCTCAACATTGCAATACACCCCTCACTATCGCCCAACGAAAGGAGATATTAAAAAGAGAAGGCCGCTGCTTTAGATGCACACGAAAGGGTCATAACTCACGCGCTTGCATGAGCAAATCAATCAAATGCGACCACTGTGGAGGAAGGCATTCTTTATCTATGTGTGATCCATCTTATCATTCATCATTAACGGAGCCTCCCAGCTCTGGATCAACGAACACAAAATCAATAAACACCGCAGAAGTATTGCCAACGACGAGTTTGTGTTCAGCGACATCAGAATCTTCTGACGTATACTTACAAACGGCGTGTGTACTAGCCTCGCACTCCACTGCTTTGAATAGTCAGTCAACATCGATTCGCATAATTTTGGATGGCGGTAGTCAACGTACTTATATAACTCAGCACGTAGCATCAAAGCTTGGATTACAAATTTTTGACAAAGTTAAATTACGTATCTTACCCTTTGGATGTGTGGAAAAATCACCAGTTAAACTTTTCAATCGAGTGCAAGTTGTGTTAAAAGGTCGACATAATAAGCAGCCTGTTTCGTTGCTAGCTGTAGTTGTGCCCAGCATTTGCGTTGATATTTAACAGTACCGAGTGCGAAATGCCCAATGTTTACAAAATGTGAGCTGGCTGACGACGAAATATATAGTGAAAGTGGACTATGCATGCTAATTGGTGCGGATTATTATTGGAACATTGTATATAACGAATCAAAACGAATAACAAGCAATCTTGTTGCTATTAACTCAGTATTTGGATGGACAATTCAAGGTCCTGTGGTTAACTCAGTTAATAAAGAAAGTTTGATATTATCCGCAGCTACGACTACACTTAACGTATGTACGGTTGATGATACAGATTTAAAACGCTTCTGGGACTTAGAAAGTGTTGGAATAATGAACAATAATATTAACAATGAGGCCTGGGACTTCAATAATTTCGTGGTTAACAATGGTGAACGGTATGAAGCGTCTTTATTGTGGCGACAGGATAACATTTTATTGGATGATAATCGCAATTGCGCAGTATTCCGTTGTAAGAAACTTATTCAGAAATTAGCCAGAGATGAATCTAAGCTTATGGAATACGATGCAGCCATGCAAGAGATGATCGAATTTGGAGTAGCGGAACGAGTGAACGAGGATTGTATCGCCGAGCGTACTTTCTACATGCCACACCGCCCTGTGCACAGAGAGGATAAGGCGACTACCAAGTTGCGCATTGTTTTCGATGCATCTGCACATTCAGGTACTAATTTATCGTTAAATCAAAATTTATCTGCAGGACCAAATTTATTACCCGATCTGTTGACGGTTTTGCTAAATTTTCGCATTGGAGCAATTGGTCTAGTGGCTGATATCGAGAAGGCTTTCCTTCAAATCTCATTGGCAGCCAGGGATAGAGATGCTCATCGTTTTCTGTGGTTTGAGGACAAAGTAACTTGTAAAGGTCAGCTTCCCCCACTCGCTGTATACCGGATGACTAGGGTAACTTTTGGTGTTGCATGTAGCCCTTTTCTACTATGTGCCACTTTGAAAAAGCATTTTACTCAAGAATCTCAAGTATTTCCAGAAACCTGTGATCTGCTACAAAATTCCTTTTATATGGATGACTTCGTAACTAGTAGCGATGATATGAAAACGGCCATTAACGTTCACAAGGAATCATGTGAAATCCTAGGACGAGCATCTATGCGTATCAGAAAATGGAATAGTAATTGTCAACAAAATAACAAAATAACGATGAGCTTGCCATTGATCTTCGGCAGCTATGTGATGTAAAGATCTTGGCTCCAACAAAACGAAATGTTCTTGAAGTAATCGCTAAGATCTTCGATCCTCTCGGCCTATTCGGCCCATTTGTTGTGAAATAAAAAAATATTGTTCCAAGAACTGTGGAAATTGAAGCTGGACTGGGACGAATCAATACCTCATCGATTACAAACGACCTGGAATGCTTTTTTGCCGCAAATATCGCTCCTCAATGAAATAACCCTACCACGATGTGTATACATAAGTTCCAGTAGAATACGTCAGGAGCTTCACGTTTTTGCCGATGCTAGCTTGAGAGCCTATGGTACGGTAGCTTATATAAGGAGTATAGGTGAAGATGAATCGATTCATGTAATGTACCTTTGCTCCAAAAATCGAGTTGCGCCACTTAGGAAAGAAAACTCTGCAGAACTAACGCTCCCAAAGTTGGAATTAACGGCAGCTCTCATTGCGGCAAGACTGACAAAATATCTAATTGAAAACTTAACTACGAAATTTGATGCAACTTATCTATGGTCGGATTCTACGATTGCACTGCATTGGATACACAACGATAATCAGAAATACAAACCATACGTCGCACACCGAGTTCAAGAAATCAGACATCTAACAAAGACTGCTAACTGGAGGCATTGTCCAGGGAACGAAAACCCTGAAGACGTGCTAACTCGAGGGTTAAGTGGAAAACAACTGCTTAGCGCTGCGACCTGGGTCAACGGGCCGCCTTGGCTCTCAAGCAAATCAGATAATTGGCCTGAGATAAATTCCATTTTTATAAACTCAACTCTTTTACTATATTCACAGATTATGGCTGAAAGTGATGAGGGCAATACGAATGAGCCCATGTTTACGATAGAAAACTTCAGCTGCTATCGAAAGGCTATTCGTGTCACGGCTTACGTTTTACGTTTTATTAATCGCCTTCGGCATAACCAACAGGTGACAAAATTCCTCAATGGTGAAGAGATTCAGAGAGCAGAGTCATATTGGATTAAGTACACCCAGTACCAATTATTTCCAAAAGAAGTTTCTGCCTTGAAAAGTGGTAACCTATTGCCAAAGTCGTCGCCTATTTTAACGTTAAATCCGATGTTGGATGAAGAAGAAGTTTTACGACTCCAGACACGCCTTCAACAGTCAAATTATGGGTTTAATGAAATTTACCCAATTCTGCTTCCGAAGTCAACATACTTTACTGAACTACTGGTCCAAGATGCTCACGAGCGAACATTACACGGAGGTGTGAACGTCGTCTTAACTCGGCTAAGAGAAAAGTTCTGGATCATTAAGTCCCGTCAGCTAGTAAAGAATATTGTAAAACGTTGCAAAGTATGCCATCGTCTAAAGGGTTTACCAGCATCTCAGCCTATCGCACCCTTACCAAAGCAAAGGCTACACACGGCTAAGCCTTTTGAAACAACGGGGGTGGATTTTGCAGGCCCACTCTATGTAAGGAACTCGAATAACGAAAAGAGTACCAACAAGGTATATGTAATGGTACTGACTTGTGCAGTAGTGCGCGCGGTTCATCTCGAACTTGTGCCAAGCTTGACATGTGACAGTTGTCTATTGGCTTTACGACGTTTTTTTGCACGTCGCGGTGTTCCAAAATGCATATTGTCAGATGTTACACGCGACTTTTTGCGCGCACGTGGTTTTAGAGTCCACGAACTCGAAATGGAAAATTATGAAACAGATTCGCAAAAGAAAAGATATGCAAAATCAGATTGATTGCCACACTTATTTTTATTAAATATCCAATAAATTTGTTGTAAACCTGGCCAGGCAATGAAACGTGCAAATGGCTGACCTCTCTGACCTTGGGATTTGGCACGCACAACGACCAAAATCCCGCACTTAGTAAAAATTTACAGAATCGAGACAAAAATCAAGTGCTCATTAGAGCCTCTTTGTAACCAAAAGAAAATAACAACATAAAAGAAAACACCGTACTTAACTTGACTCCCTGAGGAGGGTTTCATGCGCTGTTATCCACTCCTCCTTAATCCAACTCCTCCGTGAATTTTCTTTATTATTTCCTTGTTGGTTTTCCTTTTTTTTATTTAATTTACTGCTCCACAATCCAAAAACCTAATTTTCCTCTTTCTGTCTATTTTTCTTTAGCCTCACTGACTACTTTATTTTCCACTCTATATCTTTTCTTTGTTCGTACACTTTTTTTTTTGCTGTCCCACTTGCCTCACAGATCTCTTGACTTGAACCGAGCTGTTTCGCTTCACCTACCAAAGCCTTCCCCTCTCGAATCGCCCATTATTGCAGCTTCCGATCCATGTTCCCCGTATTTTATATATAGGGATTTTTTTTTTAATTGGTGAAACATATGGCGGCAATTGCTCTGAGTTTGAAATTTAACTTTCGAATGATGATTACTTTTTCGTGAAGTTTTAAGATTTCGCCTTTAACGTTTTCTTCTTTTGACGGGCCAATGTTTATGTCATTTTAAGTTTTGTTTGCTAGTTAACGTGTTGGGAAGATACGCTTTGGGCTACGAACAACTCAAGTATATAGCTGACGTTACAGGTAAGTGTGGATATGATATGACATCTCTATTTTCTTTCTTCCATTTTATGTTATAGGTTCCGTTTACGAGAGGAGATTGAACCGAGGAGGTCAGATATTGTATCTGATTTCAGTTTTACATTTTCAATGATTCGCGATAAGTACGGTATTTTCTTATTGAATAGACTTTTCTCTTTAGAATGATGGTTGCCCTTTGCACAGTTCACTGCTCGCCGTACATCATCTTGACAAAGGTACTTCATTAATCCGTCTACTTTACTAATTATATGTGTAATAATATCTATATCTACCTCGTCTATTTACAAATTCATTTTCTACTTGTCTATCTAATCTAACATTTAAATCTGTTTCTAGGAAACGGGTGACGAAGCTCGAAATTCCAGGAGGTATCCAGTATGTTTAACATAAAATAAAATAGCTCACAATAAATCCATTCGGTGAGTGTTGATGTAATCTGTTGGCCCGTTTTATAAATTTTTCAATTGCAGGAGGTATCCAGTATGTTTAAATAAAATAAGATAGCTCACAATAGATCCATTCGGTAAGTATTGATGTAATTTGTTAGCCCATTTTATAGATTCTTCAATTGCAGGAGACGTCGGACAGTAACCCATTAGAAGCAGCAAAGCCCCAGCTATGACACAGGTAATTCACTAGCCTCCTTGCAGTCTGATCTGAAAAATCAAATTCCTTTGCAGAATTATTCTTATAGGATGCTGAGGGACATGACGACACTCATGCACAGGACGCAACACATACAAAGGAGACGACACGCATAAAGATAAGTGACACTAGTTATTATAGTTATCTCTTCGCAAACCATATTTTTATTTATTTTCTAGGACATCACTATGTTATGAAGCGAAATACCTAACTTCTTAGAAATACTAAAAGGTAATTCAAATTCAACGCGCCAATTATAGTAAGCCAGTTCTACATATATAGTTCAGTGACTAATTCCGGAAGTTTGGGAATTGTCAACGAAAGTTTGAGAATCGACAGTCCGAGGTCACTTTGGATCTGGAGCACGAACAAACCGGTGAGTGGAATTCATAGTAGATAAAAAGGAATTTTCGTTTCATAACTCTTCTAATATATATATTAATACACCTGCAGAGGAATATTTTAAGTTAAGATTTTGTGCCGTGAAATTGTTAGAATAAATCTAAGTGTTTTATGAAGTTGCTGTGTTTTAATTAACGTGCCTTGCTATAAAGGAAGATAATTTCATAACACTGGTGGCAGCGGTCGGATCCCAAAAGATCCAAAAGATCAAAAGACAAATACAAAAAAAAAATTTGATATTGCATCAGCTTTTGAGGAAACAATATTTTCGAATTAACTCGAAGCGCAAAAAAAAAATTTTTTTTGAAATATTTCTTCAGCGAGCACGTGTGGTATGCAGATGTAAATTGCAAATCATACCCGAATCATAGACCTTGTTGCAGAGCAATTAGCAATTTCATGGCGAATCTAAAATATTCCACTGCATTTGTTTTTTATAAGTTCTTATCAGCAAAATATTAATGCTTTCTGTTTTTCCACTCACCGGAGGGCAACCGTAAAAAAAAAAAAGAGAAAAAGGAAGAAAGAAACGTATCAAGTACACGCCCTGGAATCGAAGGAATCAAGAAGTCGTCGTAATTTACAGCAGAGAAGATATCCGTATAACCTAAAATAAGGCAGTACCTATCATACGTACATACATCCAGCTGTAATTAACAACAATCGCAAAAAAATATACCAATTTGATTATTATCGTCATCGTCGGAGCATTCGAGATAACCAGACCTGCTGCTGTGGTGCACTTACAATAGAGCCAGCTAATCACGACGTCAGTACAGAAGAATCATAATTTGGACAGAAGCAAATTATTACAGAAGTTAGTTCGTTTGTACATATATATGTGCCCTTATCATCGTGGGTTCAAGGCAGAAAAGACCGCAGAACAGTTTGAGAAATTCCTTTATGGGGGAAATTCAATTTATGGACTAATTATATTTACATCACACGGGAACATTAGAAATTAGGAATACTAACCGTAAGTAAACAAAATTTTCCTTTGAAATCTAATTAGATTACATACACACGTCACAATTTTGTTCGATTTTTTTTATTAAAATTTGAAATATAAAATTACAATTGGATAAAGCTACGAATGAAGTGAGTGTTAGTGGAAAAAAATTTATTTGTTGACATTGTTGAATCAGATTTTAATGAGCCCTGTACACAAATTAACGCCTGAACAGGTAGAAGAAATACTCAATAGTGACGGTGGTAGTGCGTTTAGTAGCGATAGTGATTCTAAATCCGATATTAGTAGTGTTGAATCGCATATAGGTATCATGTCTGCATTAAATCTAGAGCTTTCCTTAAAGATAATCCCCGAATTTGATGGCACCGCCTCTGAGTTGCATAGATTTCTCGCGTGCTGCGATTTGATTGTTGCGTCACTTAAAGTCGAGGAGGCCAAAAACTTTGTTAGTTTTTTATCAACTAAACTAGTAGGCAAGGCATACGAAGTGATAAAGTATGACACATTCGAAGACTGGGACGCTTTAAAAAGTGCTTTAAAAAAACAATTTTCAGAACAACGCTTTCTAGAATCCTTGCAAGTTGATTTAATTAGTATTTCGCAGAATAAAAATGAAGGTGTACGTCAATATGCTAATCGTGTCGAACGACTATTATCTTCCTTAAATGAGGTGTCCACTTCTGGTTTATCAGTTCCTGAAATTAAGGCAATAACTGCACTCAATAATAAAACTGCTCTTAGCTCATTCATTCAGGGATTACGAGATCCCCTCAAACTCATCATTAAAGCTAGAAATCCTAGCACCCTCAAGGATGCTTTTTCTGAGGCTACCGAAGAAGAGACGATTATAGAAAATAGGAATCGAAGCTCAATTTCTTCTCAACCCTGTAGCGACAGATGCCAACTATGCAACAAATTTGGGCATTCCGCAATAAAGTGTTTCAAATTTACTAAAGTTAATTCGTCGTTCTCTTCAAATCAAGACGTCTCGTCCCAAGCAAATTCTTCATATAGAGCTATGCCCACTAATCTTAATCGTTCATTTTCAAAAATTAATATTATCTGTGCTTATTGTCGACGAACAGGTCATCATATTTCTCAATGCCAAACAAAAAAATATAAAGATGAAAGACGGATATCGGGAACACAATTTAATCAACCCAATTCTCAGAATGTTTCGGGTACTTCGAAACAGGGAAACTTCCAAAGACTCGCCAGGAATCCTACCGACACTCACCTGCGAGTCTGCGATACGGAATAGAGTGTCAAAATAATAAATTTAATTGCAATAATAATCACATCCATCAAATCGACACTACTTGTCTTATTAAAACTTCTCAAGGCAGTCCTGAAACATCAAGTCCTTACACTAAATCCTCTTTAAACCTTGATGTCTTATCTTACACACCTGCCATCTCTTCCATAAATCCAAGTAGCTCTTCTTCCTCAACTAAGGTCCTTACTAAAGCATATATAAATAAGGATCCTTATCTTTACAATATAACTAACAAGGAAAGTCCACAAGATAAACGTTTTGTTCAGTTGAAATTTAGCGAACTAAAAACCGATCAACCAATATTTCTTATTGACACGGGGTCTGATTTAAGTTTTATTAAACGTAATTATGTGAATGGAAATACACTATGCAATCCCAACGAGAGATGTAAAATCAAGGGAATAACTCCAGAAATAATTGAAACAGTGGCAGTGTGCGAAATGACAGTCCCGATCGAAAATTCCGAAACGATTTTAAGCCATCCTTTCCAACTAGTACGTGAAAATTTCCCAATTTCTTATACCGGCATTATTGGTAAAGATTTTCTACTTAAGTTTAAATGCCACTTAGACTTCGAGCAGGATATATTAAGACTTACATATCCAACAGAGCTCATCCTTAGATTGTGTTCAAACCAATCTAACATTTTACTTCCACCCAGGTCCGAAAAGATAATAAACCTAAAACTCAATTATCCTGAAAATTCAGAATTTATCTGCTTGTCAAGGGAAATTTCACCTAAAATCTACGTAGCCAATTGTCTTATGAAGGTCAAAAATGGATCAGCTGTTTGTAGCTTCGTGAATGCGTCAGAGGATCCAGTCGAACTGAATTCCACTTATTTAATCAATAATCTTAATCTGAAATCAACAAACAATTTCGAAATATTTCATATTGATTCAGGTCAAGATCTACTTACTGAACGGTTGAAGGTTCTTGAATCCAAGCTTACGCTCGAACATTTAAATTCTCCAGAAAAAGAATCTATTTTAAAAATCTGTAGAGCTTTTAATGACGTGTTTCACTTAGATGGTGATAAATTAACCATCACTCCTGCAACTCATCATTCCATACATTTGAATTCAGAGTCCAAACCAATATATGTCAAGCCCTATAGATTACCGGAAGCCACAAAGGTAGAAATAAATAGACAGGTTTCCGAAATGCTTAAAGATGGTATCATTGAACATAGCAAAAGTCCATGGAACTTTCCTCTTTTAATAGTACCCAAAAAATCAGCCGATGGTAACAAAAGGTGGCGATTAGTTATAGACTATCGCAAGCTTAACGATATTACTGTTGACGACACCTTCCCACTTCCTAATATTCCAGAGATCCTCGATCAATTGGGCAAGGCAGCCTATTTTTCAACAATTGATCTAGCCACTGGGTACCATCAGATTTCAATGGATCCAAACGATAAAAATAAGACAGCCTTTAGCACCTCAACTGGACATTTTCATTTTACCAGGATGCCTTTTGGTCTTAAGGGAGCACCTGCGACTTTTCAACGTTTAATGAACGCGGTCCTTACCGGATTAAATGGCGTTAAGTGTTTTGTATATTTGGACGATATTGTAGTTTACGGCGTAAACCTTAATGATCATAATTGTAAACTGCAGGAAGTACTTCAATGTTTACGTGAAAGTAAGTTGAAGGTTAATCCAAATAAATGCCAATTTCTTAGAAAAGAAGTCCTGTATCTAGGTCATATTATTACACCCGATGGTATAAAGCCGGATCCATGTAAACTGTCAGCTGTTTCTAACTATCCTACTCCTGTCAACCAAAAGCATGTCAAGTCATTTTTAGGACTTGCTGGATACTATCGTCGATTTATTCAGAGCTATTCGAAATTAGCTAAACCACTCACTGAGCTGCTTAAGAAAAATTCAGCTTTCAATTGGGATGCCTTCTGTGACGAAGCATTCACTTCACTGAAACGAGCCCTAATTAGTGCTCCTATTCTCCAATATCCCGACTTTAGTAAGCGTTTTTATTTAGCATGTGATGCCAGTGATTTTGCTATTGGAAGCGTTCTATCACAACGAGTATATGACACAGACTTGCCAGTTGCTTTTGCAAGTCGAGTCCTCAATCGTGCCGAACGAAATTATTCAGCTACAGAGAAGGAATTATTAGCCATTGTATGGGCAGTTTCACATTTTAGACCCTATCTGTATGGTAGAAAATTTATAGTTTTTACCGATCATAAACCCTTGATATGGCTGTGCTCTTTGAAAAACCCTTCTTCACGCCTAATTCGTTGGAAAATAAAATTAGACGAGTATGATTTTAAAATAGAATATAAAAGAGGTCAGTTAAATACAAACGCGGATGCACTGAGTCGTTCCCATCCTCATGACCTAAATGTTGTCACTAGGTCTCAAGTAGCTAATAAAATAAATAAGAAACTTTCAAGAAACCAGGCCGATCATGCCAATGGAAACCAATCGTCGCCATCATCAAATGACCTTGTTCCCAATGAAGATCTTACTAAACCCGAGACAACTCAAATACGAGTTCTTACTGAGCAAGAAGAAATCCTAAGGACCATAAAGGAATTTCATTTGAGTCCGCTTGGAGGTCATCAAGGTGTATACAGAACATATAAACGATTGAAAGCTTACTTTTATTTTCCTAAAATGTTCGCACGCGTATCAAAGTTTATTAAAACTTGCGAGCTTTGTCAAAAAAATAAATGTTCTGGTCAAACCCGAATGCCTATGAAAATTACTTCGACTTCATGTAAGCCCTTCCAAAAAATTTTCTTAGACATCGTTGGTCCATTCCTACCTTCTAATAATAACAACAAGTATATCTTAACTATTCAGGACGACCTTTCAAAATATTCATTCGCATTCCCCATTCCTAATCAAGAGAGTGAAACCATTGCCCGAGTTTTCTGCGAAAATTTTATATGCAATTACGGAGCACCACAATCTATTTTGACAGACCAAGGTGCAAATTTTATGGGCGAAGTTTTTCGAAACATCTGTAAATTACTTCGAATTTCTAAGTTGAATACTAGTGCCTACCATCCGCAAACGAACGGAGCCTTAGAACGTACACATCGCACTATCGGGGACTATCTACGAAACTATTGTCAAAAGGACCCAATCAATTGGGACTTGTGGATTCCTTATGCTATGTTTTCTTTAAATTCTACTCATAATCTATCTACGGGATTTATGCCTTTTGAACTTCTTTATGGTTTTAAGCCAAACATACCGAATTCCCTCTCTGATTCAGTCGAGCCTCAATATAATTATGAAGATTATTTGCACGATCTAAAATTTAAACTCCAAAGCGCTTTCGCAATTGCCAAGGATAATTTGATGAAATCGAAGGAAAGGTCGAAAATTTACTATGACAAGGAATGTACACTTTTGTTGTAGGTCAATTAGTTTTATTAAAGAATGAAGCAAGGAAGAGCAAGCTAGATCCTTACTGGTCAGGACCTTATGAAATAATCAACTTGATATCCAATGAAAATAGCGCGATAAAAATTGGCAAATCCATTAAGGTTGTTCACAATAATAGATTAAAAATATTTCGACATTAGCTCAAATCAAGAAATTCAACGTTTATGCCAACAAATAAAACAAGTAAATTTTATACAATTAATTGATGAATGGGTAATCAAAGGAAAATTTATTAAATAAGGCTACTAACAAACAATCATTGAATTCATTATGCTTAGTAGTAATTTTACATTAGAGAAACAGAAGAGCCTTGTAATTTGAAATATCGTGGAATTATGTAGTTATAGTTATTTGTGTACTTGAATTATTGAATTGGCCTTGCGTACAGAAAAAAAAAACACAGAGAAAAATATTTATTTTTATATTATATGATAAAGTTAATTATTAACTTTATCTTCCTTAAGGGGAAAGGAGTGTTATGAAGCGAAATACCTAACTTCTTAGGAATACTAAAAGGTAATTCAAATTCAACGCGCCAATTATAGTAAGCCAGTTCTACATATATAGTTCAGTGACTAATTCCGGAAGTTTGGGAATTGTCAACGAAAGTTTGAGAATCGACAGTCCGAGGTCACTTTGGATCTGGAGCACGAACAAACCGGTGAGTGGAATTCATAGTAGATAAAAAGGAATTTTCGTTTCATAACTCTTCTAATATATATATTAATACACCTGCAGAGGAATATTTTAAGTTAAGATTTTGTGCCGTGAAATTGTTAGAATAAATCTAAGTGTTTTATGAAGTTGCTGTGTTTTAATTAACGTGCCTTGCTATAAAGGAAGATAATTTCATAACAACTATTTTTCAGTTGGGAATGGATTATGTAACATCCCATCCTTTCCTCCAGGAGAAATCTCTTTTGTTTATAAGTGAAAAAAAAATACAATTTCAAAGAAAGTTAAATGTTAAACCTAACGCACCATTATTAATCATCAATTCATATTTCATTAATAAAGTTCATCATATCTGGGAAAATCATGTTTCCTTGTAGTTCGACTATGCAAAATCAGCTTTATTTGCTTATCGTGTGACCACCTTGAAACACTATTCCTACTTATGCATTCCTCGGAAAGGATCGAGCCACTGGACTTCGCATTGCCATGCGATCCCAACACCATGTTTAAATATTTCCAAATTTTATGTGTGTTATCAACGACAAGAAAATCTTGCTTAAAATACCAAAAATTCGCCTACTTATAACTGTGATTTATTACTATCGAATGGGAAATTAAAATAAGACGCGGAACCAACAAAAAAAAAGAAAATACTTATATACTCTTTAGTCAAAAGTGGCATATTGTACTGCAGACTCTAATACTATCCAAACTATCGCTCAGGTCCCCATCAAGGAAAATTAACAGGAAGATAAAATATGTACGGACCCTAATTAAAACACTCACCAGCTGTGTTATATGGTTTCAAGTCTTTGGAATTCCAAATGCCGGCACTTTTCCCAGTAGAGTCCTGTAATTCGAATGTCCAGGGAGAGACTCTCTTAATTACTCGAAATGGTCCCGTATATTTAGGTGCAAGCTTAGCATTAAAATACTTCGCTGCATCCGAAAGTGCATAATTCTTTCTTCAAACCATATCTTGTACGAGAAAACTTTGATCCCTTCTACGCAGATTATACCTTTGCTTCGACAACTCTGCCGCTTTCATGAGCCTTCCCCTTACATTTTCAATTAACCTTTTTAATGCTGAAGATCGTGCTTCTGGGTCAAACATTTCATTGCCCACTACTTTGTTATATGACGTACCATGGACTATCATTTCCCTGCCAAAGTTGATGAGGTATGGAGTGAATTTTGTGGCTTCTTGCGTAGAGGTTCGGATAGCGCACGCGACTTTAACCAAGTGCTGATCCCAAGTTCGATGGTTATCTGAAACATACGCCCTAAGCATTGATTTTACTATCTGGTTCACTCTTTCAGCCGGGTTGGCTTGTGGATGGTACAAAGCCGTGAACCTTATCTCTATACCGTATTCTTCACAGAGCTTCCTGAATTCACGACTCCTAAATTGTGAACCGTTGTCACATATCACAGTCTTAGGCACACCAAAAATCATAAACACATAATCCTCTAATGCCTGAATTATCGGACCAGCAGTCGCAGAGCGTAGTGGAAAAAGCATCGGAAACTTACTTAACTGGTCCACTACAGTAAGGATATAAACAAATCCGCGGTTTGATCGAGGAAGTGGCCCGATCAGATCGATACTTATGCACTCCCAAGGTCTGTCTGCTATCCTGCGAACAGTCTTGAGGCCTGCTAGTTTCTTTCGCTTGGGTTTTATAGCCTGACACGTTGTACAATTTTTAACATACGAAGCAATGTCGCACTTCATCTTTGGCCAGTAGTACATATTGCTGATTCGATCGTACGTCTTTTGCACACCGCAGTGGCCTGAGGTAGGAACATCATGAGCCTTAAATATGAGATCTTTTCTTCGTCCTTTAGGTACCACTTCTTTCCAAAATTCATGCTCCATCGCTAACGAAGGATATTTGGGTTGGGTGTGTCGCCACAGGATATCATTTTCGATTCGCCAGTCGGGAAACTTTGAAGGAGACTTAATAACATTGTCCACCATTCTGTCATACTACTTATCGCCAGTATTTTCATTTTCTTTAATGGAATTTACAATAGGAACAGAACGTGACAACCAGTCTGGTAACAGGTGTTCTTTGCCTTTACGGTGAATTATATTGAAATCATGTTGTTGTAATTTCATTGCCCACCTGGCTAATCTACCCGTGGGGTCTCTCAAATTATGTAGCCAAACTAATGACGCATAATCTGTTATTACCGTGAACGGGGTTTCTTCAATATATGGCCTCAACTTATCAATGGCCCACAAAACTGCTAAGCACTCACTCTCCGTAGTAGAGCAATGCCTCTCACATCGATTCAAGGAGCGGCCTCTAACCCATATCCTGAAGCGTCGGTATGTATGATGAAGGGATGGTCGAAATTTGGGCATGTCAGGAGTGGAGCGCTGACCAAGTTTTCTTTAATGGTGTGGAAAGCTTTTTCACACTCTGGAGACCAAACGAATTTCTTCTTTTTCTTTAGGAGATCTGTAATTGGAGCTAATATCGATGAAAAATGTGGGACGAATCTGCGGTACCACGCGACTATGCCAATAAAGCGACGAACCTCTTAAACATTCTTAGGATGAGGAATTTCCAAGATGCACTTAACTTTTTCTGGGTCTACCTGAAGCCCTTTTTCCCCTACGATATAACCCAAGTACCTTAGCTCTGAACGACAAAAATCACACTTCGAATAATTAATGACCAATCCAGCCTTGTATAATCTCTCTAAGACTTCTCTCAGTATTTCCTTGTGCTCCTCGAATGATTGAGTCACTATGATAACATCAGTAGTAAGGGTACCACCTCCCTATACTTTTTACATTGCGTCCGATAGAGACAACTGCGACGAGTATCCCACTCGCGGGTTTTCTGCAATACGGTTCCCACCGCCGATAAGAAGTTGTTGAGGAGGGAGTAGGATAGACACGTCCCTCTCGCAACCATTGGGGGCTAAAAATAAAAAGGTTGAGTTGCCACCGAGTTGTGTTGTTGCAGGATGTTGGTTGGAAGGAGAGGCTGGTGCTGTCTGTGGTAAAGACGGTAGATGGGTCCCTGTCGTAGGCATTGGGAGGCAAAAATAAAAAAAGCTGACTTGATACCGAGTTGTATTGTTGCAGGATGTTGGCTGGAAGGAGAGAGCTGGTGCTGTCTGTGGTAAGGACGGTAGATGGGTCCCTGTCGCAAGCATTGGGGGCAAAAATAAAAAAAAGCTGACTTGATACCGAGTTATCCTGATGCCGGCTATTAGTTGAAAGGAGAGAGCTGGTGCTGTCTATGACAAGGACGGGAGATGGGTACTGTTTTGGAAAGGTCCAGTTGCTAGGGTGGCTGAGCCTAGCGGGTGCAAGCAGATGTACTATAGGCGGTTTACGTACAAGCATAGTAAAGTTTTATAAAATTGCACTACCAGGCGAGCAGATAACTAAAGCACAAAATCTTGCGATCATATGTAGCAAGCATGCATGGTTTAAACCTGTATCGTTGTCGTCACATCTTCAGCGGTTATCGCGCCTCTTTTTTTTTATATTCCGTTCATTTTTTCTTCCACTCCAAACAAGCTTTGATCAGTTAGTCACACTTCTTCAACGTCATTTTTCCATACGAGTTTTAAAACTTGAACTTGACCGCGATGCGGTCACGAGTTGTTGTTTCTTTTTGCATAGAATTTTAAATCTACCTGAATTGAAACTGCGAGACATGTGGGTGACTTTATTTTCTGAATATTTTTTATGTAAAGGAAAAAAGATTAAGGAAAGATGGCAAAGAGCAAGTTCTGATGCTGCTTATGCAAGGGTTCTTGATACTTGTGACGTTCAATACTGGCGGCGTATGATAAAGAGCTGCAAAACAAGAAAAGATCGGCGGCAGTCAGTGAACTTGATGTTGTGAACGACACGAATGTGGGTGAAGGTGAGCTAAAAGAAACGGGTTGCTTGAGTAAAAACAAACTAATTCGGCTGAGATGCCTTTTATTGAAGGTCAGTAAAGATAGACTGCGGAATATTGGATATGAATAGTGCGGGTGGATAATATGCCTTTCGATAAGGCGGCAGTGAGAAAGGATGGGGCTATTCAAATAAAAAGTCGAATTCGATAAAGATATTTTTATTTTTTTTGCTATTTGTTTTTACAGTTTTAAATCGCTCGATAAAGATTCTGCATCTGTGTGAGTGACGAAGAATGGAGCTTAAAATTAAACTACATTGCATAATGCGCACCTCAAATCTGCTTCGATCCAATCCGTAAGTGATCCACGGTCCCTTGCGTGCATTTTGATAGGCGTAACTCCATACATGTAAATATCTGACTTCAGGCAGGGTTTGGAATCTTACTTGTTTTTTCATACTTGATGTGCATAACGTCAGCATGCTCACACACACATACATATACATACGCATACGCACATGTTTTTTTACACCTCCCGTGCAAACTGTTCGTAAAAATAGTAAATTTCACAACCTAAGCCAAACAAAATTAACGCTCCAGCTAAAACTTTTAATGTGTTTAAAGCCCACTTCGTGCATGCTGATGGCGGTTGCGGGCTATTATACGGTCCGCATACGTCCCTACCGTTGGCAAAGATACAATTAGGTGAACGTCGAAAATGTTCGGCCTCAACATCTTCAGGACAATTTAATGCACTCATTTCCATACAGCAAAAATAACATTTTGCTATGTCTTTGAGGTTGGTGTAAAAGAAACCGCTCCTTGCTAGCTTGTGTGATTTCCTGTCATCCAAAGTTAAATTCTTAAATGTCTTTAACCGATCAGATTCACGCTTTAAGATCAGCATTGTGACTGCAATAAAGGCTGTTTATAAAACGTCTTTTATATTAATCCATGTGTTGTGCTTTTGTGGAAAACCAAGCCATTTCACATAAACTTTACCGCCTCGTCTTTTTAAAACTTTTTCTACAAGGTAGGTATCAGGATATTTGACTGGATATAGCTCGAGCTGGTAAAATCCGCCCTGTATTATAACTCCCTGATAGTCTTCAAGAATGTAAGTTACTGGATAAGTGTTTTTTACTTCTTTTATTTTGAAAATTTCTGTAGACCAGTTTGGGGTGTAGCCTTTTTCAAAAACATGTTTGTTTCTACTTATACGAACAAAGTCTCCCACTTTGTACTTTGGACGTGATTTTGTTTTTGGCTTTTTATACACAGTTAGCAATAGACGAACCTCATCAACGGGGCCTACGTCTATAGGTCTCATCTTAATAGTTCGATGCTTTGTGCGGTTATACTTTTTTGTTAACCTGTCCAACATACTTATCCAGTGATAATTACCATTCATACTAAACTCTTTCCACATAATATTTTTCAGCGTTCTATTAAATCTTTCTACAATTGACACCTTTAATGAACTATAAGTTGAATAATGATTAACATCATATTTACCCATCAAACGCTTAAACGACTTGTTGTAGAACTCTTTTCCATCATCTGTCTGCAAGTTTCTTGGAATACGACCCTGATTGAAAATTAACTGCATTGCTCTAGTGACTTCTATCCCACTTTTGTCTTTAATTGGTAAAGCCCATGCGTATTTAGAAAATGTATCAATTACAGTTAACAAAAAGCTAAAGTTCTGATTTTCTTGAGCATATAAACGCATATTAACTAAGTCTGCCTGCCACAGGTCATCTTTGCCTTTAATCGTTACACGACGACGTTTAAAGTTTTTGCGGGCTGGCCTATGTAGTTCATTAATAATTTGTCTTCTGCTCATTCTTGAAAGATTATATAAGCACCTTTTTACAAAATGTGGGGGTTTATATACAAAAGACCTGTTGTTAAGAACTTTTGTTTTTTGCAGTGAAAATGATCGCGTTCAAACACCCGTTTACAATGATGGTTGCTGGACCTTCAGGTTGTGGGAAAACAACATTTATAAAAAACCTTCTCAATAATATATTTTTAACACGGCCACAAATAACAAGAGTTATATGGTGCAATACAGAACATGTGGCTCTGCCTTCAGATACGACATTCAATAACATCGAATTTATTGATAGCATCCCTGAAGAGTTTGTAAATTATACACAGGAACCTACATTAATTGTACTGGATGATATGATGTTAAATGCTTTTAGCAGACAAGTATGTGAACTCTTTACAAAAGGCTCTCACCATCGCAATCTTTCAGCAATCCTTGTAACACAAAATGTATTTCACCAGGGTAAGTTTTGCCGAGATATATCACTTAACTGTAAATACCTTGTTGTGTTTAAAAACCCTCGAGATAAAAGTCAGTTTATCCATTTAGCGAGACAGATTTATCCAGAAAATAGTTCAGAGCTGCTAAAAATATATAAAGAGATTACACAGATGCCACACGGATATTTACTGATAGATTCCACTCAAGATATCAACGAGGTATTAAGATTCCGTACTGATATTTTTAATAAGACATTTACAACTTGTTTTTGCCCACCATTAATCGGTAAAAATGGTGTCACGAATGAAACGGTTAAGGGACAACAAGCATATGCTATATGTTCTTAGAACAGCGAGACCAAAATTAAGGCAAGCCATTATTAAAAATGCTGACCCCGAAGTCATAAAAACTCTTTGTGAAATTACTCTTAATACTTTGAAGGGAAACCATATCCCTCGCGGAAAGATATATAATTCGCTCTGTAAGTATAAAAAGGATTTACGAAAACTAGTTGTTGCAAAAAGATCTGTACCCAGACAACGTAAAATACTGATACAGCGTGGAGGCTTTTTACCAGTGCTGTTAGGAAGTGTATTATCAGGTGTAATTGGATCATTAATCGAGAAATATGCTTAGAAATAATAATCTTAATAAAATGTTACTTCTTTCACCAGAAGTTTACGAAAAATTGAAAAACGAGATTGAGGATTCCGTGAATCAATCTAGGTTCGATAAGACTATGGATAAAATATTAAAAAATAAGAATTTATCTGATAGGGAAAAATGGTATAATTACCGAAATGAATTAATAAAATTTTCAAACTTAAGACGAAAAGCTACGCGAGTGACAGATGAAAAAACAAATAATCGCATGCTACCAGAAAAGCCTATGAAACAGAAAAGCTTGCGGGATAGCGCTACTCAAACTAAATTTATTTTTAAAGATGAAATATCAACACAAACATCACCGTTAAAAGAAAATACACCTGAAAGAATGGAAGAGGATTTCTTCGAACTGGCTGAAATATCACCACCAAGACAACCGTTATCGCCTGCTTCCAAACGCCGCTTATCAGCCAGTGGTATAGGGAAAAGTCTGAAACCACCTTCAAAAATACCTAAGACGGCTTCTAAAGATAAGTCTCGCGATAAAGATTATAAAGTGATCACGGCTGAGGATGGTTTAACGCAGTACACTGTACCTGTAGACATGAGTATAGATGAAGCCGCGAACATATTAGAAGTATTCGATACGGAAAGTACTACGGGCGACAAAGGTGGAAAACCATCCAAAAAACAATCTATATTAAAGCCGTCTCTGCTAGATCCGAGTCAATATATGCTTTCGTTGCCAGTTAAGAAAGTTGTCCGACAAAGTGACCGCCTAATAAACGCAGCAAAAGCCAGAAGTGCTAGCGTACCAGCAATTGCTTGGGAAAGCCTGTAAAAATAATAAGTCTACTGCGCGTTGATTGGAAAAGAATTTAATAATGCCTGTGGATATAGAAGATAATGACTTTTACGTTTGTCTTTTAAGTAATAACTCCATGCAGCTTTATCCCGAAAATACACTATCGGCTTTTACAAATGCACTAGCTAGACCGTGCAAGTTTACTGATGACTGGTGTGTTGGAATAACTGAAATTTCATTGCCCTACCAGGCCATAAAAGGAGGAGCGAAGCGAAATACAACTGAAGAAGTAAATCAGAGTAATGCTAAAAGGGTAGGGCGTGATGCGTCTGATCCGTTGAAAGAAATAAGAGAGCAGCATAGAAACGAAATCAAATCACTTAGCATCAAAATAAATGAAACCGTTAAACTTGAGTGGACTAAAGAAAGTCTTGAGCAAGCTAGTTACAGAGCAGGTCAAGTAAATTTTTCTGCATTCCTACTAACATTTTATAACGCTATTTCACCGTCATGGTATACCATGTACTTGGATGATGTTAAGAAAAAGATGTGGGATCGGTTAGAGGCTGACTTTTTTGATGGAGTTATACCTGAAGTAAGCTACAAACAGGATCCAGACGAGTTTACATTACACATATATCAGGGTAAAAGGGCTTCAGAAAATGTTGTTTTAAAATATAAAAACTATGAGTCAGTTGAAGCCTTTGTTGATGACGTATTTGGACAAATTCCTAGACACAAGAGAAAGTATTCTATCATACAAGATTCGATAGACAATTACACACATCCAGCACTTAGCATCAAAAGAGCTCGTGAGACGGAAAAAAATACTGGTGGCAAAAGGGTACATGATGTATTTGAACTGCGGTTGGAAGATTTGGGAGTCACAATCAAAATAAAAAAACCACTACCATCTCATCTTAATGTTAGAGATCTTATTACGCTTTTTATATCAAATGTACACTTTGATGATCAAACCCTTAGTGAGCAAAAAAAACAAAAGATAATTATTCAGATTAAGGATACTATTTTTAACATCTTGAATAGATTGAGCAAAGATTCGATTAGTGCTAAACCATCCGTACAGCGAAAAATTGTTAAAGGTAGCAATATTTTAGATGTTCCATACGAAAAGCAAAGTTCCGGTGAATATTTAACTACACCAGTGCCTATTGATACTAATATAGACAACCTGTCCAACTTCTTTACGGATATATTTCTCCAAACACCTGAAAATAAGCGTGAACCTGATGCCATATTGTCAGAAATAAAAGAATCTTTTAATACAGCTGGATTACGTCAGGAGCATATGTCAATAATAGACACACTTAATAGATTGGAAAGATCAGTTACGGACTTGGCACTAAGGTTACCGCAAGAGTCTCAGCAATCAGCAAAGGATTGTTATGAAATAATTTACGTCTACACTGATATTATTCAGCCAAGAGTTATAGGTGATCAGTTAGTGCGATACTTACGTATAATACCTTTAAAAGAATGTGAAAATACAATAAGATTTCAACACGTAGATTATTGTCCTATTGAAAAAACTTTTATCGAAAGTATTTCTATAAAGATAACTAATCAACAAGGGGAGCTAATTGATTTCAAGCCAGACTATATTCCGACATATATAATGCTCCATTTTAAAAGAAAATAAACTATAAATACTCATACAACAGTCAGTTTAACATAGTGCAAAGTTAAGAGCATTTTGTATAGCTTCGAAAATGAGTTCATATTATACTAAATATTATTCCATTCAAAGTGGCGGTGGTTTAGCGGATATTGGAGAATTATATCGATCTCCTCTTATTTACCAGCGTGGAAGAGGAATTGGTAGTTTTTTCAGCGGACTATTGCGATATTTACAGCCATTGGTTACATCGGGGGCAAAGGCTTTGAAGCAGCAGGTAATTAAAACAGGAAAAGCTATTTTAGAAGAAGCAGGTAGCAAGCCTTTAACAGATATTTTAAAAGAACATGGAAGAGCAGCTGCCGAAGAACTATCACAGAAAGGTATAAATAAGCTGTTTGAGAGCATGGGTGGTGCAGGAAGAAGCAATCGCATGCTTATAAAAAGGCACAACCCTTTTACAGCTTTACATTTAGCTCCAGCTTCTAAACGTAAAAAGCGTTCAGGATCAAAAAAGTCCGTAAAAAGAGGTTCAAAAACAAAAAAGACAGCTAAAAGAACATCTATTAAAAGCAGACGTAAGACACAGACAAAAAGGACAGCTAAAAGAGCATCTATTAAAGGTAAACGTAAGATACGTAAACGTGTGTTAGATATTTTTGATAAATAGACAACATGCCGTCATACAAAGAATGCATGAAATCTGAGTTAGACCTTTTCTCTACACCACCTGTACAAAGCAGCATCATAAAAACTGAAGAGGTATCTTATAAACCTATAGCTTCTCTAGATAACTCATCGGTGCTCGAATTTGTATCGCTAGGTCATGGTGACACATATCGAGACTTATCAAGCATATACCTTCGTTTGAAACTACAGTTAGTTAAAATCAAGGATGGAAAAGAAGAACTTTACACAGGCGAAGATATCGAAATAACGAAACCAGATAAGACTAAAGACACTGTTCGTGATGAAGGCCCCGGCCTTGTAAATAACATACTCCACTCACTTTTCCGCCAATGTACAATTTATCTAAATGGAAAACCGATTGCCCAAACAGATAACAATTACAACTATAGAGCCTATATTGAGAATTTATTAAATTACGGAAAAGATGCCGCTTCAACACATTTGGAATCGGTTGGCTGGTATCTTGATCAAGATAATATGGAAGTTGTTGAAAGCCCTGAGCTAAATGAAGGTTATTTGGCAAGACAAAAGCTGTTAAAAGTAATGTTGTTGAGCTGATGGGAAAGATTCACGGCGATATGTTTAATCAAGATAAATTATTAATGAACGGTGTTGATTTACTGATAGTCTTATCACTCGAAAAACCGGAATTTTACCTCTGGTCAAAAAATGATGACAATTCTCCACGAGTTAAAATAGTAGAAGCAACTATGTATATGAATCATGTAACTATTAATCCTAACATCTTGCTGGCTCATGAAGCTGTTCTGCAACGCTCCAACGCTATATATCCGTATAAACGAGTTGAAGTTAAGACTTATACAATACCCGCAAATACATTTACATTATCACTGGACAATGTGGTTATAGGACAATTACCAAATCTACTAGTCTTTGGCATGGTTTACAACGACGCATATAGCGGAAAACGAACAAAAAATTCTTACAACTTTAAGCACAACAATATCACCAGGTTTAACTTATCAGTGAACGGGGTACAGGTGCCAAATCAACCGCTAGAATTTGATTATTCAAAAGAAAATCCTGCTAGCACTCGAGGATATATTACGCTGTTTAAAGGAACCGGTATACATTATTTCGATAAAGGCCACCAAATTTCAAAAAAATTCGTTGACAACGGGTGTTTTCTACTTGCTTTTGATTTAACGACAGATCTCTCGTATAATTCAACATGTGGAAATCTGTTGAATCAGGGAACGGTGAGAATTGAAGGAAGGTTTAAGGAAGCACTAAAAAAGACAGTGACATGTATTGTATATGCAGAATATGATAGCAGCCTTGATATAGGTAAAGATAAAAATGTATATACCAGCTTCTAAAAAAGACCTATATACGGCCGGCTAACTGTTCTTCGAACTTAATTTCACTCAAGACTCTTAATACGTGATCTATAATGAGCTACTGTTTAGTAAATGTGGAGTTCTTTTCCGGAGGACCCTTCACCTTTTTAAAAAGAGTTTCTTTTGCGGGATTCGCTGCGCAAAATAAGTCTTTTGCGAAAGAAATAATTTTCAAGTACCCCACATCTAGTACAGGATGTACTGAACAAATAAGTAAATTTGGTAATCTCGAACTTAAGCGTATGGACGAAGATCTTATAAAAACTCTATCAAAATTTACCACAATTTTTGTTCGTGGAGCTGCAACCAGAGAATTTATAAATAACTACGCTACTTCTCACACCAAGATCATTGACGTGGAAACCATCATTTGTTCTGAACAAGAATGAACACGCTTGAACTTACAAATGTATTATCAAACAACCGCATGACAAACAAGTCTTTTAGAGGCATCTTTGCATGCAACCAATTACCACAGAAGATAAAAAAGCCTGCATGTGTAATAGCTAATACGGATCCTGCAAATAAAGGTGGAACTCATTGGGTAGCCTTTTATTTCCCAAAACAAGGCCCCGCAGAGTACTTTGATTCATTTGGGAAGTATCCCGCAAACAGGTTTTTTCGTAAATTTTTATTAGCTAATTCAAGCTCTTTTAGTAATAATAAAAAACGATTGCAAGGCCAATTTTCATCAACCTGTGGACATTACTGTTGTGTATTTCTATATTCTCGCTGCAGAGGACGAAGCTTTCAGAACTTTTTAAAACAATTTGATTCGAACAATCTAAGTTTAAATGATAACAAAATTGTTAATTTATACCACAGCATATATCTAAAAAAAAATCATCCACAATCTGGAGGGGATTTTTGTAGGCAGTCTTGCAAAGCTGAGATTGAAACTATAAAAGCCTGAACCCTGGCTGTTTGTATTCAACGCACAAGTGTGATTTGATTAAGATGGAACTACCACGTAAAAAACAAAGGAGCCCCGCAAAAGGTAAAAAGAGATTGTCCAAAGCTGAAGCACCCGTAAAAGGAAAAAAGAAATTGTCTAAATGTGAAGCAGAAGTGGCCGGTGAAAATGTGTTGCTAAACTACACGTATTATTTGGACGACTGCCATAACCGGAAAGTAATACTTGGGTTTGACCCGCTATCACTCGAAGCAAAAATAGTGTTTCATCGCCACGGCGTCTTTCCGATATCAACATCTTACCCCGGCTGGGTGGCAGTTTACGAGAATCTCAGCGATTTAAAAACCAAAATGGAAGGGACGCTTCCAGCAGATATCAGACCGAGTTAAAAAACGAATACAAGATCCCCGTCAACAATGGTAGCATTACACTAACACAAGCGGAACTTTATAAATTATTTGAAATGCTGAAATTCTTCAATATTGTCATGTTTCACAATAGCAACGCCTCTGAAGCTCTAAAGGAATATTATAAAAGATATGCTGACAAATGTAAAGAAAAAAATGTATTAAAATTACCAAGTGAAGATTTTTTTATTCCAAGTCGTACATCTTATGTACACTTAAATTATTCCAGACTTTTTTATGAAATACCTCTGTATTGTATTGCAAATCTAATTTTTGATGCAATGAACTTTGATTAAAAATAAATGAAATAAAAATTTAAAATTTTTTTTATTTTATTCAATAACTTTTCACATAAATTAGCACGAAGTGGATTTTTCTATACTAATCTGAAGGATGGAGTTAAATGCTACTTTTGCTCTTTGGAGATGAATGCTCTCAATTGCTCTGAAGATATTGAGACAGAACATCTGCGTCTTTCTCCAAATTGTGTCTACGCAAACGGGAAAGATGTATGTGGACCATTTAACACAGCGGTCGTTAAGCCACGGTCTTTAAAAATTTCAAGTTTCGCCTTCAACACATTTATATTTTTAACAACTATTTTAGTAGTGTTAGGACTGTGTTGTGAAATTTATTTGGTTTTTGAATCACTACAGAAACACTATGAAAAAAAAGGTTAGGTTTAATGATATACCGTGCATTAAATATATGTATGCATGGAGTTTTGCATATTGTTCCAATCGTAAAGGACCATGGGAACAGTGTGTGGTAGACAGAGACCGATTTAATAGACGAATTATGTAAGTAGCGTCAATAATAGAATCCATCTTAAATTTAAACCATAGATTAAAAATTTCAAAATGAGTGATAAGTGTAATATTTGTGATTTACCAACATCTGAAACAAATAGCAAATATTGTTCGGTTCACGAAAAGAATCATATATGTCCTAAGTGTATGCATTTTTTATGCTTTAACAAGTGTTTTAATTGTATGGGGATAAGATGTTCTCGATCTCCATATTCCGTTATGTATATGGACCAGCGCGACTATAATCGAATCCGAACAAAAAAACAAAAAAAGGCTGATAAAACATGCTGGAATAGAGCAATTAAGAAATATGCAGCAAAGCAGTAAAACCGCCACGCGCTTTTTTGAACTTTATACCGCAGCTTTGGTTTTTAACTAAAAAATGTCTCAGCAAAAAATAAATTAATAAAAATCATATGATCGGCTTTTTGTTTTTTTTTATTTAACATCCAAACATTTCCTTTTCAGCTTACTGTAGCTCACCTTCACCCACATTCGTGTCGTTCACAACATCAAGTTCACTGACTGCCACCGATCTTTTCTTGTTTTGCAGCTCTTTATCATACGCCGCCAGTATTGAACGTCACAAGTATCAAGAACCCTTGCATAAGCAGCATCAGAACTTGCTCTTTGCCATCTTTCCTTAATCTTTTTTCCTTTACATAAAAAATATTCAGAAAATAAAGTCACCCACATGTCTCGCAGTTTCAATTCAGGTAGATTTAAAATTCTATGCAAAAAGAAACAACAACTCGTGACCGCATCGCGGTCAAGTTCAAGTTTTAAAACTCGTATGGAAAAATGACGTTGAAGAAGTGTGACTAACTGATCAAAGCTTGTTTGGAGTGGAAGAAAAAATGAACGGAATATAAAAAAAAAGAGGCGCGATAACCGCTGAAGATGTGACGACAACGATACAGGTTTAAACCATGCATGCTTGCTACATATGATCGCAAGATTTTGTGCTTTAGTTATCTGCTCGCCTGGTAGTGCAATTTTATAAAACTTTACTATGCTTGTACGTAAACCGCCTATAGTACATCTGCTTGCACCCACTAGGCTCAGCCACCCTAGCAACTGGACCTTTCCAAAACAGTACCCATCTCCCGTCCTTGTCATAGACAGCACCAGCTCTCTCCTTTCAACTAACAGCCGGCATCAAGATAACTCGGTATCAAGTCAGCTTTTTTTATTTTTGCCCCCAATGCTTGCGACAGGGACCCATCTACCGTCCTTACCACAGACAGCACCAGCTCTCTCCTTCCAGCCAACATCCTGCAACAACACAACTCGGTATCAAGTCAGCTTTTTTTATTTTTGCCTCCCAATGCCTACGACAGGGACCCATCTACCGTCTTTACCACAGACAGCACCAGCCTCTCCTTCCAACCAACATCCTGCAACAACACAACTCGGTGGCAACTCAACCTTTTTATTTTTAGCCCCCAATGGTTGCGAGAGGGACGTGTCTATCCTACTCCCTCCTCAACAACTTCTTATCGGCGGTGGGAACCGTATTGCAGAAAACCCGCGAGTGGGATACTCGTCGCAGTTGTCTCTATCGGACGCAATGTAAAAAGTATAGGTACTTGCCAGAATGCCGACTTAATGTCGAGTGACGACATGTACTTAGCATCACGAAGCTTATCGAGTGTCGCTGAGATATACGGGAGAGGGTAGGCATCCTTTTTCGTGACCTTATTTAACTTACGATAGTCGACGCAAAAACGATACGTTCCATCTTTCTTCTTAGGCATTACTACTGGAGAGGACCAGGCACTATCTGAATGCTCTACAACCCCGGCTTTCAGCATCTTTTCAAGCTCCTCATTTATAATCTTCTGGATAGCTGGTGACACGGGGTAGTATCGCTGCTTAATTGGAGCAGAATAGGTATGTATTGTATGTTCCACCTGATTTTGTTTCAGCTTCCGTTATTATCGCATTCAGTTCTCTTTGTTGCTCGACTGTCAATTTAGAATGCCCCCTTAGCGCATCTATATGATAGGTAATATCTTCATTCCCAAAGTGCCATGAATTTTCCTTTAAATTCGCTGTTATTCCCATTGTACGCCAAAAATCAATACCGAAAATCATGCTATGTGGGAGCTCCAGAATAACTAAAGCATCTACAACTGCAATCCGCCCTTCAAGCTCAATAGGCAGGCTAACTTCGCCAAGAACATGCACCTTTTTTCCATCAGCCAAGCTAACAGTTTCCGCCCTTGATTTTTGAACCTTAAGTTCGGAAGTCACCAATGACTCCCATCCTAAACCTCCAATGATTGTCCTAGAAGCTCCTGAATCTAACAAACCACAAACCTTAAGACCGAAGATCGAAATTGCTAAGTGTGGACGAACATCACCCTTTACTTTCGTAAAGACATAATCCACTAACGTGTTGATCGTATCGTCACACCTTTCAAACTGCTGACTATCTCTGAATGGAGAATTAATATCTTGGGCGAATTTCTGGGAATTACTAGAGCTCGATCCGCCCTTTACTGTCGAGCTCTTTCTTCGTTTCCCGAATTCAGGACTGGTGGGTTGCGTACTTGTGTAGATTGTGTTAGATTATTTTTATCTTGTCCATGAGACGCATGGCTTGCATTTGAAAATCTCACCCGTTGTTGTTGACTTGACAATACCCCTCTGTCATTTGAAAACCCATTCTGCTGTCGTGAGCTTGATTGTATACTCCGCTCTTGATTCGACCGAGCACCCATGCAATTGCTGCATCTGGTTCGAGTAACACCCGGATTCCCGCAACCATAACATCTAATGTCGTCCTTACAAAACCGAGCTATATGCCCAAAGCGGCGGCATCGAAAACATTGGATTCCTCTGTTATTCGTTTGATTATAATTGGTTGCTTGGCCCGAAATCGCGGATATGTTATGCTCTGTAGCTACGTACGCTAAATCTGGCTCAAGTAGATGGCTATTTCTTTTGGATGGTGGTGGAACATAAGCTTCAACAGAAGTTCTGACCGATTCTAGCTTTCTACCCAATTCGATGAGATCCTGAACAGTCTTGACTTCTACCAAACTTAATTGAGTTTGATAAAATGGATTAACATTTCTTTTTAGTATAGCCAGTTGCTGGAGCTCAGTTAAAGAATTCGATAACCGCGCGAACATATTTACCATAATGGCAATGTATATTCCGATGGTTTCACCATTGCCCTGTGTTCGCCTCTTAATCTCGTCGAGTAGCCGGTCATCGTAATCGTAAGGCAAAAACTCTTTCTTCAACTCTCTAATTAATTCTAACCAAGAATGAAAGCTTGGCTTGTTCGCTCTATACCAAATGAGAGCTCGCCCTGAAAACAGATCTAACGCTGAGTGAAATAGTTGATGCTTGTTAATTCCACGTGCTTCAGCTAGCTCACTAACCCGCTCTAGGAATGAATTTAAAGATTGGCCGGGATCCCCAGAAAATTTAATTTCTCATTTGTATAGTGGGACTCTTGTATGAGCAGTAGCCATCACCTTAGCCGTCATTGACAAATCTTCAGCTTCAGGTTCGTCTTCTTCATACCCGCCATCAGCCTTGATTTGCAATGTCCCTAAACTCAAGACCAGATTAGCTCGAACTTGAGCTACTTCTTTCTTCTGATCTTCCTCTTTCGGCTTAACTCTACTCAGCCTCCCCAAAGCCCACTCGATATTTGTCAGTAGTTTCCGGTAATCCCCACTAGCCGAATCGCCTTCGAAGACATCTAAGAGTCCCCGAATTTCCTCCACTTTCTTGTTCAACGCCTCTACATCCTCTTCATAAGTGAACGGAGAAGGGTTCAATACTAGTGGCCTTCCCCCCTTTTCAACTCTCAATGCTTCACGCAAGCTAGGTCGCATCTTTTCTACTGTTCCAGTTGGTAAGCCCCTCAGCTGGAGTTCATAGGATAGCTCCTCTTGGTTTAGTCTATTTACTTCCATGACGAGAGTTAACCGGTAGCCTTCAATTAATAAGAAGATATACCAATGATAGATAACGAATATCCTTATAATCTTCTACAGAGATAACTATATGTATGCTGACAAATTCCCACTAACATGAAATTAAACACCAGCAGCGAGTAATTACCCAAGAGTCCTTCAAAAATAATTGAGAAACTCCGCAGATAGAGTAAAATGAAATTTATCAATAAGTTCTATGTTGGAGTCCCATTAATAGCAAAAATCACAGCACTCAGGAAAATTTTACATACGGCCAACAGATTAATTCATATGCGAAATTATAATAAAAAATGTCTAGGTATGTACGTGTAACCTATAAATTTCTTAACCTCTATAATATTTAAAATTTGCGAAATTTGTAGATATGCACCAGTGCATACGTATATCTCATAAGACCTAAAGCAATAAAATGGCAAAATACAAATCAAAAAGAAGAAAATTTGGTATGTGGGTACTCCCACCAAAGAAAATTGCAGAATCAAAAAAACTTGTAATGGTACGACTGCGTACATATACTTGTAGCTCATAAATCTTAAAGCACTAAAGCAGCAAAATACCAGCACAAAAAAAATAATTTTTCCATGTAGGTACTACAAGAAAAAGAATTGCTAAAATTTACTAAATCTGAAAGAATATGCAGATGCGTATACATATAGGTAATAAATCCTTAAGCATCCAAAATAGAAAAATATCAAACAAAAAAAATATTTTTTTTTCATGTGGGTACTATCACAAAATACTGAAAAGTTTGTAAAATTTGTAAGTATGTATACGGGCGTATAAACCTTAAAGTACTAAATTGGCAAAATACGAAATAAAAAAAAAGATTCCTATATGTAGGAGAATATAATTTACTACGTGCATATGTACCTACTAGTGCGTATATCTAGTTCCTAAATCCTCAAACACTGGATCAGCAAAACGTTAAATAAAGAGAAAGAATTTTCTATTTGTGGAAAATTATAATAAAATATATCAGTATACACCGCTCAGAACTATGTAGACCAAATAGTTGTATAAGTAGATTCCAATCTTAATTGGTCGAAACCTCTTCCGCACCTTATGTTGTCAAAATCGTATGTACTAATAGATGTAAGAGGATAACCATTTCTAAGACCTTTGTTTATGATCTTGGTTATTCCGACGATGCAAGACTAGGAAAGCAATTTGCGGCCTTGAAATATCTAAATGTAGAACCAGTGGATCTACCTTGCAGAAAAACTGGGTCAAATTTTATAACATAGGTCGAGCTGTTATAATTGTACATAGGCTGCAATAACCGAGCGACAACACTGATTTGTTTTGTATACCAGGTTTATATACTTCCCCTCTTGTCTGTTCGTCACTGCACTACGCCGATTCTTAGCGCTATCACTATCGTTTAGAGTAGACAATTCATAAACTCAAACAAAAAAAATTATATACGGAGGTCGTCGAGTAAATGCACAAGTATAAAAAAAAAAATTAAATGTATGGTTAATACGTTTATATATGTATAGCTCATTTGAATAGCGAGATAATCAAATCCAAAGCAAAGTGTTCAATTGTATTACCTAAAAAAAAAATGCAAGAGCGGAGAAAACCAAAAAAAATTTTACAAATATAATCTATTGTAAATATTCCAAATAATTAGTCGAAATCGCTCGAGGATTGAATGTTTTAGACGTTTGTATTTAGGCACATGCAAAAAAAAAACATTGAGTGCTACAACTTGGTTTATTGATTTACACAACAGCACCAAATATCAGATCAGTGACAAGCACTTATGACCTTGATATATTGAAGCGATCAGCTGGATGATAAATTTATTGCTGAGCAATTAGGTCAAATTTTGCGGTAGGTCTAGACTCGGAGTATATAAGAGGACTCGTTTTAGGCTTTATGTAGTGCACTCATAGTTTCACTTTTATGTACTTCTCCCTCACTAGTCACATCTGCTTATCACTGCACCGACTTCGATTGCTTCCCAAAAGATTTGTACATATATATATACACAGCAAAAAAAAAAAATCCCCTGACAATATACGTGGTGTACTGTGATCAATCACTGATGATTTAAGTCGAGTTTTATAGGAATACTTATTGCACTGACGTGAGCCTATTTACACTTTATGCCTGTCGATCTCTTATTTACTTGTTGCTATAAAATAAAATAAGTTTCGCAACATTTGACATGATACGACGTCGCTCAACATATCACTCGCATCACTTTCCCCTTATTAGAAAAGTTGCTAAACATTATCCGAATATGCCGCTAAATATGTATGTATGTGAGTGCAATCCGTATTATGCTAATTGCTAGAAAATAATTTTTAAGAAAAATTTGCGAATCTATGGATTTTTTTTTTGTTTGTTTTAGGCGTTTAGGCCCCACGTTGGGCGGCAAATTTGTTACACGCGACTTTTTGAGCGCAATCTTTACCCCGGCTAGAGATGGAGAAGGGGGGGGGGCCTGAAACACCTGTGGGCGCCACGTGGTTTTAGAGTCCACGAACTCGAAATGGAAAATTGGGAAACAGATTCGCAAAAGAAAAGATATGCAAAATCAGATTGATTGCCACACTTATTTTTATTAAATATCCAATAAATTTGTTGTAAACCTGGCCAGGCAATGAAACGTGCAAATGGCTGACCTCTCTGACCTTGGAATTTGGCACGCACAACGACCAAAATCCCGCACTTAGTAAAAATTTACAGAATCGAGACAAAAATCAAGTGCTCATTAGAGCCTCTTTGTAACCAAAAGAAAATAACAACATAAAAGAAAACACCGTACTTAACTTGACTTCCTCAGGAGGGTTTCATGCGCTGTTATCCACTCCTCCTTAATCCAACTACTCCGTGAATTTTCTTTATTATTTCCTTGTTGGTTTTCCTTTTTTTTATTTAATTTACTGCTCCACAATCCAAAAACCTAATTTTCCTCTTTCTGTCTATTTTTCTTTAGCCTCACTGACTACTTTATTTTCCACTCTATATCTTTTCTTTGTTCGTACACTTTTTTTTTTTTTTGCTGTCCCACTTGCCTCACAGATCTCTCGACTTGAACTGAGCTGTTTCGCTTCACCTACCAAAGCCTTCCCCTCTCGAATCGCCCATTATTGCAGCTTCCGATCCATGTTCCCCGTATTTTATATATAGGGATTTTTTTTTTAATTGGTGAAACATATGGCGGCAATTGCTCTGAGTTTGAAATTTAACTTTCGAATGATGATTACTTTTTCGTGAAGTTTTAAGATTTCGCCTTTAACGTTTTCTTCTTTTGACGGGCCAATGTTTATGTCATTTTAAGTTTTGTTTGCTAGTTAACGTGTTGGGAAGATACGCTTTGGGCTACGAACAACTCAAGTATATAGCTGAGGTTACAGGTAAGTGTGGATATGATATGACATCTCTATTTTCTTTCTTCCATTTTATGTTATAGGTTCCGTTTACGAGAGGAGATTGAACCGAGGAGGTAAGATATTGTATCTGATTTCAGTTTTACATTTTCAATGATTCGCGATAAGTACGGTATTTTCTTATTGAATAGACTTTTCTCTTTAGAATGATGGTTGCCCTTTGCACAGTTCACTGCTCGCCGTACATCATCTTGACAAAGGTACTTCATTAATCCGTCTACTTTACTAATTATATGTGTAATAATATCTATATCTATCTCGTCTATTTACAAATTCATTTTCTACTTGTCTATCTAATCTAACATTTAAATCTGTTTCTAGGAAACGGGTGACGAAGCTCGAAATTCCAGGAGGTATCCAGTATGTTAACATAAAATAAAATAGCTCACAATAAATCCATTCGGTGAGTGTTGATGTAATTTGTTGGCCCGTTTTATAAATTTTTCAATTGCAGGAGGTATCCAGTATGTTTAAATAAAATAAGATAGCTCACAATAGATCCATTCGGTAAGTATTGATGTAATTTGTTAGCCCATTTTATAGATTCTTCAATTGCAGGAGACGTCGGACAGTAACCCATTAGAAGCAGCAAAGCCCCAGCTATGACACAGGTAATTCACTAGCCTCCTTGCAGTCTGATCTGAAAAATCAAATTCCTTTGCAGAATTATTCTTATAGGATGCTGAGGGACATGACGACACTCATGCACAGGACGCAACACATACAAAGAAGACAACACGCATAAAGATAAGTGACACTAGTTATTATAGTTATCTCTTCGCAAAACATTTTTATTTATTTTCTAGGACATCACTATTTTACAGTTGGGAATGGATTATGTAACACAGACAACGCTCGGACCTTTAAAAGGGCTTCTTTGGAATTACGTCATTTGGGACCCATAATTGATTCGGAGAATTTTCAGGGTTTTATCAGCAATGAAGGAATTTCCTGGAATTTCATTGTAGAACGAGCCGCTTGGTGGGGGGGATTCTGGGAGCGTCTCGTAAAAATAGTGAAGGACATCCTTAAAATAACGATAAGCCGAGCTGTTCTTACAACGGAGCAACTTCAAACCTTTTTAGTTGAAGCTGAATCTACAATAAATTCCAGACCTTTAACTTACATCAGTGATGACCCTGTAGATCTTTCGCCATTAACGCCAAATCATTTCTTAAAGGGGTCTTGTTCAACGATCATATCATCTCCTGGTCAGCCATCGGACAACGACATTCGATTGAAATGGAAGGCACGTGTACGCCTTTCTAATCTCTTCATGAAACGGTTTAAGACAGAATACATTCAGCAACTTCGATCTGCACATCACTCCAAGCAGCAGTTTTCAACGAAGATAGAAACTGGTGATGTCGTAATTATGTATGACGAATCAACTCCTCGTTTGTTTTGGAAGCTTGCTGTAGTAGCAAAGGTGTTCCCTGGCCGTGATGGAAAAATTCGAGCTTGTGAACTACGCTTTTCCAATGGATCAATTCTACGAAGGCACATCCAGTATATTTATCCTCTTGAGCTGAAGTCTCAGCTTAATCGCCCGTCCGGAGGATGTTAAAAATACTTGTGTTTGCCACTAACACGAACTTAGTTTAAGCATACGCTCATAGATTCAATACTGCCACTGTATAGGTATTGTTTGTTCTTGCAATAGTTCAGTTCGCATTATTCTCTCGACGTGATAACAAGAAAATTTGTAACTTGCGATATGTATCTACCATATAGCAATAAATTACTTATAGTAATAATCAGAACGCGTGTCGTTTCACTTTTTAAAGCTCTCCCTTTTGAGTCTTTTTTCGACAATGTGGTTTAGAGTGCAATAAAGCTAACTGAAAGATAGATAGAAATGGAAAACGGACGGGCCAATCCTCGAAAGTTTACTTTGCTTCCACTCATTGCAGTAAACTTCCATGATATGCTCAATGATTTCCCAATGTTATCCTTTGTTAAATCCTTTACAAAAGACTAGTAAAATTTAAACGAACGTAAGTAATTCAATTTGCTTTTTTAGTTTATCTTTTCAATAAAACCTACATAATACCACATTGTGGATTCATCATTTTAATCAGTGAAGGGAATTTGTACTACGTAGGTCTATAGCGCTAGTGATAGATAGCACATAGCAATATGTGATGGCTTATAATTCTAGTTCTAGGAATAATGAAATTAAAATCGTTTTAAAAAATGTTTAAAATGTGTTTTATGCTTCTTTTTTATTGTTTAGAACCATGTATGTACACATTATTACACAAATACGTATTTCGGCAATTAGATAAAAAATCACACTAAGCCAATATTGGAATAAATCAACACAAAAATTAAGTCTCTAATGTGCATGTTGATTGGTTGATTGGTTAAAGAGGAAGATGAGAAGGTCATTGTGCTCACCCTCAAAACTCTTTAAAGCGAATAGGTTTAAGACCCCGCAAAGACATCTGTCCACCAACTCACTAGGGTCCAGTTGTGGTTTACAAGGTATGTAAGCCAATCTTATCATCCTCCAGACACAGTATATAGGTAGGGTTAGAGCCCACGACAAGAATAATTATGGAACCATGTTGATAACTCCTTCCCCACGTCTTTTTCCTCATACAATTGAAGCAATCAATGGAAATCGGCAGTCAATCAATCTTAACAAACCAAAACAAACCTATCAAAACCACAGTAGTACAAGCGCAAAGAATTTTGTAGCGTAGCGTAGTAACACATGTCAAAAGAATACTGTGACTGTTAATTAAAACGCTACCCACTTTGGCACGGTGTAGCAAATACTTCGAATTTTTAGAATTCGAGTTTTTTAACATAAAATAATAAAATATGTCCGAAAATAATTCATGGCTTGTATTATATTCCGGGGGATACAACACAAACCATGAGGTCGCCGAAGGCACCGACCCATTAAAAGGCCTTAACGTGCCGGGTACAGCTTGCAGTAAGAGCTCACTCTCACTGCTTATTGTATACTCGTCATGGAGGAAAAACTAAAAGTTCATCTTAAACAGGTCCTAAAGCCCAAAACGGTCGCTCCCACAGCAAAATGAAGTTAAAACAAATTGCAGCCAAACATGTTTTCCTTCTAATAGTTTAAAAAAAAATAATATATAGAACAAATTGATGGAAATTATAGCGCTTGAACAAAATACAAGCAACTTTTATATGAAAAATAACTTCAGTAAGATAAGGCATGAAAATTGTGGATGTCGTCTGCTGACCGGCCCAATGCTCTCTTTTTTCGACTTTGTTCACGGCTTGTATATTGCGGGGGTTGCGAAAGATTCCTATGTAAAGTAGTTATGGTCGTAGCATACTGCATGCAGCAGGATGCTATGTAACAGCTAGCAGCAGAACTCTACCCGCAAGTTGCGTCCTATATGGACGGCGTGATTTGGCTAACCGAACGCTACCGAATTGAGACAGAAAAGCGCTTCCACTTCCTTTGAGTTTGACAATTAGCAAGTAAGTAAACAGTCAGCCATACTTATCAAAAGGTTGGGCGAGTTAAGATAACCGAGTGGTAATCATATACCAAATAGAAAGAGCCTGTCCAAGAAAGGAATGAATCTAAAAAATAGAGAGTACATCTTAAAGTGAGGTAAAGATATTCAGCGCTGGCCCGATTTTTCTGCGGATGTACCGGATAAAGAGGGAATACATCCACCTGACCGACATTCCCCAAGGTCTTTAAAATCAGGCTGCTTGACCGTTTGTTAGACACAGGTAACTGAAAACATTTATTTTTATTCGTTGAGGACAATAACAAAAAATAAGAAAAAAACTCGTACAGGAACGAGAAAGGCGGGATACGGCCCATATGAGATGTTCACAAGCTGGACAGACACCTAAGTAGCCCCGTCAGATGTTTCTTCAGTTCTCCACCAGCCGCATAAGAAAAAAATCAAACAACCACATACCTTTCATCTACATCATATGACGAATTGGCGGACATTGGCGTTTGAGAGAAAAGGGAATCTAGTAAGTTTTTATATATTATATATGTCCAGAGTATCCCCAGTTCAAGGCGCGGGCACAAACATGTCCAGACATACACATGTGCCGAAAGTCATGCGAATCAAGTAATTACCTCTGCACGCTTATTGTTAGGTTAACAATTTGTTTAATTAAGGCTTAACTAGTTACTAAGAATTAAATAATAGCTTTCCTCATGAGAAGTGAAACCGGCAAGTGAGGTTGTTAGAGCTAATAAGTCAGGTAATGTTACGTTCTCTACAGCACGTAGAAAGCTGGCTCAGGAGCCGGGGTGGGTCTTTAATAATAATTTATATCGTAATTTGAGCGCCACGTGATTTTTCTATTAACGGGTGTTTCACGAAACCGCTTTTAGTATCAGCAGATTCTATTACGGAATAACCTAACTCCAATCACACACACAAGGAAAAATTATAAAAAAAATAACGTATTTCGAATAATTCAGTAATTTTAATAGGCTGTTTTATTATTTTTGTTTTGTTGTTTTCGAATTCAATCTTATGCTAAGTATAAATGTAATATATATATATAGGACCAAAACCAACACTAGAAATTAATGAAATTCAATGCCTACTTTAATTGAAACAATGCCAGTCAGCCAGCCACTACCAATAATTTTCGCAACCTTTCGTAAATAGATACTTAACTTTTATTTAAATAATTTTTTTTTATTCCTGCCTTCTGCCGTCCATCGTGACTTTTCCATTAAATTAGATAGCTTTCAAACAATTATGCTCTGGTCCAGGCCCCTTTCTTTTCTACGTTCAACTTCTCCTTTTCTTTTTTTTTTAATAATTTTAACCTTCCACTTTTAAATTCTTTTATTTCTAAACTTTGTGCACCTTTTAATTTTTTTTCCGAATCTTAAAAGCACGTCTGCCCTGTTCACTGGCTCGAGAGGAGAGAGACAAAAACCATTCTCCTTCACCCCGACCATAGAGCTATCCGCCAGATTTTTGACTTGAGTGGTACTTTTAATACTTCGGTCAACAATAGTGGCTTTTTAGTATGTGCATTCGCTAATTTAATTGGCTACAAAGTTATTGCATATTTTTTTTTGTGGTTTCGTTCAGTGAATTTTATATTTGCGTGTTGTTTTATTATTTTGTTTTCTTCTTAAAGGGAATCTGGACTGAGTGTTTATGTAAAGATGTTATTTGAACTACTTTATATCACAATGTCGAGCAGTAAACAACAAGCAAAAACAGAATTTGATATCTTGAACATGCGTGGCTGAATAACTTTGCAAAACTAACTAACTAACTATATTTAGCTAAAGAAATAGAGGAACGAATTAAAAATTTCTTATTTACCATATAACGATTTAACAATCTAGATCTAAATTCAAGCTATATACTTTAAGATTGAGTATTCAGTACAAGCGCAAAAATAACGCAATGTAAAGTAAAGTAATTTACAGGATTTCAATTTGCTTACTGATTTTTTAAATAAAAGTACAATTATTTAAGATTTTCTTTACACTTATCCGAGGATATTAGTTAGCTTACTTTACACAATTTTGTAATCTCTTAGCTAATTTCACAAACTCTTTCCCGTAGGCGGTACCAGTAACGTGTACCTCTCTGTATATGTGGGTGTGCCTTTTTTTACCAAATCAGCTTTCTATTTATTATCATAAGTGCCGCCAGTTTTCCTCTCATTATACAGAATTAGCTGCTTTGCAAGGTTGCAGCGATATCCGATGATTTAGACTGATAATCGCTTAGATTTGTAAGGATAGGCGAATGCAGCAATACAAATTTTCCTTCATAATACATAGGGTACTAGATCCACCCTATAATTTCAAGGTTGTGACCAGTTGATGTTATTGTAGTAAAATCCAAGTCCCATCAATCGGGGGATAAAAGAAATCATCGCCTGTAAAACAAATATCCGCAGTAAACCGGTTTTACAATAACACATAACACAGTCAGGACGGACTACATTCCTTACACTGAACACTCACAAAGATAAACTTCCTTGAGGACCGTAACATACTTCCCCTTCCTCAGAGAGATTTCACTGAAATCTCTATGTTCTAATGTTCCCCGTTTTCGAAAGTTAATGAACTAGATCTTATATTTCATCTGTCCTATAGCAGTTATAAGGCTTTAAATCCTTCGCGTGCCACACTCCTTTATCTTTCCCTGTCTTGCAGCGTATATGTCCAGGGCGATAATACTTTAGCAATCTTAAAGGGGCCGACATATTTAGGTGCTAGCTTTGCATTGAAGAATTTCGAAGCTTCAGATAAAACGTAATTCTTGCGCCAAACGACATCGTGAATGAGGTATTTTTGATCTCTACGACGGAAATTATAGGATTTCTTCGCAAGACTAGCTGCTTTATATAATCTCTTCTTCACATCTTTAATAACTTCGCCTAACGCTGTCAATCGTTTGCCTGGGTCATAAACTTCATCTATACCTAATTTTTTATGAGGACGCCCATCTGTAACCATTTCACATCCAAAATTAATGAAGAAAGGAGTCAACCTCGTCGTATCTTGCGTTGAAGTTCGGATTGCACATCCAATTTTCGCTAGACATAGATCCCAATTACGGTGGTTGTCTGAGACATAGGCTCGAGGCATGGACTTTATAACCTGGTTGGTTCTTTCAGAAGGGTTTGCTTGATGATGGTAAAAGGCAGTATACCTAATATCAACACCGTAGCTTTCGCAAAGCTTTTTAAATTCTCGGCTTTTAAACTGGGGTCCATTATCACAAATAAGAGTCTCCGGGACACCCAGAAGAAGAAAAACATTATCCTCCAATAATGAAGTGACAGAGCGCGTTGAAGCTGACCTTAACGAAAACAACAAGGGAAACTTGCTGAAATTGTCAACTATGGATAATATATATGAATATCCCCTCCTCGATCGAGTCAATGGTCCAATAAGATCCATACTAATGGATACCCATGGTTTATCCATTTAACACTGGTTTTATCGACTGACATGTCGAACACTTCTTTACATATCTAGCTACATCCCCCTTCATTTTTGGCCAATAAAACTGTTGACAAAGTCTATCATAAGTCTTTTGAATCCCTACATGCCCAGATGTAGATATATCGTGAGCTTCATAAATCAACTTCTTCCGCTCTTCCTTAGGTATTACCTGCTTCCAGTTATCCGCTTCTATGGTAAGCGCAGGATATCGAGGCCGAACATGTTTCCACAAAATCCCTTTCTCGATACGCCAATCTGGAATTTTGAAGGATTGCTAGTAATTTCACTCTTCATTCTGGTATGCCACTTATCAATCGAAACTACATTTTCGTTGATGCAATCTATTACCTGAACTGATCTTGAAAGCCAATCTGGAAGGAGGTGTTCTTTACATTTTCTATGTACAATTTCAAAATTGTATTGCTGTAGTCGCATCGCCCAACGTGCTAGTCGTCATGTGGGATCTTTTAGGTTATGTAGCCAGACCAAGGATGCGTGGTCCGTTACGACTGTAAAGTTATACCCTTCGAGATACGATCTTAGCTTCTCGATAGCCCACAGGACCGCTAGGCACTCCCTCTCTGTTGTAGAGTAATTTCTCTCGCATCTGTTCAGAGATCGGATTAAATATGCGATTATTTGGTCTTCTCCGTCAATATTTTGCATCAGTACTGCCCCTAATCCATATCCTGAGGCATCGGTATGGACGAAAAACGGAAAATCAAAATCGGGACAACTTAGTACTGGTGCGGAAACTAGTTTATCCTTAATTGACTGGAATGCCTGCTCGCATTCAGGTGACCAAACAAACCTTTTATGTTTCTTGAGAAGCTGGGTAATCGGTGCAATCATTGAGGAAAAATTTGTCAGGAATCTTCTGTACCACGCAACGGTACCTATAAATCTTCGTACCTCAGAGACTGTCTTAGGACTCGATATGTTGAGGATGCAACTTACTTTATCTGGGTGGACTTGTAAACCTTGTTCCCCTACCACGTAGCCTAAATAACGTAATTCGGGACGATAAAATTCGCACTTTTCATAGTTGATGACTAAACCGGCTTCGTGCAGTCTACTTAAAACCTTGTTTAATACTTGCAGATGATCATGGAAATTCTTGGTTACAATAATGACGTCGCCTAGATATACGAAAATATGACTCTCTAAATCAGAAAGGACTCGGTCGATTAAACGCTGCCACGTTGCTGGGGAGTTTGTTAACCCGAAGGGCATTCGCCGAAATTGAAACAGTCCTCGGCTTGGCACAGTAAATGCCGTGTACTGCTTGGAATCGTTTGCCATGGGAACTTGCCAAAAAGCCGATTTAATATCCAAGGAAGTCATGTACCTCGCGTTTCGAAATTTATCCAATGTGGCGGAAACATACGGCAACGGATACGCGTCCTTCTTTGTCACCTAGTTCAGCTTCCTAAAATCGACGCAAAACCGATAACTCCCGTCTTTTTTTTTACCATGACTACAGGTGATGCCCAAGGACTATTTGATGGCGAAACCGGGTAATAGCGTTGTTTAATAGGTAAGGAATCCGTTTGTATCACGTGTTCAACCATATTGATACATCCCAGAACCGAACCCATTTTAGTTTTGGTTTCCTTAATTAAACTTTCAAGTTTCCCTCTTTGGTCCAGGGACAAGTTCGATCTACTTTCAAGGAAATTCAAAAAGTTAGGGCCGTCATTATCAAATTCCCATGCCTCCCTTGCCAAATTCACTGATATTCCCATAGATCTCCAAAAGTCAGCACCTAATATGATCTTATGAGGTAGTTCCGGTATAACAAGTATTTCTAGAACCTTCACTCGTCCTTGTAATTCTAACGGTAAACTGATTTCACCCGCAACATGTATCCTATATCCATTCGCTAGTGTAGCTGACTGCGCACAAGTATCCCGCAAAGATAGGTTCAAACTACTTAATGCCTCCCATCCTATTCCTCCTATAATGGTTCGAGATGCACCCGAGTCCAGCAATCCCACAAGCTTTATCCCAAAAATTGTCACTTCTAGGAATGGTCGCACATCATCTTTACCACGAGTAAAAACGTAATCCACTAGAAAGTGTAATGTGTTATCGTTCCTATAATTTTTCTTAATCACGGCGGCTTCTAAGGATTTACCGGAGCTCGAGACGCCGCTTATTGTTGAGCTCTTCTCTCGTTTCCCGTCTGTTGAACTTCGTGCTTCCCTGAATTATTAGGAGAATTACTCGTGCCTACTTGATTGGCTTGACTCCCCCTGTAGTTATTACATTGCGATCGGATAATTCCAGGTGTTCCGCAACCGAAACATCTTAAATTTCGACGACAAAATCGGGCTATGTGACCCTCACGACCGCACTTGAAACACTTTATACTAGGTCTTGAATTATTCCGTGAATCAAGCAATACTGTAACTGGAGGCGCCTCAGAGGCAATGTATGCTAAATCTGGTTCTAATAGAATAGTATTACGCTTGGTTGGTGGGGGGGGGGGGCAAATGTCTCAACTGAGGTACTGATTGCTTCTAAACGTCTACCTAAATCTACAAGATCTTGGAAGGTATCTACTTCCGTTAAACCTAGTTGCGTTTGATAGAAAGGAGATATATTACGCTGTAAAATTCGAAGCTGTTGAGCTTCCGTTAAAGGAGTCGTTAGCCTAGAAAACATACTTGACATGACTGCAGCGTATGTCCCTATAGTCTCGGCTTTTCCTTGCGTTCTCCTTTTAATCTTCTAAAAGCCGATCGTCGTAATCAGCCGGCAAGAATTCCTTCCTTAGCTCTTTTACCAAATCTGACCAGGAATGAAAACTAGTTTTGTTTGCTCTGTACCATATTAGGGCACGGCCCGAAAACAAATCGAGAGCGGATCTGAAAAGCTGTGATTTGCTGACCCCTCTAGCTTCACTTAACTCGATCACTCGCTCCAAAAACGTACTAAGAGATTGCCCTTGCTCCCCAGAAAAAGAAATATTCCATTTGTACAATGGCACCGTAGATCGGGTTGTAAGGATAGTAGAATTATGGGACAAAAAAAATCATCCTCTGACGCAGACGAATCTCCAGCTGGATCGTCGCCTTCAACTTTAGTTTGTAGTGAACCGAGTGCAAGTATTACTTCTCCCCTAATTTTCTTCTTCGCATTTATGTGTTCCTCTTCCTCTGCTTCAAACCTTTTAAGCCTTCCAAGGGCACATTCTATTTTAGTAGCGATTTTTTTGTGCTCCACAGAGCCCAAGTCACTCTTGAAAGTTGATATCAGACCGTTTATTTCCTCAACTTTTTTGGCAAGGCCTCTAAGTCTTCTTCAGCTCCAATCGGATACGGCTCTACCACCGTTGACTTCCCTAGCTTCTCAGTTTTTAAAGCAGCCCTCAAATTAACCCGCATATCTTCAACCCTTCCAAGAGATAAGCCACGAATTGTGAGCTCATACGTAAGTTCTTCCTGGTTAAGCCTGTTAATTTCCATGGTCAAAATCGGTGTGGAAACTATTCAATATGGTAATTACAATACGTAAAGACTAATGGTAATAACTCCAGTGAAGCCAGTTCTAAAATTCCTCTCCCAAGAAACTTATATCGTACACTCCAATATCAACGTGTCGAAGCTCATGTAAAAAGAAGAAAGGCACCCCCTTTTCCACTAATCGGCTATAAGTTATTAGCACAACAGTATTAACCGCTTCTCTTACCGACGAAATTCAAAATATTTCTTTTAAGGTATCTTACCTTCGGAACTAAGCTAGAACGACCAATCCGAAACCTCTCTAAGATGGATTTTAGAAAACTGTCTCTAAGCTATCAAATAAACTAGATTTTCCACGAAACTTGACTTTAGATTGAGGTATAAATCATTTTCTGGGGAGTAACCTGGCCAAAATTTTAATATTCCCTATATTTTTAAAATTTAATGTAAGTTTAAGATAATCCAACTTCGCTTATACATGAGAATTGTAACTCCAACTAAATTCACCAACTTAAACTCTTCGAAGGTTTATGTTAATAGCACTAAAACTAAAAGTACGTATAGTTATGTAATAAATGCTCCGTGTTGTAGTAATCGATTTCTTATACTTCTTATACTATTTCAAATACTAATCGAAAGAAATTTGAATACAAAAATAAAATCTAAATGATCTCTGTGGTTATGTCTATGTATATATATATATTGAACTAACACAATTCCCTGAAAGTGGCGAAACCAACTCGAGAAAATCTCACTTGACTTACTCGACGGGATCACAACCGAGAGCAGCTTCTTTGTTAACTAATGTCAATATTACTGTTCGAACCAAATCGCTTCGAATATATTTTTCTAAACAGAAAATTTCTAAAAGAAAACATGCTGAAAACAAAGCATAAAATTTTTAGTAAACATATCTCTAATTTGATTACTATTAAGCAAAAAACATGTACACCATCCAGCATAGCCATGTATTTGTCATGTTTATAACATATTGCACAAATACAACATAAAATTATAACCTCAATGAGCAGATCAAATAAAAATTATTACCATTTGTTAGATTCGTGATAAAAAACAATTCCTGAAAAGGGAACATATTAAAATATACCATACTAAAATTAAGTTCTGAAAAGACAATAAATTCAATCTAATTACAATTTTCTTAAAAAATAGGTAAAACATCTAACAAAAGCATGTGTATAATCAGTCAAGCCGATCAATTTGCATCATTATCATCATTACAAGTATCATCGAACGGGAATTTCTCTTTTTGCAAATATAATTTAATTTAACACAGCAGCATGTGAAGCTCTAATTTCTTGTTGCTATGCATTTTTGTTCGTTGCTAGGCAAATTTTATCGCTAGTACCGTAAGATCACAGCTGCACTGCCAATTCTTGTAGTCATGCGCCGCTGCTACTCTATCAGTGGTGTCGTGTGCAAGCAAGGGCTATATAAACGACAAGCTGACTGATCTCGACCTCTTTTTGTACTTGGCATCGCTTGGGGTAAGTTGGCTAGTTAGGGACTAACATTTATATCGGGTATCGACTGATATATAACTTTTAACAATTAACAAAACACTTTATTTCTGGTCTCGACGGAAATAAAGAATCTTGCTTCGGGTCTGGACTGAAGTTAAGATATTTACTAACACTCACTTTAAGTCGGGTCTCGACTGACTTAAAGAATATTATCTCGGGTCTCGACTGAGATAATCTTTTACTAACCAAACACTTTATTTCTGGTCTCGACGGAAATAAAGAATCTTGCTTCGGGTCTCGACTGAAGTTAAGATATTTACTAACACTCACTTTAAGTCGGGTCTCGACTGACTTAAAGAATATTATCTCGGGTCTCGACTGAGATAATCCTTTACTAACAAACACTTTATTTCTGGTCTCGACGGAAATAAAGAATCTTGCTTCGGGTCTCGACTGAAGTTCAGATATTTACTAACACTCACTTTAAGTCGGGTCTCGACTGACTTAAAGAATATTATCTCGGGTCTCGACTGAGATAATCCTTTACTAACAAACACTTTATTTCTGGTCTCGACGGAAATAAAGAATCTTGCTTCGGGTCTCGACTGAAGTTAAGATATTTACTAACACTCACTTTAAGTCGGGTCCCGACTGACTTAAAGAATATTATTTCGGGTCTCGACTGAGATAATCCTTTACTAACAAAACACTTTATTTCTGGTCTCGACGGAAATAAAGAATCTTGCTTCGGGTCTCGACTGAAGTTAAGATATTTACTAACATTCACTTTAAGTCGGGTCTCGACTGACTTAAAGAATATTATCTAGGGTCTCGACTGAGATAATCTTTTACTAACCAAAATCTTTATTTCTGGTCTCGACGGAAATAAAGAATCTTGCTTCGGGTCTCGACTGAAGTTAAGATATTTACTAACACTCACTTTAAGTCGGGTCTCGACTGGCTTAAAGAATATTATCTCGGGTCTCGACTGAGATAATCTTTTACTAACAAACCACTTTATTTCTGGTCTCGACGGAAATAAAGAATCTTGCTTCGGGTCTCGACTGAAGTTAAGATAATCTTACTAACATTAGCACTTTATTTCTGGTCTCGACGGAAATAAAGAATTGTTCTAACAAAATATTAGAACAAAGGGTCTTAACATTAGCTTAAAGCCAATTTCCTCAAGTGCCAAGGTGGAGATCGGTGAGCACCAGTCACTTGTAACATTTTAATACTTATTCATATATCTATTTGACTATATTTTAACTTATATATATCTATATTATACATCTTGTGTGCACATTTTACATATATTTTTATTACATTTTTTGACGATCTTATATTACAACTTGGTGCTAATAAGTGTTTTCAGTGTGATACAAAATTCTCAGACCCAAACTTATGTATAGACTTTTGTCTCAACATATCTATTTCTGAAAATCGTATATCATTAATCGGTGTCAATTAGTGTGTTTTCTAGTGTGTGTTGATCTCTGACCCAACAGTTTATATAATCCTGTCTTAATACGATTGCTCAAGTTATTTAAGCTAAGTAAATGTGCCAGTGTTTTGAAGTTAAGTTATTTTAACTTTGCTCTATATTAACCCTATATTGAATATCTATTTATATATTTATTATAAACAATCCTGTAAGTGTGTTTCCCTAAACGTTAGAATCGTTGACCTGAAAATTTGATATATAATCTGATCTTAATATAATTAGTGGGCAGTCTTAAAAAATAAGTGCAGTATTTACTTGAAAGTTAAAATAAAGTGAGTAGTGTTGATTCGTTGTTAAGAAATAGACCACTGATCTTGATCCAAATTTACCAGTGCATTCATTTCAGTCACTTAATCAAATTTGCGTGTGCGTTCTATTAACGGACAGTACATTTTATGGTCCTTCGAGCCGGATGTAAGGTTTAGTGTTTTTCTTATCAATCTTTTCATTATGTGTGCACTTCAAAAACTTTTGGGCAACCAAGCCACCTCGGCAATAATCTTCGAAAAATCGTTCAATAACTACAACAGAACTGATGTAGAAAAACGAACGAAAGGTCTTATTTCTGAGCGATTAACCGCTCTAAGTGAAATTTGGTCAGAGTACAAGAAAGATCATTATACACTTATTCAAGCCACGCAGGCTTTGGAAGATAGTGAACTTCAAAAGTATGATTATTTCGCAATGGATCAATTTTCAAAGGTGGAAAATCAATACTTTACTTTTCGAGGTATTCTTAGGGATGCATTAGATGCATTCGAAACAAAGGTTGAACCAAGCCCAAAATCAGAACATGAAACTTCATCGTCTCTGAGACTACCTAGCATCACAATCCCAAAATTCTCAGGATCTTATGATTCTTGGAGACCTTTTCACGATCTTTTCAAGTCCTTGGTGCATTCAAATTCTGCGTTATCACCGGTGCAGAAATTGCATTATTTGATATGATATTTGGTATGATAACAAACGAGCCTTGGTAAACGCTCAATTGAAAGCACTCTTTAATCTACCCAAGGCATCACATGAATCAGCCAAGGCTATCAAAACCTTGCTAGATAAGTCTTCCGAATGTATCTTCGAACTCGAGGCATTGCAAGTTTCCACTAAGCAATGGGATGCAATTCTCATCTATATGGTGGTACAATGTTTACCAGCAGAAACGCACCGTGCATGGGAACAAGAGGTCAATACAGCAGAAGGACTTCCCACTTTCGAATCCTTAAAAATATTTTTACAATCTAGATTTAGAATTTTAGAAGCCATAGTCGATACCAAACCGCCACTAGCCAACAAAAATGCTCAAGTCCCGAGAGCATCTACCCATTTTACTTCATACAACCAAGCATGTCCTTTGTGCAAAGAGCAGCACCGTCTATTTAAATGTCCGAAATTCATAAAACTTGATTTAGACAATAAATTCCAAATTGTCACATCAAATCAATTGTGTAATAATGGCCTATCAAAGGGCCACAACACGAAAACTTGTACAAGTAAGTTTTCATGTCAGCGATGTGGAAGGAGGCATCATTCTTTACTTCACAGAAATAATGCCACTCCAAGGGCCTCGAGCCAATTCAAGCCAAGGGAGCAGCAATCAGAAGCTCAACCTTGCCATTCACCTTCCACATCCAAAATACTCTTCACACGCTTCACGCAAAAAACCACCGTACCAAACAAGCACTGCTTGCAACAGCATTGTTAAACGTTTCTACAAAAAAGGGAAACATGTTGGTATTAAGAGCACTGATAGATTCAGGCTCTCAAGTTTCATTTGTAACCCAAGCCGCCGCACGTAAGCTGCAATCATCCACTACGAACGTGGAAATTCAAATCACTGGCCTGGGAAAAACTGAAACTACAAATGTTCAAAAAAAAACCGTATTGAACATTTATACTTATTCAACCTCAACTAAGGCAACCGCAGTTACAGTCCTTATAGTGGATACAATTACGGACATTTTACCTCCTTCAACCATTCCTAACAAAGAATGGAGTCATATACATGAGCTACCACTTGCCGATCCGTTTTTCTTTAAACCAGGAAAAATTGACCTGCTTTTAGGAGCAGATGTGTATAGCGAAATTCTCTTGGAAGGCTTACGGAAAGGTCCTCCAGGAACACCAACTGCCCAAAACAGTACCCTCGGATGGATACTTTTCGGAAAGCTAAAAAATACATCCACATTCTTAACAGCAAAGGCTCATTACGACGACGACACTTCACTGGATAAACTTTTACGTCAGTTTTGGGAAACTGAAGAAGTTAATCCAGGAAGAAAGCTGTCTAAAGCCGATCAAGAATGTGAAGAGTTTTATCAAAAAACTCATGTTCGTAACGCACATGGCCGTTACGAAGTACGTTTGCCTTTCACCGCAGAAAGTCCTAGTCTAGGTGACTCTCGTGGTATGGCATTACGCAGGTTCTACAGCCTAGAACGGCAGTTAGAACGAAATCCTGAACTCTACCAGGAATACAAAGCTTGTATTAATGAATACAAGACACTAGGTCACACGACAGTGGCTAATAAGATAGTAAGCAATGAACAAAGCTACTATCTTCCTCATCTTGCTGTTATCATAGATAGCACCACTACAAAGGTTCGCGTCGTCTTTGATGCTTCAGCAAAAACGACTAATGGAAAAAGTCTAACCGAACAGCTGCATACGCGTCCAGTACTGCAGTCTGAACTCTTCTCAATCATCCTCAGATGGCGAAAGTACAAATTCGCTATGTCTGCTGACATAGTGAAAATATACAGGATGATAAAAGTACAACCTCCAGATCAAACCTACCAAAGAATATTTTGGAGGAATAATTAAAATGAACGTATTAAAGATTACAAATTAACTACTGTAACCTTTCGCACCACGCCAGCCCCATATCTCGCAATAAAAACGCTCAATCAACTAGCCATTGATGAAGCTGACAAATTCCCCGAAGCGGCGAAGATAATGTCTAGTAACTTCCATGTTGATGACCTTCTTACAGGCTCAGATACAAAGGAAGAAGCCTTCCAAATACAAGATCAACTCATCAATATGTTACCTTCCGGTGGGTTCAACTTGAGGAAATGGGTTAGCAATTCTTCAGATTTACTAACTAGGATCCCCGAACCATACAGAGACGTTGAATTTCCTTTGCGATTCGCAAGCGATGAGTCCGTAAAAACATTAGGCATTCATTGGTTTCCAGGATCTGATTGCTTCACGCTACAATACAAAAGTAAATCAGATTGCCTCTCTATAAAGCGTTCTATTCTTTCAGAAATTGCAACGCTTTTCGATCCACTTGGCTGGATATCTCCAATTATAAATACTGCTAAAATCTTAATGCAAGCTTTTTGGTTTGCAGGATGTTCATGGGTTAAACCAATCCCGGCACACATTGTTAAGCAGTGGCGCGAATTAAAATCAGAATTACATCATATTAGTAGCATCAACATACCACATAGGTTACATACTACAAATAACTTATCCACTGCATCCTGGGCAGCATTCAAACGCTCCAAGAAAAGAAATCAGCGATTCACCATCAAAGATAGTCCTAAAGTTAAAATAAGACTTTTGGCTTTAAATTATTCAATAAGAATTATGTTTTCTTTTCTTACACCATAGTTCCTTATTTATTCATTCCCCTTCCCCCTAACTTTGTCATTTCAACTCTCAATCGTTAGGTGGTTACTGGAAAATTGTGTGCCTTATAAAGGATAAACATTTCCTATGGTTTATAAATACAACATAACATCGATCTAATTCTAGTTCTCGTAAACCAAGCATTCTATTTTATCCCGAGCAAAGGAAGCAAATTTATATGAGCAACACAACACCGAACCTTTTTCTTAATTAATTGCTTAGTCAGTGAGTTCAAAATTACTTCTTTCTTATAGATGTAGCTTAAGGATCTTTATTTGAAAGACACTTACAGTCTTTCAACGGGGGGCAGTATGTTCGAACCAAATCGCTTCGAATATATTTTTCTAAACAGAAAATTTCTAAAAGAAAACATGCTGAAAACAAAGCATAAACTTTTTAGTAAACATATCTCTAATTTGATTACTATTAAGCAAAAAACATGTACACCACCCAGCATAGCCATGTATTTGTCATGTTTATAACATATTGCACAAATACAACATAAAATTATAACCTCAATGAGCAGATCAAATAAAAATTATTACCATTTGTTAGATTCGTGATAAAAAACAATTCCTGAAAAGGGAACATATTAAAATATACCATGCTAAAATTAAGTTGTGAAAAGACAATAAATTCAATCTAATTACAATTTTCCTAAAAAATAGGTAAAAAAAGCATGTGTATAATCAGTCAAGCCGATCAATTTGCATCATTATCATCATTACAAGTATCATCGAACGGGAATTTCTCTTTTTGCAAATATAATTTAATTTAACACAGCAGCATGTGAAGCTCTAATTTCTTGTTGCTATGCATTTTGTTCGTTGCTAGGCAAATTTTATCGCTAGTACCGTAAGATCACAGCTGCACTGCCAATTCTTGTAGTCATGCGCCGCTGCTACTCTATCAGTGGTGTCGTGTGCACGCAAGGGCTATATAAACGACAAGCTGACTGATCTCGACCTCTTTTTGTACTTGGCATCGCTTGGGGTAAGTTGGCTAGTTAGGGACTAACATTTATATCGGGTATCGACTGATATATAACTTTTAACAATTAACAAAACACTTTATTTCTGGTCTCGACGGAAATAAAGAATCTTGCTTCGGGTCTCGACTGAAGTTAAGATATTTACTAACACTCACTTTAAGTCGGGTCTCGACTGACTTAAAGAATATTATCTCGGGTCTCGACTGAGATAATCTTTTACTAACCAAACACTTTATTTCTGGTCTCGACGGAAATAAAGAATCTTGCTTCGGGTCTCGACTGAAGTTAAGATATTTACTAACACTCACTTTAAGTCGGGTCTCGACTGACTTAAAGAATATTATCTCGGGTCTCGACTGAGATAATCCTTTACTAACAAACACTTTATTTCTGGTCTCGACGGAAATAAAGAATCTTGCTTCGGGTCTCGACTGAAGTTAAGATATTTACTAACACTCACTTTAAGTCGGGTCTCGACTGACTTAAAGAATATTATCTCGGGTCTCGACTGAGATAATCTTTTACTAACCAAACACTTTATTTCTGGTCTCGACGGAAATAAAGAATCTTGCTTCGGGTCTCGACTGAAGTTAAGATATTTACTAACACTCACTTTAAGTCGGGTCTCGACTGACTTAAAGAATATTATCTCGGGTCTCGACTGAGATAATCCTTTACTAACAAACACTTTATTTCTGGTCTCGACGGAAATAAAGAATCTTGCTTCGGGTCTCGACTGAAGTTAAGATATTTACTAACACTCACTTTAAGTCGGGTCTCGGCTGACTTAAAGAGTATTATCTCGGGTCTCGACTGAGATAATCCTTTACTAACAAACACTTTATTTCTGATCTCGACGGAAATAAAGAATCTTGCTTCGGGTCTCGACTGAAGTTAAGATATTTACTAACACTCACTTTAAGTCGGGTCTCGACTGACTTAAAGAATATTATCTCGGGTCTCGACTGAGATAATCCTTTACTAACAAAACACTTTATTTCTGGTCTCGACGGAAATAAAGAATCTTGCTTCGGGTTTCGACTGAAGTTAAGATATTTACTAACATTCACTTTAAGTCGGGTCTCGACTGACTTAAAGAATATTATCTCGGGTCTCGACTGAGATAACCTTTTACTAACCAAACACTTTATTTCTGGTCTCGACGGAAAGAAGGAATCTTGCTTCGGGTCTCGACTGAAGTTAAGATATTTACTAACACTCACTTTAAGTCGGGTCTCGACTGGCTTAAAGAATATTATCTCGGGTCTCGACTGAGATAATCTTTTACTAACAAACCACTTTATTTCTGGTCTCGACGGAAATAAAGAATCTTGCTTCGGGTCTCGACTGAAGTTAAGATAATCTTACTAACATTAGCACTTTATTTCTGGTCTCGACGGAAATAAAGAATTGTTCTAACAAAATATTAGAACAAAGGGTCTTAACATTAGCTTAAAGCCAATTTCCTCAAGTGCCAAGGTGGAGATCGGTGAGTACCAGTCACTTGTAACATTTTAATACTTATTCATATATCTATTTGACTATATTTTAACTTATATATATCTATATTATACATCTCGTGTGCACATTTTACATATATTTTTATTACATTTTTTGACGATCTTATATTACAACTTGGTGCTAATAAGTGTTTTCAGTGTGATACAAAATTCTCAGACCCAAACTTATGTATAGACTTTTGTCTCAACATATCTATTTCTGAAAATCGTATATCATTAATCGGTGTCAATTAGTGTGTTTTCTAGTGTGTGTTGATCTCTGACCCAACAGTTTATATAATCCTGTCTTAATACGATTGCTCAAGTTATTTAAGCTAAGTAAATGTGCCAGTGTTTTGAAGTTAAGTTATTTTAACTTTGCTCTATATTAACCCTATATTGAATATCTATTTATATATTTATTATAAACAATCCTGTAAGTGTGTTTCCCTAAACGTTAGAATCGTTGACCTGAAAATTTGATATATAATCTGATCTTAATATAATTAGTGGGCAGTCTTAAAAAATAAGTGCAGTATTTACTTGAAAGTTAAAATAAAGTGAATAGTGTTGATTCGTTGTTAAGAAATAGACCACTGATCTTGATCCAAATTTACCAGTGCATTCATTTCAGTCACTTAATCAAATTTACGTGTGCGTTCTATTAACGGACAGTACAATTACCACGACTTGCTTAACTTATATTTAAAATTCCAATTGCTACGAGATGTACAATTCAATTTGAGATTCAAGGTATCGCCTTAAGTATAATGTCGAATGGGGATTATGGCCTATTCCGACTCGAGTTTTCATTTGAATGTAGCGAGCTATGGCGAGTACTCTACTGATATACCACATTTGGGTCTCTTAGTTGTTTCCCAATCAACGTTTTACGCTTCAATTAGCCTTGCTCTTTACTTAATTTTCAAAATAGCACGAACAAAAAAAAAAGCAAAATGAAGACTTCAGATCAGTTCCAGCTGATTTATGATTTATTTGGGCAACGGACAGCTTACCTATTTCCAAATAATAAATATCATTCCCATTATAAAAAAAACTAATGAATTTAATTCAAACCAAAGCTCTAACTCTTAAAGTGGTTGGACTTTTCCTGCATTAAAAAAAAATTAATTCCTTGTTCACCCAATTAAGTAACGTTCCATAATTTTGATTATCTTACTAAGTTTATCAAAGTTACCCCGAAATTAGCTTTGAAATGAGTTGATAATTTTATATATATTGAATATTGCTAATTATCTGCGGGTATAAACACCTCCTCATACAATCCAGCCGTATTGAGAAATTTATATTTGTACCTAAATATTCAATTAATAGGACTTAGTCAAATCTGATTTATAGTTCAGTTGGAGAATGAAATAACAACGCTGCTAGAATTGAAACGTAGCGCAATAAATACTAATATATATTCATATATGTATATATAAATAACCTTCTCTGAACTCCTTACCAACACTATAACAAAACCAGATGTATGTAACCCTCCTGCATCAATAACAATATTCCTTTCCGAGCTCGTTTGTACTATTCCACTTTCAATGCCAAGATATTACTTTACCTTTAGAACTAAATTAAATCAAAAGGTTCTCTCACAAGCGCTTAACTTATATAGTTTGAATACTTTTCCACCACACAACCGCTGATAAATTATTGACGCGACAGCACTACGTACTTCAGTTACAAACGAAAATAAAGATATTTTCTTTTAATGTACTTCTGAGAATTTAGAGCAGTATTTCCCAACGTGGGGCGCACGCCCCACAGGGGGGCAGTTCGATTACTAAGGGGGGCAATTCGAAAATTCTTGAATTACTAAAGTTTTTTTTTTTTTTTGTAATTTTAATATTTTAATAAATATTTATGACTACATAATATATTCTTTTCTTTGTTTCATTCTTGCAAAGAAATTACATATTGTCAATAAATTTCGTCACAGATTTTCTAAAACTAATTTGTAATTCTAATTTACAACCAAAATGAATATAATTATTTTGATGCGACAACATAAAGAACTTCAAAATGGTTTTAGGCAAGTAAAATGAGTAATGAATGACAGTTCAAATATCTTAATGGCTTGTGTATAAACTAAAAGAGGAATATCTATAGCACCTTTGGCCAAGGTGCTTAAAGGAGATGTAAAGTTCTGTCAAATAAAATTCTCATTTCTCTCAAAAGGATCAGAGAATTCAGCATGAGTTTCTCTCACTTAATTTCTTCAGAGCAAAATGTATGTAAACAAAATCACATGTTGTTCAAAAATATCCTAGGATTACAGCAACAAACATTGGGCTATCCCACACGAGTATTCTTAATGCAGTATGCAAACCGGTTTTCTAGCGAAGAGGTGAAAAGAAGCAAAGAGGTATCTCTCCAAAGTGTAGATTAGATTGGGATTTCAGCAAAAAACCTTGGGATAAAACGTGCATTCACAAAAGCGCGGGAGCATTATGTGAGAGTAAAATCTGAAAACTCTGCTCCTTTTCAGTGTTTCGCATTATTGCTTAGCATTCACCGTTGGTGTTAATTTGAAATAAGCGCCCATTAAATTAAAAAATAAAAAAATATATACATTATATAAATATTAGTGATATATAAATGGTATGTAAATTCAATTATTAATTTCTATTTTAGAAGCATCAATTTCCAGAAAAATTTATCAAATGAAAAAGTATGTTTTTTTGCGGTGGGTTGAATGTGTCATACATATTTACATATGCATTTTTAGTCGTACGTTTACTCCAGTTCATATTATTTTTTTTAAGTTTTTATGTATTTCTTTCAGCCCATAGTGAAATGAGTGGTGCAAACAAGAAAAAAATTCGTCAGTATTCGGAGGAATATTTAAAATTTGGTTTCATACTTGCTGTCCACGATGAACGGTCACCTTTTTGCTTTTATGCCAACACTGCTTAACTAACGAATCAATGAAACGTATTAAGGCACAATTTAAGGGAAAACATAATGCTCATATTAATTCAGATTTGAATTACTTTCAAACTTTGGAGAAAATTTTTGAAAAAAAAGAGTAACATTAAAGTCTCTAGTTACTGCTCATAATGCAACTATCAATCGTACTCTTGAGGCTAGTTATCAAATTTCATTACTCATCACTAAATCTGGGAAAAATCATACTACAGGGGAGAATTTAATTAAACCATCAATATCAGCATTTCTAAAACGGTTATAAGAAAAGATGACAAAGACGTTAAAGCTATGCCACTAAATAACGATACTGTTAGCAGAAGAATAGACGAAATGAGTGAGGATATTGAAATACAACTTGTTGAAAACCTAAAAACAACTTTGAGAGACAGTGAGGCCGTACTTATAACTTACGTAAGACATATTGATAAAGGTGATTTTGCTGAAGAAATGTTGCTCTGTTAAGCATTAGAAAGCACAACTACCTCCAAAGATATATGTAGTAAGCTAAAAAATTACTTAGATCTCAATAATATACCAATGACAAATATAACATCTTGTGCTGCAGATGGTGCTCCTAATATGGTGGGGAAGAGAAATGGTTGCTTAAAATTGATGAAAGATGAGATGAGATTTTCTGATTTGAAACAAATTGATTTCCCAACTTTGATGATGCAGCCAATGTTAGTAGATTTGTCTGATATTTCAAATATGCAGTATCAAGAAGAACTCGCAGAAATGCAAAGTGATGAGTCAATTAAAACTTTATTTAATATAAAAGGAGCGATGACATGGCTTTGTGAGGAAACCGAAATCAAATATCCAAATGCAACCAAATGTGCAAGAGAACTATTGTTACTGTTTCCATCTTCATATTTAGCTGAATGCGGATTTAGTGCCATAAATGATTTGCTGCTAAAAAAAAAAAGAAATCGGCTGGATATAACAAAACGCGGAGACTTGAGACTGAAGTTAACTAAATTGGAACCTGACATAAAATCTCTTTGCAGTAAGCATCAATCGCAAAGATCTCACTAAATTTAAATAATAAATAATCACTAATAATTAAAATAATATCTTTCATTAAAATTATTTTGTACTTGAATTTCAGCTTTCCATTATATGTTTTGAAAATTTACTTACTGTGTTTGCTCAATAATATCCTAGTGATTTCTTCTTAAAACCTATCATTAAAGTTCCTTTAGTGAAATTGCAAACAATATTTGAATATCAAAAATTATGTTAATGTTAGGGGGGGGGGGGGCATAAGAAATTTAGAAAGCCTTAGGTGGGGTATAGCAAAAAAAAGGTTGGGAAACACTGATTTAGAGTGAATGGTACATAGTTGACCATTAACTGGTAGCATAGATGACCAGTGATAGCACATTAGAAGAAACCAAACCAAAAATGGACAAAAGACATAGGTACATAGAGCTATCTACAATACAATCATGTGCCGACGAATCATGTCCCAAAAAAAAAAGGTAAAATTATCGTACCTTAATGACCTGAAAAGGAAGGAACTCAGCGTTGATACAAACGGAAATGCAAAATCGAAATAACACAAAATCGTTTTCTAGGTTCTATAATACATACATATAATATGTTTAAAAAAGATATGAACTTCAACTCAGATTGTAATCACTAGAAAGTTTTTAATTTGTTAATCCACTCCCACTAAATTTCCATATTATTGAACACCAATATACATATAAATTGGTGGCTAGCACTAGTAAGAGCAGCCAGCAGTTGCAAAATAATAATGTTGAAGCTAAATAATCAATGGAACTCAGGCCATTTCACGGAACTAGGTATACTCAGCATAATACATGTATGTTATAAATTCATAGGAACACTGCAGGAGATTGGTGACAACAATTATTGATGTGGCAATTATACCGCCTAAAACTTGTATAAACTTAAAAGGAAAAAAAAAATAAATCGGGGGAAAAACCTTTCTTGAAATTAATTCGTAATTAAATGTGCAATATATATTTTCTACTCACTCGTTTATACGTATATTCATAGTAACAAAAAATTTTATCTATATCAAAAATTTATTAAAACTCGATATATGTCGGAGGAAGAGAGAATATAAGATGTACTTCAACTCACAATATTCACAACACATAAACCACCACCATCTGACTGACTGGCAAATCAATTAATCGAAATCACATCCATTGTCGTAGCTATATGAACTAAAGATCTGACCTATAAACAAAAATGTTGAAGTACAGCTGCACGCAGGTCGTATCAGTGTGCCCCAATCATGATAACAAAAAAAAAAAATTTCGAACATGAACAATACTGCTGCTTATCGCAGCACAACAATTCGGTTCCACTTATTACGTGTTGCAAATTCTGAGAAACTCTACAATGTACGTACAGACTTAGTACCGCTGAACTTGAACGTGGATTAATGGTCCTTCCGTTTGACCTCTTCGACCTTTGACCTTCAGCTGTACAACTTTTCTTTCAGATAGATTTTAACATATATATATATATATATATTTTTTTTAAATAGCTCTAAATAAAATACCGACTACTATATGTCCACCTGTAAATATAATTTTTATCAGCAAATCAGCTGCACAAGACGTTGCAGGATTCGATTATTAAAATCCAAGATGATACGATTTGAGATTTCTAAATGAAACTCATGCGTAAATTATATACTGGTCACCAGATGTTAAGGTGATTCGATTCCCAGTTATGCTCCTATTTAACATTTTAGTGGCCCTACTTTGGGCGCCAAAATTTTGTTACGTTCTCTACAGCACGTAGAAAGCTGGCTCAGGAGACGGGGTGGGTCTTTAATAATAATTTATATCGTAAGTTGAGCGCCACGTGATTTTTCTATTAACGCGTGTATCACGAAACCGCTTTTAGTATCAGCAGATTCTATTACGGAATAACCTAACTCCAATCACACACACAAGGAAAAATTATAAAAAAATAACGTATTTCGAATAATTCAGTAATTTTAATAGGCTGTTTTATTATTTTTGTTTTGTTGTTTTCGAATTCAATCTTATGCTAAGTATAAATGTAATATATATATATAGGACCAAAACCAACACTAGAAATTAATGGAATTCAATGACTACTTACATTAGCCTACTTTTAGTACTTCGGTCAACAATAGTGTAGTATGTGCATTCGCTAATTTAATTGGCTACAAAGTTATTGCATATTTTTGTTTTTGTGGTTGCGTTCAGTGAATTTTATATTTGCGTGTTGTTTTATTATTTTGTTTTCTTCTTAAAGGGAATCTGGACTGAGCGTTTATGTAAAGATGTTATTTGAACTACTTGATATCACAATGTCGAGCAGTAAACAGCAAGCAACAACAGAACTTGATATCTTGAACATGCGCGGCTGAATAACTTTGCAAAACTAACAAACTAACTATATTTAGCTAAAGAAATAGAGGAACGAATTAAAAATTTCTTATTTACCATATAACGATTTAACAATCTAGATCTAAATTCAAGCTATATACTTTAAGATTGAGTATTCAGTACAAGCGCAAAAATAACGCAATGTAAAGTAAAGTAATTTACAGGATTTCAATTTGCTTACTGATTTTTTAAATAAAAGTACAATTATTTAAGATTTTCTTTATACTTATCCTAGGATATTAGTTAGCTTACTTTACACAATTTTGTAATCTCTTAGCTAATTTCACAAACCCTTTCCCGTAGGTGGTACCAGTAACGTGTACCTCTCTGTGTATGTGGGTGTGCCTTTTTTTTATCAAATCAGCTTTCTATTTATTATCATAAGTGCCGCCAGTTTTCCTCTCATTATACAGAATTAGCTGCTTTGCAAGGTTGCAGCGATATCCGATGATTTAGACTGATAATCGCTTAGATTTGTAAGGATAGGCGAATGCAGCAATACAAATTTTCCTTCATAATACATAGGGTACTAGATCCACCCTATAATTTCAAGGTTGTGACCAGTTGATGTTATTGTAGTAAAATCCAAGTCCCATCAATCGGGGGATAAAAGAAATCATCGCCTGTAAAACAAATATCCGCAGTAAACCGGTTTTACAATAACACATAACACAGTCAGGATGGACTACATTCCTTACACTGAACACTCACAAAGATAAACTTCCTTGAGGACCGTAACATACTTCCCCTTCCTCAGAGAGATTTCACTGAAATCTCTATGTTCTAATGTTCCCCGTTTTCGAAAGTTAATGAACTAGATCTTATATTTCATCTGTCCTATAGCAGTTATAAGGCTTTAAATCCTTCGCGTGCCACACTCCTTTATCTTTCCCTGTCTTGCAGCGTATATGTCCAGGGCGATAATACTTTAGCAATCTTAAAGGGGCCGACATATTTAGGTGCTAGCTTTGCATTGAAGAATTTCGAAGCTTCAGATAAAACGTAATTCTTGCGCCAAACGATATCGTGAATGAGGTACTTTGATCTCTACGACGGAAATTATAGGATTTATTCGCACGACTAGCTGCTTCATATAATCTCTTCTTCACATCTTTAATAACTTCGCCTAACGCTGTCGATCGTGTGCCTGGGTCATAAACTTCATCTATACCTAATTTTTTATGAGGACGCCCATCTGTAACCATTTCACATCCAAAATTAATGAAGAAAGGAGTCAACCTCGTCGTATCTTGCGTTGAAGTTCGGATTGCACATCCAATTTTCGCTAGACATGGATCCCAATTACGGTGGTTGTCTGAGACATAGGCTCGAGGCATGGACTTTATAACCTGGTTGGTTCTTTCAGAAGGTTTAGCTTGGGGATGGTAAAAGGCAGTATACCTAATATCAACACCGTAGCTTTCGCAAAGCTTTTTAAATTCTCGGCTTTTAAACTGGGGTCCATTATCACAAATAAGAGTCTCCGGGACACCCAGAAGAAGAAAAACATTATCCTCCAATAATGAAGTGACAGAGCGTGTTGAAGCTGACCTTAACGAAAATAACAAGGGAAACTTGCTGAAATTGTCAACTATGGTTAATATATATGAATATCCCCTACTCGATCGAGTCAATGGTCCAATAAGATCCATACTAATGGATACCCATGGTTTATCCGCAATTTTGCGAATAACCATAAGCCCCGCTGGTTTCTTTAACACTGGTTTTATCGACTGACATGTCGAACACGTCTTTACATATCTAGCTACATCCCCCTTCATTTTTGGCCAATAAAACTGTTGACAAAGTCTATCATAAGTCTTTTGAATCCCTACATGCCCAGATGTAGATATATCGTGAGCTTCATAAATCAACTTCTTCCGCTCTTCTTTAGGTATTACCTGCTTCCAGTTATCCGCTTCTATGGTAAGCGCAGGATATCGAGGCCGAACATGTTTCCACAAAATCCCTTTCTCGATACGCCAATCTGGAATTTTGAAGGATTGCTAGTAATTTCACTCTTCATTCTGGTATGCCACTTATCAATCGAAACTACATTTTCGTTGATGCAATCTATTACCTGAACTGATCTTGAAAGCCAATCTGGAAGGAGGTGTTCTTTACATTTTCTATGTACAATTTCAAAATTGTATTGCTGTAGTCGCATCGCCCAACGTGCTAGTCGTTATGTGGGATCTTTTAGGTTATGTAGCCAGACCAAGGATGCGTGGTCCGTTACGACTGTAAAGTTATACCCTTCGAGATACGATCTTAGCTTCTCGATAGCCCACAGGACCGCTAGGCACTCCCTCTCTGTTGTAGAGTAATTTCTCTCGCATTTGTTCAGAGATTGGCTTAAATATGCGATTATTTGGTCTTCTCCGTCAATATTTTGCATCAAAATCGGGACAATTTAGTACTGGTGCGGAAACTAGTATGTCCTTAATTGACTGGAATGCCTGCTCTCATTCAGGTGACCAAACAAACCTTTTATGTTTCTTGAGAAGCTGGGTAATCGGTGCAATCATTGAGGAAAATTTTGTCAGGAATCTTCTGTACCACGCAACGGTACCTATAAATCTTCGTACCTCAGAGACTGTCTTAGGACTCGATATGTTGAGGATGCAACTTACTTTCTCTGGGTCGACTTCTAAACCTTGTTCCCCTACCACGTAGCCTAAATAACGTAATTCGGACGACAAAATTCCCACTTTTCATAGTTGATGACTAAACCGGCTTCGTGCAGTCTACTTAAAACCTTGTTTAATACTTGCAGATGATCATGGAAATTCTTGGTTACAATAATGACGTTATCTAGATATACGAAAATATGACTCTCTAAATCAGAAAGGACTCGGTCGATTAAACGCTGCCACGTTGCTGGGGAGTTTGTTAACCCGAAGGGCAAAAAGCCGATTTAATATCCAAGGAAGTCATGTACCTCGCGTTTCGCAATTTATCCAATGTGGCGGAAACATACGGCAACGGATACGCGTCCTTCTTTGTCACCTAGTTCAGCTTCCTAAAATCGACGCAAAACCGATAACTCCCGTCTTTTTTTTTACCATGACTACAGGTGATGCCCAAGGACTATTTGATGTCTCCACTATACCCTCCCACAGCATGTTATCTAACTCCTCATTAATGATGTTTGGTATCGCAGGTGAAACCGGGTAATAGCGTTGTTTAATAGGCAAGGAATCCGTTTGTATCACGTGTTCAACCATATTGATACATCCCAGAACCGAACCCATTTTAGTTTTGGTTTCCTTAATTAAACTTTCAAGTTTCCCTCTTTGGTCCAGGGACAAGTTCGATCTACTTTCAAGGAAATTCAAAAAGTTAGGGCCGTCATTATCAAATTCCCATGCCTCCCTTGCCAAATTCACTGATATTCCCATAGATCTCCAAAAGTCAGCACCTAATATGATCTTATGAGGTAGTTCCGGTATAACAAGTATTTCTAGAACCTTCACTCGTCCTTGTAATTCTAACGGTAAACTGATTTCACCCGCAACATGTATCCTATATCCATTCGCTAGTGTAGCTGACTGCGCACAAGTATCCCGCAAAGATAGGTTCAAACTACTTAATGCCTCCCATCCTATTCCTCCTATAATTGTTCGAGATGCACCCGAGTCCAGCAATCCCACAAGCTTTATCCCAAAAATTGTCACTTCCAGGAATGGTCGCACATCATCTTTACCACGAGTAAAAACGTAATCCACTAGAAAGTGTAATGTGTTATCGTTCCTATAATTTTTCTTAATCACGGCGGCTTCTAAGGATTTACCGGAGCTCGAGACGCCGCTTATTGTTGAGCTCTTCTCTCGTTTCCCGTCTGTTGAACTTCGTGCTTCCCTGAATTATTAGGAGAATTACTCGTGCCTACTTGATTGGCTTGACTCCCCCTGTAGTTATTACATTGCGATCGGATAATTCCAGGTGTTCCGCAACCGAAACATCTTAAATTTCGACGACAAAATCGGGCTATGTGACCCTCACGACCGCACTTGAAACACTTTATACTAGGTCTTGAATTATTCCGTGAATCAAGCAATACTGTAACTGGAGGCGCCTCAGAGGCAATGTATGCTAAATCTGGTTCTAATAGAGTAGTATTACGCTTGGTTGGTGGGGGGGGGGGCAAATGTCTCAACTGAGGTACGGATTGCTTCTAAACGTCTACCTAAATCTACAAGATCTTGGATGGTATCTACTTCCGTTAAACTTAGTTGCGTTTGATAGAAAGGAGATATATTACGCTGTAAAATTCGAAGCTGTTGAGGTTCCGTTAAAGGAGTCGTTAGCCTAGAAAACATACTTGACATGACTGCAGCGTATGTCCCTATAGTCTCGGCTTTTCCTTGCGTTCTCCTTTTAATCTTCTAAAAGCCGATCGTCGTAATCAGCCGGCAAGAATTCCTTCCTTAGCTCTTTTACCAAATCTCACCAGGAATGAAAACTAGTTTTTTTTGCTCTGTACCATATTAGGGCACGGCCCGAAAACAAATCGAGAGCGGATCTGAAAAGCTGTGATTTGCTGACCCCTCTAACTTCACTTAACTCGATCACTCGCTCCAAAAACGAACTAAGAGATTGCCCTTGCTCCCCAGAAAAAGAAATATTCCATTTGTACAATGGCACCGTAGATCGGGTTGTAAGGATAGTAGAATTATGGGACAAAAAAAATCATCCTCTGACGCAGACGAATCTCCAGCTGGATCGTCGCCTTCAACTTTAGTTTGTAGTGAACCGAGTGCAAGTATTAATTCTCCACTAATTTTCTTCTTCGCATTTATGTGTTCCTCTTCCTCAGCTTCAACCCTTTTAAGCCTTCCAAGGGCACATTCTATTTTTAGCGATTTTTTTGTGCTCCACAGAGCCCAAGTCACTCTTGAAAGTTGATATCAGACCGTTTATTTCCTCAACCCTTTTTGGCAAGGCCTCTAAATCTTCTTCAGCTCCAATCGGATACGGCTCTACCACCGTTGACTTCCCTAGCTTCTCAGTTTTTAAAGCAGCCCTCAAATTAACCCGCATATCTTCAACCCTTCCAAGAGATAAGCCACGAATTGCGAGCTCATACGTAAGTTCTTCCTGGTTAAGCCTGTTAATTTCCATGGTCAAAATCGGTGTGGAAACTATTCCATATGGTAATTACAATACGTAAAGACTAATGGTAATAACTCCAGTGAAGCCAGTTCTAAAATTCCTCTCCCAAGAAACTTATATCGTACACTCCAATATCAACGTGTCGAAGCTCATGTAAAAAGAAGAAAGGCACCCCCTTTTCCACTAATCGGCTATAAGTTATTAGCACAACAGTATTAACCGCTTCTCTTACCGACGAAATTCAAAATATTTCTTTTAAGGTATCTTACCTTCGGAACTAAGCTAGAACGACCAATCCGAAACCTCTCTAAGATGGATTTTAGAAAACTGTCTCTAAGCTATCAAATAAACTAGATTTTCCACGAAACTTGACTTTAGATTGAGGTATAAATCATTTTCTGGGGAGTAACCTGGCCAAAATTTTAATATTCCCTATATTTTTAAAATTTAATGTAAGTTTAAGATAATACAACTTCGCTTATACATGAGAATTGTAACTCCAACTAAATTCACCAACTTAAACTCTTCGAAGGTTTATGTTAATAGCACTAAAACTAAAAGTACGTATAGTTATGTAATAAATGCTCCGTGTTGTAGTAATCGATTTCTTATACTATTTCAAATACTAATCGAAAGAAATTTGAATACAAAAATAAAATCTAAATGATCTCTGTGGTTATGTCTATGTATATATATATATTGAACTAACACAATTCCCTGAAAGTGGCGAAACCAACTCGAGAAAATCTCACTTGACTTACTCGACGGGATCACAACCGAGAGCAGCTTCTTTGTTAACTAATGTCAATATTACTGTTCGAACCAAATCGCTTCGAATATATTTTTCTAAACAGAAAATTTCTAAAAGAAAACATGCTGAAAACAAAGCATAAAATTTTTAGTAAACATATCTCTAATTTGATTACTATTAAGCAAAAAACATGTACACCATCCATCATAGCCATGTATTTGTCATGTTTATAACATATTGCACAAATACAACATAAAATTATAACCTCAATGAGCAGATCAAATAAAAATTATTACCATTTGTTAGATTCGTGATAAAAAACAATTCCTGAAAAGGGAACATATTAAAATATACCATGATAAAATTAAGTTCTGAAAAGACAATAAATTCAATCTAATTACAATTTTCTTAAAAAATAGGTAAAACTTCTAACAAAAGCATGTGTATAATCAGTCAAGCCGATCAATTTGCATCATTATCATCATTACAAGTATCATCGAACGGGAATTTCTCTTTTTGCAAATATAATTTAATTTAACACAGCAGCATGTGAAGCTCTAATTTCTTGTTGCTATGCATTTTTGTTCGTTGCTAGGCAAATTTTATCGCACTGCCAATTCTTGTAGTCATGCGCCGCTGCTACTCTATCAGTGGTGTCGTGTGCAAGCAAGGGCTATATAAAGGACAAGCTGACTGATCTCGACCTCTTTTTGTACTTGGCATCGCTTGGGGTAAGTTGGCTAGTTAGGGACTAACATTTATATCGGGTATCGACTGATATATAACTTTTAACATTTAACAAAACACTTTATTTCTGGTCTCGACGGAAATAAAGAATCTTGCTTCGGGTCTCGACTGAAGTTAAGATATTTACTAACACTCACTTTAAGTCGGGTCTCGACTGACTTAAAGAATATTATCTCGGGTCTCGACTGAGATAATCTTTTACTAACCAAACACTTTATTTCTGGTCTCGACGGAAATAAAGAATCTTGCTTCGGGTCTCGACTGAAGTTAAGATATTTACTAACACTCACTTTAAGTCGGGTCTCGACTGACTTAAAGAATATTATCTCGGGTCTCGACTGAGATAATCCTTTACTAACAAACACTTTATTTCTGGTCTCGACGGAAATAAAGAATCTTGCTTCGGGTCTCGACTGAAGTTAAGATATTTACTAACACTCACTTTAAGTCGGGTCTCGACTGACTTAAAGAATATTATCTCGGGTCTCGACTGAGATAATCCTTTACTAACAAACACTTTATTTCTGGTCTCGACGGAAATAAAGAATCTTGCTTCGGGTGTCGACTGAAGTTAAGATATTTACTAACACTCACTTTAAGTCGGGTCTCGACTGACTTAAAGAATATTATTTCGGGTCTCGACTGAGATAATCCTTTACTAACAAAACACTTTATTTCTGGTCTCGACGGAAATAAAGAATCTTGCTTCGGGTCTCGACTGAAGTTAAGATATTTACTAACATTCACTTTAAGTCGGGTCTCGACTGACTTAAAGAATATTATCTAGGGTCTCGACTGAGATAATCTTTTACTAACCAAAATCTTTATTTCTGGTCTCGACGGAAATAAAGAATCTTGCTTCGGGTCTCGACTGAAGTTAAGATATTTACTAACACTCACTTTAAGTCGGGTCTCGACTGGCTTAAAGAATATTATCTCGGGTCTCGACTGAGATAATCTTTTACTAACAAACCACTTTATTTCTGGTCTCGACGGAAATAAAGAATCTTGCTTCGGGTCTCGACTGAAGTTAAGATAATCTTACTAACATTAACACTTTATTTCTGGTCTCGACGGAAATAAAGAATTGTTCTAACAAAATATTAGAACAAAGGGTCTTAACATTAGCTTAAAGCCAATTTCCTCAAGTGCCAAGGTGGAGATCGGTGAGTACCAGTCACTTGTAACATTTTAATACTTATTCATATATCTATTTGACTATATTTTAACTTATATATATCTATATTATACATCTTGTGTGCACATTTTACATATATTTTTATTACATTTTTTGACGATCTTATATTACAACTTGGTGCTAATAAGTGTTTTCAGTGTGATACAAAATTCTCAGACCCAAACTTATGTATAGACTTTTGTCTCAACATATCTATTTCTGAAAATCGTATATCATTAATCGGTGTCAATTAGTGTGTTTTCTAGTGTGTGTTGATCTCTGACCCAACAGTTTATATAATTCTGTCTTAATACGATTGCTCAAGTTATTTAAGCTAAGTAAATGTGCCAGTGTTTTGAAGTTAAGTTATTTTAACTTTGCTCTATATTAACCCTATATTGAATATCTATTTATATATTTATTATAAACAATCCTGTAAGTGTGTTTCCCTAAACGTTAGAATCGTTGACCTGAAAATTTGATATATAATCTGATCTTAATATAATTAGTGGGCAGTCTTAAAAAATAAGTGCAGTATTTACTTGAAAGTTAAAATAAAGTGAGTAGTGTTGATTCGTTGTTAAGAAATAGACCACTGATCTTGATCCAAATTTACCAGTGCATTCATTTCAGTCACTTAATCAAATTTGCGTGTGCGTTCTATTAACGGACAGTACATTTTATGGTCCTTCGAGCCGGATGTAAGGTTTAGTGTTTTTCTTATCAATCTTTTCATTATGTGTGCACTTCAAAAACTTTTGGGCAACCAAGCCACCTCGGCAATAATCTTCGAAAAATCGTTCAATAACTACAACAGAACTGATGTAGAAAAACGAACGAAAGGTCTTATTTCTGAGCGATTAACCGCTCTAAGTGAAATTTGGTCAGAGTACAAGAAAGATCATTATACACTTATTCAAGCCACGCAGGCTTTGGAAGATAGTGAACTTCAAAAGTATGATTATTTCGCAATGGAACAATTTTCAAAGGTGGAAAATCAATACTTTACTTTTCGAGGTATTCTTAGGGATGCATTAGATGCATTCGAAACAAAGGTTGAACCAAGCCCAAAATCAGAACATGAAACTTCATCGTCTCTGAGACTACCTAGCATCACAATCCCAAAATTCTCAGGATCTTATGATTCTTGGAGACCTTTTCACGATCTTTTCAAGTCCTTGGTGCATTCAAATTCTGCGTTATCACCGGTGCAGAAATTGCATTATTTGATATGATATTTGGTATGATAACAAACGAGTCTTGGTAAACGCTCAATTGAAAGCACTCTTTAATTTACCCAAGGCATCACATGAATCAGCCAAAGCTATCAAAACCTTGCTAGATAAGTCTTCCGAATGTATCTTCGAACTCGAGGCATTGCAAGTTTCCACTAAGCAATGGGATGCAATTCTCATCTATATGGTGGTACAATGTTTACCAGCAGAAACGCACCGTGCATGGGAACAAGAGGTCAATACAGCAGAAGGACTTCCCAGTTTGGAATCCTTAAAAATATTTTTACAATCTAGATTTAGAATTTTAGAAGCCATAGTCGATACCAAACCGCCACTAGCCAACAAAAATGCTCAAGTCCCGAGAGCATCTACCCATTTTACTTCATACAACCAAGCATGTCCTTTGTGCAAAGAGCAGCACCGTGTATTTAAATGTCCGAAATTCATAAAACTTGATTTAGACAATAAATTCCAAATTGTCACATCAAATCAATTGTGTAATAATGGCCTATCAAAGGGCCACAACACGAAAACTTGTACAAGTAAGTTTTCATGTCAGCGATGTGGAAGGAGGCATCATTCTTTACTTCACAGAAATAATGCCACTCCAAGGGCCTCGAGCCAATTCAAGCCAAGGGAGCAGCAATCAGAAGCTCAACCTTGCCATTCACCTTCCACATCCAATAATACTCTTCACACGCTTCAGGCAAAAAACCACCGTACCAAACAAGCACTGCTTGCAACAGCATTGTTAAACGTTCCTACAAAAAAGGGAAACATGTTGGTATTAAGAGCACTGATAGATTCAGGCTCTCAAGTTTCGTTTGTAACCCAAGCCGCCGCACGTAAGCGGCAATCATCCACTACGAACGTGGAAATTCAAATCACTGGCCTGGGAAAAACTGAAACTACAAATGTTCAAAAACAAACCGTATTGAACATTTATCCTTATTCAACCTCAACTAAGGCAACCGCAGTTACAGTCCTTATAGTGGATACAATTACGGACATTTTACCTCCTTCAACCATTCCTAACAAAGAATGGAGTCATATACATGAGCTACCACTTGCCGATCCGTTTTTCTTTAAACCAGGAAAAATTGACCTGCTTTTAGGAGCAGATGTGTATAGCGAAATTCTCTTGGAAGGTTTACGGAAAGGTCCTCCAGGAACACCAACTGCCCAAAACAGTACCCTCGGATGGATACTTTTCGGAAAGCTAAAAAATACATCCACATTCTTAACAGCAAAGGCTCATTACGGCGACGACACTTCACTGGATAAACTTTTACGTCAGTTTTGGGAAACTGAAGAAGTTAATCCAGGAAGAAAGCTGTCTAAAGCCGATCAAGAATGTGAAGAGTTTTATCAAAAAACTCATGTTCGTAACGCACATGGCCGTTACGAAGTACGTTTGCCTTTCACCGCAGAAAGTCCTAGTCTAGGTGACTCTCGTGGTATGGCATTACGCAGGTTCTACAGCCTAGAACGGCAGTTAGAACGAAATCCTGAACTCTACCAGGAATACAAAGCTTGTATTAATGAATACAAGACACTAGGTCACACGACAGTGGCTAATAAGATAGTAAGCAATGAACAAAGCTACTATCTTCCTCATCTTGCTGTTATCAAAGATAGCACCACTACAAAGGTTCGCGTCGTCTTTGATGCTTCAGCAAAAACGACTAATGGAAAAAGTCTAACCGAACAGCTGCATACGCGTCCAGTACTGCTAAAGCGCATATGCCGTTGGTCAGACAATTTTTTTCACCAACAGTTGTCGTCGCCTTCAATGCAACCCTTAGTTTTCTTATGTTCAACCCGCATTGCTTAATTGCACCATCCAACAAGTCGGGGTGCTGTTTAGCATTGTGAAGTGCCGATTCTGCTTCTTTAATTAGAATATTCACATTAGGCGCCATTTCTTCCAGCTTTGTTGTTAGCTTTTAATATCACTTTAGCACTTTTCCTCTTTAATATGTAATGTGAAGCTTCTAGATCTTTGACGTGTTTTTGCTAGAACAATGTTTCCACCTTGAGCGTTTGTCAATGAATGGGGTAAATATTAAGCCCGATTGTTTATATAATAATCGCCAGAAAATTGAAAAGCTGATGAAACCCAAAATTATAGAGTTTGCCTAAATTGGCGAATCGCTCTGTTTTATTATTATAAAAATTTTAAAATTATTATTCTCTATTACTACATTTAAAATACGACTTTACTAGTTTTCTTACGAGTCCTCAATTGACGATATTGAACTATGAAATAAACACGAAAAACGCCGTTTTATATACAATTTCGATCAAGCCCCTACACAAAAACTTTCTACTTCGTTACATGTTTTTGTAGCCATCGAGTATTATCGCCATGAAAATATACAATATTGGTGTATGTTAGCCAACATATTATTGTACTCGATATATGTGAAACAACAATGTTGCATTTAATGGTTATTACTTTCTCTGCAGCAAAAGTGAAAACAAAAACCAGCTAATTGCGAGGATTTATTACTTTGTATGTTGGGGACAGGCTTGTGCTGATCGTGAAATCTGGTTTTGCTTTAAAATTGCCGTTTTGCAGAAGCATACCCGTCGCATAACAAGCCCATCAATATATCTGAAGTTTTTCAAAACATTTAAAAACTGTTGCGAGTTTTTTAAATACTTGGTGGGCCATTTAAAAATAAAGCGGATTAATATAATAAACTGGAGCATTTAATGCGATATACAGACAGATATTATAAAAGTCTACCGACAAGTAATCATAAATTTTACAAATAATTTGGAAAACCGCTTCGAAATTTACCAATTTTTCTGAAATAAATAGGAATTTCCATATTTTAAACTGATTTTTGGAAATACTGAAAACATTACGAGTTTCTACTAACTGATTTGTCAAACAATTTTTCCTGGTTTTATTTCATCAAATTTAGTGCATTTAATTGTTTAACATACAATTTTATTTGATAATCAGTTGGTGGGTAGCTGCCATGTTGTACATATTGTTATATTAGCATACTTTGAATATTTGTTTCAATAAACTTTTCCAGTTTTTCAAAACTTTTTACGATTATTTCATTTTACATTCATTTAGTTTAGGTTTATTTGCTGTTTTACTCTACAGATAATACTTATCTATCTGAATTGCGAATAAGAAACAAACGGCTGGTTTTGAAATTTTTAAGATTTCCTTGCAGTTTGTGCAATTTATTTTTACATATAATGATTTTTTTAATTTATTTTCGGAATTTTATGAAGTTTTGAAATATTTAAGTTTTTTTTTAATTTTTAATGTTTTTATGATTTTTGCAATTTGTTTTTACATATAATGATTTTCTGCAATTTATTTTCGCAATTTTACTAATTTTTTTACTTTTAATCTACACGATACGGCAGAGTGCAATTTAAACCCAGGTGGAGGAGGTAAATTTATCATTTTTAAGGGGTCAACAACTTCCCCAGTTAAATACATATAAAATAATAACATTCAAAGCTGGGTTCATTCAATAAAATTAATATGGCCCAACCTTATTCTATTCTGATTCAACTCATCACGTTAATTGATAAAAGCATCTTTAAATTCTTCATATAATAGTACTATGTAAACAGATAATATTTTGTTTTCATTTTAAATATGATATATCATTAAACCTTAAGTATATTATGTTAGAGAATACGAAGAAGCAATTCATACTACATGTTAAAGTTAAAGCTCCTTTGCCTTAACTGAGATGTATAGGCCTAGATGCACAATCTAGACCGCTGTAGAATTGAATATCGATGCTTGTATCGATACTCAAAATAATGGAGAATGGTTGAAATGCTGACCGTTCTGACTTGGCTTAATAAAAACGCACTGATTGTCGATTATAACAAAACTGGTATATTATTTATTTCATTCAATATATTTATAATAAAATTGAACATGCGTAATCAATATTAACAATCAATACACAAATTGACCTGTAAGAAATAGGGTTCATCGACTTGAGCGATTAATAATTCACCGCAGTAAGAATGCTGACCCAGTAGTAATTCCTCTGGCGTAAATATTGTAAAAACTGCATGTAAAGCGAAAAAATGGAAATTAGCATTGCTCACGGTGGCGAATTATGATCGCTGGTTCAATAAACTTGAGAATAATAACCCTTTAAAATGCTTACGCTAGACTAAATGAAATTCTTGTTTTATTATGATTAAACTGAATGTGAATATAATTTCTAACTTAATAATTAAGATCTGGGTCATAACATACTCCCCCGCGTTGAACATATCTTGTTCAACTATCAATGTTTACCCTGAAGTCCGGGGTTGTAACTCGTCTCGGGCTGGGTTTAGGTGGCTTAGATGTATTGCAGCACGATTTAGTTGTTTTGCATCTCCAAATGATTCCAAAAATTGTAATAATGATTGCCAGGGACAGAGTTAGATATCCTACCGTGTAGTGATGGACATGGTGTGTGTGCAATTTATTTGGGAGTTCTCTTATGTCCTGCATTTGAACTTCCTTCTGAAGGGCTCTCAATTCTGCTAATTTAGCGTGTTACGCTATGGCATTGTGTTGAATCATTGGAAGCTGATCGAGGCTTATGGGTTTGGGAATGCTTCCGACACGTGTGTAGGACAATTTGCTGGTAGTTGGATATACATGATGCCCTTGGATTGTCAAAAATTCTTGTCTGATAACACAGTTGGCTTGAAGTTTCAAGAGACCGGAACCTTCGATTGACATTTGAGATACATCATTTCCACATACGACGTTGACGGTAGTCTTCTCCTTGAAAGCGTAGATCCATTGATTTGGGTGGAATAACTGTATCCATACTGGGTCGCTGTTGGTTCTTCTGAGATCGCATGTAGGTGAAATTTCCCTGTGATGAAACAGTTCAATTTCGCACAAGCTAACATTTGCTCCTCTTCGATAAATTGGATGAATCTGCTTGCATAAATAGATAGTTTCATCAGTTTGTAGACACGATGATTGCTGTTGCTTAGTCAATGGGTAATATTGATCCCGATGCAGATTAATTGCTAGAAACTCTGATGCAGGGTTAATTGCAACAAGTGTTCCATTGATCAATGCTGGAATGGGAGTGACGCGGAATAATTCGAATTTCTCTAAGTTTACGAGAGGAAGTTTCAATCGAAAGATAACATAATTTCCAACGACTCGGCCCTCTATTGTCATCAAGCGATAGAACTGTTGTATAGAATCCTGGGATGCTGGTAATTGAAGGGATGTGGGTAAATGGGCCTTGATGATGGTAAGCTCTTGAGCTAATTGCCTTGGGGAAAGGAGCATGTGATTAATCCTTCCATGGTGGGTGTCGGTGATAGTGTCTATTATTGCTGATTGTGTTTTTTGAAAGTTTAACGTCACCAGAGTCAGTTCCATTGCTAATGAAGAAAACAGTTCCATCGCTTTCTGCTGATACAGTCCTTCACTGATATTATTTATGCGCAGGTTTATCTGGTCAAGATGATCATCTATTTCTTGGAACTTCCTGTCAACACTTTCTTGATCAGTTTTCATTATATTTATTGTGGAGTCTATCAAAGACGTCTGATTTTTTAGGAGTGTGAGGAGACGGCTTTCATTTTCCTTTATGTCATCAATAGTGTTAGACATTTCTGCTGCATATTTCGAGTCCAGTACACCGAACAAGGCATTCGCCACATTGCCAATGATATTAACAGCACCTCTTTTGGTTCTAGTAGATTTGCTTTTGGCGTGTAGAAGTTCGTTATCAGTAGAAATTTCCTCTTGCAGACGATTGAATTGGTTAACTAGTTTGACACACGAACTCGTCTGTTTTAGCACAAAGAGAAAGTTTATCTGAGTGCACAGGTGATCTAGGGTTTTGGTGCTATTTATAATTGCGTGAAAATCGTTCCAGTATGTCTCCATTTCATAATAGACTACAAGGTTCCATTCATTTGATATTATGTTAGTCGTGCCGATATTCTCAAAATATAACCCAGGTTGTGGTGTAAAAGGGGATGTTTCAATAGGCTGTCCTCTGATAATGGGTAGAATCATACAGGTTAAGAGAAGTGTTGTTAGTGCGGAACCGTACGTGTGACGTGTCCTTTTTTTTGGAACCTCGCCGCTACTGCATGTGGAGTTGTCGTAAGCTTCTGCCAATTGGGATGCGTTTCGTCGTTTTGAAGTTTGACCTTCTCTGTCCTGATCATCATGACTAGCCGATCTATCTTCGTTATCGTCCTCTATAGGCAGTGGAGCGAGCCTGTGTATTGGTCGCCGTAATGTATTATTTGCCGTTCGAACGTCGGCCACTCGGACAAGACCATCATTGCCCTTGAATGTTTTCACAATTCTTCCTAGCGGCCATTTGAGTGCTGGCAAGTTATCCTCCTGTATGATCACGATAGTACCTGGTTGGTCGTTTTGGCAACTTTGCTTCCACTTAACACGGTGCTGTAGTTGGTTGAGATATTCTCTTGACCATCGCCTCCAGAACTCCTGTTTAATGTGAGTCAGTAGTTTCCATCGTTTGAGAAGACTTATTCTTGTTTCTTCACATCTGGGATCAATGGAGGCCGTGAGGGGCTCACCGATCAAGAAGTGTCCAGGGGTCAAAGCCGTGAAATCATTTGGATCAGAGGACATGGATGTAATTGGTCTGGAATTGAGTATTGCTTCTATTTCAATCATGACCGTTTCCAGCTCTTCATACGTAAGTGAAGCTGAAGCTACGCTGCGTTGAAGTAGGTATTTGGCTGACTTAACGGCTGCCTCCCATAGACCTCCAAAATGCGGAGCTCGCGCAGGTATGAAGTGGAAGTCAATTCCGCTTGCGCTGCACCTGGTTTCGATTTCTTCTCTCGCCTTGTCTGCGAAGATGCTATCCAGTAGTTCTTGTAGTTGGTTTCTGGCGCCAACAAAATTCGTAGCATTATCGCAATATAAATTCTGGCAGTGCCCCCTTCTGCCCATGAAGCGTTTCAGAGCACCAATAAATGCGTTCGTTGTTAGATCACTCACCACTTCCAAATGCACTGCCTTGGTGGCAAAGCAGCAGAACACTGCTACATAGCTTTTTTGAGGTTTCTTCCCTCTGAGATGAAAATGCGTCCATATTGGCCCACAGAAATCCACACCTGAGTTAGTAAAGGGTCGTGCCGGTTGTATTCGGGTAGCTGGAAGATTCCCCATTAACTGTGTTCGCATTTTCGGATTGCTTCTGAAACATCGGACACAGTTTTGCACTATGGAGCGTGCGATGGTTTTCCCTTTTATTGGCCAGAACTGTTGCCTGGTTATTGCCAGGAGAGCTTGTGGGCCGACATGACGATGATTCCTGTGGATGTCGGTCATTAAAAGTTTTGTAAATGGATGATTATAGGGCAGGAGCATGGGATGCTTGGCATCATATGACAGAGATGATGCTTCTAATCTTCCTCCGACTCGAATGACCCCCTGATCGTCTAAAAATGGAGTAAGGCTAATAAGTGGGCTGGATTTATTTAACTCCGTTAATTTTTGTAGCTGAGATAGATCATCTTTGAAATTTTCCTCTTGTATGATCTTAATAATGGTGAGTAATCCTTTATCTAATTCTAGGCTTGTCAATGCATAGCTCTTAATTAGGTTAGTTTTGTCTTTGTTTCTGGTGATATCTATGAAACGTAGAACGTAAGCCGTGATCCGTTGCAATTTGTTGAAGGAATTTTGGTGGTTTATATGATATACGAAATGTCGAATGCTGTTTTCGATTGTTACTGGTATTGCAGTGCGTTTCCTTTCAAACTCACATTCTGAGTCTGTTTTGTATGGTTTTGGCCATATTGATTCTTCGCCGTGTAGGAAGGGAGGTCCATAAAACCAGAGATTGCAGCCTTCTAATCTTTCTGGAGCAATACCACGGGATAGGATATCGGCAGGATTTTCCTTTGAATTTACATGCCTCCATTGTTGGGGTGATGACAGTTCGTGTATAGCAGCAATTCGATTGGCGACGAATGTTTGAAATGACGACGATCTAGAGTTTATCCAGGCGAGAACTATTTCCGAATCTGTCCAGTAGAACGTGACGGCATCTTCCATTTTGAGATCTTGTATTGCGCGCTTGGTAAGCTCAGCAGTAAGCTTCGCGGCACATAATTCAAGTCTGGGTAGTGTCAATTGCTTAGTTGGAGCTACTCTCGACTTGGCGCAGAGTAACCTCACTACGATACGGTTATGACTATTGACAGAACGGATATAAACGGCTCCTCCGTATGCGCTTTCAGAAGCATCTGCAAAGGCATGTATTTGTGTAGATCTTGGGCATTCTTGGCTAAACACGTGTCTTGGGATCTTTATGTCATTCAATAATTGCAGCCCTTCACGAAACCTGATCCATCTTGTATGAAGCTCTGATGGGACTGCGGCATCCCAGTCAAGTTTAAGATTCCATAATTGTTTAAGGAACATTTTGGCGGTAACGACAACTGGCCCCATGATTCCGAGCGGGTCGAACAAGTGAGCTATGTCCGATGATATGAGTCTTTTGGTCACTCGATCTGTTTTAGTCCAATTAGTTTTAATGCAGAAGACATCATTTTTAGGTATCCATGTTAAGCCCAGGGTTTTGATATGCTCTTCAACTTCATCATTGAAGTCCAATTGAATAGCAGTATCTTCTCGTGAAATGTTTTGAAGTAAGCGTGGATGGTTAGCACACCACTTTCGAAGCTTGAATCCGCCTTTCTGGAGTAAAGCAATCAGTTGTCTTTGAGTGTTAATGGCTGTGGCTAGGCAATTGGACCCTGTCATGACATCATCTACGTAGAAATCGCGCTGAATCACCTCCGAAGCTGTGGGATAATCCTTGCCATCTTCCTGTGCCAGCCTTTTTAGACATCTTGTGGCTAGGAATGGAGCTGTTGTTGTTCCATAGGTCACTGTGTTCAACTGATAGAATTTCAGTGGGGCATTCGAATCACTTCTCCATATGATTAGCTGAAATCGACGATCTTCTTCATTGAGTAGGACCTGGCGGTACATCTTCTCGATGTCAGCTGTGAAGACGAATTTGGGCAATCTGAATCGCAGCAAGATTGAAAAGAGTTCGTCCTGTATAGTCGGTCCTGTTGCTAAGACATCATTCAGCGATACGTTCGTGGAAGTTTTGGCAGATGCATCAAAGACAACCCTTAGTTTGGTCGTTAAGCTGTCGGATTTGATAACGCTATGATGAGGGAGAAAGTAGTACGGATGTTGAATAGTTCTTTCGTCTATTTCTTGCATGTGGCCGAGCTTGATATATTCATTCATGAATTCCACGTATTGTGCTTTAACATCATTGTGTCTGGCAAGTCTTCGTTCTAGCGACAGGAATCTTCGTAGAGCAATATCCTTGGACTCCCCTAGCTTGTCAGTGGCTTGAGTAAATGGTAGGCGCACTATGAATCGTCCCGTAGGGTCTTTTTTCACAGTTTGGTTGAAATGATTCTCACATCGTGCCTGCTCTGGTGAGAGTGTTTGAGACGTAGTGTCAACCTCCTCCAGTCTCCAAAACCTTTCTAAGTCAAACATTTCATCTTCACTGCAAACTCCACAGGTGGCCTTGTCTAAATGTCTTCCGCCGACCCTTCCGGCTACTATCCAGCCAAATACAGTATTCTGGAGGGTTGGTAAGTTTTCGCCCAACTTTATTTGGCCTATACATAGCAGGTCATGATAGAATTCTGCTCCCAGCAGTACGTCTATACGAGATGGATTGTTGAAGTTGGGATCGGCTAATTTTATATTTTTTGGTATCGCCCAGGAATCTGTACTTATTTCTTGAGTAGGTTGAGGTGCTATGATTTGTGGTAGAACGAAAGCCTCTACCCTAGTAGCAAACCCATTCAATTTTGACTGTAAGAGCATATTTACTCTTCGTTGTGTATGCTGTTTTGTTTGTCCAATGCCTTGTATCTGTATCTGTTGATAAGTACCAATCAGGCCAAGTTTTTTAATCATTCTCTCGGTTATAAAGTTAATCTGGGATCCGGAGTCCAGTACTGCTCTGCATTCGACGCTCATTCCTTTACTGTCAACTAAATTCACGAGAATGGTACTCAACAGAATGTAATTTTGTTGTCCTGTGGCTGTTTGTGCGGTTAATGTTGTTGGTCTGTCGTTAACTTCACCTTTCATTGGTGATGGTGGAACTACTTTCGGAAGTGACTGAGATGAGGCTGAATATGTCTCGATATGTAGCAGAGTGTTGTGTTTTCTAGTACATTTTGTACAGTTTCTCAATGTGCACTGCTGCGATGAATGGCCCGGTCTCAGACAGTTGATACACAAATTATGTTTTTTGACGAGAGTTAGCCGGTTTGATGGTGTCAGTCGAAGAAGGTCCTTACACGAGAATAGTGCGTGGTTTCCCTTGCATGATATGCAATTTGATATAGTTGTAGTAGCGGAGGTGAAAGGTTTTGTTGTGCCTTGTTTAATGTGGTAGTTTCCTGGAATTTTTGCCTTGCTTCCAAGTGCTTCCAGAGATTGGAATCGATTCTCCAGAAATGATAAGAGGCTCTTCATAGATTGTAGATTTCTTGGATGACTTAAAGATTGTTCGTATAAACGATGTGTGGTTTGATCCAATTTCTTGATTAGCAGATGCATTAGTATTGGATCCCAATCGGCAGTGGAAACCTTAAGATTTTTCAAAGCCAGTAAACATTCCTGTGTTGTATCATGGAGCGTTTTAATTGCTATAGCACCTTCGTTCACAATTACTGGTTGCGATAATAATTTGTTGAGTAGAGCTGTGACTAACAATCTGGAGTTCTCATAGCGATCCTTTAACATGTCCCAAGCAGCGGTGTAATTTTCATCTGACAAAGTTAAATGGCGTATTAACCTTTCAGCTTCCCCGGATAAATTTGTTTTAAGATACCACATTTTTTGGCAATTGGCCATTGATTGTTTGTGAACCATTTGGTTAAACAGGTCATAAAACTGACGCCATTTTAAATAGTCTCCATCAAATTTTGGAAGCACTATTTTTGGTAGTTTCATCATGGTGTTATTGTTGATTGTTGTACTAGAAGTTGTCAATTTATCCCGTTTGTCAGATAGATAAACTAGTTGAACTTGTACCTCTTCTTCTAATTGCACGTATTCATCAACATTGTAACCCATTTGAATTGGATTTTCGGCTAATTCCCAGATATGCTGGTTTATATTTTCGATCTGCAACCAATGTTGATTTAACCTGCTTATTTTCAGGTCATAATAATTTTTATTCTGTTGATCCTCATCCATTTTCATTCCTGCAATGAGCCGACGAAGTGCCTTGATGACTTCTCCTTGTCGTCTTATTGCTCGAACTATTTGCTGTTGTAGGTTTGATTGAATCTCTGTAGTTCTACAACGCTCTTCATGAGCACTGGTGTCATCAGACTTTTGTGGTTTTGAATCTGTGGCATCTTGGTTATGGGCGTTGTCACTTGTACTAGCTATGACCTCTTTAGTGGTGGCCTTGTCAAATAATTTAATTTGACTGGTGAAATGGTTTTTATACTTGTTGAAGATGGTTAAGATGGCGTTATAGTAATCATTCGTGAAGTAAGCATGATCTCTGGGTACATTCTGTAATGCTCGTATCTTGGTGTCTGTTGCATCAAACACGGACCAATGTTCTTCGAGGCGCCTAAGTCGTTCCTCATAATATGCTAAGGTTTTTCTGTCGGCCGGATCTTTCTTATAATTCGAGATTACTGATTCAATCTCATCTCCGTTCAGATCTTGTTCCTTGAACAGGGTTTCCATAATTTTGATGAGTTATGGAATTTTTCGTGTTAATGAGATTTTCACTCAATCTAACTTGTAATTTCACTTTGTGATTGGAAGTCAAATGAAATCTTGCTTCAAAGGCGATGATAAGTTTCCCTTCTGGTGGAAATGCCTCACTTTCAACTAAAATGAATGTATGTATGTGACTCAAGTGATGCACTTGAATCACGTCGGGGTCACCAATGTTAAAGTTAAAGCTCCTTTGCCTTAACTGAGATGTATAGGCCTAGATGCACAATCTAGACCGCTGTAGAATTGAATATCGATGCTTGTATCGATACTCAAAATAATGGAGAATGGTTGAAATGCTGACCGTTCTGACTTGGCTTAATAAAAACGCACTGATTGTCGATTATAACAAAACTGGTATATTATTTATTTCATTCAATATATTTATAATAAAATTGAACATGCGTAATCAATATTAACAATCAATACACAAATTGATCTGTAAGAAATAGGGTTCATCGACTTGAGCGATTAATAATTCACCGCAGTAAGAATGCTGACCCAGTAGTAATTCCTCTGGCGTAAATATTGTAAAAACTGCATGTAAAGCGAAAAAATGGAAATTAGCATTGCTCACGGTGGCGAATTATGATCGCTGGTTCAATAAACTTGAGAATAATAACCCTTTAAAATGCTTACGCTAGACTAAATGAAATTCTTGTTTTATTATGATTAAACTGAATGTGAATATAATTTCTAACTTAATAATTAAGATCTGGGTCATAACACTACATTTTTCATTCGCTTCAAGACAATTCAGTTTGGAGTACTTAATCCCATATTTTCGTAAAGATTATAAACATTGTTTTTCTAAGTGTACTATACTTGCTCTTGGACATTTTGCGAAATTTTTTATTTTGCGAATTCTTCAAACAGAAACTATGATCAACGTTCATCGATTACAATAAAAATATTTGATTTAATTTATCTTTTGCAACAAGCTCTTCTGAAGTGTATACAATTGTATAGTAAAAATCACTGTCTTGACTTTCTACACATGTAATGGATAGTGAAGCTCTTTATGTAACTATATTTGCAGATTTGTCTACAAATATGTAGATTGATAACATTTTAGCAAAACCCATTCGATGCTGTAAACTAAACTACTTTATCATACACAAAGCTCAATAAACTATAGCAAACAAATAAAGGTTATGAAGAGTGAAAATTGCTCTATGTGAATTTGCATGTTTAATCACAACATTTTCCATTCGCTTTAAGAAAATTCTGTTTCGGATTCTTAATCATATCTTCCCCTGTTAAAAATATATAAAATAATCATATTCAAAGCATTGGTTCATTCAGTAAATTAATATGGCCCAACCTTTCGCTTTCACCTCACAGGTCAAGTTTTCAAACTGTTTACATACCGGCAAAGTTTTTGTTTTTCTTACAAACTGCTTTTGTTTGTATTTTCATTTTTCCATCATTCTATACATATAATTAAAGATCATTGATCTTCTATTCCTACACATGCTAGCAATACCGTAGTAATTTACATTATTATGTTAATTTAATTGGGTGAAGCAGTAGCAACGTGATTATAAAGATGTGGCGTGCTATTAACCTTCGCAATGCATTTTTTATTCTTATTTTGTAGTTTAATAAAAAACGATAACTACTTACGCCGGCAATGAAAAAGCACTGAATAATGCTTAATAAAATTAAACTGTAAAGCAGGTTTTGCGTCATGCAAATTATATATGTTGAGTACAGTTTGCGATTGCCTATAATGGTGTCTGCTCGCCTGGTAATCTGTTGTTGCCTTTAGCTTGTCAATTGTCTTCAGTAATTGCTAAATTTCTAATAAACTATAATTTCTATTTTCACACACGTAAGATGCAAGTGTGTGTGTGTGTGGGTGTGTGGGTGTGTAGTGCTCCAGTGACGTCATACTCCCCATCATGTGTGGGAGCGAGACAGAGTCGGATGATGCGTGCGAGCGAGATAGCTGCAAAAGTGAATTAGGACCTCCATAAGAAATAACATGGGATTTGGGGCCCGAACTCTCATTGCTTACGTACTAATGCATTTCTTTCGGTCGGGTTGCGTTCATTTTTTTTTATGCTTGGCGCAGCCGGCCTATAAGCTTCAGTAATTCTTGTAGCGTATTCCTATATGCAATACGCTACGACCATAATAAGGCAGAATGGTCTGGGCCACCCCTGGTTCAGACGACGCTGAAAAATGGTCGACTGAGCTAGCCGGTCTTAAACATAGGCCTCAACACTGCGGGCGCTCAATGTGTGTCTCGACCCACGACCCAACGCGTATTCCTCATCACTTGGACTCTACTTGACCGATGACGCATCGGGGACACATCCTTGAAGTCTCGTCAGTCTTTGATCAGACCTCGACATCATTCTCTGTGTGGGAAGCCAAAGCCACATCGACAAGCTGGTAACCCAAAAAATCCAGCTGGTCGATGTCTCTCTGACCTCCCTCACCGAGATGCTGAGGAAGCCCCGCGATAAGCAACCTAAAGAACTGATAGCTAAGCTTTCCCGGCGCAACATCTCACCCTGATCTCCGACTGGCGATTGTTCAAAGGTGTGTCTCCAAAGCAACGTCGAAGTAGTGACATGCTGACAGCCTTATACAGGAATGGATTCCAACAGGTATATCACCCACCATTGACGGGGCAATATGAGGGCTTCGCGATATCCTATAGTTTACCAGTGAATCTGGCTGGATGCCTTCTTAGGGCTACCAGTATCTAGATTTAGTACTGCTATGTCCGACGGTTGTCGAATAACGAGAGGTTGTAGACGGACTGGCAAAAAAATCCTCCGAATGAGGCCGATCCGGAAGGGACTATAAAAGGTTATCCACTCATAAGAGGTAGACGTGTGCTGATGGGATTGAAGTCCAACAGGTATATCACCCACCATGGACGGGGCAATAGGAGGGCTTCGCGTTTTCCTATAGTTTACCAGTGAAGCTGGCTGGATGACTTCTTAAAGCTACCAGGAATAAACGTGACAATAGATAAATGACGATTTTAGACTGATAATCATTGCCTGATGTGTTTGGCGTGATAGACTCCTAACAGTTTCCTCTGCAGATCTTCAAGCTCATAACAAGCGTTTCCCTTCTTGGCTCTGACCCGACACTTGACAAATTTTCGCCCCAGTTTAGCACTCGTATGCTGTTAGAAGTTGCTGTGGGCAAAATAATTTCTAAATATCTCTTGACCAACTTTGAAATCAACAGGCTTCGCCCTGAGATTATAGGCTCGTGAACCCTGTTCGAACGCATGGTGTAAGTTTTCCTGCACTCTCGCACGGATCAATCTCATTTTGTCCTCAGCATCTACTCTGAACGGCTCATTAAGAGTTCCAAGGCTCCTCAAGATGGAATAGGAGCTGCCATGTTCAATCATTTGTTTAACGAAATGTGTTCGATAAGGATAGAAACCAGTAGCTTGGTGGAAAGAGCTCCTGAGGGAACTAGCAACTAGGCTTAATTTCTCTCCCTTTGCGTATGTTCCTTCCGGATATAAGCCCTAATCCCTGACAATAGAGACCGGTTTACTCGCTCGTTTGCAAGTGCTTCATCCCATACTTATCCAGTAATCTGGTGAACTGAGTCGAGCAAAACTGGACTCCATTGTCAGAGACTATCGCTTCCGGGACTCCGAACACGTGGAACACTTCCGTCTCGATGAATTGCTACACATTGAGTGTATATGCTTTTCTCATAGGTTTGAGAATTGGAATTTTTGAAAAGTGGTCAAGAACTATCAGAATGCAGACGTTTCCTTTCACTGATCGAGGATATGGACCTAAAAAATTGATACACAGCTTTTGCCATGGTCGTTCTGTCACAGACTGGACTTTCATAGGTGGTCTCGGAATTGAATTGGGAGCCTTCGTATCCTTAGACACGTCACAGGCGCCTACGTAGTTTCTGACATCAACTGCCATTCGTGGCCAGTACAGATGTCTTCGCAGACGTTCCAGTGTTTTCCCTATACCTCCGTGTGAAGCTAATGGCGGATCGTGAGCACTTGAAATGACGTCGGTGACAAGCCCTCGTGGAATCCAAAGCTTCCAAGCTTCTTCTTCCTGAATCAGATCGCCTGTTCTCGGAACAGTCCGAATGTAAACGAAGCCATCCTTGACACAAAGATTTGGTAGTTTGCCGGAAGTAATTTTATCCTTATGCCTCAGTTCCTCATATTCCAACGAGTTGAAATATGGCGAACTAAGGTCAACTTCCGGGCCAGGGTCTTCATTTGTGATCAGGCTGTCACAATGAATGCGGTGCTCGATAGTGAAGTCGAAACCCTGAAGCTTCAAACTCCACCGAGCAAGTCTACCGCTGAGGTCCTTTTGAGCTATCAGCCATTTCAAGCTCGGATGGTCCGTCACTATCTTAAACAGCATGAGTTCTTTGAAGGGACGGAACTTCTGTACGCTCAAGATTGCAGCTAAGCATTCTTGCTCTGTGACGGTGTCATTTCTTAGTGCTGAGTTCAACTTTTTCGAGACATAGGCTATTGGCTTCTCGTGGCCATCATCATCTAGTTGAAGTAGCACTCCTCCAATACCTTGCTGGCTCGCATCGCACTGGATAGCGATTGGTTTGGTGAAGTCTGGGCTCACTAGCATCGGAGCAGAAGTAAGTTTTTGCTTTAAAAGATCAATAGACGTCTGGGCTTCAGGTGTCCATTTAAACTGACTAGGGTTTTTCAAGGTGTCTGTAATGGAGGCAGTTAAGTCAGCATAGTTCGGGATGCACCGTCTATACCATCCCGCCATACCTAGTAGGCGTCGGGCCTGCCGAACAGTTTTAAGTGACGGATAGTCAACTATAGCTGATATTTAGGCAGGGTCAGTTCTCATACCTCCCTTTCCGACAACGAAACCCAAGTATTTGGTATCTGTTCAGCTCCCGAACAGATCAAACATCAATCAAATCAGCGAAGGTCAATATGCCACAATTAATTGAGTGCAGCAGAAGCTTGCTATATAAACAATTTGCTCACGCTGCATATTTGCTGCCACTACAGGTGGTAAAACGCTCAATTAATTATGTGACTCAGTGACATACATATATAATATAGAATAATATACCTACATTCTTTTACAATTGCTTAGGTTTTGATAATTTCTTTCGCAATTGTTTTTTTGTAATTTCTTTTGGTTTCTGTTTACAGTTTGTATAAACAACTTAGTTCCGTAATTTCTTTTGATTTTTTGTTTACAGTTTGTGTAAACAAATTTTAGTTCCGCAAAATCTTGTTTAATTTTTATATTTTGTAATCTTTCTGTTAAAATATTTTTTACTGTGATAATTTTTTGTATAAAAGTACATGCATTTTTTTAATAAAGCACAGTATAACCAAGTAACAAGTGGCTTTTACTTCGTTAGCACTCTCCAGCATCAAGTCAGATTAGACACACTGTTTAGTCTGCACTTAAGCCTTTTTATTACTGAGATACATAGTCGATCTCAACAGCAGTCTTGTTTAGGTTTCAACACACTGTTGAAATCTGCACAAGACTTATTTTTTTTTGTGGTTCTAACTACGAGAATCATTACATGGTCCTTCGAGCCGTCGAATCAAGACTAAATCTCATTGTTAAGATTTAACACACTGTTAAATCTAGCTGAGAAATATCTACGGCAACCAACAATTAGCGTGAAGGGATTTAACACACTGTGAAATCTCTTCTGTTGCTACTCCAGCATAGCATCCCTGACGAAAGCCGACGTTCAAAGCAGCTGCCGCCAATAATTGTTTGCCTGCACTTTAATTTGCGATGCCTTCAAAACCTGAAGACATAATCATAATCCAAAAAGATTTGGCAGAGGAATTAAAGCGTATTTTAACAAATTTCAAGAAAGACAGAGCTGAAAGAAAAACAGAGGAATACTTGCAAAACAGGCTCAAGCAGTTGGAAACAATCTGGGCAGATTTTAACGACCATCATCTACAGCTAACAGAGTGTGCAAAACTAGAACACCCGTATTTCACCGATAGGTTATACGAAAGGACACACGAGCTGTTTAAGCAATCAGTTGAGTTGATAGCCAACTACCAGATTCCCAAGAAGTACCAACTACCAATCACAAGCACAACTGGCTTAAAAACCACAATGATCACACCAACGTTACCAGTTACTACAACTGCGCCATCTCCTCCAGCAGTAACCACAACGGCTGGAGCACCAGCAGTAAGTAACTTTGAAAGTATCAATACGCTCACAGCAACAACACAGAATCTTGGATATAATCCTCAATTCAACACGCTCCTAGCGCAACAACATCCTGGAATCTTCAGCAACAGAACCTAGATCAAATTAGAGTTAACAACTATCCAAAACTTCCACCAATACAAATTCCTAAGTTCAGTGGAGATTACAAGGCCTGGAAGTCTTTCATAGACATTTTTAAGAACGTCATCCACAACAACTTACACATAAGTAACATTGAAAAGATGCAGTACCTCCTATATCATTTAGAGGGTGACGCAAGAAGGGTTATAAGTCATTTGCAATTGAGTAGCCAAAACTATGAAACTGCTCTGCATTTGATAGAAGCCAGATTTAATAATAACAGAAAAATCGTCACAACTTATGTGAATACTATCATGGATGCCAAGAATGTAGAATACAGGTCCCAACAAGACATAATAATTCTTTATGATACCATTAGAGAGTGCTTGGAAGCTCTGAAGCTTTTAAGCTACAAAACAGACGAATGGAGTCCAATTATTGTATGTATCGCAATGAGGAAGCTGGACGCAGAAAGTCTTCGCCTGTTTGAAGAAAGCCTGCTAAATCCAAGGGAAATGCCCTTAGTTACCGACCTACTGAGGTTCCTAGAGAAGCGGTATCAGGTATTGGAATGCATAGAAAATTCAAAACGCACAAGGCGCGGCACTTCAAAATGCTTTAAAAAGGCATTTCACACCACATTAAGAGGCTCATGCATGATTTGCAACAAGGAGCACAAACTCTACCAGTGTGGAGAGTTCAGAAAATGGAACGTGGATGATAGACAAGCCCTTGTCAAGCAAAAGGATATCTGCGGAAATTGTCTCGCACATGACAAAAATGAAAAGTGCAAATCCAACAAGCTTTGTGCCATTTGCAATAAAAGGCACCATGCTTTACTGCACAAGGGCAATCAAAATAGTCCTGCCACCCCAGGCATATCACACGTACGCCAGAATCAGACCATGAGCACAAATATGTCTACCAATATGTGCAGCGTGGACAAGGCTCAACCATCACATCCAAAGGGAAATGCTATCAGCTGTCATACCAATAAAGTGAGAATGCCTAACGTGTTGCTACCTACAGCAATCATCAGAATTAAAAATATATATGGACAGTTGGAAAGCTTCAGAGCATTAATCGACCCTGGATCACAGGTATCGCTAATAACAGAACAGGCGGTTCAATTTTTAAAGCTCCGTAAGGATCACATCAGAGCCACGATTTTTGGAGTTGGAGAAGCCGAGTCAGCTAGAGCGAGCAGCAAGGTAAAATTAAGTATCCAACTTAAAGATCAAACGAATTCTTATCTTTCTGTGGACGCCCTTGTTTTGCATAAATTGAACTCTCTGTTACCAGAGGCACCTGCTCCAGGCATAAATATGAAAAAATTCAAAAACATGAATTTAGCTGATCCTACATTCTACCAACCAGGCCCAATAGACATATTGTTAGGCGCAGATGTCTATGCCAACATTATAATTAAAGGTTTTAAGAAGACAAAGCCTCTCGCACAAAATACCAAATTGGGGTGGATAATTTTTGGAAGCGTTCCAAACAGCAACAACGAAACGCTGAAGCTAGCGAGTTTCCTATCTCTCGCAGAAATAGAAGAGAGTTTAGAAAAATTCTGGGATATTGATAACAACCACGTAAATTTGGAACAAAACAACCACTGTGAAGAACATTTTAAACATAATTACAGAAGAGATGCAGCAGGACGTTACGAAGTCAGTCTGCCTTTCAAACAAGAACTGGGGGAGCTAGGCGATTCCAAGTGCATGGCAATAGCCCGACTACGGCAGATAGAAAAAAGACTGGAAAGGGAGCCAGAACTATCAGTGGAATATAATGCCTTCTTAAAAGAATATCTTGCAATGGGGCACATGAGTCCTGCCAAACCGTATGCAGGAAAACAGTCTGACGTCTATTATCTACCGCATCACGCCGTACTTAAAACCGATAGCTCCACAACTAAGCTGCGAGTTGTCTTTGATGCATCGTGCAAGTCAAAGTCTGGACTAAGCCTCAATGATTTGCTACATTGCGGCCCTAACATCCAACAAGATCTTACACAGATCATATTAAGATGGAGAAAGCACCGCTATGTTTACACTGCTGATATCGAGAAGATGTTCAGACAGATCAACATTAAAGAGTCTGACAGGAATTATCAAAAGATATTGTGGCGGCAACATCCAACAGAACCCATCCAGGAGTTCAAATTAAATACAGTTACCTATGGCACAAGTCCTGCCACGTATCTTGCAGTAAGAACCTTGAAGCAATTAGCTAAAGATGACGGCAGCAACTATCCAATAGCAAGAGAAATACTTTCTACTGACTTCTACGTGGATGATATGCTTACAGGGGCTGACACCAAATCAGAGGCTCTACAATTACAGGAGCAGACAATTGCATTGCTACGAGCTGGTGGATTCAATCTGCGGAAATGGACGGCTAACGGTGATGGTCTTCTGAGAACTATACCAGCGGAAATAATAGAGCAAGGGATCATGGAAATTAAAGAACACGATACAATAAAAACCTTAGGAATTCATTGGAATCCAATTCGTGATGAATTCCGCTTTAGATTAAAAACACATGGAACAAGCAACAGCATAACAAACCGAACACTGCTATCAAAAATTGCTTCCATTTTTGATCCTCTGGGTTGGCTCGCTCTCGTAACCATAACTGCAAAGCTGATAATGCAGTCACTATGCAGAGAACAAACAGACTGGGACAGAGAAGCACCCTTAGAAGTAACGAAGGCCTGGCAAGGGCTTGAAAGGGAGCTGGGTGAACTGGAGAAAATCACGATTCCTCGATGGATAAACTACCGTCGAAACAATGAAATCCAGCTTCACGGATTTTGTGATGCTTCTGAAAAGGGTTGCGCTGCTGTTGTGTATGCTCGTACTACAGACTGTCATGGGAAAACTCACGTCACAATGCTCACAGCTAAAACTAAGGTAGTCCCCTTAAAGCAAAAGATTTCTCTCCCACGGTTAGAGCTCTCTGGTGCCGCACTATTAGCAAATCTGCTTACAGCGGTAATAAATACTTTGGACATACAACCAGCCGATATAGTTGCATGGTGTGATTCTGAAATTGCATTAGCTTGGATAGCCAAGAATCCAACAACATGGAATACATACGTTGCCAATAGGGTAGCCGATATACAAGGCCATTTTCCCAAGAATATCTGGAGACACGTTCCATCTCGCGATAATCCCGCAGATGCAGCAACAAGAGGAATCAGTCCAAAGAAGTTAGCCACTCACGACATTTGGTGGAGAGGACCGCTTTGGCTATCACAAGCTCCGGAAGCATGGCCACAACAGAAATTAAAGTTACAAACTAACGAAGAGAGCAAGAGACATTTTCAAGTGCTAACTAGCCAGGTATCCAATTCAGAAATATTTAAATGTTCTACTTTTACTCGCCAATTGAGGGTAATGGCATACTGCAGAAGATTTATTGGCAATTGCCGCCGATCAATGCCGCTGCGGGACACAGAATACCTGACTTCCAAAGAGCTACAACAAGCAAAACTTTGTATAGTGAGGATTGTCCAAAGAGAAGCATTCTATGAGGACTTAAGCATCCTCGAAAGAAACAAGACCTTGATGAACTCGAGTAAGCTTCTTTCTCTCAATCCATTCTTAGACAAGGAAGGGATTTTACGAGTCGGAGGTCGAATAAAACATTCAACGCTATCCGAAGACACCAAACATCAAATGCTACTTCCCCAAAAACATCATGCAACAAATTTGATAATTGATCACGCGCATCAACAAACATTACATGGAGGAACCCAGCTCACATTAAACTATCTGAGGTCGCAGTATTGGGTTATTAATGCAAAACGCACTGTACAGTCGAGAATTCACAGATGTATTACCTGTCTAAGGCATCGGCAAGCATCCCACCAACAACTTATGGGGAATCTGCCAGCAATTCGAATCACACCAGCTCCACCGTTTTCCCACTGTGGCATAGATTACGCAGGACCCTTCATCACAAAAATGGCAAAAGGAAGGGGAACCAAAACACTAAAAGGTTATATTTCGCTATTCATTTGCATGGTTAGCAAAGCAGTTCACCTCAAGCTGGTAAGTGACCTCACCTCGGATGCCTTCCTAGCAGCGCATAGACGATTCCTGTCCCGTCGGGGAAATGCCAAGCAGATATTCTCTGACAATGGCACGAATTTTGTTGGTGCCCACAACAAATTGGACAAGGATCTGAAGGAAGCAATCACACAGTCAACAAAATATGTTGCTGAAATCACAGCAAATGATGGCACGGAATGGAGTTTCATTCCGCCAGGAAGCCCACACCTTGGTGGGCTGTGGGAGGCTGGAGTAAAATCTGTGAAAACTCACCTTAAAAGGGTACTAAGTGAAACACTCCTAACCTATGAGGAGTTCACAACCGTCATTTATCGAGTAGAGGCATGCCTGAACTCTAGGCCGATTGGCCAACAATCAAGTGATCCCCAGGATCTTGAGGCATTAACTCCAGGACACTTTTTAATAGGCCGACCCCTACTAGCACCACCAGAGCCTGACATTACGGATATAAAGGTGCATGACAAATGGAAACAGCTTACAAAATACTACCAAGAGATTTGGCAAAGATGGTCTGCGGAATATCTAACAACGCTACAGCAGAGAAGCAAATGGAAGACCAAGAGGGAAAATCCCAACATTGGTGAACTAGTATTGGTCAAGGACGATAACGTTTCACCACAAAAATGGGCGTTGGGCCGAATTGTCGAGCTCCATCCTGGCGAAGATAACGTCGTCCGCATTGTATCAGTACAATACAGAAACGGCATCAAGAAAAGACCGCTGAATAAACTATGCCAACTCCCGTTAAATATCCATGACTCCGAGGCACAAACACCGTCACTGAAGGTGAGCACAACAGTGACTACCATTTCAGATTCTGAATCTAGACCTCGTAAAAGGCCACAAGAGCACGAGCAACATATAAATGTAACAAACCCAAACAATCCAGAACTACGGAAGAACAACAATACTCAAAAGGCCCTGAACAATATCGGCTCACCAATTAAAATAAAAAAGAGAAAAGTAGCACCTTGCACTTGGGCAGCAAAATTCCTGCACACCACATTGTTAATTCTGTACTGGATCACAGTAGTCGTTGCTCAAGATTACACGATTTTCCAACCTAAACCAGGTCTTTACATAGAAAACTTGGGACATGCACAAATTAAAAGGGGGAATCTGAGGCTACAGATAACCTTTCCTACAGATGAAGCCATTCAAGACCAGAAAAAAATTGACAGCACTTGGGAACGTGTAAAAGAAATGTGCGAAAATAACAAGATCCTTACGGATATAACTCACTGTGAAGTGCTATTTCAGCATTTATCAACAAAACGACAAGGTTTGCTCAAGTCCACCAGTCAAATCATCAACTTTATCCAGCAAAGGCACCGAAGCAGGAGAGGCATTTTTGGTAGGCTACTCACAGGTATATTTGGAGTAAATGATGAAGTCTATTTAGAGATAGAACATCTTCAACACAACCAAGAAAACATCTTGCAATCAACCAACCAACAGGTTCTCTTTCTCAATCAGAGAATAAACCGTTCGAATACGGTCATAGAAGAGACGCTTAAACACTTCGATGCACGATTGGAAAAGGCAATTGGCTCCATAAATGAGATGGCCACCTGGTACTCTACTGCAGACCACAATAGAGTCAGTATTGAAGTTTTGTCGACCTACATCAGTGCTGAAAATTATTATAATGAACTTCAAAGCAAATACAATAACTGGATAAACGCACTGCATGAGCACGCACACCTCCTAGATTTTATAACATCACAAGACATCGACGAGTTAATTAAAAATGTCTCAATAAAGCTTGGCGCTGATCTTCTTATCGATAGAACACCTCAGCACCGTCTAGAAGTCAACGCAAACAACGGCACGCTGAAATTATATGGCTACTTAAGCATCATAGAAAAGAACTTGTACGATTTGATGCACATCACATCAATACCTCAGTTAATATCAAATGACTCTTTCGCAGTAGCCAACCTAAAATCTTCTACCTTCGCCGTTAATTTCAACCATGAAACCTATTTCAACTTAGAGGAAGAAGAACTAAAGGCATGCAAGATATCCGGATCCCACGTCTACCGTTGCGCTCCGACAATTATTCACAATATTGATAACAGTCCATCCTGTGTCATAGATGAGATCTACGGTCGTCACACAAAAAACATGTGTGAAATGCAGCACCTAAGTCTGAATGGAATTGTCTGGAAAACACTGATGATGGAAAACACCTGGTTGTATGTTACTACGAAGGCCAGAATTACAGCAACGGTATGTAAAGGAGTAAGAAAAGAGATTCTAATAAACACCACTGGCATCATACATCTCAACGACGGTTGCTTCATCAAGACCAAAGAAGTTACCCTTAAAACTACCATAGAGGAAAGGTTTGATGTCATAACGAGTCACATCATGGAAACACCACCAGTAGCAGCATCACTGAATTTCAGCAAGGCCCCTCGTATGATTCAGCCGGGGCTCTTGATTCGTCCAAGTGAGCAATTCCTGGACTACAGCTTACATCCGGACCTGCTGCAGATGAAGGACGTCCAAGGGAAATTCATTGTATATTCGATTTCAACAGCCACGGTTGTTATAGTAGTACTTGTTATTGTGCTACTTGTATACAACTACGGCATTCCTCTCAAAAAACTCTGCACCACCTGTAAGTACCCGCCAAGTAAACCAAGACGACAATCAATATCAGGATCATCGATTCAAAAACGCTTCGACGCTGTTTTAGCAAATGCCGGCCCCCAACATGTTCAGCTCCCGAACAGATCAAACATCAATCAAATCAGCGAAGGTCAATATGCCACAATTAATTGAGTGCAGCAGAAGCTTGCTATATAAACAATTTGCTCACGCTGCATATTTGCTGCCACTACAGGTGGTAAAACGCTCAATTAATTATGTGACTCAGTGACATACATATATAATATAGAATAATATACCTACATTCTTTTACAATTGCTTAGGTTTTGATAATTTCTTTCGCAATTGTTTTTTTGTAATTTCTTTTGGTTTCTGTTTACAGTTTGTATAAACAACTTAGTTCCGTAATTTCTTTTGATTTTTTGTTTACAGTTTGTGTAAACAAATTTTAGTTCCGCAAAATCTTGTTTAATTTTTATATTTTGTAATCTTTCTGTTAAAATATTTTTTACTGTGATAATTTTTTGTATAAAAGTATATGCATTTTTTTAATAAAGCACAGTATAACCAAGTAACAAGTGGCTTTTACTTCGTTAGCACTCTCCAGCATCAAGTCAGATTAGACACACTGTTTAGTCTGCACTTAAGCCTTTTTATTACTGAGATACATAGTCGATCTCAACAAGAGTCTTGTTTAGGTTTCAACACACTGTTGAAATCTGCACAAGACTTATTTTTTTTAGTGGTTCTAACTACGAGAATCATTACAGAGTCCTTGATGCAAAACTTGCTCTTCTCGACGTTGATATTGAGGCCAGCCTTCCTCAAAAAATCCGCTACACGGGCTAGCAGCGTAAGATGAGTGTCGAAGACTGATGACAGAATTAATAAATCGTCAAGATAGACGAGAACGTTCTCACGAAGGTCGAAAGAACTGACTTTATCCATGAGGCGGCACATCGTTTGTGGAGTGTTGCATAGGCCGAATGGTATCACTGTGTACTGATAGAAAGGATGACCAGGTACTGTAAAAGCGCTCTTCTCTCTGGAATCAGTGTCTAGTGGGATCTGTAAGAATGCGTGTTTCAGGTCCAGGCTCGTTATGTAGTTTTGCGGAGGAAGTCGACTCAGAAGTGCGTCTATCTGCGGGAGCGGATAGGCATCTTTCTTCGTAACAGAGTTTACCTTCCTGGCGTCAAAACAAAGCCCGACCTTTCCAGGCTTCCTTACCAGAACAACTCCAAGGACTCAGGTTCTCCTCTATCACACCCAGTGATAGCAATCGCTCTAATTCAGCTTCCATCAAAACTTTGTACTGCCGGCGATATCGGATAAAAGCGCTGTTTTATCGGAGCTGCGTCATTCGTTTCAATCTTGTGAGTAACCAACGATGTTTTTCCCAGGCCTAGAGAGGCGCAATGGGGGAAAGCTGTTTGGTGGCTTCTAAGCGTTGTTGATCGAGACTAGAAAGAATATGGCAGTCGGTGTCAGAGGTAGCTATTACACGTGGATACACTTCTGCGACTATACCCAGGACATCTGAGGCCAACCCAATTAGACGCCATAAGTCTATTCACAGATATAGTGCCTATGTGAGCCCAGGAACCACGTAAAAACGTACGTTTTGGGTCTTATCACGGGAAGTGACATCCAAGTTCACATGACCATGCCACAGTCGTCATGGCACCATTTGCTACTTGGACCTGTGTCCGATACTTCTTCCAATCGACATCTGCTTCTGCTAGCTTCTCTAGAGCTCCCTGACCTGGAATACTGACAGTGGCACCACTATCAAGTAATCCAAGCTCAGTTCGCCCGAGCAGCTTTACTTCGGCGTACGGTCGAATGAAATCTGTGCCAGTTTTTTTTTCTCTAGTCTCATCCGTCGACAGTATTCCCGCCAACGAACGGTAGATCTTTTCTTTCTTGTTCTCATATCAGAGTCAGGAAACACTATTTCAGCTAACTCTGCTACTGAGGAGAAGATTCGGTCTCTTGCTGCATTATATTTCTGCAGACGCGTATGGTACGACGTCAGTGGATGTACAACAAGCTCACGCCCACTCGTCATAACAGAGCTTGGTGGCCGTTTTAATATAGAAATTCCATGAGGCCAAACTTCCTACTCAATAACGTTGTCAGCTAAAGATTCTGTAGGTGTTATCGGGACATCGAAAATTGAAGACTCTTCCAAGGAAGTGTCTAATGATATCATGGGCTCTCCAGAAGTGGAAATGGGAGCTTGAAGATCTGCGGAGAAGTCTATCAAGTTCTCCGTCTCTACCCTTGGAGTGTTCGTAATATCTGCTGTTTTACTGATATCATCAGAATCACTGAATGATATCAGGGGACATTGCAAGGATTCGTCATTGTGGTCGGCTAATGGAGCGGACCTTCCTCCTTGTTCGAGGCTTGGAGGGTTCGTTGCAGTTGCTGCTTGTGACGTTGAAGCTGTCGGAAAGAGGTGGTGGTATTCCCGACCCGTCTCAAGTTTTTCTGTCTACAATAGCGACAATCTGGCTTGAAAACGTTTTTGTGTCCGCATCCATAGCAGAACACAACTTGTGTCTCTTGCCTGCAGTCTTGATAAAAGTGACCGGACTGGTCACAATTCTAGCATACAATAGTTTGTTTAGCCGAAATGCTCGACACGTCACCTAGGCTGTTGTCACTGCCTGTTGCTACTGCCAGTTTACGGTCCAAGGTATGAAAGTTGTCAACTTCATGCACCCGTTGGTTCCGGTAAGGGTTCCAACTACCAGCGGTCGCAATTCGTATCTGCGTAGCTCGGATACGAGTAACAAGCGATCTCAGTTGTCCTATCGTATCGGGTGGAATGTAGGCATATCTTATCCTGAATCTCAAGCAGTAAATTAGATTTGACAATTTCCAAGAATTCTTGGTCTGGCATGGCTGTCTGCAACTGATTACGCGGCAACACCAGATGATGGTGGTACATGGCGAATAGTTCACCAGGCTTCTGCTTTCGCGACATCAGCAATCGGATTTTTAAATCGTCCTTGGGCACTCCCCATTCAATTGACAATCCCGTCTTGACAAATTCCCAAGTTGGGAAAGGGTTGTGCCTCAATATTGACCAGTACCAATCCTTTGCTGGTCCCGTCAATAACATAAGCATGTTCCTAACAAGGAGATCAAAATCTTCTTCTAGAGCGGAGTGCGTGAGCGCTTCAACTCGAAAAATAAATTCATCTACGGAAAGCTCGGAGTTATTGCCATTGTATGTCAGGTTCCATCTTCTGACAGGACTGGCTGATCGTCTCTGTCCTACACTCGCCGGGATACGATGAGATGAAGCTGGTGGAGGCTGGTTAAAATTTGGTCTAGGCTGACCAAAAGCCGAAGGCGGTGGGTTAAACGACTGCTTACGCTCGTCGTGAAACTCTGGTGGTGGTCTGGGATCACCCATAGTAGGAGGTAGCCGTGGAAAATTGATTTGTGGCAGTGCAGCTGCTGTCAATTCCGTTCGGAACGCATTCAAGCTCTGCTCGAGGCCTTCTCGAACCCGGTCCTGCATTTGCATGCGCAAGCCTGCCATCAAAGCATCCGTAGCTGCTGAAGTATGTCCCCTTCCAGAAGGCAGTGGGTTATTTCGTCGCGAGTGAGTATTTGTGAAGGTCATGGAATGTATATCTGGCATATTGTCGACTAGGTGGTGGAACTGTCAAAGGTGGTAACTCTAATGACGGCATGGGAGGCAATGGATCGTGACTGACAGATTTTCCGGGCTTCGTTGTCTCCCGGACAACGCCTGTATACTCAGTAAAATCATACTGAGTGAGATGGAACCTGCAGTATGGGCAGTTTGACTGCTGCCCAATCCACGCTTTCAGACACGCCTTGTGGAGCACATGTCCACAAACTGTCTTCACTAGCTTCCTCGATCCTGACCAGTCGCCCTCCTGACAGATGGAGCGCTGGTCTGGCAACGGTACCGGTACACCAGTTGCTCGCGGTGGTGTTCGCGGCGTAGCCATTGTACAATCAGTCGTAAATCAAATGAAAAGATTTTCAAACCAAGGGTTTGAACTATGTAGATCTAAAAAAATTCAAAGAATTTGAAAATTCGAAAGAGATAACAGGCTCTTCACAACGTGAGGATGATGAAATACTAACTTAACGTCGAAGGTTTGGACGAGATTCGAAATTTCAAACAAAAATTTTCCCAAACTTTCGGCGAAGTTGAAAAAGAATTCAAACAATCAGAGAACTCGCAGGTTCGACAAAGTTACCAAAAGTTCAATTAAACGTTTCGAGAAAAAAAAATTCCAAACAAAATCATACGGTTTCTCCTTCACTTCCAAAAGCTAACTCTCAACATAAAGGTCTTCAGGTCGCTCTCTCTCTTTTCAGGCCATAAACTTTATACAGGCAAGCGACGTGAATGTGTGCATTGAAAATAATGTGGAGTTCCCACAGAAATCTGGGAAGAGTCGGGTTGAAGAAGCTAGAGACTGAGAATGATACTAGAGATTCTTCAGCCAGGCAGTTAGCAGTATGCCAACTCCTGATTACTGAAGGTCCCCAGCATCACTTCTCACAACTCCTTCCTTCCTCTTCACCTGATTGTCGTGTCCAGCTAACCAGTTGGCCAACAGAGACATGTCTCCGTGAGTGCTCACACAAAAAATTTAGTGAGGCCACCTACCATTTCCATGACAGAAGCCAGCGGGAAAGTTCAATTTAAACAAAATTCAAAAACTTTCAAGAATCTAAAACGTTACGTTACTTTAATCATCCAAATCAAAAATATCGAAATCTCGAAACCTTGCTCTACTTTCAAAACTTTAAAAACTTTTAAAAACTTTACTTTACTTTCCAGAAAAAAAAATCCAAATAACAAACAATTAGACTCAGGTCCTCATATAACTTCTACTGATTGTGAGATTACCGAGTCAGACAATTTAGCTGACAGCCAAATGTCCATATCTCGAAGTAATCTCAGTCCTCAGCAAAAGTCATAATCAGACCACCGAAGTCCAACTGAGGTGGCCCCAAGTTGGGCGCCATTTTTTTATGGACGGACAGCGTTGACTGCAGGGCGGCACGCTAGCTCGCCTCAGCTATTGGCGGAGAGTGTTGGGAGGTTCCACAAAAACCTGCCGCTGCCGTCAGCCATAATCAAAAAAAATTTTCGTGCCTATCACACGAAAGCCGGCACGCATTCGGTCTTGAAGGGACCCTTACGTCACTTACCTTTATCCCATCGAAGGCGCAGATGGTCTGCCTTCTTTGACTACCCCATCCACCCATCTGACTCTGAGGGGCATAATTCTTCAGAGTCCCTAGTTGCCATGTAAAAGGAGAGAGAGACTAGGCGAGCTAGACGACCTCCATCCTATGTGAGAGGGCTCCAGGATAGTAAAGGAAGAATTAAAACGTTCAAGATTTCATTTTTACGTTATAATTGTCAAGAAAAATATCTTCAATTCAAGGTAAATACATACATAGGTCTCTAGGTAAGTATACCTGTTTAGTCCACCTAAAGTCCAGCCTGGTTAATTTCTGAAATAAACAAAAAGGCACCACAAAGTATTAAGACTAAATTAAAATGTCACAGAATACTTATCTAAAAACTGACGAATTATTTATTTGCAAACTGCACATCCACAGCAAATGACCCTTATCAGGTTACCTCTTTAATCTGAAAAATATATTCCTATCCTCCATACAGAAGTATAATTCTGTTCAGAGTTTAATCTGAAAATATATTCCTATCCTCCATACAGAAGTGTAATTCTGTTCAGAGTTTAATCTGAAAAATATATTCCTATCCTCCATACAGAAGTATAATTCTGTTCAGAGTTTAATCTGAAAAACATATTCCCAACCTTACTACAGAAGTATAATTCTGTTCAGAGTTTAATCTGAAAATCAATTTTCATATTTATTCCAGAAGTATAATTCTGTTCAGAGTCTAATCTGAAAATTGTCGTCTCATTCTGTTTTGAACCAAACGTTGCAGCACGCTGCTGCACCCCCTTTTTCTGCTTATTCAGCTTCTCTGCCTGACAGGGCAGATTCATACAAAATTCTTGTGTGCGTCATTTTTACTGCCTTAGTGCCCACACGTATTAGCAGCATTACTATTCTAGTAGTTTTAGAAGGTGACAAAACTAATTCCGATCTTCTTCTTCTTCTTTTCAGAATTAAAAGAGACGGACAACGTTTTTTCTTTTTATTATTGAATTACATTTTTTTGAATTGTTAATTTGAATTTATAGTTTTAAGCTCCTTTGAATTGTTTTGTGAATTTGTGATATTAGGTTAAGTACATGAATTATTGAAATAAAATTTTATATTTGAATTTGGAAAACGACTGAGTTATCTTTTCAAAAACCGGCATCTCTCCCTTATTGTTTGAGACCAGCTCTCACATTGGTCCTTCGAGCCGGATAACTCAGTCAGTCAAATATAAAATTGGAATATATTGCTTAATACCACATAATTTAAGCTCCGCCATTCAAAATGCCTACAGATGACGAACGCAGTATATCTGACGCCGGGGACGAAACCATTAGCTCAGTATTAGAGTTGGTTGAGTCTCAAAAAGAGGTCAAAGATTTAATAGAAGACCTCTTTAAAAGGCATCAAAGAGAAGGCAAGAAAAAGACTGTCAAATCGACAGAGAAACGTTTACAAACGTTCACCGAATATTGGAAAGAATTCCAAACGCGGCATAGGGTAATTCAAAAGAGAGCGACAAATGAAGATCGCAAATTAGAATACTTCACGAAAGAGACATTTAGTGATGTACAGGAGTATTATATTGAAAAAGCAGCAAGCATGGAAGAGGATATAGATAGACTAACACCAAAGCCTGTTAACAATCCTCCTCAGACTCAGACATTACATGCTAGCACAAATTCATGTAATAATGAAAGACTCCCCCGAATTAAACTTCCCACCTTCAATGGAGAATACTCTACGTGGATTTCATTCCACGATTTATTTAATTCAGTTATACATAACAACAATAATTTAAGAGACGTTGACAAACTATATTTTCTGAAAACTAATCTAATAGGAGAAGCTGAAAAGCTGCTCAGGCATTATGAAATATGCGACGCAAATTATAAACCAGCTTGGCAACTCCTAAAGGAGCGCTACTCAAATAAGCGAATTCTAGTCAACGTACAACTAAAAAAATTATTGTCTCTCCCAACTACTAATCATGATACCGCCGAAAATATTAAAAGACTACTAGACAACATAACAGAAGCATTATTAGCATTAAAGAATTTAGATGTAGAAACAAACAATTGGGATCCAATTATTATATACTTGACTGTACAGAAATTACACCCAGATACGCATCAATTATGGGAACAGAGCTTACATAATAGCACTGAGTTACCAGAATTAAACACACTAAAAAAATTCCTAGAGTCTCGCTTTCGAACTCTGGAAATGATAGGAAATAAAAATACATTGTCGAACACGATACAAAGAAAACCGTCCTCACCTAAACCAATATATGGACTCTTGAACAATACTAAGAGTTCAACACGAACACACCCCCCCACAACAAAAACCTCTTGCAGTCATTGCAAAGGTAACCATATAATATTTCATTGTCCAACCTTTAGAACTCTGACCACGCGACAACGACACGAAGTTGTCTCGAATAAGCATTTATGTAAAAACTGCTTATCACCCAACCATTCAACCTTAAATTGCACCAGCAGTAAGAAGTGTTACCATTGCAAGAAAAATCATAACTCATTACTTCATTACGAGCAAAATCATTTGGTTTCAAAGTCACCTATTCAGATCTCCCAAAATTCCAATATGGAAGCAAAGCAATGCTCACCCACCGATAGAAATAATGAACTGCAAGTCCAAAATTTTCTAACCTCAAACTTGAAAAGGGCACTTCTTTCTACAGCTCTGATTAACATTATAGCACCATCCGGAATCACAATGACATTCCGAGCATTAGTAGATTCTGGGTCACAAGTGTCCATTATGACCGAAAGAGCTCTTAAGCGATTACAGCTTAAAGGATCTCCGACCACCCATCAACTAATTGGACTTGGCACAACACTCTCTAACACCGCTGTAAAACAAGCAACTGGCACAATTAACTCCTTATATACTAAATTCCAAATGGAGAGCAACATGCTCATTATCAAAAAAATTACCGAATTATTGCCAGCCCAGACAATTGCAGTGTCAAACTGGAAACACATCACCAATCTGACTTTAGCAGACCCCACTTTCTCAATCCCAGGAGAAATCGATGTTCTGCTTGGAGCAGACATCTACGCCGCCATTATTAAAAATGGAATAAAAAGAGGACCTGGCAATTCTCCAACAGCCCAAAACACAGAATTAGGATGGATTCTGGTTGGAGCAGTACCAGAAACAACGAGCACCATTACAACTGTGCTATCCACCCACACTACAATAAATACCGAGTGGGATAACCAGTTGAGAAAATTTTGGGAGCTCGAAGAATGCACCATCCGACCAACATTGTCACACGAAGATCAACTTTGTGAAACGTTGTATAAAAACACAACAAAACGCCTACCCTCTGGAAAATACGAGGTTCATTTGCCATTCAAGAACCGTAATGCACCACAGCTTGGACAATCTAGGAATATGGCTGTTAAACAATTCCTACAATTAGAGAAAAAATTGTCCAACAACCCAGCAATTGGCAAATTATATAAAGATTGCATAGATGAATACACTCAGCTTGGCCACATGAAGCCTATTCCACCAACACTAGTAGGAAACAAAATATACGAAAACATTCCTTTCTACTATCTACCACACCACGCTGTGCTCAAAGAGAGTTCTACCACAAAACTTCGAATAGTTTTCAATGCCTCAGCTCGTACGTCAAATGGCAAATCATTAAATGAGCAACTGCTAGTTGGACCTACAATCCAACCAACACTTTGGACTACCTTACTAAGATGGCGTCTGTACAAGTTCTCTTTTACAGCAGATATAGAGAAAATGTACAGAATGATCCAGATGGCACCTCAACACCAAAATTTCCAGAGAATAGTTTGGAGAAATACTCCAAAAGAAGAGTTGAAAGATTATGCCTTGACTACGGTCACATTTGGAACAACACCAGCGCCATATCTTGCCATCAAAACGTTACAGCAATTAGCACAAGATGAAGCGACTAATTATCCCCTTGCAGCTAAGAGCATCATGAGAGAGTTCTATGTCGATGACTTAGTGTCAGGAGCCCATACTCTCAGTGAAGCAATACAACTGCAACGTGAACTTATCGAGGCCTTAGCAAAGGGAACATTCAACCTACGTAAATGGACTGCCAACCACAATGATCTTCTAAAAAATATACCATTGGATCATCGAGAATTAAAAACCAACTTGGAATTCTCTGATAACGAATCCATAAAAACTCTCGGAATACGTTGGTATCCAACAACAGACTTTTTCTCTTTTAAAGTCAGTGTCCCCGAACCAAAAACCACATACACCAAACGAATAATATTATCTGAAGTATCGTCTCTGTTCGATCCACTAGGCTGGTTAGCTCCATGCATAATTACAGCCAAAATCATAATTCAGAAACTCTGGCTCTCCAAATGTGACTGGGACGACCCGGTACCTAAAGAAATTTTAAAAGAGTGGAATTATTTCAAAGACCAGCTACATTCTATTCAGGACATTCAGATTCCACGTTGGCTAGGCTACCAGCCTAACAAAAGCGAGATGGAACTACATGGATTTTGCGATGCCTCAAATAACGCCTATTCAGCGGTTCTGTATTTAAAAATACATCCTAATGAGAACTCCAGAGTACAAATTGTGACAGCAAAAACTAAAGTAGCTCCCATCAAACCAGTCTCACTACCTCGACTAGAGCTATGTGGTGCTGTCTTACTTTCTCGGCTTATTAAACAAGTTGTCAACGATTTAGAACTAGAGAAAGTTAAGGTTAGAGCGTGGACAGACTCTAATATAGTTTTAGCTTGGCTACGAAAACATCCATCCACCTGGAAAACGTTCGTGGCCAATCGCATCTCGGAAATACATGAAAACATACCACAAGCTACTTGGAATCACGTCCCCTCCAAATCCAATCCTGCAGATGTAGCGTCAAGAGGCATTCTGCCAAACACTCTAGTCACAATGTCTATGTGGTGGAATGGCCCAGACTGGCTGCATCAAGATGAGGAATATTGGCCTCAACAATCTTTGGAGGTACATACTCAACTAGAGTATAAAAAACCAAAAGTTCTCACTACTACTGTCGATGAACAAATAATTATACTGAATAAATATTCTTCATTTCAAAAAACCATAAGAATAACTGCATACTGTCTCAGGTTTATAAACAGCATGCGCAAAATACAGTCCACTACGGAATATTTATCAGTATCTGAGTTAAAAAAGGCAGAATTATGCCTAATCAAATTGCTCCAGAATATCTCTTTTCCTACCGAAATCAACCAACTGCAGAAAAAATTACCCCTTCCTAAAAAGAGTCGAATTCTGTCTCCGTATCCCACGCTCGACTCTGAAAATATCCTACGAGTGGGAGGTCGTCTCACCAAGTCTCAGCTAAGTTACGACCAACAACATCCCATAATTCTTCCCAACAACCATCACTTAACTAACATTCTCATTGATCATATACATCATTATACATTACACGGAGGCACTCAAATCATACTAAGTACTATAAGAAACCACTATTGGTTAATAAACGCCCGCAATACGATTAGACATCGCATCCATAAATGTGTTGACTGTTTTCGATTCAATGCGAAGCCCAGTTCTCAGTTAATGAGTTCTCTGCCCTCAGCGAGAGTCAATATATCTTTACCCTTCCAACACACTGGGGTAGACTACGCAGGGCCGCTTGTTATGAAAACATCAACACTTAGAGGAGCAAAATTAACAAAAGCTTATATCTGTCTATTTGTTTGCTTGGCCACCAAGGCCATACACATAGAGCTTGTCTCTGACTTGTCAACACCAGCCTTCCTAGCTGCCCTCAAGCGCTTTGTTGCACGGAGAGGTCTTTGCTCACACATCTACTCGGATCAAGGAACAAATTTTGTAGGAGCAAATCGAATTTTACAATCCAATTTAAATAAATCAATGAGAGCAATTGAAGTCAATTTGGCCAAAGAATTCTCCAACCAAGGCATAACTTGGCACTTTAACCCTCCTGCAGCACCTCACTTTGGAGGCTTATGGGAATCTGGTGTAAAATCCACCAAACGCCATCTCTATAAAACAATCAAGGACGCAAAACTCACCTACGAAGAACTATATACAATTTTAGTTCAAATTGAGGCATGTTTAAACGCCAGACCTCTCTCTCCTCTGTCCAATGACCCAACAGACTACAATATTCTCACTCCCGGACACTTCCTTACTGGTCGACACAATCTCACCATAGTAGAACCTTCCCCTCTTAATCCACAACAACATCCTCTCAAAAGATGGCAGCACATCCAATCCCTCTCCCACAATTTTTGGAAGCAATGGTCAAGAGACTACCTGCATACATTGCACCAACGACATAAATGGCAGACTGAAAAGGAAAATTTAAAAATCGGAACTCTCGTCTTGATAAAAGAAGATCAAATCCCAATAGGAAAATGGCCATTAGGTCGAATAATTGAAATTCATACTGGCCATAACAACTTAGTGAGAGCAGTCACGATAAAAACAGCAAAAAAATATTCTCACCCGACCTATCTCAAAAATTTGCCCTCTCCCTCTCACCAACATTTCCTGACAATCATCAATTATCCCCACCAAAGTCTATTGCTCTCTGGCAGCACCAAGTTCCAAAATACCCGTTATATTTGAATATATACGAATTCAGAACCCGCCAAAAATCACTTCAGTTCCAATAGTGACAAGTGAAAAGTGGTTCTTTAAAATCGTTAATTTTTTCTCAGTTTTAGTTTTTATTTTTTCTTTATTGAGTGCCATGGAAGAATTACTGGAAATATTCAGTTCAGAATCTCTAGATTCTGTGGACATAGGTCTTGCACCTACTCCTCCGGAACTCCTGGCTCCTCCAAAGCCTATCACGCCTATCAGTCCGCTCCCTTCAACTCCTACCAAAGGACAAAGGATGAAATCAGTCGTTATACGACCGCCACCACAAGAAATTTTGCCTGTAAAAAACATTTTTAGGCCATTCGAAGCTAGGGTAGCATCGCCCATTGTAAAAGAATTACAATGTCAAACAAAAGAAAACGCCAATTTGAAATTTCGACCAAGGTCACAGAAGCATCAACCAGGAGTCCGTGTTTCAACCCAGCCACGTTGCCTCACGCAACCAATTACTCAGCCACGTTGTATCACACAACTACCTGCAGCAAAACGAACCAGTCCACCCTTGGATTTGCAGTGCAAACCACTTGCTGACATGAAAAGGGCAGCACCCGCTAACGATTTTCCAGTTAAAAAACTAAATACAGGACCCAAAGCAGTTGACAACCCCAACAAGTCAAAAAAATCTCGTGCAAAGGTTAGGGATTCGGTGCAAACAACAACAATCTTACAGCCACATTTCAACTGCAAGAACAATAAGGCAAAGAACCCCAAGCAAAGTTCCAACACTGCACTGCCGAGTCTACCTGGAGATTTACACCAAATAGTACCAGGCCCAGCAAGGAAAAAAACTTCAAGGCATCTACCAAGCACAAAGCCAGCTAAATGTGCTAAACTCGAGCCAGCTACATCAAATGTAGAAGTAACACCAACCACATCAGCAATACAAACGTCTAACGAGAGCACTACCATTGGAATTCCTGAGGATTTAAAACACGTAATATGGTCAACCCCAGACGTCATGCATATCCTACAGTCATCTATAATCCCGTGGAATATGATCCGAGAGGCAAAGATGTTTTTTAGATGTCCTCTTCCAGGCGGCCTAACACTGAAAATGAAAAAAAAGGGAACAAAACTACACTTCCTCATTCAAAAATCTGTAAGTAATTTTATTTTTTATTTTTATAATGATTTTTCCTTTTTTGAGGCGGTAGGATGTTTAGTCCACCTAAAGTCCAGCCTGGTTAATTTCTGAAATAAACAAAAAGGCACCACAAAGTATTAAGACTAAATTAAAATGTCACAGAATACTTATCTAAAAACTGACGAATTATTTATTTGCAAACTGCACATCCACAGCAAATGACCCTTATCAGGTTACCTCTTTAATCTGAAAAATATATTCCTATCCTCCATACAGAAGTATAATTCTGTTCAGAGTTTAATCTGAAAATATATTCCTATCCTCCATACAGAAGTGTAATTCTGTTCAGAGTTTAATCTGAAAAATATATTCCTATCCTCCATACAGAAGTATAATTCTGTTCAGAGTTTAATCTGAAAAACATATTCCCAACCTTACTACAGAAGTATAATTCTGTTCAGAGTTTAATCTGAAAATCAATTTTCATATTTATTCCAGAAGTATAATTCTGTTCAGAGTCTAATCTGAAAATTGTCGTCTCATTCTGTTTTGAACCAAACGTTGCAGCACGCTGCTGCACCCCCTTTTTCTGCTTATTCAGCTTCTCTGCCTGACAGGGCAGATTCATACAAAATTCTTGTGTGCGTCATTTTTACTGCCTTAGTGCCCACACGTATTAGCAGCATTACTATTCTAGTAGTTTTAGAAGGTGACAAAACTAATTCCGATCTTCTTCTTCTTCTTTTCAGAATTAAAAGAGACGGACAACGTTTTTTCTTTTTATTATTGAATTACATTTTTTTGAATTGTTAATTTGAATTTATAGTTTTAAGCTCCTTTGAATTGTTTTGTGAATTTGTGATATTAGGTTAAGTACATGAATTATTGAAATAAAATTTTATATTTGAATTTGGAAAACGACTGAGTTATCTTTTCAAAAACCGGCATCTCTCCCTTATTGTTTGAGACCAGCTCTCACAATACCATTAAATTATAAAAATATATAGCCGTATAGCACTAGGTAAGTACAGAAAAAGGTATATACATACGTATACCAAAAGAAAACCTCATTAATTCAAAGTGAGTACAATAAAAAGGCATATACGTAAGAATACCATTGAATTATAAAACTACGTAAGCGTATAGCATTAAGTATGTATATAGATATATATAGAGTCAGTTAAAAAAATATTCCGCACAATATACACGGACAAGGATTTTACTAAATTAGCTGTGTAGTTACGTAAATATGCTATTAAATCGAAAATATATATATAGTTAGAGAAAAAGAATGTCAATAAAAGAAAATCCTACGTAGATCATTAAAGGTAGGTATATAGATATATATATATATATATATATATATATATATAGAGTCAGTAAGAAAAATTATTATTCAAAGTATACACGGACAAAGACTCCATTAGATTAGATGTATAGTTACGTAAATATTATTATTAAATCGAGGATATATATATATAGTTACACTCGATTAGCTGTATAGTTATGTAAATACTATTATTAAATCGAAAATATATATATAGTTACAGAAAAAGAATGTCAATGAAAAAAGTCCTACGAGCAAGTAATTATTGAAGCCGAAGCATGCGTATGCCAAAAGAAATATATAATCTCGATAATACTCACGGTGAAAATTCCACGGCATGATGAAGCGCTTCAGCATCCTCCATCTAGTTAAAAGAATTAAATTGGAATTTAATGCTCCGACTTGCTGTCTGTAGGCTCTATCACAAAAGTAATTTGTGTTGAGTTAAAATAATATTACCCAGCGGCACTTGTATCTACACTTATCTTGGACTAAATTAACTAAGAACGTGCGGAACGTAATTATAATAAAAATTAAAATTTAAAACAATTTACAAATTCATTCCATAGTGGACGACTGTATCTACGTTGTGCAACTGAAGGATTATAACCTGGCGGTGAAGGAATATCAGCATTTTTCCCTGTAGTAAAATCTATTGACCATTTCCACTTTTTGTGCTGGATTTTGTTGACATTTTGGAGCACAAGTCCAAAGAAACGATTGTTGGAGTTTTGACAATTGCTAATCCATATTGCATATTTTAAGTATTCCGTCACTATGACTGTATTAAATGCTGGCAAAGGTGGATTCCACCGAATACTTTTAGTACCGATCACGAACTGTTGGAATGTATTTTGGGGCGACCAGTCCGAGAAACATTGATTTCAAAGCCCTTGGTCGCCTGCATAAAAACTTCCTTGATCAGCAGCGAATTTTGGTAAATTGTATATTTCTCGACATTGGACGGAAGACAGAAACGCCAGAATTAAAACAGTCCGGCCAACTTATCTATGGAGCAGCAAAAAGTGCTTCCCTTTCAAAAATCTCAGCAAAATTCTCTTTTCTCTCTGACCAGCCCCCTTTTGAAATTCCTTTTTGGGCCAGATGTTATTGAGGATTTTTGATGATGTTTGCTGATTTCATTCACGCGCGACTTTTACTCGAGAAGTAAGACAGATTGATTCTTCTTCGTCTTTGTCATCCCCAGCCTATCATCTGCAGCTTGAGGAAATGCATTTCTTTCGGTCGGGGTGCGTTCATTTTTTTTATGCTTGACGCAGCCGGCCTACACGCTTCAGTAATTCTTGTAGCGTATTGCTATATGCAATACGCTACGACCAAGATCAGTAGTGTCAGAACCTAATTTAATTCAACTCTGCACTGCAATACTGCTAGTTCTCCATCAGTGTTTCGTTGCGCTGTGATAAGCCCAGAGATCTGGGTCCGAATTTGATCTCGCTCCGCCTCTGCCATTACTCGTGATGAATTAAACAGGTCGAACGTTGACTTCACAAGGGTAATCTGGTCTTCAAGAAGACTAAAGGTACGATTCTCTTTCTCATTGGGATCATCCAGTGCAGCGTAGATTTTTATGGAATTCTCATGATCCATCGTTCCAAAAAGTGTTTTGGATACGGCACCTACCCCATCGAAAAAGGATCGTTTTCTTCTTGAGGAAGCTCCAGTATGTGTGTGATGCAATAAATCCTCCTCTTGCTGTTACTCCAGTATGTATAATTTCGGTACAAAGACCTGCCACCAGGCTGCTGCAATTGACGGCGGACTTCAAATCATCTGATAAATCTGGCATCTGTAACGTAGACAGGATAGTCCAATGCCGGGTGTAGAAGTGTGTCTTTCCCAGGTATTCGAAAAGAACTCCAGACTCTGCTATCTTCTTCATACTATAGCCGCTCTGTTCTACGCCTATCGTCGAGCCCACTACCAGGACTACCAACACTATCGTGATCGCCTTCATTCTGTTGCACTTCCCTATACTTAACTAACCTATTTTAAACGAGCAAACTTCCTATACTTATAATAGATTTTAACAAAAACTTGCTTCTCAAATTTTTTCTCTTTTATTTATTTATTTATTTATATTTTTTTTTCTTTTTACCTATACTCTTTATTATCTTCCTTCTACCTTTTTATTTAATTCGTCCTTTTTAATGGCTCTAGAATGCTTATATCTTTGACTTTGCCTATATTTGCGAATATATTTCGCTATATCATTCTTCATTCCTTTCCAGCGATAGAAGCGTTTCACCCTGTTTAATGTTTTGTTTCCGCCGAAATGTCCTCCAAATCGGAAATCATGATAATCCTTCAATATTACCTGAATATCCTCCGGGTCGGTCACATGTTGGGGGTTGGACGGTCTGGCGCTCTTCCTACCATTTTCTTGGCCTCCTCAATATCTTCCCATTCACTCTCGGGATCTGGGTTTTATTTCTCTTCAGCCTCTGCCTCCTGCTTCTTGGCTTGTGCTCGTGTAACCGCAAGACAGCGAAATTCTTTCTCTTGGCTGGTGCCTTCCACTGGCTGGGGTATCCTGGTCAGGGCGTCCGCACTACCGTTCTCCTTTCCCTTCTGGTAGATAATCTCGAAATCATGCTCAGATAATTTCTGGTGGAATCGTACCATGCGTTAGGTGGTATCCCTTACCTTAAAAATCCCTCGGAGCGGATGATGATCTGTTTGAATTTTAAAATGCCTGCCCAGAAAGTAAAATTTATAATTTCGTACCGCCCAAACAATAGCAAGCATTTCCCGTTCCGTTTCTCTCAACGGGATTAAGCGTGCGGCTGGCATAACTAATAGGCCTCCCATCCTGTTCTAATACGGCACCTAATGATTCTCCGCTAGCATCTGTGATAAGCGTGAATTCCTTATGGAAGTAACCTAGCACGGGAGAGGACGTGAGCGACTCTTGATTTTAAAAGAGTTCTCACATGCTGGCCCCCGATTGAATTGCTAATTGGGGCCAATATCCTAGAAAAATTGGGAATGAATTTGCGGTAGTAATTCGCAAGGCCCAGAAACGATTGCATCTGCCGAACCGTTTTAGGTCGAGGATAGCTCTGAACTGCCTCCACTAACATCTGAACATACATGCCCTTCTGTAAAAACTGGCACTTCGCGGGTTGTAGTTTTAATTATTTTCTCTAAAACGCTGAAATACCTCCCTTAGTTTTCTATTATGATCGCCCAGACTCTTCGCGAATATTACAACATCATCTAGGTATACAAAGCATTTGATACCTTGAAGCCCTGTTAATATTCCATTTAGTAGAGACCGAAAAAATGGAGGTGCGGTTTTCAACCCAAATGGTAATCATTTATATTGGAAATGGCTGAAGTTCGTACTAAAAGTCGTCTTTTCCCTGACCGCTGGGTCGATTAACACCTGGTGATAACCATTAGCTTAATCTAAGGTAGAGAAATATCTAGAGTGACCTAATTGATCTAAGATGTCCTCAATCCGTGGCAGGGGATACGAAAAGGGGACGCAGAGTTTATTTAACTCCCGAAAATCTACACATAACCTATACTTCCGATTTCCTGTTTCATCCTTTCCTTTCTTTGGTATTAATAGTACCGGAAAATTAAAAAGGCTGTCATTATGCTCTATATTGTCATCTTCTAGGAGCTTTTCTAGTTGCCTCTGACATTCTTCTCGGTGAGCCTCCGGCAGACGATAGTGTTTCCTGTGTATGGGCCCTGTATTCGACAGTAATGGAAGCTTAAAAGTCCTACTTGGAGTATATGTTAACTTGTTACCTGGCAAGTAAAAAATGTATTATACTCACTGCAAATTTCAGACACCACTTCTCTTTCTTCGCAATTTAAATCTTCCGACAGTACTAGTGTTTGTTTCAGTAATTCGAGTCTTTGCTCAGATCGACTTACCGCCTTTATCTTATCTCTCAATGGCTGCACTGAATACCTATCCAACCTCTCCCGCTTGGGTTGAAAGTTCGTTATCTCAACCGGTTCAGTTCTAGCGTTGACAATACCCAGAAACGCCTGTCCATTCTCCGGCCTGATTATGGCGTTTCCACAGTACACACCTGGGATAATCTCTTCCGCCACGCACACCAGTTCATCTTTGCTCTCGACGCAGATTCTTACCAATTGCTCTGTTCTTGGTTCCAGCTGTACTGTGGACTCCCTGCCATTTCTCGAGTTAGGGAGGGGTTTGGTTATATTGCCCTGTTTAAGAATTGAAGCTTTTTCGCATATTCGCGCCTCCGCCAAGGGTGCAGTTTCGGAAATAACTGGTTCGATTTCCGTGCGAGGATAATCTGACCCATTCCCTTCAACAGGTACTTCCCGAATTTGGTTTTACCCCCACATTCCTTCTGGCAACCTTACCAAAATCTCCTTTGTATAGAGAGGATTTTCCTGCTTTGCCTCTGTGCAAAGAGCCGACGCCAACGTATTTCCTCTTTCCGGGCTTCCACGTGTTTTATCCTTGATACCCTGTTGAGTATTTGCATCTTTTTCGACTCTGAAATACTTGATTATACTCTCAGAGGCAGCTCGAGCTTTATATATCACTTCTCTCAGGTTTTCAATTCGATTATTCGTTCGCTCTCTTAGAACTTCCGCTGAAACTGTCCGAACTGCTTCCTTACTGGAGAGTCGTTTCCGTTCTACATTATAACTCTGCAAGGTTATATGTTCAACTTTTGCGGTTCCTGTTACGTTCCTGAGAATTGGTTGTGCTTCCTTGTACACTTGTCTGTGCTGTATTGGCAATTTTCTATTAATACAATCGATAACAGCTTTATCCTTGAAAAATTCCATTCCCAATATTCCGTCAACCGGTACTGAATCCGTGTTGTGTATTACCTGGAACTCACATTCTTGCTTACCCCTACCTACATGAACATGCGCCTTGCAGGTTCCAATTGAACGTTGATGAGCTCCAAACAGCCCTCCAATCGTGATACATTTATATTTTTGTATCAGTGTATCCATCCTTATTTTATTTACCTTAACTAAATTCCAGGTGGATTCCGTATCCACCAATAATGTAAGCTTATCTTCTAGCTCAAATTCCATGTCTATGCCCTCCTTTTTACCTGAATATCTGGTTTCTAATTTGTTTAGTGAAAGGCAGCTACGTGATTGTTCCCGAGCTGCCACCTCCCGTTTCGCTCTTGTTGAATCTAAAAAATTGTTTAAACAAATTGCGATGTAGTGGTCAGATGTTCTACAAAATTGGCAGTATATAACTTTTGCTTTCGGTTGCCCCTCTACCGAACTACTAGGTAGTGCCTCAGCAAACCTGACTTGTTGCCTTTTACATCCAGTTGCGTCATGTCCTTATATCCGGCATTTTGTGAAGTAAGGCGTCTGTTTCCTTTCTCTACATTCCTTTGCAAAATGTCCCCATGGTCCGCACTGAAAGCACTGAATAGGTCTTGGTTGCTTTGCTTGACTAGGGGAACCCTTGTGCATTCCCGATAATGCTGGTCTCAATTGCGGTCCCATCCTTTTATGTTCCTTTTTGCTGAACCTACCAGCACCCCAGTTGCCTGCTGCCATTCCTCTGTTCTCTTCGTATAATTCCGGAGCCCTGGTTCCTTAATTTTAAGTCTCCTAGTATCCATCTCAAAGTAGTCTGCCTCCTCACGTGCTTCATCCAGAGATCGAAATTTGCGTCCCGTCAAATATAGCTGAGTAGTCTGCTGCATAACACCTGCCTTGAACGTTGCCACCGCGTCTGCCTCAAGTTCCGCTATCAATCCCCCTTCTTCGCCTGGATACTTAGCCGAAACTGCCGCCTTGATTTGACACAGTAGCTCCTGAAGTCTGTCTTTTATGTCGTCACCAGGCCTTTGTACGCATGCTGTCATTTCAGCTCGCAGCTCACAGTACGATTCTTTTGGCATATAAGCAGTTTGAATTGTCTGCTGCAACGCCTCAAAATCCTTCGGCTCCTCTGCACTCACTAGATAATATGCGTCATCTAACAACCGATATCTTACACATTTCATGAAGATTGGCTGTTCCTCGGCCTTTAAACGATCGTAAAAATCTTTGCAGCAGCTCAAGAAACGGTGAACTTCCTTTGACAGTTTTGGCGTTCTTTCCCCAGAAAACGTTGGTATGTATCTGGACACCAAGTCCATGACTTTATCATACACATCGGCCATGGTTTTCCTTGCTGGTTTTTCTGAATTTCTTGTGTTATCTTTCGGCACTTGGTCTTCACTCGTCTTTGCTTTTTAGCTTTCAAAATTTCTTCTTGCCCTGAAGTACTTGCTCCTCCTCCTCGCTGCCGATCGTGGAATATTAATTTCTTGGGTGACCACTTCTTAAAAATCCCTCGAACTTGGCCCTCCTCTTGTGGTAATGGCGCGACTGCTAATTCTTGCTCTAGTTCAGTGGCAGTCTTTTCTGCCTCCTCCAATTGCCTTTCTAAAGACTTTATAGTTCCTTTTAAAGCCCGGTTTTCCTGTTTGCACTCATCCAAAGCTTGATCTTTTTCTTGCTCAATTCTACCAATAACTTCAAAGGTAGGCATTATCACCAAATCTAAGGTTTCCCCATTTGTGCTTATCCCTGTAGCCTCCTTTATTTCCTTCAGAAACTTATTTACGTCTTCACTCGGCAATCGTTTCTTTAATTCATCCGTTAGATGCTCTTCTGGATACCGCCAGTCCTGTTCATATTCTTGTAATTTCAAGTGGCCCTCCGTCAATTCCTGCGTTCTGGTTTCCAATTCCTTTTCCTGATCCTTAACTCGTAACAATTCTTTCCTCGTTAGAACGTTACTTCTTCCCACTGACATCTATATTCAATACCCAATTTACCCTTCACTCTCAAACACTTCTCCCAGACCATAACTAATTGCTTAAAAACCCTAAATGCAAAACTTGAATTTTCGACGGTGTTTCAACAATAATTTTTCCTAATCTCCGATCTCTGCAGAACCAAAACACTTTTCTACTTTAAGTGACTCTTCTCACCCGCTTACGATTACGTTCAACGCGATTTCAACCAACGCCTCTACAGAAATGTGACGTTAAGAAACTTTCTATATCCAATTCACGATTCAAAATTATTAATTAGATGTATACCTCTAAACTTTCACACTTTCACCCTTTTTCACACACAAATAAAATCAACCAAAAATTATTAATTTCATAGTAATAATAAACCAAAATATATTAGGCCACTTAACACAAAAACTAATCTCAACCACAAAAACACATATATTCCTCTTCTGACCTTTTCTTGTATTTTTTTGAATATTTTAATATTTTCCAATTTTAATCTTAATTCCCAATGACCAAAATTATATCACTTAATATGCCGTACATTTCGAATACTACACTATCACACTATGTATTAACTAACACTCAGACCACATAACCAAAAGCAATCTCAAGCAACAACAATCACCACAATCTATACCCCTTTTGTTTAATTTTTTCCAATACTTTATCCTGAAAAGAGTAACCTGGAGTACCTAAAATCATAACTCCTACAAAACACAAAAAATAGAGTAGCAAAAAAGCATAACTCCTACAAAACAAAAAACATGGAGAAGCTAAAAATCATAACTCCTACAAAAAAAAATGGAGTAGCTAAAAAGCATAACACCTACAAAACAAAAAATGGAGTAGCTAAAAAGCATAACTCCTACAAAACAAAAAAATAGAGTAGCTAAAAAGCATAACTCCTACAATTCAAAGCAGCTAATAAGCTTTACCCCCAAAAATAAAAACAAATAAAAATGAAAAGAAAATTAAATTATTTCACTGAAGAAAAAAATAACAGTTACCTACTCTTTATCCGGCTGCGCCAATTTGTCGTGTCCCAAAGAAATCCAGTAAAAACACTCGCGTAATTCAATTGTAAAACAAACTTTATTTATTTAATTAAGTTAAATTCAACTACGATATAAATTAAGATGAGTATCACCCGTGATCGATACTTCTGATTATACTCTCAAATTACAACTAACTGAACTGGTACCGAACCGCTATCTTTAATAAAAACAAATTCTAACTACACAACCCGATCTATCGAAACGACCGCGCTCACCTCCATTCAGGCGGAAGCGACTTTGACCCAGTGACCAGCGCAATACCTTGCAATCATAATTACAAATTATTACGTTAATCACTACCGACAGCGAAAGACCCCAATACTGCATGTAAACAAACAGTGAGCCCAGCTGAGTATTTCACTATGCGAAGTGAATTACTTAACCATAACTCAATACCCAGTTACATACAGTAGTGAATGTGACAGTTTCCAAGTAAAAAATTGGCAATCGCCAGGCATTTCACTGTGCGAAGTGAAATGCTTAGTTATTGCAAATCGTTTAATTACCTGTACACCTGCTGCTAGCTCGAGTCGTGATGTCACAATTTCACCAATTGAATATTGGTTCACGACAGTCATAACAGAGCTTGGTGGCCGCTTTAATACAGAAATGCCAAATCTCCTACTCAGTAACCTTGTCAGCTAAAAGTGCTGTCAATTTTATCGGGACATCGAAAATTAAAGACTCTTCCAAAGAAGTGTCTAATAAAGTTATGGGTTCCCCAGAAGTGGAAATGGGAGCTTGAAGATCTGCGGAGAAGTCTATCAGGTTCTCCGTCTCTATCAGCGAAATATTTGTACCATCAGGGGGTTTGCTGGTATTATCAGAATCGCTGAATGATATCAGTGGGCAATTCAGGGATTCGTCAAGGTCTGCTAATGGAGCGGACCTTCCTCCTTGTTCAAGGCTTGAACTGGAGTGTGCGTTGCAGTTGTGGCTCGCGACGTTGACGCTGGTCGGAAAGAGGTGGTGGTATTCCCAAACCGTCTCAGGTTTTTCTATCGACAATAGCTGCAATCGGGCTTAAAAATGTTTTTGCGTCCTCATCCATAGCAGAACACAACTTCTCTCTCATGCCGGCAATCTTGATAGAAGTGACCGGACCGGTCACAGATCCAGTAGCTTACATTCTGAGGGATTGTAATAGCAGCTAGTGCTACTGCTTCCTCACTGCGTTCATGTGTCATATTCAGTTCAACTTCGTTCGGACGACACGCATCAACCTCGCTGACTCTTTGGCTACGATAGGTACAGCTGCACGCTGTAGCGATTCGCTGCTGTGTAGCTTGTATTTGAGTCACAAGACTCCTTAGCTGGAGGATGGTGTTTGTGGAATGCAAACAAATTTTATTTTGGATCTCCGGCAATAGGTTGGACTTGACTATTTCCAGAAATTCGACGTCTGGCAAAGGGTTTTGCAATTGGTCCCGTAGGTATACCAGGTGTTGGTGGTACATGGCGAACGACTCCCCTGCTTTCTGTTTTCGCAGCATCAGCTGAACTTTGACCTTAAGGTCATCTTCCGGTACTCCCCATTCAGCTAATAGGGCTGTTTTTACATACTCCCATGAAGACGTGGAATTTTGTCTCAGGAGAGACCAGTACCAGTCCATAGCTGGTCCAGAAAGCAAAGTTGTCATGTGCCTTACCATAGATCGAAATCTCCTTCTAAGGCAGAATATCTCAATGCTTCTACTCGAAATACAAATTCGTCAACAGTGAGCCGTGAGCTGTCACCGCTATAAGATATATTCTATCTGCGGATGGGGCTGCCAGAGCGTCGTTGTCTTACGCCTGCAGGGTTACGAATAGGTGGGGGTGGTGAAGGTGGGACAAAATCTGATCTAGGATGACCAAGAGGCCGACCAAGAGAGGATGGTGGTCTATTTGACGACTGCCTACGCGAGTCGTGGAATTCTGGTGATGGCCTTGGGTCACCCATGGAAGGAAGTGGTCGTGAGAAATCCACGGGCGGCATTGCTGCTGAGATCTGTTGTCGGACGCTATTCATTAACTCAGTCCGCAAAACATTGAGGCTCTGTTCGAGGCCTTCGCGTACTAGGTTTTGCATTTGTAGGCGTAAGCCTGCCATCAAAGCATCCGTAGCTGCTGAGGTGTGGCCTTGAGCTGTACGCGTTGGACTGTCTTGTCGTGAGCTAGGATTGGTGAAAGTCCTTGAATTCAGATCTGGCATTCCAGTAAAGAGGGATCGTCGACTAGGTGGTGGAATTGTCAACGGTGGTAAGTCAAATGTCGGCATGGGAGACAATGGATCGTAACTGACAGATTTTCCGGGCTTCGTCGTCTTGCGGACAACGCCTGTATACTCAGTAAAATCATACTGAGTGAGATGAAACCTGCAATTAAGGCAGTTTGACTGCTGCCCAATCCACTTTTTCAGACACGCCTTGTGGAATACATGTCCACAAACTGTCTTCACTGGCTTCCTCGGTCCTGACCAGTCGCGCTCCTGGCAGATGGAGCACTGGTCTGGCAACGGTACCGGTACACCAGTCGCTCGCGATGGTGTTCGCTGTGTAGCCATTGTATAATCTGTCGTAAATCAAGCGTTCAAAAAGAATTACAAACCAAGGGTTTGAAAGGAATGTCAGGAAAATCCAAAGAATTCAAAAGTTCGGAAACTAACAGGCTCTTCCAAAATAAAAAAAATGAAGATAACGAAATACTGATTTAAAAATTTGAAGTTTGGGACGATATACTAAAATCCCAAGCAGGAAAAATCTTTCCCAAACGTTCGGAGAAGTAAAAAAATTCAAAAGTTCGGAAGCGATAGCAAATTTTTTGAATGACAAAACTTCTTCTAGTAGTTCACAAATGTGAAAAACCAAAAATCACAAACGTCCAATCGAGCGTTTCAAAAAAAATTCTTAATAACAATCATACGATTTCTCCTTCACTTCCAGAAGCTAACTCTCAATATAAAGCTCTTCAGGTCGCTCTCCCTCTTTTCAGGTCATAAAATTTATACAAGTAAGCGACATGAATGTGTGCATGAGAAATGTTTGAGTCCTCACAGAAATCTGGGAAGAGTCGTGTTGGAGAAGCTAGAGACTGACAATAATACTAGAGATTCTTCAGCCAGGCAGTTAGCAGTATGCCAACTCCTGATTACTGAAGGTCTCCAGCATCACTTACATCCCCCAACAACTCTTTCCTTCCTCTTCACTTGATCATTATGTCCAGCTAGTTCGCTAGCTGGGCAGAGTCATGAGTCTGGTCAACTAATAAGCTGGAAGCCAAACAGTCGTCTCGCAGACTCATAACCCTATCCAGCCAGTTGGAAAACAGAGACATGTCTCCATGAGAGCTCACACAAAAAAATTTGTGAGGTCACCTACCATTTCCATGACAGAAGGCCAAGGTGAAAGATCATCCAAACAAAATTCAAAAAAACTTCCAAAAATTTAAAAAATCAACAAATTGGTCAGGCTTGAGGATTGACCAAAGTGAAACCAAAAGCCGAACTTCAACGTTCAAAAAAAACTTTCATACGTTACGTTACTTCACTTTATTTTACTTTACTTTAACAGACTTTCAAAAATCAAACTCAAAATCTTAAAGCTTTTACGTTACTTTACAAAAATTTCATATAACAAAACCAGTCAAACCTCAGCTCCGCATGTATCCTTCACTAAATATGAGACTACCGAGTCAGACGATTTAGCTACAAACCAAATGTCCATATCTCAAGTAGTCCCAGTCCCCAGTGTCAAGCACATTTAGACACCGAAGCTGACTGAGGTGGCCCCGCGTTGGGCGCCATTTTTGTTATGGTACTATGTTAGGGTGATTGGCTTTGGACGTAAAGTCCAGACTGCCAGGATGAGCTGACAGATCACTCGACGGACAGCGTTGACTGCAGGGCGGCACGCTAGCTCGTCTCGGCTCATTGGCGGAGAGTGTAGGGAGGTTCCATGAAAAAAAACCTGCCGCTGCCGTCAGCCATAATAAAAAAAATCGTTCCTACAAACTAAAAGCCGGCACACATTCGGTCCTGAAGGGACTCTTACGTCACTTACCTATATATATATAGTTGAAGGCGCAGATGTTCTGACTCTGAGGGCTCCAGGATGGTGAAGGAAAAGAATTCAAAGCTCACGGAGACATTACATTATAAATAGTATTTAATTATAATAATATCTCGACAAAGTTACAAAGCTTTTACCTTTTAACCTAGTAGGTGACTTAATGGCCTCTTTCTTTCCAGTTTTAAAAAAAGAAAAAAAAATCTCGGAGGACCTAAATCTTCCTCATCTTGTGAACACAATCAACATCACATTTGCGATGCACTTATACGCTAGAAGTATGCAATATAGAAATTAAGAGAACGAGATGAATAAGTATACTAATACAAAGAGTACCAATTACTAAAATAATAATAACTTAAGAATACTAGTACATTATCTGATTGAAGCGTTCCGTGATAGGCATGCGCTCTTGATTAAATTTTAAAATGCGTAATTTAAATCATGAATGAATAAAATAATGCATTATTATGACGGACTAGTTCTGACAAAAACTTACTCGGCCAGGTAGGAACGAGGAAAAAGAAACTTTATCATGCCCGGCACTGCTAACTAATATTTCGTATATTCCGTTGAGTCACAGATAAGATATCTCTCATAAAAGGTAAGAATTTGAGGTAAATAAAAACATGAAACTTATTTATCAAAAATAAAAAAAAATCATCACATTATAACATATTTTAGGGAAATCTTAGTAATCGTCTTTTACTCGTTTTAAACTTTTTTGCGAAATTATGCGAAGGTTGTAGGAAACAGTGTGTAATTTTGTTAAATTTGCGCGAATGCATTCAAATATTGTAAAATTTCTATAGTAACGATCTCTAAAAAAAATTTGCTTTCTGTTTTCTTCTTTTTTGGTTATCATTACATTTCTCTAGTTACGTGGTGCCGATAATTCCTTAAACCTATTCTTTAATTTATTTTCTCAAAACGATTATTGACGGAAAGAATAGAACTACTTACACAATAAAATAGAGTTGAGAACACTTACATGGTCAAAGTAGAGGATCCACCGAAGAGGCGCCTCCCAAATGGCCCGCTTGCTAATCTCTTCATTCTAAAAAGAATTGTTATTCAAAAGATAATTTTAACTGTAGTATTATTTCAAGTCGCGTTAGCTGTATACTGTAAAATTATCTTTTAAATATGTCAGCGCATTCCTTCTTTAAATTTCACACAAAAAAAAAACGTCTTGCATTTTCAAATCCGGAGCGAGCTCAAAGCCTACCATCTGAGTTGCAGATGACGTGACTAAATCAATACAATAATTATTATTGGCATCCAATGCGTTTAGCATAATTCTTAAACTAATTTAATCAAACAAACATTTACTGCGCCCTATCCTGCGACAAGCTGGCTTCCGATGTGAATACGTTTATCACTTACTCTTAAATCGAGAAAGAATGTTCTCACAGAGAAATTTCAGATGTCCTACGGTCGAACTTGCACGGGGCACTAATGGCATTTCTATAACAAAATCATATTGAGGCACATCTTGGATATCGGTGGAGCATCCCCCAACGAGTGCTGAACCTCACATCAGACTGATGTATTTGTAGCACATTACCTATTTTAATTTATACTGCGGAAACTCAATTTCCTTAAAACGTAGTAGTGAAGCGAAATTTTTCACAACAAAGACATCAATTATTTTCTTTGTGCACTTCTCGAGATGTTTGTTTGGTGATATTCTAGCTAGAGTTGCGTATTTGATAAATTCGTGGAGAGGGTTCTTCAATTCTTGTCATTTCCTCATTGTCTTTTCATATTTTCAATAGATAGGGAAACAACTTTTGTGTTGAGGAATATTTTCAATATTTTCACCGTTCCTCGTAGTTGAGTTGATATTTTCTAGTAATTCACGAATCCTTAAAGGTGTTACAACTTATACGTACGATTTTGATTCCCTTGATTTACTTTCAGCTTTTTGTTGTGGCGAAGACATGCAAACACGTTCGTTGCGATTTATTTTAATTTTCTCTAACATACGAGCCGCTGCCCGGTGAGATACAAAATTTGGCCCCAAATCGACTTGCTGATAAGCTGCTGTTGCCGAAGTTTTGATTGGTGAGGGGTATTCGAATGTAATGTACGTCTTGCGATATAGTAAAGTAAATGCACGCACTGTTTGTTGTCACTCCTAATTATAGCGCGTCACCAAAGTATACGCACTGATTAATGGCGTCAACACTGTACCAGCAGCGGATACGCCGATATTGTTAAAGGGTGAGTTTGATTAGTGAAAGACACGCCGTATGGCAGCGTTAGCTTGTAAAGTCAAAACTGTATTTACTTCTTTTGCCTCGCTTAATTTATACAAATTTAAACAAAGAAAATTGATCATAAGAATCGATTATTACTATGAATGTTTACATGAATGTGCAATTCTTTGTTTCTTACCCTACTTTCGTTTTATTTTTATTCATTGAAAATTAGAACATGTAATTGCTATAGGGAGTGACCATGAATGTACACACGGTGAATCATGTTACACAATTTCTTTTGCATACTTGACCTAGTGAATGGAGTTTTATAATAATAAAACGATGAGTCAAAGTGTGGACATTCGTAATGATAACAAAAACGAAATTATGTTGTCGTTTTTGTTATTGGGTCACTATGTGTGATTTATGTGGTGTGGTGTAATGATATCATGATATCGTAAAATCATGAGATCATTATGAGATCACTACACGAAAATAAAAGTGTTGTTTTCTAGCGGATGTCTGCAAAAATACTTTGGAGTTATTCCTTGCACGGCTATACTTGACGATTTCACCATACGAGAAAATTGTCTTCTTCTTCTTTCCGCCGTCAGAATGTCACTCCGAGCTTGAGGAAACGCACTTCTCTCGGTCAGGGTGCGTTCAATTTTTCTGCTTGACAGCAGCCGGCTTACACGCTTCAGTATTTCGTGTAGCATATTGCTATATGCAATACGCTACGATCATAACAATCATTTATTTTCAGAAATTCAATTTTTGTTTCATTTTTTCATGTTGTTTTCATAATAGATTTAGATCTTGCAAATTGGCAGCAATGGAGCGCCAGCGTTAAAATTAGGATTATATGGGTCGACGACCACGCCGACGACAACGACGACGCCGGCGTGGGTAACGTAATGCATTTCATACATACAGTACTGTCTCTAAATATATTTGACATAAAACGACGACGAATGTAATCCAGCGGCCATCAGTCGAAAATTTGGGAACAATGACAGGCAGTGAGCGGCGATTGTAAAAGAAGAAGATACTAGTTTCATTTGTTACTAGTTTTGAGCGTTTTGATTTTTATCGAGAATATTTTGTATAATTTTGAAAGAATTCCAATGGACCAAAAATAAAATATATAAATTAAGTAAATTAAAATGAAACTAAATGCCAAAAATATCACAACTTTATCATTTGTATTTAAGCGCCTCGCAATATCAATCCAAACCAGGTCTTTTTTGTCCACTTGTCTTGCCTGTCTTGCAAATCATAATCATAAATTATTTTATGATTTCGTTCTTCCCCAATAAATTTTTCCTCAAAACTCATTATTTTAAAATTATCGCAGCTGCTACCATCTAAAAAAGACAAAACTGCATGCCAAACTTATTTCATTCGATTAATATTCTTGATAGTACTGCAGCGACAACGGCAAATTTAGAAACTGATAAATCCCGACATAAACTTCGTCGCTCGTGGTAATTTGGTGCATTCGTATCTTAGAATATAGAGCAAACAGGAGTGGTGATTGATAAGCCAGATTTTGTGTAATGAATTTCTGGTTGTATTGGTAGTCTATTTTTACAGTATATAAAGGTTTTGAACGGAGCATCTGTGGTAAAAAATGTTCTTTTTCTGCTTTATTTTGAAACAATTCACATAACTAATTAATATAAAACTTTGCTCCTATTAACAAAAAAGATAATTTAGGTAGTGCAGTTGCCTTAAACGGAATTCCCTGGTTTATAATCCAATTTATATTTGCAAGCACTGACCGAACACTTCACTTCTGTTTTTTTAATTGATATGAAGATTTTAACGGGCACTAGTGGCACTGTAAAACTTTGCACAAAATAAACTTCAAACATAAATAGTGTTATGTGCAACAAAATGAGATAACTGACATCTACTGAAAATGAAGAGTAAACAACTTAAGGTTCGGAGAATCGATGACTCTTGAATGGTATCTTTGGGATGGTCCTAGAATGGAATCTTCAAGAAAGCTCTGAGGACTGGAGAGTTTGTAGAGTATGAATATAGCTACTACTAGCTATGAATGTTGACTGGTCACAGTTTCTGGATAGACTGAATAGCCTACTCCCCAATTTCTTACCAGGGGCCGGATTCTGCAACTCGGAGAATTGTGGAATTTGGGAAATGAGAGTTGTTTTGACAGTTAATTCTCCACTCGGAATTCTGTAACTCGGCGAATTTGTTTTGAGAATTCCCAAATTCTCTACTCCACATGTTAAAATTCTCCGTTGTTTTAGTTGTGGAAAAGTAAGAAGAAGAATTCCCGACTGACAGTTTTGTGTTTTCGTTGATTTGTGGATTGAGTAAATATTTAATCTTAATTATTTTCGTTGTGATTTGTGGATTAAATAAATATTTAATCTTAGTTATTCAATGGATTTGTCATATTGTCTTTACCTGTTAATCCAGAGGTTGCACACGACAGCAATGTTTCTCCGACATATGCTATACTGGCAGAAGTGGTGTTTTCAGAAACGGAAAGCCTACCGCCATCTCGAGCGTCAACCCCAAATGTTCAACCACTAACGCCAACAATATCAGCCCAAGCAGATACACCCCGAACAGGACAATCTGCCTCTGCCTCTACACGTCAGCGCAGAAGGGGTGCGCCTTATTGATTGGCGGAAGATAGTGAGATATTTATATGTTTGTAAAATGTTATGTACTTTTATATGCATATATTGAATATGTTTTTAGATTCGCAAAGATATGCCCGATTGGAGGCTATTGAAGACGCCAAAGTCCAGGTCCTGAGTGAAATAGCGGCCGCTTTAAGGAGCATCGCTGAGGCAATAGCGGCAGTACCTTTAAGTGAATAATGCACTTAATAAAAAAATATACAGATGGATTTTTTATTTTATATTACATTATATTTTTTTTTCTGAAGATTTCTATGTTATGTTTTTATACAGATGGATTTTTTATTTTACATTATTTTTTTTTTCTGAAGATTTTTATGTTATGTTTTTATACAGATGGATTTTTTATTTTATATTATATTATATTTCTTTATTCTGAAGATTTTTAAGTTATGTTTTTATACAGATGGATTTTTTATTTTATATTATATTTTTCTAAAGATGAACTTTTTTAATTTTTTTTATTTACATGTTTATATAAGAATTTGCAATAAAAGACTGATAAATAGGTAAAATAAATCTTTATTAATAAAATGAAACTTGTCTTTTATACCTTATATACCTTTTATACCTACCAGATTTCATCTAGGGTATAAAAAGAATAATAAAAGTAAAACAGTATTTCCAAGTGACCACAGAGGTAACTGTTTCCACTCTTTTTTTTTTTTAGAGGGGTGTCGCCTGTAGCCCTATTCCGCTTTTGTACTATGACTATGTTACAGACAGACGGACATGTAAAATTGTCAGGAAATTAGCTTGAAAAATGTTGGTTCACTAACACTTGTCTTGCTGCTATTCCTGCCTGAAGGATTTGTGAGGAAGGCAAGTCATTTGGAGAAAAATATATCACTCTGTTTTCACTGGCCTCAAATTCACCCATGTCAATTGGAAAATTGCAGCTTACAAGTGCATTGTGAAGTATTGCACAAACGTTTATTATTTTACCGCATTTATGGGGCGAATATCGAAGTTTGACATCATCTGAAAGGCACCTGAACCTTGCCTTTATATTTCCGTTCAACCTCTCAATTACGCATCTCGTTTTTCTGTGAGCGACGTTGTACCTTTCTTCTGCTGAAGTAGTTGCAGGTACAACGGGCGTAAAGAGCCACGGCGGCGTGAGGGGATATCCGCTATCACCTATAAATATTGCAATATTGTACATTTATTTAATTTTTAATTAAAGAAGCAATTTTTGCAATGTTCATTTTTATAGCAGTAGTTTTACGATTGTTGAATGTAAGTAGAAAATAATGAGTTTTGGATTTGTAAAGAACATTTTTAGCCATAACTTATTCCGAATTCCCTAAAGTACAATACACTCTATTTACTATGAACACTTTTAAGCATGCGTGTTTTAGTTATTAATGTATGTAGATATTTACCGAGAAGGTAGGTGTTCCTATCCCCTTCATTATATTTTCTCTCAAGATGTCTACTGACAAACGAACTCTTCCATATAAAAGCGTCATGAGATGATCCTCCGAATCGAGCATTTATATTCAGAATTCTTTGCTCTGAATCACAAACCTAAAATACATATTTGTTTAATCATTTAAAGAAATCAAAAATTGCTTTTAAAACTTTACAATCTGAACATTTTTAGAAAAGTAACCATGCCTATTTAAATACACTTTTTCTATGGCTTTTCCAGGGTTAAGCATTCTTACATGGGTGCAATCAAAAGCACCAATCACTCCGGGAAAATTGTATTTTTCAAAAAACCTGTAATGTTATAAAAGATAATATTATTCTTCTTCAAATATAACTTAACAGCATGAGAAATTTAACAGAATAGTGAACACTGAATTAAATATTTTGTTACTTACTTCATTTTGGTCATACGAATTTCTTCAGTAGTCTGCGGAAATTGAATGTACTCATTCAACAGTTCCCTTTCAATTGCATCGATGACCTTTGATATACAGCGACTTGCAGATGATTGGGACATATTTGAGAGAAAATTCTGCCCCAAAGTTCTTTGATAAGATCCTTGCAAATATAGGCAAGTTATTATTAAAATTTTTAAAATTTTGTATATACTATATGTTTACCTGTGGCGAGAAATCTCAATGTCAAAGAGAATTTGTGGACATTCAAAATTTCGGTGGTTTGTAGACCTTCATCGAGATGGCTAGAAATCTTTATAAAGATTCTGTGTGTTAGGAACTTTGGCAACCGGTACATTTCAATGAATCTCTGATCACTGCTATCAAACTGATCGTAGCGATCCCTTAAGTATCTCCTTTCTTTCCTGAGCTCAACACTTTCGAGTTAGCGTAACTCATCGATTAAAAATTGCCGATACATTATAATGTTTTTTTTTCACTCACTTTGTTTTTATATAAGTAAAAATATCTACTTTGCAATAACCAAACTGTCACTCTGTAAGCAAAAAATGCTAAATTTATCACAAACAAGAATATACTCAGCCTCATTTTGCACATCAATTAATTCTCTTTTAAATTGTTACACATACATTATAACAATTGTTTAATTCTTGCGGTGTACATTGTAAGCATTTTTTGCATTGCTTATCAATATGTATGGTTTTGGTTTGTAATTTACCGCAAAAATCACCAGCTAGTTTGTTAAATAACTATAAAGTCATTTCATTTAAAGATTTCCCTACCAGTGACAATATTCCCATGATTTGATAACATTGTCAATATTTTTTGATGCCGAAACCCAGAAATTGATGACATAAAATGAGGAACAGTACAGATTCAAGTCGGTACTAAAAGCGGTAAGCGTGCATATATATACAATACATACAAATCAATAAATAAAACTACAAATAGAGTCTATTCAAACATGTGTATTTTAGATTTTGTATATTGAATACAATATATTTAAATAAACACATCTGTTTTAGCCTATATTCAACTTTATATATTTAAATAAGTACTTTATTGCACTTTTATATAAAATTCATAGTGGCTTCAGAAGTGTTATATATGTCCTACAATAGACAATTACGATCTTACACACACAGACATCGCTAACTTTAACGATGAACTTTACTCAATGCTATCAACAGTTAAATTAACACAGTCAATATAAACTAAATTGTATCATAATATAATTATGATATGTAATTTACGCATAAAAGTTCAGTCGCCTACTACAAAACTATCAGAAACTACGACGTTATATATCAAGTACAATGATTGATTCATAAATGTCTGTCTCCCCAGTTCCTACAAACCGAAAAAAGTTCCCAAAGATAGATTGTAAGAAACATAGTGGTATGCAAAACTACATTTAACTTTGCTCCATTTGCTAAAGACTGTCCTCAACAATTCTTCCGCCCGCTTAATTTGCTGAAGAAAATAATTGAGTCTATTTCCAAACCTTTTTATAAGAATTTGCTTTTAAGGAAGATTGAACTTGACTGTAGTCACACAAAGCAGAAATCTTTTCTATAAAAAAAACAAAAAAAACATACATAAGTTATCAATTATGTAAGGAAAAATGTTTACAGGTTTATAATAATTAACTTTACTTTAAAATACACAGAATCCTAATAATAATAACAAAGATTGCAGGGTACTTGCAAAAACTTTAGGCGTGAAGAAATCAACTGGCTATCGATGGGTGAAAAACCAACAAATACCTGAACAACAACGTGGTGGGGAGCGAAAAATAAAAATTACTAATGAACATCGACTGTTTATAGAAAGATGTATTGAAGAAATTTCTAGAATAACTTTAAAACAAATGAAAGATAAATTTCAAAATAATTATCAAATTGGTGTTTCTGCGGTATGTCTGAGAAAACATTTAGGTGGATTACTATATACGTTAAAAGACATTCGAAGAGAGCCGGAAAGAGAGACATTGAAAGTAATAAAAGAAAACGATGTGATTATGTTCAAACACTTTTAGAACATCAATCTAACAATGCACCGATAATTTACATGGACGAAACTAATTTTAACTTATATATATTGAGAAACAAATGTCGTTCCAAAAAGGAACTCGTTGCACTCACATTGCAGCAGGCAGTCGAGGATCTAATATACATGTAATTGGATGTATAGGAGATATGGCCTTAATTCATCATGAAATTAGAAGAGCAGCGATAAATATTAATGAAGTTGAAAAAGTATAGTTAACATTATGGAAAAGACGAAAACATAAACATCTCTGATACTAAAATTTGGTTGATATTGTGGTCGATCGGTTGTATTATGTATTGCTTCCAGCACCTTGTATTAAAGTCACAGCACTGGTAAAAATTTTCCTAATCCTTCGCCTATTAGTAATATAATAAGTACGTTTCCCTGAATCGTGATATGTAGCGCAAGAAGAGAACAGAACTAGTGCATCCTACTAGTACATACTTCGCCTTGACCTCCTATTAATACCGTTTTATCATGAAGGCAGCCAATAGAGATGTTATCATTCCAATAATTTGAACGAAGATGATTTTTTCATTTAAAATAAAATAAGATAGTTGTTTGCGTTGTTTAATTTAATCTAATTAGCTGGAAATTAAATGTCTTGAGAAAATTAATTCAATTGTTTAGTTCAGTTTTTGTTTAAATATATGGAGTTCAATTCTAATAAAGAAAAACTACCTTTTTTTCTCGATATTCCTCGGTGCTGGAATTTATCCCTTTACAAAGAGGTTGTTCCTTGGAGCTTGAAATTAGTCCGAAAACTAATCACAAAGTGCTGAATATATACGAAATAATTTACAGTTCACAAAGAAAACTACAATAGTCTTTATCCGGAAAATATAATAAAAGCTCGAAGTGTATATGCTAAACTGTATATGACAAACAAAGCAAACTGTCAGCTGTCACCAGTAAAATATGGAATATATTGGAATTTAGTGAAAACAGCGCTCTAACCGATAGGAATTGGAATCTTTCTTGTCTCACTTCTCTCACCGTATTTCCTAATTCTCCAACCATGTTCATGAATTGGGAATCTCCCAAATTCCCAAATTCTCCGTCGTTCGTGAATCCGGGCCCAGATCAGCATAGAAATCTATGTAATACAGAAATATACTTCTTTGTTGAGTTGCTGAAGACCTCTATTCAGGACAACATAGCGTTTTTCTCCACTACGCACCAGCCAAATAACTACAGGTATAAAAACTTTCCGCCCAGAATTCAAGAGCTGTACAAATACAGACACAAGCTCTAGAAAACTCTGAACAGAATTTACTGGCGAAATCTGAATACGCAGAACCCGGAATATTCATCCTTACTCTCTCAAATTAGATGTCTGTCGACAATCATTGACGAGCAAACCCGTAACTTGGTCGATGAACAATTTCGCGAGAAGTTGAAAACTATAAAGCCGGGTCCGCGACCTTTTAGCGAAATCAACAAAATATGTATCAGGAAAGCCCAAGTCCCAGAAAAACTGCTCGATGGCAACAACTGCTTAAATTCTCCTGAGGAGAAAAGCAGCGCCTTCGCCAACTACTTTGAAACAACCTTCAAAAGCTCCCCTCCAACTCATCTCCCTAACTTTCATAGGCAAGTCCTAACTGAAGTGGAGAATTTTGAGGCACAAAACACCTCACCAGTGCAAGAATTTAGCCTTGAAAACCCAGCTGGAAATCCAAATGACCAGCAAATATTCACTAGACTGCCTCATCTAGCCGCCCTTATTCGATCACTCAACAATAAAAAGTCGAGTGGCCCAGATGGTATACCGAACTTCATAGTCCGGAAGTTACCCCCGTTGGCAATCGAAATGCTAACAATAATCTTCAACAATTGTAAAAACAATTATTACTTCCCCAATAGCTGCAAAGTGTCAAAGATAATACCAATTCCGAAGAAGGCATCTTCTAAAAGCATTTTAGTGGGGGCTATGCCCCCCATCTTTGTAATGACACTAAATTTGTTGTCTAGGAGCGACGTGGATTCTATGAAATTATCACAAGAACAAGTTGCAAACGCCCTTTTAAATCCACAATCTGTATTAAAAGCTGTTAAGCTGTTATCAGAGCTGTTTGGAAAACTGTTATCAGAGCTGTTTAAAAGCTGTTAACCTGTTATCAAAGCTGTTTGAAAAGCTGTTATCAGAGCTGTTTTAAAAGCTGTTAAGCTGTTACCAGAGCTGTTAAGCTGTTATAAGAGCTGTTTAAAAGCTGTTAAGCTGTTATCAGAGCTGTTTTAAAAGCTGTTAGGGCTGTTATCAAAGCTGTTTGGAAAGCTGTTAAGCTGTTATCAGAGCTGTTTAAAAGCTGTTAAGCTGTTATCAGAGCTGTATGAAAAGCTGTTAAGCTGTTATCAGAGCTATTTGGAACGCTGTTAACTGTTATCAGAGCTGTTTAAAAGCTGTTAAGCTGTTATCAAAGCTGTTTGAAAAGCTGTTAAGCTCTTATCAGAGCTGTTTGAAAAGCTGTTAAGCAGTTATTAGAGCTGTTTGAGTGTGCGAGTGCGAGTAGTGCTCGATTTCTGATTTAGAAGCGATTAAAATATCATCCAAATAAACAAAGCAGAACGAAAACTTTTGCAGAACCATGTGGATGAACCTTTGGAAAGACTGAGCAGCGCTGCACAATCCGAAGGTCATCCGCGTGAACTCGAAAAGTCCAAAAGGTGTTCTAATTGCCGTTTTCGGGATATCCTCAGGTTCAATTGGAATCTGATGATATGCTTTCGCTAAGTCCAGAGTTGAAAAGAAAGAACAATTCTCTAACTGATAAACAAAGTCATAAATTAATGGAACCGGGTAACGGTCCGGTAATCTACTGGAATTTAGCCGTCTGTAGTCCCCGCATGGTCTCCATTCTCCATTTTCTTTTGAACCAGGTGCAGTGGTGATGACCAAGGACTGTTTGAAGGTCGACAGATTCCCTGATTCAAAAGAAATTCAAATTCCTTTTTGGTCACTAATAATTTTTCGGGAGAAAGCCGGCGAACTTTAGACGAAATGGGAGCGCCTTTGGTGATTATTCGATGCGTAACCGTGTGTACTACCTGACTTGTGAATCCTGTTTCGATGGTGATGTCACGAAATTTTTTAAGAAGACTCTGGATTTTCGGATCGATTTCGGAGTTAATCAGTACGGAAAGACTAGCATCTTGACAAATTACACGTTGGGCAAATGATGATAAAGAAGTGAGTGGGTCTATAAGTGACTTCTTTTTAATATCCACTAAGAGACCATAGTGGCATAGGAAATCTGCGCCCTGTATGGGTCTGGGGATATCCGCTATCACAAATTGCCAAGGAAAAGACCTTCGTAGACCCAAGTCCAATGACAGTAATTTTCTACCAAACGTACTGATAGGGGAGGAATTCGCCGCTACCAACTGCAAATTCGAATTTGAAAAACGATGGGAAGATGTTTTCGGGATGACGGAAACGTCCGCCCCAGTGTCAATCAGAAAAATTTTTTTGAAAACCTGTTGAAAATGTAAATACGACTTCTTTGCATACCGGCTCTACCCGTCGTTAATGGCGGAGGGCATATTAGATTGGGTCCGCATTGCAAGATAAAACGTTTTGAGACGTTGAAGTTAGACCACTCCCTTTAAATTTGCAAGGAGCAATACATTTCTTTGCTCTGGTTCCGAATTTACGGTGATACCAACAGAAACTTTGACCTGTGTCGATAGAAGAATGCTGAGAAGATGCTCGGTTCCTGGAGCCTCTTCTTGAAGTGCTTTGTCTAACAGGATTGCGGCGTGTAAGCGACTTCTCAAACATGCTGGCGAGGTTGCTCAATTTTCTTTCCAAATCGACTAGTGACCTTTGTGTGCTGCCTGAGGGAGAATCTACTGAGAATATCTCCGCTTTAGGACTCACCTCGGCTATCTTATCTGCACATGTTGCCAACACTTCAAGTGCTCCTGGATTGCAGGCCAGAATCGCCTGCATATTCGTCGACAATCGCTGAAGCCAAAGTGACTTCAATATCGCCTCATTAAGTTGACCGTTACTGAGTGCCTGCATCTCACGCAGTAATTGTGAGGGTTGTGCGTCACCCAGTAAGCTCAGTAAGGAGTTGTTTCAACTTTTGGTTAGTACTTCCGTAACGTCTGTTTGATAGTACTGTATTTGTCTACTGTCGGTAGTGTACGCAGAATGTCACTTACGAGTCGAGCGACATCCGCGTCGAGCGCAATAACGACGTGGTAAAACTTAGTAGTATCTTGATTGATACCGGCCAAGCTAAACTGAGCCTGAGCTGAACGAACCACAGATCAGGATCATTTTTCCAAAAGGGGGTTGTCTTAACAGAAACAGCACCCAACATCGCCGAATTAATTGAATTGGCTGGCAAGGTAGCATTGGATTTGTTCGGATCACTACTGTTAGTACAGTCCATGCTGGTGTCTGTCTGACTGGTTGGCTCAGTCATTTCCCAACGATAGACTATTGAAATCACAAAAACGTTATTCCACAACAAAAATTGAGGGAATTTTCAAATGCGGATTAAACCACACAACGTAAGAGACTGTAGTGAATAACGTCGAATTAGGCGAGAGCGAGAGAGATTAATCGAAATTGTAAAATTACGAATCAAATAGAATTGCCAATGTGCAAGAAAATTTAGATAATTTACTTGGATCCCAGAAAAAGTAAGACGTTACTGAACGCAGAGAGTTAACAAAGTGTCTTAATAATATCGCACTTGAAACAATTAAATTGTATATAGTCAACAAAGAAAATGTTATATAATTAATAAAAAAAAATCTTATGAATGTAAGTTTGTGAAGTTAAACGTGTAAAAATATTCTAAATACTATCTGACCTTTTATATTCTTCTAAATTTCTTCTGATGTCGATGACTGCGGCTCTTTGTCGGGGTCACCAATTTAGTGGGGGCTATGCCCCTACTATGAATAAGCGTTGTGTGTGTCTTGACAAGTCTTGAGCTACTACGTCTGGACGACTGTGCTACCTCGTCGCTTCCCACAAAAGTTTGCCAAAAGAGTTTCACTTGGTCTGAAATATAGAGAAAAACTGTCTCGTAGTGAACGGGCAGAGAGCTGTTCACGACTGGTCCTGACGGTCCCTATGACGGTCAGGCGTGTGAATTTTCTGTGGTTGAGGCTAGTCGAAGTCAGTCTCAAGTTAGGTCAATGTCAATCTGCCGACCGGCGCTGTTCGAACTTGACAGCTACAGGCCTTAGTTGTATGCCCTGCACCAGAGTTGAAGTAGTGATATGTGCCCTGGCGTATGAATAGTTCTTGATGGGTAGCTAAAGGTACTCACTGGCATAGAACAGAAACACCTAGGCTGAAAGCAAAACAATATATAATTCGCCCCAAGGGCAAAGGCATGGATTAAGCGGCAGCGGTGTTCGCCCTCCAATTAGTCTTGAGGTTATGTGCTACCGTAGAATCCGTAATGATAGAAGCAGGAGGTCTTCTGCGGTTGAGCAGCAGCTATGTCAACAGTCAAGCGAAACCTTCCTCTGTTCACTCAATGCATAAGAGGAGCTACTTCGATGGAGAGATAATAATTGCTGTGAATGGTAAATAAAAATTCCTCTTGTTTGTCTTCATAAAATGGTCGATTATTTTATTTTATTCTTCGGAGTTGTTCTCCCAATCTTAACTGACAGCAGAATCACAATTTTTTATTTTTCTTAAATCTAAACAAAAATCACAGCCTACCTAGCTAAGGTTCTCTGCGTTCAGCAAGGTATTATTAAAGTGAATTTAGGACAGTGATTTGCCAGGTTTATACGATGGCTTGACCGGAGTTTGGAAATAACGGAGTCAGATCAGCCACGTCGCCACAGCATCTCGGAATTCAGACCAATTTCATTAATCTCCAACTTGGGCAAACTACTGGAAAGATTAGTGAAACAACATATAGATGACATTTGCATGAAGAAGGAGATGGAGCAGCATCAGCAATTTGGATTCAAGGCTATGCACTCCAATCTGCACCCGCTATTAAAATTTCACACTGATGTGACCCAAGCTCTTAATAAAAAGACTCATACTGTAGCCTGTTTTCTTGATGTTGAGAAGGCCTTGGACTCCATCTGGAGAGAAGGTCTAATCTCCAAACTAATTGGATTTCAATTCCCACCCAACCTTATTCGGATGATAAATAGCTTCCTATCCCAGAGACAATTTTTGTGGGAATAAATAATTGTACATCTGCGTATAAGATCATAAAATCTGGAGTCCCGCAAGGCTCAGTACTCGGACCCTTCCTCTTCAACCTGTTCATGTTTGACTAACCGCAGAATAGTGGAGTAGTCACAACCCTTCTCTACGCGGATGATTCATTAACATATGCGCACTCCAAATCTCCCAAATTGGCGACAAAGAAAGTGGGTGATCACATTGCCAAGCTTTACGAGTGCTATCGTAAATGGGGCATAAAGATCAACGTCCCTAAATCGAGCTTACTATGCATCAGATCTGCACGTTCACGCAGTGGCGTATGAAAAAACGCAAGAAACATTGAAATCACTATCAATAATGAAGTGATAAAACCCACTGAGAGCGCCAAATACCTAGGTATAAACTTCAATGTACGCTTTAAGTTCAACCCCCACGCAAAAGCAGTTGCTAGAAAAGCAAACTTTGCACTCAGCATGGTCAGTCCTATAATGAGACATAGGAATGGTCTCACCCTAAACACTAAACTGCTGATGTACAAGCAGCTCATTAGGCCCACCTTAACGTACTCGTTTCCTCTATGGCATACGATATCGCCAACATATATGGAGATCCTTGCGAGATTCGAAAGGAAAACGCTGCGAATCTGCACTGGACCTTATCGGAGGTCCTGTGGAAAGCATTATCGCAATCAGGTCCTGTACGAGAAAGCTGGTATTTCTCCGATACAGGACTACATGGTTGAGGTAATGAAAGAGCAGGTAGCCAAAATCCCTAATCACACAAATCCAATTGTTCAAGAACTAACCAATTTCCCCCACTTACCCACTAACAAATATCTATCGACTTTTTGTATATTAAACTGTCATAGAAAATACTACCGCGAAGAAATTTTTACTTTTTTCAGGGAAAAAGGCGACAGCTACCGTGGCTAGGAGAGGAAGAAGGAAGGGGAATTCTAGCCTGCTGGACAGGATATCAGCGAACTAGCCAAAGACAAGACCCGAATAAGGGAAGCTTCAAGCAGCACCAGGATGGGAAAGCAGAGGCAACCTGGAGATTGGTATAGAAGTTATGTATCTAGTACTTAAGTTAGTTAAGTATTAGACTTTCGAAATATATTTCTTTTGTTAATTATAACTAGGTAGCGCTAGCCGTAGTTTAGAAATAAGTCATATGTTAGTTAGTAATTCATGTATTTAGAAAATAAGAAAACTCAGCTAGATTAATTGAACTGAGGGCCAAAGAAAAGCCCGTAGGAATTATAATCAGGGAATAGGTTTAGATAAGAAAAGAATTGTTAGGTTAAGTGTAAATATTTTAACGCAAATAAAGAACTTGAACTTGAACCACAGCATGAGTCGTATCTTAGACGTTGCAGTGTTAACAAACGAAAGTAATAAACGGGCGAAAGTGTTCCAATTGGATTGCGATAATTGAAAGTACAGTATTAGCCATAATTAAAGTTGAGTTGATTAATTGAAGGTTTGTGAATTATGTAAGATCAGAAGTGAAATAAAGAACTTGTATATTAAAAATTTAATATTGTGTTTTAAATAACGAACCAAAGGGCCACGCTCGCAACAATAGTTTTGAAAAAAATTACTTCCGTACTTTTCACTGACATATAATAAGAATGGACTGAGCGTTCTTGCTTCAAAAATGGCACAAATATTTAACAGGCTGTGAAAACCGTTTATTTCGTACAATTGCACACTGATTTATAATTAGTTATTATTTGTCGATTGGAAACACTAAAGATGTTGTAAAATAGTATTGCATTAAATGAAATTGTTTAAGAAGTTAAACTCGTTTTAATTAACACAAAACTTAATTTTTAATATTACTGAAAAATGTGTTCCTCTGCTGATTTGTCAAATATGCTTAAGCTTGTAAGAGATAGACGTATATTAGTAATATATTTGTACTTTTGTTGAATTTTGCAAAAGAATTTTAGATTGCATTAACCTGTTCACAAAACAAAAGCACATTTGACAATTATTCAACAGCTTTGACAATTATGCAACAGTTTCTCATTCCAGCATCTCACTTACTCCTATGTATAGTTTCCTGCTCTTGACAAATTACGCTCATGTAAATGAATTTTACACGATTCGACCATTCCTGTTTGCTATATATTCTAAGATTCGTATAAGACGTTGTGCTTTTAGAAGTTTGACAGCGGAGTACGTCGCTAGGTGCTTTCATTGGCACGATAGCATTTTGTAGCGTAGCGTAGTAAACATATGTCAAAAGAACTTTGACAATTAATTACTACGCTACCCACTTTGCCACGGTGAACGAAAGAAAGCGTAGCATAGTGTAGTAGAAACTTTGAATTTTTAGAATTCGAGTTTTTTAACATAAAATAGTAAAATATGTTCGAAAATGTATGATTAAATACATACAGTATAAAAAAGTCGAAAAAATGATCGTGCGAATTTCCCCCTTATAGGGGGAAATTCGCACCGCAGTATATTTTTTTACGTAAATGACAAATTTATAAATTTTATAACATAGAGTAAAGGAATATTACAAAATATGATTTTAGAGATCCGACGGGAATTCTATACCTTAAAGAATGTTCACATAAACAGAATGTTATCTTGTAAGTAGCTATAGCTTCAAGTACAAGAAGTTCAATTATAACCGAGAAGATTAACCTGTGCGCGAATTTTACAAGAGCAATTATTATGGTGTGAGTTATGGCTTTACATTTAAAAGAGGGTGCGAATATACATGTGCAATTATTATAAGAACAAATAAGAGTATTATGAATTAAACAGGGTACGAATGTCACAGATGCAATTTTTGAAAATTCTAGCGATAGCCTTTTACTTTAAACAGGGTGCGAATCTTATACATGCAATTTTTCGCAGTTTAAGTGATAGCGTTCTATTTTAAATAAGGTGCGAATTTAACAGGTGCAATTTTCGGTAGTTCAAATGACAGTCTTCTACCTTAAACAGGGTGTGAATCTTACACATGCAATTTCTGGCAGTTCAAGTAATAGCCTTCTTCTTTAAACATGGCGTGAATGTTGCAGGTACAATTTTTGGCAGTTCGGGTAATAGCCTTTTACTTTAAACAGGGTGCGAATCTTATATGTGCAATGTTTGGCAGTTCGAGTAATAGGCTTCTATTTTAAATAGGGTGCGAACGTTACAGGTGCAATTTTTGAAAATTCGAGCGATTGCCTTTACTATAAATAGGGTGCGAAAATTACTGGTGCAATTTTTAAAAATTCGAGCGATACCCTAAATATTTGAGAGTATACACTTAAAGTGAAACGAAAACGTGAACCTTACGAAAAGCTGCGAAACAGAAACGAATCATCAGGCCAAAGAGAAGTGAAACTGAAAAGCGTAGACTGTCAGTGTAGTGGTAGTTGACATTATATTTCGCAGACTGTACTCTAAAATGTTTCATTTTCGGAACGAATATTACGTGACATCTGCGTAGCGTTGGAACAGTTTCGTCAGTCGAACAAACGAAAATTGCACCTGTAAAATTCGCACGCTATTTAAAATAGAAGGCTATCACTCAAACACAAATTATTTTGAAGCCAGTTCCTCGAGGTTATTTAAGTGGTAGTGAAACACAGCAAGGCAATCATTTCCTTTTGCATATCAAATGCAAAATCTTAAAAATCACCACCACCACGATCTGCATAATAATCAGCTACGGAATCATCTACCTATAAATTCAATAAATCCACAAACAACAATATTAAATAAAGGAACAATTTTCGAAGCAGCAACCGGTGGCGGTGGTGCATTAGTTGCACCAGAAATTTTATCCAGAAATAATAAGAAGAGTCAAAATCATCAATATCAGAAACTCCAGCTAATTTCCTGCATGCTGTAAGATTTTTATTTTATTTCTATATATATACATAGGATAATTTTATCACCAAGTCGAGCCTAATAAATTTTAATTATGCAATAATTTTCAAATATGACATAGAAACTAAGAAATTCTTAGGGCATTTTCTCCGAAAGAGAAAATCAAACCTTTTTTGTTGTAATCAATTTGTTTCCTTTCTTTCGCGTATGCAATACGAAAAAGTGATTCTCATTTATGCAAAATAGATTGATCTTGAGTATTTTTGTTCTACTCCACCAAAAGAACGATTATTTTAATATTTTTGTCCGGTATATTAAGAATAATATTATACTATCAATAAGTACATTTTTTCCATCAGTGCTATAGTAAAACGTTATTTTTTTATGTTCACATTATAATTACTTAAACGCATATTTTCCGAAATAACCTTTCTAGTAGTATGTCATGAATCCACATCACCTTCTTCAGATTCATAACTAATTACCTAAATGCAATATCTATAAATTATTTTTCACAAAAACCTAAAAATAAATCTTAAACCCGAAAAAAAATTACTCATTTCATATACAAAAAACCTTCACCCATTAACACACTCAGAAACAGGTGTCATGTCTCAACATTCCTCGGGGAACCCGCAAGACAATAAAATAAACACGTCACCGCGAAGGAGCTACCGTTCACCAGAACGAAAACAAGATATACGATCCCTTCTGAGTACTGACCGTCGGTCTAGTACTCTTACGTAATTATATGTTTGTTTATTATTTTCCATATGCTACTGGTGACCCTGAAAATTGTCTCTGATTGTTCTTTTTTTTTTAATTTTTAACTGTTTTCGTAATATCCGAATGGTTTTTTTAATTTTTAATTGTTTTCGTAATATCCCAATCGTTGACCGATTTTTGAAATTCGAGCGATTCCGTTCAAGACGTAAAGCCAATTTTCAATTATTTTTCAGATTTTTGTTATTTGAGCGTTTCCGTTTAAACAAAAATCAGAATTACGATTTCAATTGTTTATTCGATTTTTGTCATTTGAGCGTTTCCGTTTGGACAAAAATCGGAACATATGCATGCATATGGAATTGCCTATCCGACAATTCCCACCAAATAGGGAAATACAAAATCGACCAATCTGATTGGTTAAGGAATTGGTTCGATTTTGAATAAATAACCTGTTGAAGCGAAGTCGAGGCAGAGAAGTTTTTTAAAGTTCAACCTGGAGAGTCCCCCTACCCAAGGTAAGGCCTCCAGAGTTATCCAGTGAGTTTTCTTTTAAAATATATTGTAGAACTTGTTCAGTGTTACGCAAAGAGTTTTCTTTTAAAATTTTCATAAAAGTATATCGTATAACTTGTTCTGTGCAAAGAGTTTTCTTTCTCGAAAGTGAATAATAAAACATTATTACAACAAAAACAAAGGAAGTTATTATTGTCTGCAACAAAAATTAAGTTATACCCCAAGTGGCGTGTAACAAGTATATTCCGTCCACCTCCTTTTTTAGGTTAATTCTTAGGAGCCATATTTTGTTATAATCACGTATATATTTATTTCAAATCGATTAAATGCAACAATACAATTTCAGTTCCTCACGAAATGCCACTGAAAATATCAAATGTTGCATAATATAAAAAAAAAAGAGCTTCATAGTATCGGCATTTAGTCTGTAATCTGAATTCTCAGTTTAATTAATACGAATTCTTCTTAAATGTTTTTTTAATTGAGAGCTCAGAAAAATTTAAGATGAATTAAAATATCTGAAAGGCCAAGTATTAAATTTCAATTTTTTTTTAGTTTGTAGAGCTGGGCGATGAAGAAATGTGTCGGGTATAATTAAACGTGAGACTCCAATAAACTAATTATTTTTATTCAATTAGCGACAATCTAATATAATGTCCGAATTAACTATCGAGACCAAAACTAATTACAGGATTGCAAGAAGTGCTTATCACACCGGTTTCCAATAACCTCTACCTCGTTCAAGTTCAAACTGCCTCATAATAAAATTCATTGTACTCGGTACCGACAACCAGCCTCTCCTCTGGCCGAGATAAACTCTCTGTCCTAAAACTGATCGATGACGATAAAACGACATGATTGATGTATGAGTTCAATGCATTTTTTTTCTGCCTATTTTTAATCTTGATAATGCTCTGACATACCCATGAAAATGCAACAATATCGTGCAGTGGCGTTGACTTCGGTTATTTAATTAATTTACAAGAGTTACAAGAGTTGTTGAATATGTTTTGCAAATATATGTAGTAAGTTCTACGATATCTCAGATACGTTTGGTTTACTAATATATAAGTATTATATTAGCACTCTGATAAGAACATTGCTATTATAACAATTAGTCTCTTGTATTTGTATTAATTGAGTCAAATGCCCTTTATCGCAGAGTTCTAAGACAAGTAGGCTTTCAATATGTTAGAACCCAACATCAACTATGCACACGTACATTCGTAATTATGTTTTTATAGTTGCAGGAGCAGAAACTTGTTGTATTATGTTATATTACTCTCGTTGAATTTCAAGTATGTAACAATGAATTAAAAACGGTATTATAAAGATTAATTCAAGACTAATACAAAGGATTATATACAAGATTAATACAAAACTACGTAACTAACTATAGCTACAATGACTAAAATTCTAATAGTATTTAAAACTTTTACTTGTTTTTGTCTGTTGACTAAACATGCCCACCGCCTTGAAAATATCGCACATTTTTAATGAGCAGCTTCGATTGGTAATGGACAAAGTTTTACTACTGCGCGTCGATAGAGACCAAATTGTGTTTTAACTTCATTTTAGCGATGGTAAGTTCTCTTCCTTCAGCAATACTAGAGCATCAACTTTAATTTGTGGTTTATTCGTAGTCCATTTTAGTCTTTGCTGTAGGTGTCCCAAATATTCAGATGAACAACGCTGCCAAAATAATTGCTGGAGTGGTTGCACCCTTCGAAATCTTGACAGCCTTCCACGTTTTCACCTGTTATGTCTGGCTCAGGAAATGCAGTTAAAGGTGTTCCAATTAGGAAATGGCCCGGTGTAAGCGGCTCCAAGTCATTGGGATCTGACGATAGTGGCGTCAATGGACGGGAGTTGAGTACTGCTTCTGCTTGAATGATGACGGTGTTTAACTCCTCATATGTTAGGGATGTATTTGCAAGAACTCGTACTAGATGATACTTGGCAGCTTTCACTGCAGCCTCCCAAAGGCCTCCGAAATGAGGAGATCTTGGTGGAATGGGTTTCCATTCGATGTGATCTTCTTGACAAGACGATGAATCATGGTTTGAACATGCTGAGATTGGAACATTTTCCGAAGTTCTCTGAGCTGTGATCTTGAGCCTACGAAATTGGTGGCGTTGTCGCAGAATATTTTTGAACATAATCCCCGACGGGAAATGAAACGCTTTAGAGCAGCGATAAAGGCCTCACTCGATAAGTCACTCACAAGCTCGAGGTGTGTTGCCTTTGTCGTAAAGCACACAAATACAGCAACATAGGCTTTAACAGGAGTTTTTCCTCGAATTTTAAAATGGATGGTGGATGGACCGCAGAAGTCAATTCCGGCTGTTAAGAAGGCTCGTCCTGGTTGGACCCGCTCTCCCGGTAAGTCCCCCATAAGATGATCTATACTTCTTGGTTTGCTCCGAAAGCATCTGATACAGTGATAAACAGTGTATCGCGCTATATTCTTTTCATCTATCGGCCAGTATGTTTGTCTGCAAATATTTAATAAACTTTGAGGAGCAGCATGTAAATGTTTAACATAAAGGTAGAACATTAATATTTTTGTGACACAATGGCCCTTTGGCAAGACTATTTGATGTTTCGCATTATATGTAATGTTAGCATTTTTAAGTCTTCCTCCAACTCTTATGATACCAGTGGTATCAAAGAATGGAGATAAGCTTCGTAGCTTGCTAGATTTGTCTAGTTCTTCCTGTTTCCTCAGGGCCTTGAATTCTGCCGGAAAGGAAATTCGTTGTACATTTTTTATTATTCCGTTCAAGCCATCTTGCAACTCATGGGAGGTTAGTTGACCATACACTCGTGAAGATTTCAATAAGCGCAAGTTGTTAAGAAACCGAAAACAATAATCAAAGATTCTTTGTAATTTGAGGAAGGAATTGCTGTGTTTAACAGATTCTATAAGGTCTTCTGAAGAGTGAGACAGAGCCTTTGTGTCCTTTTTTCAGGGATATTTTCACTTAAAATGTGTGAGCTATCAGGCCAATCTCTTTCCTGTAGTAGTAAGAACTCTGGACCATTAAACCATAAAGAAGAGTTATATAAACCTTTAGCAAAAACTCCTCTAGAGAGTAAATCAGTGGGATTTTGGGTTGTTGATATGTGATTCCATTGATCAATTTTTGTTAAATCCTGGATCCTTGCAACACGGTTAGCGATAAATGTGCTCCAAGTATACGATGGAGAGTTAAGCCAAGATAGTACTATCGATGAGTCCGTGTAGTAAAATATTTGATGAATATGGACTTGTAGATCTTTTAATAATCGATCTACTAGTTCCGCTAGCAATAGAGTCCCACATAACTCTAGACGTGGTAACGTAGTGTTTTTCATGGGGGCAACTCGTGATTTGGAACAAATCAGCCGAACAGTGATTTGTCCGAAGGAATCACTAGAACGAATGTAGCAGCAGGCTCCATATGCTGCCTCGCTGCTATCTGCAAATCCATGCAGTTGGAGATTACTGGCTTGATTTCCAGGTGTGAAATATCGCGGGATTTTTATTAAGTTGAGATCATTTAGCTGTTCTCTATAGGAGTGCCACTTTGTACTATATTCTAATGGAAGAATTTCGTCCCAGGACAATTTTAGCTTCCATAATTGTTGCAGGAATATCTTGCCTAGAACGATGACTGGCCCAACAAATCCTAAGGGATCGAAAATACGAGCAAGATCTGACAATATAACACGCTTCGTTATGTTAGCGGCGTTCATGTTTGAGGGTGCTATATTAAACTGAAACACGTCTTCTTCAGGTTGCCGTATTAGTCCAAGGGTTTTAACAACATTGTCATCATTAATTTGAAGGAATTGCACGCTTGCGTGTAGGATTTCTGTTCATCCTTTGCAAATTTATTCAAGCAGCGTGTGGCCAAATATGGAGCAGACGATGTGCCATAGGTAACCGTATTCAATTGATACGTTTCGAGCATTTTCGACGAGTCGTTTCGCCACACTATGAGTTGATATTTGCGATCGACCGGTTCAATCAAAATTTGCCTATACATTTTACTGATATCGGCGGTGAAAACAAAGCGATACGTCCTCAATCTTGTCACTATCGAGAAGAGATCAGGTTGAACTACTGGCCCAACCATCAGCATATGATTGAGTGATGATCCAGAACTGGACTTCGCAGAAGCATCAAAGACTACACGAAGTTTAGTTGTTGAGCTGTCTATTTTGTGCACACAATGGTGTGGTAGAAAATAGTTTGATATTGGTATATCATCTGAAGAAATTTTCTCCATATGGTTGAGATATTCATATTCATCCAGGAATTGTGTGCAAGCGTCTTGAAGCTTAATATCGCGAGATAGCCTTCTCTCCAATTGTAAAAATCTGCGTGTGGCCATTTCTTGAGAGTTTCCCAGCATTTCTGGATCTTGACGAAATGGTAACCTTACACAGTATTGTCCATTGTCTGATCACCTTGTTGTTCGATTGAAGAAGCTTTCACATAGTTCTTCCTCAACAGTGTAACTCCTCACTGGACAATCATGCTTTTCTATTTCCCAAAACCTCTGAACTTGCTTTTCTAGCGATGTCAGTGACGGTTTTGTCGCAAGATTGCAGTAAAACGATTTATGATGAGTTTGTGGAGCTCTTCCCATTACTATCCATCCGAGGACAGTTTTTTGTAATATAGGAAGATCCGTAGAAAGTAAGATTTGTTCTGGAGAAAGTAATTGACAGTATAGTTCTGCTCCAAGTAGGAGATCTATTTTCTGCGGTTTGTAAAAGGCTGGGTCTGCTAACTGAAGATTGGATGGGATTGGCCATTTATTCACATCAGTGTAACAATCTGGTTGTAGCCCACTGATTTATGGTAATATCTGAGCCTCAATTTCAGTCGTGAAGTTACTCACCGAGGATTTTAAGGTGAGGTTTATTTTGAATTTCGATGTTACTTCGAAGTTCCCAATACCGGTAATTGGAATGTGTTTTCAGTCGTTTCATGCCCAACTCTTCTGCTAAACGTGCTGATACGAAGTGCAGCCGTGAACCTGAATCTAATAAGGCTCTGCACTTTATAAGTTTTCCATACTTATTAGGAACTTGAACAAGAGCAGTTGCCAATAGGACATACGATCGTAATTGATTGTCCACCGTTACTGATGCATTTACAGAAGAATGCGATATTAGTGATGAACTCGACGGGGTTTCAAAATTCCCGGACTTGACATCTTCTTTCGAAGTCGATGTTAAGCTAACTTCCTTACCTAAATGATTGTCTACATGAAGAAGGGTATTGTGCTTTTTCCCGCATATCTGACATTTTCTGGACATACATAGCTCTGAATTGTGATTACTTCGTAAACAATTAAAGCACAGTTTGAGTCTTTTTACTTCACTACACCTTTTATTCACGGATAAGTTTAGAAACTTAGTGCACTTATAAATTGTGTGCCTTTCACGAGAACAGTAAGCACAGATTGGGATCCCTGTTGCTTGTAGAGTAGTCGAGACAGTATACCTATGTGGGTTTTCTATTTTATATTTATGTTTATTATTCTGCGGCCCTGTTGTAAGACCAGACTTGAACTCATGTGTGCCTACTAAGTTATGACATCTTTTCTCTAAAAATTGCAATAATTCTTTCAAGGCGGGAAGCCGGTCGGAAGGACAATCATCTTCCCATTTGTTAACTGTCAGAGTATCTAGTCTTTTTAGAATTATGGGGATAAGCAAGTCATCCCACTGTAATGCAGGACGCCCTAAGGCTGTGAGAGCTCGAATATGAACATTAACTGTATCGATGAGTGCTCTTAATGCCTGAGCCGACGGTTTATGTATGGTTGGGAGAGAGAAGATTTGCCGAATATGTTCTTGTGCTATTAGTTTTTTATTATCGTATCGATTTTTTAATATTTCTGAGGCAACTTCATAATTACTTGATGTAATTTCAATAGATTGTATAGCACGCAGAGCACAGTCAGATAGTGCTGAGCGTAAATAATGGAATTTCGCAACCTCGTCCAGAGCCTTGTTGTTATGGACTAATGTATTGAATACTTCAACAAATGTGGTCCATTTAGAATAATCACCAGAAAAATTGGGTAAAACTATTTTGAGAAGCTTGATACCACTTAAAATATCGAAGGAATTATTTCCGAGTGAATCGTTCAGATTATTTTTTGCCTGGGCTCGTTTAGCGATCTGGACTAAAATCGTTGGTCGGAGTACAAAATATTCTTCTTCATACTCAGCTCGCACCTTAAGATCTAACTCTTCTTCATCTAACTCTTCGATGCTTCCTAGACATGCACTAAATCCTTCGTAATATTTATCTAATGCATTTAATCGCGTTTCTAGATCTTGGATAGATGTATTTTCATTTAAGCCTTGCAGAAAATCCTTAACACGACCTTGTTGTTCGATAAGTGTAGTTCCCTTTGTTTTTAATTTAGCTAGTTTACTATCAGTCATTTTTAAAGTTTGATGGTACAAGTTACTCAGAAGAAGTTAAAGTATTAGACCTGGTCTAATAACGAAAGCGGGCAATACTGAACTATTCTTTCGAATATTACCGTGTCTTGAAATTTATGCGCGATTTAATTAAACCTTAATGTACTCATTACCTTAAATATCGTAACGAGTATTAAATTTGGTCGCTAATTAAACAAGTTTAAGCATTAAGATGACAAACTTTTCTCGAAACCGGTACTGCAAACCATTTACCTTGAAGGAATGGGAAAATAACTGGTTTTATATGTACAGTGGTGAGATATGAACTGTGTTCTATGCATGTACTTGAAAAACCAACGGTGATGTTGAGAATACAACAATGTTTTTATAAGAAATGATAAAATAGCAGAATATCATTCTATCTCCAGCAAATATTAAATGTCTCTCAGAATGTCGCGTAATACGAAAATCAATCATCAGAAACTTTAAACCCAGAATTTGAGACAGGGATTAATGCGTTATTTATTGCAAACTGATATAGATCTTCTTTAATACCGCACCATGTAGTAAATTCACTTAATTATTAATTGTAAAATATTAAGATGATAATCTATTCTCGAATCGAAGTGGTACTTCAGACCGTTAACACAGATCTGAGTTTTATGCAACGAATTTAACCTAACAGTGATTTGTACCGCAATGAAGACGAGGAATTGGGTGCGCAACAATACAGAAATCTATAAAGATTGATCGGACACTATTAGATATTTAGCAAATATTAATTATGTCACGTCACGTCACGCAATACCAAAGGGACCATGTATCACTAGATTACAAGTTCACTAAATCACAAAAAAAAAATTTTTAATTACAAAATTTAAGGAATTCACAATCCAAGTTCTTTATTTGTAAGATTCAGCAATTAAATTTTGTCACTCATAGTAATACAGATTTACCTTTAATGCTTTCAGCGTCCTTCACACTGCTTTGAAGTCTTTATAATACCCAATCACGTCCGGGTCACCAAAATTTTATGAAGAAATGTGTCGAGTATAATTAAACGTGAGACTCCAATAAACTAATTATTTTTATTCAATTAGCGACAATCTAATATAATGTCCGAATTAACTATCGAGACCAAAACTAATTACAGGATTGCAAGAAGTGCTTATCACACCGGTTTCCAATAACCTCTACCTTGTTCAAGTTCAAACTGCCTCATAATAAAATTCATTGTACTAGGTACCGACAACCAGCCTCTGCTCTGGCCGAGATAAACTCTCTGTCCTGAAACTGATCGATGACGATAAAACGACATGATTGATGTATGAGTTCAATGCATTTTTTTTCTGCCTATTTTTAATCTTGATAATGCTCTGACATACCCATGAAAATGCAACAATATCGTGCAGTGGCGTTGACTTCGGTTATTTAATTAATTTACAAGAGTTACAAGAGTTGTTGAATATGTTTTGCAAATATATGTAGTAAGTTCTACGATATCTCAGATACGTTTGGTTTACTAATATATAAGTATTATATTAGCACTCTGATAAGAACATTGCTATTATAACAATTAGTCTCTTGTATTTGTATTAATTGAGTCAAATGCCCTTTATCGCAGAGTTCTAAGACAAGTAGGCTTTCAATATGTTAGAACCCAACATCAACTATGCACACGTACATTCGTAATTATGTTTTTATAGTTGCAGGAGCAGAAACTTGTTGTATTATGTTATATTACTCTCGTTGAATTTCAAGTATGTAACAATGAATTAAAAACGGTATTATAAAGATTAATTCAAGACTAATACAAAGGATTATATACAAGATTAATACAAAACTACGTAACTAACTATAGCTACAATGACTAAAATTCTAATAGTATTTAAAACTTTTACTTGTTTTTGTCTGTTGACTAAACATGCCCACCGCCTTGAAAATATCGCACATTTTTAATGAGCAGCTTCGATTGGTAATGGACAAAGTTTTACTACTGCGCGTCGATAGAGACCAAATTGTGTTTTAACTTCATTTTAGCGATGGTAAGTTCTCTTCCTTCAGCAATACTAGAGCATCAACTTTAATTTGTGGTTTATTCGTAGTCCATTTTAGTCTTTGCTGTAGGTGTCCCAAATATTCAGATGAACAACGCTGCCAAAATAATTGCTGGAGTGGTTGCACCCTTCGAAATCTTGACAGCCTTCCACGTTTTCACCTGTTATGTCTGGCTCAGGAAATGCAGTTAAAGGTGTTCCAATTAGGAAATGGCCCGGTGTAAGCGGCTCCAAGTCATTGGGATCTGACGATAGTGGCGTCAATGGACGGGAGTTGAGTACTGCTTCTGCTTGAATGATGACGGTGTTTAACTCCTCATATGTTAGGGATGTATTTGCAAGAACTCGTACTAGATGATACTTGGCAGCTTTCACTGCAGCCTCCCAAAGGCCTCCGAAATGAGGAGATCTTGGTGGAATGGGTTTCCATTCGATGTGATCTTCTTGACAAGACGATGAATCATGGTTTGAACATGCTGAGATTGGAACATTTTCCGAAGTTCTCTGAGCTGTGATCTTGAGCCTACGAAATTGGTGGCGTTGTCGCAGAATATTTTTGAACATAATCCCCGACGGGAAATGAAACGCTTTAGAGCAGCGATAAAGGCCTCACTCGATAAGTCACTCACAAGCTCGAGGTGTGTTGCCTTTGTCGTAAAGCACACAAATACAGCAACATAGGCTTTAACAGGAGTTTTTCCTCGAATTTTAAAATGGATGGTGGATGGACCGCAGAAGTCAATTCCGGCTGTTAAGAAGGCTCGTCCTGGTTGGACCCGCTCTCCCGGTAAGTCCCCCATAAGATGATCTATACTTCTTGGTTTGCTCCGAAAGCATCTGATACAGTGATAAACAGTGTATCGCGCTATATTCTTTTCATCTATCGGCCAGTATGTTTGTCTGCAAATATTTAATAAACTTTGAGGAGCAGCATGTAAATGTTTAACATAAAGGTAGAACATTAATATTTTTGTGACACAATGGCCCTTTGGCAAGACTATTTGATGTTTCGCATTATATGTAATGTTAGCATTTTTAAGTCTTCCTCCAACTCTTATGATACCAGTGGTATCAAAGAATGGAGATAAGCTTCGTAGCTTGCTAGATTTGTCTAGTTCTTCCTGTTTCCTCAGGGCCTTGAATTCTGCCGGAAAGGAAATTCGTTGTACATTTTTTATTATTCCGTTCAAGCCATCTTGCAACTCATGGGAGGTTAGTTGACCATACACTCGTGAAGATTTCAATAAGCGCAAGTTGTTAAGAAACCGAAAACAATAATCAAAGATTCTTTGTAATTTGAGGAAGGAATTGCTGTGTTTAACAGATTCTATAAGGTCTTCTGAAGAGTGAGACAGAGCCTTTGTGTCCTTTTTTCAGGGATATTTTCACTTAAAATGTGTGAGCTATCAGGCCAATCTCTTTCCTGTAGTAGTAAGAACTCTGGACCATTAAACCATAAAGAAGAGTTATATAAACCTTTAGCAAAAACTCCTCTAGAGAGTAAATCAGTGGGATTTTGGGTTGTTGATATGTGATTCCATTGATCAATTTTTGTTAAATCCTGGATCCTTGCAACACGGTTAGCGATAAATGTGCTCCAAGTATACGATGGAGAGTTAAGCCAAGATAGTACTATCGATGAGTCCGTGTAGTAAAATATTTGATGAATATGGACTTGTAGATCTTTTAATAATCGATCTACTAGTTCCGCTAGCAATAGAGTCCCACATAACTCTAGACGTGGTAACGTAGTGTTTTTCATGGGGGCAACTCGTGATTTGGAACAAATCAGCCGAACAGTGATTTGTCCGAAGGAATCACTAGAACGAATGTAGCAGCAGGCTCCATATGCTGCCTCGCTGTTATCTGCAAATCCATGCAGTTGGAGATTACTGGCTTGATTTCCAGGTGTGAAATATCGCGGGATTTTTATTAAGTTGAGATCATTTAGCTGTTCTCTATAGGAGTGCCACTTTGTACTATATTCTAATGGAAGAATTTCGTCCCAGGACAATTTTAGCTTCCATAATTGTTGCAGGAATATCTTGCCTAGAACGATGACTGGCCCAACAAATCCTAAGGGATCGAAAATACGAGCAAGATCTGACAATATAACACGCTTCGTTATGTTAGCGGCGTTCATGTTTGAGGGTGCTATATTAAACTGAAACACGTCTTCTTCAGGTTGCCGTATTAGTCCAAGGGTTTTAACAACATTGTCATCATTAATTTGAAGGAATTGCACGCTTGCGTGTAGGATTTCTGTTCATCCTTTGCAAATTTATTCAAGCAGCGTGTGGCCAAATATGGAGCAGACGATGTGCCATAGGTAACCGTATTCAATTGATACGTTTCGAGCATTTTCGACGAGTCGTTTCGCCACACTATGAGTTGATATTTGCGATCGACCGGTTCAATCAAAATTTGCCTATACATTTTACTGATATCGGCGGTGAAAACAAAGCGATACGTCCTCAATCTTGTCACTATCGAGAAGAGATCAGGTTGAACTACTGGCCCAACCATCAGCATATGATTGAGTGATGATCCAGAACTGGACTTCGCAGAAGCATCAAAGACTACACGAAGTTTAGTTGTTGAGCTGTCTATTTTGTGCACACAATGGTGTGGTAGAAAATAGTTTGATATTGGTATATCATCTGAAGAAATTTTCTCCATATGGTTGAGATATTCATATTCATCCAGGAATTGTGTGCAAGCGTCTTGAAGCTTAATATCGCGAGATAGCCTTCTCTCCAATTGTAAAAATCTGCGTGTGGCCATTTCTTGAGAGTTTCCCAGCATTTCTGGATCTTGACGAAATGGTAACCTTACACAGTATTGTCCATTGTCTGATCACCTTGTTGTTCGATTGAAGAAGCTTTCACATAGTTCTTCCTCAACAGTGTAACTCCTCACTGGACAATCATGCTTTTCTATTTCCCAAAACCTCTGAACTTGCTTTTCTAGCGATGTCAGTGACGGTTTTGTCGCAAGATTGCAGTAAAACGATTTATGATGAGTTTGTGGAGCTCTTCCCATTACTATCCATCCGAGGACAGTTTTTTGTAATATAGGAAGATCCGTAGAAAGTAAGATTTGTTCTGGAGAAAGTAATTGACAGTATAGTTCTGCTCCAAGTAGGAGATCTATTTTCTGCGGTTTGTAAAAGGCTGGGTCTGCTAACTGAAGATTGGATGGGATTGGCCATTTATTCACATCAGTGTAACAATCTGGTTGTAGCCCACTGATTTATGGTAATATCTGAGCCTCAATTTCAGTCGTGAAGTTACTCACCGAGGATTTTAAGGTGAGGTTTATTTTGAATTTCGATGTTACTTCGAAGTTCCCAATACCGGTAATTGGAATGTGTTTTCAGTCGTTTCATGCCCAACTCTTCTGCTAAACGTGCTGATACGAAGTGCAGCCGTGAACCTGAATCTAATAAGGCTCTGCACTTTATAAGTTTTCCATACTTATTAGGAACTTGAACAAGAGCAGTTGCCAATAGGACATACGATCGTAATTGATTGTCCACCGTTACTGATGCATTTACAGAAGAATGCGATATTAGTGATGAACTCGACGGGGTTTCAAAATTCCCGGACTTGACATCTTCTTTCGAAGTCGATGTTAAGCTAACTTCCTTACCTAAATGATTGTCTACATGAAGAAGGGTATTGTGCTTTTTCCCGCATATCTGACATTTTCTGGACATACATAGCTCTGAATTGTGATTACTTCGTAAACAATTAAAGCACAGTTTGAGTCTTTTTACTTCACTACACCTTTTATTCACGGATAAGTTTAGAAACTTAGTGCACTTATAAATTGTGTGCCTTTCACGAGAACAGTAAGCACAGATTGGGATCCCTGTTGCTTGTAGAGTAGTCGAGACAGTATACCTATGTGGGTTTTCTATTTTATATTTATGTTTATTATTCTGCGGCCCTGTTGTAAGACCAGACTTGAACTCATGTGTGCCTACTAAGTTATGACATCTTTTCTCTAAAAATTGCAATAATTCTTTCAAGGCGGGAAGCCGGTCGGAAGGACAATCATCTTCCCATTTGTTAACTGTCAGAGTATCTAGTCTTTTTAGAATTATGGGGATAAGCAAGTCATCCCACTGTAATGCAGGACGCCCTAAGGCTGTGAGAGCTCGAATATGAACATTAACTGTATCGATGAGTGCTCTTAATGCCTGAGCCGACGGTTTATGTATGGTTGGGAGAGAGAAGATTTGCCGAATATGTTCTTGTGCTATTAGTTTTTTATTATCGTATCGATTTTTTAATATTTCTGAGGCAACTTCATAATTACTTGATGTAATTTCAATAGATTGTATAGCACGCAGAGCACAGTCAGATAGTGCTGAGCGTAAATAATGGAATTTCGCAACCTCGTCCAGAGCCTTGTTGTTATGGACTAATGTATTGAATACTTCAACAAATGTGGTCCATTTAGAATAATCACCAGAAAAATTGGGTAAAACTATTTTGAGAAGCTTGATACCACTTAAAATATCGAAGGAATTATTTCCGAGTGAATCGTTCAGATTATTTTTTGCCTGGGCTCGTTTAGCGATCTGGACTAAAATCGTTGGTCGGAGTACAAAATATTCTTCTTCATACTCAGCTCGCACCTTAAGATCTAACTCTTCTTCATCTAACTCTTCGATGCTTCCTAGACATGCACTAAATCCTTCGTAATATTTATCTAATGCATTTAATCGCGTTTCTAGATCTTGGATAGATGTATTTTCATTTAAGCCTTGCAGAAAATCCTTAACACGACCTTGTTGTTCGATAAGTGTAGTTCCCTTTGTTTTTAATTTAGCTAGTTTACTATCAGTCATTTTTAAAGTTTGATGGTACAAGTTACTCAGAAGAAGTTAAAGTATTAGACCTGGTCTAATAACGAAAGCGGGCAATACTGAACTATTCTTTCGAATATTACCGTGTCTTGAAATTTATGCGCGATTTAATTAAACCTTAATGTACTCATTACCTTAAATATCGTAACGAGTATTAAATTTGGTCGCTAATTAAACAAGTTTAAGCATTAAGATGACAAACTTTTCTCGAAACCGGTACTGCAAACCATTTACCTTGAAGGAATGGGAAAATAACTGGTTTTATATGTACAGTGGTGAGATATGAACTGTGTTCTATGCATGTACTTGAAAAACCAACGGTGATGTTGAGAATACAACAATGTTTTTATAAGAAATGATAAAATAGCAGAATATCATTCTATCTCCAGCAAATATTAAATGTCTCTCAGAATGTCGCGTAATACGAAAATCAATCATCAGAAACTTTAAACCCAGAATTTGAGACAGGGATTAATGCGTTATTTATTGCAAACTGATATAGATCTTCTTTAATACCGCACCATGTAGTAAATTCACTTAATTATTAATTGTAAAATATTAAGATGATAATCTATTCTCGAATCGAAGTGGTACTTCAGACCGTTAACACAGATCTGAGTTTTATGCAACGAATTTAACCTAACAGTGATTTGTACCGCAATGAAGACGAGGAATTGGGTGCGCAACAATACAGAAATCTATAAAGATTGATCGGACACTATTAGATATTTAGCAAATATTAATTATGTCACGTCACGTCACGCAATACCAAAGGGACCATGTATCACTAGATTACAAGTTCACTAAATCACAAAAAAAAAATTTTTAATTACAAAATTTAAGGAATTCACAATCCAAGTTCTTTATTTGTAAGATTCAGCAATTAAATTTTGTCACTCATAGTAATACAGATTTACCTTTAATGCTTTCAGCGTCCTTCACACTGCTTTGAAGTCTTTATAATACCCAATCACGTCCGGGTCACCAAAATTTTATGAAGAAATGTGTCGAGTATAATTAAACGTGAGACTCCAATAAACTAATTATTTTTATTCAATTAGCGACAATCTAATATAATGTCCGAATTAACTATCGAGACCAAAACTAATTACAGGATTGCAAGAAGTGCTTATCACACCGGTTTCCAATAACCTCTACCTCGTTCAAGTTCAAACTGCCTCATAATAAAATTCATTGTACTCGGTACCGACAACCAGCCTCTCCTCTGGCCGAGATAAACTCTCTGTCCTAAAACTGATCGATGACGATAAAACGACATGATTGATGTATGAGTTCAATGCATTTTTTTTCTGCCTATTTTTAATCTTGATAATGCTCTGACATACCCATGAAAATGCAACAATATCGTGCAGTGGCGTTGACTTCGGTTATTTAATTAATTTACAAGAGTTACAAGAGTTGTTGAATATGTTTTGCAAATATATGTAGTAAGTTCTACGATATCTCAGATACGTTTGGTTTACTAATATATAAGTATTATATTAGCACTCTGATAAGAACATTGCTATTATAACAATTAGTCTCTTGTATTTGTATTAATTGAGTCAAATGCCCTTTATCGCAGAGTTCTAAGACAAGAACAGAAACTTGTTGTATTATGTTATATTACTCTCGTTGAATTTCAAGTATGTAACAATGAATTAAAAACTATTATATAAAGATTAATTCAAGACTAATACAAAGGATTATAAACAAGATTAATACAAAACTACGTAAGTAACTATAGCTACAATGACTAAAATTCTAATGGTATTTAAAGCTTTTACTTGTTCTTGTCTGTTGACTAAACAGGCGATATATCGATATATCAGTAATTCTATATAATAGATAGACGGCTTAGTACGTTTCACTCGTGTTTTATCCAGCTTTTTATTAAAATAGCACTTATTTTAATTTACATGATTTTGTTATGTCAAACGTAGGGTGATTAAAGAAATAACTGGGCGATTATAGGTAGGGTGTATGCAAATCACTTTCTCTTACAAAATGATTTAGTTAGTATATCCCCGCCTTAGGGATTTTTTCTATTTTGTTCACCATTCTTTAGTTTGTGAACTTCTTTATTTCAAATATGCTTTTAAGATTTTTTTTTCATTATTAGAATATACGTTCAATTCATAATAATTTCATTAGAATTAACTTTAATTTTGCATTTATTTGTTTAGAATGAATCCATGATTTTTTTTAAAAAATGTCTTGAGCAAGAATTGTAGTCCAGGACTCTGAATTATAACGTAAAAATGAAGTGCTGAACGCTTTTATTTCTCCTTTCACTTTCCTGGAGCCCTCTCACATGAAGGTCGTCTAGGTCCACTACGCTCTCTCTTTTCAGGTCTACAAGGGATACTGTTCAATATCGCCCGCAGTATCGTAGGGTGGTTGGGGCAATGGCGGTGGAAGGCAGAACATCTGCGTCTTCCCACGGGATGTAGGTACGTGATGTAAGGGTCCCTTCAGGACCGAATGAGTGCCGGCGTTTTTCTTTGTATGTAGGCATGAATTTAAAGTAAAGTAACATCCTTTTGAAAGTTTTTGAAAGTTTTAGTAACTTCTTTCAAATTGACATTTCGGTTATCTCGAGTTCAGCAGTTACAATACCTGCCTTTCTTTGCCCGGACTGCGAAAGCTTTTCAGGAAGGTTAAGACTATCTAGCCTGCATTCCTGAGCTATATTGGAAAAATATTGATTTTACGGCTGAGCGGTTGAAGTTATACAATGGCTACAGTGCGAACACTACCCTTAATAGCTGATTTCCCGCTAAAGTTGCCCGAGAAGTGCTCCATCTGCCAGGAGGGAGACTGGTCAGGCAAGAGGAAGCCCGTTGAGACGGTCTGTAGACATGTTTCTCACAAGGCGTGTCTGCGGACGTGGATCGGACAGCAAGCAAATTGCCCGAGCTGTAGACAGCCGCTTACTCCGTACGATTTCATTGAGTACACAGGTGCTGTCCCGAAAAGGACTCTCACGAAGCCTCCCAGTTAAGATTCTCGATCGGCAGCACCAGTCTTCAACCTGCCACCACCAACGAGTCAACCAGCAAACCGAATGTCCCCAGGTTTACAGAATGTGCACTCTATGACCTTTTCACATCCGACTTCTCGAGTGGCAGGTCTGCGTATGCAGCTGCAGGACTTAGTTAACGAAGGCCTCGAGCAGAGCCAGAATGCCTTGTGAACGGAACTGGAAAATAGCGTTAGGCAGCAAACCTGAGCTGCGATACCACCAGTCGACTTTTCACGGCCACCTCCTTCTGTGGGTGAACCGATACCACCGCACGATTTCAACGACACGCGTAGGCAATCGTTTAACAGACCATCATCACCTCTTGGTCAGCCAAGTGGTCAGCTTAGACCAAAGACTAACCAGCCTCCACCAGCTACATCTCATCGTATCCCGTCGGGACTAGGACCACGACGTTCTGGTAGTCCCATCCGAAGATGGAATATGTCATACAATTGCGATAGTTCTCGACTCACGAATTTGTTTTCAGAGTAGAATCCCTCACGTACTCGGCCTTAGACGGAGATTTCGATCTTTTAGTTCGGCACATGACTGTCGTGTCCCTTAGCAATAAAAACACTCCGTTTTCAACAAATGCACTACTTTTATTTTATTTACAGATCTTACCAACTTAACTTTAACTTTTAACTTAATCTAACTATTACCGCCGACCCAACGCTGTTTAATTGTAACCCGAACTGACCACACCAATTCAGTTGCGCACCTCGAAAACTTGCACACGGTAATATTCTACAACCGATGATGAAAACTACTGGCCAATGTCACCGATAGCAAGCAGCTGTGCTGTTGTAAACAAAACGGGAGGGGTGCGAAGTAATGTGTTCCGCTATTGCTTGCTACTTTACTACCGGTACACCTGCCATGCTCTTGCTTCCGTGTACCAGCGGACTGGGCCACAACATCCCTCCCCCTGGAAAAAACTAGTTCCCAGAGGAACTAGGTCCGGTGTGTTCATTTAGGGTATCCAATCAAAGGCTGTTGGAATTACAATTTTTTAAATTAAATTTAATTTAATTCATACCTCAATAAAATTATAGCTTGGCTGACAATTTTTTTTTTGTCTTTACATAATTTTTGTTTCTTTTTAATTACAGGTCTTTTCTCGTAGACTGTACTTTAAATATATACATGCATATTTTTTTTTTTTTTTTTACATTCATTCATTTTCACTTCATTTCTGTTCATCTTTTTTTTTACAAACGCCTCTATGTAATACATACTCTTATGTCTTATACATATTCCTTGTAACGAATCTTATTTATTTATTTTAATTTTTCACATTTTTCTTCCTTGAAGTTCTTACACAATATAATTTTTTTCTTTTAAACACATTTTCATCAATGTAATTTACTAGATTTTAGTTTGTTTCTTTTTCAACACATTAGTTTCTTAATTCATCCATCCTATTGTTAGTGCATTCATATATTCCTATAACGAAATATTGATGAAAGCTTTTATAGTATTACCATACATAATATGTGCAATATTTTCTTACATTTTTTTCTTGTGACATTTTTACCATCTCTAATTTTAAGCTTTACAATTATTATTTCTACCTTATACTACCTCTAATCATCACAATTATTGTTTCTATTGCATACCACCTATAATTTATTTTTCCTAACTACAGATTTCCAGAAGCTACCTATATACAATAATATCTAAGGTCCTATTTCCCTAACACTGCTGCATGCTGTTGCGGCTACTCCAGCTCAACGAGCAATTTTTCAATGAGGGTGGGCAATTTGGGTTCTGGGGACTATTACCCTGATGCTAGTTGTGTCCTTTGATCTACATGGTCTGTTTGTTTTCAGAATTCGGGTGTTTCTGGTTGACCTCAGAACAACCTGCAACGCCGAGGCAGATGCTTACTGGTGTTTGAGTCGCCGCTGGTCAATCGCACTCCTGCGTAGGCTACTAATACTTAATGACTGCAGGCAGTTGTCTTGGCTGATATGAACCATATCCGTGGGATAAACTATGTCATCTATGAACTTGAGGGGCTGTCCACTGCGGAAGTTATGGAATGTATTTCCAATAGCGTATAAAGCGAACGGTCCATTTACTGTTGAGTTTTTTGCTTTTAATGCTCATTGTTTACTTCAACCATGCTGAACGTCTCTACATGCCTTAGTTCAGTCTAACTGATATTTGACTTTTGTATTTATACCATTTCAATATGCATGATGGAGTTCTCCCAATTACATATATTGGGAGTCCACCCATACATAAAAAAAGATACACTTGCTCTATTGAAAGTCCTATAATGTACTTTCTAAGACTGCATAGCAGTCGGCATGTTAGTTCCTTTAACTTATTCGGCTATCTATCTTAAATTTACTGTTATACATATAACCTTCACTTTTATATTCGACCTCACCTGTGACGCTCAGTGAGACCTTTTAGATAATTCAAATGCTTTTCATTTGATTTGCTAAGTTCTTCGTTACTTAAACTTATTTGAAACTCTCAGATTCTTCCTCGCAGTGAGGTTTTAATCTCTTATTCTTCATGACTTTCTTTTGTTTTTCAAACTTTACAATTAACCTCACATTTAAGAAAGCCTGTGTCGACGTTGAAAGGCTGACTTTTCTCAAGTGCTCCTTATATTCACCCCCATACTCTTGATTTGATGATTGCTCCACGTAGACTATCCAGGGACGTTTCCGGAACTGATGTAATTGCCAATTCTGCTTACGCATTGAGATTGTTGTACTCTGTTGATATTCTCTACTTGCAATTAATTTGTCAATCTTGTACTTATTTACGTATATAATTATATACTTATATGTATATATATATATTTTTTAAACACTTGTTCCGTCGCGGAACAATAATTTAAAAAACATTAATAAACAAATAAAACACTCACTGTACATATCAAGTGCCACAGCAACTCCTGGCACTTTATAGGCATTGCCTGTATTTATGCAGGCCCTTTTTATTTTTTCTAGGCCTTTGGCCTTATATAAATATACCTAAAAAGAAAACAAAATAGGATTAATCATAATACAAATAAAAAGTAAAAGTCTCAGATCATTCCGATCTGAGACTTTTACATGAAAAGTTTACTCACCTAAAACCGTGGAATCCAACTCCTACGAGACACAGCATTCCTCCTCGAGAGCCGCAAAGCTGGAAATGTAAACATAAAAATATATTAACACAAATAAATAAATAAAAATGAAAAATCTTACCATTGTTTGCGGCTACTGCCGTCTCCAGTGACATTTGTGTCACAGGCAGCTGGTACATTATCTTCTTCTTCTATTTACTAAAGAAGATCTCCACTACGCCAACGACAACAAAAATCTCCATAGCGACACGCTGCTACTGCATAGCGTCAAGGCAACAGCGACCGACAGACGCACTGCTCCCATTGTATTCCCGGCTATAAATAGCGAGCAGTTGGGAATAGCAAATCACTTGCAAATTGAGCAGTCAACAAGACAGATCGGAAGCGCTAAACCGAAATTAAGTCTTGACTAGGAAGGGAAGAATTGAACCCCATTTTTTAAATATATTAATTAAATTATATTTTTCAGCACCCCCAAGCTGAGGTAGTTTTGAACCTGGCAAATTTAATGAGCAGTGAATGAAGCTCATTCTGTTTTGTACCTCAATTCGAATTCTTTCTAATAGTTTTTTTTTTATATTTTACAGATTAAACGCAGGTCGCAGCAAATTTATTTTTTATTGTTTGGATTTATTTATCATTTGGATTCATATTATTGTTTGCATTTACGTTATTAGTTTTATATTATTATTTGGATTTACGTTATTATTTGGATTGATTTTTTTGGATTTTTATTTTTGAATTATTATTTGTATCTTCTTGTTTGGTTTTATCATTTATTTTGGTTTCGACAATTATCATTTTTTGTTAGCAAGTAAGCATTGAAGTATTAGGCTAAGGTAAATTTTGTGAGAAATAAATATATCGACATCTAACAAATTTTGCGTTCACCAGTCCTGTCCACCACACCGGCACCTCCCCTTTTTTTATGTAAAGCCCATATTGGGACTTCACATTGGTCCTTCGAGCCGGATAGGACTGGGAAAACAAAATGGCGGATGTTGATATTCTAATTCTCACACAAAAGGGTCTAAACGACCAAACAGATAAAGCCAGAATTAACCATGGCAAGGCAAATTCAGAAACCAAACAAGAAAAGAAGTATTATGCTACTCGCATTCAATCTCTTGAAAAGCTATGGCAAGCATTTACAGAGACGCATATAGCAATCTGGTCAACCGAAAACGGCGCGGACAGCGAATATGCCGAAGGCAACTTATACGAAGAGACCGAAGAATTATATATCAATCTCAAATCAAGATTGTCACAGGAGCTAGAAGAGTCGTTCCCAACGTTACCCCATACTGGAGAACAACCTGCCACACAGACAGTACGTCTACCAAAAATTGAGACTCCGCTTCCGCCCATACAAATACCAATATTTGATGGCAATTACAAGACATGGCATACGTTCCATGATCTATTCAATTCGCTGATCCACAAAGATCCAAACTTATCAAAGGTTCAGAAACTTCACTACCTAAAACTTAGCGTTACGGGGGAAGCAGAACGCCTATTACGCCAATTCGAGGTAATCGATGCGAATTATCTCAAGGCATGGGAACTCTTACAAAAGAGATTCGAAAACAAGAGAGTACTAGTAAACACTCATTTAAAAACATTACTTAGTCAAGCACCTATAAAAGCCGAATCAGCTCACGCCATACGCTCCCTTCTCGATCAAACAGAAGAGAGTCTTCATGAGCTTCGATATCTAGGGCTTCCAGTTGAACATTGGGACGCCATACTGATATACCATCTTGTTCAACGCCTCCCTCCAGAAACACATCAATTGTGGGAGCATGAGCAAGGAACAAGAAACGAAATTTCCAAATATTCCGATCTGTCAACGTTTCTAGAGACAAGGTTCCGCACTCTAGAAGCAATCCAAGAGTGTCAAAATACTAAGACACAAGAAAATGTACGTCAGTACAAAAACCAAAACGAGGCACGTGTTCGTACTCGAGATCCCCGCAGCGGGTATCAAACCTCAAAGGCGCACACTAGTGCATCCCAAAGAAACTATACCAACAAAAATGCCTACACATTTTTTAACAAATCGCACACATGCTCAATGTGCAAGCAGAATCACACACTTTTTCACTGCTCTTCGTTTAAAAAATTATCTCCAAAGGAGAGATTAAATTTTATAAATAATCACAGGTTATGCAAAAACTGCCTTTCGTCAGGACTTAACCTCAATGGCTGCCCAAGCAAAAAATCATGCCTCCAATGCCACAAGAGGCACAATACTCTCATCCATTTAGAAAAAGAGAATTTATCAACACATAACCAAGAGCAATCTGAAATAAAACTTAAAGAGCCTAACGACAGTAATAAGCCAGTAACGAAGTCATTCTTTTCAACAAACGTCAGTAGGGCATTATTGTCAACTGCGTTAGTCAATATAGAGAGTCCAGACGGACAAACCCACACAATGAGAGCTCTAATAGACTCGGGCTCACAAGTATCCTTCATTACTGAAGCTGCCAGTAAACGTTTAAGGCTACCACGAAAAACAACACACGTCAAAGTCAGCGGGTTAGGAAAAACTCAAACCGCCCACGTGAAGGCACAAACATCATTCAAGATGAAATCAATCAACACGAAATTTGAAACCAAGATCAACGCTCTGATATTGCAGAAGATCACAGATTTCGTACCAGCTGACACCATAGATGTCAAAAAATTACTCTATCTGCAACATCTGCTACTCGCCGATCCCGGTTCTACAACCCTGGTCAAATAGACTTACTACTGGGAGCAGATGTATACGCCGAAATCATTGAGAGCGGAGTCATAAAGGGCGCCCCTGGAGATCCAACTGCTCAGCATACCCAATTAGGATGGATCCTAATGGGAAGTACAAGCAGCAAAAAACCCAGCACAGTTAAGACGTTCACTGTTCAAATAGAACCAGAATATCAGCTAGAGCAACAGTTGAGAAAATTTTGGGAAATAGAGGAAATCCCAAGGAAAATAACAAATCCCGATGACGAGCTATGTGAGGAAATATATACAGCATCACATAAGCGCTTGAAACAAGGTCAGTATCAGGTTAAACTGCCCTTCAGAAACCCAAACGGACCGGAACTTGGCCACAGCCGACATGTGGCATTGAAACAATTTCTCCAATTAGAGAAACGCTTTGAAAAACAACCCGAGCTGCACACACAGTACAAAACATGCATCAAGGAATATTTACAGCTAGGACATATGACAGAACTCAAATCAACCCAAAATTCAGCGGAACAGAACAACATCTGTCATTATTATCTGCCACATCACGCAGTCATTAAAGAAAGCTCGACGACCAAGCTGAGAGTAGTCTTCAACGCCTCCGCAAAATCAACAAACGGAAGGTCACTGAATGAGCAAATGTTGGCAGGACCAACAATCCAACCCACCTTATGGGCTACTATCTTAAATTGGCGCCTATACAAAATCGCTTTCACCGCTGACATAGAGAAAATGTAGAGGATGATCCAAATGCATCCTGAACATACCAATTATCAAAGAATCCTATGGAGAGATTCACCAAAGGAACCGATAAAAGATTATCAGCTGACAACAGTCACGTTTGGCACTACGTCAGCTCCATATCTTGCCATCCGCACCCTGCATCAATTAGCAGACGACGAGCAAGACAAGTATCCACTTGCATCCCGAAGCCTAAAAAACGACTTTTACGTCGACGACCTACTAACAGGGGCACATGATACTAAAGGTGGGTTAACATTACAAACAGAACTAATTAACGTCCTTTCCAAAGGAGGCTTTAATCTCCGTAAATGGACAGCCATTCATCCGGAATTAATTAAAAACATTCCTCATTAACACAGAGAAATCAATTCTGTTCTAGATTTATCAGAAAAGGATACCATTAAAACTCTTGGTCTCCAGTGGCATCCAGCGCGTGACGAGTTTAGCTTCAAGGTAAGCCCCTTACTTCAAAAACCACTGTTTACTAAGCGGATAATCTTATCCGAGACAGCATCACTGTTCGATCCATTAGGATGGTTGGCACCAATTATTATTATCGCCAAGATTTTTATACAAAATCTATGGTTGAATAAATATTCGTGGGACGAAGCCTTACCTGAAGCCATCACAATTAAATGGAAGAGATTCAGGGAAAGCTTAAAACACATCCAATCAATCAAAATACCACGATGGGTAGGTTTTTACCTACAGCAAAAGGCATGGAATTGCATGGATTCTGCGACGCGTCAGAAAAGGCCTTTGCAGGTGTTGTATATTTAAGAATCATAAACAACGACAACACTATTAGCACTCATATATTTACGTCAAAAACTAGAGTCGCTCCAACAAAATCAATATCACTTCCAAGACTCGAGCTATGTGGAGCTGTTTTACTCTCCCGTCTAATGAAACAAATCAAAGCTGACATAAATATCACGGACAGTTCCACTGTCGCATGGTCCGACTCAGAAGTCACCTTGTCCTGGATTCAAAAACAGCCATCAACTTGGAAAACATTCATAGCAAATCGAGTGGCAGAAATCCAGGAAAATATCCATCCTCGACTATGGCGATATGTACCATCCAAAAGTAACCCAGCAGACTGCGCCTCTCGAGGACTTAACCCGGACGAACTTGTCGAATCCAAGCTTTGGTGGAACGGACCATCATGGTTACAGCAATCCAGAGAGGATTGGCCAAAACAGCCCACGTTTCACAAGTGCTCTGAACTTGAGATCCGAACAGTCAAGGCATTGACTTGCACTGGCCTAGAAATTGAATGGTTGACAAGGTATTCCTCATTCCCTAAATTAGTAAGAATTGTAGCTTATTGCAAAAGGTTTTTTAACAACTGCAAATCTAAAAGCACAATTAAGCAGTCTAGCTATCTCACATACTCCGAATTACAAGAAGCTGAGAATATTATCATATCCATTGTACAGCAGATAGCATTTCCAAATGAGTTCCATTGTCTTAAATCAAATAAACCAATTTCAAGGACAAGCCGCATTCTCACTTTTAATCCATATTTAGACCATAAACAATTAATCCGAGTCGGCGGCAGACTCGAAAATTCGATACTGACCTACAATCAAAAGCACCCAATCATCCTACCAAATGACCATCATGTGTCACGGATTATCATTAATAACATTCATCATTGTGCATTACATGGAGGTGTACAACTTACCCTCAATTTATTACGTAACAAATACTGGCTGCTTAACGCCAGAAACACCGTTCGTCAGCAGTTACGAAAATGCATCCCCTGCTTCAAAACAAAACCAACGCCATCTACACAGATTATGGGAAACCTTCCATCATCACGAATCACCCCTGCATTAACCTTCGAACACACTGGCGTCGATTATGCCGGTCCCATTGACATTAAAACGTCAAAATTAAGAAACGCTAAAATCATAAAGGGTTATCTAAGCATTTTTGTATGCATGGCGACCAAAGCCATTCACATTGAAGTCGTGTCGGAATTGACGACAGCGGCATTCATCGCTGCATTAAAGCGATTCATAAGCCGCCGAGGCTTATGCGCCCATATTTATTCCGATTGCGGCACGAACTTCGTCGGCGCAAGCAGGGAATTGTCTAATCAAATTAAAACCATTTTGAAGACATTTCCACATGACAGTTCTACTGTCACAGAACTTGCAAGCATTACGTGGCATTTCAACCCACCGTCAGCGCCACACTTTGGTGGATTATGGGAAGCAGGAGTTAAGGCAGTAAAAACCCACTTGAAGCGAACCTTACAAAACGCCATTTTAACTTTTGAAGAACTGTCAACCGTAATCTGTCAAATCGAAGCTTGCGTAAATTCCAGACCTCTGTCTCCGCTTTCCAATGATCCAAGCGATTTTAACATTTTAACTCCTGGGCATTTTTTAATTGGTCGAAATTTAAAGACAATTCCAGAACTGTCTATCACTGATAAAACAACTTCCCTCAAACGTTGGCAATATGTCCAATGGTTGACAAATCAATTCTGGAAAAAGTGGTCAAAAGAATATCTTCAAGGTTTACAAGCTCGTAAAAAATGGAAAAAACCAGAAGATAACCTCAAAATAAATGATTTAGTTTTAATAAAAGATCATCATTGTCCAGCCACAAAATGGCCGACAGGTCGAATAATAAAAATCAACCCAGGCCAGGACAAAAGGGTCAGAGTAGCAACTGTCAAAACACAGAATACTCAAATAATTCGGCCAATTATTAAATTATACAAGTTACCCATTTAAACAAAACTATAATTCAACAAAATTTTTCACATTAAAAATCAAAAATAAATAACATCCCACACGAGCACAAACGATCCCACACGGGCATAACGAAGCACGACATTTGTTTTTCTCAGCCATACAAACGTGCCTCAGCACAGCGCAAGTTTTGTGCTACGCTTGCGCCCAGACGCACCAACACAATAACTTTTCGTAATATCAGTGCCAAATTAAATGGTACAATATTACTAGCGTAAATAATAAAATAATACTACACCACAGATATATACATTTATCCCCGAATCACAGTATTCAATCCAAAAATGAAGCGTGTGGGCCTTAATTAAACAAAATAAAGCAATACAACAGCAATACAAAATTCAGCCAACTTCAGTTCAAATCTGAAAATCATCATCACTTGACAATCGCACATGGTGTAAAGCGGACTGCCATTATAGTTTTTTATAATTTCTTATTAATTTTTTAGTTTTTATCATTTCCCTTTTGAGTTGCTTAAAGTTTTTAGTTATTATTCGTTTATTATTTTTTACAAAATTATTGGGAACTATGGACTCACTACCTTGCTTGGATGACTGTCTCTGGATCGACGACATTCCCGAGCTAGAAACTATTCCAATCAAGGACAAATTACGGACAACAGAAATGCCCAAAAAACCAAAGCAGTACAAACCTCCATTCGAAGCAGTTCCTGCAACAGAACAAGTACAAGCACTTGCCAAGGATCCAACCACGAGAATTTATACAATTCCTCGTCGACTTCCCACTGGGACAAAACGAAATCTCATTGAGCATCATAGTCAGGGCCCAAGTTCAAAAAACAAACGTCCAGAGGCACCTCGCCCAGACAAATTACGTCAAGAAGCACCTCGAATAGACAAACTCGCAAGGACATCAGTTTATCAAAACGACAAAACCAAAAAATGGCCAAATGAAATGGACACAAGTAGGGAATGTGCCAGCACAGCCCCAAAACAGTTCAAGGCACTTCCACAAGTACCGCTGCGTCAAAAGCCATGTGCAAAAACACCATGGGTAGCTAATGAACCAGGTCCCAGCTCAGCTCCAGACAAAGCAATTCCAGAAGTGAAGGCAATTGCGATAGAGTCACGTCCAGAGGCATCATGCCTAGGCAAGACACACTCACAACCACGAACAGGAGTCCTGTTTCAGGACGCAATTCTGCCCCCAACAAACTTTATAATTGATACACTTCTATGGGGTGAGATACGCAAGCAGCCCATACCATGGGAAAAGGCCTTGACAGCAAGAAAATGCTTCAGGGTACAAACCGATGAAGGCGACACGCTCCGTTTCATCAAAACATCAAACAGAAAAATACGCATACGCCTACAAGTTAAAAAACGTAAGTTTTTAAATACAGAAACCCTCTTTTTTCTGGTACTAACAAAAAATTAATAATAGAAACAACAGAACAAGGATTATTAAATAAAAGACTAACCAAAAGTAAATATAAAATTTATTCAATAGCAAAAAAAAAAACAATTATTCAGCCACATCTTTTTTTTTGAGGCGGGAGGATGTTCCGTCGCGGAACAATAATTTAAAAAACATTAATAAACAAATAAAACACTCACTGTACATATCAAGTGCCACAGCAACTCCTGGCACTTTATAGGCATTGCCTGTATTTATGCAGGCCCTTTTTATTTTTTCTAGGCCTTTGGCCTTATATAAATATACCTAAAAAGAAAACAAAACAGGATTAATCATAATACAAATAAAAAGTAAAAGTCTCAGATCATTCCGATCTGAGACTTTTACATGAAAAGTTTACTCACCTAAAACCGTGGAATCCAACTCCTACGAGACACAGCATTCCTCCTCGAGAGCCGCAAAGCTGGAAATGTAAACATAAAAATATATTAACACAAATAAATAAACAAAAATGAAAAATCTTACCATTGTTTACGGCTACTGCCGTCTCCAGTGACATTTGTGTCACAGGCAGCTGGTACATTATCTTCTTCTTCTATTTACTAAAGAAGATCTCCACTACGCCAACGACAACAAAAATCTCCATAGCGACACGCTGCTACTGCATAGCGTCAAGGCAACAGCGACCGACAGACGCACTGCTCCCATTGTATTCCCGGCTATAAATAGCGAGCAGTTGGGAATAGCAAATCACTTGCAAATTGAGCAGTCAACAAGACAGATCGGAAGCGCTAAACCGAAATTAAGTCTTGACTAGGAAGGGAAGAATTGAACCCCATTTTTTAAATATATTAATTAAATTATATTTTTCAGCACCCCCAAGCTGAGGTAGTTTTGAACCTGGCAAATTTAATGAGCAGTGAATGAAGCTCATTCTGTTTTGTACCTCAATTCGAATTCTTTCTAATAGTTTTTTTTTTTATATTTTACAGATTAAACGCAGGTCGCAGCAAATTTATTTTTTATTATTTGGATTTATTTATCATTTGGATTCATATTATTGTTTGCATTTACGTTATTAGTTTTATATTATTATTTGGATTTACGTTATTATTTGGATTGATTTTTTTGGATTTTTATTTTTGAATTATTATTTGTATCTTCTTGTTTGGTTTTATCATTTATTTTGGTTTCGACAATTATCATTTTTTGTTAGCAAGTAAGCATTGAAGTATTAGGCTAAGGTAAATTTTGTGAGAAATAAATATATCGACATCTAACAAATTTTGCGTTCACCAGTCCTGTCCACCACACCGGCACCTCCCCTTTTTTTATGTAAAGCCCATATTGGGACTTCACAACACTAGTATGTCTAATTATTTGCTAGTTTTTCTTTATTTCCCTTATTCTATAATTTTATACCTTAAACATTTATTACATATTTTTTACATTTACACTTTCAAACCTGAATATTCTTCTAACCTATTTAATCTGCCTTATATATATTTTTTTTCGAATGATTTCTAACAAATTTGTTTGCACGTCTGTGATATTTTTCCCCAATTTAACTTTCTTTTTTTACTTTGTCGCCTTTTTTTATATTATGTTTTATTTTACTTTAATAGGTAATTATTTTTGTTACAAAAACTTCTCTTAAATTTCTTATTCTCTTTTTTTTCATAAATCTCAATTTTTAAAATTATATTTTTCTTTGTTTTTTTAGTCTTTTGTTTTTACCTTTTTATTTCAATCTTGCTCATATTTTTATGAAGTAATATTTCTCAGTTTTTTTCTCTATATATGTTTTGTAGAACAGTTTTTTACGTTTTATCTATAAACTTACCTTACCAAGTCCAACGGAATAGATACAGGGTCTCGTTAATACCTCCTTCCATATTCTTTCACACCACAGACTCATCAAACTCAGCTCATCAAATTTATTCTGAAATTGGAGGGAATTTGTTGGAAATTTCTTCGATTAAGTCCCCCAAATCCTGGGTCATAACCGTTGGGGTTTGAAGTAAAATTTGTCCTCTCGGTCCTATTTCGAATCAGTGTTACCGTATCTGTTTGATAAATATATTTTGGTAACTTTAACTTACTCCTACGTGGCATCCTCTGAGATCGCCGTCGGTTGTAACTGTTCTTATGATTCCATGTCTGTAAAATTTGCGCGGTTCTATTTGCCCGTGCGAGGAATCAGGATTTTTTACAAAATAGGCTGCTGCATTGGCGATTCTTACGAATACATGCCCAGCTTCCAACCTATTTCTACTGTACCCTTTATATTCCGGTTGTCCCCTCTACTCACTAAACTCGTCGACACTTATATTATGAAATTCCGCCCTGTCATAAGCAGTGGACAAAGTCTTCTTCCATAATTGTGCCCCGAATGGCTTCTCCAATATGGATATATTTTTCTCTCTCTGTCCCAAAGCTTCCTTTGCATTGCGTGCCAGACTTTTCGCAGGATGCAATGCTTTCCACTATGTTAATGTTATCCCCCTCTATCCTGGCCTGAAATGGACTTCCTTGACTGCTACTTTGCCAAGCTGTGGGTCCCACATGTGCACAAGCTGCATCACTTTTACCAGAGGCACTTGCCTCGTTGCCTTTTCCAGCACTTTGTACCCAAAGTTTCCTATTTACACAGTCAATAATAACTCTATCACTGAGGAAATCCATTCCAAGGATACCATCAGCTGGAATCGAGTCGGTATCACCAATAACGTTAAAATTGCATTCTTCTGACCGTTGTCTGTCAACGACTTCGCTTCACAGGTGCCTATGGAACTGCTGGCAAATCCAAAGAGTCCCCCAATTCTTATTTTCTTGTGCGTATTTATAGCTGTATGTCTTTTTATTCTAGCGCCCTTGATTAAGCTACAGGTGGACCCAGTGTCAATGAGAAGTCTAAACTTACCATCTAAGGCTATGTCAGATGTCACTTTGATGACAAATTTACTTCTTGAATTCAATTTTTCACTTTCTTTCTCTGCTAGATATTTCTTGAGACAATTCCCCGTATAGTGGTCCCGTGTTCGGCAGAATTGGCAATAAAGCCCCTCTTTACTTGAAAAGAACTCATCATAAATGCTAGCTTCACAGTTTGCCACTATAACGTGATAAATTCGACAATTGGCCACCTCGTGCCCATATTCCTGACATCCAGTACAGAAGAATACCTGTTGACACTCTTTGGAAATATGTCCCGGCTCTGCCTTTCAACAGTAAAATTCCTGATTCTCCATCCTTCCTGCAATGGTTCTCTGGAATATTCTGGCTCATGTTTAACTGTGGTCATAGCTTCAAGCCTTTTTGACTCTTTTTCGAAGTAAAGAGCTTCTTCTCGAACTTCTTTCAGTGTTTCAAACTTCCTTCCAGTAAAGTATACCCGTATGGCCTGACCGCCGACACCAGCTTTAAAAGTAGCTACCACGTCGTCCTCTAGTTCAGCAAGCAGACCTCCATGCTTATTGGGGTATTTGGCTGATACCGCAGTCTTAATCTGGTCCAGCATCTCCACCATCCTATCCGCAAACTCTCCACTCTCCACTCTTTACCCGGCCTCTGCCTACATGCTAACATTTCAGTGCGTAACTCACTGAAAGATTTCCGCGGCATGTAGGCGGTCTTAATCGCCTGTTGCAAAAATGCAAAGTCCTTTGGTTCATGTGAACTGTACTTTATGCATTTAATAAAAATGATTTGCTCTGCTGGTTCCAGACTGTCGTGCAAGTCTTTGCTGCAACTAAGGAATCGAAATATTTCCTTTGCCAACTTCGGTGACCTTTCTCCTGAAAATATCGGCACATATTTAGAAATCCAGTCCATAATCTTCTCGTATGAATCTGCCATCTTGTAAAGAGTTGGTGATTTTCTATCTATTTTTATCCCTCTATCTGGTAAATATACTCACTTCGAACTTCCCTTTTTCTGTAATAACATTTATACTTCATTCATGAGAACCGAAAAATTTGTATAACGCGCTCTAGAAAAGATCTTTCACGAAACTGAAGTCTTTATTAGAGGTGCTAATCGAATAGCAATGCTCTATATAACCTTATATATGCAAAACTATAATATAATTACCCCACTCAATTTCTATGAATTCAGCTATTATTCGTACATACAAAACAGACACGCTTTCTCTAAATTTTTTATTTTTCCTTACTCAGATGCATACAATAAAAACCAACAACAAAATATACTCCCAAGCATTACATTCTCCCATAAATATTATACCCAGCCCAATTTCTTTGCTTTAAAGCTATCACCTCGATATTAGAAACTCATCGGAGCACACAAATTTTCCCTACTTCACCAGCGCAAGCAAACCAACCCTTGAAATCTACTACTAAGGTATACTGAAAATATGCACCCAAACGAATTCTATATTTTTATAAAATCATTTCTGAAATATATCACACTAACTATCTTGGAATAACTTTTAACTCTTAAAAACAAAACTCCCAAACTTTATCACATTTTAAAATTAACACTCTTTATCTGAAAGGAAAATTCTGGTGAATGGTGTTTATGCGGGAGTAGCTTGTAAAAGTACAACTCCTCGATCTCATCAATATATGTTGGAGTAGCTCAATTTCACAAAAAAAAATCACAAAGCACAAAAATTTAAATCTAACACTTCTTAAATACCTGAAACGCAAATGGAGCAGCTAAAAGAAGCAGAGCTCCCACAATTAACAAAACAAAATGGAGTAGCTAAAAAAGCATAACTCCCACAATTAACAAAAAAAGTTGGAGTAGCTAAAAAAGTATAACTCCCAAAATATAAAAAAAAATGGAATAGCTTAAAAAGCATAACTCCCAAAAAAATAAAAAATAAAGAGCAGCTAAAAAGCATGAATCCCAAAAATAATAAAAATGGAGTAGCTAAAAAGCATAACTCCCAAAAATAATAAAAATGGAGCAGCTAAAAAGCATAACTCCCAAAAATTAAAAATTCACCAAACCTTTTTTACCGGCTGCGCCAAAATGTCGTGTCCCTTAGCAATCAAAACACTCCGTTTTCAACAAATGCACTACTTTTATTTTATTTACAGATCTTACCAACTTAACTTTAACTTTTAACTTAATCTAACTATCACCACCGACCCAACGCTGTTTAATTGTAACCCGAACTGACCACACCAATTCAGTTGGGCAACTCGAAAACTTGCACACGGAAATCGAAAGTAGAACATGACCCTCAATATAATGTAATTATGATGCGGTTATATTCTACAACCGATGACGAAAACTACTGGCCAATGTCACCGATAGCACGCAGCTGTGCTGTTGTAAACGAAACGGGCAATGACCGTGCTCTATGCGAAGTAGCATGTTTAGTCACTGCCGCTGTAATGAAAACAATCAACACATTATTTAGCAATAAGCGGACGTAATGTGTTCCGCTATTGCTTGCTACTTTACTACCGGTACACCTGCCATGCTCTTGCTTCTGTGTACCAGCGGACTGAGCCACAACATGACGACTCTGCTTTCTGGACCAGCAATGGACTGGTACTGGTCTCTCCTTCGTGGGAGTATGTAAAGACAGCTCTGTTAGCTGAATGGGGAGTACCGAAGGATGATCTCAAGGTCAAAGTCCAACTGATGCTGAGGAAACAGAAAGCAGGGGAGTCATTTGCTATGTGCCATCAACACCTGGTACATCTGCACGATCAACTGCAAAGTCCTTTGGGGGACGGAGAGTTTTTAGAGATCGTGAAGTCAAATCTGCTTCCAGACATTCAGCAGAAAATCTGTTTACATCCCACTAACACCATCCACCAACTACGGAGTCTCGTGACTCAGATACAGGCTACACAGCAGCGAATAGCGAAAGCGTGCAGCTGGAATACCTATCGTAGCCCAAGAGTCAGCGAGGTGGATGAGTGTCGTTCGACAGATACTGCAAAGCACAGGGCACCTGAAAGCAGTGAGGAAGCCGTCATACTATCTGCTCTTGCAGCACCTCAGAACGTTTTCTGTTGGAACTGTGACCAGCCCGCTCACTTTTACCAAGACTGCCTACAAGAAAAACAAATTGTGTTCTGCTAAGGATGCGGACACAAAAATGTTTTCAAGCCTAATAGAAGCCAGTGCCGACAGAAAAACCTGAGACGGGTCGGGAATACTACCACCTTTTCTCGACCAGTGTCAACGTCTCGTTCGACAACTGTAAGGAACACTCCAGTTCAAGCTTTGAACAGGGAGGAGGGTCCGCTCCATCAGCAGGCCCCGACAACGAAGCTTCGACTTGTCCGCTGATATCATTCCGTGATTCTGATGAACCAGCACTCTACCTGATTATACGAATACTTCACAGATAGAGACGGAGAACCTAATAGACTTCTCCGCGGATCTCGCTGATGCCGTATCATATGCGTCTGCAGAATTACAATGCAGTAAGAGACCGCATCTTCTCATCGATGGCAGAGCTAGCTGCAATTATGTATCCTGACCTAGACCTTAGACCAAGAAAGAAGCGATCGACCGTTCGTTGGCGGGAATACTGTCGACGAATGAGACGGGAAAGAAAGAAACTGGCACACATTTCCGTGTCGATGCCAGGCAACATTCGACCATATGCCGAAGTAAGACTACTCGGGCGAACTGAGACTGGATTACTTGATAGTGGTGCCACTGTCAGTATTCTAGGCCAGGAAGCTCTAGAGAAGCTTGCAGAAACAAAGGTTGAATGGAAGAGATATCGGACACAGGTACAAATAGCGAATGGTGCCATGACGACTGTGCATGGTCATATGTACTTGGATATCACTTTCCGTGATAAGACCCAAAACGTGCGTTTCTACGTGATTCTATATCTAGGAATTGACTTCTGGCGTCTATTTGGGTTGGCTCCAGATGTCTTGGCTGTAGTTGCAGACGGGACACCAAGTCTACTAGCTACTCCTGACACCGACGGCCATCCTCTTTCCGGTATAGACCAACAACGTTTAGAAGCTACTAAACAGCTTTTCCCTTCCTTTGCCTCTTTAGGCTTAGGACAAACATCTCTTGTCTGTCACAGGATTGAAACGAATGACGCAACTCCGATAAAACAGGTTTTATCCGATTTCACTGGCAATACAGAGTTTGATGGATGCGGAATTGCGACGAATGCTATCATTGGGTATGATAGAGGAGAGCCAGAGTCCTTGGAGCTCTCCAGTTGTACTAGTGCGGAAGCCTGGGACGGTTCAACTTTGCTTTGACGCCAGGAAAGTCAACTCCGTTAGGAAGAAGGACGCCTATCCGCTTCCGCAGATATGGTTATTACTTTCGATCTTCGTGAACATCTTCTCGTCTACATGGACGTTTTATTGATTCTGTCATCAGACTTTGACTCTCACCGCACATTGCTATCACTACCAACATTGAGAAGAGTAAGTTTTGCATTAAGGAGACTAAATACTTGGGTTTTATAGTCGAGAAAGCAGGAATCAGGACTGACCCAGATAAGATCTCAACCATAGTTGACTACCCGTCACCTAAAATTGTTAGGCAAGCCCGACACCTATTAGGTATGGCGGGATGGTATAGACGGTTCATCCCGAACTATGCTGATTTAACTGCCTCCATAACTGACACTTTGAAGAACCCCAGTCAGTTCAAATGGACACCTGAAGCCCAGACGTCTCTGGAGATGCTAAAACAAAAACTTACCTCTGCTCCGTTGTTAGAGAGTCCGGATTTCACCAAGCCGTTCGTTATACAGTGTGATGCGAGCTAACAAGGTATTGGTGGGGTGCTGATTCAACTAGATGACGATGGCCACGAGAAGCCAACAGCCTACGTCTCGAAATAGTTGAACTCAGCACAAAGAAATTATACCATCACAGAACAGGAATGCCTAGCTGCACTCTTAAGTGTACAGAAGTTCCGGCCCTTCATAGAACTTATGCCGTTCAAGATAGTGACTGATCATGCGAGCTTGAAATAGCTGATGTCTCAAAAGGACCTCAGCGGTAGACTTGCTCGGTGGAGTTTGAAGCTTCAGGGCTTCGACTTCACTATTGAGTACCGAAAAGGAAGCCTGAACGTCGTCCCTGATGCGCTGTCACGCATTCATTGTGACAGCCTGACCACAAATGAAGATCCTGGCCCGGAGGTTAACCTTAGTTCGCCATATTTCCACTCGTTGGAATATGCGGAAAGTTAAAACAACTTCTGGCAAACTACCAGATCTTTGCGTCAGGGATGGCTTCGTTTACATTCGGACTGTTCAGAGAACAGGCGATCCGATTCAAGAAGAAGAAGCTTGGAGGCTTTGGATTCCACGAGGGATTGTCTCCGACATTACTTCAAGAGCGCATGATCCGCCATTAGCTTCTCACGGAGGTATAGGGAAAACACTGGAAAGTCTGAGAAGACACTTGTATTGGCCACGAATGTCAGGTGATGTCAGAAACTACGTAGGCCCCTGTGACGTGTGTAAAAAGACTAAAGCCCCCAATACTATTCTTAGGCCACCTATGGGAGCCCAGTCGGTGACAAAAGGACCCTGGCAAAAGTTGTACATCGCTTTCCTAGGTCCATATCCTCGGTCAGTGAAAGGAAATGTCTGCATACTGATAGCTCTTGACCACTTTTTAAAGTTTCCGATTCTCAAACATATGAGAAAGGCATCTACTCCCAATGTGTGCCAGTTCATAGAAACCGAAATATTCCATGTGTTCGGAGTCCCGGAAACGACAGTCTCTGACAATGGAGTCCAGTTTTGCTCGGCTCAGTTCGCCAGGTTACTGGATAAGTATGGGGTGAAGCACTTGCGAACGGCAGTTTACTCGCCGCAAGCAAACACCTCAGAGCGAGTAAACAGGTCTCTATTGTCAGGGATTAGGGCCTACATCCGGAAGGAACACACGAAGTGGAATGGGCAGCTGAGCCAGATAGCTAGTTCCGTCAGGAGCTCTTTCCACCAAGCAACTGGTTTCTCTCCCTACCGAACATCTCTCGGTCAGCAAATGATTGAACATGCGAGCTCCTATTCCATCTTGAGGAGCCTTGGGACTCTTAGTGAGCCGCTGAGGGTAGATGCTAGAGATAAATTGAAGTTAATCCATGCGGGAGTGCAGGAGAACTTACACCATGCGTTTGAACAAGGTTCTAGAGCTCACAATCTCAGAGCGAAGCCTGTTAATTTCAAAGTGGGTCAAGAGGTATTCCGACGGAATTTTTCCCAAAGCATCTTCCAGCAGCAGACTAGTGCTATACTGGGACGAAAATTCGTTAAGTGTCGAGTCAAGTCAATGAAAAGAAACTCCTTATACGAGCTTGAGGATCTGCAGGGGAAACCGTTAGGAGTCTATCACGCCAAAGACATCAGGCCGTGATATGCATTCTAGAAGCGTCATCTATCTATTGTCATGTCCTGGTAGCCCTAATACGGCATCCAGCCAGCTTCACTGGCAAGCCACAGGATGCCAATGCGCCGCTTAGGACATTCCTCAGCCTAGCGGCCGGCATACCTTTTGAACATAGAGACGTTTTATCCAACTTCCTAGCCTGATAATTCGTCAGAACCCCTCCTATATGGTAACCCTTCGGCAGATAAATTGCCGTAGGAGTCCCACCTATTTAACGTCGGTACATTTTAGGACGAGAATCCGCGTGTCATTACCTCGACGACACCTTGGGGCCACACCCTTGACCAATCGCCGGTCGGGGATCAGAGTGAGATGCTGGGCCGGGAAAGATTTGCGATGAATTGGTTAGGTTATTGATCGCGAGGTTTACTCAGCATCTCGGTCAAGGAAGGCAGAAAGACATCGACTGGCTGGATGTTTAGGTTACCAGCTTGTCGGTGCACCTCTGGGTTCTAGCACGGAGAGGGATGTCGGATTCTGGTCGAAGGCTGACGGGACTTCAAGGATGTGTGCTCGATGCGGCATCTGTCGAGGAAGCCAAACTGTCGTAGTCAATTCGGAATGCCCGCCTGGACCGAGTAAGGAGAAATGCTGTCATGGGTCGTGGGTCGAGCCACACATTGGGCGCCCGCATCGATGAGGCCTATGTTTAAGACCGGCTAGTTCAGTCGACCATTTTTCAGAGTTGTCTGAAGCACGGGTGGTCTAGACCACTCTGCCCTGTTATGGTCGTAGCGTAGTGTATATAGCAATGTGCTACACTGAGCTAAATACATGAGGTAGCAGCATGAGGTGGGCGCGACCTGTCTTCTGTATTGATGGAGATCAGAACGCGCCGAACGCACCCAAATCGAAAGTCGAAAGGGGACGGTCGAAAAAGAAAAGAAAAAGAAGAAGAAGAGATTAGGCATTTTGTCATGTATCTTAGTGAGCTCCTGATTCGATCAATTATTTTTATACTTCCGAGTGGTTTCATTTACCATAAGTATTCCTTTCATAAAGGTTAAATAAAATTTGATCGAGCACAGTTGTTATGTAATTGTAATTGACTGCAGGGTGGCACGCTAGCTCGCCTCGGCTATTGGCCTACAGTGTAGGGAGGTTCCACGAAAAACCTGCGGCTGCCGCCTGCCATATACAAAAAAATCTCGTGCCTTAAACCAAAAACGCCGGCACGCATTCGGTCCTGAAGGGACCTTTACGTCACTTACTACATCCACATTAAAGGCGCAGATGGTCTGCCTTCCTGCATGCCTCAACCACCCAACTGACTCTGAGGGCAGATATTTTCAGAGTCCCTTGTAGAGAGGGGAGTAGTGGACCTAGACGACTTTCACGTTAGAAGGCTCCAGGAAGGTGAAAGGAGATAAAAATTTCCTTTAGTTGTAACGAAGATCTTGTCAGACGACAGATCTACCTATGTCCTCTTCTACCTGGGTATTTGTAGGTACTGCATCCGACACTTCTTTGCTACAAAAGTCATGTCCAGGATATACGTGGGTGGCTGCACAGCAATTGCCGCCAGCGATCAGTCGACTAGGGTGAGTCCTTGCCACCCACATGCCTTCAATGTTTGTTAAGCTGTGCATAATCGACAGGATACTGACCAGACAACAAAGAACGTATAAGTGTGACTGCGGACGGACAGATTGACAAAAAAAGATATATATGGGCTTCCTCCTTCTGGTGGTACCTGAAAAGCTGGAAGGAATACAATTTATATGATTGAATGCTGTAAGAAAAGAAGAACAGAGACCTCGGCAATGCCGAACAAGTGATTAACACCCGGAGAGAGAGAGAGCGTGGACTCCCGTTGATAATGGAGTCCTGACTGGACGTAGATGAGCCCATCGCCCCCATCCACCCTGGCTAAGACGTCACAGTACAAAAAAAACTCTTAGCCCCATTGTTGTGAGTGTTGAGCCTCCGTTCACCACCCCATCATCCCTTCACCCCTCATAAAGCGTAAATTAGTCACTCATGCTGTGTGCAGGGCTAACAGACCGAAACTGAATTAGCGTTAGAGAGTGACGGCAATATATCCACTGACGACTGTTCCTATAAACACCAATGACTAATAAATGAAAATTATGAAGAAGCCCTCCTGAGTGGTTAGGGCGGAGTAAATGCCGAAATACATACCTCGCTGGTACGTGCCGGACTGTAGAAAGGGTGCACCCTGTGATGAAACTGTTGCTGCTGCTATGTTCACTCTTGTGGGCTCATTCGCCTCTTTTTTTCACCTCTTTAGGGTGCTTTCCGATTTTTTTTTTTTATATATTTCACTAATTATAATTAACTTTATAGATTATTATATGTTGAATTTACATGCTTATTTCAATTTTTTTTTCTCTAGTTTTACGTTATAGTTAAACTTAAGTAAGATCACACACGCAGGCAAATCACGATTTGAATGATTATGCCGAATTAACTTGCCACAAAACTAACTTGAATCTTTGTTTACTCCACGGAAAAATCGCCTTAATTTAGTTAAAGGATAGGTCACTGCCGCGCAGGGAAATAGTGTCTGCATGAAATTTTAACTGTCCAGTCTAAGAACTGACCTTCCCTTTTCAAATAAAAAATAAGTAAAGCTCACGACAAAAAAACTGATCTGAACGGCACTGTTATCCCAGGTGAGTTATGTACACACGAAACTTAATTATTCAATTAAAAAAGAAATTCTTCTCCCTTTTTTCAAGAAAATGCCTAGAATCCACTAAACTGAGCATCAATGTTATTGCAGGTAAGTAGTCTATACCGAATCCTAATTAAATTATTCACCAAATTTTATGAAAGATTTTCTTTCCTTTTCTGCAGGAAAATGCCGCACAAATTGCACCAAATGTCAAAACTATTGCAGGTAAGAGATCTATATATACGCACAATCGATTATAAAATGTTTCCTTTTGCTTTTTAGGAAAATACCTCACAAATTGTGCTGGATATCACTGCTATATCAGGCAAATATACTATCTCGAAACCTAATTAAATTATTCACCAAATTTTATGAAAGATTTCCTTTTCTTTTCTGCAGGATAATGCCGCACGAATTGTTCTGAATATCACTGCTTTATCAGGTAGATAAACTATGTCGATGTCTAATTAAACTTTTCACGAAATTTTATGGAAGATTTTCATTTCTTTTCTGCAGGAAAAGGCCGCACAAATTGTACTGAATGTCACCGCTTTTGTAGGTAAGAAATAAATACGCACAAATCTATTATAAAAATGTTTCCTTCTGCTTTTCAGGAAAATGCCGCACAGTTTGCGTGAGGTATCACCACTATTGCAGGTATGTAAAATGCATCACAAAATCTAATTACGCTGCTTATAATCTTCTATAGAATTTTCCATTCCTTTCTGCATGGAAAATTCCCACACGAACTAAACTCACCATTGGTCACGGTATTGGCAAGTAAGAAATATATATATCGAAACCTAATTCTACTATTCTACAAATTTTATAAAAGGTGTTTCTCTCTTTTCTACAGGTAAACACCACACAAATGTCATCAATATGGTAAGTAATATATATACGCACAAATTATTCGCAGAATTTCTATAAAATTTTCCTTCTTCTTTTCAGGAAAATTGCACTGAATGACACCGCTATTTCGTTCTGCCTGTCAGGAAGATGCTCAGAACACAGGTAAGTAATACACGCACAAATCGATTATAAAAATGTTAAGAAAAATATTCCGAAATTTAAGTGTATCATTCGCAGAATTTTTATTAAATTTTCCTTCTTCCTTTTGCAGGAAAATGCCACACTAATTTCACAGAATGACACTGCTACTTCAGGTAAGAAATATGTCCACAAATGTATCACGAAATATTTCCTTCTTCTTTTCAGGAAGAACGATGCACAACTCGCGCCGCTGAAATCGAAAAAACGATTTTTTTTCTTTTTAATGAAAATATTATGTTATTTCATATAAAGTAAAACGTGATGAATGAAAAACATGAAAAAGTCTTTGGTACTAAAACTTTTATAATTACTGTTGGCTTTTTATCAAATTTCATGTATCGATAAAATATGTATTGAATTTTTCTCCATTTACCTTTGGGTACGAAATTCGAATTCAAAAATACCTTTTATGATGGTTAAAGTTAGACATTTTCGAATTCGAATAACTTCTATTTGAATCGTACGATTTTTTAATTATAGCACTTTTTTGAAAGATCTTTTTATTCTGAACCAATTTCTTCAAGTTTCAGTTCATTTTGACTTTTGAGTGAGGAGAAAATAGGGTGGGGGGAATTTTCGATATTAACTCTAACTTGAGTAATTTAAGGAGTAGGGCGATGAAATTTATACACCTTGTAGATCTTTTGATAAGCTATCTTCTGGTTTTCGAAAATATTCGAAATTCGAAACAGATTTCGACATTCACGCAGTTGAAGTTTTCAAATCGTTATTTCAGATTTTACCTTATTTCTCCACTTTCTGAGGGTCTAGCGGGATGTTTTAAGATTTGTTGGAAAGCCCATGGGCGTGGCTATAAAATATCAAAAACTTAGAGAAACGGTATTTTCGAAACGCTCGGAAAAGGAGGAAATAGGGTGAAGGATGCCATCCCGAAAAACGTCCTAGATTCCGACCTTCTTATCGCACGAGGATGAAATTCTACACCTAAATTCCACTTACAATTTCCCATAGCATAATGGTATTTTTTTTCGAATTTCGAAAAATTCTCATACAAAATTGATGATTTTCGAAAAACGTAAGGGTCATTTGCCCGGCTTATAACAACTGAAATTCCAACTCCACTGGGTCGAGTGGGGTATCGTTCGAAAGAGAACACTTCAAAATTGAAAGACCCTTTCGAGGACTATCGATTTGTGGGTTGATTTAACAGGGTGTTCAATTTACATCTACCCGCATCACGGTTCTCCTCCACAAAAAAACGTATTGCAAATTTGGGATCCCAAAACATAAGTAATAGCGCATCAAAGAGCATGAAACTTTCTGGAAAACTTAATAAAACATCAGCGAAAAACAAATTAGTGTGATCGATTTTCTTTTTCTGCCCTTATTTACTTAATAATAGTATTTGAAGTTCAGAAATTTGCTTTAATTATTTTCAATATTCGAACCTGTTTTGCGGGGAGAGGGGGGGCCGATCAAAAAACTAACTACAGATTCGTCTTTAATTCAATAAAGGGATTAAAGTTATGAAAAAAATTTCGGGTGGGGGGATTTTGTGGTGGGGAGTTGTCCCCCCCCCCCCCAGGCCCAAATATGGCATGTGGGGTGTCTAATTAAAGCCCCCGCCAGGCTCTATCGAATGGCGTTTTTCAAATTTCAATTGAGTATACTTCGTAGTATATTTTTATCACCCTCTTACATTTTACCTGAAAACCACTTTTTCACTTTGTCCGATCCTGCATCATAACGGGTGCCCGTAGAGAAAAACTTTTATATTCAAATTAAAAGTAACCAAATTCTCTATCTATTAGAAGGTTATCATTTGTGATTTGAGACATTTTCTCACTGACTTTTTCCTCCCGAAGTTCAAAGTTTTTCCTCATCTGGGTCCCATATACCCCATTACTACATATGAGTTATTTTTCCAATTTTTTTTCAACCACAGGCATTAGTGTTCGATGACGAAACTTTTTCATCTTTACAAAAAAATTTCTCCGAAGCACCGTTATTCCGGAAAGATAAATTGTAAATTTGTACATCATCTCACGGCAAAAAAGCGGCAAAAAGCCGTCGTAAAAGGAGGTTGTTCTACTATTATTAAGTTTTCTCCTAAACTATCAGCCCGAGCGAAAAACTAATTGGAAATAAACGTTCCCAACAAAACAGGCTTCATTTTATCCGCTAACATTATACTCAAAAAGTGTATAATTAAGTAGTAATAGTAGAAATAAAAACTTTGAAAACGACCAAAACGGTCAGAAAACGCCATGAAAAACCGGCATTTCCTTAATTTAAGCCGTTTTGTTGAGATACTTTTGTTTTTATTTTAGCTATTTTTAACCGGATTGTCATAGGTTTTTTTTGTAATAACTATACCTCCTGGGAATATTGAGGAATTTTTTCAATTTTTTCCGGGGGCGGGAAGGGCTCCTACGGGCCCATTTAATCACCCTGTTCCCAAAATAACAAATTTCATTCCCATAATTACATTGCGAGGTAAGCTAAATTAGTTTGATGCACACACATAGGTACATAGGTGTGCTACTGAAAACTACCACCCTTTTTATCTCGGCCAAATTCCAACAGATTTTCAAAATTCTTTTTACTAAATTCATCTTAGTGATTTTTTTCTGATTTTTTAAGACTATTACGAATTTCGTAGGGTTCCGGGTTATAGGGTTCTTGCCCACCCCCTCAATATATTATAATGCGAAACTAATTTTCACTTGTGTATGTAAGCATTTGTATATGAGGTAAGAAGTACACAATTTCATTGAAATATGCATTTATAGCGCAAGGCAATTAAGGTAGTTTGGCTTAGCCAGTAGGGCGGTAAGTTAAGAATTTAGGGATTGTGAGTTTGATGTTGAGCACGAATTTTTTTTAATATTTTTTTTTTATATATATGACGGGTTCATTGCTAAAGTGAACCAAGTCCAATTTTACAACTTGTAATTTTGAGTACAGTTGGTCTATTGTGAAAAAATTCACAAATCTTTTTCAAGCAATTGGTTTATCCCTTTCTTGACGGCTTATTACTTATAGTTGTATGATATTCAGGTAAATTGTTACTCATTATATGTCCCAGTACCAGTACTTATACTGGAAATAAATTTACCAGTAAAAACGAGTATTTTTTACTGGTACTTAAAATGTTTTGAATACCAGTACGAAAACTGGTAGTGGTATGTACCAAGCAAAGACTTGATACTTATTATGAGGATTTTTTTCAACATAAAGCAAGGTTGGCCTATTTATTATTAAAGTATATGGAAGATTGCTATATCTCATGAAATTTAACATTCAATTTTTTTTTTTTAAAGCCCATGTGCAAATTTTATCCCTCGGACGGACATACATGCAAAAATCAAAATAACTTTTAATAATCTGCGAATACCCTATGATTACATAACCTGATTTACATATTTCCACGGCAAAAAGCGAAAAAATTTGCCGTAAATGGAGGTTGTTCTCCTAAACTATTAGTCCGATCGGAAAACTAATTAGATTTATCTTTATGGAACAAAATGTAGATGCGATTTCAAATTACAATCATCTACCTTGGTGGCGGGGGTGGAAATAAAAACAGGAAATTTTCGGATTTTTTTAATAATTATATTTTCAAATCATTTTTTTAGTAATGAAATTTTCAAGGAGGGCTGAACAGGGGTAGTTAATTACAACCCCTATTTGTCCTAAAAATAAATCGTTTTACTAAACCTCCATGCGATTCTAATTTCCGAATCACCGATGAGTTTTGTAACATACTACCTTTCATCGGCCATTTCATTACATACAGCGCTATCTTTTTTTATATCCTGCAACAATTAAACCACTTTTTTTCCCTTAATGTTGATTTGGAAATTTCGTTATATGAAATAATAGGTATTCCAATTTTTAATTTTTTTATACAATTCCGATCATAAAAGGATTGTCTGTACCAAATTTCAGCATTCTCAGATTTTATTTTCCTTTTATTAAAAAAAATTAAAATCTTAACAAATTTCAAGTTCCATTGGACGCCTCCTGGAGGCGGCCGCAGAAAGCCACTGGACCGTTTATTTCAAGAAATGGCTTATGACATTTCTGCTTTATCGTCTAAAATTAATTTAAGCCAATTCGGTTACTTCCTTCAAATTCTACAAGCATTTAAGTTCGACAAGTCCAGCCAAGATTGGCAAAATCGAGCATTTTGTAAGGGGTTTGCCCATCTAAAAATCTCAAAAATCACGATTAATTTTTAGGCGTCTGTATATAGCTGTGAGATCGAACACAATTTCGTTTAAATATACATTTATAGCCCAAACTGACTAAGGAAGTTTGGCTCAGTCAGTAGGGCGGTAGGTCAAAGTCCTCGAGTAGGGCAGGTATGGTTCGATTGTTGACAGTGCAAGTTTTTTTTTTTGTTATTTTTTTTTAAATTTTTTTTATATATGACGGGTTTATTGCTACACCTGATAGTAATATTGATTAGAGTTGGTCCATTGTGATTTTATTTCCTATTTTTATGAAAAAGGCAGGCTGCTAACTTTCAGCACTCTAAGTGAACTATGCCTATAAAAAAATTCGTATACAAAATTTCAGCTCACTACGTAGATGCATTCTCAAATATTCTCAAATATATAGCGAAAAACTGAATTTTTAAAGAAAGCCCCATGAAAGAGATACCCGATTTATTCCATTTTTATTTTCCTGTATCTTACTACGTTCATGCGTCAGTTTCCAAACAAGATAAACAAAAGTACCAAAGTGCCAAGTTCCCGCTTTGAAATTTGACAGTCAGGCTCTAATATGGCCGAACTTCACGCACAGGTAAGCCGTTATTTTGATTACGCTGAAGGTAGATACACGACAAGTATTCCCATTAGAATTTTGACACTTTGAAGCTGATAGCCTGTGACGTAATTGTGTGACTAATGTACTTGCATGTTCCCTGTACCGTGCTTTCCTATACATTTCACGATATGACATCACCTAATGGTGGAACATGGTTCGTAATAGGAATAACATGAATTCTATATACCTTGGGGTACGCTCATGTACACATATTTTATACACAATGCCTACTCTATTAATTTCCTGTTCGAAGTTTCTTCCGTACCCGGGCATGTGGGTTACTTTTTGGAAAGGTCTCGTTGAGTACATAACAGCAATTTTGCATACAGGCTTTTAAAAAATAGCAAATTTAAGTTCGAAAATGGGACGGATCGGGTAGTTCTTTCGTGGGGTTGACATACAAGCATTTCGATTTTTTTACTATAAATTTGGGCACTGCCTGAGAACGCGTCGACGTTGAAAGCTGCACTCTCCCGCAGGCATGAAAGCACACACACACACACACACACAGGGTGTGCATATTTCTGTAGGATTTAATTTAATTACTTAAAGTTAACTGCAACTCACACCCTACCAGCACTATTTTTCCCGAATTATGGGGTGGCCCTGAGAAGATGGCCTTATACCGGCGCGGCGCTCCCTTGAAATATCGAGACTTCCAATATAGGAGAAAGTTATACTCACTTAGCTTTTAGCGTTCAAGAGATATCAAAATTCAAAGTATTTAAGCCCCTATCTAATTGGTGATTGGTGTACGTTCCATACATTATGTATGTATGTAAGTGGTAAAACATCAATTTACTATTCTTCATCCAATCTTAACGTATGACCACTCATTGGAAAGATCTCGATGAGTGTATTATGAACATGTAAAAATATTTTACCCCCCCCCCATATAATTTGTTGATAAAGATGGGGGGGAGTAAAAACCAGAAGTGACTCCACCTTTTTGTCTATTGCTCCTCACCCTCTTTACCGTTTCTCTTCATTCTTTCTGCATATGGTAGCCAACCCCTTTCTCTACAAACAGGCAATCATTTCTTCCTCCCCTCACACCCTTGCGAAGCACACCATGCCAATCTACAGTCTACATACAAAAAAACTTTCCGACATGCCTCCACTCTTTTGTCCATTGCTCCTCACCCTCTGGACCGTTTCTCTTCATTCTTCTCTCGATAGCCAACCCCTCCCCTACCTATGGGAAGACGTCACACCCATCCCCACCCTCTCGTCGGGCATTGCCGGCGGGCTCACCCTAGTTCAATCTTAAAACTTGTTCAATCCTCATACAAAAGAAAGAAAACTCCGTCGCGCAACTCACGGCTACCGCACTCGTTAACTGCCGCGAATCAACTCCACGAGTTTGTGCCGTCTGCCTACATTCTTTCCTATTAGCAATGTTTGTGGCTTTTTTTTTTGCCACCGCTATGCGAGCGTTTTTTCGTTTCTCGGGAATTTTTGATGATCGCTCGTACTTGTGCTACTGTCGGAGTGCGGATGTGTGTGTATCACATGTCTGCCTCTGGTAGCAACCAAAATGTACGCTGTGTGCACGAATTCCTTCTCGGAATTGTTCGAAGGGCTTACTGTAATGCATCGTATACTTGGATCGTACGATGCATTATAGCTTGGCGAACTACAGTTTTCTTCGTCTCGATGTTTCTGACTAGCGGTAAGTGTTGCATGGAGAATTGTAAATTGGCGCGTTTTGCACACTTTAGAATTTTTTTTTTTCGTTTGCAATATTTTTGTTGTTGTTGTTGTCTGGTGTTTATTGCTTGAAAGATTTCAATTTGTGCGCGTTCTACACAAGTTGGAATTGTGTTAATTTACCTGCATTTGTGCTGCATTTCGAGGAATTTTCCATTCGGAAAATATAAATTAGTGAAAACAATTTCGTCAAAAATAATGGACCATTTTGTAAGGAAGTTACCTCCGATTGTGTGCCAGTGCATTTCGAATAAATTTCTATGCGTAAAAATCTAAAATAAGGAAAAGAATTCATTAAAAGCAATTTATAATTTCGTTAGTAACTTTCCTGCATTTGTGTGTTAGTACATATTCCCATGAAATTTCTATGCGGGAAAACCTAAAATAAGGGAAAGAATTCATTAAAAACAATTCATAATTTCGTTAGTAATTTACCTGCATTCGTGTACTAGTGCATTTCGAAGAATCTTCCATTTGGAAAATCTTAAATAAAGAAAAGAATTTCATCAAAGACAATTTACAATTTTGTTAGGAACTTACCTAGATTTGTGTGTCCGTGTACTTCAATAAAATGTCTATGCGGGAAAACTGAAATAAAGAAAAGAATTATATCGAGTCTGGTTTTAGTTTGTTAATAACTTACCTGCGATAGTGTGCCAATGCATTTCGAAAGAATTTTCCATTCGGGTTAACCGACGTAAAAAAGAAAATGTGGTTTCCTTTCGCTTCTCAAATCGCGGAACTTAAGAAATACTTTGTGTGGTCGTATGCAGTGAGCTTCATCGTTATCTGTAGGGTGATTCTGTGGGTTTTGTCGAACTTCTTCCTTTTTATTGTAATTCAACTCATTCATTTTGTGGTGGACTAGAAATGAACGGAAAGTGACGCAGTTAGTCCCTTTGACAATAACTTTGACAGTCATGTCATGTCATAATTAATGAATGTATTGAGTTATAATAATTTGCAAAAAATAAACAAGTAAAATATGGAATAGATCAATAGTAGCTTGTGGATACCTCTGTTGCTGTCGCTGATACAACAAGGTAAATTATACACAGTACCTATTGGCAAAATTAGTTGTAACTTTTAAGTATACGTACTAGAAAAATATTTTTTTCCCTCTAATACTCGACTTAAAGTTGGATATTTTTCAGATATGCTCTACATATTTCCATGTAAGTTTAATCATCGGCCAGATTACTGCATTTATATGAGCGTTTGCATGGCAACTAAAGGGGTTGAAATAATGCACGGAAATCGTGATTCTGATAAACAGCCGGCATTCAGTGCAGTTTGGAATCATGGCAATGATCCCTCTAGGATTTTTTTTACTTCCACTCGAATCAGCTTTGGCTGACGGATCTATTATTAACTCTAACTGCGGAAAAGTTGCGCATCAAATTCTTACGAGAGCGAAGCAAATCTTCCCAGAAAGTGTAACTAACTACATTACTGTTATCATATTCTACAGCAATGAGGATGTTCATTGCTCCTTTGTTAGTTTGCTAAATAACTTTGTACCATACCAATTATGCCAATCATCTAATATTTACTCGATGTACCCAACGTTGTTACGTAGCTTAAGCTGAGGTTCTTCAATAAATGATTTTTCTATTCTATTCTATCTGCCATGTTATGACGTGATATGTACTTGTATTCAAAATGATAAAAAAACCAATTATAAATATTATTTCGAATTGAAGTACTTTACATTTCTTTGTCACACAGCACAAAACCTTTGTCACAACCTCTGGGAGCAGTTGACTAATTTGTCGATTATTTAGTCGTTTTTTTGAAGTTTGTTCATCGAAAATTCATTATAGTTCATTTTGTGGTAGATCATAGTGAAGACACAAAATGAACTGTGTTGAAGAAAAAACTCGGCAAAATATGTCAAAATTCACGACTAAATAGAACGACAGAGAGCACAGAATCACCCTACTGATCTGGTACGGCTTAGATTCTTTTTTTGTTTTTTGGTTGTTGTAGAAAAGTCCGTGAATGGTTGCTAAAACTGTGCTACAGAGGCAAACCGATACCCACCGCAAGTCGCCAAAGACAAGGACAAGGTTAGATAGTAATTATAAGTGAATTTCTTTGAACGGATTATATTAATCCCAAATTGGTTGGTGTGTCATAAAATAATTATAAGCGAATTTCTTTGAACTGGTCATATTAATCTCAAATTGGGTGGTGTGTCATAAAATAATTATAAATGAATTTCTTTGAACTGGTCATATTAATCTCAAATTGGTTGTTGTGTCATAAAATAATTGTAAGTGGATTTCTTTGAACTGACCACATTAAACTTGTTGTTGCGATATGTGATAATTAAGATGAATTCTTTTGAACTAATTACATGAAATTCATATGGATCGTTGGAAATTAAACATTAAAAGTATGTTCTCTCTATTTTCTTCTTCTTTTATTATAATGGGTTTTTCTTCTTCGCAAATTCTACGTAACCCCTTTTTGTATGTTGCGACGACCATCATAGATTGAGGGTGGTATCCTCTGCAATCACTGTGAGAGATTTAGACCTTCGACAAAATAAAAAAAAAGAGGCCAATGCATCCACAACTTAATTAAAGAAATATACAAACAAACAAAAAAAAGAGGCCAATGCGCCAACAGTAAGGTTAGTTAGGTCTAGTTTGTTTCTTTATTTTTTTTATTTTTTTTATCAAAGGAACCTTAGATTTCTTAGAGAGTAAATTCGTATATTGCTGTATTGCTGAGCAGGATTACTGTACGTCCTGGAATCTGTAAGGAGACTGCGGTGGGCAATATCGAAGTTTACAGCGCCACCGGGCCATACTCTTGCATGTTTTTTCTTTGATTTATAGAAATTGCTCTTGTCGTTTCTCCGGGAAAAAGTTTTTCTTTTCTCTTTTGCATACATCCACACAGGGATTCACGATCGAGAAGCTTGCATATTCGATTTCGCTATCCGGAACTGGACGGAATTTGTTATTCGCGCGTTGTCCTAGTGTACATGTCGGGCTGATTCCTGTCGTTGAGGTACAACTATCGCTCTCCGTAATACTCGTTTTGATTGGTCGAACCCTTGAGCGACTAGGCGGGTAGCACATTTCAGGCGGGGACGGACACAGGTATTCCACACACACACACACACATGCTCCTACGCCGCAAGTTAGTTATCGCCGAAGATGGGGCTAAAAATTTCGTGACGGACTGCGACATCTTAGCCAGGGTGGATGGGGGCGATGGGCCCAGATCATGTCCAGTCCGGACTCCGCTACCATCTTGAGTCTCCGTTTTCCCCCTCTCTCTCACACTCTGCATTGTCTTTCTCCAGATGACTTGGGAATTGTCCGGCGTTGCATGGATCTTCACTCTGTACTCTCTTCTGCATTTCAGGGATCAACAACGACAGGAATTTTCAATTTTCCTTCTTTCCTTTCAGCTCTAGATCTATTCATTTCGGCTTTTGAGATTTCAGGTAGCACCAGGAGACCGAGCCGAAGTTGATTTTCCTTTAAGCATTTCTTTTGGTCCGTCTGTCAGTCCGTGGTCCAGATATCGATAAGCAACATTCTCGTTTTATATATGTTATCGTACGCACAGCTCTCAAGGACCGAAGGGATGTGGGTGGCAAGAACCACCCCAAGCCGGCTGACCTCTAGCGGAAACATGCTATGCGGCCACCCACATATATCTCCAAGGTGATTTTGCAGCAAGAGGTGTCTGTTGTCGCACCTATAAATATTCATTGTAAGATTGATGTAGATAGGTCTGGCAACGTGCGCGTTCTTCGCTACATTGGCTCCCAAACGGTTTTATTTCTTCGGCCGTAGTCAAGCTTCTCTTGAATAGAGTGCAATGTATTCTCTCGATTTTAAAATATTTGCTTTTTGTTTTGTTTTTTTTAAATTCTAGCTACGATTACATCATGTCAAACTTGGTTTCCTTTTGTAGATCTACCCATTAGTTCATAAATGATTTTGCCAGGTCTATACATATTTGTCCAAGTTACTCAGTACTTTTCTTCTCAATTCCAATTTTGCAAATAAGTTCTATATTGAGTATTTCAATCCATTTAAAATGAAAGTCTTTTCGCCAATTTAGACATGCAACTTTTAGCGTGCTTGAACGAGTTATCTTGCTATGCTGCCAAAGGCTTGGTCTACGCAGAGCTACCCTTTTCGCCCGTAAAGCTCGTTGCTTTCGTGGTAGTTCCTTTTAGCTCTCGTTAAATCCGGCTTTGGGTAGCTGGTGAGGTGGCTCCATTGGTGCAGCCACGTAAATCTCGTCGAATCACATCCAAATAATATGGGCATTTTTATTTCGTTTCTTTTGAACTCTATAACCTTCATGCTGAAGTATCCATCTTCCTCGGTAGTGAGCAGGTTTTGTACGCTAGGCGTACTCTCCGAGGCATAAGCTTCAGCCCGTGAACACTGGGGAGATGATCAATCATCGACAAAGGGTTTTCCACACTTAAATAAGCATGGCCATATCTCAGCTCCGTCGTTAAGTTGGTGACCGGCGTTCACCTCTTGATTCTACGGTGTCCTTGGCAATGGGGTTGAGTTGGCAAGGCTTAAATCTTTCACATCGATCGAAAAGCTGGTTCATAGTGTTCTTTTTTTTTTAATTTTAAATTTTGCTAGTCCTTCGTCAGTGCCTGTCGTAAGACATCAGCACTGGTAATGTATGATGATCGGATGACCAGTGGACCGTGAACATTGTATGCAAAGCATGCTTTACGAGCCTCAGCTTCGTTCATAGCTGCTAGTTCCAGGACGAAGACAGTACTTTTTTGTTTTATATATTTGTGGCAGTAATTGTAGTGAATCGTTCATTCGGGACATGACTACTGGTGGTTTGTGTGCATTTTCTTTGGGTATCTTATTACAACACAGCTACTGCTTCTTCCTGAGTACTGGTAGCCACCGAACAATTCATCATCAGCTCCTGATTTGGTTTGGCCCACTGCCTCGGTAAATTGATGAGCTAAGTTCATCTTTACGACACAGGTCTTTGCTCGGGCGGTGAAGTCAGCCAACTTGTATTAATTTCTTTTCTCGCTAACTGATTCTCTGTGGGTGACCAGTCCGGGGTTGGACAAAGAGAGTTGGAGAGAGAGATTGAGAGCGATTTGTTCTCGTTACAGCATTGAATCGCTGGAAATTTGGCATGTGTTTGTTCGCGTGGACTGCTCCGTGCCTGGACCTCCTCCTTTGTACGATTACACGTTTTAAATAATAACTACGCATAACTTATAGATCCTCCTTTTTGGATTTCTCATGAAGTCATTATTTTGATTTTTTTTTTTTTTTTTTATGTATATACTTATATACGCACAAATTCCGGATCTTCTTCTTTGAATTCACAATAAGAATATTAACTTTGATGTTCTTTCGAACTTATGTACATATACTTATTTATACAAACCATACACTCGCACACAGTATAGGCGTTTCTTCTTTAGATTTATGATAAAATTTATTATTTTGAATTTCCTTTAATTAACATACTGACATAGTGCACAAATTTGTAGAACTTTCTCACTGAATCTATTATAAAAGGTAGTATTTTGGATTTTTCTTTTCTCAAAGGAGTATCCCATACACACAAATAACCGGTATTCCTCCTTGGAGTATCATAAAATCAGTATTTTGAGATTTCCTTAAGTTTACACATTCATGAGTGCATAAATGCAATACGCGCGATTCTTCAGATCTACGTCTTGGTATCATAAGATTATTAATTTTTTTTTTTTTTTTTATTTATATACTTGTATAGGGACAAGTATAAGACACGCAAGGTTTGCAGATCCTCCTCTGTAGATTTGTAATGAATATATTATTTTGGAACTCTCTTTCGAATTGAGACACAAGCTGAGAGCGCACAAAGTATAGATTTTTTTTTTGTCTTTTATAATAAAGTATAATTTTTGAATTTTCTTTCGAACATATATATATATAGTCATAGTCATAGATAAATTTATTAAAAGCCCCGGCTACAGTCACGTCAGACAACGATGAGCGAAACGAAAAGTTACAGGAAAAAGCTTAGTACTGACATATGGGTTAGCGATTGGGTATATAAATTTAGCAGGACAAAAGTGTATAAAAGAATAAGTAGTATATAGAAGAATTATAAGGATAAAGCTAGAGTACATAGTTAGAGAGTTAAGGTAACTAAAGCAAAAGTTAATGCTGGCGTAAATTAAGATTAAGAGCTAGATTTTTGTATACATCAACTATTATAATAATTAGTACAACATATTAGTAGTATATGAGCACTGGTACACAAGCTTCAAAATCAGTTCAATTTACTGTATTGTAGTATGTAGTACCAAGGTTATTAATTACAAAACACATGTAGTTAGAATCACGCACTTCAGTTATATTATAGATTTTGTTTTTTTTTTACATTGCACTTCATGTGGGTAGTCCCAAACTACAAACCAAAATTAAACTAATACTAGCGACCAAGTTAAGTAAGGTCAACCCATCAATCATAGTTTTTTTTTTTTACATATATATATATTGATTCGAGGCCTATTAACCCTTGGTGAGATGCTCTAGGGCAAGCTTCTTAAATTTAATGAGTTCCAACGAACAGCTCCCACCAAATACACGCTTCTACTACCGAACTGAGTTTTAAGTCTCGGTATCACAATTCTATAAGGATCCAGACGGCTCGAGGAAAACCCATTATTAATATATCGCGGGAGCATATTGTGTCTGACTCTGTAAATGAAGCAAAGAGTATTCAGTTCATATGTTGTCTGGAGCGGTCCTGGAAGAAGGAACTGGGTCAGCGATGCAACATGAGAATTACGCCTCATACCAAACAAATAACGTAAACAGGCTTTGAAAGCACGCTGTAATTTGATTAGAGCCGAGCTTTGCAGAGGAAACAATGCAGTATCGACGTAGAAAAATAAGGGCAGCAGGAGAGCTGAGGCAAGACGGTTCCGGACATTAGGAAGGAGATAGTGGGACACTGCATAGAGAGACTGAAAACCAAAGTAAATCCTGGAACATATCAGGTTGACATGGGCATGCCAGTTGAGGTGTTTGTCCATAAGTAAACCGAGGTTTTTTATATGGGAACCATTAATCGGAATGGTATATTCGCGGAGTAGAATGGGGGAAGGGAGTCTTGCGGCAATTGCTGACCCAAATTAGCATTGAGTTCTATGACTAGTTTCGGTGGATCCGGAGTAGGTGCAGCAGCATAGATCTGCAGATCATCCGCATATATGTGAAAGTTTGTTTTTGCCAAGGGGGAAGCAATATCATTAATAAACAATGAGAATAAAAGAGGAGCTAATACAGAACCCTGAGGGACACCACTCAGTACAGGTTTGCCACCAGATCTGCGGCCGTCACTGCAAACAATCAGTCCTGTCAGCCAGATAACTAGCAACAAGCGCACACGCAGAGGTGAAAAATCCAAAAAAGGATCGGAGCTTGTAGATTAGTAAGTCATGCCGAACAGAATCAGAGGCTTTTTTAATGTCCAGCAGGACATAAATTACCTTCTTTCCGTCGTCGCAATACCCACGAATATCACTCACCACTTTAACAAGTGCCGTAGTGGTAGAGTCCTTGCGTCTGAAACCCGACTTATGACCTAATAGCAAGCCCTCGGTGTCAATGTGTGACTGTATTTGATCCCTGATTATTACCTCAAACAGTGAGTAGTCTTTTGAGTAAATGAGTGATTTCGGGGAGAATGTCAGGAATATTAATTTTCAGAAATCTGACTGGAACCCCATCGAGTCCAATTGCATTAGATTTGACGTGATGAAGTGCAACGATGACTTCTATATCGTAACAGTTTCTGAAAGAAAAGCTGCAGGAAATGGGTTGAGGATCAGCTGAGGAGGTCATAGATGGCCTAGGAGGCAGAAAGTCGCTATCGGAGGTAGGATCCCGTGAGGGAAGGGGAGAAGAGGAAGAACAGAGAAAGTCCGCAAAGTCGTCGGGATCTATATTAGCGTGGATCTTAGATCTAGAAGTGACTCCCAGGTTTCGAATTTTATTCCAGTTAAGCTCGCCCTCGAAATTGCTTCGAATGAATTCCCTGGTTTTGGAACGTATGAGATAGTCAGCTTTTCGATGCATTCGACGAAATTCAGAGCGGCTAATGTGGGATTTAGATCTTCTTTTCCATTGTATATATGCAATGTCACGAAGTTCACAAAGGAGAGCAACATCAGGTCTGCTAAGAACTCTAGAGCTAAAGTCTTTAATCTGAACGGTTTTGAGAGGAACATGTCTCTGGAAAATGGGATCTGACTATATTTTAGAAATGCAGAACCGCATGCTCCGGGACAGGTAGATAATGCAGAGCCGACCAATCCATTCTATGCATATCAGTCGAAAGAGCCGCAGGTTGTAGAGCAGAGAAATTGCGGAAGGTGATCCAAGAGCTAGGAGGATGGCATGGAAGATCAAAGGAGGCGACGATTATGTCATGGTCAGAAACACCCGAGCATTGGCCAGAGTACTGAGGAGGGAAGTGTGGTGAGGTGATAAGGAGATCCAGCGTTTTAGCAGAAGAGAACCCGTGTCGAGTAGGTTCGCAATTAATTACTTGCAGCCCACGCTCAACCAATAACCCTTCCAAATTTATCTTGAGAGAGGAATTACCACCCATGTCAATATTGAAATCTCCCCCAATGACAATTCGGGAGAATTGTTCAATGACCGAGTCTAATTCAAGGTTTAGAGAGGAGAGCTGATAGTCAGAGAACGTCGACCCCCTTCTATAAACCACTATGAGAGCAATCGGGTCTAAATGTGAGATATTATTCCATATTTTCACTGTGAATAATATATATACATGCACAATGATCAAGAACTATTTTGTTCTCTATGAAATTTTAATAAGTCAAGGTGTTACACCTTGGCTTTTGATGAGAGTGCAGCGGCTCTTGTACCACTACACCAAAATTAGATATCTGAAAGGGAAGCTTTGATTAAGTGAACTCAAAATAAAAACAACTGTTTGCTACTAAAAACAATACTGATCGTTTATTACAGACCATATTCAATTTATATTAAAATTGCATTTAACTAAGCAATTCTTAATATGTTCATACCTATCACTAATTGCGAAAATCAATACCTACATACATATTTACTAATAACTTGAAATTGCAATAAGTTGCTTGGATATGCAAGGCGATAACAAAAAAAAACGAATAATGAAATAACTTATATATAAAATGCTTACCTACTAAATTACAATCAGTCGAGTAATTCTTGCATTCTTCTCTTGCACCTTTGACTGGGTGTCATATTCATAAAAATATTTGCAATGACACATTGAATGCAAGAATTATTCGCTAGAATTAGCGTTATTGTTTTGGGGGCAAGCGCCCGCAAGTACTTGCTGATTCTATGCGACCGTTGACCTTTTTGCCGAGTGCAAACATTCTCCCCCACGTTGAACGAATGTTCAATCTATGCTGACGCTAAAGTCCGGCTCTTTGTGATTCCTAGATTTGAGTATTGGCACTGTAGACTGCTGCTTCTGCCTTTTTGATAATATTAATTTTGTAATTAATGATATGAACACAATTATTGTAAGACAGATACTGATATATCCAATGATGATTGTGTGAGATGTCCGTTCGTGTATTAATTTCGGCAGCTGTAGATTTTGAGATGAGAGTTGTTGCTGTAAGAGGCTCAGTTCCTTCCATTGTGCATGGTAAGTGGGTAAATCTACCAAGGCTGGGGCCGGTGACCATGAAACTGACGTGTTGAAATCATTAATCAGCTTCTCATATGATGTTGTTATATTACTCGGATATTTATGTTGCCCTTCGATAGTAACTGAATGATGCTTAAGTATGCAATTGGGTTGGATGGTTAGGAGGCCAGATCCTTGCAATGTTGTAGTAAAGGCCTTATTTTCACACACCACGTTGATTGTTAAGGCCTCCGTAAGTGCATATATCCATTTGTTTTTATGGAGAGTCTGAATCCATACTGAGTTGTCTCTTATTTCCTTTAATTGACACTCCTTTGGAGTAGGTGCGTCATTTAAGAAACTGATCTCACACTTGCTCATTTGAGACCCTCTGTTGTATATTGGATGATGCTGATTGCATAGATAATGTTCCTCATATCCAGTTGCCACGCATGACGAAATTTCTTGATCGGACAGCGGGTAATAGTTGTCTCGATGCGAGCTGATAGTTAAATAGGTCGAATGCGGCCTTATGCACATTAGTATTCCATTTATCAGGAATGGTATTGGAAATACCTTCAATAACTCGAACTCTTCTGCATTTATGAGTGGTAGTTTAATTTGGAATATTGCGAGTTTGTCAACTATCCGTCCTTGCACTATCATTAGTTGGTATAGATGTAAGATCTCATTTTGTTTCATTGGCAAGCGCAAAGTTGAAGGTAAATTCATTTTTATGATTGCTATTGCTTCCCTTAGTTGTTGGGGTGTAAGCAGCAGTGGACTGATTTTTCCGTAACGGATGTCGGTTAACGTGTCTATGAGAGATGACTGAATCCTCTGTACACTTGTGATAATCAACATTAACTGGAGGGATAATGACATCACAAGATGCTGTACCTTTTGTTGATAGACTTCCTTTTCAGTAGTGTCGATCTGGTTGCTTAGTTGACTCAACTGATTGTTTATTGCGTGGAATTTTTCTTGAGTAGCTAGCTGATCTCGTTTCATTATATTAATGGTGGAATCCACTATGGAGGTTTGATTTTTTAGGAGAGAAAGTAAGTGATTGCCATCTTCCTTGATATCCTGAATGATTTGAGACATTTTCTCTGCGTATTCGTTGTCGAGAACTCCGAATAATGAGTTAGCTACGTTTCCCACGAAATTGAATGCTCCCCATTTTTGTCTAAGGGCTGATGAATCGGCCAAAAGCAGCTCATTGTCTCTGTCTATCTTATCCTTAATGTGTTCTAGTTGTTTAAGTATCTGAGTGCAACCACTGTTAATGTCGATCTGGTTACAGAGATGCTGCACTGCAGTGGTACCCTTGATTAATGCCGCATACTCAAGCCAATAAGATTTCAAATCATAGTATACCACCAGATCCCATTCAGATGACACTAAGCTTGTTGTTCCCATTTGTCAAACCGGATACCCGGGCGATTATGAAACTTTGTGTTTTCGGTTGGATTTGCTTCAGTGATTGGAAGAATCAAGCAAGTTAAGAGTAAACTTATTAGTGCAGATCCAATTGAAGGACGCATTTTCTTCCTTGGAGCTTCTCTAGCGCGTCTACTGTCTCGATTCGATGGTGTAATATCGTTCGATTGGGTGATTGTATTCGTCCCCGTTTGAGATGATTCGTGCTGGCGTTTAAGACCTTCATGGGATTGGTTGTCGTCCTTGTGTGATAGAGATGGTGTTGGTTCGCAGTCTGATGACTCTTCTTCGCATGGAAGTGAGGAGAGCCTATGTATAGGTCGCCGAAGAATTCCGGTCGCAGTCTTTACGTCTGCTACTCTGATACATCCATCATTGTCTTGGTAAGTTTTTAAAATTCTACCTAGAGGCCATTTCATGACGGGTAGATTATCTTCCTTCAAGATCACTATTCTTGCTGGTTTAACATTGTGGCAGATTCGATTCCATTTGAAGCGGTATTGCAATTCGTTGAGGTATGCCCTTGACCAACGTATCCAGAATTCTTGTTTTAGGTGTGTGTGTGATCATTTTCCACCTGTTCTGTAGATTTGTCTTGATCGGATCTGACCTAGCATCAATTGTGGATGTTAGAGGCCCTCCAATAAGAAAGTGGCCCGGTGTATGGGCGGTCAAGTCATTCGGATCATTGGACATTGAAGTAAGTGGCCTAGAATTCAATATCGCCTCTATCTCTATCATTACAGTTTCTAACTCCTCATAGGACGTTGATGCAATGCTTCTATGTAATAGATGTTTAGCAGATTTGACTGCGGCTTCCCAAAGTCCACCGAAATGAGGGGCCCTTGGTGGTATAAAATGGAAGTCAATGCCTCTTGTACTGCAACTGGTAGAGATTCTTTCTTTTGACTGATCTGAATATATGATTTCTTTAAGTTCTTGCAGTTGAGTTTTCGCTCCCACGAAGTTCGTTGCGTTGTCGCAATAAAGATTGAGACAATGACCTCTTCTGCCTATGAAGCGTTTTAGTGCAGCGATGAAGGCATCTGTGGTTAGGTCACTAACTACCTCGAGATGGACGGCCTTTGTAGCGAAACAGTAGAATACTGCAACGTATCCCTTGTGGGGTCTTTTGCCTCTTAAACGATAATGCATTGTTATTGGTCCACAAAAATCAACTCCAGAGTTGACAAATGGTCGAGCAGGTTGAACTCTGGCAGCTGGGAGGTTACCCATTAGTTGTGTAAACATTTTCGGTTTTTCCCTTACACAACGAGTGCAGTGCTGTACTATTTATCGTGCAATTGACTTGCCCTTAATAGGCCAAAAGCGTTGTGTAGTGATATTAAGCAATGCTTGCGGACCCACATGTAAGTTTTCTTTGTGAATGTCATTCATTAACAGCTTAGTGAATTGATGAGCGTATGGCAGCAGCATCAGATGGCGTGCGTCATAAGATAGCATGGACGCTTCTAGTCTTCCCCCAACACGAACGAGGCCCTTCTCATCAAGGAATGGAGTTAAAGTGCTGAGTGAACTGTTTTTGTTCGTTTCATTATATTGACGAATATGGCTGATGTCTTCCATAAATTCTGCTGCTTGCATATTCTTTATTATGAAATAAAGGGCTTCGTCTAACTCTCCTGTCGTTAACATGCGACTCTTTATCCCTTGACTATTTAGCCTTCTAGTATTATTCACAAATCGAAATACATAGGCGATGATGCGGTGCAACTTACGGAATGAGTTTCCGTGATTGATGTCAAGAATAGGCTTCTCTAATACATTGTTCCTGGATTCATCATTTGTTGTTGCTGATAAAGTTATGCCCTTTCTTTCCAGATTAACTTGCCTCTCTTTTACATATGATGGAGGCCATATTGATTCACTTCCATGTAAGAATGGTGGTCCGTAGAACCAGATATTGCAGGTTGCCAATTTTTCTGGAGAAATTCCTCTAGCTAGATTTTCCTTAGAACTAACATGACGCCATTGTTCAACTATGGATAATGATTGGATGGATGATATCCTGTTTGCCACAAACATATGAAAGGATGAAGATTCTGCATTTATCCATGCTAGGACAATCTCGGAATCTGTCCAGTAGTATGTGGGTGTGTCTTTGGCTCCTAGAATTTCCTTTACTCGGTTGGTAAGCTGTGCAGCTAGGTTAGCAGCACATAGTTCTAGACGCGGGATTGTTGCCTTCTTTAGTGGAGCTACCCTGGATTTGGCGCACAATAGGCGCACTATAATTGATCCCCTTTGGTTGAGGGATCGCATGTAGATCGCTGCCCCATACGCCTTCTCGGAGGCATCGGAAAAAGTGTGAATATGCATTTGTTTGGATGTTTCATGGCCAAAAACATGTCTAGGAACCTGTATGTTCTTCAGATGCCTTAGGTCGTAACGAAATTTCATTCATTTAGTGTGTGAATCTTGAGGTAGGGCCGCATCCCAATCAAGTCGAAGTTGCCATAAATCTTGCAGAAATATTTTGGCGGTGACTATAACAGGAGCCATCATTCCGAGAGGATAAAACAATTTTGCTATATCTGATGCTACTATTCGCTTTGTTCATTGGCTTCATTGACCTTTATACAAAAATTATCGGTCTTTGGTAGCCATATCAAACCTAGAGTTTTGATCCGCTCTTCAGTTTCATGTGTGAAATCTAATTGCACTTCTTGATCTTCTGGTTTGACGTTTGAATTAGTCTAGGATGGTTGGCGCACCATTTTCTCAAAGTAAAGCCTCCTTCGCGAAGCAATTTTGTAAGTTGCTCTTGCATTTTGATGATTTCCATCATGCTGTTGGATCCCGTCATAACATCGTCAACATAAAAGTCAGTTTTTAAAACCTGAGATCCAAGTGGATAGTTTTCGTGTCGTTCTTGGGCCAACCGTTGCAAGCACTTTGTTGCTAAATATGGAGCTGATGTCGTTGCATATGTAACTGTGCATAGTTGATAGTATCTAAGAGCCTCATTTGGATGGTTTCTCCAAACTATGATGTGGTATTTTCTATCTTCCTCATCTATTATTACCTGCCGATACATTTTTTGAATATCAGAGGTAAATACAAATCGTGTCATTCTGAAATGCAGCAGGATGGCGAAGAGTTCATCTTGAATGGTTGGTCCTGCACATAGTAGTTCGTTTAGCGATATGTTTGAAGACGTCTTTGCAGATGCATCAAACACGAATCTCCGTGGTGTCGTCGTGCTATCTATATGGTGGCTTGGCTATGCAAGGCGATAACAAAAACACGAATAATGAAACAACTTAAATGTAAAATGCTTACCTACTTAAATTACAATCAGTCGAGTAATTCGTGCATTCTTCTCTTGCACCTTTGACTGAGTGTCATATTCATAAAAATATTTGCAATGACACATTGAATGCAAGAATTATTCGCTAAAATTAGCGTTATTGTTTTGGGGGCAAGCGCCCGCAAGTACTTGCTGATTCTATGCGACCGTTGACCTTTTTGCCGAGTGCAAACACACAAGGTACAGGTATTTCCGCTATAGATCTATAATAAGATTATTATTTTGAACTTTCTTTTGAGTACATACATATATTTTTTTTTTGGCGTACAAGCATAATACACGCAAATTTCGCAGATCTTCCTCCTTTAGATCCATAATAAAAATTATAATTTTGAATATCCTTTGAATTAAGTAAAATATTGATAAAGCGCACAATTCTTAGATCTATCCTTTTGGATTTATTATCAATTGACCAATTGAGTTTTCTTCGAATTTATACAATTATTACGCACAGTTATCCTACACGCAGAAACTGTAGGTATTCCTCCTTGGGGTTTCTCACACAGTCGTCATCCTATATACCTTCTGGATACAAGACATCTAACCTCCGAACGGTTTCCACATACTAGCCAAATACATCTTCCCTATTTTCGGGATATCAGTACCACTCCCAAAAGAAATTCCTATTACAAGTGATCTGTTTCAACTGGCCGAATATGGATTTTACGTACCTATCACCAGACGAGTTGGCGGTCGAGTATCTCGTGCGAAACATGGATCCCGCCCACGAGGACGCTCGAGACCAGCTTCTGAAGGCTTCTGAAGCTGGGCAGCTAGATCCTAGCAGAGAAATGCAAAGATCACATACGCACAAGAATCCCTCGCGGGAGGTCGACTATATCAGCAGCCGAGTGGAGGTTTTGAGGTGTGCCCTCACTACAGACCCTATTCGAACAGATGGGGATCGCACTCGCTCATATCATCCACGTTGTTCACAGAGCCCGACGGTTGTACAATACTTCGCCGTCTGTGCGCTCAGAAGTTCAAGAACACCTCTCGACATTGTAAGGTCTCCTGAGTTCAGTAGAGACAGCCCAGCTTCCATTGCAGGATCGGGTGTCCGATGGGGAAGGCGCTCGTGTCCTGGAAATCCCATCCGTTAGCGTAGCAAATAGCGAGCTCGGTAGGGTGTCCTCAACGGGGGTTACTTCCAAGGTTACAACTCGATCAATCTACTCGACAGTGAGTACTCCCAAGCTTAGTACAGGGAGTCCCTGCTTCAACCCAGGTACGCCGGGTCTAAATTTTCCATTTCCAGGTGGGAGGAATTCCCAACAGAATCCTACAAGCAGTCAAACTGCGCATCGGCCGCAGACGGCCTTTCTGGAGGGAAGACCATGCTTCCGTTCGGTGAACGAACGTTTAGAGGCCTTGCACACGGGACCAAACCGCGGTGCAGGAGCAGATCCCCCACCAAGTCATGATTATTTCGATTCGACCAGCCAGACCACCAGGGTCAGGAGTCTCACCGTTGAACGCGTCAACATATCACCGACAGAGTACTGCTAGAGACCGCAGTAGAATGACAAACAGTCTTGTTTTCAGATGGAAGCTATACTTCGATGGTACCTCAGGTCTAGATGTGACTGAATTTATTTTTAGATTAGAATCACTAGCCTGGCTAGAACAAGTGCCTCATCCCGGGCTCTGCGCTGGCTTTCATTCGCTCGTCACTGGAAAAGCCGCGAATTGGTACTGGCTGTACCTGCGAGACCACCGTTCTCATTCCTGGACGGAACTACGCGCGGCACTTCTTCGGGAGTTCAGAAATCAGGAGACAGATTACGAAATACATAAACTAGTAGAAGATCGAACACAAGGTCCCCGAGAATCTTTCAGCGACTATCGCTTGGCGATTCATGCGCTTGTGTCAAAAATGTCTCGCCCGATTCCCGAAGAGGAGCTCGTGGAGGTCCTAAGGAGGAATATGAAGCCGGCGTTGCAAGGGGTATTGCTGCTGCACCACACAGCGAACGTTCGCGACCTGAGGGGCTTGTGCTGCAAATTCCAAAAACTTTGGTCCCAGAGCAAGCTACAGTCTCGAGCGTAACCGCCACGACGATCGGTTCACGAATTATATTCGGATAGTCTATATCTGTCAGACCACCCAGAAGTTGAAACACACGATGTGGTAGCAGCTCTTCAAACTATGCCACAGAGGGATCATCAACCACCATCCAAACCAAAACTCATCTGCTGGAACTGCGCTGCAGAGGGACACGCTTATCACGCCTGTCTGCGACCACGGCGAATATTCTGCTACGGGTGTGGCTCAGCAGGCGTTGTGAAAAGCAAGTGCCTAACATGCTCGTCGGGAAACCTGAGGCGGAGTCAGATCTCAGTGGGAACTCCGCGTATTCTGACTCCGGCGCAGACCTCCAAACGTCCCACAAGCGAAGCCGCAACAAATCCCGAACCAGAGCGCTTCCTCTAGGTCAACTGCGCGGGAGTGATGAGTGTGTCTCGCCCAAAGGCAGGCCAGTAGAAGTTCATGACGTTTCTGAACATAACTCGCTCCTAATAGTGACTAAACCTGCACAGTCGTTCATGGCACCAATAACCACACGAGATGTGGGTGTCCCAACCATCCAGGCCTTACCAATGGAGGAGCCATGGGACTCAGAATCCTGTAGATAGTGACTCCAGTGAAGAACCGTGTTCTTTTGCCGGCACAAACGTGTATCCGCCCAGGACCGTATCACGCACTCGCCGTTACCACAGCCTGCGCAGAAATATAAAGGCTACCGTCGCTGAAATAACGCTACTAAGTAGTACAGACATCCGGCCTTACGCTGATATCTTCATCCAAGGCCAGCGAATAAGGGGTTTGTTAGACAGTGGCGCCAGCGTGAGCGTCTTAAATTTCGGGGCCGAAAAATTCCTAGAAAGAGCAGGGATCCGCTTCCATTCCATGCCGTCTACCATATCGACTGCGGACGGTCAACAGCAACAGGTGTTAGGCCACATTCGTGTATTGATGAAGTATGGAGAGAAGACGCGCACGATGCGGTTCCATATAGTTCCCACTTTGCGACAGTCCCTGTATTTGGGGATCGATTTTTGGAGAGCTTTCGGCCTAGCTCCCGTCATGATAAGCGAGCTATATTCACTACCCAAGCCCGCACCCATGTGCTCTCAGAGACATGACCTGTCTGATGAAGACAACCTTGCAGACAGTAGTTGAATCATTTCCGTCCTTCAGTGAGCACGGTTTTGGACACACATCATACGTCGAGCATGAGATAGACATCGGTGCTGGAAAGCCCATCAAACAACGCTACTACGCTGTGTCCCCAGTGATACAGAAAGCAATGTATGACGAGCTCGACCGTATGCTAGCACTCGGAGTCATCGAGGAGAGTCAGAGCGCATGGTCCTCTCCCGTCACCTTAGTGAGGAAACCAAATGGTAAGGTTCGATTATGTTTGGACGCTCGCAAGATAAACTCTGTGACTGTGCCGGACGCATTTCCTCTACCTCTCATCGACGGGCTTTTGAGTCGATTACAGGAGACTCAGTTCATTTCAGCCATCGATCTGAAAGACGCTTTCTGGCAAATTCCATTAGAAAAGCCTTCCCGCGATAAGACTGCGTTCGCAGTTCCAGGGCGGCCGTTGTACCAGTTCACAGTACTCCCCTTCGGGCTCTGTAACGCTCCTCAGACGATGTGCAAGTTAATGTGTAAGGTCATTCCACATCAGCTGCAGGACCAGGTATCGGTCTACTTAGACGACTTGGTCGTTACCTCCTCCACGTTTAATGAACACCTCAAGCTGCTTAGTATAGTCGCAGAGCTGTTGCGTAAGGTCAGCTTGACCATTAACGTGGAGAAGAGTAAGTTCTGCATGCGAGAAGTCAGGTACCTTGGTTTTGTAGTTGGAAATGGCTGCATGAGGGCAGACCCAGAGAAAGTAACTGCCATCCAGAACTTCCCAAGACCAAACACCGTCAAAAAGGTCCGAAGCCTCCTGGGGGTCTATGGCTGGTACCGGTGTTTCATTTCGCAGTTCGCGACAATCGCTACTCCCCTCACAGACCTGCTGAGAAAGAATATCAAGTTCCTGTGGAACGATCAAGCATAGCAAGCGTTCACGCAGTTGAAGGGATGTATTACCACTGCGCCAGTACTTGCTAGTCCAGATTTCTCGCGGCCGTTTTTCATACAATGTGATCTGCTGTCGAAGCCGAACACTCCATCGCGTTTATGTCGCAGAAGTTGAATGCGGAACAAAAGAATTATAGCATCACCGAGTTAGAGTATCTGGCGGCAGTCCTGAGTGTCAAGCGCTTCCGGCCATATGTTGAGGGCCTGGCGTTTACGATTATCACCGATCATGCTAGTCTTAAATGGCTCATGGACCAGAGGGATCTATGTGGCAGGCTAGCACGGTGGAGTCTTAAACTCCAAGCCTTCACCTTCAACATCGAATATCGAAAAGGCACGCAAAACGTGGTGGCTGACGCTGTTTTTCTGAGAAGTTGAGAAGTTCTCTTATGGGGAAGGACGCTTGTTCTCCCGCCATTGAATCAGTCATCCTAGACTCACGGGCATATCTTGAGACTTCTTATGTCGAGCGAGTTCAGAGAATAATCTCTAACCCAAACGCTTTTAATAATCCCCGAGTCACAGACGGCAAAGTGTACATATCGTTTGTTTCTCACACGAATATCGTGGGAGGGAGTCAAGTCTCATGGAAGCTTTGGGTGCCTGAAGGGCTCACGTACAGGGATTTATCAACCAGTGCGAGGTATGTAAAAGCGTGAACCCTTGCAACTACTCTCTTAGACTTCCTTTAGGAGAGAGGCGTCGCACGGAAGTTCCGTGACAGCGCGTGTTTTGTTACTTCTTAGGTCCCTACCCACGAAGCAAGAAAAGGAACAGGTACATTTTATTATCCTGGACCATCTTACCAAATGCGTGCTGTTGGAAACAATGCCAGAAGCTACCTCTGCGAGGGTCGTACGCTACCTAGAGCAAGAAGCCTACCATATGTTGGGGGTCCCAGAATTCCTTCACTCGGACAACGGAAGCCAGTTCACTTCCAACCTATTTATCCAGTCGTTACAAAAGTATGGGGTCGAGCACTGTCTCTCCCCATCCTACTCACCTCAGTCTAACGCGTCCGAGCGAGTTAATAAATCAGTACTCGCAGAGATCCGTGCTTATATTGGAGACGATCACCGGAACTGGGATGAACACCTGAGTGAGACAGCTTTCGCTATCCAAAACGTAGTGCACAATTCCACCAAGTGCTCCCCGTACTTCGCGTTGTCCGGGAGGCACCCCGTGACACATGGGAGCTCCTATAAATTGTTGTGAGATCTGACCTCGGACACAGATGGGGCACCTAAGATAATTCTAGTAAACCAAAGACTGCACTCAGTGCGGGACCAGATCAAAACACAGCTGGCTGAGGATTACAAGAGATACTCCGCGGGCTACAATCTCCGAACCCGCGTGAGAGCCTTTTAGCCAGGGCAGATCGTTTTTGTACGACATCACGTGCAGAGTAGCACAGTGGACCGGTTCGCTGCCAAGTTGGCTCCAAGATTCATCAAAGCGACTGTGGTGGAGCGCATAGGCCGCGTTGCATATCGTCTGAAGAACGACAAGGGTCTCCCAATCGGAGTTTAACATGCGCAGGATATTAAGTTCTGACCCGAGCGAGATTAGTCCTGGTAGCCCTAAGAAGGCATCCAGCCAGCTTAACTGGTAGCTACAGGTTACCAAATCCACCGCTTAGGACCTGCTCAGCCTAGCGGTCGGTATACCTCTTGTTAGTAGGCCAACCTTTTGCACACTTTCCCATTTGACAATGCTTCACAGCCCCTCCCACATGGTACCCTACGAAGGCAACGCACCGTAGGAATTCCATATTGAAATGGCCTTCGAAATTTTAGTGTTTGCTGTGCCAACATCTGTGCTGATTAACGTACGCTTCCGGAGCCCCGATCGGGGTGTGAGGGCTTGTGGACGCCCCTACGAGTTTTGGTCTGCGGTTAGAGGCAGATTCAGCCGTATGAGCGGTCCTGCGTCAGTTGGTTAGGTTACTGGTTGCAGAGACGTCTCCGACCGGTCTTGGTGCGGGAAGGCGAAGGCGGACGAACAGACCGGTGTGTTATGTTGCTGAACTGCGAGAACGCCTTTGTCTTTCGCCACTAGGGACAAGGTTGAGCTCTGACCAAGGACTGTGGCGACTCCCGGGATGCGTCCTTAACTCGCCACGCACAGATTGGGTCCGAAGAACCCTTAAAGGTTTCGGCAATGCTGGTACTGCATCATCTCTACTTTTAATGAGTAGATTTTTCACTTCTAATCCCTCCTGGATTGGCCTCGGTATGAGGATTTTTCCTTTTCTGTCTCTTCTTCATTTTCCCCTAGTTTTTTTCGATGCGGTGCACTAGCGAGCTCGGGTTGTGGAACCAGGGTTGTGGCGTATGCCCGACTTGAGACTCTGGTGGATCGTCCCGACGTTGGGCGTTGCTACGAATGTTTTCACCAATTCCCCCAGCTAAAATTTTTTTGGTTTTTGTTTGGCCCGGCTTGAGACTCTTTTCTCGGTGGGTCGTCCCCACGCTGTAGCGTTCTGCCCTCACGCTACTTTTCGTTTCTTTTGCAATGTTTTTTTGACCTGGAAATCCTTTTTTTTTTTTTGCCTTTTCTTCTCTAAAATTTTTTTTTTACTATTATTATCCATTTTTCTTTATTTATGTTTAAATTCCGCGGGTACCTGAAAAGGGCCGAAAGTACTTATAATTTTCGAAAAGTAGCCCTATGCTTCTTTTCCATACGACGCATAAGTCCCTGAAATAAAGAAACATTGTAAAAAAATTCTGCAAGACCTGAAAACATGAACTTCGTCAAATCTTGGCAACGTAGCAAAATCTTTTCTGCTAAATCCGCCCGCAAAAGTTACGATTGCTAAATTCGGCATTGTCGCCCTATCTTCCACGCAGATATTGTGTGCCATATGCCGTTTGTCAACAAATCTTCCAATAAACCAACGGCAACTCGCCCAGCTGTAAAACATCGCGCGAGGCATTACAGCAAGTCCGCCCGAGATTCTCAGGAAAAATTTTTGCTACACAGAGATCGGCCGTGGGCCGTGGCAACGATTTTCGCCTGTAAGTCGCGCGAAATAGAATATTCTCGGGATTGAGCCGATAAACGAAACGCTCGCCTGCCGGTGGCTAAGCAAAGAACGGCTGTGATTAGGCAGACTGGCTGGAGTCGAGGCAGTAGTGATCGAACTTTGGTTGAAGATACCACGTGGAACGCTCGTGAGTAAACGCCGTGATCTAAAATTTAATTTTTTTTTTTTTTTATATAACGTGCTGAAATTCTGTTGCAGAGTTCTTTTTTTTTTTTTGAGTCGCGGTCGTTTTTCCTGGAAATATTAAGGAAGTTTTTTTTTAGTAGTAGGGGAGAAAAGTGTTGTATCGAAAGCAATTTGTGTCTTTTATCGGAACTTACCGGCGTTTGTGTTAATTTACCTGCATTTGTGCTGCACTTCGAGGAATTTTCCATTCGGAAGATCTAAATTAGTGAAAAGAATTTCGTCAAAAATAATTTACCATTTTGTAAGGAACTTACCTCCGATTGTGTACCAGTGCATTTCGAATAAATTTCTATGCGGGAAAATCTAAAATAAAGAAAAGAATTTATTAAAAAAAAATCATAATTTTGTTAGTAATTTACCTGCATTTGTGTGTTAGTGCATTTGAGGAATTTTCCACTCGGAAAATCTACAATTAAAAAAAAAAGAATTTCGTCAAGAATAATTGACAATTTGAAGTAATTTACCTGCATTTGTGTGTAGCGCATTTCCAGTGAAATTTCTACGCGTGAAAATCTAAAATAAAGAAAAGAATTTATTAAAAACAATTCATAATTTTGTTAGTAATTTACCTGCGTTTGTGTGTTAGTGCACTTCGAGTAATTTTCCATTCGGAAAATCTAAGAGAAAGGAAAAAGAATTTCGTCATGAATAATTGACAATTTGAAGTAATTTATCTGCATTTGTGTGTTAGTGCACTTCCAATGAAATTTCTATGCATGAAAGTCTAAAATAAAGAAAAAAATTTATTAAAAACAATTCATAAATTTGTTAGTAATTTACCTGCGTTTGTGTGTTAGTGCATTTTCAATAAAATTTCTATGCTGGAAAATCAAAAATAAGGAAAAGAATTCATTAAAAACAATTTATAATTTCGTTAGTAACTTTCCTGCATTTGTGCGTTAGTACATTTTTCCATGAAATTTCTATGCGGGAAAACCTAAAATAAGGGAAAGAATTCATTAAAAACAATTCATAATTTCGTTAGTAATTTACCTGCATTCGTGTGCTAGTGCATTTCGAAGAATCTTCCATTTGGAAAATCTTAAATAAAGAAAAGAATTTCAACAAAGACAATTTACAATTTTGTTAGGAAATTACTTGGATTTGTGTATCCGTGTACTTCAATAAAATGTCTATGCGGGAAAAACTGAAATAAAGAAAAGAATTATATCGAGTATGGTTTTAGTTTGTTAATAACTTACCTGCGATAGTGTGCCAATGCATTTCGAAAGAATTTTCCATTCGGGTTAACCGACGTAAAAAAGAAAATGTGGTTTCCTTTCGCTTCTCAAATCGCGGAACTTAAGAAATACTTTGTGTGGTCGTATGCAGTGAGCTTCATCGTTATCTGTAGGGTGATTCTGTGGGTTTTGTCGAACTTCTTCCTTTTTATTGTAATTCAACTAATTCAGGTTGTGGTGGACTCGAAATCAACGGAAAGTGACGCAGTTAGTCCCTTTGACAATAACTTTGACAGTCATGTCTTGTCATAATTAATGAATGTATTGAGTTATAATAATTTGCAAAAAATAAACAAGTAAAATATAGAATAGATCAATAGTAGCTTGTGGATACCTCTGTTGCTGTCGCTGATACAACAAGGTAAGTTATACACAGGACCTATTGGCAAAATTAGTTGTAACTTTTAAGTATACGTACTAGAAAAATATTTTTTTCCCTCCAATGCTCGACTTAAAGTTGGATATTTTTCAGATATTCTCTATATATTTCCATGTGAGTTTAATCATCGGCCAGATTACTGCATTTATATGAGCGCTTGCATGGCAACTAAAGGGGTTGAAATAATGCACGGAAATTGTAATTCTGATAAACAGCCAGCATTCAGTGCGGTTTGGAATCATGGCAATGATCCCTCTAGGATTTTTTACTTCCACTCGAATCAGCTTTGGCTGACGGATCTATTATTAACTCTAACTGCGGAAAAGTTGCGCATCAAATTCTTACGAGAGCGAAACAAATCTTCCCAGAAACTGTAACTAACTAATACTAGTTAGTAGTTTTATTACATTGTTTGTTAGTAGCAAGCAATCTGCTTGCTACTATTTGACATTATAAATCTAACTATGTACATTACTGTTATCGTATTCTACAGCAATAAGCATGTTCATTGCTCCTTTGTTAGTTTGATAAATAACTTTGTACCATACCAATTATGCCAATCATCTAATATTTACTCGATGTACCTAACGTTGTTACGTAGCTTAAGCTGAGGTTCTTCAATAAATGATTTTTCTATTCTATTCTATCTGCCATGATATGACGTGATATGTACTTGTATTCAAAATGACAAAAAAACCAATTATAAATATTATTTCGAATTGAAGTACTTTACATTTCTTTGTCACACAGCACAAAACCTTTGTCACAACCTCTGGGAGCAGTTGACTAATTTGTCGATTATTTAGTCGTTTTTTTGAAGTTTGTTCATCGAAAATTCATTATAGTTCATTTTGTGGTAGATCATAGTGAAGACACAAAATGAACTGTGTTGAAGAAAAAACTCGGCAAAATATGTCAAAATTCACTACTAAATAGAACGACAGAGAGCACAGAATCACCCTACTGATCTGGTACGGCTTCGATTCTTTTTTTGTTTTTTGGTTGTTGTGGAAAAGTCCGTGAATGGTTGCTAAAACTGTGCTACAGAGGCAAACCGATACCCACCGCAAGTCGCCAAAGCCAAGGACAAGGTCAGATAGTAATTATAAGTGCATTTCTTTGAACGGATTATATTAATGCCAAATTGGTTGGTGTGTCATAAAATAATTATAAGCGAATTTCTTTGAACTGGTCATATTAATCTCAAATTGGGTCGTGTGTCATAAAATAATTATAAATGAATTTCTTTGAACTGGTCATATTAATCTCAAATTGGTTGTTGTGTCATAAAATAATTGTAAGTGGATTTCTTTGAACTGACCACATTAAACTTGTTGTTGCGATATGTGATAATTAAGATGAATTCTTTTGAACTAATTACATGAAATTCATATGGATCGTTGGAAATTAAACATTAAAAGTATGTTCTCTCTATTTTCTTCTTCTTTTATTATAATGGGTTTTTCTTCTTCGCAAATTCTACGTAACCCCTTTTTGTATGTTGCGACGACCATCATAGATTGAGGGTGGTATCCTCTGAAATCACTGTGAGAGACTTAGACCTTCGAGAAAATAAAAAAAAAAGAGGCCAATGCGCCCACAACTTAATTAAAGAAAGATACAAACAAAAAAAAAAAGAGGCCAATGCGCCCACAAGTTAATTAAAGAAGAATACAAAAAAAAGAGGCCAATGCGCCCACAATTGAATTCAAAAAGAATACAAAAAAAAAACAAAGAGGCCAATGAGCCTACAGTTCCGACAAGGAAGGAGAAGCCTAGTCCAGAAGCGGAGGATCTAGTGGAGCACGCATCAGAGGAAACAAGGTGGGGGCGGGAAGGAGTTCTGACGGTATTCAGGGGCAACAGTAAGGTTAGTTAGGTCCAGTTTGTTTCTTTATTTTTTTTATCAAAGGAACCTTAGATTTCTTAGAGTGTAAGTTTGTATATTGCTGTATTGCTGAGCAGGATTATTGTAGGTCCTGGAATCTGTAAGGAGACTGCGGTGGGCAATATCGCAGTTTACAGCGCCACCGAGCCATACTCTTGCATGTTCTTTCTTTGATTTAAAGAAATTGCTCTTGTCGTTGCTCCGGGGAAAAATTTTTCTTTTCTCTTTTGCATACATCCACACAGGGATTCATGATCGAGAAGCTTGCATATTCGATTTCGCTATCCGGAACTGGACGGAATTTGTTATTCGCGCGTTGTCCTAGTATGCACGTTGGGCTGATTCCTATCGTTGAGGTACAAGTATCGCTCTCCGTAGTACTTGTTTTGACTGGTCGAACCCTTGAGCTATCACGAGCGGCTAGGCGAGTAGCACATTGGTGGCGAGGACGGGCACAGGTGTTCCACACACACATACATGCTCCTACACCGCTAGTTAGTTATCGCCGAAGATGGGGCTAAGAATTTCATGACGGACTGAGACGTCTTAGCCAGGGTGGATGGGGCGATGGGCCCAGAGCATGTCCAGTCCGGACTCCGCCATCATCTGGAGTCTCCGTTTTCCCTCTCTCTCTCGCACTCTCTGCATTGTCTTTCTCCAGATGACTTGTGAATTGTCCGGCGTCGCATGGATGTTCACTCTGTACTCTCTTCTGCATTTCAGGGATCAACAACGACAGGAATTTTCAATTTAGCACCAGGAGACCGAGCCGAGGTGGATTTTCCTTCCAGCATTTCTTTTTGTCCGTCTGTCAGTCCGTGGTCCAGATATCGAGAAGCAACATTCTCGTTTTATATATATTATCGTACGCACAGCTCTCGAGTACCGAAGGGATGTGGGTGGCAAGAACCACTCCAAGCCGGCTGACCACTAGCGGCAACATGCTGTGCGGCCACCTACATATATCTCCGAGGTGTTTTTGCAGCAAGAGGTGTCTGTTGTCGCACCTATCGATATTCATTGTAAGATGGATGTAGGTAGGTCTGGCAACGGGCGCGCTCTTCGCTACGCAAGGTCGACACTATTGCTTTTGAAGGAAGATTTTGCTTACGAGAATCCAAAATTAATAAATTTATATCCATAGTATAACTAATTCAACTACTATTGAAAGGAACGTCCCAAAATGAGTACAATTTAATAACAAAATTTCTTTTCAGGCTATCTTATTGAAACAAGAATTGATATAAACCTTACTTATAAATTGCACCGGGTCAGGTATATTAAAGTATGCATCGTTTCATTATAAAGCTAAATTCATAAAACTAGGAACTTGTGTTCATCCGTACAAGCACCAGATTCTTTAAAGCAGCCACAGACATAAGAATGTATTACTATTAATAAATGATAATTTAGACTAATTTGCAACAGAACTATTAAATCTTAACTAAAATAGGCTTGAAACGGCAACCAAGCCAAAATCGAAGTTCACATGTATGTAGGAATCATACTCAGTTCTTTGTTTGTTCAACCACCTTGGATAAGTCTATGTACTTAGCTGGAAGTAGAGCCCAATCTTAACCTCACTTTTCTTCGAGTTTATCCAAATAAAAAAAACTACTATATTTACGTATATATTATGATTTCTAAATGACTTTTATGATTCCCCTTTAAAAAATTTTCGTTCTTTTGAAATACTTATTAAATCTTCATTTCTTTTCTTAATGGGAATTTGTACTTATAAATGTGTATATGTCTTTGAATAAAATAAATCCGGTCGCAATCAATTTCATTTCAATTTAATTATACGCGGGGGCGGCCGTGGACAAAAATTATATATATATATATTTTCTTTTTATAATTTAATGCGACCGATAGTTTTCATATTTCTCTTTTCTTTTAATATTTAATCTTTTAATATAGCTAAGAAATTTTCAGAAGATTTTGGTGCTTAGAGCACTCTGTGTTTGCGGGGTGCTCCATCGAAGAGGCCTCTTTTATGTTCCGCTTGATATTCTGAAAGAAAACGCATCGCTCGTTAAGTCCCATTACCGACGGTAAGTGTGTGAATTGGTGGAGAGCCATTAAACCTTAAACTTTGGTTCCTATGTTTTCACAAGCTGAACTAGGGAATCAGCGTTGGCTCCCATTTTTACATTACTGCCAGAAATCTTGGACAAAAGGAAAATTCTAATGTGAATCTGTGACGCATAATTACGATGATAAATGACAAATTTAGCTGTATGTCTTCTGTGGTGAGAAGTTCTAATGGATGCGTGTTTTTATATGCGCTGCAATTATTCCTTGCAGCAGTTGAATTTCTATAAGCTAGAGACTCTATCGTACATAATTTCGTGGGGCCCTATCCCGGACTCTGGGTGGGCTGCGATTGCTACGTTAAGGAGGTGGACTTGTTGTTGTTTCTTGCAGCTTGCTGATTTCAGCCTTTTCGTGGTTCTGCACAATCCGTGGCTACAGTATGCACTTTTCTTGGTTCTTCTCCTTTAATTTTCAACTTTACTTTCATCCGATTATCTAAATTCTGTAGAGAGAGGATTATTTCCTTCCGTCCTAATCATGTATGCACTGGTTCCGATTACATATTTACTTTGGCCTCGATTACTAAATTAATATAATTGCTCGAAGTCATCTGTCACTCAATCACAGTAGAAATGACTGGCTCTTCTTCTTATTTTTAGGAACTGGATTTTGGTGCTCGGTCTAAGTCAGACTGGAAACGTGTGGTCGAGTCTCGACAATCGCACGTTCGTCGTGTGGCTCACTCTAGGTGCTGCTGCTAGCCGTCGTGTAGCATACTGCTGTATGCAGTATGCTACGACCATAACACAGTGTCATTACGGATGAAATATCGGGGATCGACTGAATATATTCAGATTTATCTCATCAATGATTTCATCATCTGCAAGTGCTTTTTTCAGCGTGCAATATGGCTGTTGCGGGCGCTGCATATAAGCGCATTTACACTATTATTCAAATTCGTCAAAATTTGGAAAGTAAAGATTAAAAGAGTGGGCCGCACGAAGTCAAACGGATACCGCTGGAAAGCATTCGAACGGCAACATCTAGCTGGCGGTCCGCTGAAGGTAAGAGAAGGCTCTCAGAATAATAACTGGGAACACAGCATCCGGACGTATTGCGGTAGAGAATTTCGTTAGCATTACAATTGTTCACAGGTGCTCCTCAATATTTTAAAGAAGGCCCCTACAAATGGCTGCAGCTTTTCACCGTAAAAGCACTGGTTTGAAGATCTTTCATTATAAATAGTATTCAAATAAGCATTTCAAGAAAAAGCTATGGAATTTCACAAGTCATAATAATAGCTGATGACATTTTTTAGTCACAGTTAAGGTTCATAAGGAAAGAGATCTTAGTAATTCCTATGATAAGGTCATGAATTTCTTAGGCCATAGATTTAGTTCATAGATATAAATGGATACACACACACATATTTACCGTGATAAGGTCATGGATCTTTTTAACCATAGATTTAGACTTTAAAGCATGAATATATAAACGCATATATACAGTGATGGCTAATGACATTTTGCAAGTCAAAGTTCGAAGATTTTCTTTTCATAACGACATAAACATGTCGTATTAATTTAAAAAAAACAGTCAGTGAATTTCTTAGGTCCAGGGTTATGGCAGAGATAGATACACACACACATATATATACTCCCCACCATAGTTGAGCACTTTATTTTGAATATAGGTTGAAATATATATTACATATAATATAGTTAAGTAATTTTTAAATCACATAAAATATTTAATTAATTCATAAAATTAGTGGTGGATTTAGAATATACTTTCCCGTTCGTATTACAGCAACAAGGACATATGCTCTAAATTTTACGAATTCAGAAAGCTATAGACTGGCGGTTGATAGGATTTTATTTGGTGTGCGTGTACGATCGTCCTTAGTAGCATTAGAACTTTTTGTTTGACAATAAATTCAATACTCTTTTTATCTCCATCACCTAATCAGTGATTTAGGAGATCTTAATTGATTAATTCACTCTAGTGTTGAAATTATCTCCAGGATAACCACTTACACCCTTGAGAATCATAGACTCAATAGAGCTTGTATATTAGAAATATTATAAAGGAAGAATTTGTCACTACTCTAAGAAATTCGAACAAAGAGGAATGGACAAGTTTAATCAATAAATGAGATTTTGTCTTTGTAACGTAATGCAGTCCCAGAACTTTTTCTTCTCCTCTCACTTTCCTGGAGCCCTGTCGGCATGAAGGTCGCCTAGGTCCGCTATTCTCTCTCTTTTCAGGCCTAACAGGGATACTGTTCAATATCGCCCGCAGTATCGTAGGGTGGTTGGGGCAACGGCGATGGAAGGCAGAACTTCTGCGCCTTCTCACTGGTAAGTAAGTGATGTAAGGGTGTGTGCCGGCGAATTTTTTGTAAGTAGGCACGATTTTTTTTGTGTATGGCTGGTGGCAGCGGCAGGCTTTTTGTGGAACCTCCCCACACTCCCCGCCAATAGGCGAGGCGAGCTATCGTGCCGCCCTGCATTCAACGTTGTCCGCCGACTGATTTGTCAACTCATGCTGACAGTCTGGACGTCAATCACTCAACATAATACCATAACAGTCCAACAAACCATTACGCATTGATTGAGCTGGTTATAAATAAAATTAAATTAAAAATAAGAATTTTTCGGCTAACTTGATGGTGAATTTTCTTTTAGTTTTCGAAAAAACTATTATCCAACAAATGTTTAAATTAAGCCAACAATCACCAACAAACGACCAACAATCTATATATGCAATAAAAAATTTAAAAAGTAAAAGTTGACACGGTAAAAATTAAAAAAGTAAAAGTTGACCGACGAGCTTGATGGGCTACAGTTGATTGTCAATACATGAAATATATGACTTTATTTCATTATCATGTTGGTATTACTCCAGCTACAATATTTGAATTTGACTAATATCAGCAACAACTTCATGTGTAGCTAGCTTCAGATGTAGCTAGCTTCATGTGAGGTAAATAATTTTTGCAATTAGCGAAGAATTGAGGGACCAACAAACGGTTTGATTAATAACACGAAAAAAAGCTAGAATTGGTCTAAGACCATTTCTTATGATACCCTAGATGAATGCCTTTATGAAATTTGGCATTGTTACCCTTCTGTGCAAGTTGATTTTTGAAGTGGTTTTTCGCATATATTTCTAGAACGGTTCTTCGGACAGAAAAAATGATTATAACCAATTTTATAGAATTTCGTATTTTGAAGAAGTTTTTGGTACAATAAAAATGTCTTGGACTGATCGTTTTCACAGTATTTGTAAAAAACTTAAATTTTTATATGGCAACACCAAGAAGGATTCGCCCGATTTGGTCCATTTTTGATATTTTATTTGCTAATGTAGTAAAAACATCATATACCAAATTTCAGCTCTCTATATCGATGCGTTCTCAGGCAGTGTCCAAATATATAGTGGAAAACGAAAGTTTTGTATGGCAACCCCACGAAGGAGTTGCCCGATTTGTCTCATTTTGAACTTAATTTTATTTGTTTTTTTTTAAGTCCGTGTAGCAAATTTCAGCTCTCTAAGTATATGCGTTCTAGAGTTATCGTGCGCACAGACGGACGGACAGACTGACGGACAGACAGACGGACATGCAAAAATCAAAATAACTTTTAATATTATGTGTGCGTGTCCAATCCATTTTGCTCTACCATCATTATTTCGAGTTGTTACAAACGGAATGACAAACTTAGTATACCCTACAGATTTCATCTAGGGTATAAAAACGAGTCCAACAAACGATTACGCATTGATTGAGCCGGTTATAAATAAAATAAAATTAAAAATAAGAATTTTCCGGCTAACTTGATGGTGAATCTTCTTTTTAGATTTTCGAAAAAACTGTTAACCAACAAACGTTTAAATAAGCCAACAAACACCAACAAACGACCAACAATCGATATGTGCAATAAAATATTAAAAAAGTAAAAGCTGACCGGCCAACTTGATGGAGCTCACATGAACTAGCAAATCGCTCAGTTGAGCCTACTCCAACGAGGTAATAAAAGGAGATGCAATCATATGTACGATCCGTGTACATGAGCGTACCCAAAATTTCCCTGCATTTGCGTATGTTTCACTCCGCCATTTTTGTTCTTCGCTGTCAAATCCATACTTAGGTTTGATGGTTTTGGGCTTGGTGCATTGACCACTGAACTTTTCTTCAAAATTATTAACTTTTTTACGTTCACGTTTGCAAATTCAGTAAAGACTTTTGAGTATATGAAAATAAAAGCGATTAAAATTGCGCATAGGTTGCACAATTGTGTACAGGGGCCGGATTCTGTAGCACGGAGAATTCGGGAATTTGGAAGATGAGAACTACGTTTTCTTAGAATTCTTAATTCCCTACTTCTCCATTCCCAATTCACTAACATGGTTGGAGAATTAGGGAAAACGTAAGAAATGTGAAAAAGTGCGAATCGCCTGGGACGATTAAGGGTATCAATTTTTGTTGTAGAGGGTTGGACTTTTTTTCATATGTGAGGTACATCTGTCTATTACCTTCCACTGTCGAAATAAATTTAAATTTCTTTTTTGTTGGGGTAGTTTTTGAGGGATGTAGGAGGGTAGGTTTTCTCGAGTTTTTCCGGGATAACGAGAGAATGGAGAATAGAAGGAGAATGGATGTGGTATCGAAAAAAATGGGAGCTCAGCGCGAACAAGATAGGCTTAGGAAAAGGGGCGGGGAGAGTGCGGGGTAGAAATGGGAGCTGATTAAGGGAATTTAAAAAAAATTAAGACAATATCAAGAGCTGCAATAATTCGCAGGGGTAAGCTCAGGATCTCTAAGCCCAATAACAAAAGTAAGAATTCATTTTGGTAATTAGGCATGCATGGGTATTATAGGCTATATTCTATTTCGATTAACGGTAATTTGCAGATTTGAGTGGCCCCGGCGGTAAATTTTGCTATCGTAATATGCACGGGCGCCTAACTTTATGTGGGAGGGCTGTAGAGTATTGGAATTTTTTTGATAGATTAAGGGTTTAGAGTACAAAAATATAGGTGAACAATTTTGGGGGAAGGGTTTTTTGGTGGTTGGGGGTCGTACCACCCTTCATAGGGGGTTGTTCAAACTACGTCATGTTCAGTACCAAATTAAAGAGGGAGGAGAGGGTAATCGAGTGGTGTAGTTTGTCCTTGATGGTTTTAACGTGATAGCTGACTTTTGACCGCCGAAAAACGATTTTTTTATACTACGGTCATATATACACCCCAGTTGCCATATTTTGCATATATTTCTTCCGTTCTTTGTTTCGCATCCATTAGTACTCCGTTGTGAACATTTCTGTCATGGGAAGTAAATTTTCAGGACTTACCAGTTCTTCGCAATGATGAGATGAAAATATGTCAATTTTTGTACCAAAAACGGCCAATTTTTCACCTTAAAAAGGACTGCTACAATTCTTTTACAGTTATTTCCAAAACGGTTTGTCGGATTCAAAATTTATTTACATATTTAATTAGGGGACAAAATGTAGATGCGATTTCATCCTACACACAAGCTTTACCGTGTATATTTAAAAATTTTACAGCATCTCTTCTGTACTGGACGACGACCAAATTGATAAATTTCGCGTGATTTGTAATTTTTAGCGGGTACTTTGAGAGACAAAATCCTTGTTCCTCTGTTAGTATTGCATGGATTTCCATAATTTGTTTTTTACAATATAGCCAGGATACGCCAGTGAATACATAACTCAATTTGAAATTCCTAGGTACCTAGATACCTTCACAAAACGCAACAAAAGCAGACAATACAATTTTTCCACTTACTTTTCCAATTGCAAAACATCAATTAACAAGTGGAATGGAGAATTAGGGAGCTCCGTACTCACTTCTCAAATTCTCTCTCAGTTGAAAATTTTTCGTCTTACTTTCACTTCTCAAATTCTCCGGTGTTTGCTTGTGGAAAAGTAAGACGAAAAATCCTCTCGAGAATTTTTCGTCTTACTTTTCCACAAGCAATTAAGAATTCTAAGAAAACGCAATTGTCATCAGCGTTCCCAGAAATTTTCGCAAAAAATATGCAAATTTCCGGAGAAAAATATGCTTTTTCGAAAAATATTATGCTAAATTTGAGTTGAGAGCTAAAAAATAATAGCAACTAACGATATCACAGAATCGAATAGGGTATTAACTGCAGTCATTGTAAATAAACGGTTTTCATTACAAAACGATTAAGATTTTTTAAATAAGGTTTATTTATATTACATTTGGTAGACATATCTTTACACAGTAATACAATATGCATATGAACATTACAGAGGAAAAACAATCAAGTTACATTCTTTATGTTTCGGAAAAATCTTCTTTTTAATTTTTCCGAGAGTTTATTTTTTGAATATAAATTTTCAAATTTATTTTTGACTGATAATTATAAAGAAAATAAAAAATAACAAATTTCTTCACCTATATTTACGATTTACTATTAAAAAACTCCAAGATTTAAAAACGAATTTAGATTTTTTCTCCCTTCTAATTTTACCATTTAGCTGCAGAATTACGTACGTAGTAAATTGAATACCTCATCAGCCTCTTCTGTTTCACATTTTTCATATTTTTCAGCACGAGAAATTTCTTTCAAATATTATTGTTTATTTCAAAAGAAAAGCAACATCTGTCACTTACATTTAAACTGTCTCTTATAAGCAAGATATTATTTAATAATATTGTGCTGATTCTATTGCGCAATTTTGTTTTAATATTATTCATAGCGCTAAATAGCCTTTCGACATCAGCATTCGAAAATGGTAAAACTAGTAATGATAGTAAAAATGTACAGAGGTCTTCATATGGATTTTCATTATTCGAACTTCTAAAATTATTTACTACTATCCAAAATTCAATGGTATTCAGATTAGTTTCCCATTGTACTAGAGTTAAATTTCTCCCTTGATTTTCTACTTCAGATATATCTTGGGTGGAATATGGTGCTATTTGAAGCAAAGGAACCAGCGGAGGATTTATGGATTTCAAGCTATTTTCGATTGAAAAAAAAAAACAATTATTTTTCTTAATTTTTCTACGTTTTTGGGAATTCTATTTCTTATTTCAGTAATTAATTTGGTTAACAATTTGATGCAAGTTGTACGTAAAACCTTTTCTTTTCCGTTGCTAGGTATATTATTTTCCTTTACAGATTTCTCAAAAAAAGTTTCAAATTCATATCCTAAGTACGGACGAGGTAACATAAATTCGTTTAAGTCAACCTATAAAATATTTCCGATAATCTTCTCTTCAATTACAATTTGTTTTGTTAAGGATTTTAATCAGAACAATAGATCTTCGAGGACCTTTGTTGGATCTGCGTCTTTTGCCTGAAAAGCAATACTCACTTTATGTACTTCGATATAAATCATATAGTAACGGAGCGGTCTGACAGCCTTCAGATCCAAAATGAGTTTTTACTTCTACCCATTGTTAGCACTTCGTCTTTCGAACTTCAGGGGCTCGCAATCTTCATTTATTGCCTTGTACGTATTATTATAAAATTATAAAATATTTTTCTTGTGCTACACTCAGAAAACCAATTATAGGCTTCAATTATCATAAATTCGATGTTTTGTGACAAAGATGTCTGCGTGGTGGAGAAAACTGCAAGCTGAAGGGTATGACACACGCAAGGTATTAGAATAAGCGACCTTTTATGCTCAATCATCTTTTTATATACCCCGTTGTTTACTCCTATCATGACGCTTGCATTATCCGTCCCAAGCCCACACATTTTTGCCACCGATAAGCCATATTCATTTAAAACAGAATGTATTGCACTGAGAAAACCATTCGAATTACATTCGGTGAGCTCAACTGATTTCAAAAATTGCACAACAATTCTTTTCTTTTTCTCACTATAATATTTTATAATTATACCTAAATAACGGGTTTTCCAATAAGAGGTGTTATTTTGATATTCAAAGAAAAATGCCATTTTTTGAGATAAATGATCGGATCTTTATTTCATTATAAAGAGGAAGGTATTCCGTTAATAATGGAAAATAACATCAGCCAAATGACCACCACGACCACGCCTACAGGACCATTTCCTTTTCATGAAATTTTCCATAACCAAATCGCAAAGTGGCTGCCCTATGTCCTCGATAGCCTCACGAATTCCATCTTTGAGGTCTTGAATCGACGCTGGGCTGTTGGCGTAGACCTTCTCTTTCACGTGGCCCCAAAGGAAAAAGTCGCAAGGTGTTAAGTCACAAGATCTCGGTGGCCAATTGTGATCACCTCTTCGAGAGATAACACGGTCCGGAAACTTTTCCCGAAAAAGATCAATGGTTTCGTTGCTTGTATGGCACGTAGCGCCGTCTTGTTGAAAGTAAACGTTGTCCAGATCAATACCATCCAATTCCGGCCATAAAAAATCATTAATCATCTGTCGATAGCTCAATCCATTCACCGTAACTGTTGCTCCAGCCTCATTTTCGAAAAAGTAAGGTCCAATGACCCCGCGGGACCATAAACCGCACCAAACAGTCACACGTATAGGATAGAGAGGCTTTTCAACAATAACTCTTGGGTTTTCCGAGCCCCAGATGCGACAATTTGGCTTGTTGACGAAGCCATTGAAGTGGAAATGGGCCCCATCACTCAAGATGAGTTTTCGATGGAATTCCGGATCATTTTCATGCATTTCAAGGACCCAATCAGCAAAGACTCGACGTTGTTGATGATCGGCCGGCTTGAGTTCTTGTGTTAACTGAACTTTATAAGCCTTAAGACCCAAATCTTTATGCAAAATTCGGTGTAATGACGTTTGTGGAATGCCTACTTCCAAAGAACGACGAGGAATGGACAAACCTGGGTTTTCTTCAACACTTTCGGCTACAGCAGCAATATTCTCGGCTGTTCTTGAGCGACGTGCACGGGTTTTATTCTTCACATCACTAACTTGTCCCGACAGCTCGAATTTTTCTACCAATTTCTGTATTGCGGTCCGACAAGGTGCTTCACGACGACCCAAAAATGTTCGAGTTTTACGAACCGTCTCTGCCACATTTTCACCATTTTTATAGTGAATTTTAATAATTTCAATGCGTTGTTGAATCGTGTATCGTTCCATTTTTATTAATGGCGTAGTTTCTACTTGTCAAATGTCAAAAAATGACAGCTCCAAAAGTGACATCTACCGAAATAGCGGGCTAATTAAAATAACACCTCTTATTGGAGAACCCGATACTTATTAGTAGTAATGTCGATAGATTCCTTTAAAATTAAACTGAACGAGCTGTTGCCTAACTCTTCTTTAAGACTTTCCTGGAAATATGACCACAAGAAATTTTTTATGATGACTGTACACTTAGTACGCTCCAATGAGAAATTATTTAAATTGCACATCGTTTTCAAGTTTTCTTTTTCACATTTGAAAAGGGATCCACAGGATTAATAGAGGAATGGACAGCAATATACAATGCAATTCTGGCTTCCCTCTTTCAGCCAATCAATTCTGGCCTTCTGTGTGTACCTGAATTATTGATTTCAAATTTATTATATCAATTATTATTTTAAAAGCATAAATTGATAATTTATTATTAATTTTTTATTTTCGGCAATATATGAACTTCATTATAACAATCCGAATCAGTCGATAAGATTCTTTCAAAAACTTTGGTTGTTGTTAATGGTCTTGTTTTTAACCAAAAAACTGAAATTATACCATCTTCTATAAGAATTCAGTTCAAATGCATAGTATTAATATCCTTACCGGTCCATGTCGGATTATAAGCATTCAGTTGTTTTTTCAATAATGCTCACAGTTCACTCAATTCGGAAATCGGAATGTGACACTTGACTTCACACTGCGGGGTATGTAAAAACAAGCTCCCCTATATAAATTTACAGCGGTTGTACAAAGAGTTTTTACGATTTCAAAGACTTTTTGTGTATTGCATTTTGTGGTGCGTTCAAGACTACAACGCTTCTAGGCCATACAGTGTGTGGCACGCTATTGTAAAATAATATGCGCGAAAAATTAAATTATGCTAAAAAATATGCCGGCATAATTATGTAAAAATATTATGCTTTCGAGGCGTAAATTATGCCAGTTTAGCATAATTTATGCTAAAATGGCAACGCTGATTGTCATCTCCGAAATTCCCAAATTCTCCGTGCTACAGAATCCGGCCCCAGGTGTACAAATTTTACGGCGCTTATGTACAAACAATATCAGTGGCATTGTGTTAGAATTGGGTACGCGATATTTTCTCATTTGCATCTGCTTTAGTTCTTACATCGTTGGTCTACTCCACTGACTTATAACAATGGACTGAGCGATTTGCTATTTCATGTGGCACAATAAATATTGTGTGTATATCACCGTTAGAGCACCCTTTAAAACGATTACATAAAAAACATGTAAAACTCAACCAATCAGATGAAATTTTACACCCGAAAATCGAATTAAATTAAAAAAATGTATTTTCTTGTGTCCAAGTGTAAGCGGGAACACCGACAAGAAAATGGCGAAGCAACAAAATGAGACGAGAATAACTGAACGAAAGGAGTAGTGTGGTGAAGTAGTAGTAGAGAGACCTTGTCAAAGCGTGGACGTGATATAGACCTTTTTCCCTCAATAAAGTTTAATTAGTTTTGTAATACGAGCTTGGTTTTTATTTTATCCTGACAAATTTAAATTCCTTTCAATAATATAATTACTCTTCTAGTAATTTTTAGAGTTCAGAAGTGGGATAGAGAACGGCTCCCGCAATTGAGTTATTCGTACTGAAAGTCGGATTATTTGATTACATTTGCATGATTCAATTTGTTGAACATGAATTCGAGCAACCTAAAATCGTGGTCGGTAGCGAAATTGAGGGAAAGGTCGCGCGAAGTAGGAATTAATTCGAGTGGCAATAAGGCTGATTTGGTGAAACGATTAAGCGAAGCATTGAACGTGATAGAACGAGAAACCCAAACCGGCAAGTGCCAGAACGAGAAAAACAATCCTTGCGTCAGCGATTCAAGTGCAAACGTGTTAGTCAATCGTGTGGAAAATAAACGAGGTAATGCTGGAAGTAAACACAACGAAGGTGAATTTAACGAGAACGAACAAAGCGACGACAGCGACAATAGTATAGAAAACGAGAACAACGAAGATAGCGAGGACAACGACAGAAACGTGACAGTAGTGCCATCCAGAACTGAAAATTCCTTAGCGCGAGAAAGTCATCTGAAATGTCAACGACAGCGCCAGCGAGCACGATGTTGAAATCATGATACAAAGATTAACAAGGTATGGCCGGAAAATCTGTCAATTGATTGCTTGCCTCCTTTGGCGACAAATGTCAGAAATTTGTTCGTCTCAATTTCAATCGTCCTTTCACAGTGAAAAAAATTTTCGATTTAGAAATTTCTTTGCTTTCCCACTAGCACATAATTACTTTTCCCGAAGTGATTTAAACGAAGAAACTAATATTTTGTTAAATATTTTAATATATTCAAAACGTATTTCGGTCAATAAAATACGAAAAACTCAAAAAAAATCGCTGGAAATGACAGTAGGCACCTCATGACGTAGCAACACAAAAAATTCCTCTCGAATCGGCCATACCTTGTTATCTTTGTATCATGGTTGAAATATTCACTGCGAGACGTCATGGAAATCCTTCCTGAATACGATCCGAATGATAAAGGTTGTGTTGATGTGGAACAATGGATACGGCGAGTAGGTCGATTTCAACGCATATACGACTGGCCGGTAGAGCTTTTGGTTTTTGCAGCAAACGCGAAACTCAAGGGTGTTGCGAAATTATGGTACGATCGGAATGAGGACGTTTATGATAATTGGGACGATTTGTGCGAAGCCTTGCTTCAAAAATTTAAACCGCAAGTTAATGATGCTGATGTACATATTGCGATGATGCAACGTAAGCGACACGTAAACGAAAGTATAATTGATTACTTGGACGAAATGTGGAAAATGGGTCGAAGGGGAAATCTGGCAGAAAATGCCACTGTCAAATATTTTCTCATGGGTATGCGGGACGATGATTTGTTTACAGTGTTCAAAACACAGCGAGTGGATACAATAGATGAATTAAAAAGTAAAGTGGATTGGTATTTGAATCTGAGAAAACTCAAAACTTCGTGCAGTAAACAAAAATTGGTGAAAGACAAAAAGCTCAATCAGGCCAGCGCGGAAAATAATGTGTCGTGTTTCAAGTGTGGTAAACTTGGACATGTTGCCGCGAAATGCGAAGAGCTGTGTGGACCTAAGTGCTTCAATTGTTTCCAAACTGGACATGTGTCGAAAAACTGCCCTTCACCGCAAAGACGTCAAAGATGTTCAAAATGTAATAAAGTGCATAGAAAGGGAGATCCGAACGAGTGTATTCCGTCAACTCAACGTCGCGGATTGGATATCTTGAGAGCGAAATTGTGAACGAATACTGCAAAGTTGTTAACTTTGGAAATAAAAGTTTTGTGGCGTTTATTGACAATGGCGCAGATTGTTCAATGATTAAAGAGAGCGTCGCTAGTGATTTGTCAATTATAACGCAGAAGTGTTTGAATAAAATCACTGGTTTTATGGGTGGAACATGTTTGTCGGACAAATTCGTTCGTGCAACCTTCGATATTGATAACATTACATTAACGGGAGTTTTTTATATCGTACCGGATAGCGTTATGTCGGCATCGGTTCTAATAGGGCGCGACATATTGAATACTCGTGAATTAAAAATGGTAAAAACGTATCAGAAGCTTACGTTGGAGAAGACAAATGAATCGGAACAAACAGAACAGAAAAGAAGGAAACGAGAAAAACAAATATCAAGTGACAACATTAAAATCGGTGAAGTGACAATCGAGGAAAAACAACAGGTAATCGAGGTTGTGAATAAGTGGCGTGACTTGTTTGCAACAAATTTGAGTGACATCGGACATACGAAAATCGCGCAAATTAAAATCGAAGTTGACAGTGAAAAACCAGTTCTACTAAAACCATATAAAGTTCCATATCCAAAACGAGAAACGATTTCGAGGACAGTGAAGGAACTTATCGATAATCATATAGTGTGTGAATCGAAATCAGATTATGCGAGCCCTGTGTTGTTAGTTCGAAAGAAGAGCGGCGAAGATAGACTTTGTATCGACTACCGTGCTCTTAATAAGCAAACGAAGAAAGAGGTATGTCCTACGCCGAATATCGAAGAGCAGTTGCAGCAAGCCGGTAAGTACAAACACTTCACTATTCTTGACTTAAATAGCGGATACTATCAAGTTCCGATTGCGGCCGATAGCAGGAAGTTCACCGCATTTATAACTTCAGACAGACTATATGAGTTCATGCGAATGCCCTTTGGACTTAAAAATGCTCCGGCAGTATTCTAGCGTTTGATGGCGAAAGTTAAGTCAATGGTCGAAAAAGATGATATGTTGGTATACATGGACGATATACTAATTGGTAGTTTTACTGCCAAAGAAGGTATAGACAAACTTAAACGAATCTTGGCTACCTTGAGGGAAGTGAACTTAACTCTTAATCTCAGAAAATGTGAGTTCATGAAAACAACAATTGAATATTTGGGGCACGAGATTACACCTCTAGGAATACGACCTGGGATACTAAAGACGAAAGCGATTGAAATATTTATACGACCTAAAAATGTTAAGGAAGTACGGCAGTTCCTCGGATTGTGCAGTTATTTCAGGAAGTTTGTATCTGAGTTTGCGTTGATAGCTGAACCCTTGACCATGACAAATAAGGAACTAATACCACGAATTGCTAGGTGGTGGTTGAAAATCCAGGACTTCGACATACAGCCAGAGCATCGAAACGGAAAACGTATGAGACATGTCGACGCGTTGAGCCGACACCCGAACGAAGCTGCTATCGAAATGGAACCAGTCTCTAACGAAATACTGAAGGTTCATTTAAGCGACGCTGATTGGTTACATACAATGCAGATGCGAGACTCTACTCTACGCGAGATCGTGACTAAGTTGACGGATCCAAACAACCGAGACAAGCAATTACGAAGGGAATACGTCATGGAAAAGGGGCGACTGTTTAAAAAAACTGGCGATCAGAAATTATTTGTGGTACCTAACCTGATCAAGTGGCGGATAGTGCGAGACAATCACGATAATGCGGGACATTTAGCGGTTGACAAGACTGTGGCCCGAATACAACGATTCTACTGGTTTCCAAGATTACGTGACTATGTAAAGAAGTATATCAAATCCTGTGTTGAATACGCTTATCATAAACGGCCAGGCGGTCAACGAGAAATTGAATACCATTATACTGACATGGAACCAATACCTTTTAAGGTTCTACACATGGATCATCTCGGTCCATTGCCGCGAAGTAGCAAAGGAAACGTTCATGTACTCAATATGATTGACGCCTTCACGAAGTATGTTATAATAAAGCCAGTACGAAATACCTCAACGAACGCAGTCTAAAAGGCTTTAAACGAAATAACCGGATTTGTAGGAATGCCTGCAAAAATTGTGACCGATAGAGGATCTACTTTTACAGTAAAAGCATTTGAGAAATTTTGCAACGAACATAGTATTCAACACGTGAAAACAGCTGTCCGAACACCACGAGCGAATTGTCAAATTGAACGAGTGAATCGAACGCTTATACCAATGATTTCAACGATGGCATCTGAAGACAGGAAATGGGACGAGAAAATTAGAGAAATCCAGTGGACGTTCAACACAGCAAAAAAATCAAACGACGAACAGGAGTCCTCACGAGTTAGTATTCGACTATAATCCACGTGACATATTGGGAAATCGAATAAGTCTGACCATACAAGACGAGCATCCAGAAAAAAACGATGAGCTGCTCAGCAACGTGAGAAGAGAAGCTGCTACTGTCATGAATGACAAACGACGAATTTGGAAACTCCATTTCGACGAAAACCATCGGAAACCTGCAAAATACAACGACGGCGATTTAATTTTAATAGAAAATGAACCAGTAAGTACTGGACAATCGCGTAAACGAACCAAAGTATAAAGGACCATACACTATCACGAAAGTGCTTACACACGATCGTTATTTGGTAGAGGATATACCAAACTGTCAACGAACTCAACGATTATACGTAAACGTGCATGCAGCAGATCACATAAAACGGTGGTGCGAACTTCCTCCTGGTGAAAATACCGATTCCGACGAGGAAATCGAGGGCGATTCCCTGACAGGATGGACGAGCTGTAAGCGGCAACACCGACAAGCAAATGGCGAAGCAAAAAAATGAGACGAGAATAACTGAACGAAAGGAGTAGTGTGGTGAAGTAGTAGTAGAGAGACCTTGTCAAAGCGCGGACGTGATATAGACCTTTTTCCCTCAATAAAGTTTAATTAGTTTTGTAATACGAGCTTGGTTTTTATTTTATCCTGACAAATTTAAATTCCTTTCAATAATATAATTACTCTTCTAGTAATTTTTATACAAGTGATATTTTAATCGCTTATAAGGAATTAAACTCATTCCGATTTTAATTTTCAAAAGTTATTCTTAACTGAATCCTGCTTATGGGCAAGAGAGACGGAGCATGGTAAACACTATCTTTACCTTATTCCTTCTGAGGTGATTGCATCTGTAGCCAACATAAAAACATCAAATGGCATAAGCAAATGTTCCAGAATGCAATATTTTCTGTTGGTAGCTGTAACTCTGCCATAGGGCGAAAGAGAGAACTATAAAACTTGTGCCATGCTTTCCTATAGGAAAATGACAATACGCTCAGTCCATTGTTATAAGTCAGTGGTCTACTCCCAGCCGTAACGTAACTGGAAGTATACAGCAACGTGTATGCCTGGGCCTGGGCAGAAGCCAATAGAGCTGTTATTTGCAGTCCTATAACCTTAGAATATATAAGGGGTTTTCCAATAAGAGGTGTTATTTTAATTAGCCCGCTATTTCGGTAGATGTCACTTTGGAGCTGTCATTTTTTGATATTTGACAAGTAGAAACTACGCCATTGATAAAAATGGAACGATACACGATTCAACAACGCATTGAAATTATTAAAATTCACTATAAAAATGGTGAAAATGTGGCAGAGACGGTTCGTAAAACTCGAACATTTTTGGGTCGTCGTGAAGCACCTTGTCGGACCGCAATACAGAAATTGGTAGAAAAATTCGAGCTGTCGGGACAAGTTAGTGATGTGACGAATAAAACCCGTGCACGTCGCTCAAGAACAGCGGAGAATATTGCTGCTGTAGCCGAAAGTGTTGAAGAAAACCCCGGTTTGTCCATTCCTCGTCGTTCTTTGGAATTAGGCATTCCACAAACGTCATTACACCGTATTTTGCATAAAGATTTGGGTCTTAAGGCTTATAAAGTTCAGTTAACACAAGAACTCAAGCCGGCCGATCATCAACAACGTCGAATTTTTGCTGATTGAGTCTTTGAAATGCATGAAAATGATCCGGAATTCCATCGAAAACTCATCTTGAGTGATGAGGCCCATTTCCACCTCGATGGCTTCGTCAACAAGCAAAATTGGCTCGGAAAACCCAAGAGTTATTGTTGAAAAGCCTCTCTATCCTCAACGTGTGACTGTTTGGTGCGGTTTATGGTCCCGCGGGGTCATTGGACCTTACTTTTTCGAAAATGAGGCTGGAGCAACAGTTACGGTGAATGGATTGCGCTATCGACAGATTATTAATGATTTTTTATGGCCGGAATTGGATGGGATTGATCTGGACAACGTTTACTTTCAACAAGACGGCGCTACGTGCCATATAAGCAACGAAACCATTGATCTTTTACAGGAAAAGTTTCCGGACCGTGCTATCTCTCGAAGAGGTGATCACAATTGGCCACCGAGATCTTGTGACTTAACACCTTGCGACTTCTTCCTTTGGGGCCACGTGAAAGATGTACATGTATTTACACGCCATCACTATTCTAAGCAACTTGTCAATTTGCAAAAAGTAGCAAAGGCTTGATCGGAGCATCTGTGGTAAAAAATGTTCTTTTCCTACTTTATTTTGAAATAATTAATAGAATAGAATAGAAAAAGCATTTATGAAAGCACCTTAGCCTAAGCTACGTTACAACGATAGGTTCATCGAGTATAAGTATTAGATCTGTTTGATGAAAAACCCGGGTAAACCCCGGGCTACACCAGGCTAGACTTTCTTGTTTTTTGAAAAACCTGGGCTACCCCGTGCTTACACTAAAAATTTCTCGGGGTAATGGTTTGACAGTTGTCATTGAGAACTGTCACTTGCAATTTGTTGTTGATTGTAACATATAAATTACTTCTTGAGCAGAAATAAGCAAAAAGTAGAAGAAAAGAAATAGAAAAATAGAGCACATTTTATTTGTATTCACCCATTTTATAAATAACTTTTTACAATTAATTATATTCAGGAGAACTGTCAGCGAAATGTCATTACATTAGATTTACGCGGTATTTTATACCGATTTCCATTGATCAAGTTTTCTAGCAGAAGTGTTACACTTTTCTTGCAGTGTTACACCAAAATTTTTCCATTGACCTGCACTACTAGAAAAAGTGTACGTTAAATGCGTCTGGTGCTACACCGGAAAAATCGGTGGTGTTACATCGAAAAACGTACACATCTACATGAGAAATGTCACAACTCAATGTCATTGTCATTGAACATTACATATCAATCTTCAACAATTACTCTACCAAATTCATTCGCAATCACTCCAAAATCTTTTAAGTAACAATTTTTATAATTTTTACGTTATTCGTGATGTTATTTTTTCCAGAAAATTTCAATCTGACAAATTACACGGATATGAGCTACTATTGCATTCTCATCGCGTCAAAAGTTGTTCCATTGAACTCGTTTTTTACTGATTGACGTGCACTTTTCTTAAAATAACAATGGAAATCGACATTAGTTTTTTTTCTCCATGACGAATATACAAAAGGCAGTGAAAGTGGGCTTTACTGCATGCTGTACCCGAGAGTCTTTAATGCGTCGGTGCCTTCGGCGACTTCATGGCTTGTATTATATTCTGGTGGTTACGGGTACGCTAATGTACACGGATTGTACATAGATTGCACCTGGTTTAGTTATTACCTCGTTGATTCTAAGCCACTGACATATATATATATGGACTGCTTGATCTCCTGTTTCATGAGGCACCAATTTTGATTTCAAAAAGTATGCTCTCACTGTCAATGCTACCAACTGTCGTAAACTTGCGTTATATTTAAATTATTTGGGAATTTACATATTTACATGTCAGTGGGATTTACCGAGTTTATCACAAAGGTATTTGGGACTATTTGTATCGTTAAATTTTAGTTATGAGTCGAAAGAAGTGTTTTTTACAAGGATTTTTAAAAACAATTTCTCGTTCCTAATCATTACAGTTCAATGGTGTAGTATAATCATAACCACAGTGTCTGAACACATCTCACACATTAGAAAGTAAGAACACTTCAAAACTGTCACTTAGACATTGTACATAGTCATACATCTCAAGCTTAGAATATAGAGCAAACAGGAAGTGTTGACACCTGTAAAATTCGTGTGCATGAGCGTGGATTTTTTCAGGGTCCCGTGAAGTAGGTCAGCAGTATATTGAAGAAAGAGACAAATGTATTTCCACCGAGTTTGTTTACGTTTATGACAGCTGAGAAACTCTCAGGGTATATAGGTGTAGTGACAGTGAATAAGAACATTTTCGATGGGAGCAAACGTAATATTTTCAACCGTATATCTTGTTGCCCCGCTCTCTATATTGATTCTACTACACGGCTGTACTGAGCATTCACTACAGCGGCAACAGATACTCACACAACCAGAATTTGTCTACATCAAATTTGGCTTATCACACTTCCTGTACTCTCTATATTCTAAGATCTCAAGTAACATTAAAATATTAAGTCTGAACTGAACAACGAGTTTCTTTCTATACCCAAATCAAATCAATCATCATATCCGCAACCCTATTACATTACATACTGGCGACGAGGATACAAGTTGTTAAAAACAACAATAAACATGGAAGCAGAACAATTTCAGCAATTTATGGAATTGCAATGCGTACAACAGGAGCAGATATCACAACTAATACAAAGTTTAGTTTCAGGACAAGCGGACAACAGAAACGCCAAAATGCCACAGGGAGCACCGACGAAAGTGAGGTTAAAATTGCAATTAAAAATTTCCGTTGTGAAAAATACGATATCAGCACACCAGCAGAGGCTTACATAGATTATTTTGAGGCACAATGTCGTATGTGGGGTATAGACAAGGATACCACGCCCTTCAAACAAGGAAAAAGGAATTTGTTTTTGGCACATTTACGGCATACGCTGAATTAAAAGTAGCATTTGCAGATTCGCAAAGTACATTCGAAGAACAAGACTACGCTACACTAACAAGTAAGTTCGTACGTTTATACCAAATTAAAACTACTAGATTTAAGGCATTAACAAATTATTGGAATTGCGTTCGAGGCCAAAACCAATCTTTTGAAACATATGCTAACAAATTAAAGGAAATTAGTCGTGATTGCGGGTATGAAGGCGAATTATTAGACAGACAACTACGCGATAGATTTGCTACAGGTTTAAGGCATAAAAAACTGCAAATTGAGCTTAAACAAAAATGGCCTGATTTAAAAACAATTGATGACAACAAAGAACGAGAAGTAAGGTTCCATGAAGTATTCGAAGTTGCTCTAGCTAGAGAAATAGCCGAGAAAGACTATGATATACAAAGTGATCAGGGAACCAACCAATTAAACATTAATCGCATAAAACATTCAAAGGCAAGCAAACAGAAGGTCGTAGGTTCAGAAAACAATCGTAATAAACGCAGGGAGTTACGAATGTTGACTATAGACCACTGCAAAAGATGTGGTAAATTAAGTAAATTACACAAAAATGGTTGCACAGCAATAAATCACACGTGTGAGGAGTGCGGCATAAGAGGACATTATGGTTCATGCTGCATTAAAAAGCATAAAGCAGTAATACAACAGCACGTCCGACAGTTTCCACAACAAAATACGCAACACAAACGAAAACAACACAATGAACATAAAGGAGTTTTCTTGACACAACAAGAAAGTGATACGTTTGACGAACAAATTTTTCATATAAATACGTCAAAAAAAAAATGATGTTAAAATAAATGGCATTCCATGCACAATGGATTGGGATCCAGGTGCAGCGTATTCGATAATTAGTACCAGTTTTTGGAGAAAATTGGGAGCACCTAAATTGAATAAAGGCCCAATACTTAAAGCGTATGGGAATTTTAAACTACATTCTAGGGGCAAGACTAAAGTAAGCGTTACGCTTAACAATCGTACACATACATTATCAGTTGTAGTGCTTGATAACGCATCGCCAATGTTATTTGGATTGCCGTGGAGTGAATCGTTTGGAATGAGTTTTCCAACAGCTGTATATTCATTACAAAACTCACAAATGCATAATTACACAAAAACAAAAATAACAAACAAACTACATAACGCTGAAACAAAGCTAACGAAAGTCATAGATGATTACGGTCAACTTTTTAACGACGCGTTGGGAACAATAAAAGATTATAAAGTACAATTGCACATAAAACAAGATGCAACGCCGGTACATATCTCAGCTCGTCCAATAAAATTTGGAATACAAAACAATGTTGAGAAGGAATTAGATAGGCTGCTGGAAAAGGGGATCTTATCACCAGTGGATCCGAACATAACACCAGTAGAATGGGCAACGCCCACTGTTAACGTACCGAAGAAGGATGGTAACATACGAATTTGTGGAGATTTTAAAACGACTTTAAATCCTTCGTTAATATTAGAGAAATATCCAGTTCCACTCTTCGATCAACTCAGGAGACAGCTTTCAAATGGAGAAAAGTATACAAAAATTGATTTAAAGGATGCTTACCTACAATTTGAAGTATCATCGGAATCAAAAAAATATCTCGTTATATCCACACACAAAGGGTATTACCAGTACAACCGATTACCTTTTGGAATTTCAAATGCTCCAGCAATTTTTCAAAGGTATTTAGAAAAATTGTTGCAAGGAATTCCGCAGACAGCAGTATATTTTGATGACATCGCAATTACGGGAAAGAACGATGAAGAACATATTCAAAATATAAGCAAGGTGCTAGAACGTCTCAAGGAGGCTGGATTCAGTATTCAATTAAACAAGTGCACATTTATGGAATCATCAATTGAGTACTTAGGACATATCTTTAGCAAGGAAGGGGTACAGCCATCATTAGAAAAAACTAAAGCTATTGAAAACGCAGCTACACCCACTAATAAAACAGAGTTGCGAGCATTTCTGGGACTTGTAAATGACTACGAAAAGTTCGTTCCAAATTTACATGCAATTTGTTCACAGTTTCACACACTTACAGGAACGAAACGACCATGGAAATGGACAGAACAACATAATTCAAAATTTTCAGAAATTAAAAAGAAAATTCTACAGTCAAAAGTAATAATTGCTTATGATTGTTCGAAAGAATTACATTTAGCCTGTGACGCTTCAGAAAAAGGAATTGGAGCCGTCCTGTTTCACAAGGATAAACATAACAACGACAAACCCATCACTTTTGCATCAAGGAAATTAACAGAGTCGGAGCAGAAGTATTCAGTTATTGACAGCGAAGCACTGTCAATATTCTTTGCAATACGAAAATTCGATCAGTATTTACGAGGTAATAAATTCAAATTAATAACAGATCATAAACCTTTAAAACATCTATTTGGTGAAAAACGAAATTTACCAAAACTTGTGAATAATAGATTAACAAGGTGGGCTTTGTACGTTAATCAGTATAACTATACTATTGAATACAGAAAAGGCAAGACTAACACGATAGCCGATTGTTTGTCACGCCTACCCGACAACTCACAAAAACATTCGAAAGAAGAAGAAATGATATGTCAAATCGAAGAGAATCGTACACAAAATAAATTTGGAGATGTTGGATTATCCGAAAAAATTTTGCGTCAAAGCACAGATGCTGACATCACACTTAAAAAGGTAAAGTGGTATACACGAACACAATGGCCAACATACACTATTACTAATGAAATCAAACCATATTACGACAAACGTAGTGAAATTTCATTAGAGGAAGGCATTCTCATGTGGCAGGGAAGAATCATAATTCCCAAGAATTTACGATATAGTCTCCTTAAGCAGTTACACAAAGGACATCCTGGAATCGTCGCAATGAGAGCTTTGTCACGATTTTACGTTTGGTATCCAAACATTGACACAGACGTTGCAGAATTTACAAAAAAATGTGATGAGTGTCAAGAACACAGACAACAGGAACCTACGTTACCAGTTTATTCCTGGTCTATTCCGGATAGAGCATGGGAGCGAATTCATGTGGACTTCGCGGGACCTTTAGAAGGAAAAATATGGCTAATTTTAGTAGACGCATTATCTAAATGGATAGAGATTAGACCACTAAAACAAATGACAACAGCATGCTTATGCGAAGCATTGGAAGAAATATATACAACATTTGGTATACCAAAAATAATTGTATCAGATAATGGTACACAGTTTACGTCAGAAGCATTTGCATTATACTGTACCATTGTGTTTAGAGTATATAGTGAACGCAAAAATGGAAATCGGCTGTTGGGTACACTGCTCGCTAGAGGCGCCACGTCGCTGTACTATCCGAGACTCAAGCCTATTCACTATAGTGTTCCCCAGCCAGTTGCCTGGCATGCTCCGCTCACACTTCGGCACATATTTCGTGGCGTTCTCGTACCGTCGTCTGTCAGCCAGCGGTGTTTGCGTGGCTTCGTTTTCTACTTTGCATGGAATAGTGACGAGACGGGCAAACAATAATGATGTTAGCTGATGTGATTAATTTTCTCGTTGAATTGTTCTAATTTTGTTAGCAACGCTGATTCGTTAGAATAGAATCCATGACTTCGTTCTTGGAATAATTTATATATATGTATGAATATACCAATTTTTTCCTCTGTTCTGGCTCGTAATCACATTCTGCTTTCCCATTTTTATTGTTTTTTGTTAATATATGTACGTACATGCTAAGATATTCTTTTTGGTAAAATATAGGTAAACTAGAAATATTTCGTGGAATTGAAAACTGAGTCGAGCATATGGGTAGGCTGGTGTAGTTGATAGTATAAGTAGTTGCATACACACAATGCTCCAAAGGATATTGGCATTAGCGATTGTGGAGAATTGTCCCAGGATGTTCTTAAGAAGGACGAGTTGCTGTCGTTGGAAAGCAATGCACTAGCATACTTTTGTGGATATGTTGCCCACAAGCTGGTGGGAAAAAATGGATGCACTACATGCAAGTTTTACATGATATGTTCCCCTGACGAGAGCAATTATAGTTGTGAGCTTATAAGATTACGAGCTTATGCTACTATTAAAATAGATTCGCCGTACGGAAATTTAACAGTTCCATCAGCAAACTTTGTGGACGATTTTGTAACAATAACTAAAACTTTCGATTCAATTATTGCGGAAGTTCAATTCATGGAAAATATTTTAAAAACAGTTCTTGGTATTTTACAAAGATCCACAACTTCCAAATCATGCTCATTACATCATGAAGTAAACATGAATTTTATTATAAAAGTCTTAATAAGATTTTACATAAAAAAAGCGAATCGAATTTTGTCATCAAAATTAAACAAGCAACGCGATAGAATTCGAATTTTAGAAGGACGTTAAAAAGGGTAATAGGAAAACCTATCCACAAGCTTAAAAAAGGAACTAGGAAAAAAGTTAAAGCCCATTATTCTTTATGAAAATATATTCGTAATAAAAAAATCAAAAGAATATATTGTCTTGTCCTACCTACGGTATGAACAATATTTAAAATTTTACCTACCTCAAGATTTTTAAAATCAGTTTATTTGTTTGTTTGTTCTAATATACACAAAAATTATTTTCTTAAATTCCAGAAAATTTTCTAATATCAAAGTTTGCAAAAGCGACTTCCGCCGACATACATAAAACTTTGTCTCAATGCCATTTTTCTAAATGATTTTCCATACAAGCTGATAAAATACCAATCGAACTACCTTCTTCTGTCAATTTTAAAAACGCGATGGAAGGGAGGCTTGCACACAAGCTGTACTTCCTCGTGTAATCCCCAGGTCTATCTACGTAAATGTATATTTTCTTATCATGCTTCCTTCAATAGAAAAGAAACCCTTAATTTGGTCTTCATTCATATGCAGCCTCAAAAACTTCATCTGGTCTCAAAAAACACTTGGAAATTAAAATCCACAAAAACAAACGTCATGCCAAAATATGTTAAAGATTCCCTTCTAAGAAAACATTCATTTACTCCTCTGTTTTTCTCAGTACATAATTATGAAAAAGTCAGTGATCCCAAAAATCCGCCACATCAATGCATAGCTAAATTAATCATTGTCATTGTACCCGTTTCGCCCTTCAATCTTATTCTGTGCAAAGTAAGTCATGGGTGAAGCCACCACACAAACACGAAACAGCGCCTATGGTACGGGAAGGCAACAACGAACGAGAAGAATATGAAAAAATAGTGACGCGATGCGCAAATCTAGCTGCACTGCAGCACGAACAAGAACCAAAGAGTATATTTATATCATCAAATTTAATGTGAACAGAGAATTGCTTCAATTCGGTACATCTAGAGCCATCTATTGAGTTGTGAACTCATTGCCTCTGCGTTCACTATATACTCTAAACACAATGACTGTACACAACGAGCAATTAAGCATACATATAACATCATCACCATATCACCCAAGAACAAACGGATTAGCAGAGAGATTAGTACGAACATTCAAAACAAGAATGCGAGCGAGTAAAGGTGAAGATAGTCAGGAACAACGACTAAGGAACTTTTTGTTCACTTATCGAAATACAACACACCCAGCTACAGGTAAAACTCCGGCAGAACTTATGTTCGGAAGACGTTTAACAACAATATTTGACAACATAAGACCAGATAGAAACAGAGACCTACGTTACACAAACATAAGAAATCAGATCGAAAAGGAATTACAGACTAGATCGTTTCAACGTAATCAAAGAGTATATACACGAACACAGTTGGAAAAAACTTGGAAACCAGCTAGAATTCTACAACGCACCAACAGATACTCTTACATAATTGAAACGGAAGATGGAGTTCCAAGAAGACGCCATGCAGATCATCTTAGAGACTCAACTAACGACAGTGTTGTCAAGCCAAATAATAACGGGAGCAGTGAGGAACCTTTTCAAACAAGTACGAATGATGAGACTGTGTTAAGGTCAAAGGATAGGACTGCAGAGGAGCAGACAGTTCATGAACCTGTTGAGGTCAATCGAGCGTCAACAGATGGGGTCCATCAGAGACGGGAAACAACGGGACAGGACAGAGAACAGACACAGTGCAATCCGAGAGTTGAAGAACAACTAACAAGTACGTTAGAGACAAGTCAACCACACCAAGTAGTTGTAAGGAAAAGTAACAGGGAACGCCGTACACCAAAACGTTTTGCGGATTACGAAGTAAACAAATGTAACTAGTTAACTATTGCTATCTCTTGTTTTGTTAATGTAAATATCGTTCAATTTGTAAAACGGGAGAAATGTAGTATAATCATAACCACAGTGTCTGAACACATCCCACACATTAGAAAGTAAGAACACTTCAAACCTGTCACTTAGACATTGTACATAGTCATCACTGACATGTAATAAGAATGGACTGAGCCATCCTATCTAATTCCTATAGTCAAAAATGGCACAAATTTTTACTAAAATCTATTTGTCTCTTTCAAGCTCAAAATGTACACTGAACTGTAACCAATTTTGGAAACAGTACGGCTGTATTGATTGGAATGCATCGGAATTGACATAAAAATGCAGACAAATATATTATTTATATACGTCTATCTCTTACAAGCTCAAGCATATTTGACATCAAATCTGCAGAGGAACACATTTTTCAGTAATATTAAAAATTACTTTTTGTGTTAATTAAAACGAGTTTAACTTCCTAAACAATTTTCATTTAATGCAATACGATTTTACAACATCTTTAGTGTTTCCAATCTACAAATAATAACTGATTATAAATCGGTGTGCAATTGTACGAAATAAAGGGTTTTCACAGCCTGTTCAATAATTGTGCCATTTTTGAAGCAAGAACGCTCAGTCCATTCTTATTATATGTCAGTGATAGTCATACATCTCAAGCTTAGAATATAGAGCAAACAGGAAGTGTTGACACCTGTAAAATTCGTGTGCATGAGCGTGGATTTTTTCAGGGTCCCGTGAAGTAGGTCAGCAGTATATTGAAGAAAGAGACAAATGTATTTCCACCGAGTTTGTTTACGTTTATGACAGCTGAGAAACTCTCAGGGTATATAGGTGTAGTGACAGTGAATAAGAACATTTTCGATGGGAGCAAACGTAATATTTTCAACCGTATATCTTGTTGCCCCGCTCTCTATATTGATTCTACTACACGGCTGTACTGAGCATTCACTACAGCGGCAACAGATACTCACACAACCAGAATTTGTCTACATCAAATTTGGCTTATCACACTTCCTGTACTCTCTATATTCTAAGATCTCAAGTAACATTAAAATATTAAGTCTGAACTGAACAACGAGTTTCTTTCTATACCCAAATCAAATCAATCATCATATCCGCAACCCTATTACATTACATACTGGCGACGAGGATACAAGTTGTTAAAAACAACAATAAACATGGAAGCAGAACAATTTCAGCAATTTATGGAATTGCAATGCGTACAACAGGAGCAGATATCACAACTAATACAAAGTTTAGTTTCAGGACAAGCGGACAACAGAAACGCCAAAATGCCACAGGGAGCACCGACGAAAGTGAGGTTAAAATTGCAATTAAAAATTTCCGTTGTGAAAAATACGATATCAGCACACCAGCAGAGGCTTACATAGATTATTTTGAGGCACAATGTCGTATGTGGGGTATAGACAAGGATACCACGCCCTTCAAACAAGGAAAAAGGAATTTGTTTTTGGCACATTTACGGCATACGCTGAATTAAAAGTAGCATTTGCAGATTCGCAAAGTACATTCGAAGAACAAGACTACGCTACACTAACAAGTAAGTTCGTACGTTTATACCAAATTAAAACTACTAGATTTAAGGCATTAACAAATTATTGGAATTGCGTTCGAGGCCAAAACCAATCTTTTGAAACATATGCTAACAAATTAAAGGAAATTAGTCGTGATTGCGGGTATGAAGGCGAATTATTAGACAGACAACTACGCGATAGATTTGCTACAGGTTTAAGGCATAAAAAACTGCAAATTGAGCTTAAACAAAAATGGCCTGATTTAAAAACAATTGATGACAACAAAGAACGAGAAGTAAGGTTCCATGAAGTATTCGAAGTTGCTCTAGCTAGAGAAATAGCCGAGAAAGACTATGATATACAAAGTGATCAGGGAACCAACCAATTAAACATTAATCGCATAAAACATTCAAAGGCAAGCAAACAGAAGGTCGTAGGTTCAGAAAACAATCGTAATAAACGCAGGGAGTTACGAATGTTGACTATAGACCACTGCAAAAGATGTGGTAAATTAAGTAAATTACACAAAAATGGTTGCACAGCAATAAATCACACGTGTGAGGAGTGCGGCATAAGAGGACATTATGGTTCATGCTGCATTAAAAAGCATAAAGCAGTAATACAACAGCACGTCCGACAGTTTCCACAACAAAATACGCAACACAAACGAAAACAACACAATGAACATAAAGGAGTTTTCTTGACACAACAAGAAAGTGATACGTTTGACGAACAAATTTTTCATATAAATACGTCAAAAAAAAAATGATGTTAAAATAAATGGCATTCCATGCACAATGGATTGGGATCCAGGTGCAGCGTATTCGATAATTAGTACCAGTTTTTGGAGAAAATTGGGAGCACCTAAATTGAATAAAGGCCCAATACTTAAAGCGTATGGGAATTTTAAACTACATTCTAGGGGCAAGACTAAAGTAAGCGTTACGCTTAACAATCGTACACATACATTATCAGTTGTAGTGCTTGATAACGCATCGCCAATGTTATTTGGATTGCCGTGGAGTGAATCGTTTGGAATGAGTTTTCCAACAGCTGTATATTCATTACAAAACTCACAAATGCATAATTACACAAAAACAAAAATAACAAACAAACTACATAACGCTGAAACAAAGCTAACGAAAGTCATAGATGATTACGGTCAACTTTTTAACGACGCGTTGGGAACAATAAAAGATTATAAAGTACAATTGCACATAAAACAAGATGCAACGCCGGTACATATCTCAGCTCGTCCAATAAAATTTGGAATACAAAACAATGTTGAGAAGGAATTAGATAGGCTGCTGGAAAAGGGGATCTTATCACCAGTGGATCCGAACATAACACCAGTAGAATGGGCAACGCCCACTGTTAACGTACCGAAGAAGGATGGTAACATACGAATTTGTGGAGATTTTAAAACGACTTTAAATCCTTCGTTAATATTAGAGAAATATCCAGTTCCACTCTTCGATCAACTCAGGAGACAGCTTTCAAATGGAGAAAAGTATACAAAAATTGATTTAAAGGATGCTTACCTACAATTTGAAGTATCATCGGAATCAAAAAAATATCTCGTTATATCCACACACAAAGGGTATTACCAGTACAACCGATTACCTTTTGGAATTTCAAATGCTCCAGCAATTTTTCAAAGGTATTTAGAAAAATTGTTGCAAGGAATTCCGCAGACAGCAGTATATTTTGATGACATCGCAATTACGGGAAAGAACGATGAAGAACATATTCAAAATATAAGCAAGGTGCTAGAACGTCTCAAGGAGGCTGGATTCAGTATTCAATTAAACAAGTGCACATTTATGGAATCATCAATTGAGTACTTAGGACATATCTTTAGCAAGGAAGGGGTACAGCCATCATTAGAAAAAACTAAAGCTATTGAAAACGCAGCTACACCCACTAATAAAACAGAGTTGCGAGCATTTCTGGGACTTGTAAATGACTACGAAAAGTTCGTTCCAAATTTACATGCAATTTGTTCACAGTTTCACACACTTACAGGAACGAAACGACCATGGAAATGGACAGAACAACATAATTCAAAATTTTCAGAAATTAAAAAGAAAATTCTACAGTCAAAAGTAATAATTGCTTATGATTGTTCGAAAGAATTACATTTAGCCTGTGACGCTTCAGAAAAAGGAATTGGAGCCGTCCTGTTTCACAAGGATAAACATAACAACGACAAACCCATCACTTTTGCATCAAGGAAATTAACAGAGTCGGAGCAGAAGTATTCAGTTATTGACAGCGAAGCACTGTCAATATTCTTTGCAATACGAAAATTCGATCAGTATTTACGAGGTAATAAATTCAAATTAATAACAGATCATAAACCTTTAAAACATCTATTTGGTGAAAAACGAAATTTACCAAAACTTGTGAATAATAGTATATTCTACAGTAGAACAGCTCTGTCAAAATGTCAAAACGGCTTGATCCACCGGCAGGAGACATGCCATTGAAGAAAAAGTCCTCAACTAACACAAAGATGTGTATTTAAATAATAAGTGGGAAAAAGAGATTTTCAATATGCAAAATCTCTTGTGAACAAGAAAGAGAGAACTGGATGAGTGATCAACGTCAATATGACAATTCGAAACGTCATCTTTTACCCACTAGAAGTGTTGTGTGTTGTGTTTAAGTTAATTAATATTATAATTTATAGTTAGCGTGGCTTAAATTTTTCAAGAAATAATTTTTGTAAAAAGTTGAAATGTGATCGTCAATGATTAACGTAAATTCATTGAGAAAATGCGTAAGTTAAACTATTTTAAGAAGCTGCCGATCTTCAAATCTACTGTGGTGCTCCTAGAGACAACCTAAGTGAGGCAGCAATGGTCATTAATAGGACTCTGGCGGGGATAGCTGAATGGTCAGCTAATAACAGACTATCTCTTAATCCCACTAAAACACAAGCTATTATCTACTCCATTCGTCCCTCGAATGGGTCCAATTCTTCAGACTTTCCAGCATTGAATTTATTAGGACACAATATCGAGTTATCTGCAAATGCAGTGATCAACCTGGGCCTGCTCATGGATCCTGGTCTGACATGGGAACCACAGATTAATAAAATCTGTGCTCGAGTGTATTACGGTTTGCGATCACTTTATGCAGCGTCACAACACCTTGACGGGGACACTCGTACTAGACTCTTCTCTGCTCTGATCCTACCACATTTCTTCTATGCAGACGTGGTACTGTTTCCTATCTCCTGCGGCAACCTCGATAAGCTGGGCCGTGCTTTCATGGCTTGCGCCAGATATGTTTTCGGCTTTAAGCGTGGCTCACGTGTGCCTGCTTGTCTCCTTGAAATGCTCATCCCATGCCAGCTTGCCAAGATGTACGAGCTCAGTGTCTTGAAATTGATTTTCAAGGCTAGACATGGTCTATTGCCTGACTACCTGATGCGTCGGATAAAATGGAGCACTTTGAACGGCTTGAGAGTCGTACTCCCAAGAGTGCTGTCGCAGTATGGTGGAAGAAACATTTTTCTGCGTGGGGCGACCATCTGGAATCAGATGACTGATGAAGCCAGGGGCAGTGACTCACTAAACTCATTTAGGTCAGCGGCTATCGACTTTCTGAATGCAGGTTAGAATTTGCAAACTCCTATAATACCTTCTATAACACCATCTCCCTCACGTCACTCATCAACCAACCCCCCTTTAGTACTAATTCTATTTGATTCATCAGAACCGTATAAACTAAATTTACTCTGAGGGGCCTCTCTCTATATTGTTTATTGTCTTTGCCCGATATGTTTAATTGCATAACCAAACTAAATCAAATCAAATCAAGTCAAATAAAGACAAGTCAGTCTTACAACTAATGTAAAGCAGCAAAAGCCGTGGGGATGGTTCATTTTGTTCATTTTGTTCTATATATAAAGTCGATGTACATATTTAAGTTTAATCTGAATCTGAAGCTAAAGTTAAATGTCAGGTGTTACCTCTACCAAGGATGATTCTTGTCATTTGGTGTATATAGTTAGTATTACTTTTAAGTTCAACCTTAAGTTGTCATTAGTTACCTATACTATAGGTATAACCTAGTTGCTAATATCCTCTAAATGCTAATTCAAGCTAAATGTGCTGTGTTTACCTCTAATAAGAGATGATTCATGTCATCTGATGTATATAGTTAAGCTTATTTTTAAGTTCAGCATTAAGTAGTCATTAGTTACCTTTACTATAGGTATTGCTTAGATGCTATAATCCCCTACTACTTGTCGCTGGTCTGTTCAGTCTTTCTATTTGCTATTATATTGTAATCCTGTTATATCAAACTATAAATCACACCACAAATATTATATTTTTTGCTGTAATTTTTAATATTGTTTATTCTTAATGAATTAGCTACTATGGACGCTCTAGCCTCCACTGCTCTTACTTGTTTATGTTTCGTTTTGCTGTAATGTGTATCTACTAATGTAACTTGCTATGATGTGCCCAGCGCTCTGCGTGCCTTTGGCATGGGTGCTCAAATAAATGGATGTTTATGTTTATGTTTATGTTTATGTTGGAACTCTCAGTTGATATTGACATTTGCATAATTTTAATTATTGTTTAAAATTTACATAACATAATAATATTCGAAATTTTTCAGAATTCTTGATTGTTGATTAGGAGAAATTCTATTGGCGGCTTGTATTATAATCTACAAAGTCACCTTAGGTTTTTTTCTACTTTTCAATCAATATCATCTTATTTCACTTACATATATGATTTATTGAAAGTTTTGATCATCCTTCAATATGTTAAAATTTTAAAATAGACGTATGCAGTGTCATAGTGTGGTCATAGTTACCACAAGTGGGGAATAATTTTGGCGCCCTTAAAAATTTTGGGCGCAATAACAGTCACTTCTTTGAAGACCGTGAATGGCAGTGTATAACCAAAAACAATAACGAGTAAGTAATTCAACGTTTATTGCTTTTTTATGCACAATATTTTCATTTTCAGTGTACCAAGGCAGACACAGGAAATGCATTAAAGGATGCGATGTGGGATCCTATTCGAGGGTATATCCCTTGCCGAAGAACGAAGAAAGGTAAGTAATTTATTTTTATTAAACTGAAAATATAATCAAATCAGACCAAAAGCATGTTTTGATATGTCCCAGCTTAAGCTACGTAATATAATACAACGTTAGACAACTCGTTAACTCAAGTAGAATTAGTATAATAGGAATACATTGTAGCAAAGAAATAGAATATAATAGAAAAATCATTTATTAAAGAACCTCAGCTAGCTAATAGCTAGTTGGTATAATCGATAAAATACAAAGTTGTTTAGCAAACCAAAAAAGGAGCAATGAACAGACTCATTGCGGCAGAAAGCAATTACAGTAATATAGTCAAATAATGAAGTCAAACAATAGAGAGCCTAAAGCACTTAAAGTAAAATGGCAAACACCAATTAACAAATGAAAAAGTAAAAAAGTAAAGGTAAAGTAGAAGCTGACAGTAGATAACAAGATTTCAAACTTAAAAGAACAAATAAAAATACAACTCATCAACTGATAATCCATTTTTTTTTATAATAAAGTTATATAAAACCAGTCTCTAATACTAGTCTAAGTCTAAGTCAAAGTCAATGCATTTATTTCTGAGTCCCCTGCTTAAAGCAACGTAGAACGTTGGGCTCTACGACAATCAACAGTTTGGTTCTTAGTTAGTTATGTGTAATAACTACAGCAAAATAAACAAAAATCAAATTAAATCTAGTAAACAGATTTTATAACATTATAGATTTGGATACAGCATTGTAAAGATATAAAAATAAAAATAGTTAGGTTTACGGAGACAGTTGAATATATCGAGTATACAGATTAACTAACGGATACGTCCTGGATATATACCCTTGTTGTTTTATGGGATGTGGCAATGTATCCGCTGAATTGTACAGCCTTAGTAAAGCTAGAACGTGCGTTCAAGGCCTGCCTGCGCTATGCTTTTAGACTAAGACGCCAGTCTCACATATCTTCACCCACTAATTTGTTACTGCCGGGACCAATGGACCAGGTATATGAGATATCAATACAATACAATCAATACACTTTGATTTGATTTGATTTGATTTGATATCAGATTATACAGATTAATCAGATGAAACAGATCCGACCTATTATATAGCTTATAAGGTCATCTTGAATTATTACCAGCGTTAAAATTGGATTAGATTTCACGGGAATAATATACATCTGTTACACAGTCCGTGTACAGTATTAAGGCCAGATAGTAGATGTCGAAGCAGACCCACTGACTTATAACAATGGACTGAGCGTATTGTCATTTTCCTATAGGAAAGCATGGCACAAGTTTTATAGTTCTCTCTTTCGCCCTATGGCAAAGTTGGAGCTACCAACACAAAATATTGCATTCTGAACGTTTGCTTATGCCATTTCAGGTTTTTATGTTGGCTATAGATGCAATCACGGCAGAAAGAATAAGGTAAAGATAGTGTTTACCATGCTCCGTCTCTCTTGCCCATACGCAGGATTCAGTTAAGAATAACTTTTGAAAATAAAAGTCGGAATTAGTTTAATTTCTTACAAAAGTGCATATAAGCGATTAAAATATCACTTGGACACAAGAAAATATATTTTTTTAAATTTATTTCGATTTTTGGATGTAAAATTTCACTGATTGGTTGACTTTTACATGTTTTTATGTAGTAAACGTTTTAAAGGGTGCTCTAACGGTGATATACAGAAACACAATATTTTTTGTGCCACATGAAATAGCAAATCGCTCAGTCCATTGTTATAAGTCAGTGAGCAGACCAGACTGGATCCATTCAAACTTCCCCCAGTATCACACTCAGAACCGGAACCCGATCTACATAGCACACACATACACATCATGAAAATCATGAAAATATAAAGGTATAAAGAAACAATGAATGAAGAGGTAAGGCATTATACACCAAAACCAAACAGTCAATTGATTAGTGGTTTGTCCATTGTTGCTAGAGGTTATCAGTGTCATAACCACCCGTAACTGTTCCTGGAACGTTTACCGAGATGATTATTTGAGATGTGTATAACGTGGCTGGGTTAGTTATGCGATGATTTCAGTGTCTTCCTTGAGTTCCACTGAGGTGTTTTTGAAGTTTTGATATGTTGACCGATTTAACTCGTTCGTGGTTCCAGATGCAGCATCCAAGTTGTCACTCACTCAGATGATTTCCCTAATTTCACCCAGCAGTCGGTTCCAACATGTTACGATACGTGGGAAAATATTCCTACTACTGAATTGTGTATTTACGCGCGGGTAAATCATTCGTTTGTTGTCCCTTATGCTCCACAAGAACCGGTTTCGCACATAACCAGGTAGAAGACCCAGTCTAGCCTTATGTATGAAAGATAGAGCGTTCACTTCATACATGCACTGCAGCGACCCTGGTATCAGAATGTCCAGCAATGGGCCAACATGTGCAATTCGTCGAAGATTGAGATACTGGATATATGACAATATCCACATAAAGAAAGTGTGGCAGAATCAAGGCTGTAAACAACCTCCTTCTAGTGGTTTCGTCAAAATGCGGCGAAGCAGCGTAGAGAGATCGTAGCCCATGATACACTCACGAACACATCAGGTTTATATGTGCCTTCCATGTGAGGTTAGGATCCATGTTGAGATCCAGATTTTTGACTGCTTTTGTTGTGATGGGGATATTATGACCCATACTGCTTATTGTAGTTATCTGTGATGACAGAAGAGAGCTTCTGTCTGGTCTTATGGCATAACCAATCGCTTGAGTTTTAGATGAATTCAACACCAGCTCGTTCCAGGTGGCCCATCTTACAACTCCGTCTAGGACCCCATTGATGGTTGACACTAATTCTTACAATCCTTCTGCCGACCCACCTGCATAGATCTGGATGTCATCGGCATATATATGAAAACCTACGCCGTTCAAGGAATCGTTGACGTCCTTAATGTGCAATGAGAATAGTAGGGGAGTCAGAAGAGCACCCTGGGGTACTGCCGCTCTCAGTGATCTAAACGATGATTGATTCCCACCAGACCTGAGCATAAACAGTCTTTCAGACAAGTAGCTGCCAATAATCCTGCAAGCAGTTTGGGAGAAGCCAAAATGAGATCTCGGCTTGGATATTAAATGAGGTAAAAATGACAATGACCAATTGTAACTTGTTTAAATACATAATTTAAAATAGTTCCTTTGGTGAAGAATATAGCTTTTAGGATTTAATTTTGTTTTAGCCTGTGTGTATCGGCTAATTTTATTTATTGATTTATTTATTTATACATTCAACCTTTAACAATATGTCATTTTAAACTGGAAAGGCTCTGTTTACTACATATAAAACTCCAGCTTAAATGCTATGTTAGAAACGTTAAATGCAGCGAGTTATTGTATTAAGTAACTTACTTGATTAAGTTATCAAATCGAATAAAGCTTACGATTCGACATTACACAACAATAAGATTACATCCCAAGAATAGTATATTTACATTAGTGCATGAATTCAAAGAAAAGAAATATCAAAATAAAAGCTAAAAACTTGGACTAAAGACATAAAATAGTTAAACATGTCGCAGCTTCTAGTTGGTTCCTGTAGACTGCATAGACAGCATACCTCTTTTAAATTGAAAACAATATTGTCTTCAAAGAAGTTTTATTTTGCTTTTTAGTGCTTTCTTATGGCTTGAAAGGTCCGGTAGAGCCGACTTAAAGAAGATTTGGAGCCACTTAGGTACCGTCGTCCTTTGCGAGAAGCATTTCTCAAAAGATATGCTTACCAGGACTGGTATGTTAAAAAAACATGCCGTGCCAAAATTGGAAGAGGTATTTTTTTACCTACCTAAAATTGTTTTGAGATTTAAATATTATTATTATTATTATATTTTAAATTATCATACCCTAGATGAAATTATGTCCGTCCGTATGTTTATCCGTCCCTCTGTCTATCTGCTTGTCCTCGATAACTCGAGAACGCGTTCACTTAGAGAGCTGAAGTTTTGTACACGGGATTTTGGTCGCCGTGGATATAAGTCCTTTTCTGATTCTGTTTATTTTAGGTTGCGGTACTCTTAGTTTTTTACTATTCCTGGTCCGATGGTTATGTATATGTGCGTGTCTATTCGTATATTTGTTTTGATGAGTCCACGTGCAACATAAGCTATGTTCTTTTGTGTACCTTGTTTTAGTTCTAAAGGGTTTTCCAATAAGAGGTGTTTTTTTAATTTGCCCGCTATTTCGGTAGATGTCACTTTTGGAGCGATACACGATTCAACAACGCATTGAAATTATTAAAATTCACTATATTCCTATATTCACTATTCCATCGAAAACTCATCTTGAGTGATGAGGCCCATTTCCACCTCGATGGCTTCGTCAACAAGCAAAATTGTCGCATCTGGGGCTCGGAAAACCCAAGAGTTATTGTTGAAAAGCCTCTCTATCCTCAACGTGTGACTGTTTGGTGCGGTTTATGGTCCCGCGGGGTCATTGGACCTTACTTTTTCGAAAATGAGGTTGGAGCAACAGTTACGGTGAATGGATTGCGCTATCGACAGATGATTAATGATTTTTTATGGCCGGAATTGGATGGTATTGATCTGGACAACGTTTACTTTCAACAAGACGGCGCTACGTGCCATACAAGCAACGAAACCATTAATCTTTTACGGGAAAAGTTTCCGGACCGTGTTATCTCTCGAAGAGGTGATCACAATTGGCCACCGAGATCTTGTGACTTAACACCTTGCGACTTCTTCCTTTGGGGCCACGTGAAAGAGAAGGTCTACGCCAACAGCCCAGCGTCGATTCAAGACCTCAAAGATGGAATTCGTGAGGCTATCGAGGACATAGGGCAGCCACTTTGCGATTTGGTTATGGAAAATTTCATGAAAAGGATATGGTCCTGTAGGCGTGGTCGTGGTGGTCATTTGGCTGATGTTATTTTCCATTATTAACGGCATACCTTCCTCTTTATAATGAAATAAAGATCCGATCATTTATCTCAAAAAATGGCATTTTTCTTTGAATATCAAAATAACACCTCTTATTGGAAAACCCTGTATTTGTAGTTTGTTTTCCAACTCAGATCAGTCTGAGACATTTTTATTGTACTGAAAAATTCTTCAGATTATGAAATCCTATGAAATTGCCTGTAATCATTTTTAATCATGACGAACCATACGAAATTATGTACGGGCATTCATCTAGGGTATCATAAGATTTGGTCTTAGACAAATTCTAGCTTTTTACTTGTTCTTTCTATTTTTCTTTTATTCTCTTCATTTCTAATTCCTAATTTATTATTTTCTTTTCTTCTTTTCTTCTTTTCTTTCCTTTTCATTTATTTTTTTATTTTATCCGCAACCTTTTCCTTATTTTTGTTGCCCCTTTTATATCATAATGTAGGACTTTGAATGGACTCAAGTGGGGAAAGTTGTTGAGCCATCATTATCTTGCGAAGAAATAGGAGGTATTGAGGGTCTAGAATCATCTCCTGAAGCGCCATCGCAAGATGCTGTCGATGTAGATCTTGCCGGCACTCAGGCTCATGATCATACTTGCTTCATCGGTTCGGCGATTTCACTTGCATACAGTGCAAAGAAATCCCAAGAATATAACGGATGCCTTGAGGGTTTAGAATCATCCCGTGAAGCACCCGCGCACAATGCTGTCGATTCAGATGTTGCTGGTATTCACGGTCATGATCATACATACTGTTTCACCGATCCCGGAATTTCGCTTGCGCGCCATGCAGAGAAATCCCGGGAAGACAGAGGATGCTTTGAGGGTCTAGAATCATCTCCTGAAGCGCCCTCGCAAGATGCTGTCGGCTCAGATCTTGCAGGTATTCAGGCTCATGATCATACGTATTGCTTCATCGATTCAGGAATTTCATTTGATTGTAGTGCAGAGAAATCCCAGGAAGAAGCTACTGTTTCGCCAGTGCAGACATATAGTCGTCATTTGAATCAGTACATATCTCCAGATTATATGCTTCAAGATGGTATTGATAAAGTGACTGAAGTTGATCGCACTAAGGAAGGGTCATCTTCGGCAGGACAGCGAAAATTCATATGTCCCCAAAGCACGCCAAAAAGAAGGCCTCGTAAACTATTATTCGCTTATGCGAATTCTACTTTTGGTTGTGAAGCCTCTGTTCAAACGAACAAAACCCTTTCTCTTAATACACCAAGAAAAAGAAAAGTTCATGAACAAATGTCAGTACTGCGCGAAGAGAATAAAAAACTTAAAAAGGAAAATAAAAAATTGAGGGTTCGACAGTACCCTAAAAAAATTCTAAATGCCGTTACACAACAGTTACCAAAAGACCTTGCAGTTTTAGTAAGAAATTACTTGAAAAACAAAAACAGAAAGTCACAAGGAAGAAGATATCCAAAAGAAATAAAATTGTTCGCCCTTGAAATATTCTGCCGTGCTCCGAAGATATATAAACGCTTGTCAAAGACTATGAATTTGCCCAGCAAAACTTCTCTGAGGAAATATATGGAAACGTGGCCTGATAAGCCAGGCCTTAGCGACAAGCATTTATTATCACTTAAATTAAAGGCACAAAACGCTTCGCACATTTCAAAATATTGCACAATAACTTTTGATGAAATGTCTCTGAAATGTAACCTATTTTATGACTCCAAAAATAGGTGTTATCATAGGGTTAGAGGATAACGGCACCATGAGAAGGAACCGTATTGCCAAGAACGTTTTGGTTTTAATGGCCCACGGGATAACAGAAAATTGGAAGCACCCGCTGGGCTACATATTCGTGCAATCTACTAGTTCTGCTTTTGAAGTGAAGCGTTTAATATTTAATGCAGTGATTCGCCTTCGTGACATGGAGTTCCAGCCGATTGCTGTTATTTGTGACCAAGGATCCAATTTCCAAGCTTTGGCAAGTCTGCTGGAGATAAAGAAAGCTAATACAGCATTCTTAGTAGACTCTAAGCCAATCTTCTTCATGTTCGACCCTTGCCACCTCATAAAAAGCTTGCGAAATAATTTCATAAAATATGATATTATTTATGAACACAAGACAGCAAGCTGGAGGGATGTGAAAATGTTTTATGAACGAGATAAAGAGAGACATTTCCGTAAAGCTCCAAAGTTGACTGACGCGCACGTGTATCCAAACAACTTCCAGAAAATGAAAGTTAAGTTTACTACACAGACTTTCAGTCACACTGTTTCCACAGGTATTCTCTCCGAAACGAAAGAAAGTGCATGGAGCACAACGGCTGTGAATACCGCAGAATTAGTTGGTATTTTCGACAAGCTGTTTGATATCTTCAATTCATCTTCTGCCTCTGAGTTAAACGATTCAAAGAGGCATTTTGTAGGCGATGAGAGACAGTTGCTCTTTTTAGATGATATATATAGAATATTAAGTAATCTAAAATATATTACTAAAGACGGAAAAGATGTAACTGGTGGAATAAAATGCCTCAACGGCTGGTTGATTACCATACAAAGCTTAAAAGAGATATGGTCTACCATTAAAGTTCAGGGAAATATCAAATATTTGTTAACCAGACGGTTAAATCAAGACTGCTTAGAGAATTTCTTTGGATGGATACGCCAGCAATTTGGGAATTGTGTACGTCCTACTCCCAACCAATTTATAATGGGCTATAAAAAATTATTTGGGATCCAATTTATGGAACTTCTACAAACTGGTAACTGTGAACAAGAGGAAGAGTTTCATTTCCCTGTCATGAGTTCGAACCATTTGGTTGAGAAAATAATGGACACAGCGAAATCTTCTGGTTCTCAAAACATTACAATGTTTCCAGGCGATTACAAACAATTAAGTTTTGATGAAGAAAATGCACTTTTTTATGTTTGCGGGTACCTATACAAAAAAAGTCGCGGATTTCATCAGTGTACTCGTATTGATGAAAATACTGACTATAATCCATTAGGAACATATCTTCAATTAAGACAATTCGAAAATTGTCATTTGGAGGTTCCTCCGGAAGGATTTTATTCTTACATTAAACGTCTTGATGAGAAGTTATCCAGCATTTTCGATGAAATAATCGCCAAACGGGGTATAAATGGCATTTTGCTTAAAACCCTTAATGAAGTTCCTGCATATGAATGTTGCGTTAATTTCTCGAAGGAAAAATTAATTTTATTTTTTATTCGAATCCGTATTTTTTATATATTAAAGTTTTTTAATCGAACAATAAAAACTACTGATAAACGCAACAAAATTTTGTCACTAACGCATTGTTGAGTTTACTATTGCGTAAAATGCATTTTTGCACATAATTCCGGCTATCACATCAATTAAGTTCTCAAATAAGCAGACTTCTTCCTTGTGTACTCATTATCATTATCTCATTTAAACTCCTAATGGGTCGTTGGGATAGGCCACTGACTTGTATAACATGGACCGCTGACACTACTGGAATTCCTTACATTATCATGGGATCACTTTTCTATAGTTGTCTCTTTGGTTTAACACTTTATTCCGGTGAACTTCAAGTAATAAGTTCTATACAAAATCCACCAAGTCCAGTTTCAGTCAACGGATTCTCCAAGTGAATATATAGAATAGAAATGGATGGCAATACTGATTTGAGATCTCTTCTGTCCCCCATACCTACTTCTAGGGATAAGCAAACAAAAATTTCACAATTTTATTTCCTGAAAAATCTTTAATGAATATTTGATATTATAGGAGATCAAGCAGTTAATCAGTACGATTACATGAATACTTGAGTACTTGACTTGAAACTCAAGTAAGGATTTTGGTGGAATTAATTTCAATTACCTCACTTGAAATTTTCTTGAAATTTAACAAAAATCACAACCTGAATTGTCAACGATAATCTTTTGTTTCTCTTTAACAGTTTCATAACTCGCAGAAATGAAAATGTACTGCAGTTGCGTTTACATGAATTTTTTCAAGTAAATTGAATAACAATTTTGTGATTTACTTGACGTCAATGCGCGTTCACATGATATTTTGATTACTTGATCTGTAATTGTTATATGTAAACGTACTGCATGTTATACATGTCAGTGGGATAGGCGGAAAAAATTAAATGTTGCAAGTTTTAGGTGTGTTGAGGAACTGTGCATAGATAGCCAATTCCATTAAATTAAATTAAGCTAAGCAAGATAATGATACATATCAGCAATTTCACAATAAACTTTCACCCATCATCATCACAGACATGTATGCAGTTTTAGTCAACTTGAAGAAAGCGATAAATCAAGCGAAAAACAACGGGCCTCACTCCCTTGAGGTAGGCCAAGCCAAAACATGAAGACTCTACAAGTTAGGAAGCAGAGGAGATTTCAGACTGTTTTCAACTAGAAAAGGAAAGAAAGAAAAAAAAGTAACAAAAACATCAAACTCTTTAAAAAATTTACAAATAAAGACAAGCGCAAATTACATGCAACGAATCAGAGTAACAAATGATTCATTTTCGTAAATAAATGAGAAGGGGTGGGCGTAATTTTCAGATTTTACTCTTATGTAATGTGCCCGCGTTTTTGTCAAAGCACGTTTTTTCTGAAATTTTGAGATGCCAACCAAAGTTGGTCCCAAACTTGTTGCTGTAATCCTATGATATTTGAACACAACGTTCCCAGAAGCGACAAAATTCAGAGGAAATCCAGAAAAGATACTCGCGCGTGCGAATATCTTTCCTAGATTTACTCTTAGTTTGAATTCTTCATGATGGTTAGTACATTGGAATTTGGCGATGGTAGATTTACATCTTATGGGAACGTGTATCATCCAGAATGAAGTTCGGGCGCAACCCAATTGTGCCCAATTTATATGCATATGAAGAAAGGTGTAGCTCAAGGACTCCCTTAAATGTGTCTGTAACTAACGATTGTTAAGTTGTAAAAAATGATTTTTAAGCCACATCTTTCTTTATATGCATATAAACTGGGCACAGTTGGGTTGCACCAGAACTTCATCCTGGATGACAGATTTCCATCAGATGTAAATCTACCATCATAAAATCACATGTACCAAACAGTACATATATTTAACAATTTGTAAATTTTATATAATTTATATATTTGTAGAATATCATTATAAACATTTTTACAATTTCCGGATTTTGGCATTTATGTATTTTGTCGTTTCTGAATTTTGTCATGTTCTTATTTTTTTATATATATAATGTCTGTAGTAAAATCGTACGCCGTTATACCTTATTACTCAAAGAAACCAATATTGGTTTGTAGGGACCCAAACAAATTCAATTAAAATTTTTCGACGGAAAGAAATAAGGACTTGCAATAATTCTAAATTATAAACAAAAGAAGGAGCTACCGCGCATCCATATCGGGACGTTTTGCGGTGGTGTTTTTCTTCTGTTTGTAATTCAGAATGATAACAACTGTTAAGTTCTTTCCATTGAAAATATTAGTTTATTATATTTTCTTTCTGTCTTCTCAAGTAATATGCAATAAAATACCAAATACTTTTTCTTCTCATTCAATTGGTGCTAGGGCAAACAAAAGCCTTTATTAAGTTTAGACTGATGGTGGATATGCCTCTTGGGGAAACCAGCCATCGAAAATAAATGGTTAACGATCCATATGCAGTACCTCAAAAGGTGGATTGGAAATTTGCAAATATATTTTTTAAAATACCATAATTTTCCGACCGTCGATTTTCAGCAAACCTATAGGATTTAATCCAGTCATAATTATTTCGTAGAAGTCTCTTATTCACTTTTTACGTCGTACATTGACTGAATTTTGGTGAACGAAAGAACATAAAAAAACTTCCTTTACTTTTTTTTTTAAATCTATTTTCATACACACATTTTTCTATTATAAATATTTAGATCAAAACTACTATTTAGATAGATTTCTAATAAACTTCGAAATCCACAGCTTCAATTTTACACTTAGTCAATTCGTGGATTGGTGTTCCCAAAAGTTTTTTGTATGTGACGGTATCAGTATATGTATATATATTCTGTAGATTTAATAGACAAAATTAAAGACGTAGAGATTCCAAAAAATGTCAAACTAGTCTCATTTGATTTTACTAATCTTTTACAAACAGTCTCTGTGTGAAGTGTAAAGATATTAGTAAGAAGATTATTAATCCGTCTGGTTTAACCAAGTCAACCAAAATTATTTTACATTTAATAACAAATTATATTAACAGAGAGAAAGAAATTTCTCTTTGACCAGAGTATTAGACAAAGAATCTTGGCAAGCCGCAAAGGTAGCAAAGATTTCTGGTCTCTCGTCAAAACCATTAGGAACAACTTCACCCCTTCCTCAATACCTTTACTACTTAACAATGGTGAAGTCGTAGTTGACTCCCTGGATAAGGCTAATATTCTGCCTGCTAGATTCGCTGCAAATTCTCGACTTCTACCCACTTCACAGACACCTGTTTTGCAACCTCCATGTGGATGTGTACAAGAGCTGATACACATTCGTACGAGAGATGTGTTCAAGGTACTTAAGGGATCGACGTATCGAAAGCTGCGGAACCTGATGGTTTCTAGCCCCTCTTAATTAAAAGCTGCGCCTCATCCTTGGCTAAACCTCAGCGCAAGCTATTCTTATTCGACAGGAATCTTTCCAACAGTTTGAAAACTAGCTCAAGTTCAGCCTATTCCCAAAAAAAGAGAGAGTAGCGATCCCTCAAATTATCGACCAATTGCAATTACTTCGCTTCTCTCGAAGGTTTTTGAATCTATCATTAACTTCAAATTAATGAAGTATCTAGAAACTCATCAACTCACAAACGATCGCAAATATGGCTTCCGGACTTTTCTTAGGGAACGTTGGAACCGTAGTCTCCACAATTTTGGTGAATTCAAAATGGTTGATTTGGATATTTCAAAGACCTTCTTCTATTATGGATAGAAAGTTTTCTATCTGGTCGCTAAATACGTGTTGTATTAGATGGCAATACATCTGAACCTCACCCTATAAATGCCGCTGTGCCTCAGGGTTCTGTTATCTTTTTCTTCCTAATTTACATTAATGATCTGCTTTGCATTTCCGAAAAGGTGTAAGAAATACAAATCCTACAAATCCTATATCAGACCTAGAATGGAATACAATTCTCACAGCTGGGCTGGGGCTGGTCGTACAGCCTTAGCTTCATTGGATATTGTCTAAAAGAGAGCCATTAAGCTCATTGGTGATTTAGCAATAACTTGTCACATCGATTAACTCGAACACCGCCACAATGTTGGATGTCTTTCTAGTCTAATCCCTTGTAGATTAATTCCTGCACGCAATACTGGCGCATATTCTCTTACCCTTAAAAATACTTTCGGACGTACACTAAAATTCCGTGATGCTTTCTTATCCCGAACTGTGCGAATGAGGAACAGTCTACTATCTTCAGCGAAGATTCAAGAGTGACATACATTGGCATCTCCGCCACTTTCCTCATGTCCCCTAATCCTTTCCCTATCCCTTTCCTGCCATGCTGTGCTTTGCATCATAGGGTATCTCCTGAGCTTGGCAATAAAAAAAATAGCCCCCGTAATAGCGTTATAGTCCCAATCTGATCAGATATCTGAAATTATCGAGATATCGCAATACACACATGTGCCCAAAATTATTAACTTAGAGGTACATAATTATTGCCTGCTTAAGTGCAACGTAAACAAGTCATGTTACACGTGAAATACGTAAGTTATGAGGTTCATGGTCAGACGACGGTGGGAGTGTTTATAGCTGTAACAACAAAAAAGAAGACTTGCAATAACAAAATTCAATTGTTAAAATTAAAAGTATAAATCAGTTACAAGGTTTGGGAATTGTGTGCATCCTACTCCCAACCAGTTTATAATAGGATATAATTCATGTGACTTCTCCAAACTGGTAACTGTGAACCAGAGGAAGAAGTTCATTTTTGCCATGAGCTCGAGCCTTTAGGTTGAGAAAATAATAGAAACAGCGGGACCTTCTAGTTTCCAAGCGATTACAAACAATTAAGTTTTGATGACGAAAATGGACTTTTTATGTTTGCTAGTATCTATATACAAAAGTCGCTGATGAAAATACTGACTATAATCTATTAGGGACATATCATCAGTTACAAGTCGAAAATTATCATTTGGGAGGTTCCTCCGGAAGGCTTTTATTTGTACATATTAAACGTCTTGATGATCCAGTATTTTCGAGGCCATAATTGCCGAACGTGGTATAAATGGATTTTTGTTTGAAATCCTTTATGAGGTTCCTGCATATAAATGTCGCGTCAATATCCCGAAAGAAAAATTAATTTTATTTTTTATTCTAGTCCGTTTTTTTTTATATATTGAAGTTTTTAATTAGAAAATAAAATGTACTGATAAACGCAACAAAATTTTGTCAGTAACACATTGGTGAGTCTTACTATTGAGTAAAATGCATTTTTTGCACATAATTCCGGCTTTCACATTAATTAAATTCTCAAATAAGTAGACTTCTTGTGTTCATTATTACAATATCATTTAAACTTCTAATGGGTCGATCGGATAGGCGGACAAATTAAAATGTTGCAAGTTTAGTTTTAGTTTGGCATAGAATGCTAATTCCATCAAATTAACTTATTTTAAATTATTTATTTTTAGAAATGCTACACTTTCATATAAATAAGATAATAATATGCATGTAATGAACAATTTCACATTAAACTTTATCCATCATCATCACAGACATGCATGCAGTTTTAGCCAACTAGCCAAACAACAAGCCTCATTCCCTTTAATATATTTTAATATGTTTAATTGATAGATCAATAGAACAAATATTTTAACATAAATAAGTAGCAAAGTGCTTAGTTTCACTAGTTTAGTATCTATTTAAAAGTAGAGGACAATAAATGTAATAATAGTGAAAATTAAGGTCTCTACAAGACTTATAAAATAAATTTCAATTTTTTAAAAGAAGAAATCATGAAATTTGTGATGAGAATATTAGAAGAAAATAAATTTAGAAGAGTAGGAAACCACATTTGGACAGTTTGACAGCTTTGATAGTGGACCTCGATCAGATCTTTCAGTAAAAGCAGAACTCAGAGTTCATGATGCCGACCAAATTGCTGCCTTGAATTGTGAAGTTCACAGTAAACACAGGTCACGACTAATATACCATTGTACAATTATATATTTTGATAAGAAGTCTTATTTTATTGATGAAAACCAAATCTAAAAATAAATTGGAAAACAAAATAAATTCTGACAAGACGGGAGAAATTAATCAAACACCAAATGCTACTCTCGCAATGTTCTTGACTATTACCACAATGATGAAGATCTATTGTTAAGGCCATGATATGAAAGACAGCTTCGTCTTAATATTGATTCTTCGAGTCTAATTCGAACAGAGCTGTATCTGCGAAACATTACACCGGTATAGCCATCGAATGATTGAAAAAATTCCTAAAAAATGGTAACTGAATTTTAATATGTATGTCGATTGTGATCACCTTACCTTGAAATATGAGATGTTTGACCGAATTTCTAATTTGAATGATTGCAATTCAATAAAATACTGAAAATAGCTTGGGTAACACAAGCGTTTCTATCACTTTTTACGCAAAAAATATTTTACCGAGACGATTGTCTTGAACAACGAAGCCAGCAGGATGAACCTGTATGTACCCACTTAAAAAGAAATATTAGGTCGTGATAACAAAATAATAATTATTCATTACCCATAATTCTTCCACTTGAACTCTTTCACATCCTATATACATTCAATTCTCGTAAGTTTGTTGAAAACATCTGGATCACTTTCAATTAAACACAAACTTCCAGGACTTTCAGTCATATTTATTCCTTATTTCGTGTCTCAAAAATAATAATCGTAAAACAACCATTAAATAAGTATCTAATAAATAACTTTTTGGAAAGGTTTTATTCAATGAGAACAATAAAACGACATTTGACATTTCTCCGAGCTACACTATCAAAAGATTTCAAACTTTTATATGGTTTACGAGCGAGGTCGCAAGCATGTATTGTTCACTTTATTGGTTTACGAGGGAGGTCGCAAGCATGTATTGTTTTATTTTCGAGAGCATGCTATCTACTTTTGGCACATCTGTTTCCCTATGGTACTTTTCACTTCCTCTTATGTGAAAAAAAATATTTGAGGTTATGTGAAAAAGTTTTAGGTTATGTTTGTTTTCATTGCCAATGAGGGGTTTTCAGTTGCTTGTTCTAAGTTGGGCTACTGTAGAATATATATACTGTGACATAGTCATACATCTCAAGTAACATTAAAGTATTTAGTCTGAACTGAACAACGAGTTTCTTTCTATACCCAAATCCAATCAATCATCATATCCGCAACCCTATTACATTACAAATGGGAAAGTATGATCTCACGGAAAGAGACAGGAATATGAAAGTGGTGCCATTTGCTTTCATGCATTTTTGATTCAACAAGCAGTCCATTTATATACATGTCAGTGTTCTAAGCCTATAACCACTGACATATAATAAGAATGGACTAAGCCATCGTATCTAATTATAGTCAAAAATGGCACAAATTTTTGCTAAAATCTGTTTGTCTCTTTCAAGCTCAAATGTACACTGAACTGTAACCAATTTTGAAAACAGTACGGCTGTATTAATTGGAATACTTGGGAATTGACATAAAAATGCAGACAAATATATTATTTATATACGTCTATCTCTTGCAAGCTCAATAAAGTTTGACATCAAATCTGCAGAGGAGAACATTTTTCAGTAACATTAAAAATTAGTTTTTGTGTTAATTAAAACAAGTTTAACTTCCTAAATAATTTTAATTTAATTCCATACTATTTTTCAACATCTTTAGTGTTTCCAAACGACAAATAATAATTCATTATGAATCGGTACACAATTGTACGAAATAACGGGTTTTCACAGCCTGTTCAATATTTGTGCCATTTTTGAAGCAAGAACGCGCAGTCCATTCTTATTATATGTCAGTGCCTATAATGTATATGCATTTCTATTGAAAAGACAGAGAGAGGAGAGAGAATAGTGTGTTCTCTATATCGTACTTTCCTCTAAATCGGACACAAATGGCGGAACGTGGTTCGTAATGATAAAAACTTATAATTCCGTCCTTTGGGCAGAACCGGCGCGGCACAGGCTACCACTCAACGTCACTTTACCCGTTTGCCGTGTTTTAGACGTTTCTTCGTTGGCGGGTTTATTTATACTTGAAGTTTATTTGCGCGGTGATTGGAGCGTTTCATAATATTTGTTGAGCGTTGGCTATTGTCTTAAACTCAATTTTTCCATTAAGTTAAGTAAAGAAACATTTTAAATAGAAAAGCAACGGCATGAAGCCTATCAAGATGTATGTGTTTAAAAGAGGTTGGAATGCAGTCATATTAATAATGCATCTGCCTTACACATTTTTTGTTTTCAATAGATGGACGAAAGGAGGAGGTGCATTTTGACAAAATAACGTCTAGAATACAAAAATTATGCTATGGTTTAAATATGGATTTTGTTGATCCGGTAAGTACAGATAACAAAAGGTTTATAAATTTTAATTGATTGCCCATTAGTAACAGAACAGCACGTATGTAAAGATTATTAGAATTACCAATCAAGTAAAAAATGTTTTATCAAACTCAAGAATGTTGCAAGTTTTGCGTACATACATTATTTATTTATTTAGTAGGACAATAAAATAAATGTACTAGATTTATTCACCTTAAAAGAATCAAATAAAAATAAAAGTATAAATAGTACCGAATTAGTTGACTGGCCCTCAACCCTGCTAAAACCCAAACCATAAGATATTCCATTTGTGCAAGTGTCTATATCGCTAATGATGAGTTTCCTAACCTGGTTTTTCTTAATCTACTCATCCCCCTCTCAACCAATCATTTCAAGAACGTGTGCCTATTATAGACCCGCAGATTAGCATAAACATAAGCAAAATATGCTCGGATCTATTATTGTCTCCGCTCCATGTCGACTGTCTCGCATCATCTGGACCAGTCTATTAGAAAATCCCTGACGTCTTCCATCATGCCGCACTTCCTTCGCTGATGTTGCAATGTATTTGAAATTTCTAAGCTTGTGTGATACATTTTCGACTAAGACGGCATTCACATCTCGATGGTTCAACTTTTTATGCCTGACTGAGCCCAGCATTTGGGCCCTATGCTTCATTTACAAAGCCAGATGGCGCTCCCTACCTGCATCTATGAATCAAATGTTTTCATGTAGCAATCTTATTAACTCCAGACTTGTCCTTCAGAGAACCCGCAGCCGATTTGGGTCCAATGGAATATTTAGTCAGGAAACCTTTGGAACTCCCTTCCGGAATCCATAAGGAATACTGGAACTTATAAGCAGTTCAAGGAGCTAGCTCTGCTTCACCTTATGGACCCTTAATGTTCTCCTTTATTTTATTTTAGTCTTAATCCTACTTTAGGTCATACCCTCTATTAGCTCCTAATCTTAAGTGTTAGTTTATTCTTAACTAAGTAAGGCACAAAGAAAATTCGATAGCCCTCTTAATAGATTACAAGAAGGAAACTGCTTACGCTACGTTACAACGGTAGGTATATCGAGTCAGAAATATAAATGGTAATTATCAATTGATTACAAAATTGCTTGTGCAATGAACAGTCATTGTGGTAGAAACTGTCTTATACCCTAGACAGACGAGCTAAATCAATAATCATTCATTAGATTAAAGCAAATGAATAAGAATTTTGTGCATTTCATGAGAATAGACAACGGCGGATCCAAATTTTATCAGGATGAGGTAAGGATATGTCTCATACAAAATCTACAGATGTTATGCCTTTCCTTATAAATTCCCGAACAAAAATGGGGAAATGGATTAAATTTTTCAAAATCTAATTACCCACGATTTCTTTTAATTAAAATGAATTTTTTGTCAATTTTTATATGTAATTGACAGCACATTTTAAATAAAAGTTTAAATTCCAAGGTAAAGCGATTTTTGGAAATTCTAATTACGGACGAAAGATCATTGGTTTTGCCTGTCTAGACTAGAGGACAATTATTTGGCTATCAGTCACATTTAGAACATGGAAATAAATTTTTTTCACGTATTAATTCATTATATAACTTAATTGCTCCAGTTAAGCAAGCCAAAAAAATGACAAAAAAGGATATTTAATTTGTTTCAGGCTGTAATTTTGAGGGTAGATGTGTGATCCTGGGAGTATTGGTTAGATAGATGTAATGCTGGATAGGATGGATATATGAGATGATTGAATGGATGCAATTCTTAGGTGTATTGAATGGAATGGACGCATATGGATGGTTCGTTATTGATGGAGGGGAAGGAAAAATGGATAGGATAGATAGATGGGATGGATATATGTACATATGTATGTATGTATATGATGTTTAGATTCGCTGGGATATCGGATCTCTGAAATATATGAACTGTTGCTTGGGCGTTGTTTCAGTAAAGGCATTGTGCAGCATCTTAAAGAGCGCAAGTGTAGTTTTCCGAGAAGTCTATGATTACTATAACTTCATTCACTGACAAAATGGACTTCAGTTCTTTGATATATGTAGTGTGGTTGACGCTCCGCTATAGAATTGTGTGAGATAAACTCGTTGCATTTTTTGCCGAAACGATCAAGAAGAGCATTTATGTTTGCGATTTTGCTCCTGTCTGTCAGTAGCACTGACTTATAACAATAGACTGAGCGATTTGCTATTTTATGTGGAATAAAAAATATTGCCTTTCTGTATATCAGAGTTTGAGCACCCTTTAAAACGTTTACTACATAAAAACATGTCAAAATCAACCAATGGACCAACCACGATGAAATTTTACACCCGAAAATCGAATTAAATTAAAAAAATAACTTTTTCTTGCATTCAAGTGATAATTTTAATCGGTTATAAGGAATTAACCTTATTCCGACTTTAATTTTCAAAAGGTTATTTTTACCTAAATCCTGCGTATGGGCAAGAGAGACGGAGCATGGTAACCACTATCTTTACTTTATTCTTCATGCGTGATTATATCTGCAGCCAACATTAAAACATCAATGGCATAAGATAACGTTCAGTAAGCGATATTTAGTGTTGGTAGCTCCAACTCTTCCATAACGCAAAAGAGAAAACTATAAAACTTGTGCCATTCCTTCCTATAGGAAAATGCCAATAAGCTCAGTTCATTGCTATAAGTCGGTGTTTAACTTTACAACTCACTGTTTGTATTCAATAGTTTCCCCGAAATTTTATACGAATACTTTCTCCAAAAAGTTCCCAAAATGAAAAAAATTAGAGCAATGGTAGCATTTATTAAAAAAACACTAAATCTTGGGTGGATTGAACATCATCAAAGCCAAACAGTTGTGATAATTTCCAAGTGGATAAGCAAAATCAATATCGTTTATAAGTTTTTAAATCTTGTATCCCAGGAGCATTTGTTTCACGTTTTGTTGATATGTATGTGCAAATACAAATTGAGTTTCAGAAGTACTAGGGTCATTCCATATCAAATAGGCAACAGGTGTGACATGACCATCACTATTTTTATACCCTAGATGAAATCATAGGGGTATACTAAGTTTGTCATTCCGTTTGTAACACCTCGAAATAATGATGGTAGAGCAAAATGGATTGGACACCCATTCATAATATTAAAAGTTATTCCGATTTTTGCATGTCCGTCCGTCTGTCCGTCTGTCCATCCGTGCGCACGATAACTCGAGAACGGACTTTTTAAAACGATCAGTCCAAGACATTTTTATTGTACTAAAAACTTCTGCAGAATACGAAATCCTATAAAATTGGTTATAATCATTTTTTCTGTGCGACAAACCGTTCTAGAAATATATGCGAAAAACAACTTCAAAATCAATACTTGAATAGATCGGTGACCATACGAAATTTAATACGGGCATTCATCTAGGGTATCATCAGAATTGTTTTTTTTTTAAATTTTACATACTTCGAGGGTTTGTGAAAACAAAAATACAAATAACAAATTTTCCTTCTAGTTATTGCATTTTCAAAATTTCACAAAAATGCTGTCCTGGTCTTTAAAAATTCGTATATATTTTTCTATTTACGCTCGGACAGTCAAATATGGCTTATTTGAAAGATAGGATTTCAAGCTATCTAAGAAAAATAGAATCTTACGTGGAAAAGGACATCAAGGATATGGATTTTATCCTTGAATATCCTGAAAGACGTACTTTTTATTTTGTTAATTTTTTTATATTTCATATCTTATATTATCCACTAAAACTTATTAAAATTTCAACTTGGGATCTCAATGGGATCAAGGAGTAAAAATCAAGAAAGTTTCACAAAAATACATTTATAACTACTTACAAAAAAAAATTGTTTCTATACAGGGTGTCCCGTATGTGGTCTTGCATCTGAAGGCGACGGATAGGCCATGCTTAGACAATCAAAAAATTGTACGGGAAGTGGGGGGAAATCCTTATTGTTGTCGAGATAGCTGGATTTAAAAATATTTGGGTATCTATTTATATATCACCCTGTAACTTCTTAATGTTGCAGCCTACGATGATGATTTAAAATTTCGTAGATTGATAATAGTTGGACCTCTGAATGGTGGTCATATTTTACCTCTCCTCTTCGTTTTGAAATTATGATTTTTAACTCGGTTTTTTAAATAGTATATTTATCAAAAAACACGTCATCAACAGCAATTTTTCACATGAGATTTCAGAAGCCCAAAAGTTTCCCTTTAAAATAATTCATCACACTATGTACCAAAAATGTAAGCCTTTCTGCGTTCTTTTTTGAAATTTTCCGGTGGGTATGCTTAAGAAAAACTTCCAAGAACGCAGAAAGGGCTACGTTTTAGGTAAATAGAAAAAATATATACGAATTTTTAAAGAAAACTAGGACAGCATTTTTGCGCAATTTTGAAAATGTAATTCGTATTTTTATTTTCACAAACCCTCGAAGTATGTAAAATTTTAAAAAAATTGGTGATGGTCATGTCACACTTCGTGATTTTTGGTCGATTTGCTATGGAATGACCCACCAGGAACGCAATTCTTTGGGCGTATAGATGCAAATTTTGAAAATTCGATTTAAATATTTTGATACCTTATCTTGAAATTCTGATACGCTCTTAGGTTGCATTTGTGGTGTTTAGGTTTGTACACACTGCGAGATAATGGATGTGGAGGCTTTGATTACAAAAAGGCGAAAATGGCACACAGTTTAAAGCTTTTATTTTCGTAGTTCTTAATTTATTATTTTTACACTTTAACACTTATAAACTCTTATAACTACACGACTTTAATAATTACACCGCTTATAAACTTTAATAATTAAACCGCTTCGATACTTTAATACTGACACCGCTTATAAAATTTAATAATTAAACCGCTTCGATACTTTAATAATGACACCGCTTGTTCTGTCTTCTTTAACTTTCCACACAAGACTCCACTCACAACTCTTCTACTCTATCCGAAATTAATTGGTTCATTAAAAAAAAAAATGCAGAATCGACTACATGTAATTTCTGTGCCAGAATATTTTTATGTTTCCACACAAGATTATTTTTATTTCCTACTTCGCTTTGTTTACCTGCGAAGTAGGTCATTATTGCAATAAATTCTGATCAGCCACTAGGTCATTTAATTTATGCTGACCGGGCATTGATCAGTGCACGTAAAATTCTTTTATTTTATTTATCTTTGCAATTGTTACGATTGCAAAGACACTTACATATGAATTAATTTATAACATGAAAACATTTAGAAAAACGTTTTGAAATTAATCTTCGCTAAATGAGGAAATAATTATACAACATTCCTTCCCCCCATGTAAAAGAAAAATGATACTAAGGATTAGCATCATTTTTCGTCGAGAGAAGGAATTAAACTAGTAGTAATGGAACATAAGAAAAAAAGAAAAAGAATGTAATGCTGCTGGCACAGAAGTTTACGAGTAGCTTGATCATCTGAGTTATTAACAAATACAGGTATATTGATTAACTTAGGAGAAACTATATATTTTATATTAATTAATGTACCTAATTATACATCTTCAGCGGAATAATAATAACAAAAAAAAAAAGAAAAATTCCTAATAATAATTAAAACTAGTTGTAACAAAAAATTTTTTTTTTGTGCAACAAAATTGATTTTTTCATTTTTAACTTAATTATTCTAGTACATTAACATATCCAAAAATGTGTTACAAAATTTTTAAATGCTAAATCTAGTTCCTATAGCGATTCTTTTTACTTATTTATTTTTTTATGATAATGTAATCTAATAATTTGAGACTGTGTGTGAGGGAATGCGGAACGATTTCCGATATTTGTTTTTAAAAGTTGGTGGTGCTGGTGCAAGTTCTATAGGCAATTCATAAACTTTTTCCGTTGTTGGATGCGTTCTTGGTGTTTCCATTGAAGAAATTGTGGCAACCTCGTGTGGGATAGCAGTGAGGGTGGATGCTGTTATTATTGGAGAGGATATATTTATCGTAGAATGTGATTTTGATATTTTTGAGGATGCTTTTCCTTTCCAATATAAATAAATTCCTACGACTATTAGAAAGGCAGTTACTAACGAGAGAAGCCCGGTGTTAGTATATGTAAACATTTTATGAGCAGACTGTACCTTTTCGTGTTTTGCATGCCTTATCTCATTGTCTAATTCTTTGAAATTTAGAGCAGCTTTTTTAAGTACTTCTTGAAAGTTGGGATGTGATGAGGTTATGGTTAGATTTCTTAGTTTGGTTGCGTTAAAGATAGATAGCTTGAGTGAGGAGTCCTCGAAATTTAATTTGGGGAGGGAAAGGTTTGCATACACGTACGTATTTAGTACATTAATTGAGTTACCTCTTGTGGGGAGCTCCCAGTGTCCTAGGGTAAATTTGCAAGATGCATTAAGATGTAAGATGCCAGGCCCGGAGAGAGTCTTTTGGAAAACTCTGTTTGGACATTGAGCTTGTAGAATTTTGTCTTCGTGGAATACAAACAGCCAATGGTTGGGGGCGGTTAATTCCGTCACAACATTGGGAGGCTGAGGTAATAATTTTACTGGACATGTGAGGACATTTTCATTTTGGTTTTTATAAAGGCTGTTAACACATGATTCCTGTAATTGGTGGTCAATAGAATGGGGCTTACCCTGTCTGCAGAGATAGAGTTCAGTTTCTCGATATGTAGATAGAAGACGACATAAAGTATTGAGCTCACTTTGAAACATAACAACGGTCTGCTGAGTAATATTATTTTTGAAAAGATAATCAGCGTCAATATCTAACAAAGCGTAGACTCCATCGGTTTTTTGGAACGGAAGGGGGTGAATTTTGCTGATGTAAAAATCTGGCGAGGTACCTACGGGTATAACAATTTTAAAAAGTATATGATCGGGCAGGTAGAGGCTTTGTACCGATATTATCTCATTAATAATGGAAGTATCTCGAAGTAAATGGTTAATCTGGGAATACAAGGTTATGTTTTTATATAAATTTTCCAAGTTCTCTGAACGTAAAAGAAGTGGGTGTAATCGGTGTTGTTGCAATGCATTTTATAATTGTGAAAATTTTCGAAAGAGTGTTTTGTACATGCTGTAACTGAGATAACATTGTCAGAATAATCTCGTTCAGTTCAGCTTGTATTCTATTTCTATGAATTTCCACGTCAAACTCGCTCATAGTGCCATTAACTTCTAGAAGAAAACTATTGACCACCTGTATTAAATGGTCCTGATTTTTTGTCAAGTCTAGTATTGGCGACGATAGCGATTCAAAATTTGACTTCATTAAAGTGAGTTGTTTTTCCAGAAGATGAATGGATTGATCATCTTGGTTTTCTAACGCATCGAGGCGACTGTAGATATTGTTGGCATCGTCATTATCCATTGTACCAAACAAAAACTTGCTCACTTTCCCACCAATATCCAATAACCCTCGTTTTTCGCGATGTCGCGCTAAGAAAGAGGTCAATTCAGATATTTCTTCCTGGACGTCTATTATATTTCTTTTAAATAAACTATCCCAGAAATTGCACCTACCCTCTTTATTTTTACCTTTGAAACTGCACAAGTTTAATAGGTTGTCATCGCAGTACCTCAGAAAATCAATGGTTGTTGTCCAATTTGTCCAATTAAGCATTTTCATGCGAGTGACCACCGTCCACGTCGTGTGGTAAAATACTGCATTTCCTATTGGTTCCATCAAGACTTCCCTTTCCGGCTCCAGTAGTTTTATGTCGAAGGGAGTACTGGTGATCCACTGCCACGTAAGTGTGGTTATTAGAAAACGGAGTATTTTCATACCTAAGAAAATTCAGCGGTTAGGACAGATTCTTTCTTTGTATATATAACTAGAGATAAAGAAATCGAAGTGAAAAAAAAAAGAATAAGAGGAAAAAAAAATATTTGTTTGTTTTACTTATTTCCAAAGTTTTAATCTATTATTATGTACACGCCGCTTACCGTTTTTAATTCGTATCACCGTATTTACTTCCGAAGGTACTTCAATTACATTGTACGGTCCTAACCATTCAGGAGAAAACTTTCCTTTTTTAACCGGGTTCTTTAGCAGCACTTGGTCGCCAATATCGAAAATTAAAGGCCGAGTCGTTTTGTCATATTGGGTTTTGGAGTACTCTTTACTTTGTAGTAAATTATTACGCGCAATTGCATATGCTTGTTGTACAATACCTCTTAATTTAAAGTAATAGTCTTCAAAGTTGTATACTGGCTCAGGCTCTCGTTGCAAATTGTTAGGAATTTCCGCAGTGAAACCGAACAAACAGTCCATAGGCGTTAGCTTAGTACCTCTATGTTTGCTGTTATTTCGTACGAACATTGCTGCCCTAAGATGTTCATCCCATGTACGGGGGTTAGACTCAACGAAGATTTTCAGATACTCGACCAAAGGCCTATGAGACCGCTCCAAAGCTCCATTGCTTTGCGGATGGTACGCGGTAGTCTGTATTTTCTTGACCTTAAGCATTTTACATACTCTTTTGAACAAATCGCTTGTAAAGTTTGTCCCTTGATCTGTAACCAGTACTTTGGGGATTCTGTAGCGCGTTATTATTTCATTAAAAAATGCCTTCGCTACTGTTGATGCTTCTGCGTCTGGTATAGCAACACAGTCCATGAACCTCGTCAAATCATCTTCGAAAGTTAAGATATACTTATTACCTTCACTCGTTTCTTCTAAAGGGCCTACAAGGTCCAAATAAACTTTCTCGAAAGGTTCGCGAGCGGTGTCTGTTATTACCATGGGCATTTTGTTTTTACGACTAGCTTTATAACGTTGACATTACAGTTTTTTATGTATTTATTTATATCCGATAACATACCTTTCCATTTAAATTCTCTGCGGATTTTATAAAATGTTTTCCACACGCCTTGGTGACCGCCCAGAGGTGCATCGTGGAAGTTATGTAGGATAGTCTCAATTTCGTTCCTATCTTTCAAGATTCGAATTTTGTCTTTAGTGCTAATTTCTTCTGTGTGTGTACTTCCATAGTAGAAGGAACCTTGGTTGTGTGATTCAATGGTATGTCCTGTATACGTTGAGGCTCCCCTGATATTAAAGGCAAGTTATAGGGGCCCTGTTTGGCTTGAGATCGTGTAACCACCAAGCAGTTGCTTTTGCTGTTTTCCTGATCTTGAGTCGCGGAACTTGCTAATTCTGCGCTAAGAGGTGAAATTCTAGACAGCGCATCTGCATTTGTATTATATTTGCCGGGCTTATATTCAATATCGAAATCATAGTCTGACAATTTCACATGAAACCGAGCTAGACGCGAAGTGGTATCTTTTACCTTGAATATTCCTTTTAAAGGCTTATGATCCGTATAAACCGTAAATTTTCTTCCCAACAAGTAGCATCGAAAGTTTTTGACCGCCCACACAATGGCCAGGAGCTCTTTTTCTGTTGTACTATAATTTTTTTCTGCCTGGTTCAGGCTTCGACTTGCGTATGCTATGGGTTGATCTTTGCCTACTTCTCCCTGAGAGAGCACAGCTCCCAAAGCATCATTACTGGCGTCGGTAGTTAATATGAACGGCTTAGAGAAATCAGGGTATAACAAAAGCGGAGGTGTAACTAAAGCATGCCTTAGTGCACAAAAAGAATTTTGGCATTCCTCGGACCATTTAAATTTTACATTTTTCCTTAGTAGTTTGTTTATTGGAGTTGCTATTTTGGAAAAATCGCGAATGAACTTCCTGTAATAATTTGCCAATCCCAAGAAAGATTGGACTTGTTTAACTGTTTTGGGAGTTGGAAAATTTTGGACACTTAAAGTTTTCGCAGGGTCTGGCAAGGCACCTTCCTTACCACATTTGTGTCCTAAATAGACAACTTCACGACGTAAGAACTGACACTTTTCCGGTTGTAATTTTAGGTTATTTTCCCTTAGCCTCTGGAATACTTCCAACAGTTTGGCGTTGTGATCATTCAGACTTTTTCCATAGATGACAATGTCATCTAAATAAACGAAACATTTAAATCCCTGCAAACCCGTCAAGATATGGTTCATTATGCGTTGAAACGTTGCTGGTGCTCCGGTGAGTCCAAAAGGCATCCGTTTAAACTCATAATGTCCATAATTAGTGCTGAAGGCAGTTTTTTCTCTGTCTCGTTTATCTACTTGTATTTGATGATAACCACTTGCCAAATCTAAAGTTGTGAAGTATCTTGCGTGACCCAACTGATCTAAGATTTCTTCTATTCTCGGTAACGGGAAAGCGTCTTTGACAGTAACTTCATTTAACTTGCGGAAGTCGACGACAATTCTCCATCGTTTGGTACCATCCGAGCCAGGCTTTTTTGATACTACTAGTAATGGGGAGTTCCATGGGCTTTTACTGGGAGTGATGATATCATTTCTGAGCATTTCCTGCACTTGTTCGTTTATTATCTCCTTTTGACTCTGTGGTAATCTGTAATTCTTCTGGTTAATTGGTGCCTGGTTTTCTTTTACCTGTATTTTATGTTTTAGTACTGGAGTGTACGTCAAAAGATCATCTTTTAAATGAAATATATCCTCATAATCTTCACAAATTTCCCATATTTTGCCCCTCTCCTCAGGGTTTAATTCTTCATCTAGGCTTATTTCTTCATGTAGTTTTTGCAATCGGTTAATATCGCGATAAATTCTTTGGCAAGTACTATTCTTCTTTACTACAGTTTCTGTTCCACTGCGTTTATTTCCTTACTTTCATTCACCATTTTCTTCTTTAGTTTCTCAACTTTTCCTTCACTAAGTCTTACAATATCATAATCTTCCAGTTTCTCAATCTTGGGATTAATATTTTTCAGTATAACCGCCATTTCGTTGATGTTTACTATGCTTATAACAATGTGTTGGTCCTTTGGATGCACTATACAATTTGAAATAAACACTCCAGGGCTTAGCTCTTCGGCTAAACAAATCAAATCTCCTTCATTTGAACAAGCTGTCTTGACCAAAACTTCTGATCGAGCAGGGATATGAACTTCTCTCGAAGTCAACTCATTTTCCTTATGGAACTGAACATTAGTAAATTGTTCAGGGCTGCTCTCTTGTTGCGAGTCTTTTATTTGATCAGCTAGCATAATGCGGGCAGACTTTTGTTCAGCATGTCTTAGCTTGCCGAGATTGCGGGTTACTCTCTGAGTCTCCTTCCCACAATCCAACTTTGGACTAGCCTTGGCACTTGAACTTTCTTCTGAATGCGTAGCAGTTTCTTCAAATGGTACTTCGAATTCTACTTTATTGATTTCCGTGCGAGGAAAAAGTAGTCGTTTTCTAGGACCTTCAACATTACAATTTTCTTGGAGAAAGTCATTTCCTAACAATTGATCTTCCGGAATGTTAGTACCCGTACTTACTACATTTAATTTACAGGGTAACTCTGATTTCAACACAAAAGTTCCTGTACAAGTCCCTAAAGTATTTTCTTTGCCATGTACTGAATTTATTCGAATTTGTTCATTCTTATTTACTTTGGTTCCCGTCTTCAGTACGTTTTCCTTAATAAGAGTTACCTGGGAGCCAGTATCTATCAAAAATTTCGTTTCACGCTTTTTACTTACATTTAACGGCAACTTAACTACAGAGTCATGAGGAGTTTGCGATTCAAAATTTCTTACTTCGTTAAGGTTCTTTTTTATGTCTAAGAAAGTTACTGCCGATCGGGGTGCGATCCGATCGGCGCCGTCAAGTTTCCCGAGTTTTCTTGTTTTTCTTCCCATCGTCTTTTCGTAGCGCAATTAAATACTGTATGGCCATGCCTTTCGCAGAAATCGCAAGTGACCATTACCTGTCTTACTTCCGAGGGTCGATCACTTACTCGCCTACAGCTTCTTGCATCGTGACCCGAAGTCTTACACCTTTGACAATAGATCGAGTTATCGGAGGCTCTGCAGTCTCTACTCAAATGATTTGGTTGTCCACACTTAAAGCATGTAATGGGGGCTGAGTTTCGTGGAGGAGCACCATATGCGGTACGTCTAGGATACTGGAAACTTTCATATCGTGTTCGGGGCGGGTGATTTTGTTGTTGGTATTGATAATCTTGTGGATATATGGGTACACTTGGACGTTCTGAAAAGTGTGAAAAAGGTCTACGGCTATTTAGCCCATTCCTATTTATTTCACTTTGGCCAGGGAGGTTATTTACACCACCAAAAGGGAAGTTATTGGAGTTTACACCACCAAAAGAGAAGTTATTGGAGTTTACACCACCGTAAATTTGATTTTCCGTGTCTTCCATAAAGCAAACCTTTTTTATTAAATCTGTAAAGTTTGAACTATCTGACATGCAGGCATATTGCTTGAGTGTCATACTTAAAAGTCCTCTCCTAAAAACTTGTGTGGCCATATTTTGATATTCTTTTATCATTGGCTCTGGATCTGTTTTGCATTTTTGTCTCAAGTTCAGCTCGCATTCTTCTAGACGTTGTTTTACTCGTTGACCAAACTGTCTCACCGTTTCTCCATTGAGTTGTCTACAGCTTTGCATGTCATGGGTGAGATCTGCTAAATTTTTACAGGGGAAGTAATAGGCCGTTAAGGTCTCCTGCAATTCCTCCCATGTTTTGAAACTGGTATTCTTGCAAATCTCATAAGGAATTTTGCGCAATTTTAGTTTGGGGAGAAAAGATAAGAAAATTGCCTTCTCTTCTTCATTCAAAGAATTGCAATACGCCTGTGAAATATTCAAAAACACATGTAAATCGGATTCTGCTGTTGAAGATGGCTCACCGGAAAATATTGGCACTATTTTGTTTATGGTATCTATTATGGTGGACGTTGGTTCGTAGTGAAAAGTCTTGCTAAGACTGGTGCTATTATCGGGGTTAGACATTGTCCCAGAAAGAGTTGGAGTTTGTGTTATTTCAGAAGGTGGAGAAGTTACTTGAAAGTGTTCTAAGTCAGTGAAAAGATCTTGATTTTTCTGAACCAACTGCTTAACTAAGGTGGTTCCTTTCGCAATTTTTTCACAGAATGCCCTAATCTGATTGTCCGTTTCTTCGGCGGTTTTAAGCAGTAGATCAGTAGCCGTAGTTGAATGGACTGAATTTATAAAGGTTTCGGCAGAACTCGTAGTGGGAGTAGGAGGTTTCGCTATTCTATGACCTGATCGCAATACTGTTTCTTCAAGTGGTTCAATATCACCTAGAAGAAAACTTACTTCCCTATTTTTGGGTTTAGGGGCATCTGCACCTCTACCTTCTAATTTGGACATGCGCTAGACAGGCACCATGCGTGGGTCGATAAAATTAAAGAAGTTTATAGTTTAACTCATGAAATGGCATTCAGAAGCTCAAAATTTAATCAAATGGATTACCGCAGAGTACCTTCACACACAGTTAACAAGGAAAGTTTAAGAAAATTTAACTTCTAATATATGTATATATAAATTGGAGCTCAAAAAGAAAAACCACTGATTCCGTAACTCATAAGCTACTATTATGTATATGCACGAAAATATTTTTTATGTTACGAATCTCCGAAAATAATAATAAATAATCTTACGTTACTATAAAAACTATATATGATATGGTATAAATAAGAATAAAGATAAGATACGATATAGTGCTTACTGAATTTTAATAGGCTGCTGGATGCTATATTTGTTGACAACTTTGAATTCTTCTTCGGTTTTTTGCGTTTCAATTGGCTGATTGATGCTCTTTTCGTGGCCGACTTTCACTTAAGTTCTTCCTCAATTTCTATCTTTTTATAGGCTACTGGCTGCTCTATTTCTTTTTTACAATGTAACTTTTACACACTTTTGCTTTTCGTAGATCGTAGTGAGCCTCGTTCTCGCTTTCATGTAGGTTTGGATTCGGATATAGCTTTTCTAATACCAGTATCAGTATTATTAAATGATACAACGCTATCTAATTTTTCCGAATCCTACCGGCTGCGCCAAATGTGGTGTTTAGGTTTGTACACACTGCGAGATAATGGATGTGGAGGCTTTGATTACAAAAAGGCAAAAAGGGCACACAGTTTAAGCTTTTATTTTCGTAGTTCTTAATTTATTATTTTTACACTTTAACACTTATAAACTCTTATAACTACACGACTTTAATAATTACACCGCTTATAAACTTTAATAATTAAACCGCTTCGATACTTTAATAATGACACCGCTTATAAAATTTAATAATTAAACCGCTTCGATACTTTAATAATGACACCGCTTGTTCTGTCTTCTTTAACTTTCCACACAAGACTCCACTCACAACTCTTCTACTCTATCCGAAATTAATTGGTTCATTCCAAAAAAAAATGCAGAATCGACTACATGTAATTTCTGTGCCAGAATATTTTTATGTTTCCAAACAAGATTATTTTTATTTCCTACTTCGCTTTGTTTACCTGCGAAGTAGGTCATTATTGCAATAAATTCTGATCAGCCACTAGGTCATTTTTTATTTATGCTGACCGGGCATTGATCAGTGCACGTAAAATTCTTTTATTTTATTTATCTTTGCAATTGTTACGATTGCAAAGACACTTACATATGAATTAATTTATAACATGAAAACATTTAGAAAAACGTTTTGAAATTAATCTTCGCTAAATGAGGAAATAATTATACAACACATTAAACAATTCAAATTCAAATACAACCAATCATGTAAATCATACATAACTTTGAATAATATAATGTTATAAAGTTCTTACTTTAATAGAAACACTACTAACTTTCGTATTCAAATACATCATTTTTTATTGAGAATTTTTTATTGACACTTGGTTTTATCTTCATTCAAACTAAGTTTATTCTTCTTTAATTATAGTGGTAATTCACAATATTTTGATTTCATAGAGTATAAACAGCAACGTTCGAAAGAATTTTTCCCTTATCTGTTTTTAAACCATCAAGGCTGAAAAAAAAATTGAAACCATTTTAGTTAGGTTCCATTGACTTCATGTCCGTGTAGTTTTTGAGGCCAGCCCGTCCCTTTAAGTCGTACACGAATTTGTCTGTCTGTATATATATATATTTCTTTTTTACTATTTTCGACACTCTCGTAGACCCACTTTTCGCCATCACAGCGAGCTGAAATTTGGCACACAGGTTCATCAAAATTTGAACCGGAAATTTCCATGGAAAACCCGGAAAATCGGGAAAAATCATTTGAAAATTTGGTACAAATTTGATTAGTGATAAATCCGTTTCAAGAAAAAAGCAGTTTTCCGATTTTTCCGGAACATTTTCCGGTAAAAAAGTTTTCTAAATTATGCAGGATCAAGTTCCCTATCAACTGGCATCATTACTTTCTCTCCGACAATAGTGAAAACTTGCAGAAAAAATCAAGCAACCTCTAAGACAAAGTCTTAGAGCGAAATGATTTGCATAAAGTTGCTTTTGTGGAAAACTCCATGGAAAAGAGGTGGACTCCGATTTTTTGATTGGGACATTTCTCTTGAATATTCTTTCTCTTCATGAATCAAATCACTTATTACCTCTGATTGATCATACGGAAATATATCGGTGATTGTCAGCGAATAAAATCTGAGTCCACCTCTATGTGTGAAGAAAAGTTTATTTATACTTTTTCATGCGGCTTGGCCTCAGTTTTGTTTGAAAACTCGTTTTTTACTTATTTTATTTAAGACTTATACCCTAGATGAAATCATAGGGTATACTAAATTTGTCATTCCGTTTGTAACGCATAGAAATAATACTTCTAGAGCAAAATAGATTGGACACCCATGCATACTACTAAGAGTTATTTTAATTTTTGCATGTCCGTCTGTCTGTCCGGCCGTCTGTGCGTGTGTGCGCCCGATAACTCAAGAACGCGTACACTTAGAGTGCTGAAGTTTTGCACATGGGCTTTAAAAAAAAGTAAAATTAAGTTCGATCGGGCAACTCTTGGGTTGCCTTGCAAAAATTTCGTCTTTCACTATATATTTGGACACTGGCTGAGAGCCCTCCCTACCAGTGAAAATTGAAAATTGACTTTCGGCTTTCACCCGATATCTCGAGAACAGGTGTTAATCCAAATAAATATTTTTGTTTAGATAAAGGTCCAATCCGTCAGATAAGCGTAGAAATTTCTCAAAATTAATCCAGAAATTATTATATAATTATCTGAAATTTGTAAAATTGTTAAAAAAATGTCATCTCTTGTACCAATTTCCAGCAAGTGAAAATCATTTATGACCCGATTTCGATATAAATCTATCGATGTGCCATAAAAGGATTAGATAAATTTTTTAATTTTTCTTTTTTGGATCTTTTTGGCTAATATTTTTTTAGCTAAACCAAATATGACAAAATGAGCACGTTTCGCTCAAAGTTTTAACAGCGTTTCAATGTAAATCAAAAGTTACAAAGTATCTAATATTAAACATGGTAATGTTATTTACCCGATTTTGCATAAAAATTACAGGAAAACTTATGCTTACAGCGTAATAATAAAATAATACAATTGTCAACAACTGTTTTAGTTGGTATTATCACGAACACACTTAATTTTTTGTATACAAAACTTTTGCTAGGTGGCTCGTTGCGCCGAAACAAATACAATGTACATGAGTTACTGATACATTTGAACAAAATTATGACGTTTGGACGTCAAAGATTTACTGATGTTAGTGCGATTGCACATTGTCTTATGAAATTGTAAATAACCAGTAATTTATTGGATAATTTTCAGGTAGTGAATGCGATGACGAATGGTGTCGCATGGTAAAATTTCAGACGTTATCAATTGAATATTTATGGAAATATTGAAAATATATTAAATTTATAAGAATTGGTCTTATTGTTAGACCAAATCAAATTTTTTTACTTGTTTCAATTTAATTTTACAGAGAAAAGGAAGAAAATGCGATAAATTTGTAAAATTCAATATATTTTTAACATTTCAATGTCACTCGAGTTTATGGAAACTGCGACGTTAATACCTTCTTCTCTAAGCACACAGTAAAAAATTTCTTGAATTTTATTTCAATTATAGTAGTAAAATTTTACAAAACAGAGTAGAAATTTTATGAATTTACATAAAATGCTTAATTTAACTAATTCTAATTAGTAAAATGTTTGAAATTAGGTAACTTGTTTGTATCTTTTACATTACTTCTTGAAAATTGCTTTCATGGGTACTAAAATTTAATTCTTCTTCTTACGATGATCTCATAGAAACTTCTACTATGGCGCAGTATTTCTCAGACGAGTTGAGTCAAGCTGAGTGTCAACACATATATTTATTCACTTATAATAACAATAGTAATAACGTGTGGGGAAAAAAATTTGCACAAACTTCAGCGTTTGCTTATCTCGGTTCATAGAATATGTAACGGAACTTTTTTACTATTTCTGCATTGTCAGCACTTCCCTTTAGTTTATGCATAAAGTTTATGGCTGTGCGATGATCAGTGTCTACAAAATGTCTGCAAAAGAAGAAGTGCGCCGTAATTTAATATGTGAATTTTATAACCAAAATCGCGACTACAGAAAGGCAGACATAGTGAAACATTTTGTTGCTATGAATTATAAGCGTAGAAACGTGTACAATATTCTAAATAAGTTAGAAAATAATATTAGTGTTGAGAGAAGAAGTGGTAGTGGTAGAAAGTGTGTTTTAAATGACCCTAAGGAGAGAGTGAAATTAAAGGCTGCAACCGCGGGACGGGTTGCTAAGTCATACCGCGAATTGGGAAGAAAGTTCAAATGTGACCATAAAACAATAAAAAAATGCTTAGATAATATGGGTGTACAGAAAAAAGCCAGAAAAGTTAAACCAAAAGTGTCAAGCGAACAAGAGAAAGTGCAAAGGCAGCGCTTACAAAAACTTGTAAAAAATACTTTTTATGCTAAGAACAAGATCGCTTGTATCATGGACGATGAAACTTATTTCACATTAGATGGTAACGAGTGGCAAGGAAAACACTTTTATGATCATCCTCAGGTCAATCCAGATGAAAAAGTTAAATATATTGAGAAATCAAAGTTTCCAAAAAAGATATTGCTTTGGATTGCCATTAGTGAGCATGGAATGTCGCAGCCACAATTTTTTGAATCCGGTTTAGGCATCACTAGCGAACGGTATAAAACCCTTTGTCTACCAAAAGTTGCTGACTTCATCTCAAGGAAACATCGACGTGATAAAGTTGTGTTTTGGCCAGACCTTGCCAGCTCACATTACGCCAAACAAACATTAGAGGAATTAAAACGCCTAAAAATTCCCTTTGTACCTAAGGATGAAAATCCTCCAAACGCTCCGCAGTTACGACCTATTGAGGATTTTTGGGCCAATTTAAAAAGAAGGGTCTATGGCAATAATTATAAACCGAAATCGATTACAACCCTGAAAGAAAAAATAAAAAAAGAGTTGAAAAACTTTCCAACAACGTATTTTTCTACAGCCATGAACAAAGTTCCAGTAAATTGCCGTAAAGCTTCACGAAATGGAATAAATTTTTTTTTACATTAATAAGAAGTAACCAAACTTATATAATAATAAAATATTTTGTTTCTTAAAACAACAGTTTTTTTTTATTACGTATTAGAATTTTGTGCAAATTTTTATCCCCATACGTTATTTATTTATTTCTTCCTTTTACTTCCAATAATTAACTTTGAGCATCTCCACTGACAACGTAGGGCTGGTATTAGTGAAGAGCACTTCTCCTTATTTCCAATTTGCGCCTTTTTTAATTTTCTTGTTTTTCGTGAATTAACTTAGTTACAATTGCAACATTTTCTTGTGCAAACTTCTATATCAGGTTCTTGAATTTAATCACTTGCTTTGTATTTTTTATTTCTTCTGGTAGTCCATTGTATATAGGTACAGCTGTACGCTTTAAACTCTTTAGCTTTCTATCAGTTCTAGCATAAGGCGTTAAGTCCTCATTTATTTCCCTCATTGTTTCACCATTCCTTCCGTTGTACAGAAGTAGTGTGTCATCTGCATATGTATAATATTTTACGGTCATCCCAGCTTCCATTAAATTTTGGATGTATAGAGAGTCGAGGAGCGGATTTAGAATTGATCGCTGAGGAAGTCCAGTATTTATATCTTCATTCTCACTATAACAGTTTTCCACTTTCGTACAGCACTGACTGCAGATAATTGGTTAGCAACTGATTAATTCCCAATTCGTTTAATACTTCGATTAGTATATTATGATTTACAGCACCAAGCGCCTTCTTCAGGTCTATAAATACTCCAATGACATTGTTACCGACATCTAGTTCTTTGTTAATGTATTCCATTACATCTGTCATGATAGTTGTGTTGCTTTGCTTTTGGAATCCATATTGTTTTTTATCAAAACCTCCATTGGATTGTATAAAAGCTGTTAATTGATTAAGAATTCGTCTTTCATATATTTTACTGAGAACATTAAGGAGCGATATGGGACGATATATATTAGCATCACTTTTATCACCTTCTTTGAAGATTGGTAATATGCAAGTAGTTTTCAAACAAGCTGGAAATTCCTCATTCTCAATACAGTTATTTATTATTCTCGTTAATGGTTCAGTGATTATATCTTTGATAATCTCCACGTCTTTTACTCTTGTTCCATCAAGACCAGGTGGCGTGTCCTCTTTTATCAGAAATAATACTTGCTCCACATCAGTACAACTCACCGGCCTAATAAAAAAACAGTTTGGTCTTGTCACATTTTTGATTGGTTGATTACGAGAACCGCACTTGTGCTCCAATTTTTTCACGAGTGAGAGTCCTACATTTACAAAGTGTTTCTTCATGTAATTTGCAATTTGCTGTCTCTAATGTCATTATCCTCAACTTTTAGTTCAACGATACAGCCGGTTCTAACCTTCGAATTACCATTTCTTATCGTTTCGTTTATTGTTTTCCATATCTTTTTGGAGTTGCTTCCTGATTTTTGCATTCTTTGTTGTACATAGCCCAATTTTGTTCTTCTTATATTCCAAGTGATGTCGTTCCTAATCCTCTTGTAGTTTTGTGTTAACTGTGGATTAATTGACCCCTATTTTATTTTCTTATATAAATTATTACGTAGCTTTCTTTTGCTTAATATCTCTAAAGTGATCCAGCTATTTTCACGAGTTCTGATCATTTTAGTTTCAGTTTCTTCCTGTTTCGTTTGTTGAATTATGTCAATAAGTTTGTCAAAGTTTAAATTATCGCAATTATCAATCGCAGATCTGACCTTAGTTCTTAATATTTCAACATTCATTCTCTCCTCTTTTTTTTTGGACATTTTTGTTTTCCTCTTTAAAGCCTTTCTAAGCGTAGTTAATATAATGCGATGGTCCAGATGTGGCCAATCTATGAGTTCCAATGTATAGTGTTATCTTTCAACATTGAGAATAGTTACCACATGATCAATTTACACTTTACCGGGTTCCGTAATTCTTGTAGCGAATTTCTTGTCACTTTTGTTCTACACTGCTATGTTATTAGTTGATAGGAACTCCAAGTATTTTCTAGAATAATAATAATAATAGTTTTATTTTGGAAAAAAATGTACACAAGATTACAAATCTTTTGGCTGTACTTAACTAAAAAGGTGCTAGTGTATTATATTCAGTTCAACAACAAAAGAGAAAGAATAAAAAAAAAAAAATATATATATAAAAAGAATTAAACTACAAAAATAGAAAGTAAACTATAAAAGCAAATATACTATAAAAAAATAAATAATAAGAAAACTATATTAAACCAATTCAACCAATATTTCTTAGCATATCTACATCAACATAACAAATAAAACTGAGAAAATTCAAATTAAAAAGAAAAATGTGTAAAATACAATAATTAATCTCTGATTAGCTAAGTAAAAGTAAAGAAAGAAAAAAAGAGAAAAGAAAGAACAATCTTATTTCTGCTGTGTAGAGAAAGTGTAATAAAACATATAGTTTGTATTCATAATATGTGAACCCTAATGAGTTTTTTAAAAGCATTGATGGTGCCAACACACTGAGTGCTAGATGGAAGCGAATTCCACAATCGCGCGACCTGGACCGGAAAAGAACCCTCCATTAATAATAATAATAATAAGTTTATTTCACAATAAATTCTTTTCTTAATTTCATTCTAACTACATTGTACTAAATAAACGTCAACAATGACCCCGAGGTCGTCTGTCGAGTTGGCAATACACCTGTGATATTTCTATTTCTAACTAATTGAAAAGTAAACAAACTATATGAAAAAGAAAATGAAAAAAAAAGCAAAAAAAAACAAAAAGTAGATAAAAAAAATTAAGTCAGCTCCTAAATTAAATTTAATTAAAAACTATTGAATATGGAGTATTTAAACTTTATGCTTTAATAGCTTTGAAGCAGTACAAGGTGATAGCTAACAATTAAACTCATCGATCAGAATTTGTCGGAACTTCCAGGCTAGCTTGGCATATGTATATAGGGCTTCATAATCGTTGCCGTTTAAAAGTGATATAACTTCTTCTTCTGTGAGGCTGCTTTTTCCAAAAGCTATGACTCTGAATTCTCTGAGGATTGGGCAGATTGCTAGGTAGTGCATCAAGTCTTCATCCTCGTGCAAATTACATAGTGAGCACATAGATCCACCCTCCGTACGCCATGGACTGGCATTCAGAGGGAGCATTCCGCATCTGTACATCAATATCAGTCGTATTTTCATCCTGGGAAAATCATCTCTGAAGTAGTTTAACTCGCCCAGATTATAGTTCAATTTGTCATAAAACCCGTGTCGCACTGTGCGTTTTGCTCTATCTTGCGCTTTCGCCCTTAACCACTTTTCTTCCTTTTCTATAATTTCCGTCAGAATTATTGTCAACCTTTCAGTATTTAGCCCCGCCGGTTCAAGCTGCACCCCATGCTTCTCAGCAAGATCTAACCATTCTTCGAACCAGTATGTTCTCTTCTCTATAGCTTTCTTTGCTAAAAATTGAGGTAGTCTGCTTTCGCTGTAGGAGCCCAAGACCCTAAGTATGTACGTGAAGTGGCATTTGAGGGTGTATACGTATAAGTTCGGGAGGCCAGATTCTAACACGATTGCGTAGTTAGGTGTTCTTCTTGGTAGTGTAAAAACCTTCTTAATAAAAAAACGCTGTAATTTCTCTACCTCTTCATACTCCTTGAAGCCCCAGACTTGTGATCCATAGCACATTAGCGTTCTAGATACCGCTGAATACATCCTGAATTTAGAAGAGTGGTTTATTTGTTCGTTTCTTATAAAGCTATTCCACGTGCTATTGAGAGTCGCTTTAGCTGCGTTTAGCCGTTCCCTTAAGTGTTCCTTCATGACCAGTTTTGGAGTTAAAGTGATTCCTAGGTATTTATATTTATTGACGACTTCAATGCCCTCTCCACGGTAAGTCCAATTCTCTGCGACCGCTCTTCTGCCTCCCCCTTTCTGGAATATCATTATCTTCGACTTATTCAAATTAAGCACCAGGTTCCATCTTTGGCAGTATTCTTCTAATTTATCTATCATATTCTGTAATTCTATGGGTTTCTCTGCCATCAGTACCAAATCATCCGCGTATAGAAGGGTCTTAATAACATATCCATCAATGTTTACTCCGCCATGCATGAGGTCATCGATATCATTCATGAACAGGGCAAATAACAATGGGCTCATCAAGCATCCCTGCCTGAGTCCCGTGTTGGTGCAAAATTTCCCTGATAGTGAGTTACCACCCCACACTTGCGCACTGGTGAACTGATATAGGCCCTGTACAAATTTTATAAATTTAGTGGAGACCCCAATCTCATAGAGTTTGTAGAAGAGTGCCGCTCGGTCAATCGTATCAAATGCCGCTTTAAAATCCACGAAGAATGCATAGACTTTTCTTCCTTTTTTTCGCAGTTTTATTTTAACGATGTTAAGAAGGTTAAATATGTTGTCTATCGTCGAGTATCCTGGTCTGAATCCAGCTTGAGATTCTTTCAATATGCCGTGACTTTGTTCCCATAAAACTAGCCGGTTGTTTGCAATACCAGTCAGGAGTTTTACAACAGCATCCATAAAAGACAGTCCTCTATAATTTTCCGGAAGATTTGGATCTCCCTTCTTATAGATAGGGAAGATAATTGAATTTGTGAAGCTATCTGGTATGTTCCCACTGTCGAATATGTTGTTGAAAGCTCTTACCATCTTATTTAGGAATTCTATAGGAGCATATTTATAGAATTCGTATGGAACTCGATCAGGTCCTGGTGCCTTATTATCTTTTGCTTTCTGTAGAGTTGATATGAGTTCACATAATAAAATTTCGTCATCCAAAATTGCATCCTCAACATATGGTGCCCTCCATTATAAGTCTCCTAAATCTTGGAATTGTAATATTTAGATTGCGTGGAGATATCGACGTTCGGAAAAGCTCTCGAAGGTATTCTGGTTTGCCATTGTGAAGTAAGTTGTATAGGAAAAACAGAGCTCTATGCTTTAGATATGCGGATAGAGAGCACCCAAGAAGCAGATTTTTATATGCTGAGATATGATCATACCTTCTGAGACCAAAAATAAAACGGATGCAATCATTAAATGCAACTTCGACTCTTCGGAGACAGCTGCTATCCAATTTAGGATATATCATACTTCCAAAAGTAGGGTAAAATTAACGCTTTAACTAGTTTCATTCTGATATTTGTAGATAAAATTTTTGCACAAAGCCACAATCTTCTCAACCCAGCATATATTTTACGAATAATCGAGCTTACATAATCGCAGCAGTTCATGTCCTGATTCAGAACAATACCCAGATTTACCGCTTTTCTTAAATAAGGAATAGCAACATCGTTTAAAAACACTGGAGGTATATCATCTATATCATAGATACCACTATAGAACGCAATAGATTTTGATTTTTAAGCGTTGAGCAACAGCCCATTACGTGATGACCATTCGGATATTCTGATGATATCGCGATTGATACGCTCAATACAATCCTCTGAGAGTCCCATAGGTCTGCTTAGGTACACTTGCACATCATCAGCGTACAAGTGTACAGTAACATCATGTACTACTTTGGGAAGTTCGTTGATGTAGAGACTGAACAATAATGGGCCGAGAACTGAGCCTTGGGGCACACCCCGTAGAGTGGGTAGCAAACTCGAAACCGTTTGCCCAGCTTTGACATACTGATAGCGGTCATGGAGAAAGTTATTGACCAATGATATTGCAGATGTACTGAAATTGAACTCTCGAATTAGTTTGGACAGTAGAAACTTGTGGTCAACACATTCAAAAGCCTTCGAAAAGTCAAGTAATACTAGAGTTGTGAAGTTGCCTTCATCAAGTGCAGCTCTAATATCAGTTTATACTTTCAGTGCCGCTGTCTCACAGCTATGATTCGAACGGAAACCTGATTGGCATGGCGATAGTAGCCGATTATTCTCGACATAATCAACAATTTTCAGGTACATTAGCTTTTCCAACACTTTAGCTAGAAAGCATAAGACACTGATAGGGCGATAATCGCTTGGAATTTCTGGAGACGACTTCTTCGGTAGTGGCAAGACCGAGGCAATCCTATGTGGAAGCAGCAGCTTAATAAAGCGGGGATGTAGATTATCTGGGCCAATTGCTTCAGATTTTATGGAAAAAATAGCAGAAACCAGTTCATCAGGGAAAACAGCACGAAAGGAAAAGTCACCAAAATCAGATGCGACTGGAGGTAAAGCCACGCTATTACTGTTTCTGCTGGACTGACCATGTAGTGCTTCAATGGAGGGATTATTGAGCGCAGTGAAAAAGGAATTGGGGCTTTGGGGGTTATAGTCACATTGAACTTTATCTTCCCCATAAACACCGACCTTCCGCAAATTTCTCCATAGGGTTTTAGTAGGGAGATTAGGATTAAGCTTTGAGCTGTGATAAACATACTTAGCTCTTCTAATTGCTGAAGTTGTCTTGTTACGTGCAATACGATAAGCTAATAAAGCTGCGTTTGTTTTAAGTCGCCTATATCTGTGGTATAAGTATTCACGCTCTGCTATGAGCACTTTAATCTCTCTAGTAAACCATGGGCAACCAGAGGATCGCTTACGTCGTGTTTTAAGTGGGACATATTTATCAAATAAGTATTTGACTAGAGTTGTGAGATTATCAACTTGAGAATCTACAGATATAGAGTCGGTTATGGAGCTCCAAGGTAAATAAACACATTCTTCAGTAAGGGCTTCTACATTTATGTTATTATAATCATAATAAGAATAGCTGCTATTTGAAATACGAGGGAATATATCTATGTCATAGCTGAGAAAAAGGATATCATGGTCCATTGTACTAGTAGGACTGATTTGGTTGTGTAGTAGTACTTTTGACAGATCTGAGGTCATCATCAGATCAAGCAACGAAGGATTGTTCGTGTTAAAATAGGTGGGGCAGGAATTGATCACATTGAGATAAACAGATTGCATAGAAAACAAAAACTGGTTGCTTAAATGGTTATGGTGGAGGATATTTACATTGAAATCACCACCTACTATGACGTTAGAATAACGGTGGGTAATATCCGATATGCAATTTTCAAATTCAATCACACTGTCAGGGCTGAAAATGTCAGGCGGGCAGTAAACGGCTGACAGCACACATTTATGGCTTAGAGATGTAACCTCTAAGCATAAGAATTCCATCCCAGGATTACCCGAGCTAAAAATTTGTCTACACTTAAAAAAATCCCTTATATAAAATGCCACACCTCCCCCGATTCTAGGTTTGCGATCATTGCGGAAAAGTTTATATCCTGGGATAGCTAGGAGTGATGATGGTATACTATCATTTAGCCATGTTTCGCTAATTAAGATTGCATGGATATCTGAAGTAGAGAAAATCTCACAGAGCTCATCAATCTTATTTCTGATGCTTCGTGCATTGAGCGTACAAACCTTCAAACCACCTGATTGTTTACACAAGATATTCAGCAGTGTTCTCACCCTGTCCAGACCCGAAAAACTACTCACATCCATACTCCCGAAGGCCACCATCAATGCAATTTTTTACACCAACTAAACTCATTATTATCACACATAAACAAGACGAGCGAAAGAAGGGAAAAGCTACACAGCAGGAGTAAGAAGGTAAAGAACTAAGTTTAGTTAAATCAAAATCGCGACAAGATAATTGCAGAACTAGTGAAAATAAATGACTTACTTTACTATGAAGAATGAATGTAATATTAATTAATAGCTGAACTAACAAAAACATGAGACTTACTTTACTACTAAGTATTGAAATTCTATCAGCTCCAATGATTGCCTATTAGATCAGCTTCAGTTCGGTGGACGGTATGAAGCAATATCATGAAGCTGCTGCATACTGGTGATTCTAATTAGGTTCTCCTCTACTCTGACTCTAATGCATAGGTACCCATTCCTAGTGATAGCAGTATGGATCTTTCCCATTTTTCGGAGTTTGAGCGCTTCCCGAAGAAGAGAATTATTGTACGGTGTTAAGCTCTCATTCATATAAACTGGGCTAGGTGAAGAGAATCCCTCCAGTTGTAAAAGTTTCAGGCCCCCACATCTCCGAAAAGAAGACAGAAACGATTGCTGCTCTGCCCAACAAGAGAATCGTACAACTATTGGGACATTCTGATGCGATGACTTAACTCTGACCCGAAAAGCATGTATATACTGCGACATAGGATGCTTAATGACCATTGCGATGTTCTTGATGATGTCCGTTAAATTCTCATCAGGGGCGATTGGAATGCCACGTATAACTATATCGCTCAGTCTTTGCACGCGGTTATAATCATCTATATGAGAAAGTGCAGTATTATGACTGTCCTTCAGTTCCACAATGATGCTTTCACACTTTGTTATGCGATTTTCGAGTGCCACTATTTTGGTATCAATTCTGTCCAAGATGCGATTCTCGAGTTGTTTGAAGAGGTCATTAAACCTTCTCAGTAGACGAGACTCCAGCTGTTCGATGAGTTTCTCGATTACTGGCATTTCAGGCGCAGAATCAGAGATAACTTCTCCCTGTAGCTTAACAGCACTGCGTGTCGTAACAGCATTGTTCTCAGAGTTATTACGATGCTTTTCCGCCTGTTGCCCCTTAGCAGATGATTTGTTATTAGACATTTCAGTTTAAGAGAGTTAGAACCAACCCGGCACAAGGAGAAAAAGAAAAGAGAATCACTGCAAGCAACTGTACTTTTAATTCGTATAAAGAATTTTTTAAGAATTATTAGTTTGGTTCTATATAGATTACACTTATGAGTTAAGTCACTGATCTTTAACGAAATCGTGGTGCAAACACTATGCTTTAATCAATTCTTTCCGTAGCAGGATGAAGAAATAAAATCGGAGTACTGAAAACAAGCAAAACACGGAGCCGATTAAAACACGTCTACTCACTAGCGATCATACTTGACAACCATCCTGGTTATCAGCAAGTAGGTTTATGTTAGTATCTCATATTATCAAACAGTTTCTATATTTAGATAATATAGAGACTAGTGCTTCTAGAAACAGTTCACCTTTAGCATTAGGGGGCTTATAATATGTAACAATCGTTAACATAGGAACTAAGTCCTCTAGCTTAATAGATCACATTGAAGTTTACTTCCATATGGTGTTCCGTTACAAATTTTATAGAATGTCTTACATATATCACTGTTCCTCCTCACGTAGTAGCATTACGACAACTGAAAATCGGGGTAAATCCTTGCAGATTGAAGAAATGAATTTCATCTTGCCTCATCCAGGTTTCCACTAGTATCACAATAATATCAACGTGCCTTACCTCTGTTATCATTAGTTCCTATTCCTCTAACTTGTTTCTTAGGCTTCTTATGTTGGCGTATATTATCTTTAAATCCATATTTCTTGAATTTCTATATCTTGATCTTCGATCCATATTTAGGGTGTTTTAGTCACTGTATAGTAGTTAATTCTTTCTCTCAGTCTGCTAATCAAATCCAAGTATTTACCGCAGTTATGGCTGAGCACGCAATGATTTAACTTCTTGTGTTGTTTCTATGTAATGCAATTTATACGCCTGAGTGTGCTGGCGGAACATATCTGCGAATGGTGTTCGCCTGCACATTTCACACAACAGGTCTTGTTTGTACAGTTTTTTGCTATATTGCCATACATCTGACAGTTAAAGCATCTTATAACATTTATTTCTTCCATTATATAGTGTGCCCTATACCCCAAGTGGATGTAAAAATTCTCAAGTTTGTTAAAAGTTTTTCCTGGAACTTCAACAATAAGTTTCCACCTTTTTTCCCTTTGTCAGATATTCTCTTGGGTGGACAATTCTAAATTCATCCTAGAGATTGATGAAGTGGTTTAATCCAATTAGGCTATACTTCAACTTATCTTCTTTATAATCCTTATCCAGATTTGATATGCGTATTATTGCGTACCTTTTTTTTGTTGTCGTTTTTACCTCCGCCTCACGTAAGATTTTTTTCCGTATATCTGGGCTCGTCTCTTTACGAGTATATATAATATTTTGTATGTTCTTCATCGATGCTTTTATTTTTATTATGTCAATCGCTTCTGTTATGGTAGTATGTTGAATAATTGGCTTGGACGTGAAATCCAGACTGCCAGCATGAGCTGACAGATCACTCGGCGGACAGCGTTGACTGCAGGGCGGCACGCCTCGGCTATTGGCGGAGAGTGTGGGGAGGTTCCACGAAAAACCTGCCGCTGCCGCCTGCCATAATAAAAAAAATTCGTGTCTATTTACCAAAACGCCGGCACACATTCAGTCCTGAAGGGACCTTTACGTCACTTATCTACATCCACATTGAAGGCGCGGATGGTATGCCTTCACTGCATACCCCAACCACCCAACTGACTCTGAGGGCAGATATTTTCAGAGTCCCTTATAGACCTGTAAAGAGAGACTAACGAGCGGACCTGGACGACCTTCATGTGAGAGGGCTCCGGGATAGTGAAGGAGAAATACCAAACGTGATTCGAATGCCAAAATAAAGAAAAATTTAAGCACAATTCAAAGATAGTAGTACGAGACATAAGAATAATAATAAAATGTACCGAAAATAGAATATCAGCCTAAGCTATCGGAAGAAATTATTACCATACATATTACCTATGAAAAGTTATATAATTTGTGGATATGTATATGTAATAGATCAAATTTTTTGACTTAATTTAAATGTACAAAGAACCAAGTGGCAACGATCCGCATGCCACTGCTTATGCGCTAAATGAAACAGTAAAAAGCAGCCAACAACCAATGTATCGGCTCATATGATTTATATTGAAAACTTAAAAATATAGCCAATGTATACGACCGACGTGGTACACAGTTTCTTTAGTATTATTCGTTTCTTGTTAATTGACAACAGTCCTTGCATACAAATATCTCCTCCTAATTCACTTTATGTGGCAACCGTATTAGTTTTTTTTTTCTTCTTTTATTTTTTCTCTTTCATAGTTTTTTTTATAGCACTATAAATCACGTCGAACTCCCATCTCCATCAGAGTATAGTGAAAACTTATAAAATAAATATTAACAGAGCGACAAAAGAATAAAGTAACGTTCAAAATCATCACCATTACTACACAATAATTAATTATAGTAATTTTTGGTTAATTTGTGCTTACTTTCGTTCCAACTTAATGACCCAATTCGCCTTAAAATTGAATAAAATGTGTGGTCAGTTCCGAACCGATTTTAGTAAATCATTGTTTACCATGGATATTTAAGACATAAGATAAAGGGAAAAATATACGTAATAATTCCTTTAAAAAAATCACGTGCACGTTATGTATCTCGATTTCGACCTATTTATCTGTTTCTGAGTTAATTCGAAATCTAACTGAGCGTGTGTGTACCGATTGTTTCTGGGTTTTCTCATTTACTATCTCATCAATTTGTCCATTGGAGATATGAGCCTTTCCTTTTTCTTCCCCTTTTTGACAATTCAGTTTTGAAGTTACTCTTGATGAATCGAGACGGGTGATTTTGGTATTATTCTTACCTACTTCTTAACTAATCGTTCTGTTCCTTGAATGTTCCTTTGTTCAATTGTTTAAGGCAAAAAGCCGAAACGAAATGTTCTGGATGGAATTGTTTGTGCATGGCTGTTATACACTGTCCTGTTATTGGTTTCGAACGTCCAGCACAGAGTGATCCACGCTTGTCATGATAATGAGTCTCACAATATGGAAGACCTTCATGATCGCACTGAACGCCTGAAATTTCAGCTATTCTGCAGTGTAGGTTAGGAACAGACGAAACGTCAGGTACAAGAACAAGTGATTCAGTAATTCTCCCAATAACGAAGTAGGCAATCTTAAATCTATGGTGTACTTGTGATTTATTTGCCGAAATCCTACTACGATTCCATCTTTACTGCGGTGATAGGTTGCTGAGTTATCGAATTCATAATCGACTTTAAGGCTGGCTGATTTTGTGCGGGGTAGATGAAAATAATTAGGACTTATTTCCTCGCCGATGTCTACGAAATCTTTTTGTTTTATTCACTCTGCGCTGTTGCTGACTGGACGATTTGACAAGAGGATTGTCTTCTTCTTCTCCATCAACGACAAGCAAGAATTCTCCGAGCTAGAGTGCGTGCGACTGTCGGCATGGCAGTCGGCCGGTATACATGTTTCAGTAATTCTTAGTGTAGCATGCTGCTATATGCAGTACGCTACGACCATAACACTTCTTTTACTTGCCTTCTTGTAACTTCATGAGCTTGTTGCGTCTTTGGCTTAATAATTATGTTGTAGGAGCCCTCTGCTTTTCTTAACTTAACTACTTAACTTTTTTAATTCTTCAAATACCCTGTTTTCCTTCTCGTTCACAGCCTTTAGACCACTGACAATTGAATTAATATTTTTTTCTGGCTCTAAAAATTTCGTTTTGCTCTCTTTCACTTCTCTCAAAACATCCTCCATTTTTTCAGAGACTGTCTTTCTGTAGTATAAGCACAAATCGCACATAAACGGGATATTCTTTTTCGTTTGGATGATTTTAGCATCGTATTCCAACAAGGTCGCGCATTTCAGGCAAAATATGCTTCCACACACTCTCTTGCATCCAATTACTAGGCTATTTCTTATAGACTGTTGACAACCAGAACAGTCTGTAGGCATTTTGTATTCCTCTATGCTTTTGTTTTTTTAACTTTATTAATTTTTATATATTTTTTTTTATTTTAAAATAATTTAAATTATTTAATTTTTTATGAATTGTTTCTTTCTAAATCAAATTAATCAAAAAATACTAAATTTGTTCAAGGTTGCTATGTTATCATGGCAACGACCAAAATTATTTAAAAATCTAGAATAATCACTCAATTTGTGCTTTTTTTACAATTAATTTCTTGAATTTTTCTACAGTTTTCTGTAGCCATTCGTTTACAAAACACAATACACATAAGACACTCAACTTTAATATAAGTTATGGTCACTTTTAGTAAGTATTTCTCTTCCAGGAAACTGGGATGTTTTGTTAATTCAATCCAAAAATGACAGAAACTGCAGACTCAGCTTTCAAAACAAAAAAAAATTAGTTCTTCATTCATTATGATGATATGAAAAAGGATAATTTTTCATTATTATCAGATTTTTATCACATTTTTACTGTTAACTCATTGCGTAGTCGACTGTTTCCTTTATCCCTAATGGGAAGGTAAGTCGTGATAAACTATTTGATTACCTCGTCCATCGTTCATCTGCTAAAGAGACGTTTGATGAAGGCTTCGTAGGTCTTCAAGCAAAAGCGATAAACGCCTTTTATTGCGGAAGACGATGGGTTGCTGAAAGCACGCTCTGTCTGCCAGTAAAGATAGGTGGATTAGGTCTCACTAACTTGGTTGTGAAATCAAGATGTCTCCAAGTGCGTGCATTCCAATGAGTGTTTTGCCAGAGGGACACCTTAATTTCTCAACTGTGGGTGAATGTACTGAGAGGGATCGGCATAGGGGAGTATTACTACCTGCTCTCTGTTCGACCACCCTATCCTCGTGACTGGCCGCAGGATCTAATCTCAACGATTCAGACCTGGGGCAGAATCAGGTCAGCATTTCACCTTAAGTGGAACGCTCTACGGTACACGCAATTCGCGTCGATTCCAATCAGGTTTAATCCTGAATTAATAGATTCAGTGTTCAGCAATGCTCGAGGTTTTGAAGCTGACACGCATGCACTGACAGTTCTCGGAGATATTATAGATATCTCTGGAAACTGTCGAATAAACACTAACACTCCACAACTACATGACCTGGCGGCTTCTGCGCGGGAGAGATTTCGCTAACTTGGGACCAGTGACTCTCGCACTAAGTTGGAAGATGCTTTCGTTCTGGACAGCCCGCCTCACACACCTTTCAGCACACTTACAACACGTGTGCTCCGTGACGTGCTTATGTCAATAAGACCTCCGGAGTATACAGGATACAACAGATGGCGAACACACCTCGGGGTGAACATGGGCGTGATGGGAGGGATAACTTGCAGAGTAGTCTACAGTTATCCTTCTAGTTACAAAGATGCTGATGTAGCATTCAAATTGCTGCATCACAGTCTTATGCATCCTAATCAGTTGTCACATATCGACCGGCGGGTTCAGAGGATCTTCACAGTTTGTTCTGGTGAAGGCACCTTGTTTCACAGGTTCTTCACTTGTCCAGCTTTGCAGAGTCTGATGGAACTGGTGTGCGATATGTGTCAGTTGATCCACCCGAATTTCAGCATTACTAGGACATCGTTTCTATGGGGACCAAAGGTTTGTAGTCGGGTGAACTGTTTCATTAGCTTTGTGTTGACACTGGCCAAATCTACAATTCACTTGTACTACATGAGAGCCGGAGATGGGAATCAGAACACTGACCCACAACACCACGCACAAGCACTTAAGCGCCACTTCGTTGACAGATTGAAGAGACGTTTACGTCTTGAATATCTGGCAACGAACGCAGACACATTCAACTGCACATGGCAACCACTATCGTCGGTGCAGGACGGAGCTCTTGTCTTTCGCTGGTGATAGCAGGCCACAGCATTTGCAACACTAGTCCACGGGGCTTCTCCCCGCTTAGGAATCGTTGCACGTGCTGTGGGAAGGACAGGTACTCTGTTAGAGATGCTAAGCTGGAGGGATGATGAGGGCAGTTTGTAGAGGCCTATGATACTACAGGCTGCCCTCGCGGGACTCTACAACGGTATCGGGCAAATTTTTCGTTCGTTCGGCTATTAAGTTTTTAATTCGGTTTCGGTCTCGGTGCTAAATTGCAAAATTTTTTGTTGAAATTCGCTCGTTTAGGTAAAGATATTTATTAGATTATTTTGGAATTTTGGAACTTTTGGAACTGCCGCTTACCCTATTGTCAAAATAGGGGCACGTAAAAAAAATTTTTTGTTTTACATCTTTTAGATATTGTTCAAAATTTTTGTATCCGTTTATTGTCTCTTTTCAGAACATAGTGTTCACTTTTTGTTCTTTTACCTGTTAGTGTCTAGTTTTTGTTTGTTTTTGTTGTCGCTATTGACTGTTATGTTTGTGATTTTTTAGGTTAGCTAGTGTCTTTTTCTTTATATATTGTACAGCCTTTTGCACCTATTTTTAAGCAATTTTGAAAAGCTCCTAAGAGCCAAGAAATAAAGAGCTTATATAAATAAAAAAAAAAATGATTATTTATGTTTATTCATTAATTCGTTACATATCTCTTTTTTTCTTACATAAATAAACTAAGACAATGACTATTGTCGTCTGTCTGGATCTGGCACATATCAATTATTGCTATTATTATTGCTCACCTCATGACATACATCCTTTTTCTTACAATCTAGCGTTTATGAAATCAATTACAAATAAAATGCAAAAGAAAAGCCAACATAAATATTCACAAAATTCCAATTACCACTTAAGTGATGCTATCTCAGTTTAAGAGAATAATACAAAATTAAGGCTTTAAGGAGAGATAACTAAGGCAGTGACTAATGTCGTCTGTCTGGGCCTGGCACATATCAATTATTATTTGCATAATTCATAGCATAAGTATTTATAGAAATGGTTATAAGTAAAGTGCGAAACAGCTAACAGATATTTTAAGTGAGTTCGCAAACTTCGACTTACCGCTTAACTAATGATATCGTAGTTAAGAAGGTAACTTAAATCTAGATATAAACTAAGCTGATACTGCATACTACTACTGACGTCTGCCTGGATCTAGTATTGTACGATATAATTGTAAATGAAAAGCAATAGTAAAGCTAACTGATGTATTTCTTTCCTAATCTTTTAAATGTCTTCATGAAGACCAACAAGACGGTTAAGTAGTTCAAGAGGGAATCAGTCAGGTTTTTAAATAATTTCAAATAAAGGAACAAAAATAAAACTTGTGGCGAAATGAACCAAGGCTCTACGTACTGTCGTCTGTCTGGTTCTGGCAATATATAAATTTGATTAAAGTATTATTGGCCGCACAAAATTCCTTTTTTAGCTATATACCTATGTTTGTACTCAGCTCTTTACGCATTGTATTCCGCAACCAGCATACTTCTGTATTTTAGTGCAGCTTTAGCAAAACGATATAACTTTTCCCAGTCGTGGCCATTTAAAAGGTTTACTAGTTCAGTTTGAGAGAAACTTTCACGCCTGAATTCTGAAATAATAGGACAAACTGCAAGGAAATGCAAGGGGTGTTCATCTTCGTTGAGATTGCATAGAGAGCATATGCGGCTGCCTTCTCTTCGCCAGGGCGACGCATTCAGCCATATAAGCCCCCCTCTACATTTAACAATAAGTCTTATTTTTTCCAATCTATTGGAGTCTTTGAAGTAGAATCTGTCTTCAAGATTATAATTCAGCGTGTTATACAGTCCGTGTCTTATACTTTGCCTCCCTTGTTGCACTTTAAGCTCCCTTTAAAATTGTTTTTCCTTTTCTAAGATCTCGTGCAGGGTTTTCTTTAGGTTGTTGAAATCTAATGGGATATCAAATTGCGTACTTATTTCTTTCCATGTAGAAAACCATAGCATTTCCTTTTCTACTATCTTACTGGCAATCCTTTTAGGCAGTCGATCTTCCGACATTTGATTCAGCACTTTGAACATATATTCGAAATGTCTCTGAAGTGTATAAACATATAGGTCTGTTATATTCAGTTCGAGACTTAGCATATAATTGGGGGTGTATTTTGGAAGACCGATCATTTTCTTAAGGAAATACCTTAGGAGCTTTTCAACTTCTTCAAACGGATTATACCCCCACACCTCACTGCCATAACACATAATGGCTCGTGCCACAGCACTAAATAGTCGTAACTTTGCGCTAAGTGGGATAGATCTTTTGCAGAGGAAGTTTTTCCATGTTATGTGCATATAGTTTTTAGCACTTCCTAGTTTTTCTTGCACTTGTCCTTTGAAAGATAATCCTGGGGTAAGTATCATGCCTAAGTATCTATAGGACTTTACTACTTCTATGGGTTCCTTGTTTAGTTTCCAGCTTTCTGAGTTAGCGAGTCTTCCACCTTTCCTGAAAATCATTATTTTGGTTTTGCTTAGGTTGATTCTCGATGACCATACTGGTACAGATTGTTTATCATTTCCTGAAGTGTGGACGGGTAATACCAAGTCATCAGCATAAAGCAGCAATCTAACATGAATACCTTCAACAGTGATTCCTCCTTGCACTGCTTCGTGAAGGTCATTAATATATAGTGAAAATAGCAGAGGGCTAGCAGGGCAGCCTTGCTTTACGCCTGAAAACGTCTCAAACCAATCCGACGTTTTGCTACCATCCCATACGCAAGCTTTCGTTTGGCTATACAAGCTTTTGAGTAATCTGACAAATTTTTTTTGACAAATTTTGTCGACACACCCATATTAAGGAGTTTATAAAATAGCATACCTCTGTTGACCGTATTAAGCAGCTTTGAAATCCACAAAGTATGCATATATTATTTTAACTCCAGCATTCCATTCTTTGATGATATTTGTTAGACTAAATATATGGTCAACGGTGGAGTATTGGCTTCTGAAACTAGCTTGATATTCAGTGAGGATGCCTTTTTGTTGTTCCCAGCTTGCTAATCTATTAACTAATATACTAACAAAGATTTTTGCTATCACATTCATAAAGGTAAGGCCACGATAATTGGAAACGTCATTAGGGTTCTCTTTCTTATATATGGGGAAAATGATTGATGTCTTGAATGCTTCCGGTACAACGCTACTTTCGAGTATAGTATTGAAGATTTTAGTCATCGTATTCCAAAGCTTCACCGGGGCATTCTTATAAAATTCGTAACTTATTCTGTCAAAACCAGGCGCTTTGTTGTCATGGGCTTTATGAAGCACTTCAGATATTTTGGCTACTTCAATTTGTTTATCCAGTATGGATTGTATTATAAGCGGTTCTGCATATTGGACGCCGCTCCTGTCTATTTGCGGATTCAGAAGTTTCTGGAAATATTGGTGGAAGTCACTAATTAGTATTGAATGCCCAACAATGTATCCTTTGCCACAAATCTCTCTGCTAATCGTCCACCATTCTTTGCTATCCTTTATATAATTTAGCCGGGCACCTATGTAAATCATTATAGTAAAGTGACTTTTTCTCCCTACATAGCATTTTATATTTGGCATTTTCTTTCAAATATAGAGCTTTTAGAAAGTCAGAGTTAGTTTTCCTAAATTTATTTAATAGCTTGAAGCATGTTTTCCGAGCTTTCATGCACTGGCCGTCAAACCATTTTTGCTTGAATGAGGGGGCTTTACCTAAGATATTCTTCACAGTTGAATCTGTTATTGCTTTTGCTATATGATCTAAATTTATCTCATCGTCTGCCAAATGTTCTTCTAGTTTCCTTATTTCCAAATCTAATTTACTCTGGTACTCACTGACATTTTGAATTTTCCAATTTAACTTCGGTAACAAGGGCATATTTTTGTGACATATGTTTTTGTTTGACAGGTCGAGTTTAAGTATTATCGGCATATGATCAGAATAATTGACGCTATCTACTTCAAAGTTTTTTACTATCTTTAGAATTTCTATATATGCTATATCTATAACAGAGGCTCCGGTGCTACCTATATAGGTAAAATGTCCTTCCTTATCACTCTCTGTTCTGCCATTTAACACCACTAATCATACATCCATAAGATTTAGCAACTTTCTTCCCCTTTCATTAAGTTGTGTGTCCCTTGACACCCGCCTTAAGTTAAAATAGCTTATCTGAGTTTTATCAAATTCCTGCATGTCTCCAATGCGGGCATTACATCGCCAATAACTACTATTTTGTCTTTATTAAAACTATCTAGGAATGCTACTAACTCTTGGAAGTCGTCCTCCCATTGGGTGCAATTAATATATACTGGCAGTACATATACTTTCCCTAACCTATGTTCTACAACAATAACATATTTCCCGTTTACTCTATCTATCTTGATTTTATCATTTAATTCAGTTCTTATTCCTATAAAATTTTCCCCTTTTGCTCTACCATATCCATACGTTCTAGTCGCAGGAATACAATGCATTGTATAGCCACCAAAGTATTGCTTATATCTATCTATATTATTTTCTTCTATAAAGGTTTCGTGCAGCGCAAAAATATCAAATAATCTTACATAGTTAAAGAAGCCAGGAAAAAGCACCTTGTTTGCTATGCCAGTCACATTGTACGACAATATCCTCAGTTCATCTTCGCTTTCATTCGCTACTACACTGTTCGCATCCAGGCAGACGTTTTCTTCCTACAAATTAAGAAAATCATTATAACTAAGTAATTCATTGATATTATTGTAATTTTTAATTAACAGTTTATTCAGCTCCTCTATTCCACAATTGTATCCACAGAGCAATTCGCCATTCTTCTATTTAAAGGCTGATTCATCGACGATCAAGTTATCTTATCGCAGTTTAATTTTCAGTCCCAGATTCATCTTTTTCACTTGTTGCATTATTTGAGCTAGCTTCTTTCGATTTTCTCTTGCTGTTTTTGGCAGATCCTTATTTATAAATACCAGTGCTTCTTTCAGTTTTCCGGTTTGCTTCAATATTGCGCGTATATCACTTGCACTTTCCAACTGGACCCAGGTTATGTATCTCCCGTCCGAAGTTTGACTGATTACTCTTGCCTCTTGTATCTTAGGTGGGGGCGATAGCCCAAGCAGGTCAGCACATATACTTTGGACAGCTGCCACTGGTTCATTCCTATTGATCACACCTGTTACTATTATATTCTTCGCACGCGCCTGTTTTTCCAAGTATTCTAATCTATCGATTAGCTGCCATTCACGTTTCTCCATTTCTTTTTGTAGCTGTCAGATGAGAACAGTTCTTCTTGACCTCCAGCAGTTCGTACTTTATATCCTGGATATCATCTTTTGTGGCCAGAGTCGTGGACAGAGCCGATAATTGAGCTGCATTGACTACATCATTTGACTCATTGACATTTTTCCAACTTTCTGTTCCGACCCCATTTGTTTTCGGGCAAAAAATTTTTTCCTCTCAGGCTTAAATTCTGGCGAGTTTCGGTTACGGTGCCTTTTTCCGGTGCTATCATTTGTTAATTGATCCACTGTGATTAGGTTATGTTCACTTTGTCGGACTTTTGTTTGAATTTTCAGCGTGACGCGAGGATCTCTAAGCAAACTTTTATTTGTGTAACTTCAGCGTTATTAAACCGAGTTGATGAAATCAAAACTTCACTGGTGTTGTATTTTGATTTTTTCTGCACAGCGTTGTTTCAAAAGCTTTACAGGAATCGAAACGGGTTTCACCAGACATCTTTTGGTATATTCCACTAAATTTCACGATCAGGATTTATCCCAGCTTTTTGTGTTTAAAATTTTCAAAATACCAATTATTTTCGGTCCCCGGTTAGACTTGAAGACGCATGCCGAAAAATCGAGATCAGCGAAATAGCTGAGACGCGTATTGTTACTGCCTAAGTAAAAATATCTACTTATATATATTTCGTTTGCATAAATCTATCGCTTTAACTGTTAATCAGGATAACTACTTTGCACGACATTGCTGCTGTAATTTTGTATAGAGTCAAATTAGCCCTGAAATACGAAAATAAAAGAACATTGAAATAAATGTAAAAAAAAAAAATCAATTAGAAAATATTAAAACGTCTTAAAGTTACCGCTCGCGCATTTTTTATTAAAAGTCCCTATCGTTTAGATCTGGTTTTCCGGCTGCGTGGAAGTAAATATTGGTGCCGAAACCCGGGGCAATAAACGTGTACGTGAATAAATAAAGCTCCAAATCATTTAAAATCGGAATTTGCTACAATTTTCAAATTAAGTTAGGAACGGCGGGTGATATTGACTAACGGGAGGTTCGTTTCTAATCGGGAAACTTCCGCGAGAAATGCCTTTACGATAATACGTTTAAACTTTAACTTCAAATAAAAGTACTTTAATCTATCGAACTAAGGTATAATACAAGTTAAATTTTGATAATTTTATCATTAACACAGCTAAAACTGGTAAAGAGAAACGTACAGATAGTTTCCTACAAGCACAACTTGATCTTCTTGAAAAAGTATTGGGAAAAATTCCAAGACTTACATGATGGCCTTATTAGCCTTGCTACCAAAGAAGATCGCAATGAAGTTTATTTTATTTATTTATTTTTGAGAGTATTGAAATTAAATTTTGTGAGCATTCCGCTGTTCTAAAAGAGACGCTAAGCACTTTTAAGCTGAAAGCTCAAAATGAAAGTACAACTCCGTTAAAACTTCGAACCATTTTACGGTTGCTTTGCCGAAAATACAAATTCCTCGCTTTCCTGCTTTTCATGATCTATTCAAAAGCCTTATTGATTCAAATCCAGAGCTTTCTGGAACTAAAAAGCTATATTATTTTAAAACTAGTCTCCATGGCCAAGCAGAGCAAATAGTACGGAATGCGGCGATCACTGAATCGAACTGTAATTCTGCGTGGGAGCTTCTATGTAGTAGATATCTGAATGAAATGTTGCTCGTAAACTGGAATTATTGACTTCGTTACCATCCATGCGATTTGAATCCCAATTTGAGCTTCGAAAACTTTATGATGGTACTATGGAAGCGGTCGCTCTAAGATCATTAAAACGACTCGTTAAATTCTGGGACGACTGGTTAGTCTTCATAACCATCCAAAAACTTGATCCTTGTACAAGAAAGGATTGGGAAAATCCACTCAGTTCAGATAATGTTCCTCCTACATTTGAAGGCCTTTGTACTTTTCTTCAACATCGATTGACCACACTAGAAGCTTTAAACGCAAGCACTCCAAAGAAGTTCGATTAAACGAAACCTAATACTTCCAAGTTAACTAACAGGTACACTCCGGCTGTAAAAGTGCATGTAGCCACGAATTTTGGGAAATGTCTCCAATGCAATGGCAAGCACTAGCTATTATTTCGTACTTCCTTTAAACAAAAAACCGTGGCTCAAAGGCGGGAATTCACGACTAAGAAAGAGCTATGTCTTAACTGTCTTCGACTAAATCACATTTATGTAAACTGCCCTTCTTCTAATCGCTGCAAATATTGCCAGCAACCACATCATTCGATGTTGCACTATTTACAAGAAGTTTCGCCATCTACAAAAAATTCGTCAATACCAACACTACATGAACGCTCTTCTTCATCAAAATCTCTATCTGCGCTCACTGCAGGTATTGTACAAGCTTCTCCTTCGACGGTTTTGCTTGCTACAGCAATCGCAATACTTCGATCGTCCAACGGAAAAAAGGTAACAGTACGAGCACTTCTGGATCAGGACTCTCAGGCTACGTTTGTGTCCACTAGTGTCGTCTCAAATCTCGGATTACCTAAGAAAACGGTCAACATACCCATTAAGGGCATAGGTGCAATAGATGCTGGTTCCGTCAAATATATGGTACAGCTTTAAATTGGCTCTTCTATAAATTCCGACTTCATCATTGACGCCAATGCTTTGGTTCTAACCAAATTGGCGAGACTATCGGCTCTTAGAAAACTCTTAAATGCCAGCTATTCTCATTTATAGGATTGGAGTTGGCAAATCCTCGTTTTTATAATACCTCCACTATCGACGTCACCATTGGTGCGGACATCTATTACTCAATTCTTCTCGATGGACTTCGAGAAGGATTTTCTGCTGCACAAAACACAACTCTAGGTTGGGTGCTTTTTGGACCAATGACTCAAGAAAATAATCAGGCACAATACCTACAAACCATCCAAGCTCTTCACACTTACATCGATAAAGATGCTAGTCTCCACTTAGACCGATTAATAAAAAAATTTTGGGAATTGGAAAAAGCAAAATTACCTGCCCCTATTTGGTCTAAAGAAGACATATATTGCGAACAATTCTACAAGGAAACTACAGAACGAAATAAAGATGGACGATACATAGTGCGACTGCCCATTCGCCCGGATTTAAAAGATTCACTTGTTTTTGGAGAGAAACGTCAATTTGCTATTCGAAGTTTGAAAAGAATGGAAAGGCGCTTAAATTCCAGTACAGTGTTCAAGGCTCGGTATATATCCTTCATTAAGGAGTATTTAACTATGAATTATATGCAAGCTGTAGGCAATACTCATAAGTCCAATGAAGTTTTTCCAGAATTTTATATGCCACATCCTGATGTGTTGAACGAGAGTAGTTCGAGTACTAAGCTCCGAGTCGTCTTTAATGGTTCAAGTAGGAGTAGAAACGGTATGGTATTGAATGAGTGCTTATTACCCGGTCCCAAACTGCAAAAAGATGTACGAGCTATAGTTCTACGTGGAGAAAACATGAAGTGGTATTTGCTGCTGACATTAAGATGATGTTTCACCAAATTGGAGTTCATGAAAGTGATTGCAACCTTCAAAGAATTGTGTGGCGAGAGTCTACCTCTACGCCCACTGTCCCGAGCCGAAAATGTAGAATCAGCACTCTCTCTACAAAGGGATCCTTATCAGCATTCTTAATGCTGGGGCCCTTCGTCTTCACAAGTGGTCTGCAAACTGTCCTGAACTATCAGAGTCTGTAGAATCTAGAGAAAATGAGCCCTTCCTTAAATTCGACATGGATGAAACTGTAAAAACACTTGGTTTGCATTGGAACCCGTATTCAGACAATTTTCAAATCAAGGTTAACATTGCTGATCCTGCACACGTCATTACAAAAAGAAATCTTCTTTCGGATGTTTCGAAACTATATGATCCATTAGGATTTTTAGCACCGGCAATTCTTATAGCCAAAAATATGTTTCAGAGGCTTTGGCTTCTTAAGCTTGAATGGGATACACCATTGCCTGAAAACATTGCAAATGGCTTAGCTATAGATGTCAACTAGTACTACTGGAGGAAATCTATGTACCCAGATGGATCGGATTTCAGTCCATGAATCTTTCCTATGAACTACTCAGTCTACTTCAGAACAATTCACGACCCAGGAAATATCCAAATATCATTGCTGTGCGGAAAACAAAACTTGCTCCGATTAAGAAATTAACCATTCCCAGACTTGAGCTCATGGGTGCGCATCTTCTAGCACAGCTGGTGGATACTATTCATTCGTCAATAAAAATTCAAAACATAACAACTTACTGTTGGACTGACTCGCTAACCGTTTTAGCTTGGCTTCACTCTCATCCCTCAAAATGGAAGACATTTGTAGCCAACCGAGTCAGTCAAATCCTCGAGTTGATACCGTCTGTTAAATGGCGTCACGTACCTGCCAGTAATCCAGCTGATTGTGCTTCACGTGTAGTATTACCTGCAGATCTTCCGCGTCATAAACTGTGGTGGCAAGGACCATCGTGCCTTAAATCGCAGTCTTCAACTTGGCCGACCAGTAATTTCTCATCAGCCTTCAATTTCCGACTCAGAGGAACGCACAGTAGTGGTCGCACCAACTGTGGACAATGGACACTTTCAGCTCATATACCAGTTTTCATCACTTAAGAAGTTATTACGGGTCACTTCCTGGTGTCAGCGATTCATACACAATTGTAAAACTATGAAGAGCAGCCGCTACAATGGATCTCTTTCCATACATGAAATTAACAATGCGCTAACCTTTTGGATACGATGTGAACAAAAAATCGGTTTCGCAAAAGTACCCCAGCTTTTATCAAAAAACCATCCAATTCATCAAAGCAGTATGTTAATCCGATTTTCACCTCTTTATGATACTTCGCTAAAATTAATTCGAGTAGGTGGGCGTTTGCAACATTCGCAACTCCAAGAAGAGGCCAAGCACCCTTTTCTTTTACAAAAACAAAATCCACTGAATTCTCTTATAATAGCGGACAGTCATCAAAATACTATGCATCGCGGAATACAACTTACAATTAGCTTCATACGACAACGGCTTTGGATAATAGGAGCCAGAGACTTAGTGCGTCGATTCATACATCACTGTATTCCTTGTTTTCGTCGAAGCACTTCAGTGCAAACACAATTAATGGGGTCTCTTCCAGGAGATCAATCCGCCCTGCTAAACCGTTTTTCTTCATTGAACTGGATTACGCAGGCCCTATACTTGTGCGATATGGACCAGGCCGAGGAAGAACTGCACACAAAGCTTACATCGCCCTGTTTGTATGTATGGTTACTAAAGCCATACACCTGGAACTCATATCAGACCTAACAACATATCCTTTTATTGCTGTCTATTTATTTCAAGACGTGGACTTTGTCGAAAAATTTATAGTGATAATGCAACAACATTTATAGGTGCTGATAAGGAGTTACAGCAATCATTCTTTCTAGCCAAATCTAAGTTGCCAGACAGTCTCAGTAGCCTGTTCACCAACATGGGAACAGATTGGAGTTTTATTTCGCCAGGAGCTTCCACCATTGGAGGCCTATGGGAGGCAGGAGTTAAAGCAGTAAAGCATCATATCCGGAGAGTGATAGACACTGCTACCCTCTCTTTTGAAGAATTGTACACTATTCTAACTCAAATAGAAGCGTATCTAAATCACGCCCACTATATACATTAAGTTCGGATCCAAACGATTTGGAAGTTTTAACTCCCGGACACTTCCTTATAGCTACATCCTTGCTTAGTTTGCCAGAACCCAGTTTACAAATAGATAATCCGAACCGTCTAACGAGATGGAAACTATTGACACAAATGCAGGAGAGCTTCTGGAGGCGCTGGTCAAAAGATTATCTTAACAATCTGCAAGTCCGAACAAAGTGGAAGATACAACAACCAAATATCAGATCCGGACAGCTCGTTCTACTTCGTGATGACCATCTACCTCCATTCCATTGGGCGCTAGGACGTGTTCACGAGATTCACTATGGAGCAGACAATCTCGCGCGCGTCGTCACTATACGAACGAAAAGTAATATCCTTAAACGACCAATCGCAAGGTATGTGCTTTACCAATATCCGAGGCGGACGACCACCTCATGGAGCCCTCAGGGCGAGCGGCCTCTTCCCCTAGGGCTCAAGAACTTCAATCAACTTTTATTCATTTATTTATTTATTCATTTATTTATTTATTCAGTCTACCGATTCACAAATCTTACAGACCAAGGATAAAAAAAAAGAAAAAAATAGTTATTATAAAATAAAGAAAAAAGGCATGCACTAAAACTATGTATAAATGCTTAAAAAAAAAGAAAAGGAAAAAAAAACAAATACATTTAGCTTCAAGCAAAAACACAATAAATAATTACATAATAATGAATTAAGTAATACTACGAGCTAGGATGTAAAAAAGATAATAATATAAAATAAATGCATAACCATAAAGAAGCTAGACAATAAATAGTATAAAAGGATTGATAGTAACATTATGAAATTAACAGTTAATAAATAGTTGAGTAACATATTACATACAAAGTAATAATAATAACTTTGGAAATAAAATGAAAATAATAATAACAACTATAACAGCAATAAAAATCACATGACAATCATGATAAAATCTAGCAATGATAATATACAATTATAAAAAAGTAATTAAGAGAGAGAAGCGATGAAACTACTAACAGCTTTTTTAATTGAGCATCTATTTTCATTGAAGTCAATCATGCAACTACAAAGATTAAATTGACGAACAGAACGAGCAATTGGACCGTTAAGACAGTAATTTGATTTATGAAGCGATTCAAATAAGATAGAGAAGAACCTCAGATTTCTGGATGGAGTGTAAAAGTAAATATGCTCAAGCAGGGAAGGAGAGACAATTCTATAATCCAGCAGATCCTTTATAAACATGACATTACGGATCTTACGTCTTGTAGATAGCTTTTGCAAGTCAATTAATTGACATCTTGCATGGTAGGGGGGCAAATCGACACTCCAGTTAAGCTTCCTTAAAGCAAACCTGGTAAATCTCCTTTGAACACTCTCGACTCTATTACTATGAACAGCATAGTAAGGATCCCATAGAACAGAGCAATACTCAAGAATAAGTCTTACTAAGGAGACATACAGGCTTTTAAGAGTATAGGGATCGGAAAATTCCGCAGCACGGCGTCTGACAAAGCCAAGACGAGAATTCGCTTTACTCACAATGAAGTCAATATGCTGGGAGAATGTCATACCGGAATCTACAATAACACCAAGATCAGATGCGAAATTACATTTGGAAACAGGAGATCCGTTAATAAATATATCAAATAAAACCGGTGAAGCCTTTCTAGTAATGGTCAGGTGCTTACATTTAGATAAGTTGAGAGATAAACGATTTAGACAGCACCAACGAGCGAATCTTTCAGCATCCAGCTTAAGTTTAGCTGCATCAAGAGCATCACCAACCTTAATGAATATTTTTAAATCGTCGGCAAAACCAAGGCATGAGGCAAATTTGAAAATCTTAAAAACGTCATTGATAAAAATTATGAAAAGAATAGGGCCCAAATGACTGCCCTGTGGAACACCAGAAGGCACACGAATGAAACGAGATGTTACATCATTGATCACAACCATCTGTCTGCGATTTAAGAGATAAGCAGAAATCCATCTGAGCAGTGAGGAATGAAAGCCGAACGTACTCAGCTTTGCAAGTAGCAGACGAATGTTAACCCTATCAAATGCTTTGCTGAAGTCTGTATAGAGGACGTCAACTTGACCAGAGTCCTCCATTACTCTTAGGGAAAAGTTAGCAAAAGATACAAGATTAGTCTCTGTAGATCTCCCCTTAACCCTTTTAGTGCCGAGCGTAAAATTGAAGTTGTGCGTAAAGTGCCGAGCCGAATTTATATAATTTATAGAGTGTTAGAAAAACGGTGATAAAAAATTTGTTTTAAAAGATAATTACATAATTCAAAAAGGAACATGTTGAGAACTAAAAACACAAGAAATGTATGATTTGGGTATTTCAACATTTGTTGAAAATTATATAAATAATGCTTATTAGAAATGAGAAATTCTTTTTTTTTGAAAAGTTGGTAGTTTTTGAATTAACATTTATGAGTAAAACACATTGTTATTCTAACATGGTGTAATATATAATATATAATATAAAACGAAAGTAACCTATATAAAAATAAAAATAATAATTTTTCAGCTATTTAAAATGAAAATAAAATAATAATAGCCATTCCACACGAAACCGATCATCTTGGAACCCGACCATCGATAATAACAGGTTCATTTGATCTCACAACATAGGAATGATGGTACTCAAACTTCATAAAAAAAAAATACAAATTCAAAACGGAGTAGATTATGACATATTGTACTAGAGCAAAATTACTTCAACCCCCTCCTTTTCCGTTATTTCGCGTTTTTTCGACTTAACACCGAAATACAAAAATGCTCTACCAGCACTCCCCTATCGATTCCCATAATTACTTTTTTCGAAATTCGCTCTTTTACTTTCGGAAAAAAACGTACTAGATTTTTTCACACAAAATCGGCCATAAATCCGTAGGGTAAAGTCCGATCGGAAATCCGATTGCACCGTTCGACTCAACTAATTGCCCTCTACAATTCGTGGAGGAAAATTTTTTTCACCAGGGTACTATTAGGGTGGGGGGTAGGTACCCCCGGCGGGGGGTGGCTCCAATTCGGCATATTACATATCAAATTAAAGGTCTCGCTGAGTACTATCCGACTGTGCACTTTTTTTCCCGATTCAGAAAACTTCATCGATACGTTTTTACCGTTGAAAGTCCAATTCTCATGCATTTTCATACATCTACGTCACATATACCCCATTTACTACATTTCGCATATATTTCAAATTAATTTTTTTTCTTTTACACGCATTAGTGGTCTATTGTGAACATTTCTCCCATAGGAAGTTATTTTATTAGAGCACAACAAATTACCGTAATAATGAAAAGAAAAAATCGAGATTTTGACAGAAAAATCCCTCATTTCTTGCCTGAAAAACGGCGCTTTTTTTTCTTTTTCTATTATTTACAAAACCATAAAAATAGTATTATTCACTAGAGAGGATTTCATTTTTATTTTGAAGCTAGAAATCTTATCTATCGACGTAAACAAACTTGCGGTGTTATTCGGCTTCGTTTTTGAGATATGAAATTTTAAAATCACCGTCTACCCAAATTAAACTTTATGGGAGCACTGTACTGGGATGAATGTATTGTTTTTTTTTCCTACGGGGGACCTCTAGTACTATTTTTTTGTATTTTTATTTTGAAAATAGAAGCCTTGTCTATCAATGTACAAAAAATTGCAGATGACAAAAACTAGCACTTGCAATTTTTTTGCAAAATTTTAATGAGAAATTTCTTTTGTAAAGATGGAAATTTTTGAAGTAGTATTTATTAGTAAAACACATTGTTATTCAAACATGGTGTAATATATAATATATAACATAAAACAAAAACAATATATAAAAATAAAAAATTATAATATTTCGGCTAATTGAAATGAAAAGTAAATAATAATTCAATCACGGTGTCTCATGCGCAGGGGATGAGTAAGTGCAACATCTCTGTAAATTTGTATTATTATTCAGTTGTTATTCTTTATTTACATTTATTTACTTACCTAACGAGCTATTTAGCATTTGTGGTCACTCATGCATTCTCCATGTAAGCCTCTATTGCATCGATTACAAATTGTGCGTGATCTATGCACAGGCCCACAATTCTTTCTACTACAAACTAGACACACTTTTTCTCTTCTTCCCGGAAGTTTTCTTACTCCTGGTGCTGTTGTTGTACTTGGGAATGTAGAATGTGAAGCTGTTGTTTCTTCAATGTTTTTTGCCGCCATCCATTCTGTTGTAATCGACCCAATTATTTTTGTTAAAAACTCCAACCGAGTCAGATGACGATGATCAGTATTCATTTTATACAAAATGTACGAATTCAAAACCATTCTTGAAAGAATTGAAAAAACTACTTTTTTCCAAAACTTCAGAGATCTTCTCTCGTCCAAGTAAGCATCATATCGGATGTGTCCACACCCCCCATAAATTCGTTATAATTGTGTACTATCAAAGGTTTTTCAACGAGTTTTTGCCGTTGCCCTCTTTGAATAGTAATTGTTTTATTTTCGGTCACTGCATGTGTTGATAATAACAATACATTTTGTCTATGTGATTTTTTTTCTCTATACGCTGCTAGTAATATTTCATTATCTCGGAAATATTTTGATTTACCTATCTCTAATTTTTGTTTTAGAGATGATGGAATATATTTTCTGTTGCTGCATAAAGTACCGGTCAGAAACGTCAGTTTTTGAAACAATGATCTTGCTAAGGGAATACTTGTAAAGAAATTATCTGCAACTACGTGATATCCCTTTATGAAATAATTACCCATATTCAATAGTTTATGAATTACCACATGGCTAAGTCCCTTTTCCTTTATTTCATTTGCTTCGGTTTGTAGATGTTGTTTAGCTCCCCGATAACAAAAAAATCCCAAACAATATCGAGTTATTGCATCAGTTAGAATCCAGAATTTGATTCCCCACCTATGATGCTTTTTATTTGGTAAGTACTGCGTCATGCCTGATCTACACTTTGTACCTACCAACGATTCATCTACGCTTAGATGCTGGTTAGGTGTATAATGGAATCTAAAAATCTTATTTGCATGATCTACGACAGGTTGAAATTTTGCTGACGGATCATAATCATGACTATTTCGTGGTGATAAATTGTTGTTGTCTACAACATGAAAGAATTTCAAAATTAGTTGAAACCTATTTCTTGAAAACATTTTGCCAAACCATGGCATATATCTATGGTTTCTTGACCAATAACTGAAAATTGTTGGTTTTCGGGTAATACCCATTTCCAAAATAACGGCAATGAAGGCCCTCATCTCTTCAATTGTAGTATTTTGCCATACTTGTACTCTGGATTTATTTGCTGGTTCAATATTTCTCAGAAATTGTCTTGCATAGCGATTTGTCTCAGTTTTCAAGCTATCTAAAAATGCATCCGTAAAAAATAAGTTGAAATATGCTATTGGTTCGGAATTTTTTGTTGGCATATGTTTTGGACCAGGGGTTCCCAAGAATAACGGACGAGAATTATATTGAGTACTTCATTTACACTAATTTCATAAAAATTATCAAATGAGTCATTGTCAGTTTCATCATCATTGACGTCAATGTACGAATCATTTTCACTCTCACTACTTATAATTTGACGTGGTTGCCGATTTCTCGGTACAAAAAAAATTTCATTATCACTGTCACTAATTTCAGGCTCACTACAGCTGCTAAAATTTTCGTGTAAATTGTTTATCAGTTCCACTAACTCTGAGTCATCCATAACGGTATAGTAAATAGTATTACAGGCCTACCACAAGAGTAATTAAGTTTCTAGCTGCTGCCTTTGAGCTCTAAGCGCATACTGATTCACGAACAACGATATACCGTCGTTGGCACTTTTCGCCAGTGCATTCAACAACGATATATCGTTGTTCGGCACTAAAAGGGTTAATGAAGCCATGTTGAAGAGGAGAAATGTACTCTTTGAGAAGGAATGAAATCTTATTGGTTACAATACTCTCAAATAGCTTCGGAAAAACAGAGAGCTTACAGATAGGACGATAATTCATTACATCATTTTTAGCACCAGATTTATGGATAGGACGCAGCACAGAGAGCTTCCATTGATCGAGAAACACTCCTGATGAAAGAGAAAGATTGAAGATGTGATGGAGAGGTTGAGATAATGCCTCACGACAGCAAAATGCAAGGATAGCTGGAATACCATCAGGTCCAGAGGAAGACGATGTACCAAGCTTGTTAAGAGCATCAATAATATCAACAACCGATATATGTAATGACCCTAAGTCCACAGATGAGGGTATGTTCGTCAATAGGCCATTATCAAATGGTTGACCATCATCCTCAACGTATGTAGATTCAAAGTAGTCAGCAAAAAGTCTACAAGCATCAATAGTGTTGTCTGCTATCACACTGTTATAGTGAACGCAAGAAGGGATACCATAAGAGCTCCTTTTACCATTAAGAAAGGACCAGAATGTTTTGGCATTATGCTTAATGTCAGTTTCAATAGAATTCAAATATTGCCTGTATAAAAACTTGTTCAGAAATTCATACTCCCTCCGAAGTCTTTTAAAAAGAATACCATCATTTACATCGCACGTTTCTCTATATTTCCTATGGGCAGAATTGCGAGCATTTTTTAATTTAGCTAATCTATGGTTTCTCCATGGATGGCCAGAATTGCCTCTCCTCAATGCTATGGGTACATGAGCAGAAATAATGTTGTCTAAAACTGACGCAAATTTAGAGTACGCCTGCATTACATCGCAATCAGAAAACAAACCATGCCAGTCAATTAGATCAAGTTCTTCATTTATAGCCGCATAATTGGCTTTTTTAAAGTTATAACAATGTAGAGAATCTCGCAAATGAGGATTGCAAAAAGTACTATTATGAGCTATAAAACCAATAACAATTTCGAGTGCACAATGATTAACAGTATCTTTAGAGAAGTTAAAGGATGCAGAGTTAACAGTACTAACTAAGTTTTCACTAACAAAAACTAAATCTAGAAGTCTACCAATCGAGTTCACCACAGTATTAATCTGAAGAAGATCCATTGACAGAAGTCCATCCACCAGACAGCGTTCAATATCCTTGAGAACATTAAAAGGAACAAGCATCTTGTCCTCGTCACTCCATAACCAGTGGACATTGCCGGCATTAAAATCACCAAGAACACAAACGTGATCGTTGTCATGAACCATGGTCTCTAGGATTGATCCTATATTCAGGATATGCTTCTCATAGATCTCCACACGCGAGTTTGGCGGGATGTATGAAACGAAGAAAAAAATAGTTAGGTTTGAAGTAGATACTCGAACACAGATCTGCTCAATTAACTGCAAGCAGGACACCCCCACCACGGCTAAGTCCAGATTCAGCAGCACGATCTTTACGATGAACCAAATATGAAGGATTAAAAATCTCTGATGAATGAAACGACGGGTTAAGCCAAGTCTCAACCAACGCGATAACATCATACGAATGTTGAGTGGAACTAACATAAATGTCATTAACCTTAGTCCTAAGACCACTCACGTTATGAAAATAGCAGGATATAGAAGAGTTAGTTAACTGTTTCGTCCTGCAGACGAGGTGGGCGGTTATATTACTGCCTAAGTATATTTATATATATATATATAGTATATTTATATATATACATATATATATAGTATATTTATATATATACATATATATATAGTATATTTATATATATATATATAGTATATTTATATATATACATATATATATAGTATATTTATATATATATATATATATAGTATATTTAGATATATTTCATTTGTATAAATCTACCGCTTTAACTGTTAATCAGGATAACTACTTTGCACCACATTGCTACTGTAATTTTGTATAGAGTCAAATTAGCCCTGAAATACGAAAACAAAAGAACATCGAAATAAATGTCAAAAAAGAAAATTAATTAGAAAACATTAAAACGTCTTAAAGTTATCGCTCATGCATTTTTTATTAAAAGTCCCTATCCTTTAGATCTGATCTTATTACTGATAATGAGCGACAGTTTGATCCAAGGAATCCGTAAGTTTTTGCTAAATTACCGATACCACCCACGTAATAACTTTACCGAAAGGTGGAATAAAGTGATTGGAAGTGCGCTGAGGTCCTACATAACCGACAATCATCGACTATGGGATCGCGAAATAGGGAAAATTTAAGCCGCATTACGGACAGCCGTTAATGCCGTAACACGATACTCACCCTTGTTTTTTAAACTATGGCCGAAAATATATCCCTTCCGGTTCTAATTACACCTTGTACGATCGAATTACAGACCCACCAATCGAGTCTAGGATAAATTATTTAAAAAAGCTCCAGAAGATTTACAACGACATGTCCAGGAGGATACTCAAAGCATTCGAGGCAAATAAAAAATATTTTGACCAGGGCAAGGTTAAAGTCAAATTTGAAATAGTGTACAAACGTAATTATGTAATATCCAATGCTACCAAGGATTTCTCTGTAAAGTTGCTATGTAGTCATGGTTTCCCAAAATTTTGTTGTATTAGTATTTTATTTTTTCTTCTAAACTGAAATTAAACTCATAAGATTTAGAATTTATTCTAGTTATAAGCTTGAATTCCTTCATTAATGTAGTTTAAGATGGTTATGAATCCTTATGGGGCTGCTTTGTTGAGTTTCCAAGAGCTGTAATACACCTTTTTATTTATCTAAAACGATTACCGTCGCTTTCTCCTTAGTCCACCTGAGTTGTAACTCATTTGCGACAACCATATCTTATCTATAGGATTAAACCTCCAGGTTCTGCAGATTATGCTCACTGGTACAATTAAACAAATTATGGTATATAAATGTATTAAACCTCCAGATTCAGTAGATTATGCTTACTGGTAGAATTAAACAAATTATGATTTATAAATGTATTAAACCTTCAGGTTCAGCAGATTATGATCACTGACAGAATTAAACAAATTATGGTTTATAATGGATTAAACCTCCAGGTTCAGCAGATTATGCTCATTGGTAAAATTAAGCCAATTATGGTTTATAATGGATTAAACCCCCAGGTTCAGCAGATTATGCTCACTGGTAGAGTTAAACAAATTATGGTTTATAAATGGATTAAATCTCCAGGCTCAGCAGAATATGTTCAATGATTCCATAATAGGATTAAAGGTAAAAACAAAAAAAAATTTTTCTTTTGTATAGGATTTTAAGTTACATCGAACATAGGAATTAAATCCCCCTCAGCATTAGGACGCTTGTCCTCACTCTTACGCTCCTAAGCTTCAAAGGCTCAAAGGAAAGCGGAGAGCGATTTACTGTTAAGGTATACCGTCGTTTGTTTTTTATACTTCGTGCTCGTCTATCGTTCGGGCGTCAAGTCAAACGTTTAGTAATTAGGCCTTATGGTTCGGGTTATGCTCCAAAAGGCATTTCGAGCACGTAATTACTGACGGCTGCTATATTTCGGGAAATGATAGTAATGCTATTGAGGTAAACACCACCAGGTTAGGCGGTTAAAAAAATTGTTTCACATTTTATTTATTTTTTTTCCCAAGAAAGGGGAAAAATGTAACATATGAGTCAGCTAGAACTGTCATTTCGTTGATAGAAACTATGTCGTTAATTATTCTAAAGGCAGCGGTCCATGAAGAGCCCGGTAAATCTCACCGATTGATAATTTTGTTAATAAACATATCTAAATCCATAACGTTAAGGATTTTGCTTGACCTGAACTAAAATCGAAATTGAAAATGATAACAATTTTTTTTTATATATATGTACATAAGTAAACCCTAATGAAATTAAAATTAAAAGAACCCGTAATGATAAATTACAATAACCGACAAATTAACAACTACAGAATAAATTTAACATCTAGTGATTACAATTTTACGTTGAATAATTTGCTCAGCATATCGACACTCTCGTCGTACCTTAATCCCAGTTTAAACGGCTTGCAGTTCAGTGGATGACATGGAACAGCGGACTTTTTCCTGAGGTCACGGATACATACTAACAAGGTATGACTATCCGGCACCGTAGATTCGCCATTTTCTCTGTTAATCGATTCGTATGACGCGTTTCTTTAAAAGTAAAAAATATAAAGTTTAATATTTATGTAAATTTATTCTACTGGATCCATTTAAGAACTTTAAAAAGGTACCATTTTACTTTCTAAACAGAAAGATAAATTGAAAAGGTACCATTTTACTTTCTAACAGAAAGATAAATTGAAGGAAGATTATTAGAATTGTATTCCACATTTTAATTTGCCACTAACCCCACTTTTTACATTTCGTTATGATGCATTGCAAATTTGCCTTCTATTTGAGAAAATTACGATTAACACTAACTAATTTCACTATAGAAATAATAAAAGTGTAAGACCAGGGTTTCCACGAAGCCCCGGGCTTACTTAATCGGAGGTGAACAACAATTTCAGCGCACACCGGTCTGAATAGACCTTGGCACTCTACTGACTCTACTGGCCACTAATGTAAGATTGAATCAGGCGCCAGGTTCCATGGGGACTACTCCCTCAGCTGTAAAGTGCATGGTATGTTCGATAATCTTCGTCGACACCGCACTGGAACAATATTGAAAAATCTGAGCAGGCGAGCAGTGCCTTGATCTCCCTGAACCTCCTTGATTTAATTCGGCTAGGGCTCGTCGGCTTGGGCGTGGGAGAGAGATCAAGCCACTGTACTAGGCCACCATGAGCACGAGGAACAAAAACGATTGTTATCATTGACTAACATCGCTTCCCACCACGTTATCTATTCACCGCCGGTCTGACACGCCAGGATACTACTAAGCGCACCATCATTTACAAGGAGCACTACAACACTTCCACGACGTCTCGCTCCGGCATGGCGGATCGGATGCGCAACACCTGCACTACTATTTACTCCATAATATCAAGGTTCCTAATCATCAATGAATTGGGTTTTGCTTGCGCTGATCGTCCTCCTCCGAGGGGGCAGACACTACAACTTCTTCGACCAAAATTCCCAGACATCACTTATTTCTCCCGAGACTCGAAGCTTACTACCCAAGCGGGCACCTGATATGAGCCAGGCTGCAATCAGGACTACACAACAACAAGTTCAAAAAAAATCTTGGTTTAATCCTATCGTTATAATTTATTTCAGGCACACTTCAGTGCGGGGACATGGTTCTGTTACCTCGAAGCATTGAATAATACAACGTCCCAGCTCTACCTACACACTAACTTATAATGATAACTTGCCTACGAAGAAGAATCAGCTGCGGCTTTGCTACAAGTGCCAACCGTAACTTAACCCTGCAATTTCGTTCTTTCCTACTATTATAAAGAGCCTTAATAAACAGATTTTTATTAGCCGTCTGGTCTTAATAAATTACTAAGGTTAGCTCCACTACTAATCAGTTTAACGGCCCTAAGGTACCGCAACTCTATTAACTCCAGACACGGAGTTATTTAGGCAAATCACCATGCCTAACCATATACGTACATAGGTATGTACAAGCCTGCACTAAGAATTATCTGAATTAAATCGGCAAATATATTCAAGTAGACTACTGCCTAACGATAAATGCTCATACGCATAACTAACACAGAAACACAAAAAAATCCTCAGCACTTAATGTCTCTTACCACTAGAAGTTACATAAAAATGAATATACAAATCCAATAAAACTCATCAGAGTTTTATTCCTTACTACTAGATAATTGTATGGCTGTGGATATAAAATTCAATAAACTCATCGGCGTAATATTCCTTACTACTAGCTAATTGTAAGGCTATGGCTATATGATTCAATAAACTCATCGGCGTAATATTTCTTACTACTAGATAATTGTATGGCTATGGCTATATGATTCAATAAACTCATCGGCGTAATTTTCCTTACTACTAAGAAATTGTATGGCTAAAGAAATATAATCAAATAAAACTCCCATTGGAGTAATGTTCCTTACTACTAGGAAATTCCATGGATGTAAAATTATATAATCCAATTATAAGAATTCAGAACAAGCCATTTATCAAATTTTAGTTTTTTCTTTTCTTTTAAAACAATTAAATTCATTTGAGTACTCACCGCAATTCCGCCATCCCAAATGCGCATTTGTGACTTCGGTATGCTGACTTCCTGCTGCAAAACTAGTAGTTAGGGAACATTTACAAAGGTTAATCACTGATAAAATCTGTTTTGAAGCGAGTAAGCCTGACTGGTATATGCTAAAGCTACGACTGCTGCCGAATTAAGGAGACGGCGGCCCCAATTACTAGCTAGATTAATTAAAAAAAATTTCCTGCTCTCCTCGAGGCTTCTGCCCTTCCTTTGCCCTTCAGGGGGGTTTTTTTTTTCTTTGGTTTGTTGTTTTACTGCGGGATCATGTGACTTCACGATGCTCGTCAAGCGGGTTCAATGAGACCAATTTATGTCTTGGTTAACTGATAATAATTCGTGTCGGAGGCGCGCCGCTCGAATTATGCGCCCCCCGACATATATGCTACAAGGAACGTGTGTTACTAATTGGAGCTTCTTACAAATCAAATTCTGCATTTCTTACCTACTTAACTTCGCTCCAACACTCCTAGAACCTTCCTGCCCCAGTAACGGTATGGAGTACTACACTTATTTGGGGTTCTTTACAACTTCCTTGGAATCCTTGCCTCCGCAATATCGCCGCAAGCAGATTCCTTCAGGGTTTCACTTGCCGCAACGAGACGGTCGAATTTAGCTCCCTTAAAGGTTACTAAGACAACAATTTCTTTGTAATTTTCCGTTTCTTCCGGAATTTCACTTACTCACTTGCTAAGTTTTTTTCCCTTCACTTGGTGGTTTCCCTCCTTATTTTCCCCCAGAAATTTGCCACTTTCCAGTCCTTTAAATTTTCACTTTGCGGTCCTTTAAATTTCCACTTTGTGGTTTTCACTTTGCGCGTGATCTGTGCACTGGTTATTTGGAGGACGCTTGAGGCTTGAACGAAAAATTTGGTTCTGGTTCGGAGATGCCAACTCGCCCGTTATTTCACTAACAATGCAACAACGGATTTTGCATTTTTGTTCTTTCCCCGAGCTTGTTGCTAACTCTTCGCCTGTCAGCGTGATGTAGAACGTTTTCCCTAGTAGCGACCAGATGGCACTCTACGAATTCGACCAGTTATGGCGCTGACATTTTTATCTCTATACAGGGTGGTTAGTCATTTTGGGTTAGGTTTCGTCTTGGTTAATTTGTGAAGGTTGAAATTAAATTTAAAATTTTTTTTTTCTTTTGGTATAGCCCCCCTTATGTCGAGGTCTATGAGCCGCTCGCTACAAGGCAGGCTCGGAATATTGCTTATTAGTAATATTTCCGAGGCTGAGGGCTAGAAGTTTACCAGACGATGTTTAGTGGTTGCGACTCAGGACCCAACGCTAGCTGGCGTCCATAATGCACGGGAGGTTGGTTGAGACTTGACCTATTCCAACGTACCTTAGAAGTTCAATGCTGTAACGGGACTGCAGAGGTTTGATGACCGGTGTTGAAGATTACTAATGACAACGGACTGAGTGCTTAACGCCCGTAAGCGTGCGATCTGCGTGCTATGCAGTATTCCTTAAAGTTACGGAGGCTGATTCGCAATCGGAATTTCTACGATAGGTTCCTATTCGTAGTGTACCGTATGGGATTGGGAGAGGGTTAAAATTGATTGAACTACAACAGGTATATCGTCCACCATTGACGCAGCAATAGGAGGAGCACACGCTAACCTATAGTTGCAAGTGAAGCTTGCCGGATGCCTTCTTAGGGCTACCGGGACTGATACTATGCCTCGGTACTGTAGCACAACGTGGGGCTGCCCCACACCCTGAGTCAAGCTAGCCAGGCTTAAGGTCTTTTGCATGGAAGATTCCAACGATTCTACCTCTGCTGTCTTCCACTTCGTAGCAAGAAGAACCTACCGTTCGGCGTTCGGCACTTAAGGAATTTCTTAGCGAGTTTGGCATTAAAACTCTTGTTAGCGTCACTCTGTGCAAAATTCCTTCTATAAATTTCTTGACCCACTGTATATTTTCTTTCCTTACAGCGTAAATTATAATGTTTTTGATGTCGTTTTTGGGCTTTCCTTAAATTATTGACCACCTTTTCTTGAACCCGTTCGAACGATACCTGCGGACTGCTGATGGAAATGTTCCCACACTCAACCGCGTTTAAGTTACGTAAAAGCTCATAGTCCGACCCATGAGTAATCAGGTGACGGCCAAAATTCAGGTAATGAGGGGTAAATCCGGTGGATTGGTGGACGACATTACTTAAAGCACAGCTTATAGCTGAAATATTCTCGTCCCAGGTTCGATGATCTTCCGATATGTAAGCGCGCACCGCAGACAGTATGTTCCTGTTCACTCGCTCTGAGGCGTTAGCCTGAGGGGAGTATAGGGCCGTTTTGTGGTGGTTGACTCCATAAGCTTCAAGAAACCTTTTAAATTCGACTGCAGTGAATTGTGAGCCATTATCGGAAATCAAACTTTCGGGAACCCCGAAGAGGTGGAAAACGCGTTGTTCTAGCAGGGAGATTATTGCCTTCGATGTCGCTTTACGAATGGTTTTAAGGACTACAAATTTCGTAAACTGGTCTAACACTATGATTAGGGTTGTATTTCCTGTTTGGAACGTGGGTAAGGTCCGAGGAGGTCTATGTTTATACGCTGCCATGACCGTTGTGGAATGCTAGGTTCCCCCATGGGTGGGCGAAGGCACTCATTTGGAGGCTTGCATTCTTTGCAGCTAGAACAATTTAAAATGTAGTGCCGGATCTGTTGCGCCATTCGAGGCCAATAGAATAAATGTTGTAGTTTTTCGGTGGTCTTCGCGATACCGCTGTGTGCTGCTAGGGGGGAATCATGGCCATCCTTTATCGAAGAGAGGGTTAAGTCGGTAGGGACCCATATTTTCCAGGACGACGCTTCGTTTTCGGGGTCTGCACTGCTGCTTAAGGATTTCCTGTAGATCACCCCATTTAATACTTGCAGATCTGGAAACCGTTCTGGGTTGTCTTGGACGACCTTAACTCTACTTACATATTCGCTTTCCTTGAACGCTGGGTGTGTTAAGTCCAGACCTTTTGGGGTGATCATTCCCGACCACATTTTCTGAGCCCTTCCTGTGGAGAATCTCAAAATCGAACCCTTGCAATTTTAGACTCCACCTTGCTAAGCGACCAGATAAGTCCTTCTGTGTCATGAGCCATTTTAAGCTGGCATGATCGGTGATGATAGTGAACCGTGAGCCTTCAATATACGGTCGAAATTTTTTTACGCTCAAAACGGCAGCCAAGCACTCCAGTTCGGTGTCGCTATAGTTCCTTTGCGCCGAGTTCAGCTTCTGACTCACGAATGCTATTGGGTGCTCGTTGCCGTCCCTATCTTCTTGACAGAGAACGCTGCCAACTCCTACAGTGGATGCATCGCACTGTATTACAAACGGCTTCTCAAAATCGGGACTAGATAGTACAGGAGCCTGAGTGAGGCGAGTTTTGACTTCGTTAAACGCGACTTCGGTTTCCTCAGACCAGTGACTAGGGCTTTTTTTCTTTAACAAATCAGTGATAGGGCTAATTAAGCCAGCATAGTTCGCGATAAACCTTCGGTACCAACCAGCCATTCCTAGGAACCGTCTTATTTGTCGCGTAGATTTGGGACGCGGAAACTCTTGAATGGCCATGACTTTCTCCGGGTCGGTCTGAATTCCTTTCTCACTAATAATGTGTCCTAAGTATTTAATACTTTTCCGGCAGAATTTACTTTTTTCTACGTTAATGGTCAGTCCCGCCTTCTTCAGGCAGCCCTTCATCCTACCCAAAACCTTTAGATGGGTATCGTCGGATAAAATCAGGAGGTCATCTAAGTATACAAAGACATCCTCATGTAACTCATAAGGAATGACTTTGCCCATCAGTTTGCACATGGTTTTCGGTGAGTTGGTCAGGCCGAAAGGCATGACCACGAATTGATACAACCCCCTGCCAGGCACTACGAAAGCTGTCTTATCCCGGGAGGCTGGCTCCAGCTCTATTTGCCAGAAAGCATCTTTTAGATCAAGACTCGATATGTACTTTGTGCCCTTTACTCGACCTAAAATTCCATTAATTTGAGGTAACGGATATGCAACCTTGCGCGTCGCCTCATTAACCTTCCGCGAATCCAAGCAAAGTCGCACCTTGCCGTTCGGCTTCTTCACCATCACAATAACTTTCAGAGTTAGCATTCTATCAATCTCCTCGTCCAGAAGCTTTTGCATGGGAGGTGCTAGAGGGTAATGCCTTTGCCGGATAGGCTTGTTGTTGCCCACATCTATTGTGTGCTTGAGGAGGGACGTTGTACCAAGACCTTCCTTACTAAATGAGGGAAATGCAGCTATCACCTCGTTCAGGCGCTGTTTTTGATCTAGACTTCATGAGTGGTGATTGTCATCTGGACTTGCCTCCAGTTGAACTTCAGAGATAACGGTTGGGACTATATTAAATGCGGACCAATAATCTACGCCCAGAATGAGTTGTCGTTTTATACTAGGAATGATGAAAAATTTTAACTCTTGCGTCCGGTCATTAAATTCAACAGGTAAATACACGAACCCTAGAACTTCTTGTCGGTTACCATCAGCGGTTTGAACAGATGTATGAAGGCGCGACCACGGGACCTTAAATTGCCCTATTAATTCTAAGGCACCACTACCAAGGCAGCTTACACTGGCGCCGCTGTCTAGCAAGCCGTACATTAGCTTGTTCTTCAGCCTGATTTTGGCAATTGGTCTTCCATCTTCTTCAGTGGCTATTGTCAGGGACGATAATTATTTCGTCATTAATTTCCGGGTTCGATGGTACGCCTGAACGCGGTCTTTCCGCTGAACCCTCTCGGGTCCTAGCGTGGGTGGAATTGATTTGAAGAATTCGTAGTCTGGGTATTCTTGGTTGAGTTCATATGTGGTGATAGTTGTGGAGGGGTGTGTTGAATTTGCGGCGGGTGCAGGTGTCCCCTCATGCCCAGACCCGCCCGTCTGTTTCCCTTCATACAACGGATACAATTCGGTCTGATGATGTTCTTTGCCCCACAAGTATAGCAAAATATTCGGCGTTGTTCGGATGGACAGTCCACATAAGAGTGGCCTATATCGTCACAATTCCAACAAATCAGGTAAGTGTTCTTTTCCGCGAATGATGCTGCCTGCATTATCGCAATTTCGTTATCCGGGTATAATGGGGATTCAGAATAGCAGTGGTTACTTGGCCCCTCATACGCATGAGAATACGCGATCTCACAGCGATTGGATCTACGCATCCGGACCTGGTCGTCGGCTGTCTCGCCCACTTCAAGCCATATCTTTTCGATCCTGCGACACACGCGATCTAATTCATCTATACTGCGAAGTTTTTGCAACATAACCGTTTTACGCAATCCTGGATGCATATTTTGTCTGATCAGCTGAATCAGCTCAGCCTCTCTCATTGGTTCTCTTAATCTCAGTGCTATTCCTTCCATCTCCAGTCGGAAATCGCTAAATCTTTCCCTCGGTTTTTGCTTACGATTTTCGATTAGTCGTCTAACATCATAATCGCTTAAGTTATCTTCAAATTCTCTTCTTAACCCATGGCACAGCTGGTGCCAACTGGCGCCAGGGTGTTTCCTACAAAACTGCCAATACCAGGTAGCAGCGTGGCCGCTAAGCAATTGGTGGATGGCATAAATTAAATTAGGTTGGAGTACACCGTCCGCTCGCGCGAGTGTTTCCACTCTAAAAAGGAAGTCATCGACTGCCAAGCTTCGGGATGATCCATCGAACCGAATCTGCCAGTTTGCTTACGCGTCTCGGCGGTCCATTTTGCGGAGCTTGGAAGGCCTGCTGCGGTGCTGGAGTGAAATTTTCACTATGGGGGGGGGGGGGGGGTGGACCTTGCTGTTGCCCCTGAGACTCGCCTCGCTGAGAACCCATCGTCTCCGTGGGCAGAGCAAAAATTCGGTTACTCCTACGCGACTCGTAATGAGTTGAGCTTGGTAACGGTCTGTTATAACTCTGATGATTCAAATCCGATACGGAAAGGGAGGACTTGGAAGATTGATTGAACTGCTGGGGTTGAGTTTGATTTTGCTGAGGAATATTTGTTCTTGCCAATGCAGGCTGCTCGGGCCAATACTGATATGCCGTTCCTATTGACGCGCCTCCGACGTTCGAGTGAGCTGTTTGCTCGAATCGGGACAAGCCTACTCTGGCATTAGCGATTGGCCGAGAGTACATCTGAGTCTCCACACTATCTACTGCCCTCTTAGAGATAGCGCCAGTACTGTTGGCTCCGGCTAGAGTATTATTATCCCTACCAGAGACCACTGAAGTGATGCAGTCGTTATTATTCATCGACATGGCATACACAACCTCGGACCCTGTCATAGCCGAATGCCGTGTGGATAGCGGCGGCGGGCTACTCCCAGTTGTTACTGACAGTTCTGACGTACTGACTGGAATATCAACCCCTTCCCTGTCTACTTCCGCTATACCAGCTGCTTCTCCACAGAGGTGTTCGTCTTGCATCACGATTCACCTTACATTTGAGGATAACCCCTTCCTGGCTCTCGTTAATATCTCCTCTACGAATTTCAACAATTCTTTATGGAGATCCTTCGGAGTAGGCTCCGCCTTAATGAGTAGGTTAATTCTATTCAATAAGTGTAACAGCCGGGATTCAGCGCTTATCAGCTCGATGCTGTTCCTAGCTTCCACCGCAATATTCACTATCTGGTGCAGTGATGATGCCTTGCACCGACAGTTATTCCATTCTTCTTCTACATCGGAAATAGGAGGAAAACCCGTGGGTTTCAGAATTAACCCCTGCTCCTCTCTATCTAGCATGTCTTGCAATTATTCGGTCGATCGCGAGTTCTTAGATCCGCGCAGTTTCCTCAATTTGAGCTCATATTCGAGCTCGTCGGGCTCTAAATGATGGGCATTCATGCTTGCGCAGTGTTGCGCACCCTATCCATTCCTTGCTTCGCGAGACTCCATGCACCTTAGTAAGCGACGGAATAAGCTAAGGACCAGCCTGCAATTCTTCTACCGACAGTGAATTCTCGAAGGTTTTGGTTATATAAGCTTGGACCGTAACGAGAGTTGGTCAAGACCACTTAACCCACTGTCTAATCGCCTACGTTTCTGTCCTCCAGGAAGGCGCGACCAATGAGACCACCCATCGGCCGGTCTAACTTCCCGAAAATTTGTATTCGCGTCAGAGGAAATTCGCCAAGACCACTCGGCCACAATTCTTACTCTGACACTGCTGAAGAAGCTGCCTTGACAGATTCTAATTTCAGCACCTGGCTCTACTTTAACCACCATAACTTCCCTCGTTTTATTCGACTAGGCCCGCGTGCTCAGTAACTACATCTTAGAATAGCCAATTTTACACCCGAGTCCGGTACCCTTGACGTTAGGTCATGCTAGCACAATTAAGAACTACGTAACGTGAGGAATTTCCTCCACTGGTTAATTATATATACAACAATTCGTCACTAAAAAAAAATCTAAACCCAAGTGGGTTGACACCACTTAACCAAGGAAGCTTGGTTAGGCATCAACGATAGCCCAGGCCTCAATAATTTGGCGCTATTTTGTAACAGGCGACCCATAAATCACTGTAATGAGCCGTATACTCTGCACGAGATACGCATTGAGAACGATTGCCCACAAAAAAAAATTCCACTGAAGAAAAAAAAAATCTTGAATAAATTCTCAATTAACACAATCATCACTTATCCCAAAGAAACTTGGTTAAGCTTCGCAAGTTAGTTAAGCTCGCCAAAATCTCTGGCCCTCTATTGGGCGCCATTTTATAAGCAAAGGGCGACCCGAATTAATTTAATGAATAATAATTGCGCTTTAGTCAAGAGAGGCTCGACTAAAGCAACGATAAAAGGACAAGGAAAAAAAAAAAAAAACTAACGTTTGGGCGCCATAATGTAAGACCAGGGTTCGAAGCTCCGGGCTTACTTAATCGGAGGTTAACAACAATTTCAGCGCACACCGGTCTGAATAGACCTTGGCACTCTACTGACTCTACTGGCCACTAATGTAAGATTGAATCGGGCGCCAGGTTCCATGGGGACTACTCTCTCAGCTGTAAAGTGCATGGTATGTTCGATAATCTTCGTCGACACCGCACTGGAACCATATTGAAAAATCTGAGCAGGCGAGCAGTGCCTTGATCTCCCTGAACCTCCTTGATTTAATTCGGCTAGGGTTCGTCGGCTTGGGCGTGGGAGAGAGATCAAGCCACTGTACTAGGCCACCATGAGCACGAGGAACAAAAACGATTGTTATCATTGACTAACATCGCTTCCCACCACGTTATCTATTCACCGCCGGTCTGACACGCCAGGATACTACTAAGCGCACCATCATTTACAAGGAGCACTACAACACTTCCACGACGTCTCGCTCCGGCATGGCGGATCGGATGCGCAACACCTGCACTACTATTTACTCCATAATATCAAGGTTCCTAATCATCAATGAATTGGGTTTTGCTTGCGCTGATCGTCCTCCTCCGAGGGGGCAGACACTACAACTTCTTCGACCAAAATTCCCAGACATCACTTATTTCTCCCCTAAGACTCGAAGCTTGCTACCCAAGCGGGCACCTGATATGAGCCAGGCTGACATTTTTATCTCTATACAGGGTGGTTAGTCATTTTGGGTTAGGTTTCGTCTTGGTTTGTGAAGGTTGAAATTAAATTAAAAATTTTTTTTCTTTTGGTATACCCCCCTTATGTCGAGGTCTATGAGCCGCTCGCTACAAAAGGATATTAAGTAATCAATTAGGAGTACAAATCACAAGTATTTTAGTCTTATTTTGTATTTTTTATCGATTAAAACTTTCGTGGCACTTTGTTTTGATCCGAACTGATTTCCCTGAAATAAGGCTTAAACTAACAAATTCGATGTATATTTATGGTAAGAAACTCATATGATATTTATTGCAACATTTTCAATTGATCCAGTGGAATAAATTTACATAAATATTAGCACTTTATTTTTCCCGTTTTAAGATTCGATTCGTGTGACGTCACGCGCACTTGACCGCCCGGACAATCATTATTGACTATCAGCTTAACACAAGCTCGCTGCATGGACACGTTTAATAAAATAAACGGTCAACAATACATGCGTTTCATTACTTAGTCGGTGTTAGTATTAGTATGTTAAACTAAACATAGCCCAAACACCGAATGAGATGACATGCAATGCGACATGGAAATAGAAAATTAAGTATTAAATAGACGTTTTTTAAAACATGCTTGGATATACCAACGTCAAAATGCTCAGCCTTAATATTAACAATAATACACATACGATTGATGGGTTCATACATACTAAAGTTGGATCTTGCGGAGTTAACATGCAACAGAGGTAATCTTCTCAGATTGTGCCCATTATCGCAGAAAGAGATTTTGCTAAGCAGTAGGGGAGAATCAATATTCGCGTTTAAGAGTTGATGCACAAAAGTTACATCGGCAATCATGCGACGTTTTTCAAAGGAGTGTGCATATTCAAAAGCTTCAAGCGATCCTCATAAGGTGGAAGAATCAATGAATTATTCCAGGGTAGGTGCCTAAGAGTGAAGCGCAGGAAGTTCCGCTGAACAGACTCGATGCGGTCGATGTGTGTACCGTAAAATGGAGATCAGACCTGGCTAGCGTATTCAAGGAGGTACGCCGGACGAAGCTTTCAGGACTCTAGAGATGGAATGACGGAATAATATTTGATATGTTCTGTTATTCAAATAAGACTCCGTCCATTTTATAAATGTAGGGTGAAACCCATACTTTTCCATTTTAAACAGTATCACGGAGTGAGATAACTTGTCGAACGCTTTACTAAAGTCAGTATAAATACAATCTGTCTGATAACCTTTTGAAAACCCGCCAATGGTATCCGAGACAAATTCCAACAAGTTAGTGGTTGTAGACCTGCCCGAAATAAACCCATGCTGGTTTGAAGAAAGCAAATTCTTGCAGGAAATTGATAAATGAGAGTAAATGATAGATTCGAATGTCATGCTACTTCCGTCCACCACTGTAGATGATAAAGAAAAACACCTGTTACCCGAAACGAAGGAGGAAGGATGTAAACCGCGTAGGCCTTGAAAATATTAAGACGGAAGAAAAACAATTGCGAATCCGCTGTCGTGTAAAAATAGTTAATTTCCTTAGTTTAAAATTAGTAAACGTACAATATTTGTATTTAATAAAATACAAAACCGCAATATTATTTATATCGTTGGATTTTCTTCCCCTGCCCGTCTTGACATCGCTTTATTCGCCAACTCATCATACTTTAACAATTTCAGAAGTGGGATATAACTATTGGAAGGAAACCAAAGCCGAATACGCTGCCGAAAACGAAAATAAAAGAAAAAAACGATAATTAATTGAACGAAACACGAAAAGGAAAAACAATTTCAAAGATGCCGATGGTACGCATCGATAAATTGAAAGTTCAACAAATCAAAGATGTTCTTCAAAAAATGAATGAGGATACAGCCGGTACTAAGGCGGAGCTAGTCATTCGATTAACTGATTTGCTAAATAGTGAAACTGTGGAACTAGAATCAAATTCGGACGAAACAACAAATGATGTTCAGGGTTTAAAAGATAGAATGGACAAACTTACAGCGCTCGTCGAAAAATTGCTAGTAACTAATTCTATGACAACAAACCCAATTGTTTCAACTGAAGAAGCTGCAAACAATATTTTGTCGGAAAAGGACGATAATTTGCGAAAGAAGTTAAATCCTGAACTAAGCGAAAGTAATAATTTGCGTTCTGAGATCTTTTTGCGTCAATCGTTATCTCATTCCATCAGAGATATAATCGATATTCTGCCTAGCTTCCACCCGATAGATGAAAACTCGTTATCATCCGACCAGTATATAAAACGCATAAGTCAACTAACCCAAGTATATGAATGGAATGAGACTGCGCTTTTATTTGCCGTTCAGACCAAATTAAGCGGACCAGCAAAAACCTGGGTCGATAGCGTTCCAATTTTTCACAGCTGGAATGCATTTGTCAGTGAATTTTTAAAAGTATTTCCGACAATGACAAATCCTGCTACGGTTCATATTGCTATGATGAATACAAAAAGAAAATATAATGAAAATTTGGAAGAATACTTTTACAGAATGCATTCGAAGGGTTCCAAAGGAGGCCTAGACGACGCCGCCATAATCAAATACATCCGAGTAGGATTAAATCACTCGCCGCTTCAAAATTCGATTGCAAGTACAAATTTTAACACACCTAATGATATGTTAGCCACTATTCGTCGTTTCTTAGAAAACAGTTCTTATAAGTACGATGATAAATTACCACATGTTCAGAAGCAACGTACTAATATACCGACACTTAATGTACAATCGCCCAATGCATCAAAACCGAACACAGAAAATAAAGATCCTATGTGCTACAACTGCTTTGAGCGAGGTCATTTATCTATAAAATGTCCGAAACCTCAACGTCGTCCTAGATGTACCGCATGTCTAAAGTCAGGTCATAGCCGAGACGAATGTAGATCTAATACGATGAGTTTGCAAAATAATATCCGCCAGATTTCGACATTTGAGGAATCTTCTAAAGCTGTTACGAAAAACGTATTTATTAATAATATACCAACGATGGCACTCGTCGATAGTGGAAGCGAGTGTTCTTTAATACGCAAATCATTAGCAGATGATTTAAATAGTGAAACTTTCTATACGGACAAATATTTAAAGGGGTTCGGTGGAGCAACTTTTAAATCAAATAAGGCTATTACAGCGTCAGTTACCATGGACAATGTGTCACTAGTAGGTAGGCTATTAGTAGTCGAAGATGAATTGATACCCGAACCAGTTTTATTGGGAATAAACATACTTTGTACAGACGAGGCTCGCATCGTTATTGAAAAGGATAATTGCAAAGTTGAAAGTGCGAAATTGCTTGATATTAAAACAGGCTCAAAACTATCAGAGAATGATCGAGAGCAGGTAGAAGCCGTCCTTCGTACGAGGGGTGATCAAAAAGTAATGATAATGAGTATAATAAAACAACGCATTCTAGTTTAAATTTAATTTATTTTTCTACATAGTCTCCTAACAAGTCGATACATTTAGTCCAACGTTTCTCTAAACCTAAAATACCCTTTAAAAAAAAATCTTTATCTTGGCTATCCCAAAATGCCTCTACAGCAGCCATCACCTCGCTATTATCCTCAAATTTCTTGCCCCTGAGGTGTTCCTTGAGCCGAGGAAACAAATAAAAATCGCTGGGGGCTAAATCTGGAGAATAGGGCGGGTGTTCGATCAGTTCGAAGCCTGCTTCTCGAATGGCAGCCATCGCAACTTCGGCTTTGTGTGCAGGAGCGTTGTCCTGATGAAACATGACTTTCGCTCGGAGTTTGCCCCGTCTTTTTTCCTTTATGGCATCTCGCAGTCGTCTTATTTGATCAGCGTAGTAGGAGCCCGTTATAGTAGCTCCCTTTTCCAGGTAATCAACCATTATGATTCCCTCAGCATCCCAGAAAACGGACGCCATAACCTTGCCCGCCGAGCTCGAGACTTTGAACTTCTTCGGCGTCGGTGAGGATGGCCTTTTCCAAGTCATCGATTGTTGTTTGGTCTCAGGATCAAAATGATGGATCCATGTCTCGTCCACGGTCACAAATCGAGACAACAAATATTTTTGGTCAGCCTGGAACTTTGCAAGATTGGCTCTTGAAGTGTCAACTCGCTTTTTCTTTTGTTCGTCCGTTAACATTCTCGGTACCCAACGCGCGGAGACCTTCTTCATATTCATTTTGCTGGTCAAAATGCTTTGGATGGTGCCATATGAGATCCCTGTGACCTCAGCTAAATGTCTGATGGTTACTCTTCGGTCTGCTAATACGATATCTTCGATTTTTTTAACGTTTTCCTCAGTGAGGGACGAGGTTAGGCGTCCCTCGCGATGTTCATCTTCTGTGGATGTTCTACCCAACTTAAACTCTTTGCACCACCGTGCCACCGTAGAATATCGAGGAGCAGAGTCCCCCAGTGTCTATACCAAATCAGCGTGTATCTCTTTGGTAGACATTTTTTTCAAACAGAGGTACTTGATGACGCATCTCACTTCGTGTTTCTCCATTTTCGTGTTGTCGCTCCGACTGCTGGTATTCAAATGAATGTAGCTCCTCAAAATGACGTCCTATTTATACAATTTTTTACCTGGGAAGTAGTGAAGAACCGAAGAAGCGAAAAACATTTTTTTTTGATTTTTATCTTTATTAGAAATACCTGTTTATCATTACTTTTTGATCACCCCTCGTACGTTCCGACAGTGTTTCTCAAATGACTTGTCAGAGCTTGGGAAATGTAGAACCAATGAAATTGAAATTAAATTAAACTCTCACGTACCAATAAGCCGACATCCGTATAGGATACCCTTTGCCAAACGACAAAAAGTTCGGGAAATAACTGCTGAATTATTGCTGCAAGGAATAATAAGGAAAAGCGAATCCCCATACGCGTCTTTAATTGTGCTTGTAAGCAAATCTAATGGCGAAGAGCGTCTATGTGTCGATTACCGAGCTTTAAATGCGATTACCATTAAAGAAACATTTCCGATGCCCGTAGTTGAAGAACAACTCGCTCTGCTTTCTGGAAATACCTTGTTTACGACTCTCGATATGATGGCGGGGTATTACCAAATACCAATTGCCGAAAATTCAAAAAAATTTACCGCCTTCGTAACGAACGATAATCACTACGAGTTCAATTGTATGCCGTTTGGACTCGTCAATGCCCCAAGTATATTTCAACGTACCATGAATGAACTTGCGAAACGTATGCAACCGGGAGAAATTATTGTTTACTTGGATGATGTCATCATACCTAGTGTGGATGCAGCCGAAGGTCTAAATAAGCTAAACCGTTTTCTTCAAATATTATCAGATTCCGGACTTACTTTACGCCTTAATAAATGTGTCTTCCTTGCTGACGAAATCGACTTTCCGGGACACCGTATTAATAAAGAAGGAATCCATCCCGGGAATAGAAAAATCAATGCCGTTCGAGATTTCCCAGAGCCAACTGATGTACATGGAGTCCGACGATTCATAGGATTAACTAATTTCTTCAGAAAATTTGTAAAAGGATATGCGCATATAGCTCGACCATTGACGAATCTTTTGAAAACCAAGGGATCCGTGCATTTTTATTGGACTGATGAGCAGCAAAAAGCATTTGATTCTTTGAAAGACGTTCTTTGTAGTGACCCGGTGTTAGCACTTTATAATCCTAGCCGGAATCACCAAGTGCATACTGACCCTAGCGCGATAGGATTAGCAGGAGTACTAATGCAGTTACAAGACAATAATGAGTGGAAACCAGTATTTTATTATAGTCGGCGTTGCACAGATGCCGAAAGAAATTATCATAGCTACGAGTTAGAAGTTCTAGCTATAGTAGAAACCCTGGAACGATTTAGAGTCTATTTGCTTGGAAAACATTTCCAAGTAATAACAGATTGTGCCGCTATAAGTACGACGAAAAATATGAAACCGCTAGTACCAAGAATTGCACGATGGCTCTTAAAATTGCAAGAGTATGACTATGAAGTCATACATCGCTCTTCGGCGCGAATGTCACATGTCGATGCGTTAAGTCGTTCACCAGTCGAGCCGCCAAAAATAGTCGAAGCAGTTATGAGTAATATCAATCGAATAGAAATTACAACCGATGATTGGCTACTTAGTATGCAGAAGCAAGATTTAAAATTACTAAGAATCATGAGAGCGTTAAATGGTGAAGCCGAGGATGAACAAGTTTTACAGTTCAAGGCCGATTATTGCTTCCGAAATAACCGTCTGTACCGTCGAGTGGATAATCTACTAAAGTTTGTTGTACCATCTTCTGTACGATGGAGAATAGTAAAAACGTGTCACGATGATTCAGGGCATTTTGGATTGGGAAAAACCATTCAACGAATCGCAAAAGATTTTTGGTTCCCGCGTATCAGAAAATACGTAAAGGATTACATATCCTCCTGCATCAGCTGCTGTTATAATAGGAGTAATTATGGAAAGGCCGAAGCTCAAATGTACTATGATGAAGTTATACCCGTGCCGTTTAAAGTAGTACATCTCGATCATTTAGGTCCGTTCCCCCGCAGCAAATCAGGAAACCTCTACATCTTAGCCATCACCGATCACTTTAGCCGATATCTGATTGTGAAACCAACAAAAACAACTAAAACACAGCCAGTTATCAGTGTACTTAACGAATTGTCATCCTACTTTGGATTGCCATCTTCAGTTATCACTAACCGAGGAACTGCTTTCACTTCGAAGCTCTTTGAAGAATACTGTGCCGCAAATGGAATTCGGCATACCAAAGTAGCTGTTCGCACCCCAAGAGCCAATGGACAAGTAGAACGGGCGAATCAATCGATCTTGCACTTCTTACGATGTTCGGCTGAACAGACAAAAACGTGGGATTTGCATCTACGTAATTTACAATGGACGTTAAATTCCCAGAGAAATTCCACGACGAGATTCAGCCCCAATGAATTAGTGTTCGATTTTCCGCTGAGGGATGTTACCGAGAATAAGTTATTACAAACTGTTCAAACCGAGGACATTGACGGGATTCCACTAGTGGATATGGCAGCCAAACGTGCCGAAGTAGTACATAACATTAGTAAAGAACAACGAAAGTGGAAGATCCGATTCGTCGAACGGCATAAGCGACCCCATGTCTATACTGAAGGCGAACTCGTGGTAATAGAGAACATCGTTCCTGCAAGTGGAGAAAGCAGCAAATTAGAGCCCCGATTTCGTGGACCATACGTGATTATTAAAGCCCTAGGAAGAGACCGATATGTTTTGGAAGACATTCAAGATGCTCCGTTAAACCGAAGAAAATTCAGCTCTATCTTCACGGCCGAGAAAATGAAGCCATGGTGCTCACTAATGCCTGAACTTGACAACAATTCTGAAACTACGTCCGAAGACGAAATGAATGGAGAAGTAAACAACAACCGAACCGAGACGTTTCGCCGTCAGGAAGGGCCGACTGTCATGCTACTTCCGTCCACCACTGTAGATGATAAAGAAAAACACCTGTTACCCGAAACGAAGGAGAAAGGATGTAAACCGCGTAGGCCTTGAAAATATTAAGACGGAAGAAAAACAATTGCGAATCCGCTGTCGTGTAAAAATAATTAATTTCCTTAGTTTAAAATTAGTAAACGTACAATATTTGTATTTAATAAAATACAAAACCGCAATATTATTTATATCGTTGGATTTTCTTCCCCTGCCCGTCTTGACATCGCTTTATTCGCCAACTCATCATACTTTAACACGAATAATTTAGGCATACAAGACAATTTTGCGATAGGCCTATAGTTAGAATTTCACTTTTACTACCTTTTTTGTGGATAGGTATGATAAAAGAATTTTTCCATAGCTGAGGAAAACAACCACTATTAAGTGATTTTTGGAAAATAATTCTCAGCGGAGCTGTAAGGGCATGGCAACATGACTTATAGAAAGCTGGAGGGATGCCATCAGGGCCCGTTGTGAAGTCATTTGGAAGGTCGTTAATATGATCGAGTATATCCTCTTGCGCAATTGTAGGGATAGTGAATGAAACATTATGAGAATCGTTCCTATGACTAAAGTTGTCATTTCGAGGAAGGAAACTTGACAAAGAAAATGCATTGTCAAAAAATGAAGCAAACATATTGCAAATTTCGGATGAATCTACACTAGCAGAATCTTCGTTCCTCATGGTATTGGGGTAGTTGTCTGTTTTTTTCTTCATATTAATAAACTTAAAAAAGATACGTGGGTCACGAAATAATTTCGCGCGCATGTTTTGAATATACTCATCATAAAGTGTAGAGGAAAGTTCTTTGAACTCATTATAGGATGTGAGGAAATTGTTGTGACTTATAAAGTCTTTGTCCCTAATGTAACTTTACCACAATTAATTCTTTTTATTTTTGAGACGTTTAAGTTCTTTATTGAACCAAGGCGGAGATGTTTTGGAGGACCGCTGTCGCTCGCGAGGAACGTGAGAGGAAAATAAATCGAAAATAATTATGTAAAATTTAGAACCGTCTTCGTCAACACTGCTGCTGGATCGTAATGTGTTGAAATCAATAGATATAAGTCTACTGGAAAGTTCGCCTTTCTAAAATTGAAGAAGTATTGTGTTTCATCACAAATAGTAATGTTTTCAGTTTCATAACAATATGAAATTAGTAGAGGGGGGTGATATTTGTCAAGAGTAGACATTATAACTGGGCTAGGTTCGACTAAAGAGTTACCCGCGTCAGTAGAGAAAACCAGGTCTAATTGCCTACCCATGTCATTCTTTACATTACTGATTGACTAAGACCAAGAGATGACATATTGTCCTGGAATAGTGATTCATTTGTAGGCAAGTTATTAAGAGGAAGATAGTCATCGTCATCTTCATTAAGTACCGATTGTATATTGGGTAAGTTAAAATCACCAATAAGTAGTAGTTCGTCAAGAGGTTGCATCTTGCCGTGAATAAAATTAGATGTTGAAGTGAGTCGTCAACGCTGTTTATGGAGTCTGGAGGAATATAGCAACATAATATGTATAAGTCGTGTTTTAAGAGATATAACTTAAGAACAATAAGTTCAATGTCAAGAGTGTTGGAAAAACTGGGAACGTCAATTTGGCTGCAATTAAAATGGTTTTTGCATGCGAGGAGTACGCCACCACCACGAGCCTCAGAATCTGTATGTCTATCTTTTCTAAAAATCTGGTAAGAATTGTCTAAGATTGCGGCATCACGAAAACCATGATGCAACCAAGTTTCAGTGAAAGCAACGATATCAAAACAAGTTGCAACAGAGGATTTGAAGATATGTGCAGTTTTTGTCCGAATCCCCCTTACATTTTGATAGTAAAGGGAAAGCGACTTCAGTTTTTTTGGAGTAAAGTTGCTTAATTTAGCAAAAGCACCGGAGGGCCAGAATAAGGGATCTAATAACTTATCCTGCACATCTGTTGAAACAGTTAAGACAAAGGATGCAACCGGTTTCGAGGATTTACTAACTTTACGACAGGAAATACTCTCTGTTGCAATGTTTTTGGATTTTAGGTACGTCAGTATGTCATCACATCGTTCCAGGCGAGAACCGAGTGACAAAAACACTCGAAGGTTTTGGTATTGTTCTCAAAGAGGTACCATTACCATTCCCTAATGTGGACACAGAAGTAATAATATTCGGTACTGTGGATTCAGAAGCAAGAGCTAGAGCGGTATTATCTCCGCATTGGCTCACTGCGCTACATACGTCCACACCTGCCGAAGAGGCATCCCGACTAACAGGGATTGTCGGATTTTGCGGGCTGAGTCTTTCAGTCGACAGAACCTCCTGTTTTTTAGAAGTTTTTTTTTGCTTTCTTTGAGAGAAAAGGTGGGAATCAATTTACATCTTCGCAATCAAGGAAGATAATACAAAACCTGTAAAAGGAAGCAATCGAATTAAGTTCCTGCCATCAACCGAGTTACCAAGTAAATCAAAAATATTGTTGCGAGCGTGGCCTTTGGTTCGTTATTTAAAACATAATATTAAATATGTAAAATACAAGTTCTTTATTTCACTCTAATTTTATATTATTCACAAACTTTCAATTAATCAACTCAACTTTAATTATCTCTTAATACTGTACTTTCAACGTCTAAGACAAGACTCTTTTCTTGGCGGTGACAACTGTTATATTTATACCCTAGAAACTCTCCAGATTAGTCTGGAGTGTTCTATTCGAGAATCCTCTTAACTATTCTACTCAATCTATTCTTGAACCTTCCCGAAGATTCTATCATCGATTCTCCGAACCTGAAGTTGTTTACTCTCCATTGCCAGTAGATGTCACCAGTTGTCTCTTTCTATTGCACGTAACAATATAAATAAATATCATATTTTATTAATCACATATTCAGTAGATTACATAACCTCTAAAAACATATATTGAACAAAAAATTAAGAAGTACTAACTAAATTTAAGCATTCTTGATTGTGTTAGCATTAGTCCGTAACTAGTTAGCGAAAAAAAAATCAGTAGGACGGCCGCAGGTTAAGTCAAGTGAAGTCAAGTGTGTTTTTGCGCCGAGTTTTTATTTGCCTTGTCGTAGTCTCCCTCTTCATAATAAAGAAAACTTTTCTAATAAAGAAACAAAGATTCTGACTTTAAGCAAATAGATATTCCAATATACCGTGCAGCGCTCACTGTCGTGACTAAGTGAACAGCGATGAGAGACTGGTGATTGATAAGAGCAATCCTACTGTGTGTATGTGTGTTTCTGGGTCACATGACTCGGCCTTTTACCATCCGCTTTTTAGTGTTCAGTGGCTTTCTTTTGCACCGAATTTAGTACCTATATTTAGTACATTTCGGCGGTAGAAATTTGAATTCAAAAATTGAATTTAGGTTTCTTTACAATTCGAAACAGAAGTGATATTTAAGATCACTACAGACTTTCGAACTTTTCGTTTTTTGTCTTCTTTTGAATGCTGATGCGCCTTCTCAGTCGTACCTCATGTCGTTCTCCTTTTGGAGTTAGTTGTTAGTAGGAGGGTGGGAGAAGGAGATATGAGAGGATAGGATGTGGATTTTTGGGAGTGTTTAGAAATCAATGGTTCCTCAGGTATTGGTTTTCTTCAGAGACACTCTTTGAGTAATCGTGGCTGAAGTGTGATTACCCGCGATGGTAATCACCTTTATGGTCGTAGAAACTTATTCTACCATCATCTAGCTGGTAGATTTTTCTAGACTCTGGCTTTGTTAAGAGCAGCCAACCTGTCCTGAAAATTATTCCAGTTCACGTCTACCAAAGCGGTGGAGGTGGGTAGCGCCATCGTCAGTATATTCACCCCCGGACAGTCATCAAAATACTATGCATGGCGGAATACATCTTACAATTAGCTTCATACGACAACGGTTTTGGATAATAGGAGCCAGAGAACTTAGTGCGTCGATTCATACATCGCTGTATTCCTTGTTTTCGTCAAAGGACTTCAGTGCAAACACAATTAATGGGGTCTCTTCCAGGAGATCGAGTCCGCCCTGCTAAACCGTTTTTCTTCACTGAACTGGTTTACGCAGGCACTATACTTGTGCGATATGGCTACTAAAGCATACACCTGGAACTCATATCAGACCTAACAACAGATGCTTTTATTGCTGCCTATTTATTTCAAGACGTGTACTTTGTCGAAAAATTTATAGTGATAATGCAACAACATTTATTTTCTAGCCAAATCTAAGTTGCCAGACAATCTCAGTAGCCTGTTCACCAACATTGGAACAGATGGGAGTTTTATTTCGCCAGTAGCTCCTAACTTTGGAGGCCTATGGGAGGCAGGAGTTAAAGCAGTAAAGCATCATATCCGGAGAGTGATAGACACTGCTACCCTCTCTTTTGAAGAATTGTACACTATTCTAACTCAAATAGAAGCGTATCTAAATCACGCCCACTATATCCATTAAGTTCGGATCCAAACGATTTGGAAGATTTAACTCACGGACACTTCCTTATAGCTACATTCTTGCTTAGTTTGCCAGAACCCAGTTTACAAACAGATAATCCCAACTGTCTAACGAGATGGAAACTATTGACACAAATGCAGGAGAGCTTCTGGAGGCGCTGGTCAAAAGATTATCTTAACAATCTGCAAGTCCGAACAAAGTGGAAGATACAACAACCAAATATCAAATCCGGACACCTCTTTCTACTTCGTGATGACCATCTACCTCCATCCCATTGGGCGCTAGGACGTGTTCACGAGATTCACTATGGAGCAGACAATCTCGCGCGCGTCGTCACTATACGAACGTAAAGTAATATCCTTAAACGACCAATCAGCAAGGTATGTGCTTTACCAATATCCGAGGCAGACGACCACCACACGGAGCACTCAGGGCGGGCGGCCCCTTCCACTAGGGCTCAAGAACTTAAATCAACTTAACTGTTTCGTCCTGCAGACGATGCGGGCGGTGATGTTACTGCCTAAGTAAAAATATCTATTTATATATATTTCATTTGTATAAATCTATCGTTTTAACTGTTAATCAGGATAACTACTTTGCACCACATTGCTACTGTAATTTTGTATAGAGTCAAATTAGCCCTGAAATACGAAAATAAAAGAACATCGAAATAAATGTCAAAAAAGAAAATTAATTAGAAAACATTAAAACGTCTTAAAGTTATCGCTCATGCATTTTCTATTAAAAGTCCCTATCCTTTAGATCTGATCTTATTACTGATAATGAGCGACAGTTTGATCCAAGGAATTTAGAAATCCCCTAGGAGAATATGGAATCCGTAAGTTTTTGCTAAATTGCCGATACCACCCACGCAATAACTTTACCGAAAGGTGGAATAAAGTGATTGGAAGTGCGCTGAGGTCCTACATAACCGACAATCACCGACTATGGGATCGCGAAATAGGGAAAATTCAAGCCGCATTACGCACAGCCGTTAATGCCGTAACACGATACTCACCCTTGTTTTTTAAACTATGGCCGAAAATATATCCCTTCCGGTTCTAATTACACCTTGTACGATCGAATTACAGACCCACCAATCGAGTCTCGGATAAACTATTTAAAAAAGCTCCAGGAGATTTACAACGACTTATCCAGGAGGATACTCAAAGCATTCGAGGCAAATAAAAAATATTTTGACCAGGGCAAGGTTAAGATCAGATTTGAAATAGTGTACAAACGTAATTATGTAATATCCAATGCTACCAAGAATTTCTCTGTAAAGTTGCTATGTAGTCATGGTTTCCCAAAATTTTGTTGTATTAGTATTTTTTTTCTTCTAAACTGAAATTAAACTCATCGGATTTAGAATTTATTCTAGTTATAAGCTTGAATTCCTTCATTAATGTAGTTTAAGATGGTTATGGATCCTTAAGGGGTTGCTTTGTTGAATTTCCTAGAGCTGTAACACACCTTTTTATTTATCTAAAACGATTACCGTCGCTTTCTCCTTAGTCCACCTGAGTTGTAACTCATTTGCGACAACCCTATCTTATCCATAGGATTAAACCTCCAGGTTGAGCAGATTATGCTCACTGGTAGAATTAAACAAATTATGGTTTAAAAATGTATTAAACCTCCAGATTCAGTAGATTATGCTAACTGGTAGAATTAAACAAATTATGATTTATAAATGTATTAAACCTTCAGGTTCAGCAGGTTATGCTCACTGGTAGAATTAAACAAATTATGGTTTATAAATGTATGTGGGATTTATTAGTTATGGGTTTTTTAATATGAAACAACTAGCGCTTGAGTTCAACAAATTATATTCCACTAAAAATCCACTTCTATTACTCTACTTTCTAAGTACTAGTTAAATATAATTATTTTATCAATTATGACGAGCGCTTCGGTTATTTGAGTTGCGGTCGGCAGCAACGTTGGAAGAATACTCATATGACAGTTAGGCAAAAAGGCATTCCGTCAAATTCAAGGGGTGCGTTCGTGAATTGATATTCAATATAATGCCAGGCATACACTACAATACCCCCCTCCGAGTAATATATTTAAATATATTTGGTAAATTCGGAAGAGAGAAAAAAAAAATTCATGTTACCTTAAACAGACTTAATGGAAGCTGTATTTCATTATACCTCGACTTGGTTTGTGCTTAATCTACTAAAGAAAATCGGCGATACCGTGGGCCGGTTTCAACCTATCTATGGATACTGTTTGGTTTTTTCCGTTTACCTCAATGACATATTGTTTTCGTAGGCGTTTAATAACTTTAAATGGGCCTTCGTATGGGGGCTCTAAACCCCTCCGTAGCCGATCTATTCGAATAAAAACATAGTCAGTATTTTCTAAGTCTTTTGGGATATATGTATCAGTCTTTTTCGGTGATCTTGGTGGAGTTGGTGCTAAATTTTGTATTTGTTTTCTTACCCTGTCCACAAGATTGGTTGAGTCTAGTTCTTCCTTATTTTTTGTTTTAATAAAAATGTCGCCGGGGATACGTAATGTTTGTCCGTAGACTAGCTCTGCTGGTGAGCATTTGAGATCCTCCTTAACCGTGGTTCTCATACCTAAGAGTACCCAAGGTAGATCTTCGCTCCAGTTTTTGTAGTTCGCACGAGCCCTTAGTGTATCTTTGAGCTGTCTGTGCATTCTTTCTACCATACCATTACTATTAGGGTGGTAGCCCGTTGTGTGAATTCTATGGGTACCTAATAATTGTGTTAACTCCCTGAATAAGTGGGATTCGAACTGAGTTCCTTGATCTGTGGTAATTTCGGCTGGGCATCCGAATCGGGAGATGTATTGGTTTAGAAGTGTTTTCGAAACTGTAGCTGCCGAGATGTCTCTGATTGCGTATGCCTCTGGCCATCTCGTAAATCGATCTACGATCGTTAAAATGTAGTTATTTCCGCCAGACTGAGGGAGGGGGCCAACTAGATCTATATGTATGTGATCGAATCTTCTACTTGTCTGTTCGAATTTCTGTAAAGGTGATTTGATATGGCGGTGAATTTTGCTTTTTTGGCAGTCTAAACAATTCTTTGCCCAGTATGCTGTATCAACATTCATGCTTGGCCAGAAGTATTTTGATGCGCATAGTTACGACTTGCGCGAATGCCTGGGTGAGCCAAACTGTGTAGGTCATCGAAGATTGATTTACGCATCTCTTCGGGAATATACGGTCTATTCTTGCCTGTTGATATTTCACAACAGATTCTTGTCATGTCACCTGAGACGTTAAGTGGGATGTATTCTAGTTTCCACTTGCTTTCTTCTCTACAGTTTTTATGCAAAGTTTGTAGTTCGGTATCCTTTTCTTGAAGGGCAACTAATCTTTTAATATTGATTCCTGTGAACTCGATTGGTAGGATTTCGTTATTGCTCGGCCTGGATAAAAAATCTGCGACGACGTTCAGTTTGCCAGCAATGTGACGTATGTCGTTAGTAAACTGTGATATAAATTCAAGATGGGTAGTCTGTCGCGGACTTCGGTCAGTTTTAGATGTTAATGCTGAAGTAAGGGGTTTGTGATCCGTGTAAATTGTTAAATCGCGACCTTCGATCAGATGACGGAAATGCTTTATTGATAGGTAGACGGCCAATAGTTCTCTGTCAAATGCGGAATACCGAGTCTTTGACGGCTGCAGTTTTTTTGAAAAGAATGCAAGTGGACGCCACGTTTGTTTTTCAGAATCGCGTTGTTGCAATACCGCTCCTATTGCAACGCTAGAACTGTCTGTCGTGATTATGAAATTACCGCTATTTGATGGATGGTGAGAAGTGTAGCTGATGCCAAGATTGACTTTGCTTCATCGAAAGCGATCATACATTCAGATGGCCACTTCAATTTTTTACTTTCCTTTTTTGATTTTGTTACTTTTGCCATGTATGTATAGATTGGAGCTAATATCTTAGCGAGGTTAGGCAGAAAACGATTATAAAAATTTATAATTCCGAGGAATTGTTGTATTTCCTTTAGTGAAGTGGGCGGGGCTAGGGATAATATTGTCTCTACTCGCTCTTTATTTGGAAGGATCCCCTCTTTTGAAATAACGTGTTCCAAAAATACTAAGGTTTTTGTACCGAATGTACATTTTGAAATTTTAATTTTTAAATCGTACTCGCTTAAGCGCTGAAAAACTTGTGTTAAGTGATTTTTATGTTCTTCTTCAGAACGACTAGCAATTAAGATGTCGTCAATATAGGCATAGGCGACATCTAGTCCGCGCAGAACTTCGTCTATGAATCTTTGAAAGGTCTGAGCCGCATTTCTAAGACCGAATGGCATTCGGTTGAACTCGAATGAGCCGAATGGCGTGGTTACTGCCGTTTTAAAAATATCATCACTCGCTACTGGGATGTGATTATAAGCCCTAACCAAGTCCAATTTTGAAAATATATTTTTTTCGTGGAGGTGTACGGAGAAATCTTGAATATGAGGTATTGGATACCGGTCTGGAATTGTACAAGCGTTCAGTCTGCGGTAATCGCCACAGGGTCTCCAGTCGGTATTTTCTTTTTTTTTTACTAAATGTAAAGGGGAAGAGACGTTTGACGAAGAAGGTTGGCAAATACCTAGATCTATCATATACTGAAACTCGTTTTTAGCGACTGCGAATTTTTCTTTGTCCAGTCTCCGTGGTTTTGCGAACGGTAGATGACCTTTTGTATGAATGTGGTGCACCGTTTTGTGTTTTATCGGATGTGCGTAATCAGGTGTAGATGTAAGACTGGGAAATGAATTCAGAATCTCAGTATATTCGTTAGATATTTTGAATATTTTGGGTGTTGGCGTATCTACTACGGCTGTAAATGCGGTAACCTTTATATAAGTCTACCACGAGGTTAAATTTAGCTAGAAAATCTGCCCCGATTATTGGCCGATTAATGTCCGCCACTGTAAATGGGTGGGTAAAATTTCTTCTTAGGCCGAAATCTATTTTGAGCAGTTGTTGGCCATATGTGCGGATATTTGTTCCATTTGCGGCTGAAAGGCAGTAGTCGTGCGTTTTCTTTTTGGGTGGAAATTGTGAGACGGGTATAACGGACACATCAGCCCCTGTGTCGACTAAGAACGTTAGCTTTGTATTACGGCATTTAATAAATAGCCGGCGGGATTTGAACTGGCTACTGTTTCCCGCAACTTCAGTAACCTTTGTTAGTTTTTTTGTGAGTTTGATTTGTAATTGCAAGGCTGCGAGCCTCGTTGCCGAATTTATGATGGTAATAGCATGTTGGGAACTTTCTAACTTGGGAATGACTACGACTTTGTCGGCTTTTGCTACGCGGAGTTCTTCGATTATGTGCGGAAACGTTTCTGTTTTGGGTTCTACTATGAGAAACGTTAGAAACAATTCCCAGATTGTGCAATTTTTGATTGACAATCTGTTCTATTTTATCATTTATGTCCTCAACTGTGTTGTTTTTTATTTCCGAGATACCAGAAGGCTGCGCGACTTCGAATATTGCGTCCGCAGTCGATAAAGAATTATTTAAATCACTTTGGCTTGTGGCTACTAATACCGATTTAATTTGCGCCGGTAGGCCGTTGAGCCAAATTTGTTTAAGTAAGTCTTTTGTAAGAGCTTGTGAAGATCCAGCGATATTTCCCAGACGTCTATAATATTGGGATGGTGTGTCATCACCCATAGACACACCATCTAAAAGTTTTGTTAATCTTTTGTTTTCACTTTCTGTATGTCGCTTTGTTATAGTCTGTTTAATGTTTTGAAATTTATCTTTTGCTGGAGGGGTTTTTATCAGATCTGTGATAGTCATTAAAATATCTTCCGGTAGGCTAGTTAGGACATGGTGGTATTTTAGATCGTCTGACTTAATATTATTAATGATGAACGTAGATTCTACAAGCGCAAACCAAGTCGAAGGGCTGCTATGACAGAAACTGGGTATCTTGACCCGTGCAATAGCAGATTCAGTTTCTTCCTTTACTTCATTATCAGGCATTGTATTAATAAGGAATATTTATTTTCTTATCAAATTCAATAACACGCCCCGTTATTTACTGTGTGAGCAAATTTTACCGGGAAGATACACCGAGGAAAAAAAAAATAGATAAAATTTTGTGTATATATGTATATCTACCGAAACGTCTTTTAACGAAAGCACTCGCCGTTACATACGACCAAATTTATCGAAAAGTACATATATATTCAAGATTGATATTTAATTTTGTTAATAGTAGTTTATTATGTTAGTACGAATATACTGTAGAAATATAACCTTAAATCTGTTTTTGGTATGGATATCTTGTAAACAATATATGATCGGAAAGAATTTATCATAAATCAATATATAGAAAATTTGTATATAATTATGGGAAAAATATTAGAATTAACTTGTGTTAATTATTATTTGAGAATTTAAAATATAATAATATAATTCTATTCACTAGTTCTACAAACAGATCAAAAGATACTTAGATATTTGTTGCGTTTTTCACGTGATTTTGCTTTCCCCGTTCACGTACGGTGAATGTCACTGTATTCTATTTATGTTGTCTTTCTCAGGCTGTTATGCTTATATACAACGCACGGTAAATGTTACTTCGTGCGTTGGTACTTTTGGTAATTGAGCTGGTATGCGCTGTTTAAAACGTGGACTTTACGCCTGGAGAATGTTATCCCGCTTGTACTATATACATATATATGTGTATGTGTGGTGCTGGGCTGCAACAATTCCGGTACCGTTGTATTGTCCCGTTGTTGAATGATGCGATTCCTTTATGCCAAATATTATTTTGATAACTTTTGTGCATTAATTTTAATGCATGTATGATGGAATCCCATTTAGCGTTGTTTCTGCTGTTTCTTTTGCTGCCGATTTATACCGCTGTTGTTCAGCGTCGGGGTCACCAATGTGGGATTTATTAGTTATGGGTTTTTTAATATGAAACAACTAGCGCATGAGTTCAACAAATTATATTCCACTAAAAATCCACTTCTATTACTCTACTTTCTAAGTACTAGTTAAATATAATTATTTTATCAATTATGACGAGCGCTTCGGTTATTTGAGTTGCGGTCGCCAGCAAGGTTGGAAGAATACTCATATGACAGTTAGGCAAAAAGGCATTCCGTCAAATTCAGGGTGCGTTCGTGAATTGATATTCAATATAATGCCAGGCATACACTACATGTATTAAACCTTCAGGTTCAGCAGGTTATGCTCATTGGCAGAATTAAACAAATTATGGTTTATAATGGATTAAACCTCCAGGTTCAGCAATTATGCTCACTGGTAAAATTAAGCAAATTATGGTTTATAATGAATTAAACCCCTAGGTTCAGCAGATTATGCTCGCTGATAGAGTTAAACCTCCAGCTTCAGCAGATTATGCTCAATGATTCCATAATAGGATTAAAGGTAAAAACAATTTTTTTTTTTTTTTTTTTTTTTTTTGTATAGGATTTTAAGTTACGTCAAACATAGAAATTAAATCCCCCTCACCATGGTTAGGACGCTTGTCCTCACTCTTACGCTCCTAAGCTTCAAAGGCTCAAAGGAAAGCGGAGAGCGATTTACTGTTAAGGTATACCGTCGTTTGTTTTTTATACTTCGTGCTCGTCTATCGTTCGGACGTCAAGTCAAACGTTTATTTATTAGGCCTTATGGCTCGGGTTATGCTCCAAAAGGCATTTCGAGCACGTAATTACTGATGGCTGCTATATTTCGGGGAATGATAGTAATGCTATTGAGGTAAACATCACCAGGCTAGGCGGTTAAAAAAAAATGCTTCACATTTTATTTTTCTTCGTTCCCAAGAAAGGGGAAAAATGTAACATATGAGTAAGCTAGAACTGTCATTTCGTTGATAGAAACTATGTCGTTAATTATTATAAAGGCAACGGTCCATGAAGAGCCCGGTAAATCTCACCGATTGATAATTTTGTTAATAAATATATCTAAATCCATAACTTTAAGGATTTTGAAAAAACTTTATGCAAGCGAAAATCTTTAAAAAGAAATTTCATTGCAAAAAGAGGGCGTTTCATATAAGCAGGAACCGTATAATCGTCAATACGGCTTAGTTCATGCCTGCCGTATACGCCAAAGCAAACAGCCAAGCTGATCTGATATATAGACTTAAAATAAATTTTAAGAGTGAATTATATGAGGCGAAATACTACGTATTTACTTCAATGCCTAGCAAGATTTAGCCCTATGCGGGATTAGCTTTTCATAGAGTTTTGCTATGAAAATTCATAGCGAAATAAGTCAATATGAAATTGACTCAGTTTGCTGCTAAGTCTGCAGCTCGAGAATTAAGTTGAAAAAACTCTTTATGCAAACGAAAAATCTTTAAAAAAGAAATTTCATTGCAATAAGAGGGCGTCCTCTTTTTGCAATGAAATTTCTTTTTTAAAGATTTTGCATAAAGAGTTTTTTCAACTTAATTCTCGAGCTGCAGACTTAGCAGCAAACTGAGTCAATTTCATATTGACTTATTTCGCTATGAATTTTACAGGTCTTTTATACATTAACAAAATCGCTTACTTCATCATTATGCGTATAAAAATTAAATTTGCACGATTGTTCACCTGAAATCGGTGATTGTATACAAGAATGCCGAGTAAGCTTTATACCGCTACACAAAGTTCATTGCACATGCATAGTGCTTATTTACTCATGATGGGTTTATTTGTTTACCTATGACGCTTGGTCATTTGGACAAGCTTTAATGAAAGAATTGTTTTTCTTTGTGTTTCTTTGCTTGTTTACGATTACTCAACTGCAATTTCATTGATGCAATATTTTTCGTTGGATATTTGTTATGTGCATTTGTGTGTACATCAGTATGCTTCTCTTTGCATATTATGTTGTGTGCATTATATCAATGCACTTATGCTTTACATCCTCACCGTAAAGAAGAAAAAAAATTCTTTTGTGAATGACAAAAAAATTTTCTTTGCTATATTGAATGAAGTAAACGTTTAACATTAAGTCTTAAAAGTATGGTTTAAGATAACGTGTACATTAAAATTATTAGCTATTTGTTATTAATTTAGATGTCCCTATCTTTAAAATTATATTCAAATTCAAATTAATTTAATGCTGGTTACAGTACATATAATATTTACAATCTTTTTAAACCTCATGATAAAATCTAATCTATATATTGTTATGACAAAGTTGTTATTAAAATATGGTGATGATTTTTATTTGAATGTGATAGTATACGGTTGTCTTATTTAGCTTCATAAACTATTTTCTTTAACCTATTCTTGTGTACCTTCTTTACTTTATTATCTATTTTTATACCCTAGATGAAATCATAGGGGTATACTAAGTTTGTCATTCCGTTTGTAACACCTCGAAATAATGATGGTAGAGCAAAATGGATTGGACACCCATTCATAATATTAAAAGTTATTTCGATGTTTGCATGTCCGTCCGTCCGTCCGTGCGCACGATAACTCGAGAACGCGTATACTTAGAGAGCTGAAATTTTGTACACGGACTTTAAAAAAAAAGTAAAATTAAGTTCGAAAATGAGACAAATCGGGCAATTCCTTCGTGGGGTTGCCATCTAAAAATTTCGTTTTCCGCTATATATTTGGACACTGCCTGAGAACGCGTCGACGTAGAAAGCTGAAATTTCGTACGTGATGTTTTTACTACATTAGCAAATAAAATTTCAACAATGGACTAAATCGGGCAACTCTTTCTTGGTGTTGCCATATAAGAATTTCGGGTTTTTACGTATACTTTGAAAACGATCAGTCCAAGACATTTTTATTGTACTAAAGACTTCTGCAGAATACAAATTCCTATAAAATTGGTTATAATCATTTTTTCTGTGCGACAAACCGTTCTAGAAATATATGCGAAAAACAACTTCAAAATCAATACTTGAATAGATCGGTGACCATACGAAATTTAATACGGGCATTCATCTAGGGTATCATAAGAATTGGTCTTAGACCAATTCCAGCTTTTTTACTTGTTAAATATACATTTACGCCCTCTATGTTTTTTATCTTATATGGTCCTTTATATGGACATTCATGTTTTCTCCTATCATTTTTATTTAATAGTAGGTACATAGTTACCTATTTCTAAATCTATTACATTTAATGTCTTATCAGCTTTTTCTTTTCTATTCGCGTTTGCTATGTTTAGTGAATTTCTAGCTTTCTCGTGTGCTTTGGTTAAACGGAATTTAAGCTCATTAGAATAGTCTTCGTAGTTATATATTCGGTTATTGTCATTAAGTTCAAGATTATTGAATATAATTTTCCAAAAACTAGTTCGAACGGGGAGTATCCTTTATCAGAATGAGGTGTTGTATTATAACAGAAGGTATAATACGGAATCCATTCATCCCAGTTGTAATATTGAGTGAATGATAAAAGATATTCATTTAGTACTCTGTGATTACGCTCTATTGAGCCTAACGTCTGATGATGGCATGGTGTTGATGTCACATGTTTTATTTCCAAATATTTACATATGTTAGTGAATATTTCATTCACGAATTCCGTTCCCATATCGGTCTTTATTGTTTTAAAGTTGCCATATTTTAATATGCAATTGTTAATCAGAGCTTTTCCTACTGTTATTCCTTCTTTATTCTTTAATGGAATGGCTTCAATTGTTATGGAACTAGGATGAGTGATTCGCTTGGTAGCGGATAGGCATCCTTCTTCGTAACAGAGTTGACCTTCCTGGCGTCAAAACAAAGCCGAACCTTTCCAGGCTTCCTTACCAGAACAACTGGAGAGCTCCAAGGACTCTGGCTCTCCTCTATCACACCCAGTGATAGCATTCGCTCTAATTCGGCATCCATCAAACTTTGTACTGCCGGTGAAATCGGATAAAACCTCTGTTTTATCGGGGTCGCGTCATTCGTTTCAATCTTGTGAGTGACCACCGATGTTTTTCCCAGGCCTAAGAAGGTGAAAGAGGGGAAAAGCTGTTTGGTGGCTTCTAAGCGTTGTTGATCGAGACTAGAAAGAATATGGCAGTCGGTGTCAGAGGTAGCTATTACACTTGGATTCACTTCTGCGACTATACTCAGGACATCTGGAGCCAACCCAAATAGACACCAGAAGTCTATTCCCAGATATAGTGCCTGTGTGAGCCCAGGAACCACACAAAAACGCACGTTTTGGGTCTTATCACGGAAAGTGACATCCAAGTCCACATGACCATGCACAGTCGTCATGGCACCATTTGCTACTTGGACCTGTGTCCGATACTTCTTCCATTTGACATCTGCTTCTGCAAGCTTCTCTAGAGCTCCCTGACCTAGAATACTGACAGTGGCACCACTATCAAGTAGTCCGGCTCAGTTCGCCCGAGCAGGGTCGAATGTCGTCTGGCATCGACACGGAAATATGTGCCAGTTTTTTCCTCTCTAGTCTCATCCGTCGGCAGTATTCCCGCCAACGAACGGTAGATCTTTTCTTTTCGGTCTCATATCCAAAAATTTATCGAAATTATTACCTTTTCCGGCACGATGTCGTTGAAAATTTTCGGTATTCAGTTTTTTATTCACTCGACTTCTTTCACGCGCTATTTTTGTCCGAGCAGTAAGACAGATTGATTGCCTTCTTCTTACTTACCTTTACCGTCAACATGTCACCCCGAGCTTAAGGAAACGCATTTCTCTCGGTCGGGTGCGTTCAGTTTTCATGCTGTAGTCGGCAGCAGGCCGCGCATATACGCTTCAGTATGACATGTAGCATATTGCTATATGCAATACGCTACGACCATAACACAATATATTTAGTCAAGTCGCACTGTATAGTTAGTATATATCTTTATTCGTTCGATATCTTTAATGGTCCTACAGTGTCTGTAGATATAATCTCGAAGCTTGTAGATAGTGTCTCTGTTATCACCATTTTTCTTTTGTATGTTTCAGAATTTTATTTTTATTTTTCACACTTACTTATATGATTTTTAACCATTCTGCTCATATTTTTCCATATGTATCTTTGTTTAATCTTGTTGATTGTTCTCTTGACACCTGAGTGTCCTCCATGCGGAGAGTTGTGGAATTCTTCAATTATATCATTTTTACTTTCTTCATTTAGAATTCTTTTGGGAGGATTATATATCAATGGGCCCTATTCTGTAATTTTTCATAACATAATATTTTATGTTATTTTATGGCGAAAAAATCCCTTCTTCATAAAAATAAAATAAAATATTTTATGAATTCTTTTATGAACACCTAACATAAAATATTTAGTACATTCCGCTATGTTTTCTATTACTTTTTGAACAGCTGGTCAATTGACATTTGCGTGATACTCTATCAAATCACCCACTAAATAATCATTTATGAAAGCAGGTGCTTTCTTATAGCTCTTGAGATACTTTGGGTGTAAAAGTTCTAAAATATGACAACTCCTGACTGGAGTTTGATACGAACCATGTCCCTAGAAATGCAAAGCAGCAGAAAGACATCCTTTCCGTTCAATTTTAGATTCCTAACTCAAAGTGAACGGAATAGATGTCTTTCCGGTATGAGGCTATAGTATTTGAATTTGTTTTCTTAAAACGAAACATTTTGGGTATAAATTAGAATTATTCATAAGTTTGCAAAATAAGTTTACAAATCACAATATAAGAAGTTTAGTAATTATCCAGCCGGAAGAACTTTTGAAGCCTAAGGCTCGGCAACTCACATGGATCGTAGGAATCGCTAAGGTATCGTGTCGTATGATCTCTTCTGCATAAAATTAAAACCTAGGCGAATATAATTAACTTTTTATATTTTACCATACTCTGCACTGGTGCGAATTTCTACAATTTCTAACAAAATTGTAATTTTTATGTATGGCGGTGGACATTTTAGTTTTTAATTAAAACAATTTTCGCACAACAAATGTTAATTGACGCATATAATTTTCATAAAATGTGTCAAAATACCTTTAAAATGTGCTGCTTAGGTTCTTTTATGTTTTATGTTATGATGCATAAAATGAAATAAAATTTCTGGTAAGAATAGGATTTTAGGGAAATATTTTATTTTAAGGCATAACATAACATAAAATGATAAAATTTTACCGACAGAATAGGGCCCATTATCTTTAATTCTGTTTGCTCATTTTTCTTATTTATTTTGCGCTGCAGCTCATTAAATATTATTTTAAATTTGTCGACATTTATGTATTGAAATATGATGTCATCTTTCGCTAACTATAGTGACTCTATTTTCATTTTCTTCAGTTCAAAGATCAGTGTCTCCAAGATCAAACCTAAGCCATGATATGGATTATTACTTATTTTGATTATCACTCCCCCACACCCTTCTTACTTCATTAATTGATATGCATTCCCATGCATAAAGCTGATCAGTCTTTACGTCGGTAGGGGATTCATACTGGGTCGCTTTCTTTTTATCGTTATTTCGATTGTCCTTTTTAGACATTGCTCTAGTTGTTATTTTTATATTTGCAGTAGGTATCATCGCTTTAAGGATATCAGAATCTATTTTTATTCTCGATAAAGCATTAACATTAGTGTTCATTTTGCCTTGCTTATAGATAATCTCGAAATTGTAATCAGATAGGTTAAGCCTTATCCTTGTCATTTTGGAAGATGGGTTTCTATGAGTGAAAAGACTTACCAAAGGTCTGTGACCACTATAAATTTTTTGCCATATACGTACGGTCTGAAATAATTAATTGCCCAGTGTATTGCTAGGAGTTCTTTTTCAATAATTGGTTTATTGAGTTCGTGTTTAGTTAATGTTCTGCTAGCGTATGAAATCGGTAGATCTGAACCAATTTCACCTTGAGAAAAAACTGATCCAAGGGCAAATTGTGAGGCATCTGTGGTTATGATGAATTTTTCATCAAAATTTGGATATTTTAAAATTGGTGCATTTACCAATTTACATTTAAGTGTCGAGAATGCTTCTTGGCATTCCTTCGACCAAATAAAAGGTGTATTCTTTTTAGATAGCGAATTTATTGGTTTTGCCATGTGGGCAAAGTTTGGTATAACTCTTCTGTAGTAATTACAGAAAGCAATAAATCTTCTGGCATCACCCGCTTTTGTAGGGGTAGGGTAATTCAATACCGTATCAAATTTTTTTGGATCTGTCCTGACACCTTTTTCTGTTATTAAATGTCCTAAATAGGTGACCTCCGTTTGCAAAAATCTACATTTTTGAGGATTTAGCTTTAGGTTATATTTTCTCAGTCTGTAAAAAGTTTTTATTAAGTTTTGGTTATGATGTTTTAGACTACATCCGAAAATTATAATATCATCCACGTAGAGGAATGCTTCTGAATCTAACCCAGCTAAAGCTATTGAAAGCATTCGCAGAAAACTGTTAGTGGAAATTTTTAAGCCAAAAGGTAATCTTTCGAATTGATAATGTCCCTTGTTACTAGAAAATGCTGTTAATGGTCTTGATTTCTTTTCTAATTCTATCTGATGAAAAGAGCTTTGTGAGGTCTAGCGTGGAAAAGTTTTTAGCTCTTCCGAGTTTATCTAGTACGTCTTCAAGTCTTGTCAAAGGGAATTTATCATCTAGAATTTTCTTGTTTAATTGTCTGAAATCGACAACAAGACGCCATTTTTTTGTATCATTATCTGATTTCTTTGGGACGATCAACAGTGGTGAATTGTAAGGACTAACTGATGGTTCAATTATATCTTCATTAATGAGACTATCGATTTGTGTGTTTATTTCCTCAATCTGCATGTGAGGAAGTCTATAGTGATCTTGTGACTTAACATCTTGCGACTTCTTCCTTTGGGGCCACGTGAAAGAGAAGGTCTACGCCAACAGCCCAGCGTCGATTCAAGACCTCAAAGATGGAATTCGTGAGGCTATCGAGGACATAGGGCAGCCACTTTGCGATTTGGTTATGGAAAATTTCATGAAAAGGATATGGTCCTGTAGGCGTGGTCGTGGTGGTTATTTGGCTGATGTTATTTTCCGTTATTAACGGCATACCTTCCTCTTTATAATGAAATAAAGATCCGATCATTTATCTCAAAAAATGGCATTTTTCTTTGAATATCAAAATAACACCTCTTATTGGATAACCCTTTATAAACTGGATTTTTATCTGTAGTGGAGATTTTCTGGTTGTAAAAATTATTTACCGTTAATTTATCATCTGGTAAATAGAAGATATCTGAGAAATTTTTACAAATATCTAAAATAGAGTTAGTTGCATGTCGGTCTAGATTTTCAATTTAATTTTTTCAGAAGTTTGTTAAATCTATTTCTATTTTCTTGCTTGATATTAGTATTGAAAGTGTAATAATTTTGAAGTGGTTCAGTTTTAGGTTTAAAATTATATAAAGTTACTTCTTTATCTAAGGTGTTTAAGATTTTAACATGAGCGATGCATTTTGCGGATATGATGGAATTTGCTATATAAATTCCATCCTGAATTTCTTCATTCAAAACTATGCTATCTTCAGTAATGTCGGCTTTTATTACTTGTATTATTTCAGATCTAGCAGGAATTTTTATCTCTTTAAAGTTAGGTAATTTAATAATTTATTTTACAGGAATTTTTTATGAGAAAGTCTTATCCTAATATTCCTCTGGTCATTATAGGAAATGTTTCATCGACAATGTGGAATTCTTGTTGGATCTCTTGATTATTTATATTTATAATTGCACTTATTGTGCCTAGGGAATTTGATTCTGATTGCGTGGTACCTTTGGTTTTGCATTTATTATGCTCTTGAATTCCATCTCTTGATTTCAACTCATTTATTTTCAAGATTGGTATGTCGACCCCTTAAGGAATGTTTTGCTGCCGAGAGATACGTAATTGGCTAAAATTTCATTTATATTATAAATTTTTACTGTGTTTCCCCTGATTCTGTTTCGGGGCTTCGCCCGTTTCCCGATTGGGCGATTTGTATTCTCATATATGATGTGCTATTGTTCCGAGGGTACCTATTGCCATTATTTTGGCCATTTTGGTAATTTCTAAAAACTTGTGGGTTAAACGATCGATTGTTATTCCGTTGAGGTTTATTGCGATAATTGCCTCTTGAGTCGTTACGATTGTTATTGAAGTTTTTGAAGGTTTTCCAAGCATTGTACCTACTTATTATATTGGTACACATTTGCTTCCTGCCTTGGTGTTTCAATTTCTGCCGTTATCTGTATAGCTTCACTTAGCGTTTTGGGTCTTGCAGGAAAGACTGTTGCCTTTAATTGTTCTTGTAGGTCATTTTTGAAAACGTTTAGTGCCAAATGATCATTCAATTTTACGATCAATGAGCTGTTTGTTTCACCTTGCTCCGTTATTTGTATGGTATTTAGTTGTGCAACTAAACCTTCAATGTTTTGTTGCAAAAGCTGTGATACTTCTATTGGATTGAGTGACCTTTGCTAGCTCAGTGTGAATATTGAGTGGTGTTTTATTCGTTTTATATATTTCTCGTAGATTCTTTTGGAATGTCTCTAAAGTGGTGGCGGTTGGCAATGAGCACAGTTTGTTCCTTACTGTTGCTGTTAGACGAGTTTTCAAAACGAAATCTAGCAGTCTTTTCTTTTGTGCTTCCTATTATTTCTATTTCTATATTATCTAGATTTTTACGCTCTCCAGAAAATTCTGGAATCACTTTCACTGCAGTGGCTATGTCAAAGTTCGGCATTATTATTTCCTCAGTTTCTTTATCCAATGTTTGTTTATCCAATGTATCTTCCGCTGTATTCTTCAAAATCCGCAATTATGTTATCGTACAATTTTTCAAAATTGTTTTTGTTTTCGATCGCTTGCTCTTCATTTACTTCTAATAATTCTTTATATTTTGTATTGAAGCTATCTTTTATGTCTTCAACTTCTGTAGTTTTTTTTTAAAATATGAGTGGACGAATATTGTCTATTTGAAGTTTTCTTGAAATCCTTTAAGCTGATCTTTTTATTCTAGACGATTGCGACACCTACTTGCTTCTTTACTTGTTTTATGAGCATTTTCTTTATTTTCCAAAATGCTAGTAGGCACAAAGCAATGATTGCTAGTATTAGCAGAATTAGTTCGATGTTTGATAATCTTCGTGTACTTTGAGTTATATTATTAATTGAAGCACCTGCATTGTTATTAATGAGTATTTCCTCTGTTTGTAATTTGGAGGCTTTCTTACCCATATTGATATTTTTCCTTGACTGACCTGGGAATGGAATTGCAATAATGCTGTCGTGAAGACAATGTTAAAAAAAAAGAAGAATTCCCAAAACTAGCTGAAAATTTGGAAGACACAACAGTAAAATAAAAAAAATGAAATTCTTTCAAAGCTAATAGAAAAGACGAAACTTTATAAAGAAGCCCGTTTTATTACTATTTATTTATTTTATGTAAAGTTTGTTTTATTGCTATTTATTCATTCCATTTCTATTTTTATTTTTCTTATACTCTTCTTTTTATTTTTAGTTCTTTTATTTTTCTTAAAAATAAATCGCGCTGTTCTCCTGTAGCTATTACCAGGAGACGATGGTAGTCTTTGATCTCCGTCCTTATTTTGACTTCGAAACCAGCTCTTTTCTTCTTTGTTGCTTCTTGGTTTTCTACTTGCTGCACCGTGTGTTTTGCTCTTTCTATAGTCATCCAGAGTAATCGGACGCGGTCCCGCTGTAGGATTTTTTAACGCCTCCTATAATGGGTTAAGAGTAGTTGTTGTATGCGGATTCTGGGACACTGTGTTAACTTCCAGGATTAACCGGTACTACCAGCATGCTCAGGGATGTGTCATTTGTTCTTGACTGCGCTCTAGCTGCATTAGCCGGTACTACCAGCATGTTCCGGTACTACGGTTTTCTTAGATAATAAAGATAGGGAGGGGGGGGGGTAATGAAATTTTCATCAGAAATCCTCTGCGGGCTCTGGTTTTCGAGATATTAGCGTATTAATAATTCAAGTTATTTTTGCTCATGGAAATGGATTCTTGGTGGTGTGGGGTGGGAGGGGGAACGAAATTTTCATCAGAAATCCTCTACAGGCTTTAGTTTTCGAGATATTAGCAACATTTGTTCAAACAATTGGCTAATTGGCAATTATATAATTACTAATTGGCAATTAGCAAATTAATATTATTGGATTGGGGGGGGGGGGGTGTGCTTATATTGAAAAGTCACCCATTTCTTGAGTAAGGTCCCCTAGCGGCATTAGCCGGTACTTCATATGTTGTTCACCTCGAGGGAAAGTAAGGTTCCCTAGCGGCATTAGCAGGTACTACCACCCTGTTTTCTTGCTTGACGATTTATTAGTGGGGAAGTTGTAGATATCAGAATGACGTCATCCTGGTTTTGCTGTCTTCAAGTGCTGCGCCTAAATAAGTTTTCTTAGCGGGGAAGTTGTAGATATCATTCGAATTTCACAACATGATATCACCTTGGCTTATTTTTCATCTCGAGCTTTGGGGATATGAGATCACTTTGGGGATACGAGATCACTTTGGGGATACGAGATCAATTTCAGCACTCTCCAGCATAGGGAAATAGCATAGGTTTTCGATTTTGTTTGTAGAGTTCAATTATTATTCATCTCGGTGATCGTAGCTCTAAATATTTGTGAAGGGGTGGGAAGCTTTATTGGTGGAGGTTGCTGGTTAAGTGTTATCTGGTCTTGGAGGCTACAATTTGACGTTGAGGTGCCCCCTCCTGTGTCTGGGTACTGGAGGTTGGCGGAGAGCTTTAGTGGCAATATCTGATACTATGACTAGGATTGTCTGGGGTGTGTTAGATTGGGCTACGTTACCTGTACCAAGCCTTGGGTAGAATGTGTGCGGCTTATGTGTATTAAGTAATGATGTGAACTACTCTAAGCGAATTTATATCGAGGCTGTATACTTGTCAGCTTGAGTTTGGTTTCAGTTGTTTACTTTAGTATGAGTGGTGCTGAGTGTGTGCAGCTGTGTATTTATGTGAATAAGAAATGTTGCGAAATTCCTTAAGTGAGTTAGTGTAATTAGTATTATTAATAATTCAAGTTAACTCTAGAATATTTTTGTTAATGCCAATAGATTTTAGAAAGTGTCAGTGGAGATCTTAGTTCTAGGGGTGGACAAAAATTTCATTAGAAATCCTCCACAGAGATATTAGCGATCTTGCCTTTTCAGGGATAATTAATATTAGTAGCTTACAAACATAAAAAACAACACAACTATAACCTAAGTTGTGGATTAAAGATTTGATGATATTAATCTGCAGGTGTCCTTTATAAACAAGATTATACTATATGATCATATAAAGGGTTTTCCAATAAGAGGTGTTATTTTGATATTCAAAGAAAAATGCCATTTTTTGAGATAAATGATCGGATCTTTATTTCATTATAAAGATGAAGGTATGCCTCATTTTTGAAAAAGTAAGGTCCAATGACCCCGCAGGACCATAAACCGCACCAAACAGTCACACGTTGAGGATAGAGAGGCTTTTCAACAATAACTCTTGGGTTTTCCGAGCCCCAGATGCGACAATTTTGCTTGTTGACGAAGCCATCGAGGTGGAAATGGGCCTCATCACTCAAAATGAGTTTTCGATGGAATTCCGGATCATTTTCATGCATTTCAAGGACCCAATCAGCAAAGACTCGACGTTGTTGATGATCGGCCGGCTTGAGTTCTTGTGTTAACTGAACTTTATAAGCCTTAAGACCCAAATCTTTATGCAAAATACGGTGTAATGACGTTTGTGGAATGCCTAAATCCAAAGAACGACGAGGAATGGACAAACCTGGGTTTTCTTCAACACTTTCGGCTACAGCAGCAATATTCTCGGCTGTCCTTGAGCGACGTGCACGGGTTTTATTCTTCACATCACTAACTTGTCCCGACAGCTCGAATTTTTCTACCAATTTCTGTATTGCGGTCCGACAAGGTGCTTCACGACGACCCAAAAATGTTCGAGTTTTACGAACCGTCTCTGCCACATTTTCACCATTTTTATAGTGAATTTTAATAATTTCAATGCGTTGTTGAATCGTATATTATTAATGGCGTAGTTTCTACTTGTCAAATGTCAAAAAATGACAGCTCCAAAAGTGACATCTACCGAAATAGCGGTCTAATTAAAATAACACCTCTTATTGGAAAACCCTTTATCTAAAAATAGATTAGGCGAAGCTGATTGGGGTGAATGTAGGTAGATATGTTGACTTAAATAAGTAATGGAGATTAGTAAATGCCTGATTTTACTGTTCAGGTGCAATGCTTCTAATTTGATTCCTTGCATAAACAAATTCGCACAGTCCTCTTGTTGGCAGGTGTTCTTTGTGACTTTCGAACTTTCCGTTTTGTTGTCTTCTATTGAATTACAGCTGATGCGCCTTCTCAGTCGTACCTCATGTCGTTCTCCTTTTGAGTTAGTTGTTAGTTGGACGGCGGGGGAAGGAGATATGAGAGTAGGATGTGGATTTTTGGTAGTGTTCAGGAATCAATGGTTCCTAAGGCATTGGTTTTCTTCAAAGACACTCTCTGAGTAAACGTGGCTGAAATGTGATTACCCTCGATAGCAATCACCTTTATGGTCGTAGAAACTTATTCTACCATCATCTAGCTGGTAGATGTTTCTAGCCTCGGGGTTTGTTAAAAGCAGGGGTGAGAGGTAGTTAAATTTGCCGGTATGGGAAGGTCCGGCAGGTTGTTTATCAGTGGGTTTGGATGGTTTGGTATTTTTTGAACTTGCTTGTTCGCCAGTTCAAATAGGTACTCTTTCATTGGAGTAATGTTGGCTGCCTCATAGACTACTCTGTTGGGAAAGAATTTTCCATTGGCTCGTCTATGGAATCCCGTCCAAGCTCTAAGAATTTTTCTTTCAACCTTGCTGAGTCTTTCCATATAGGTGGGAGAAATAGTATGCCAGATGGGGAAGCAGTAAGTAATAACAGGTCTTATGAATTGTTTGTACAACAGAAGTTTGATCTGAGTAGGGAGGCCGTCCTTGAAGTTTATTATTGGACTAAGTACGCTATATGCGAAATTGGCTTTACTAATGGTCGCTTTTGCATGGTCATTGAAACTTAACATTTCATGAAAGTTGATGCTCAGATATTTCGCACTTTGTGTGGGTTTTATTTTGCCCATGTTGTAGATGGCTTCAATGGTCTTAGATTTTGCAGCTTGGCGGTTTCGCCCAATGCCAGATTTCCGAATGCAAATCCGTTCAAATTTTTGGACATTTATTTTGATCCCCCACTTTCTGTGGTAGGAGTCTAATTTGCTAAGGTGCAGGTTGACTTTATTTATAGCCTAATTCGGGCAGCGAGATTGGGCATACGTGAGGGAGTCATCAGTATATAAGAGTGTTGTCTTATTTTCGTTTGGGGGTTGGTCGGAAGTGTAGAGATTGGAGAGGATTGGGCCTAAAATGGAGCCTTGGGGGACACCAGCTTCTATTGCCTTGAGTGGTGATTTATGTTCATCGAGTTCCACATAGAATTTCCTAGAAGTTAGGAAACTGTGGATTAACAAATTGAGGTGTGAGGGGAAACCGAACTGATTTAATTTGAAAACAAGCCCTGCTGTCCATACTGAGTCAAATGCTTTTTCGACGTCAAGGAAGCAGCCTACGATATATTCGTTCCTATTTAAGGATCTCGTTGCATCCGTGTGAAACTTTATTAGTGGATGGAAGGTGGAGTTCTGTGGTTTGAAACAAAATTGGGAGTCTTGGTGGATATTTATAATCTGTTCCTTGATGACTCTCTCAAAAAGCTTTCCTAACTTGGAAGTCTTTTTGGGGATTGGGAAAATGCGTGGTGGCGGTTGGCAATGAGCACAGTTTGTTCCTTACTGTTGCTGTTAGACGAGTTTTCAAAACGAAATCTAGCAGTCTTTTCTTTTGTGCTTCCTATTATTTCTATTTCTATATTATCTAGATTTTTACGCTCTCCAGAAAATTCTGGAATCACTTTCACTGCAGTGGCTATGTCAAAGTTCGGCATTATTATTTCCTCAGTTTCTTTATCCAATGTTTGTTTATCCAATGTATCTTCCGCTGTATTCTTCAAAATCCGCAATTATGTTATCGTACAATTTTTCAAAATTGTTTTTGTTTTCGATCGCTTGCTCTTCATTTACTTCTAATAATTCTTTATATTTTGTATTGAAGCTATCTTTTATGTCTTCAACTTCTGTAGTTTTTTTTTAAAATATGAGTGGACGAATATTGTCTATTTGAAGTTTTCTTGAAATCCTTTAAGCTGATCTTTTTATTCTAGACGATTGCGACACCTACTTGCTTCTTTACTTGTTTTATGAGCATTTTCTTTATTTTCCAAAATGCTAGTAGGCACAAAGCAATGATTGCTAGTATTAGCAGAATTAGTTCGATGTTTGATAATCTTCGTGTACTTTGAGTTATATTATTAATTGAAGCACCTGCATTGTTATTAATGAGTATTTCCTCTGTTTGTAATTTGGAGGCTTTCTTACCCATATTGATATTTTTCCTTGACTGACCTGGGAATGGAATTGCAATAATGCTGTCGTGAAGACAATGTTAAAAAAAAAGAAGAATTCCCAAAACTAGCTGAAAATTTGGAAGACACAACAGTAAAATAAAAAAAATGAAATTCTTTCAAAGCTAATAGAAAAGACGAAACTTTATAAAGAAGCCCGTTTTATTACTATTTATTTATTTTATGTAAAGTTTGTTTTATTGCTATTTATTCATTCCATTTCTATTTTTATTTTTCTTATACTCTTCTTTTTATTTTTAGTTCTTTTATTTTTCTTAAAAATAAATCGCGCTGTTCTCCTGTAGCTATTACCAGGAGACGATGGTAGTCTTTGATCTCCGTCCTTATTTTGACTTCGAAACCAGCTCTTTTCTTCTTTGTTGCTTCTTGGTTTTCTACTTGCTGCACCGTGTGTTTTGCTCTTTCTATAGTCATCCAGAGTAATCGGACGCGGTCCCGCTGTAGGATTTTTTAACGCCTCCTATAATGGGTTAAGAGTAGTTGTTGTATGCGGATTCTGGGACACTGTGTTAACTTCCAGGATTAACCGGTACTACCAGCATGCTCAGGGATGTGTCATTTGTTCTTGACTGCGCTCTAGCTGCATTAGCCGGTACTACCAGCATGTTCCGGTACTACGGTTTTCTTAGATAATAAAGATAGGGAGGGGGGGGGGTAATGAAATTTTCATCAGAAATCCTCTGCGGGCTCTGGTTTTCGAGATATTAGCGTATTAATAATTCAAGTTATTTTTGCTCATGGAAATGGATTCTTGGTGGTGTGGGGTGGGAGGGGGAACGAAATTTTCATCAGAAATCCTCTACAGGCTTTAGTTTTCGAGATATTAGCAACATTTGTTCAAACAATTGGCTAATTGGCAATTATATAATTACTAATTGGCAATTAGCAAATTAATATTATTGGATTGGGGGGGGGGGGGTGTGCTTATATTGAAAAGTCACCCATTTCTTGAGTAAGGTCCCCTAGCGGCATTAGCCGGTACTTCATATGTTGTTCACCTCGAGGGAAAGTAAGGTTCCCTAGCGGCATTAGCAGGTACTACCACCCTGTTTTCTTGCTTGACGATTTATTAGTGGGGAAGTTGTAGATATCAGAATGACGTCATCCTGGTTTTGCTGTCTTCAAGTGCTGCGCCTAAATAAGTTTTCTTAGCGGGGAAGTTGTAGATATCATTCGAATTTCACAACATGATATCACCTTGGCTTATTTTTCATCTCGAGCTTTGGGGATATGAGATCACTTTGGGGATACGAGATCACTTTGGGGATACGAGATCAATTTCAGCACTCTCCAGCATAGGGAAATAGCATAGGTTTTCGATTTTGTTTGTAGAGTTCAATTATTATTCATCTCGGTGATCGTAGCTCTAAATATTTGTGAAGGGGTGGGAAGCTTTATTGGTGGAGGTTGCTGGTTAAGTGTTATCTGGTCTTGGAGGCTACAATTTGACGTTGAGGTGCCCCCTCCTGTGTCTGGGTACTGGAGGTTGGCGGAGAGCTTTAGTGGCAATATCTGATACTATGACTAGGATTGTCTGGGGTGTGTTAGATTGGGCTACGTTACCTGTACCAAGCCTTGGGTAGAATGTGTGCGGCTTATGTGTATTAAGTAATGATGTGAACTACTCTAAGCGAATTTATATCGAGGCTGTATACTTGTCAGCTTGAGTTTGGTTTCAGTTGTTTACTTTAGTATGAGTGGTGCTGAGTGTGTGCAGCTGTGTATTTATGTGAATAAGAAATGTTGCGAAATTCCTTAAGTGAGTTAGTGTAATTAGTATTATTAATAATTCAAGTTAACTCTAGAATATTTTTGTTAATGCCAATAGATTTTAGAAAGTGTCAGTGGAGATCTTAGTTCTAGGGGTGGACAAAAATTTCATTAGAAATCCTCCACAGAGATATTAGCGATCTTGCCTTTTCAGGGATAATTAATATTAGTAGCTTACAAACATAAAAAACAACACAACTATAACCTAAGTTGTGGATTAAAGATTTGATGATATTAATCTGCAGGTGTCCTTTATAAACAAGATTATACTATATGATCATATAAAGGGTTTTCCAATAAGAGGTGTTATTTTGATATTCAAAGAAAAATGCCATTTTTTGAGATAAATGATCGGATCTTTATTTCATTATAAAGATGAAGGTATGCCTCATTTTTGAAAAAGTAAGGTCCAATGACCCCGCAGGACCATAAACCGCACCAAACAGTCACACGTTGAGGATAGAGAGGCTTTTCAACAATAACTCTTGGGTTTTCCGAGCCCCAGATGCGACAATTTTGCTTGTTGACGAAGCCATCGAGGTGGAAATGGGCCTCATCACTCAAAATGAGTTTTCGATGGAATTCCGGATCATTTTCATGCATTTCAAGGACCCAATCAGCAAAGACTCGACGTTGTTGATGATCGGCCGGCTTGAGTTCTTGTGTTAACTGAACTTTATAAGCCTTAAGACCCAAATCTTTATGCAAAATACGGTGTAATGACGTTTGTGGAATGCCTAAATCCAAAGAACGACGAGGAATGGACAAACCTGGGTTTTCTTCAACACTTTCGGCTACAGCAGCAATATTCTCGGCTGTCCTTGAGCGACGTGCACGGGTTTTATTCTTCACATCACTAACTTGTCCCGACAGCTCGAATTTTTCTACCAATTTCTGTATTGCGGTCCGACAAGGTGCTTCACGACGACCCAAAAATGTTCGAGTTTTACGAACCGTCTCTGCCACATTTTCACCATTTTTATAGTGAATTTTAATAATTTCAATGCGTTGTTGAATCGTATATTATTAATGGCGTAGTTTCTACTTGTCAAATGTCAAAAAATGACAGCTCCAAAAGTGACATCTACCGAAATAGCGGTCTAATTAAAATAACACCTCTTATTGGAAAACCCTTTATCTAAAAATAGATTAGGCGAAGCTGATTGGGGTGAATGTAGGTAGATATGTTGACTTAAATAAGTAATGGAGATTAGTAAATGCCTGATTTTACTGTTCAGGTGCAATGCTTCTAATTTGATTCCTTGCATAAACAAATTCGCACAGTCCTCTTGTTGGCAGGTGTTCTTTGTGACTTTCGAACTTTCCGTTTTGTTGTCTTCTATTGAATTACAGCTGATGCGCCTTCTCAGTCGTACCTCATGTCGTTCTCCTTTTGAGTTAGTTGTTAGTTGGACGGCGGGGGAAGGAGATATGAGAGTAGGATGTGGATTTTTGGTAGTGTTCAGGAATCAATGGTTCCTAAGGCATTGGTTTTCTTCAAAGACACTCTCTGAGTAAACGTGGCTGAAATGTGATTACCCTCGATAGCAATCACCTTTATGGTCGTAGAAACTTATTCTACCATCATCTAGCTGGTAGATGTTTCTAGCCTCGGGGTTTGTTAAAAGCAGGGGTGAGAGGTAGTTAAATTTGCCGGTATGGGAAGGTCCGGCAGGTTGTTTATCAGTGGGTTTGGATGGTTTGGTATTTTTTGAACTTGCTTGTTCGCCAGTTCAAATAGGTACTCTTTCATTGGAGTAATGTTGGCTGCCTCATAGACTACTCTGTTGGGAAAGAATTTTCCATTGGCTCGTCTATGGAATCCCGTCCAAGCTCTAAGAATTTTTCTTTCAACCTTGCTGAGTCTTTCCATATAGGTGGGAGAAATAGTATGCCAGATGGGGAAGCAGTAAGTAATAACAGGTCTTATGAATTGTTTGTACAACAGAAGTTTGATCTGAGTAGGGAGGCCGTCCTTGAAGTTTATTATTGGACTAAGTACGCTATATGCGAAATTGGCTTTACTAATGGTCGCTTTTGCATGGTCATTGAAACTTAACATTTCATGAAAGTTGATGCTCAGATATTTCGCATTTTGTGTGGGTTTTATTTTGCCCATGTTGTAGATGGCTTCAATGGTCTTAGATTTTGCAGCTTGGCGGTTTCGCCCAATGCCAGATTTCCGAATGCAAATCCGTTCAAATTTTTGGACATTTATTTTGATCCCCCACTTTCTGTGGTAGGAGTCTAATTTGCTAAGGTGCAGGTTGACTTTATTTATAGCCTAATTCGGGCAGCGAGATTGGGCATACGTGAGGGAGTCATCAGTATATAAGAGTGTTGTCTTATTTTCGTTTGGGGGTTGGTCGGAAGTGTAGAGATTGGAGAGGATTGGGCCTAAAATGGAGCCTTGGGGGACACCAGCTTCTATTGCCTTGAGTGGTGATTTATGTTCATCGAGTTCCACATAGAATTTCCTAGAAGTTAGGAAACTGTGGATTAACAAATTGAGGTGTGAGGGGAAACCGAACTGATTTAATTTGAAAACAAGCCCTGCTGTCCATACTGAGTCAAATGCTTTTTCGACGTCAAGGAAGCAGCCTACGATATATTCGTTCCTATTTAAGGATCTCGTTGCATCCGTGTGAAACTTTATTAGTGGATGGAAGGTGGAGTTCTGTGGTTTGAAACAAAATTGGGAGTCTTGGTGGATATTTATAATCTGTTCCTTGATGACTCTCTCAAAAAGCTTTCCTAACTTGGAAGTCTTTTTGGGGATTGGGAAAATGCGTGAAATTTTCCGTTTTTCTGGGAAGTAGCAATTATTGATGCAATTATTGAAGATTGTTGATAGGAAGTCGAGAGCTTTTCGTGAGAGTTTTTTAATAATTGCATTTGAAATTTTGTCGGGACCACTCGACTTTTTGGAGTATATTGTCTTGGTTAAGACGAAAAGGTGGATTGGTGAAAATATTTTGCTCTTCAGGATAGATTGCGGGGCTATCCACGCAAAAGAAGGTTTGTGGTATAGAGCCATTTGCGTTCAGAAAAGTATTAACACTGCGGTTTACTTCTAAGGAGAAGGCTGTAGTACTAAGGATTGAGTTATCCTTAAAAGTGTCTTGAAAATATGATGCAAATGCATCACATTTTTCCTGTCCTGTGGGAGAACTAGCGTTTCTAGGCTGTTCTTTATGACTTTCGGAAGTTTTGGCTTCCTAAGTCTGTGGGCCTGGTTTGATTTTTTCAAGTCTTTTCCTAAACTGCTCATCGCAGAACAATTTAGTTTTCTCATCGATAATAATCGATAAGCAATTGACTTGGGAGAGAATAGACTGGTAGGCCGCATTTTGAGAGTTTAGTGCTCTGTGATAAATGCGGTTTAGGATTTTCCGCAGTTTTTGCCTGTATTTATGCAGACTTTGAAGATTTGCCGGACGGTTTTTATAGAAATAGTTTTGGTGCTAGTAGTCTTTGAAAAGTGATTTATATTGCTCTGTAGACAATTAGTGAAAAAATCTATTTGGGAATCTATTTCTGAGTTTGTTAGGTTTCTACTGTTGGGGGAGGTTGTCTTCATACAGGGTGGCCAACCTGTACTGGAAATCATTCCAGTTCACGTCTACCAAAGCGGTGGAGATGGGTAGCGCCATAGTCAGTATATTCACGGGCGAATTAGGTTTAATGGTTAGTTCTTTTGCTTGATGGTCTGACGGAGCATGATGTGTAACGCAGTTGAAGTTATTAATTTGGGGAAGAAAGTTAATCATACTTGAAGAAACAAGGTAAAAGTCTATGTAGGAACCTGATCGGGGAAAGTTGGGGTGGTTGGCGAAGCTACAATGAAATCATGGCTATCTTGATTTCGATTGAGCCAATTTGCAATTGTTCTGCCAGATGAACTTTCCAGCGGGTCATTTCACATTAGATGCCTGGCGTTGAAATCTCCTCCAATAACCGTATAGGTGTAATCTTTGGAGATATTATTGAGGTAGTTGAGGTTCCTTCTAATCTGCGCTGCCCGGGCACCACATCTACTATAAAGGGAAATGAGGAGAAATGTTTGTTGGGAGGTAATAAAAACTTTGACCGCTGTGCATTCCATGTTGCACACTGGTCTGAGCTTAACTTGTTCACATTTAAGCCCATCGGGAATTAGGATGGCCGAGCCAAGGGATGAATTAGTTTTATCTGAGCGGGTGGTCGAGAATTTCTCGAAAACTAGTTTGTGGCGAGGACTGAGATGTGTCTCTGAAAGAAGAACAAAGTTGGGTTTTTATTCCGCAAGGAACGAATTTAAGGCTATTCTTTTATTATGCCTTACTAGTGAGTTGCAGTTTAATGCGATTATCTTCAATTTGCTTATTTCCCTACACATAAGCTAAAGGCAAATTGAAGATAAGCACTTTGACGTTCTGCGAGGGAAGAGAGTTTCCTATATTGGGGAATAAAATTATTAATTTTACCCATAAGGGTGAAAAAGTCACACCCGGAAAAGGGCTTTGGCCTCTTGAGTGCAGAAGTTATCTGCCTCATTCTGTGATGGCCTTGGGGCTTGCGTTGCCTTAGGGACTTGATTTGCCCTTTATGCAGGTTTTGGGATTATAGTGGGTTGTTGGGGCTTGTTTGTATTGGGATTGTTATATTGTTTGTTACTGACAATTTGGGAGAACGACATACCCGGCTTGACGTAATTTTTTACCGCTTCCCTGGTAAAGAGCTCCTTCTGCTTCTGCTGTTCCCTTCGTTGGTTCTTAATAATGTTGACTTCCTTGTATTTTGGGTAGCCACGATAATTAGCTGGGTGTCCCTCCTTTACGCAGTTCACACAATATGGTTTTGTCTGCACGTCGTATTTGTTTCTGGAGCACTCTTCTAGTCCATGCTTTTTATTGCATTTGACGCAGCGGTACATCTGCGCACAGTTACTGACTACATGCCCAAAGCGCTGGCACCTCTTACTCTGGAATACTCTCTTCACGATGTGCTTCTCCCAGTAGACTATCTGGTCAAAAAGTCGGTCCACTTCAACGATGTCGTTGACGTCGTATTTTGCGTCGAAGGTTACGATGAAGGCATCGATGTGCTTTCCTGCTGCTTTGCTGCGCTAGGTTCGAACTCTGCTACGCTGTTGATTTTATATCCTGCTTTTCCTCTAAGGCAATTTTTACATCCTCTTCGTTGAAGGTATGCTGAACTCCTTTCAGCACTAGAGTCGTCTTCCTTTCTTCCTTCGGGGTGAAGGTGTAGGATTCCACCTTGACTTCATTTAGTAGCTTCAATAACACCTTCCTGTCTTCTTCTGTGAAGGGTTTAAATGTGAACTTATTTCCACTACCCAACTTTATGAAAAATTTGGGTCTGGCTTGTAATAAGTTTAGCGCATTATTAAATACTTTGTAATTTAAGCCATGCGCTATTATTGGTGGAGGTCTGCTTGGCTTCGGCTCTAGTCTTGACGACTTTTCATTTGCTGACTTTTCCTTTGCTGGGATTATGAATCTGTTTTCTGTGTCCATTGACTGGTAGTAGTTGTTGGACGTCCTAGGGTCAGTAGCTATCTTAGTCTTTTTTACATTATCCTCCGTGATTGATGGATTGTTACGCGGTTTCCTTTTTCCTTTTAGTAAGTGGTACTCACTCTCATCTTTTTCAGTCTCTGGCTCGTCTTAGGACATATTTTCTGACTCTGTCGTTGTTCAGAACTGAACATCTTTTTAATTTAATAGCAAAATCATTTCGTTATACAAAAATATATTTTCATAACAAAATAATTTTCATCAGATAAAAAATACCTACGCATACAAGTCACTAAATCGGCCCATATTTTCCAGCAGGCAACAAATGCAAGCTTTGCATTTTTTATAAGTTATTAACCTCGGGTCAATAATAATGTACAAAATTGCCGCGTTAACATTAAATTAGTATCTAGCATGAATAAATATCCAATAATTGTAAATAAATGTTATGTTAGCAATAATTTAGTATTTAAGTCATACGAGTACACGAATAAAGTTACAGTTTGAGTAATTTACAGTCTCATTACATGGTCCTTTGAGCGGTAATTTAAGAAGCAACAATAATTCAAGAAATCTTGGATTATTTTCTAAATTACAATCTTTGTGTTTAATTCAAGAATCTTTGAATTATTTTTGGAAGGAAGCAACAGCACTACAACTGCGTGATTAATTCAAGAATCTTTGAATTAAACAGCAACAAGCCATTACTAACTTCGCAAAAAACGATTCATGAGCCATTGAATTGTCACTACGAATTAGCAACAGCTTGAGATAATAATTCAAGAATCTTTGAATTATTTCCTCACCTTGAATCAACAACCTGTCTTAAAAGATCCAAAAAGATTCAAATTAAGTTGGAATTCTTTTTATTAAAATCAAAATGCCTACAGATCCATTGCATGAGGATTCATTAAAGGCACAGAAGCATCTATTGAAGGCCCAGAAGCAAACAACTGCGGATATTGAAAGATTTAAGACCAATCTCACCAAAGATCCACTGGAACGGAGAATCCCAGAAAAGTTGGTAGACAAAAGACTCCAAATAGAAGAATACTGGGAAAGCTTTAATGAGCTGCATTAGTGAAGATCACGTGTATTTCAAAGAAGACGTTTTTAATAAAACAAAGGCGATTTACATTGATGCTACCAATATCATTGAAAATACGAAGTGATAAGTAAAGCTACAGCGCCAAAATCTCCAGCACCATCCACTACAAAGCAGACTATCAATCCAATAACAGACAAGGCAACACTTGCTTTCCCCACTCCCGAGTTGGACACATAAACAACAATATCCGCTGCCAGTCCAGCCAATCCCAGTTGCGCAATACAGCAGCCAGGTCCACCAATGACTCACTTACATCATAATGCTTTATGACACATTAAGGGAATGCCTTGCTGCATTAAAAAATTTAAACTACAATACAGATGAATGGGATGCTATGATTGTTTGTATTGCTACGAGAAAGCTCGACACAGAAAGTCTCAGATTTTTTGAAGAAAGTCTAACAAACCCCAAATAAATGCCATCAACGACGGAGTTGTTCAATTTCTTGGAAAAACGTTACCAGATTTTGGACTGCATAAAAAGTTCAAGGCAGACCAGACCTGATGGAAATCAAAGCAACATTAAGAAGAGAACATTTCACACAACATTGAAGCGTTCATATACCTTCTGCAACAAAGTGTATGGCTTTTAAGGCAATGAGCTTAAGGGAACTAAACTCATTCATTAATAAGAAAAATCTGTGCAACAATTGCATGGCCCACAAAGCAACTGAAAAATGCAGAACTAACAAATCATGTTATTACTGCAACAAAAAGCACCACACCTTGCTTCATAGAGATCATGAAGGTGATGAACAATCCAAGAAAGGTATGAGTAGACCTGTAACCACATATAATAAGAAGGATAGCCTAAATTCAAAGCAGCCAATTGAGGAAGATGTAACGATTCTACACAATAAAACCGAATTTCCAAGGGTTTTACTACCCACTGCCAAGGTGTATTTAAAAAATATGTTTAATGAATCAATACCCTTTAAAGCATTGATAGACCCCGGCTCACAGGTATCGCTCATTACGGAAGAAGCGGTGCAGATCTTAAAACTAATCAAGGAACGTATCATAACAACCATAATGGGAGTTGGCGATACTAAGTCCGCCAAATCCTCCAGCAAGGTAACTATCCAAATTGAGCTAAAACAACCAGAACGCCCAAGCCTCGCTGCAGAGGCACTTGTATTGCAAAAATTAAATTCGTTACTACCAGAAGCACCAACAACACGAATTGATCCAACAAAGTTTGGAAATATTATACTAGCAGATGAGACGTATCATATTCCTGGACCAATAAATTTACTGTTCGGCGCAGACGTTTACGCAAACGTAATACTGGGCGGACTGATATCAGGGCAACCTACGGCACAAAATACAAAGTTAGGTTGGATTCTCTTTGGTCGTGCTCCAGATACCTTCATCAAAACCAACAAGGTATCAAGCTTTCTGTCCACAGCTGAAATAGGCAAAAGGCTGGAAAAACTGTGGGAAATAGAAGAAGACATCTCCTCTAGTCAGGTAACCGATCAATATGAACAACATTTTCAAGAAACACATAGCAGAGATGGAGATGGCAGATACATTGTCCGCTTACCATTTAAGGATAATGTTAACAAATTGGGCGATTCAACAAACAAAGCGTTCGCTCGTTTATTACAACTAGAGAAGAAATTAAAGGAATCACCGAATGACTTCAACGTATATAGTAACTTTCTAATGCAATACCTGAAACTTGGTCATATGAGCCCAGCTGATGCCTTCACAGGACATGTATCCAGAGTATTCTACCTGCCGCATCACGCAGTATTTAAAAAAGACAGCACTACGACAAAATTACGAGTAGTGTTCGATGGATCCTGTAAGTCATACACAAGAATAAGTCTGAATGATTTATTATATAAAGGTCAAAAGCTACAACAAGACTTACATCAAATACTAATAAGATGGAGAAAGCATCGCTATGTCTTTACAGCAGATATAGAAAAGATGTTTAGACAAATGAAGATAGCTAAAGAAGATCGAAATTTCCAGCGAATACTCTGGAGACATTCTACGAGAGAACCAGTACAAGAATTCGCATTGAACACAGTTACATATGCAACAGCCCTTGCAGCTTACCTAGCGGTAAAAGCTTTGAAACAGCTTGCAGAAAATGAAGGCGATGATTATTCGGTAGCAAAGAATGTGGTAAATAATGACCTCTACATGGACGACATGCTTTCGGGTGCAGACACCCGAGATGACGCACGCCTCCTTCAAAATGATATAATCTCACTATTAAGCAAAGGTGGATTCAATCTAAGGAAATGGACCTCAAATAATCACGAGCTTTTAGAAGACATGCACGAGGACATGGTTGAAAAGGGAATCCTAGAAATTGGAAAGGATGATACTATAAAAACCCTTGGAATACATTGGAATCCGAATCAAGACGAATTCCAGTTCAAAATAAAATTCGATAAAGAAGATTTAAAATTAACCAAGCGAATATTACTGTCAAAAATTGCCACAATCTCCGATCTATTAGGGTGGCTAGCCCCAATAATAGTAACAGCCAAGCTCATCATGCAAGCTATATGGCAAACAGGCACAGACTGGGATCAAGCCCCACTGCCAGAAATAACAAAGGCATGGAAAAAGCTAGAAGCAGAGATGCAGGAACTGCAATCGATCAAAATTCCACGATGGATTAACCACAGAACAGGGGCCGGATTCTGTAGCACGGAGAATTTGGGAATTTGGAAGATGAGAATTGCGTTTTCTTAGAATTTTTAATTCCCTAATTCTCCATTCCCAATTCACTAACATGGTTGGAGAATTAGGGAAAACGTAAGAAATGTGAAAAAGTGCGAATCGCCTGGGACGATTAAGTTTATCAATTTTTGTTGTAGAGGGTTGGACTTTTTTTCATATGTGAGGTACATCTGTCTATTACCTTCCACTGTCGAAATAAATTTAAATTTCTTTTTTGTTGGGGTAGTTTTTGAGGGATGTAGGAGGGTAGGTTTTCTCGAGTTTTTCCGGGATAACGAGAGAATGGAGAGTAGAAGGAGAATGTATGTGGTATCAAAAAAAATGGGAGCTCAGCGCGAACAAGATAGGTTTAGGAAAAGGGGCTGGGAGAGTGCGGGGTAGAAATGGGAGCTGATTAAGGGAAATTTAAAAAAAAATTAAGACAATATCAGGAGCTGCAATAATTCGCAGGGGTAAGCTCAGGATCTCTAAGCCCAATAACAAAAAAGTAAGAATTCACTTTGGTAATTAGGCATGCATGGGTATTATAGGCTATATTTTATTTCGATTAACGGTAATTTGCAGATTTGAGCGGCCCCGGCGGTAAATTTTGCTATCGCAATATTCACGGGCGCCTAACTCTATGTGGGAGGGCTGTAGAGTATTGGATTTTTTTGTAATAGATTAAGGGTTTAGAGTACAAAAATATAGGTGAACAACTTTGGGGCAGGATGTTTTGGGGGTTGGGGGTTGTACCACTCCTCATAGGGGGTTGCTCAAACTACGTCATGTTTGGTACCAAATTAAAGAGGGAGGAGAGGGTAATCGAGTGGTGTAGTTTGTCTTTAATCGTTTTAACGTGATAGCTGACTTTTGACCGCCGAAAAACTATTTTTTTACACTACGGCCATACACACCCCAGTTTCCATATTTTGCATATATTTCTTCCGTTCTTTGTTTCACATCCATTAGTACTCCTTTGTGAACATTTTTGTCATGGGAAGTAAATTTCCAGGACTTACCAGTTCTTCGCAATGATGAGATGAAAATATGTCAATTTTTGTACCAAAAACGGCCAATTTTTCACCTTAAAAAGGACTGCTACAATTCTTTTACAGTTATTTCCAAAACGGTTTGTCGGATTCAAAATTTATTTACATATTTAATTAGGGGACAAAATGTAGATGCGATTTCATCCTACACACAAGCTTTACCGTGTATATTTAAAAATTTTACAGCATCTCTTCTGTACTGGACGACGACCAAATTGATCAATTTCGCGTGATTTGTAATTTTTAGCGGGTACTTTGAGAGACAAAATCCTTGTTCCTCTGTTAGTATTGCATGGATTTCCATAATTTGTTTTTCACAATGTAGCCAGGATACGTAGTGAATACATAACGCAATTTGAAATTCCTAGGTGCCTAGATACCTTCACAAAACGTTACAAAAGCAGACAATACAATTTTTCCACTTACTTTTCCACTTGCAAAACACCGGAGAATTAACAAGTGGAATGGAGAATTTCGGAATTCCATACTCACTTCTCAAATTCTTTCTCAGTTGAAAATTTTTCGTCTTACTTTCAGTTCTCAAATTCTCCGGTGTTTGCTTGTGGAAAAGTAAGACGACAAATTCTCAACTGAGAGGATTTGAGAAGCGAGTACAGAATTCCCAAATTTTTCGTCTTACTTACACTTCTCAAATTCTCCGGTATTTGCTTGTGGAAAAGTAAGACGAAAAATTTTCAATTGAGAGAAAATTTGAGAGGTGAGTACGGAATTCCCGAATTCTCCATTCCACTTGTTAATTCTCCGGTGTTTGCTTGTGGAAAAGTAAGACGAAAAGTAAGTAGAGAATTCCCAAATTCTCCATTCCACTTGTTAATTCTCCGGTGTTTTGCAAGTGGAAAAGTAAGTGGAAAAATTGTATTGTCTGCTTTTGTAACGTTTTGTGAAGGTATCTAGGCACCTAGGAATTTCAAATTGAGTTATGTATTCACTGCGTATCCTGGCTACATTGTGAAAAACAAATTATGGAAATCCATGCAATACTAACAGAGGAACAAGGATTTTGTCTCTCAAAGTACCCGCTAAAAATTACAAATCACGCGAAATTGATCAATTTGGTCGTCGTCCAGTACAGAAGAGATGCTGTAAAATTTTTAAATATACACGGTAAAGCTTGTGTGTAGGATGAAATCGCATCTACATTTTGTCCCCTAATTAAATATGTAAATAAATTTTGAATCCGACAAACCGTTTTGGAAATAACTGTAAAAGAATTGTAGCAGTCCTTTTTAAGGTGAAAAATTGGCCGTTTTTGGTACAAAAATTGACATATTTTCATCTCATCATTGCGAAGAACTGGTAAGTCCTGGAAATTTACTTCCCATGACAAAAATGTTCACAAAGGAGTACTAATGGATGTGAAATAAAGAACGGAAGAAATATATGCAAAATATGGAAACTGGGGTGTGTATGGCCGTAGTGTAAAAAAATAGTTTTTCGGCGGTCAAAAGTCAGCTATCACGTTAAAACGATTAAAGACAAACTACACCACTCGATTACCCTCTCCTCCCTCTTTAATTTGGTACCAAACATGACGTAGTTTGAGCAACCCCCTATGAGGAGTGGTACGACCCCCAACCCCCAAAACATCCTGCCCCAAAGTTGTTCACCTATATTTTTGTACTCTAAACCCTTAATCTATTACAAAAAAATCCAATACTCTACAGCCCTCCCACATAGAGTTAGGCGCCCGTGAATATTGCGATAGAAAAATTTACCGCCGGGGCCGCTCAAATCTGCAAATTACCGTTAATCGAAATAAAATATAGCCTATAATACCCATGCATGCCTAATTACCAAAGTGAATTCTTACTTTTTTTTTATTGGGCTTAGAGATCCTGAGCTTACCCCTGCGAATTATTGCAGCTCCTGATATTGTCTTAATTTTTTTTTAAATTTCCCTTAATCAGCTCCCATTTCTACTCCTCACTCTCCCCGCCCCTTTTCCTAACCTATCTTGTTCGCGCTGAGCTCCCATTTTTTTTGATACCACATACATTCTCCTTCTACTCTCCATTCTCTCGTTATCCCGGAAAAACTCGAGAAAACCTACCCTCCTACATCCCTCAAAAACTACCCCAACAAAAAAGAAATTTAAATTTATTTCGACAGTGGAAGGTAATAGACAGATGTACCTCACATATGAAAAAAAGTTCAACCCTCTACAACAAAAATTGATAACCTTAATCTTCCCAGTCGATTCGCACTTTTTCACATTTCTTACGTTTTCCCTAATTCTCCAATCATGTTAGTGAATTGGGAATGGAGAATTAGGGAATTAAAAATTCTAAGAAAACGCAATTCTCATCTCCCAAATTCCCAAATTCTCCGTGCTACAGAATCCGGCCCCAGGCCAGGCAATGCAGCTTCATGGGTTTTGCGATGCCTCTGAAAAGGCATACGCAGACGTAATTTACACAAGAACAGTAGACGCATTTGGTAAAATACACACTACTCTTCTAGCGGCTAAAACTAAGGTAGCACTCCTGAAGTAAAAAATCACGCTACCAAGGTTGGAACTGTGTGGTGCCTTGTTGTTGGCACAATTACTCAAGTCAACTGTTGACAAGTAAGCTCACCTCAAATATTCGCCTGGTGTGACTCTGAAATCGCTTTAGCATGGCTAGCAAAAAAACCAACCAATTGGCACACCTTTGTGGCAAACAGAGTAAGTCAAATACAGAGCATATTTAACACAAGTATATGGAGATATATATCCTCCCAAGAAAATCCTGCGGATGTTGCATCAAGAGGTACCACACCAAACAAACTGGCTACGCATAACCTCTGGTGGAAGGGTCCACTATGGCTAAGACAACAACCTCAGGCATGGCCTTCAAACAAACTGAAACCGTTGACATATGAAGAAGCAAAAAAAGAAGTAACGGTCTTGCAAACATCGATTTCGTCCCAAGATGTTTTCACCTGCTCAACATACACCCGACAAGTAAGAATAATTGCCTATTGCCTGAGATTCATCAACAACTGTAGATCATTAACTACACAAAGCAAATTTGACTACCTAACATCCCAAGAGTTAGAGGAATCAAAGAAGTGCATAACAAAAATTACACAACTGGAACAATTTTATGAAGAAATAACCACCCTAAGAAAGCATCGACAGCTGAAGAAAACCAGCAAGCTGCTTTCGCTGCACCCATTACTGGACAAAGAAGGTATTTTGCGGGTTGGTGGAAGACTGGGAAACTCTGATCTTTCGAGAGATACGAAGCATAAAATATTACTACCTCAAAAACACCACGTCACCAACCTTATCATTGATTATGCTCACCAACAAAGCTTACATGGAGGCACGCAACTTGCCCTGAACTACATAAGGATGACATTTTGGATAATTGATGGTAAACGGGTCACAAGTGTGTAACATGCACAAGACATCGTCAACAAAGCATACAACCTGTAATGGGTAACTTACCAGCAGTGCGAATAACTCCATCTCCACCATTTTCACACAGTGGGGTTGATTATGCAGGCCCATTTATCATTAAAATGTCTAAAGGGAGAGGCACCAAAACCATAAAGGGTTACATAGCTCTTTTCATTTGTATGGCAACAAAGGCTTGGAACTGGTAAGTGATCTTACTATAGATGGCTTCCTGGCAGCTTACAGGAGATTCGTTGCCCGCCGGGGAAACTGTAAACAGATATTTAGTGATAACGGCACCAATTTTGTCGGAGCTCGGAACAAAATGGAGGAGGTGTTGTGCAGCGAAAAAGCTAAACGCACTGATTTAATTTTGGGTGTTTTTTTGGAAATAATAACGCACTGATTTGTTTAATAAAATTTAATCAATTTTTAATTTACAAATTGCAAGAGAGTTTTTGGAAAGACACGACCGTTCAAAAGTGAAAACGAAAACTGACTCGCTAGCCACACTCCACCGACAGTCAAGAAGCTTCAAAAATATGCAAAAACAAATAAGAGGCTCATGTTACCATTTCCCGTGTGCAGTTTGAAGATAAGTACGGGTACTTGCACTGTACACGAGCATGAAAAACTGCATCGACAGCTAATTAATTGGAATTGCACTTATGTGCATGAGAAACTGCATCGACAGCTAATTAATTGGAAATGCAACTTATGTTTGCGAATGCAAAAAGAAATTAATATGAATGCAAAAATGATTGTAAGTTAATATGAATGCAAAATAAATGCTGTTTAGGCTGTCTGCAGTATTAGGGCATTGGCTTTACAACACCACCCCCCTTAATTATGAAAGCAGTACCTGGGGTTGGTGCTGGTTTCATTATTCCTTGCCTTAGGAATGGGAATTTGGACTGCCTCTTGACTTTCAGCAGAGCTGGTATTCTCAGTAGATAAGCTATGGCGTTTCTGGATCACTTTTTTGAGCTTCCAGGATTTCGCCACAGATGGCGCCACCGTCGCTAGGTGGTGTAAATCCATACTAAATGTGGGTTTGTGCCTTGGATGTCCTGGTTTATGTCTTGGATGTTGGGGATACGAGACCACTTTGGGGGATACGAGACCACTTTTAGCTCTCTCCAGCATAGGGAAATAGCATAGGATTTCGATTTTGTTTCTGAAGTGCGCCTATTTTTCATCTCGAATCTTGGGGATACGAGACCACTTTGGGGATACGAGACCACTTTTAGCTCTCTCCAGCATAGGGAAATAGCATAGGATTTCAATTTTGTTTCTGGAGTTCGCTTATTTTTCATCTCAGACTCGTAGCCTCTAAGTTGACATCAACTTTTTCATCTCGAGTTTTGGGGGTCCGAGATCACTTTCAGTTGTGAAGGGGGTGGGAAGCTTTATTGATGGATTTGGTCTTGACTGCGCCCTAGCGGCATTAGCCGGTACTACGGTGTTCTTGGATAGATATGTGGTGCGCCTAAATGTAGGCTTTTGGTTTTGAACTAATATTAGTAATAATTAAAGTTAACGCTAGGAAATTTTTGTTCATGCCAATGGATTCTAGATGGGTGGTTTGTGAGGGTGTGTTATAGTATAGGATAGGGAGGGGGGTAATGAAATTTACATCAGAAATTATCTACGGGCTCCGGTTTTCGAGATATTAGCGTATTAATAATTCAAGTTATTTTTGCTCATGGAAATGGATTCTAGGTGGTGTAGGGTGGGAGGGGGGGGGGGGGGACGAAATTCTCATCGGAAATCCTCTACGGGCTTGCCATTTCATGAGTAAGGTTACCTAGCGGCATTAGACGAAACTACAAGCATGCCTTGGTTATGCTGTTTTCTTTTATTAGCGGGGAAGTTCTACATATCAGCATGACGTCATCTTAGTTTTGTTGTTTTCAAGTGCTGTTGCAGATATCAGCATCATTCGAATTTCACAACATGATGTTTTCTTAGCAAATTGTTATTATTATTGGGTCCTGGGGGTGTGTGTATTGAAAAGTCACAGTTGCTCTTTCGAGTGCAAGCACCATTTCTTGAGCAAGGTCCCCTAGCGGCATTAGTCGGTACTACATATGTTGTTCATCTCGGGCTTGAGATTACTTTCAGCACTCTCCAGCATAGGGAAATAGCATAGGATTCCGATATTGTTTCTGGAGTTCGCTTATTTTTCATCTCGAGTTTTGGGGATACGAGATCACTTTGGGGATACGAGATCACTTTCAGCATTCTTCAGCATAGGGAAATAGCATAGGATTTCGATTTTATTTCTGGAGTTCACTTATTTGTTATCTCGGAGATCGTAGCTGTAAATATTATAAACTTGATCATGCTATGATATTTAATATCTAAAAATTGATCACGGTTGCTGGGGATGTTAAGAAATATGAAGTAATAGAAATTAAATTTTCGATGTAGGTGTGTGTGTGTGTGTGTGTGTGTATTGAAAAGTCACTATGGGTTTCGAGATATTAGCGATCTTACCTTTTCGGGTATAATTAATAGTAGTAGTAATAATTCAAGTTAACCCTATGATATTTTTTTGTTCATGCCAATAGAATTAGTACTAGGGGGCTAAAATTTTTATCAGAAATTCTCTACGGGCTATGGTTCGAGATACAAGCGATATTACCTCCTCAGGTGTAATTAATATTAGTTGAAAAACGGAAAAACAACAGCAACTATAACCTAAGTTGTGGATTAAAGCTTTGATTATATTTATCTGTAGGTGTCTTTTATAAACAAGATTGCACCATGTAATCATATATCTAAAAATAGATCAGGCGAAGCTGGTCGGGGCGAATGTAGATAGATATGTTCACTTAGATAAGTAATGGAAATTTGTAAATGCCTAATTTTCCTCTTCAGGTGTAATGCTTCCAATTGGATGCCTTGCATAAACAAATTCGCATAGTCTAGTAAAGTAAACAAATTCGCAGTCGAATAATGTAAACAAATTCACACAGCAGACGAGTAAAGTATACAAATTGAGCGATTTATGAAAGATTCCTAATTTCTTTAGCAGAACACAACAACAACAACTGATATTAATCTGTAGGATGTGATGTCGTAGATGAGTAGTGGAAGTTATAATTGAAAATGTCTTTTGCTGAAAGAAACAACAACAACTATAACGTAAGTTGTGGATTAAAAATCTTTTATAAACAAGAGTAATCATGCTATGATATTCGATATCTAAAAATAGATCACGGCTGCTTGGGATGGTAAGACACATGAAATCATTAGAAGTAATGGAAATTAAAGCATTAGAAAAGGTTGCCAGGTGGCTGGTAATTTGATATCTTGCGTAAACAAATATAGCCGAGTAAAGCAGACAAACTGAGCGATTAATGTTTTTTTTTTTGTATCCAGGAGTTTGTGTTGAAAAGTCTTTATGACGAATTGTTTTTTATTTTCAATAAAATTTCTCAATCAGTCACACTGTTATAAGATTTGATTGATCCCCGATATCATAGTTCACATGAAGCTGATAAGAATATGATAATTTTATCTTCATACTATTGGGGTGATCACATTATTTTCTTACCATTAGATTGAGAATGGGTTTAATTAAATGTTTTGATGAAAGAAGGTGGTGTTATGATATCAATGTAAGTAGTATGATATCTTGTCTTAGATGAGTAATGGAAATTGTTTGGGAGCTGTGAGTAAGGAATAAAAACCTTATCAGCAAGGTCGCTTCATATTTATCTCCCTAAATTATCATCCAAATGGAGTTATATGAAGGAGCAAAAAATTGATAATAGTGAAGATAGTGGTGGAGGTTGAGAGAGGGGTGCTGTAAGTTGTGGATTAATTTGAAAGTTTTCATGGATCTCAAGGTTTAAACTTTTTAGCCTCCAGCAGGAATGTCTTCTTTTAGTTGACTCGGTGACTAGATAAGAACGTGTTAATTTCATGTTCATAATATGATCTTGTGGTAAGCATATGAAAGTAGAAGAATTTTTTTTATAAATCAAGTAGTTACGCTGTTATGAGATTTGATTGACTCCTATATCTAAAAAAATATTCCACATGAAGCTGATATAGTGACTATTAGGCGGGTACATTGTTTACTTACCATTAAGTTGAGAGCGAGTTAAATTAAAAGCATTGATAGAAGACGCTGTGTTATGATATTAGTGTGGTATGATATGTTGTCTGAGGTGAGTAGTGAAAGTATTCCACATGAAGCTGATATAGTTACTATTAGGGCAGGTACATTGTTTACTTACCATTAAGTTGAGAGTGGGTTAAACTAAAAGCATTGATAGAAGAACGCTGTGTTATGATATTAGTGTGGTATGATATATTGTCTGAGGTGAGTAGGGAAAGTTGTATGGGAGTTATGAATAAGCAGTAAAATCGTAATCAGCAATCTCGCTGGATATTTGATAATTCTCCAACTCCATAGTGAAGATCGTTGTTGGGGGTTGAGAGTAGGTACTGTAAGTTATGTATTAAGTTAAAAGTTTTGATAGATGGTATTTGCTATTTATCTCCTCGAAATGGTGTTGTACGAGTATCAGAAAGTTCGGGAAAAAGTTGATAATGCTTCAAGTTCAATAGTGAAGACCGCGATGTTGAGAGTGGGTATTTGGAAAGATATTATTCTAGTAGGATATGGACGTATTTCTTATTCATCTTTAAATCTTACCATGAAATTAGGTTGAGAGTGGATTAAATTAAAAGTTTTGATGCAAGAAGGCGTAGTTATTATATTAATATAGTATAATATGTTGCCTTAGATGAGTACTTGAGAGCTGTGAGTAATATGTGGAATATGGTGTAGATGAGTAGTGAAAGTTGAAAATGTAAGGTTCCCAATTCCTTTATTGAAAAACAACAACAACTGTAGCAAATAAAATTTTCATACAATATTTATTCACATCAAATTCATTATTTATTTTTTATAAACTTTTTTCTTTGTGTTTCACATCCGAAATGCGATCCAGAGCAAATACCTCCCATAATCCTTTTCTGCGTTAGGCTATGAGAGTTCGGCAGCAAAATCCAATATTTTTTGCTATCATGTGTCTTGCTCTAACACATTAGAAAGCTTTAGTGAATACCATAGTTTGAAACCAATAATATGATTAAGAAAGCTTCATGATATATATCAAAAGTGATCCCAATGGATTACATAAGGAAAGTATGTTCACTTCATCTGCAAACAACAAATATGGCTGAAAGCGACACACGGTGTGAGCAAAAATCATTCTTGCTTCAATTATCACTATTAAATGATGTGTGCCGCAGAAAATATATTAAGTCTAGCCTAGTCTAAAATATGTATTGTAAATAAAAATTGTATCATGGTTATAATGCCATTTATTGAAATAATTTGTTTTAATTGTATTATAGCTTAAGTCTAAAATCTTTTTTTCTTTAGTTCAGCAAGGCCAGGATTTCATAGATATAGATTGATCCTTATATTGAATATTCCTTATGCCTTTACACCAATGTGGCGTTAAAAGGTTCATGGTGCACCACTTTCACAAATAACATCTCTCCATCTTTACTTTTTGCGATCTTTGTTGGAATATCCTGATTTTTCGAGCTGTTGGTAGGGGACAGTCGACTCGTTTTTGGATGAAAGACTTTCTTCTTTATTTCTGGAAAGCATCGATTTCATAGATGTAGACTGAGCCTTATATGAATATTCTTTACTCCTTTCATCCGTAGGCTTTAGAAGGTTTGTAGTGTCCTTAGAGCTCATGTTGAAATTATTGCGTAATTAGCTTGCCAAGAAACAGTGATCTGTTTGGCTAAAGAGCAAAATATCAATTGCAAAAACAAGTTATGAAACTACTATTTATATGGATTTGGCACATTGTCTTGACCTCTGACGTCACCTTAACCTTTGAAACCGAAAGTGTCTGCTCTTGGGTTCACTTGGATGATGAGTAGTGCAAGTTGTATGGGAGATTATAATTAGCTGTAAGTAAACTGTAAAGAAGAAGATTTCTGATAACAGTATGTTCCATACATAATCTTACAGGTGGAAGAAAATTTTATAAGAATCTGGTAACTGCATTTCCTTATAAACCTTATATAAATTCATATGTGACCAAACCGAGCTATAGATTTTTGTTCTAGATGAATGCACATTATATATAATATCTGAAAATAGATAACAGCAAAATGAAAGGCTATAAGAATTTGGTTGCAGTATATTCTATACAAAATCTAATAACCATAAGAAAAATTTTATAAGAATCTGATACCATGCTCAGTTCACAATTTAAAAAGTAGAAGAAAATTGTATAAGAATCTGGTAATAGTGTAAGTGTCCTGCCGGTTAAATGTAATACTGGCACCCGTTAATCTAGTAGCCGTTATTTAATTCGGCGAGAAGGACAAGAAATTTAGAGGAAGTATGCGAGTCGGTCGAGTCGAGGATAGACATACTAGCTAATTTGTATTTTTTTAAATAATAAAACGTCAATTTCTAAAATATCCCGAGATTTCTTTCATGACTGCGAGTCATCCTGACAACGCATTTTCAATTCTCTTAATTATCTTAACAATTTCAGAAGTGGGATTGGATTCACGGTTAAAATTAACGGCAGCATCGTGCGTTATAAATTTTCCTACGTGTGAGAGAATTAAAAAAAAAAATAAAAAAAAAATCATTTTGTCAACGCTTACCGAGTTTAAATTTTCCGACGTTTGGAAAAAATAATAAAAGATAAGACGTCATTGAAGAAAAGAAAACCCAAAACGATTTTTGTTATTTATAAAAAAAATAAATATTCCTATAAGTCAAGAATAGGAAAATAACGAAAACAAACGTTGAGGACTAACTAGTTCATATAATCACTGTTGCATAAATTGAATTTTTGCGTGATAATAGTAAAATGCCGGCGGTAAATATTGATTTGCTGAAAGTGACAGAGTTGAAAGAAAAGCTCAGAGATTTAAATGCGCCAACGTCAGGTGCAAAAGCGGAGCTTGTGGGCAGATTACGCGAATTGATGAATAGTGATACGGTCGAAATGGAAACTATTCCTGTAAACCAAGACGGTGAAATTGAGGAGTTGAGAGACCAGATAGGAAAACTCTCTGCGTTAATGCAGAAACTATCTAACGAGGTCATGCAAACTACGGTACCTAGAGGTACTGACGTTCCCGTCGCTACAACTCCCGTTCAACGAAACGAAACGCTGTTAAATACTGAACAAATAAATTATTCTTCAAGGCCAACGTCAACGTTTCAAAATATACGTGATATTATGGATATTTTGCCCACGTTCAGTCCAACAAGTGAAGAATCGCTTACGTCGGTCCAATTTATAAAACGGATAAGCCAATTGCAAGACGCTTATGGTTGGGACGAAAAAGCACTCTTATTTGCAGTGCAAACGAGACTCCAAGGTCCAGCAAAAATGTGGATTGACAGCATAACGGAAATCTATACAACTTGGAACACATTTTCGAATGATTTTCTGAAAGTTTTTCCTACAAAGTTCGATGAAGCCGATATTCATATCGCTATGGTTAATTCCAAACGTAAAAACAACGAATATGTTGAAGATTATTTTTACAGAACGTTAACACAGGGAACAAAAGGTTGTTTGGACAATAGCACAATCATAAAATATATTCGGCGCGGACTGAATCACATTGGCCTTCAAAACGCTATAGCAACTATGCAATTTTCTGACCCCAACGAGATGTTAGCGACGATTAAGCAATATTTTGAGAATAGTTATCCTCGACCGGAGGAACGCGCTCCTGTAACTCAGCAAGTACGAAGTAATTTCGAAAATATAAACAGCAACAAACCAAAGCTGAGCCTTAATAGGACGGAGCCAATTTGCTTTAACTGCTCGGAACGAGGTCATTTGTCTATTAATTGCCGAAAACCGCAAAAGCGACCGCGTTGTTCGAGATGCCAAAAATCTGGTCACTCGAGAGAGGATTGTCCTGGCAACACACGTGATGCACCCAAAACAGTACGTCGTATGTCCATTCAAAGTAAACCGAAAACTGTTATTAAACAGTTAAAGGTAAATGGCGTGAGCACAACTGCACTGGTGGACAGTGGTAGCGATTGTTCACTTATTCAAGAATCATCCGCCGCTTTAATGAAAACTACAAAACTAAATAATCCATACAATTTAACAGGCTTTGGAGGTGCAGTCTCAAAAGTAGAAGAGAAAGTTTCTAGTGTCCTCGAGATGGATGGTCAAAATTACATTGTTGATTTACTCGTGGTTGGAGATCAAACTATTTCGGAACCTGTGTTATTAGGAACAGACGCCCTGTGTGGAAAAAAAACACGATTAATTATTGAATCGGGAGAATGCCGTATCGAAAGGAAAAGTTTGAAAATTAAAACCGGAAGGAATCATAACGAAAATGAGCTAGAATTGCTCGAACACACACTTCAACGATACCCCGAATGTCTCGCAGAAGATTTATCGCAGCTAGGCAGATGTCGATCAACGCATATGTCCATTAAGTTAACTACTAATACACCAATCAAACGGAGACCATACCGTGTTCCTTTCGCCAAGAGGGAGAAAGTGAGAAATATTGTCAATAACCTGCTAGATCAAGGAATCATCCAGAAAAGTGAGTCTGCTTACGCATCACCAATTGTACTGGTAACAAAGGCAAACGGAGAAGACCGCCTTTGTGTAGACTACCGGGGCTTAAATGAAATTACGGTAAAGGAGGTGTTCCCGATGCCTGTGATTGAAGAACACCTAGCTTGCCTTGCAGGGAATAAATATTTTACAACGCTCGATCTAATGTCTGGATATCATCAGATTCCCATCAGTGAATCATCTAAGCAGTATACAGCATTCGTAACCCATGACGGGCATTACGAATTTAATTGTATGCCATTTGGTCTCGTGAATGCGCCCAGCATTTTTCAGAGGACTATGAACGAAATTGCTCAACGTATGGAACCAGGGGAAATTTTAGTATACTTGGATGACATAATCATCCCTAGTACCAATGTGGAGGAAGGTATTCGAAAACTGGAGCAGTTCTTAAAAATCTTAAGCGAAATGGGCTTGACATTGAGATTGGACAAATGTGTTTTCCTTTCCGAAGAGATTTCTTTCCTAGGACACCGAATAAGCAAAGATGGAATAATTCCAGGTGAGAAAAAGTTGGACGCCGTGAAATACTTTCCAGAGCCAACAAATGTCCAGGACGTCAGACGCTTTCTCGGTTTAACGGGATTTTTCAGGAAATTTGTGCAAAACTACGCAGCCTTCTCCCGCCCAATTACGAAGCTGCTCAAAACAAAGGAAGCTGTAGAATTCGTATGGGATTCTCCGCAACGCAACGCTTTTAAACAATTGAAGAACGTATTATGCAATGAACCGGTTTTGACGTTATATCGGCCAGATGGTGATCATCAAGTTCACACGGATGCTAGTTCAGTTGGATTAGCGGGCGTACTGATGCAAAAAGAGGGGAATAACTGGAAGCCTGTGTTCTACTACAGTCGACATTGTACGAGTGCGGAGCAAAAATATCATAGCCACGAGCTAGAAATGCTTGCTATCGTCGAAACGCTTGAACGGTTCAAAATGTACTTACTTGGAAAACATTTCGAAATAGTGACTGATTGTGCAGCTATAACAACCACGAAGAGTACCAAACCGTTGGTCCCACGAATTGCTCGCTGGTTTTTGAAGCTACAAGAGTACGATTACACTCTTAGTCATCGATCTGCGGCACGAATGCCTCATGCCGACGCTTTAAGTAGAGCACCTGTTGAATCAGCAAGGGAACCAGAAATCGTTGAAAATCATATTAGCCGAATCGAGATATCAGAAGAAAACTGGTTATTAAGCATGCAGCAGCAAGATCCGAAGTTAACTCGAATTATAGAAGCATTACGTGGTGAAATTCAGGACGAGCAGGTCCGACAATTTCGAAACGATTACTGCCTAACGCATAACGTCTTATATCGTAAGGTTGGAGAGCAGCGAAGATTTGTAGTTCCATCTTCCGTTCGGTGGAGAATTTTGAAATCATGCCACGACGATGCAGGACATTTTGGCCTTGAAAAAACAATGCAGCGAGTGGAAAAGATTTTCTGGTTTCCACGGATACGAAAATACACCAGGGATTATATTTCATCATGTATTAGTTGCTGCTATAATAAAGGCAGATGGGGTAAATCCGAAGCCCAGATGTACTTTGACGATGAAATTCCGGTACCATTTCGTGTCATACACCTAGATCATCTCGGGCCGTTTCCACGGACCAGGTGTGGGAACATATATATATTAGTAATCACCGACCGCTTCAGCCGGTATACCATCATAAAGCCAACAAAAAGTACAAAAACGGATCCAGTACTTGCCGCTCTGAATGAGCTATCATCATTTTTCGGACTTCCGAGTAAAATTGTAACGGATAGAGGTACCGCCTTCACGTCGAAACCATTCCAGAAATATTGCGATGAAAATGGAATCCGCCATGTTAAAGTAGCCGTTCGAACACCCAGAGCAAATGGGACCGTAGAGCGGGTGAATCGATCAATACTGGACTTTCTACGAACATCCGTTGAACAGCCGAAGAAATGGGATCAACAACTTCGAAATTTGCAATGGACACTTAATACAATGAGGAATGCGACCACCGGATTCTGCGCTAATGAGATTGTGTTCGATTTTCCGTTAAAGGATATCACGGAAAACCATATGATACAGACGTTACAAGAACAATTCTCGGACAGTGAGGAAACAGTGTGCATCAAGGATAGACGTACTGATGCGATCACACGAATTCGTGCGGAAAAGGAAAAGTGGAAAGCTAGGTTCGACAAACAACATAAAACACCCCGAATTTACCACGAAGGAGATCTCGTCGTTATAGAAAATGTCGCCGCGGCGACGGGTGAAAGTCGAAAGTTGGAACCATTATATAAGGGACCTTACATGGTAGGTCGAGCCCTTGGAAGGGACCGTTACGTCATTAACGACATCGACCAGATTCCAAGGTCTCAACGGAAATTTAGCTCCATATTTACGGCTGAGCGGATAAAGCCTTGGTGTTGCTTAGCTCCAGAACTGCAAGATGAAGATAACGACGAGGATAATTCTATATCGACTGAAGAACTCCGATCCGAGACGGATCGCCATCAGGAAGGGCCGACTGTAAGTGTCCTGCCGGTTAAATGTAATACTGGCACCCGTTAATCTAGTAGCCGTTATTTAATTCGGCGAGAAGGACAAGAAATTTAGAGGAAGTATGCGAGTCGGTCGAGTCGAGGATAGACATACTAGCTAATTTGTATTTTTTTAAATAATAAAACGTCAATTTCTAAAATATCCCGAGATTTCTTTCATGACTGCGAGTCATCCTGACAACGCATTTTCAATTCTCTTAATTATCTTAACAATAGTATGTTCCATACAAAATCTAACAAGCGAAAGAAAATTTTATAAGAATCTGGTAAGAATCCGGTAACAGTATGTTCCATACAAAATTTAACAGGCAGAAGAAAATTTTATTAGAATCTTGTAACAGTATGTTCCAAAGAAAAATCCAAGATTTTATGCATTTCCTGATGTGTAAGCCTTATATAAATCCATATGTTCTATATAAAAAATCGGTATATAAATATCTGTTAAAAAATTAGTTAGGGTATATAGTGATTTTAAAAAATTCATATCTCCAAAACGGTGCGAGAACCAAAATCCAAAATCTACTAGGTAGCAGACAATTTTATAAGAATCTGGTAAGTTCAATACAAAATCTAAAAGGGGAAGGGAAAATTGCACGAGATTTTGGTTAGTGGTTAGTGTATTCCCGAATGCTGAACTGTTAAGATGGATATTGAAGAGTTTTTAGGAGAATATAATAACATTTTACTCGATGAGCATAAGAAACAAATTCAAGAATGCTATAACTTTTTAAAATTATATGAAAATATTGAAAAAGTCGAGTCAAAATTTGGTGAACACTTTATAAGCTGCCCTTGGTCAAGAGATGATTCAACGGATGGACCAGATACATGTGTATGTTGTGGTGTTGCTAGATGCCTAAAACAAGCTGTGAAACTATATAAATTCTACCAAACATTGACAAAAAGTAATTACGAGGCATGCCTTAAAAAGTGCGATTTAACTTAGCACTAGAAATTCTCATTTTGTATACTTGGAGAGCTCATAAAGGATCATGTAAACTTACACTGTATGCAGATGCTGATTTCAACAACAGATTCATCAAACACAGGAAATTTTGATTACATACAGCTCTGTACCATAAGATTATAAGAATTAATACTTTTTAATTTTTAATAAATGATATTTTATATATGGCCTTCTTTTTATTCAATTTCCCATACTAAGTCCGGAACTCCCGAATAATGTTTGACCACTACAACGGGTGGTGGTAGCGGTGGGTGGTGGTGGTGGGTGGTGGTGGGTGGTGGTGGGTGGTGGTGGTGGGTGGTGGGTGGTGGTGGGTGGTGGTGGGTGGTGGTGGTATTGGTTGTGGTGGTGGGTGCCTGGTCTTGGTATGGTGCTTGAAACGGATATTTGACGCGTGGCATCAATGTGACGCTGACCTCTGACGTCACCTTTACCTATGAGACCAACCGAAAGTGAGGTCAGATAACAGCTTAACAGCTTTTATAACAGGTCTGATAACAGCTTAACAGCTTATAAAACAGGTCTGATAACAGCTTAACAGCTTTTAAAACAGGTCTGATAACAACTTAACAGCTTTTAAAACAGCTCAGATAACAGCTTAACAGCTTTTAAACAGCTCTAATAACAGCTTAACAGCTTTTAAAACAGCTCAGATAACAGCTTAACAGCTTTCCAAACCAGCTTAACAGCTTTTAAAACAGCTCTGATAACAGCTTAACAGCTTTCCAAACCAGCTTAACAGCTTTTAAAACAGCTCTGATAACAGCTTAACAGCTTTTCAAACAGCTCTGATAACAGCTTAACAGCTCTTAAACAGCTCTGATAACAGCTTAACAGCTCTGATAACAGCTTAACAGCTTTTAAAACAGGTCTGATAACAGCTTAACAGCTTATAAAACAGCTTTTTCAGCTCATCCGCAGATAGAAGGGTCGACCCTAGAGTAGTCAGCGTCAAATTGATGCCACGCGTCAAATATCCGTTTCAAGCACCATACCAAGACCAGGCACCCACCACCACAACCAATACCACCACCACCCACCACCACCCACCACCACCCACCACCACCCACCACCCACCACCACCACCCACCACCACCCACCACCACCCACCACCACCACCCGTTGTAGTGGTCAAACATTATTCGGGAGTTCCGGACTTAGTATGGGAAATTGAATAAAAAGAAGGCCATATATAAAATATCATTTATTAAAAATTAAAAAGTATTAATTCTTATAATCTTATGGTACAGAGCTGTATGTAATCAAAATTTCCTGTGTTTGATGAATCTGTTGTTGAAATCAGCATCTGCATACAGTGTAAGTTTACATGATCCTTTATGAGCTCTCCAAGTATACAAAATGAGAATTTCTAGTGCTAAGTTAAATCGCACTTTTTAAGGCATGCCTCGTAATTACTTTTTGTCAATGTTTGGTAGAATTTATATAGTTTCACAGCTTGTTTTAGGCATCTAGCAACACCACAACATACACATGTATCTGGTCCATCCGTTGAATCATCTCTTGACCAAGGGCAGCTTATAAAGTGTTCACCAAATTTTGACTCGACTTTTTCAATATTTTCATATAATTTTAAAAAGTTATAGCATTCTTGAATTTGTTTCTTATGCTCATCGAGTAAAATGTTATTATATTCTCCTAAAAACTCTTCAATATCCATCTTAACAGTTCAGCATTCGGGAATACACTAACCACTAACCAAAATCTCGTGCAATTTTCCCTTCCCCTTTTAGATTTTGTATTGAACTTACCAGATTCTTATAAAATTGTCTGCTACCTAGTAGATTTTGGATTTTGGTTCTCGCACCGTTTTGGAGATATGAATTTTTTAAAATCACTATATACCCTAACTAATTTTTTAACAGATATTTATATACCGATTTTTTATATAGAACATATGGATTTATATAAGGCTTACACATCAGGAAATGCATAAAATCTTGGATTTTTCTTTGGAACATACTGTTACAAGATTCTAATAAAATTTTCTTCTGCCTGTTAAATTTTGTATGGAACATACTGTTACCGGATTCTTACCAGATTCTTATAAAATTTTCTTTCGCTTGTTAGATTTTGTATGGAACATACTATTACCAGATTCTTATACAATTTTCTTCTACTTTTTAAATTGTGAACTGAGCATGGTATCAGATTCTTATAAAATTTTTCTTATGGTTATTAGATTTTGTATAGAATATACTGCAACCAAATTCTTATAGCCTTTCATTTTGCTGTTATCTATTTTCAGATATTATATATAATGTGCATTCATCTAGAACAAAAATCTATAGCTCGGTTTGGTCACATATGAATTTATATAAGGTTTATAAGGAAATGCAGTTACCAGATTCTTATAAAATTTTCTTCCACCTGTAAGATTATGTATGGAACATACTGTTATCAGAAATCTTCTTCTTTACAGTTTACTTACAGCTAATTATAATCTCCCATACAACTTGCACTACTCATCATCCAAGTGAACCCAAGAGCAGACACTTTCGGTTTCAAAGGTTAAGGTGACGTCAGAGGTCAAGACAATGTGCCAAATCCATATAAATAGTAGTTTCATAACTTGTTTTTGCAATTGATATTTTGCTCTTTAGCCAAACAGATCACTGTTTCTTGGCAAGCTAATTACGCAATAATTTCAACATGAGCTCTAAGGACACTACAAACCTTCTAAAGCCTACGGATGAAAGGAGTAAAGAATATTCATATAAGGCTCAGTCTACATCTATGAAATCGATGCTTTCCAGAAATAAAGAAGAAAGTCTTTCATCCAAAAACGAGTCGACTGTCCCCTACCAACAGCTCGAAAAATCAGGATATTCCAACAAAGATCGCAAAAAGTAAAGATGGAGAGATGTTATTTGTGAAAGTGGTGCACCATGAACCTTTTAACGCCACATTGGTGTAAAGGCATAAGGAATATTCAATATAAGGATCAATCTATATCTATGAAATCCTGGCCTTGCTGAACTAAAGAAAAAAAGATTTTAGACTTAAGCTATAATACAATTAAAACAAATTATTTCAATAAATGGCATTATAACCATGATACAATTTTTATTTACAATACATATTTTAGACTAGGCTAGACTTAATATATTTTCTGCGGCACACATCATTTAATAGTGATAATTGAAGCAAGAATGATTTTTGCTCACACCGTGTGTCGCTTTCAGCCATATTTGTTGTTTGCAGATGAAGTGAACATACTTTCCTTATGTAATCCATTGGGATCACTTTTGATATATATCATGAAGCTTTCTTAATCATATTATTGGTTTCAAACTATGGTATTCACTAAAGCTTTCTAATGTGTTAGAGCAAGACACATGATAGCAAAAAATATTGGATTTTGCTGCCGAACTCTCATAGCCTAACGCAGAAAAGGATTATGGGAGGTATTTGCTCTGGATCGCATTTCGGATGTGAAACACAAAGAAAAAAGTTTATAAAAAATAAATAATGAATTTGATGTGAATAAATATTGTATGAAAATTTTATTTGCTACAGTTGTTGTTGTTTTTCAATAAAGGAATTGGGAACCTTACATTTTCAACTTTCACTACTCATCTACACCATATTCCACATATTACTCACAGCTCTCAAGTACTCATCTAAGGCAACATATTATACTATATTAATATAATAACTACGCCTTCTTGCATCAAAACTTTTAATTTAATCCACTCTCAACCTAATTTCATGGTAAGATTTAAAGATGAATAAGAAATACGTCCATATCCTACTAGAATAATATCTTTCCAAATACCCACTCTCAACATCGCGGTCTTCACTATTGAACTTGAAGCATTATCAACTTTTTCCCGAACTTTCTGATACTCGTACAACACCATTTCGAGGAGATAAATACCAAATACCATCTATCAAAACTTTTAACTTAATACATAACTTACAGTACCTACTCTCAACCCCCAACAACGATCTTCACTATGGAGTTGGAGAATTATCAAATATCCAGCGAGATTGCTGATTACGATTTTACTGCTTATTCATAACTCCCATACAACTTTCCCTACTCACCTCAGACAATATATCATACCACACTAATATCATAACACAGCGTTCTTCTATCAATGCTTTTAGTTTAACCCACTCTCAACTTAATGGTAAGTAAACAATGTACCTGCCCTAATAGTAACTATATCAGCTTCATGTGGAATACTTTCACTACTCACCTCAGACAACATATCATACCACACTAATATCATAACACAGCGTCTTCTATCAATGCTTTTAATTTAACTCGCTCTCAACTTAATGGTAAGTAAACAATGTACCCGCCTAATAGTCACTATATCAGCTTCATGTGGAATATTTTTTTAGATATAGGAGTCAATCAAATCTCATAACAGCGTAACTACTTGATTTATAAAAAAAATTCTTCTACTTTCATATGCTTACCACAAGATCATATTATGAACATGAAATTAACACGTTCTTATCTAGTCACCGAGTCAACTAAAAGAAGACATTCCTGCTGGAGGCTAAAAAGTTTAAACCTTGAGATCCATGAAAACTTTCAAATTAATCCACAACTTACAGCACCCCTCTCTCAACCTCCACCACTATCTTCACTATTATCAATTTTTTGCTCCTTCATATAACTCCATTTGGATGATAATTTAGGGAGATAAATATGAAGCGACCTTGCTGATAAGGTTTTTATTCCTTACTCACAGCTCCCAAACAATTTCCATTACTCATCTAAGACAAGATATCATACTACTTACATTGATATCATAACACCACCTTCTTTCATCAAAACATTTAATTAAACCCATTCTCAATCTAATGGTAAGAAAATAATGTGATCACCCCAATAGTATGAAGATAAAATTATCATATTCTTATCAGCTTCATGTGAACTATGATATCGGGGATCAATCAAATCTTATAACAGTGTGACTGATTGAGAAATTTTATTGAAAATAAAAAACAATTCGTCATAAAGACTTTTCAACACAAACTCCTGGATACAAAAAAAAAAACATTAATCGCTCAGTTTGTCTGCTTTACTCGGCTATATTTGTTTACGCAAGATATCAAATTACCAGCCACCTGGCAACCTTTTCTAATGCTTTAATTTCCATTACTTCTAATGATTTCATGTGTCTTACCATCCCAAGCAGCCGTGATCTATTTTTAGATATCGAATATCAAAGCATGATTACTCTTGTTTATAAAAGATTTTTAATCCACAACTTACGTTATAGTTGTTGTTGTTTCTTTCAGCAAAAGACATTTTCAATTATAACTTCCACTACTCATCTACGACATCACATCCTACAGATTAATATCAGTTGTTGTTGTTGTGTTCTGCTAAAGAAATTAGGAATCTTTCATAAATCGCTCAATTTGTATACTTTACTCGTCTGCTGTGTGAATTTGTTTACATTATTCGACTGCGAATTTGTTTACTTTACTAGACTATGCGAATTTGTTTATGCAAGGCATCCAATTGGAAGCATTACACCTGAAGAGGAAAATTAGGCATTTACAAATTTCCATTACTTATCTAAGTGAACATATCTATCTACATTCGCCCCGACCAGCTTCGCCTGATCTATTTTTAGATATATGATTACATGGTGCAATCTTGTTTATAAAAGACACCTACAGATAAATATAATCAAAGCTTTAATCCACAACTTAGGTTATAGTTGCTGTTGTTTTTCCGTTTTTCAACTAATATTAATTACACCTGAGGAGGTAATATCGCTTGTATCTCGAACCATAGCCCGTAGAGAATTTCTGATAAAAATTTTAGCCCCCTAGTACTAATTCTATTGGCATGAACAAAAAAATATCATAGGGTTAACTTGAATTATTACTACTACTATTAATTATACCCGAAAAGGTAAGATCGCTAATATCTCGAAACCCATAGTGACTTTTCAATACACACACACACACACACACACACCTACATCGAAAATTTAATTTCTATTACTTCATATTTCTTAACATCCCCAGCAACCGTGATCAATTTTTAGATATTAAATATCATAGCATGATCAAGTTTATAATATTTACAGCTACGATCTCCGAGATAACAAATAAGTGAACTCCAGAAATAAAATCGAAATCCTATGCTATTTCCCTATGCTGAAGAATGCTGAAAGTGATCTCGTATCCCCAAAGTGATCTCGTATCCCCAAAACTCGAGATGAAAAATAAGCGAACTCCAGAAACAATATCGGAATCCTATGCTATTTCCCTATGCTGGAGAGTGCTGAAAGTAATCTCAAGCCCGAGATGAACAACATATGTAGTACCGACTAATGCCGCTAGGGGACCTTGCTCAAGAAATGGTGCTTGCACTCGAAAGAGCAACTGTGACTTTTCAATACACACACCCCCAGGACCCAATAATAATAACAATTTGCTAAGAAAACATCATGTTGTGAAATTCGAATGATGCTGATATCTGCAACAGCACTTGAAAACAACAAAACTAAGATGACGTCATGCTGATATGTAGAACTTCCCCGCTAATAAAAGAAAACAGCATAACCAAGGCATGCTTGTAGTTTCGTCTAATGCCGCTAGGTAACCTTACTCATGAAATGGCAAGCCCGTAGAGGATTTCCGATGAGAATTTCGTCCCCCCCCCCTCCCACCCTACACCACCTAGAATCCATTTCCATGAGCAAAAATAACAATTATTAATACGCTAATATCTCGAAAACCGGAGCCCGTAGATAATTTCTGATGTAAATTTCATTACCCCCCTCCCTATCCTATACTATAACACACCCTCACAAACCACCCATCTAGAATCCATTGGCATGAACAAAAATTTCCTAGCGTTAACTTTAATTATTACTAATATTAGTTCAAAACCAAAAGCCTACATTTAGGCGCACCACATATCTATCCAAGAACACCGTAGTACCGGCTAATGCCGCTAGGGCGCAGTCAAGACCAAATCCATCAATAAAGCTTCCCACCCCCTTCACAACTGAAAGTGATCTCGGACCCCCAAAACTCGAGATGAAAAAGTTGATGTCAACTTAGAGGCTACGAGTCTGAGATGAAAAATAAGCGAACTCCAGAAACAAAATTGAAATCCTATGCTATTTCCCTATGCTGGAGAGAGCTAAAAGTGGTCTCGTATCCCCAAAGTGGTCTCGTATCCCCAAGATTCGAGATGAAAAATAGGCGCACTTCAGAAACAAAATCGAAATCCTATGCTATTTCCCTATGCTGGAGAGAGCTAAAAGTGGTCTCGTATCCCCCAAAGTGGTCTCGTATCCCCAACATCCAAGACATAAACCAGGACATCCAAGGCACAAACCCACATTTAGTATGGATTTACACCACCTAGCGACGGTGGCGCCATCTGTGGCGAAATCCTGGAAGCTCAAAAAAGTGATCCAGAAACGCCATAGCTTATCTACTATTCTCATTAAAATTTAAATTTGGAGTTTCTGTCATAATAACATCTTTGTTTGTTATTGATTTTGACATAAACGGTAGGGTCTTTCTTTTCTTTACAATTAAACTTATAACTATGCATATCAATACAACTGTTATTAAGGTATATAAAATATAGAAATGCTTAGCATGAGGTGCAATAGTTTTAATCGGAACAGTTTGCATTTGTTTCAATTTATTTAGTTTCATACTTATTTTTCCCAAATCAGGATTATAATGATTAGAAGAAATTTCTGTAAAATCGCTAACATTTATATTCTTATTGTTAGAAAAAAAATCATAAACTTCATTGTATGGTTTGATTTCTGAAATGTACTCTAAGGTCAAGTTGCTTTTTAAGTTGTCATTATTCTTGGAGGTCAAAACAATACGTGCCACGCAAGTTTCAAATAGGTTCATGATGCCTACTGCTTCAAGGGTAATTTTTTTTCTTGCAGTTTTGCAGTTAATATTTACGAGTTCTTTTTGAGGTACAACATATATCCAGGAATTTGGAGTGGCCAAAGTTAGGAATATCGAATGATGTAGTTCCATAATATGGATCTCACAGGATTTCGGTATATCCGACACCGTTAAATAAAGATTTGCTTCACAGCCTGAGTGCAAATGGTTCATAAAAATTGGAAAATTTTGTTCGCAAGCATATTGGTTATCAAAAGTTTGAGTACATTGTTTTAATTCTGATTCACTATATAGGAAATGATGTTGCCTTGAACTATCTATCACCAGTAATTCTTTACGGGGAACTACGAAAGCAAATGTATTATTTTTTATTATGTTTGGAATAGTCGTCATTTTGAATATATCGTACTGATGGGCCGAAGTTAAAGGGACCAATAAAAGAAAGGAAAGCTTACCTTTTACGAAAAAGATATTCGTTTCTAAAAATTTGTAGAACAAATCTACGAAATCTGATTTCGCCGGTATGGGTAAATTCATGTTATCGGGCAAATGTGGTTGTATTTTAGTCAATTCATTCAATAGATTCTTCGCATTCAGAACATATGGATGTATTTTGCCATTTAAAGCAGACATAATAATTTCGACCAAGTTATTTTGAGCGTTTGAGTATTGGTTCACCAGAAGCGAAAAAACAGAAACCAATTGGTTCAAATGGAGTAATGACTCATTTAAGAATTTGCTCATTTGTTCTTCGTTTGTAATATTTTTCATTAAATCTATTAAGAAATTTATTTTGCCCTCATGTTCATTTACCTTCTCCAATATTTTTAAACTAGAATTAAGTTGTTCCAAAGTTGATTCGAAGATCGAAGTTTGTGCCTGTACCAGTTTTTGCAGATGCTGTTCGTTTTCATTCAGAACTTGAATCTGTTCATCATAATATTTCGCGTCGTCTTCATCTAAGACACCGAAAAGAAATTTAGCAGAATTTCCAATGATATTTATTGCGCCGCGCTTCTGAATATCTTGCTTATTTCCTCCCAATAACTCTCTAATAAGTTCATCTCTCAATTTCATATTGTCGATTGTGCTACTCATCACGGTGATATAAGCTTTACAATCTGCTGGCTTAATATTTTTTTCTTTTAAGTAGCTGCAGAAATTCTGAACTTTCTCGTGAAGGTGTATAATCTCTTTGTATTGAAGGTGAAAATTTTCTAAATCTAAGTAAACCAAGAATTTCCATTTGTCGTTATATAGTTTTAGCCCACCGATCTGTTCATAGTAGAGTCCTGATCTGTTCCATAATGGTCTATTAAAACAGAATTCGTCCTCACCCCGTATGCCGGAAACCAGGATTTGAATATAAAGTACGAATATGATATAGTACCTGAAAACAAGAGCATTTTATTGCTTCTATAACCTTAAATGATTATTGTGTACTTTAGTTGCTTTGTTTTTAACTAAAATTAAACTATTTACTTTATTTTTTCGAATAACCTTAAAAGGACCTTTCCATAAGGACATGAGTTTCTTGCATTTTCCTTTCTGTGAGGCTTGGTCTTTCAGGAGGACCAAATCCCCATTTTTGAAATTACTAGGGTTCGTAGCTTTGTCATAAGACTGTTTAGACTGTTCCTTTTCTTTTAATAAGGTTCTCACGAGCTATAGCATGACTGTGTTGCAGACGTGATTTTACTTCGTTAGCGTAAATTTCGTAATTATAGCATAATTCTGGAGGTTTGGATATAGTTGTAGGAAGTTCACATTTAGTGCCGAATAATAATTCAAAAGGGGTGAATAAAGTGGATGTGTGTGGAGTGGTATTATGAACAAAAGTCGCATATTTAATCCACACATCCCAATCAGTTTGTGATTTGCTAATATATTGACGTAGGTACTCTACGAGGTCGCGATGGTGACGCTCCAAAGATCCGTTTGATTGAGGTCTGTAGGGGCTGGTTTGAATTTTGTTTATTCGAAGCAATTTACACACTTCTTTTAAAAGATTACTTAAAAAATTCTGGCCTTGATCGGTAAGTATATTCTGTGGAGTTCCATATTTGAAGACGATCTCCGAAATGAACACCTCGGCTATTGTGCGAGCCTCTTGGTCAGGTATAGGAATTGCACCGGAAAACTTCGTGAGGTCGTCAATGAAGGTAAGTAAATATTTATTACCTTGTTCACTGACAGGATAGGGACCACAGATATCCAGAGAGACTTTTTCGAATGGCCTTTTTGCTGTCGTTGTTACAGTCATTGGTTCCTTTGTCAACTTGACAACTTTGTTCTTTTGACATCCAGCACACTTATTTATGAAACGTTTTATGTTAGAGTACATATCCTTCCATTTATAATATTTACGGATTCGATGAAATGTCCGATTCACTCCACAATGTCCGCCCACTGGAGTCACATGAAATTCTTTTAGGATCCGTTCTATTTCCTCTTCTGAGTCTACGCTCTTGGTATTGCACTGGTATATTGAAGCAGATATTAGGGAGTCCTTAAAAATATATCGAAGCATGTGCTTCAAATTATCATAAACTAGGTGACTATACGCAGCAGTTTTGCAAGGATTTTGGAAAGCAAACCTAGTAATATTTTTATTTAAAAAATAGATTTTCAAGTTGAGGTAACTTTTGAAAAAATCTTCATAAGTGGGTGGAGCTGCGCTATTGTTTGTAATTAGGTACAAAAATTGTCTACCGTTTTCATTTATTAGAAGTACCTCATAAATTGGGGAATCTTTAATAAGTTTTTGTTCATGATTAGGGGACAACAATAAAGGTTTGGTTATATTGAGAATGTCATGCCTATTGATGAACACTACGATGTTTTTCTCGTCAGCGTCTTTCACGTTATCTTCCTTTTCTGTAATGGTGATTTTACTAATTATTGTTTCCGATGGGTCGGTTTTCATATACTGCTCTAAAGTCTGACAATGTTGGATTTCGGACTATGAGTTTTCTATTGATGTTTTAGAAGCTCCGTTTTCCTCAGAAACTCGGTTATTACTTCGCTGAGAACGGGTGGATACCTTATATATCCGACTCAAACAGTCTGCGTTAGAGTTCGATTTGCCTGGCTTGTACACAATGTCATATTCATACTCCTCCAGTGCCAAACGCCAACGCATCAGCCTAGAGCTAGGATCTTTGCAATTGAAAAGATAAATTAGAGGCTTGTGATCAGTACAAATTTTAAACCTTCTTCCGTAAAGGTATGGACGAAAATGTTTTACGCTCCAGATAATACTCAGCATCTCTAACTCAATCGTGGAGTAGTTCCTTTCACTTTTATTAAGGGTTCTTGATGCGTAAGCGATCGGAAGATCCTTACCAATTAAACCTTGCGAAAGTATGCTACCTATTGCTTGACAGCTGGCATCTGTAGTAAGTATAAAGTCTTTTGAGAAATCCGGGAATTGAAGACGTGGAGGATTGATAAGCTTTTCCTTGAGAATATTGAAAGCTTCTGTACAAGTTGAGGTCCAATTGTATTTAGCATCTTTTTTTAACAATTTATTGAGAGGTTGGGCAACTTTAGCGAAGTCTTTGATGAAACGGCGGTAATATCCAATTAGTCCAAGAAACTGTTTAATTTCTTTTTGGTTTTTGGGTATTGAAAATTTCTTAACACATTCTATTTTATCTGGATCAGGAGAAACGCCACTCTCACTAATCACGTGGCCTAAATAAGCTAGCTCTCTTCGAAGGAAATTACACTTTTCCGGTTGCAATTTCAAATTATTGATTCTAAGCCTATCGAAAACTTCTGTGAGCTTATCATTATGTTCCTTAAGAGTCTGACCATGAACCACTATGTCATCCATGTACACAAATGTTTTTAGACCTTGTAACCCCACCAAAACGCTGTTCATTAATCGTTGAAAGGACGGTGGGCCATTTTTTAGCCCAAATGGCATTCTCACAAATTCATAATGATTATATGGCGTGCTGAATGCCGTCTTCTCTCTATCCTTAGGATCAAGCGGGATTTGGTGGAAACCGCTTGCAAGGTCCAAAGTAGAAAAAAATTTCGAATTTCCCAGAGAATCGAGAATTTCAACAATATTGGGAAGCGGATAAGAATCGGCGATTGTGACCTCGTTGAGCTTCCTAAAATCAACCACTACACGCCATCTCCTGTAGCCGTTGGAATCTGGTTTTTTAGGGACCACCAATAACGGAAAGTTCCATGGACTCTTTGATTGAGCAATGATATTGTCTCTTTCCATCTGCTCAACTTGTTGATGAATTTCGGCCTTTTGTGCGAAAGGCAAACGATAGGGTTTAACATAAATTGGACTTTGAGTAACTGTAGGGATATTATGAACTGAAGCGTTAGTACATGTCAACTTATCACCCTCTAGATAGAAGAGGTCTTGATACTCGACACAGACGCCCAGAATTGCTTCACTTTCCTCAGTACTCATATGATCCGTCACGATAAGGCCTTTGAGTTTCCTTATTCTCTCATAATCACGCTTAGAATCGTCATTTGCTTGTATTCTAAAAATATTGAAGTCAGATGAATCTACCAATTGAGCAGTATTAGGATCAAAAAATTTATCCTCCTCAGTAGGATTTATGATAGTTATATAACATATGTTATTTATCGGTCTGGAAATAGCATTCCCCAAAATTAAGCCATTTTCCAACTGCTGCGATAAAGATAAGCACTCTCTTTTTATACTGGTCTTAACTTTTATAATACGCTCAGTACGAGCGGGAATATTAATAACAGGAATGGATGATATCAAGTCTATGGAATGCAGTTTATCAGGAAAAGGTATAGAGACTTGTTTTGTTGCATAATTAATAACTGCTTCATATTCTTCCAAAAAGTCTTTGCCTAGTATCCCGTCGTTCAGTAGAGGGAAATCATTGTTGACTATGTGAAATGGGTGTATGAGGGAATGCTCACCGAATAATAATTTTGCATAACATATACCCAATGTATGGATTGTATTATCAGTTATTCCTTTCAGTTCCGCGTTAAGTTGCGGATAGATTGTGTGATCACCATTTGTCCTAGATAGTTTTAAAATGCATATATCGCTATCGCTGTCAACCAATAAATTTACCATCTTACTTACAGAAAGGTCAGTATGGATATTAATTGAATCAAACTTGTTCGCGTTTGATAGAGAAACTTTGTATGAGCTTTTGGTAGGTATGCTTTTAAGGAGAGGGTTATTTGTTTTAGAATTTAACTTTATATTTTTCATAAAATGTTGTTCCTTTTCACAAGATTTAATATTAGTACGCCGATATTTGTCATTGATATGCGCATTTGTATTTGTATGATCATTTTTACTGATGCTTGTTCCAGAAATGTTAGACTTAGAACTGAGACAGAAATTTGGATAGGAGTTAGTATTACAATTAGATAAATCATTTTTAGGTTCCTTATTAAAATTTGTGGGACGTAATCTGGAAGCATAGAAATTGTTATCATTTTTGTTGAAAGACTGACTTAAATACCCCTTCAGGTGGTTCGTTGCAAATTTCGGACGCTGGTCGGTCCACCTGTCAGTCCACCGCGTCCCTGAAAATTTCCCGAATCATTACGAACCCTTTGCGAACTTTGCCCTTGACTTGTAGTGACCCTATTTTGTTCATTGTACTGTCGTTTGCGACAATCTCTTATGTGGTGTCCTCGAAACTTGCAATAAGAACATGTTACCACGTTCATTCGGTGTATGTTTGGTGTCTGATAGTGTGGTTTTATATTGGAGGGAATATTTGGTACCTTAGGGGAAGAGAAACTTCGAGAGTTCCATTTTAAATAACAATCTCTGGAGAGATGACCTACTTTATGACAATGAGAACATTTTGCTGTGCGATTTGAAGTTATTTTCATCCTACTAGATTTCTCCTCTTCCACGGCAGCTTCTACTGCATCGTTCAGTTTCTCAAATCTACACGCCTTTATGATAAGCTTAAGTGGATCTTGAAGTCCTTCGACGAAAGCCTTTGAGCCGTTTTAGAATTTAAATTTTCAATTATAGACGATGCATCTGCTCCCTCAGAAATAACACAAGCATCATTAAGATCTATTAAGAGTCTTTCAACTCTGTTTGCAAAGGAACGCACGTCTTCACTGAAAAATTGTTTGCAGGAAATTAAATCTGATTGAATTTGGGCAAGTGTTCTTCTTTCAAGGTATTGGTTCTGAAGGATCACCTTAAGTTCATCCCACTTAGAAAAAGTCTTGTATTTAATAATATTGTAAGCAGGTCCTGATAACCTGCTCTTTACAATATTAAGAAAAGTGGGAACATCCTCCGCTTTTAAACCTTTACCAACAATATCACAACAACTTATAAATTTGTGAAAGCTATCCCTATCTCCCTTAAACTCAGGGATAAGTTTCAGAGCGAAGTCCTTATCTAAAGCCACGGCCATAATCTCGATTGAATCACTTTTCGTTCGAAAAACTTCGTTCAAGTGTGTTTCTTTGCGTCCGTCAGAAACAACATTCGTATCAGCTTCGCTTGCGAAACTTTCAATTTTAGGATCTGTTATATCAAAACCCAAAAATTCTTCTGAACCTGTTGAACTCGAGGTCATCAATGAAACTTAACAGACCCAGCCAATCTACGAATGGATTACCTCATCAACAAACAAAAACTTTATGTGAAAAGTAAAAATATGGCGCCGTAAATTAATTTATAGGCAACTTGTCTAACGAGAAATAATTTTGCATACATGAATAACTATATGCCCATACCAAAGAAGTTGGTAATTTAAGAATAATATCGCGAATCTTTTATCATAATACGCGAGAAGTTTATGTTTTCTTTTACCATTCAAATTTTTTAACACAAATTAAATTAACTAATTAATATCGCACATCTTTTATAAAAATAAACGAGAAACAATTTTGTTTTTCTTCTACCACCAAAAACTTTTTAACACATATTAAATTAATTAATATCGAAAATCTTTTTATCAAAAATAAATGAGAAATATGTTTTCCTTTTAACACACACAAAATATTTGACGCAAATTGAATCTGTTAATAGTATTAACGAAAATATTTTAACAAAATAAATGAGAAGATAGTATTAGTAAACGGAAAATATTTGTTTTCTTTTACCATACTCTTATTAAATTAATTAATATCCCAAATCTTTTTATAAAAATAAATGAGAAATATAGTATTTGATTAAATTAGTCAAAAATAATATCGAAAATATCGTATCAAAATAGACGAAACTATATGTCTTCCTTATGTCGAACAAAACAACAATAAAAATAGGTGAAAATATTTAAAATGCGCAATAGAGCTTACTCACATATTGATAAAAATTAAAATTTTCTCTTTATTAAATTGGGAACTTATACACGTCCAAGATATGCAGCCCTGTCGCGACCACCAAGTATCCAGTAAGAATGTATCCAAACAAATTCCAAATTGAAAGGAATCCAGTATCCAGAGATGAATTTAGGAAATAGGCGTAGTGCGTACAACTCCTTCAAAAATAATTCCAACTAGACATCAGGCATCCGGTCAGCAGATTGGTGTACTGAGTAGAACTCCTTCTTGCAATGGTTCCTTTTAAGAGCAGAACCTTGAACTCTTTAATCTCAGCAAAAAGAACGTAATACTTCAACTTCAGCAAAAACAATTTAATTTCAACAAAAAGAATTTAGGACTTTAATTTCGGCAAAAGGAACTTAGAACTTCAACTTCAGCAAAAAGAATTTAATTTTAACAAAAAGAATTTAGAACTTCAACTTCAGCAAAAAGAATTTAATTTCAACAAAAGAATTTAGAACCTTAATTTCGGCAAAAAAAAAGAATTTAGAACTTTATCACGGCGCGTCTTCCAAACTCCCCCTTTTCGCAAAAATACGCTTTATTCCAAAGGGTGAACACCTCAAACAACCCCACACTTGACACCAATTTTTGTTGTGCAGCGAAAAAGCTAAACGCACTGATTTAATTTTGGGTGTTTTTTTGGAAATAATAACGCACTGATTTGTTTAATAAAATTTAATCAATCTTTAATTTACAAATTGCAAGAGAGTTTTTGGAAAGACACGACCGTTCAAAAGTGAAAACGAAAACTGACTCGCTAGCCACACTCCACCGACAGTCAAGAAGCTTCAAAAATATGCAAAAACAAATAAGAGGCTCATGTTACCATTTCCCGTGTGCAGTTTGAAGATAAGTACGGGTACTTGCACTGTACACGAGCATGAAAAACTGCATCGACAGCTAATTAATTGGAATTGCACTTATGTGCATGAGAAACTGCATCGACAGCTAATTAATTGGAAATGCAACTTATGTTTGCGAATGCAAAAAGAAATTAATATGAATGCAAAAATGATTGTAAGTTAATATGAATGCAAAATAAATGCTGTTTAGGCTGTCTGCAGTATTAGGCTTTACAACAAAGGACTTGGGGCTTATCATACGCCATTCCACCAAACAAGCAGCAGAAACTTTGGCCAATGACGGAACCGAATGGAAGTTTATTCCCACTACCAGCCCCCATTTTGGTGGTCTTTGGGAAGCTGGTGTAAAATCAGTTAAAGGACACCTAAAGCGTATTTTGGGAGAAACGGCCCTAACTTATGAAGAGTTCACCACAGTCCTATACCAGGTCGAAGCTTGCTTGAACTCAAGGCCGATAGGACAACAATCCAGCGACCCCAGAGACCTAGAGCCATTGACTCCAGGCCACGTCCTGATAGGACGCCCTCTCATAGCACCACCTGAACCGGATATTCAAGTAAACACTTGCACCAAAGATGGAAATTGGTTACAAGGTTATATAAAAATATATGGAAAAGGTGGTCACAAGAATACTTGACCCTCTTGCAACAGCGGACAAAATGGAAAACAGAACACAAGGGTCCATCCATAGGAGAACTAGTCCTAGTAAAAGAAGATAATTTACCACCACAAAAATGGTCTTTGGGTCGAATTCTAGAACTACACCCTGGAGAGGATGGAACAGTTCGAGTAGTATCAGTGAAATACAGAAATGACGTAAGAAAACGCCTAGTCAGTCAGAACCAGAGTTATGGTAGACCTGATCATTTTCACCAAATGAATCCAGCATAGGAACATAATCCAACCTCAACTCCACCGAAAAAGAGAAGGAGAGTCTCACCCTACACATGGGCAACAAAAATGCTACATTCTGCCTTATTATTATTTTATTGGTTAGCTGTGGTCTTCGCTCAAGACTACGAAATACTTCAACCGAAAACAGGACTATATATTGAAGACCTGGGGAATGTTCAAATTAACCGAGGAGTTCTCCGGCTTCAAGTAACACTACCACTAGAAGAAATAATAAGAGATCAAAAACATATTGACACTACCTGGGCTCAAATAAAGAGTATGTGCGAGCAAACCAAAAAACTAGCTCAAATTACACACTGCCTGGATCTTTTTCAACATTTATCCACTAGAAGGCTAACTCTTTTGAAAACAACCAATGAAATCCTACAAAGAGCACAATCAAACTACAGAGGAAAAGAGGTCTTCTTAGTAATTTACTAAACAGTATTTTTGGGGTGAGTGATGAAGTCTATAATGACATCGAAATCTTACAGCGCAATCAGGAAACTTTCCTGCACTCTACAAATCAACAAATGCTCTTATTGAATGCAAGAATCAATCAATCAAACTTTGTAGTTCTTGAAAAACTAAAGAGGTTTGACACCAGGCTGTCAGAAGTAATCTCTTCAGTCAATGAAATGAACACATGGATTTTAAAGTCAGACTATAACAGTCTCAGCCTAGAAGGGATCTCCACCTACATAAGTGCTGAAGACTATTATGATGAGATCCAGGAGAAATACGTTCATTGGACCAATGCCTTACTTAATCAAGGGCATTTGCTGAACTTCATTACCCGCCACTACATAAATTCGGCAATACGGAATATATCCCAAGATATTGGATCAAACTTCATAATATTAGCCACTCCCCAGGATCGCTTGGCCATAAAGACTGCCAACAACACCATAATATTGTACGGCTACCTAAGCATTATCAAGAGGGCTTTATACGACTTAATACATGTGACACCCACTCCTCACATGGTAGATAAGTAGTAAGGGTACCACCTCCCTATACTTTTACATTGCGTCCGATAGGGACAACTGCTACGAGGATCCCACTCGCGTGTTTTCTGCAATACGGTTCCCACCGCCGATAAGAAAATGTTGAGGAGGGAGTAGGACAGACACGTCCCTGTCGCAAGCATTGGGGGGTAAAAAATAAAAACAGCTGAGTTGCCACCGAGTTGTGTTGTTGCAGGATGTTGGTTGGAGGGAGAGAGCTGGTGCTGTCTGTGGTAAGACGGTAGATGGGTCCCTGTCGCAAGCATTGGGAGGCAAAAATAAAAATAGCTGACTTGATACCGAGTTGTGTTGTTGCAGGATGTTGGTTGGAAGGAGAGAGCTGGTGCTGTCTGTGGCAAGGCCGGTAGATGGGTCCCTGTCGCAGGCATTGGGGGGCATAAATAAAAAAGCTGACTTGATACCGAGTTGTCTTGATGCAGAATGTTGGTTCGAAGGAGAGAGCTGGTGCTGTCTTTGGCAAGGACGGGAGATGGGTACTGTTTTTGTACTATAGGGGGCTTACGTACAAGTAAAGTTTTATAAAATTGCACTACTGGCAAGCAGATAACTAAAGCACAAAATCTTGCGACCATATGTAGCAAGCATGCATGGTTTAAACCTGTATCGTTGTCTTCATGTCTTCAGCGGTTATCGCGCCTCTTTTTTATATTCCGTTCATTTCTTTTTCTTCCACACCAAACTAGCAACGAGCGAACATACAGAATAAAAAACCTTCCGTTCAGTTTTCTGTTTTGCGGAGATGGAGATGATTCATTAACAATTAACACTAATTTTGATCGAACGAGCTACGCGTAGTGCTGCATATGCGTACCATTAAATTGTCGTTCAGTGCTAGTGAAAGATGTTTGCACTACCAATGCACGAATTCATTATCACTCATTGATAGTGAAAAGTATTTGCACTACCACTAATCGTTTAGTGATAATGCAATATACTCTGCACTACCACTAATCGTTTAGTGATAATGCAATAGACTCTGCACTACCACTAATCGTTTAGTGATAATGCAATAGACTATGCATTACCACTATTCGTTTAGTGATAGTGATAAAAAATTTGCACTACCACTAACCATTTAGTGATAGTGCAACCTGGCTTTTAACTATCACAGAGGCCTCTAGTGCTAATGAAATAATTAATGCACTGAAAATTTAATGCACTACGCCCATCTCTGATTTCCATACAGCAAAAATAACATATTGCTATGTCTTTCGGGTTGGTGTAAAAGAAGCCGCTCCTTGCTAGCTTGTGTGATTTCCTGTCATCCAAAGTTAAATTCTTAAATGTCTTTAACCGATCAGATTCACGCTTTAAGATCAGCATTGTGACTGCAATAAAGGCTGTTTATAAAACGTCTTTTATATTAATCCATGTGTTGTGCTTTTGTGGAAAACCAAGCCATTTCACATAAACTTTACTACCTCGTCTTTTTAAAACTTTTTCTACAAGGTAAGTATCAGGACATTTGACTGGAAATGGCTCGAGCTGGTAAAAGCCGCCCTGTATTATAACTCCCTGATAGTCTTCAAGAATGTAAGTTACTGGATAAGTGTTTTTTACCTCTTATTTTGAAAATTTCAGTAGACCAGTTTGGGGTGTAGCCTTTTTCAAAAACATGTTTGTTTCTACTTACACGAACAAAGTCTCCCACTTTGTACTTTGGGCGTGATTTTGTTTTTGGCTTTTTATACACAGTTAGCAATAAACGAACCTCATCAACAGGGCCTACGTCTATAGGCCTCATCTTAATAGTTCGATGCTTTGTTCTGTTATACTTTTTTGTTAACCTGACGCCTTTAATGAACTATAAGTTGAATAATGATTAACATCATAGGTATATTCCCATCAAGCGCTTAAACGACTTATTGTAGAACTCTTTTCCATCATCTGTTTGCAAGTTTCTTGGAATACGACCCTGATTGAAAATTAGGTGCATTGCTTTAGTGACTTCTATCCCACTTTTGTCTTTAATTGGTAAAGCCCATGCGTATTTAGAAAATGTATCAATTACAGTTAGTAAAAAGCCAAAGTTTTGATTCTCTTGAGCATATAAACGCATATCAACTAAGTCTGCCTTCCACAGGTCATCTTTTCCTTTAATCGTTACACGACGACGCTTAAAGTTTTTGCGGTCCTGCCTATGTAGTTCATTAATAATTTGTCTTCTGCTCATTCTTGAAAGATTATATAAGTACCTTTTTGCAAAATGTGGGGGTTTATATACAAAAGACCTGTTGTTAAGAGCTTTTGGTTTTTGCGGTGAAAATGATCGCGTTCAAACACCCATTTACAATGATGGTGGCTGGGTTGTGGGAAAACAACATTTATAAAAAGCCTTCTCGATAATATGTTTTTAATACGGCCACAAATAACAAGAGTTATATGGTGTAATACAGAACATGTGGCTCTGCCTTCAGATACCACATTCAATAACATCGAATTTATTGATAGCATCCCTGAAGAGTTTGTAAATTATACACAGGAACATTAATTGTATTGGATGATATGATGTTAAATGCTTTTAGCAGACAAGTATGTGAACTCTTTACAAAAGGCTCTCACCATCGCAATCTTTCAGCAATCCTTGTAACACAAAATGTATTTCACCAGGGTAAGTTTTGTCGAGACATTTCACTTAACTGTAAATACCTCGTTGTATTTAAAAACCCTCGTGATAAAAGCCAGTTTATCGATTTAGCGAGGCAGATTTATCCAGAAAATAGTTCAGAGCTGCTAAAAATATATAAAGAGATTACGCTGGCCCCACACGGATATTTACTGATAGATTCAACTCAAGATATCAACGAGGTATTCGTACTGACATTTTTAATAAAGATTTTATAACTTGCTTTTGCCCGCATAACTCTTTGATCGGTAAAAATGGTGTCACGAATGAATCGATTAAGGGACAACAAGCTTATTCTATATGTTCTTAGAACAGCGAGACCAAAATTAAGGCACGCCACTATTAAAAATGCCGACCCCGAAGTTATAAAAACACTTTGTGGAATTACTCTTAATACTTTGAAGGGAAATCATATTCCTCGCTGAAAGATATACAATTCGCTCTGTAGGTATAAAAAGGATTTACGAAAACTAGTTGCAAAAAGATCTGTACCCAGACAACGTAAAATACTGATACAGTGTTGCTAGGAAGTGTATTATCAGGTGTAATTGGTTCATTAATTGAGAAATACGTTTAAAAACAATAATCTGAATAAAATGTTACTTCTTTCACCAGAAGTTTACGAAAAATTTAAAAATGAGATTGAGGATTCCCTGAATCAATCTAGGTTCGATAAGACAATGGATAAAATATTAAAAAACAAGAACTTATCTGATAGGGAAAAATGGTATATTTACCGAAATGAATTAATAAAATTTTCAAGCTTAAGACGAAAAGCTTCGCGAGCTAAAGATGAAAAAACAAATATTCGCTTACTACTAGAAAAGACTATGAAACAGAAAAGCTTGCGGGATAGTACTACCCAAACTAAATTTATTTTTAAAGATGAAATATCAACACCACCAAGACAACCGTTATCACCTGCTTCCAAACGCCGCCTATCAGCTAGTGGTATAGGAAAAAGTCTGAAACCACCTTCAAAAATACTTAAGACGATTTCTGAAGCCAAGTCTCGCAATAAAGATTATAAGGTGATCACGGCTGAGGATGGTATAACCCAATACACTGTACCTGCAGAAATGAGTATAGATGAAGCTGCGAACATATTAGAAGAACGCGATACGGAGAGTACTACAGGTGACAAAGGTAGAAAACCATTCAAAAATCAATCTATATTAAGGCCGTCTCTGCTAGATCCGAGTCAATATATGCTCTCGTTGCCAGTTAAGAAAGTTGTACGACAAAGTGATCGCCTAAAAAACGCTGCAAAAGCTAGAAGTGCCAGCGTACCATCAATTACTTGGGAAAGTCTGTAATAATAATAAGCAGCAATTCTGAAGTGTACCGAACGTTGATTGGGAAAGAATTTAAAAATGCCTGTAGATATAAAAGATAATGACTTTTACGTATGCCTTTTAAGTAACAATTCCATGCAGTTTTATCCCGAAGATACGCTATCAGTTTTTACAAATGCACTACCTAGAGCATGCAAGATTACTGATGACTGGTGTGTTGGAATAACAGAAATTTCATTGCCATACCATGGCATAAAGGGAGGAGTCAAGCGAAATACAACTGAAGAAGTAAATCAGAGCAATGTTAAAAGGGTAAGGCGTGATGCGTCTGATCCGCTAAAAGAAGTCAAACCACTTAGCATCAAAATAAATGAAACCGTTAAACTTGAGTGGACTAAAGAGAATCTTGAGAAAGCTAGTTACAGAGCAGGACAAGTAAATTTTTCTGTATTCCTACTAACATTTTATAACGCTATTACACCATCATGGTATACCATATACTTGGATGATGTTAAGAAAAAGATGTGGGATCGGTTAGAGGCTGACTTTTTTGATGGTGTTATACCTGAAGAAAGCTACAAACAGGATCCAGACTAGTTTACATTACACATATACCAGGGTAAAAGGGCTTCAGAAAATGTTGTTTTAAAATAAAAGAACTATGAATCAGTTGAAGCCTTTGTTGACGACGTATTTGGACAAATTCCTAGACAAAAGAGAAAGTATGCTATCATACAAGATTCGATAGACAATTACACACATCCAGCGCTTAGCATCAAACCCTTAGTGAGCAAGAAAAACAAAAGATAATTATTCAAATTAAGGATACAATTTTTAACATCTTGAATAGATTGAATAAGGATTCGATTAATGCTAAACCGTCCGAACATCGAAAAATTATTAAAGGTAGCAATATTCTGGATGTTCCATACGAAAAGCAAAGTTCCGGTGAATATTTAACTACACCAGTGCCTATTGATACTAATATAAACAACCTGTCCAACTTCTTCACGGATATATTTCTTTTCTCTAAACACTTGAAAATAAGCGTGAACCTGACGCCATATTGGCAGAAATAAAAAAATCGTTTAATACGGCAGGATTACGTCAGGAGCATATGTCAATAATAGACAAACTTAATAGACTGGAAAGATCAGTTACGGACTTGGTACTAAGACTACCGCAAGACTCTCAGCAGACAGCAAAAGACTGTTATGAAAAATATATAATTTACGTCTACACTGATATTATACAGCCCAGCATTTTGTATAACTTCGAAAATGAATTCGTATTATACTAAATATTATTCAATTCAAAGTGGCGGGGCCTTAGCGGATATTGGAGAATTATATCGATCTCCTCTTATCTACCAGCGTGGAAGAAGAATTGGTAGTTTTTTCAGCGGACTATTACGATATTTACAGCTATTGGTTACATCTGGGGCAAAGGCTTTGAAACAACAAGCAATTAAAACAGGAAAAACTATTTTAGAAGAAGCAGGTAGTAAACCTATATCAGATATTTTAAAAGAGCAGGGTAAAGCGGCTGTCGAAGAACTATCACAGAAAGGTATAAATAAGCTGTTTGAAGGCATGGGTGGTGCAGGAAGAAGCAATCGCATGCTTATAACAAGACGCAACCCTTTTACAGCTTTACATTTCGCTCCAGCTTCTAAACGTAAAAAGCGTTCCGAATCAAAAAAGTCCGCTAAAAGAGGTTTAAAAACAAAAAAGGCAGCTAAAAGTGCATGCATTAAAGGCAGACGTAAGACACAGACAAAAAGGACAACTAAAAGATCATCTATTAGAGGTAGACGTAAGATACGTAAACGTGTGTTAGATATTTTTGATAAATAGACAACATGCCTTCATACAAAGAATGCATGAAATCTGAGTTAGACCTTTTCTCTACACCACTTGTGCATAGTAGCATCTTAAAAACTGAAGAGGTATCTTATAAACCTATAGCTTCTCTAGATAACTCGTCGGAATTTGTATCACTAGGGCATGGTGACACATATCGAGACTTATCAAGTATATACCTTCGTATAATTCAACATGTGGAAATCTATTGAATCAGGGAACGGTGAGAATTGAAGGAAGGTTTAAGGAAGCACTAAAAACAACACTGACATGTATTGTATGTATATGCAGAATACGACAGCAGCCTTGATATAGGTAAAGATAAAAATGTATACACCAGCTTCTGAAAACCTATATAAGGCTGGTTAACTGATCTTCAAACTTAATTTCACTCAAGACTCTTAATACGTAATCTATAATGAGCTACTGTTTAGTAAATGTGGAGTTCTTTTCCGGAGGAACCTTCACCTTTTTAAAAAGAGTTTCTTTTGCGGGATTCGCTGCACAAAATAAGTCTTTTGCGAAAGAAATAATTTTCAAGTATCCTACAACTAGTACAGGATGTACTGAACAAATAAGTAAATTTGGTAATATCGAACTTAAGCGTATGGACGAAGATCTTATAAAAACTTTTTCAAAATTTACTACAATATTTGTTCGTGGAGCTGCAACCAGAGAATCTATAAATAACTACGCTACTTCTCACACCAAGATCATTGACGTTGAAACCATCATTTGTTCTGAACATGAATGAACACAATTGAGCTTGCAAATGTACTAACAAGCAATCGCATGACAAACAAGTTTTTTAGAGGCATCTTTCCATGCAAACAATTACCACAGAAAATAAGAAATCCTGCATGTGTAATAGCTAATACGGATCCTGCAAATAAAGGTGGAACTCATTGGGTAGCCTTTTATTTCCCAAAACAAGGCCCCGCAGAGTACTTTGACTCATTTGGAAAGTATCCCGCAAACAGGCTTTTTCGAAAATTTTTATTAGCTAATTCAAGCTCTTTTAGTAATAATAAAAAACGATTGCAAGGCCAATTTTCATCAACCTGCGGACATTATTGTTGTGTATTTCTATATTCTTGCTGCAGAGGACGAAGCTTTCAGAACTTTTTAAAACAATTTGATTCGAACAATCTAAGTTTAAATGATAGCAAAATTGTAAATTTATACCACAGTATATATCTAAAAAAAAATCGTGCACAATCTGGAGGGGTTTTTTGTAGCCAAACATGCAAAGCTGAGATCAAAGCTATAAAAACCTGAATCCTAGGTGGAAAAAATGGAAAAGGCACTTCCAGAAAGCCCATAATTTTAGATTAAATGATAATAAAGTTGTGAATTTATATCGCAAAATATACTTGAAAAAATGTTTAAAATCTGGAGGGGGTAACCAGCTATGTACATCGGCAAATAAGAGTATAAATACGAGACGGCGGTGATGCAGATCTAATGTTGAACTATAAGTCTGCGCATCAAAATGGAACAAACACCTAAAGTTAAAAAGTCTAAAAAGGTACGAGCAAAAAGAGTGTGTGCAGAAGAGTTTAAAGTGATGGATACAAAATCCAAAAAGTAAAAAGCTAGGCCGATGCGGAGAGAAGATAGAAAGGATTCAGAGGCCCCGGGCGAAGATCTTTTGTTAAACTACACTTACCATCTGGATCATCATCATAATCAGAAGGTTGTCCTCGGATTTGATCCGACCTCATTTGAAGTAAAAATAGTCTTTCACCATCATGGTTTTGAATCTGTGTCAATATTTTACTCTGGATGGCTAGAAGTTTATAAACATCTAACCAAACTAAAGGACGAGGTTATTCCAGACATGTTCCCGGCAAACCAGGAAGAGCTTCAGACGAAATATACAATTGCCGTTGGTACACGCAATATTCAGCTCACCCTGAATGAGCTCTATAAATTAATTGATATGCTGAGTTTCTTCAAGGTTGTGATGTTCAATAATAACAATGCAGCCGAAAGTGTAGAAGAATATTATAAAAAATATTGCGAAAAGTGTAAAAGTAAAAATTTAATTTTGTTACCTGACGAAGACTTTTTTATACTGTCTAGAACTTCTTATGTGCATCTTAATTATTCTAGACTTTTCTTTGAGATCCTTTGTATTGTAGTACCAATATTTTGTTTGATATAATAAACATTTAATAATTTTTTTAAATAAAAGCAACTTAAGTTTTTTATTTTTTTATTTTACTTTATAATTTTATTGATTAACATATACAGGTACATATTTACACAGTTTTGAAGAGCGCAACGTAAAAAAGATACATTGTTGCGGGTCTTGCAAGGAAGTTGATAATTTGTAAATTCACTTAGTCCAGGTATTTCTCCAAGTTCGATGATTTCTGAAGTCGGCGAGTATTTGCTGACAAATGAAGCCTTGATTTCGCCTTTTACATACACTGTTGCATTTTTAAATCTTGAAAACACTTCGGGCTAATTGTTGTAGCTAATATCTCCATCATTCCAATGCAGTCCATTTATATTTTGTACGTCATACTGGACCTGTCGCCTTGCCTTTGATGACAATTCCTGGTATGGGTAGGGAGGCATGAAATGATAAGCATCTGGGATGATCGTTCCAACAGCAAGTACGGAAAGTTCTTTAACAAAGTACTGGCTGTTGTTTCCGCACACAAATTGGATGTCCAAAATAAATTTATCCATATTATCATCTGAGGATAAAATACGGTATGTGGCTATATAATATATAAATATCTACAGTCATATTTTAAGCATGGCGCATCCACATTATGTAGCTGTGATTATTTTACAGATTCCCGTAACAAAATAATAACCGTATACCTGATTCCAAGAAGTATAAAACTGATAGCTTTGTTAATGCTGCCAATTATGGGCTGTTATGGTTAGCTGATACTTTATCTGCGCACCTGTCTAGACTACAATAATCCTTATAACAACATATTTCTTAAATATACATTAACTTATTTAATACAATAAATTCTTGACAGTTTTAAAAATTCTAAGCCTTTAATTAAAAGTACAGTAAGCCTTTAAACAATCTTTATACTTATTTGCCTAATTTCCGCTTTTTGAACCCGTAGGGGGTAAGAAAAGTAATTTTCAGTAACAACACGCTTGTCAAAGGTAAATGACAAATGTTTTTGCTCTAGTGAAGATATAATAATTCCCGGCCGTTTTCGTTTGATTTTTTTCTCATTTTTTACGCAGACTCGATCTTGAAAACTCTCTTCAGTAACCACCGATTTTAAATACTCGAAATTGACAATTTTGGAATTTTCGAAATTAATTGTAATACCCTTACATTTGATAATGTACTCAGGACCTTTTTCAGTTTCAATTTTCAGGCTGTATGTTTTCGGCCCGGTGCTTACAAATTCTGAAATAAAGGCATTAGCTCCAAAGCATTCAACCTCATCCGTTAGGTCACCCAGAAAGCTGGAAATGTCAAATGGTAAAGGATCTTCTTTACTATCCACAAAAATCAAGCTATCGGTATCACAATATAAAATATTATCCCCTACTTTTTCTAACACCTCGTAAAGTTTAAGTCTAGCAAAAGCAGTTGTGTACGCTGCAATAGGGATATTTACGTGCGGCAGACTGTTAAGTTTTCTTGAATATATTTCCACGTTACCCACATTGTGTTTTTATTAATTGGATGTAAGGAGCAAATTTCAATTCCTGGAGACTGTATAAAGTCACAAAACTCTTTAAAGTTATTGAAAACTTTAGTATAACTCCTATCTTCTCTTTGTGCAAATTTACCCCAAAAAGAATTTAGACAAATTTTTGATGTGTTACGTCTACCAGAATTTTTACGAATGTGATCTTTGTCCAAAATAATGTTTTCTCTTATCTTATATGATTTAAGAAAATTATCTTTCTCCTCTTCAGTTACACATCTACTCCACCATCCGCTTGCCTCTTGGTTAATTTTTAAGAAGGTGTTGACATAATCTGTAAATAGACCACCGGTCCTTGTAACAGGATCATATACAGTATAGTCATATTTCCAGACTTCAAAAATCCTTTTTATTTGATACCCTTTTTTCACAGCTGAAGCTACTTCGGGTATAACCCACACGCCTGTAATTTCCCTTTCTTTTGCATTGTGACAACATGCAGAAATTTTATTTTCATCTGCACATTTTCTACAAAGAGTAAAATATAATTTTAGATTAGTTTTAAAAGGTAGCACAGATAAAAATAAGTTAGAAGGTGGGATAACAGAGCACATAATAAAGCCGTGCATTAACAGTATTTCTGATACTGCAGGCATATCACAATTTCGAAATATAGTAGGGTGCCCGATAAGATAAGGTGAGTATTTATTAATATATGGGTATAAGCTTGTGAAATCTAAATACCTTATTACCTCATTTTCTTTTACTTTATTGTATAGTTTAAAAACTTCTGTACGACCACCAAAAACAGCATTACACGGATTAAGTGGTAGAGGGGTATTTGCAACGCGGTCATTTAATTTTTGGTCTAAATCAGGATTGGCTTTTAAGAATTTTCTGAATTCACATTCCCATATATAATTCAAGTTGTAATCCAATCGTTTAATTGTATCAATTCTTTAAGAGTGCTCTCAAATCTTTGACTCATAGTCTCGATTTTCTGAGCGGTGTTATTAACTACTTCTTGGATTTTAAAGCAGTCTTTACATTCGTGGTAGAAACAACCAAAGAATTCATAAACCGTATTTGTCTCTGAATTAAACCCATCTACTTGTAATCCGCCTTTTGCCAGCTTCACTTCTCCTTTATTATATGCAGATACAATCTCTAGATTAGTTTTCAGGCTTTCCCAAATTAGCCATTTTATGGCGATAGGCGAATGATTTTGAGACTTGTAATATCCATTTTTAGGCATTGTACGCAAAATATTATTTTTAAGGTAATTTTTACGGAAAGCAAGCATGCAGATTGATGCAATAGTTAGAGCTTCTGTAAAAGAATTTAACTGGGTTATATCCAAAAACTCTTGCATAAATCGAGTGCATCCCAAACGTAAAATACTAACATCGTTTTCACAATATTTCAACATCTCTTTTCTATTGTTAAAAGTGCCCTTAGATACGGTGTTATACCAGTTTGAAAACTTTTCTTTTTCCTTTAACTTCATGGCGGTGTATCCATATAGGTTAGGGGAAGGGTAGCTCCCTATGTAGTCAATATTTTCAGCAATGTTAAAGTAATAATGGTAATAACCCTTTTCATAGCCTTTAATGTCAAAAACGTCGGGAAATTTAGAAAGAGGGACTGCCAGAAAGTTTAAAGAGTCAATAAATATTAAATTCTCACACATCATTTTCATAAATTTAGAGCCATTCATTATAGGCTCTATTTTTAAATTTCTGTCTAATAGTTCAGAAATAATAAAGTGACCGTCATATCCCTGTAGGTTATGCGCAATACAGTGCACCTTAGACACAAAAGATCGGGCGTTCAGGCAGTAATCTAGAAAAATTTTTACGACGCTTGTCTCACTACCATATTTAAATACATGCTGCCTATCACCACAAACATCACATTTTTCTCTAATATCGGGTTTTGTGTAACAGTTATGACATATTTGCTGTGCAACAATTAAGTTCACAATATACAAATAAGATGTGGTGCTATTTTCACATAAGGTATTCTGAGTGCTCTCGCAATCAAAAAATATTATTAAAAATTTTTTATCGACACTTCCTCTATACCTCCTACCTAATATAGCAAAGATGCTCTTTTGGAACAATTTTAGAACAAATCTTGCAAAAATATTCATTGCAAGAATGTTCTTTGAACTCTCTCTTGTTAAGAACAAGAAACTTACCACACAATTTACATATTTTAAAAGTCTCGCATATGCTTTTATTCTGAATTTTATTTAGGGTATGATTCGTAAAACAAGCATCGCTTCTAAACATGCGATTGCAGTTTTCGCATGCTTTGACTTTTTCAACAAATACACACGGCGGATAAGAGTGACAGTATCGGCACTTCTGGTCACATTTATGCATTTTTATGTTTGTTAACCTATCGCAAAAAGAACATGCATATTTTTTATTAAAAAGGCCTGTTAGCGACTTAATTACATAGATATGCTTTAACGTCTCTGAATAATAAAGAAATATTTTTTTTGCTAAATCGCTTTCAACAGGTAGCCTAAAAATAATCGAATTCGAATCTCTCTAATTATTGAAAACAATGATTTGGTAATTTTTCATAAATTTTTGAAATTTGTACATGTCTTTTATGCTACACCCTTTGTCAGTAATAACCACCTTTGAATTTTTACACAACGATAGTGCTAGTTTATCCAATGAGGCAATAACAGAAAAACTGCTTCGATTATTAAAATTTTCTGACGTCATTTCAATACCGTAGCAAATGCTTCGAGGGAGACAGCTTACGTCATTATCTTTACCAACATCTATCACACTTGTTTTCCTGGATAAAACCAGACTTTCTTCCACATGCCTATTTTGCCTCCCGCGAAAGGAAAATTGACGATATTTGCATTGAGTTGCAAGACATCATCAGAAAGAAAAACAGCATTGGATTGGTTAACATTAGCAATCAATCCAATAATATATGCCCTGGTTAATAGTTCGATAGGTCTGAGACTACTCCAAATGGGTTTAACATAAGGTGAATTTGGAAGCATTAGCGAAAAACTAATCTTACTGCCTCTTGCAGAATTTACCGCCAGTTCTTTAAACAAATGGCCAAATGCTTTTTCAAAACTTCCAAGGGATTTTCACTTACAGCAGAAAAATCCTGTAGCTGAAAGGAGATTTTTACGCCTGCCGTTTTAAATTGTTTAAAAAATGTTTGCTGTCTTGAAAGTAATTTATAACCACAATCGTATTGAGATACCTGACCTTGGTCAAAACTTGTTTTTGGTAAAGCACTATTTTTATTTTCGCAGACGACAGAGTTATTTTGTTTACTCCCACACGCCCCGTTGTTAACGTCACAGACCGCGGAATTATTATCTTCACATACATCTAAATAATTAAAGGCGTTCTTTAAGACCCCATTTAAAAGAGGTACATTATACAGAATTGAAAACTCTGTCAACAGCCTTAATAAGCAAAATTTTTCACGATACGAAAATAACACATTTTCTTTTTTCACCACCTTTATACAGGTGTCTAAGGCGGATAAGAAAATTTCCGAGTTTAAATTTAGCGCACTTTTTAAATGTAAAATTAGCTCGTGCGACTTCATTTTTTAATTTTCTAATTTACAGCTACTTACATCTAGCGAAAATATATCTTTATACAAATATCACTCTATTAAATCCACACAGACTCGGTACCTCTGCCTTTAGTTGAAGGATGTTTTCAGCGGGGGTGAGCTGCCTGCCATCGGGGAGTATCATTAATGTATATTTTAAGAAAAAGCAAGAGATAATTTTAAGCTTATAGTGATAACGGATCGGGCAAGTTTTATACTTACTTTTAAATTAGTTTAATACCCTTGAAGCCACACTCGAACTTTTCAGAAACAAACAAAGACTGATTCCTTATGACTTCACTGTAGGCTTTTATGCCATTTTTGCTCGGCCCAAAAAGAAAAAAATCCAGGAAAGATGAAAATATTTCTACTAAGAGCTCATAACCTTTATTCGGTATTCTTGCCAGGCAAAAAATCCAAACTTCTCTTTTAAATTGCAGCAAGGCTGCACCTCCTACACAAACGGAAGACAGGTCTCAACCTACGCAAAAATATTACTAGAATAATAATTCTACAATTCCCTTAACATAACTTTCAAATCTAAACGTCTCGTTTAAATTGCAACAAAGTTGTACCCCTTTCATAAATTAAGAACAGATCTCAGTCTATGTGACAATATTACTAGATTTGGAGTTGGGGAAGGAGTACCAGGTGAAGTCTTTCAAGCTGTTTAAGACGCAGTACGGCCTTCGCGTGACAGTACACTTCGTGGACAACACATATGTGTTCTTACCCCCGCGTTTTGCCGAAAAAAATTAAAACACAGCGACGGAAAAGATGATACCAAAGGAGGATTTTTGCAAATCAGTTTTAAAAAGCGCGAATAAAAAATTAAATATGTACGTCTTTTGTAAAAGAAATTGTCTATTCGCTATACAGTCTATCTTTACTGACCTTCAATAAAGGCATTTTATCTCAGCCGAATTCGTTTTTTACTCAAGCAACCCGTTTCTTTTAGCTCACCTTCACCCACATTCGTGTCGTTCACAACATCAAGTTCACTCACTGCCGCCGATCTTTTCTTTTTTTGCAGCTCTTTATCATACGCCGTCAGTATTGAACGTCACAAGAATCAAGAACCCTTGCATAAGCAGCATCAGAACTTGCCCTTTACATCAAAAAATATTCCGGAAATAAAGTCACCCACATGTCTCGCAGTTTCAATTCAGGTAGATTTTAATTCTATGCATAAAGCAACAACAACAAAATCGTGACCGCATCGCGGTCAAGTTCAAGTTTTAAAACTCGTATGGAAAAAGGACGTTGAAGAAGTGTGACTAACTGATCAAAGCTTGTTTGGTGTGGAAGAAAAAAATGAACGGAATATAAAAAAGAGGCGCGATAACCGCTGAAGAAATGAAGACAACGATACAGGTTTAAACCATGCATGCTTGCTACATATGGTCGCAAGATTTTGTGCTTTAGTTATCTGCTTGCCTGGTAGTGCAATTTTATAAAACTTTACTATGCTTGTACGTAAGCCCCCTATAGTACAAAAACGTACCCATCTCCCGTCCTTGCCACAGACAGCACCAGCTTTCTCCTTCGGACCAACATTCTGCCTCAAGACAGCTCGGTATCAAGTCAGCCTTTTTATTTTTGCCCCCCAATGCCTGCGACAGGGACCCATCTACCGCACCAGCTCTCTCCTTCCAACCAACATCCTGCAACAACACAACTCGGTATCAAGTCAGCTATTTTTATTTTTGCCTCCCAATGCTTGCGACAGGGACCCATCTACCGTCTTACCACAGACAGCAGCAGCTCTCTCCCTCCAACCAACATCCTGCAACAATACAACTTGGTGGCAACTCAGCTTTTTTATATTTTACCCCCCAATGCTTGCGACAGGGACGTGTCTGTCCTACTCCCTCCTCAACAACTTATCGGCGGTGGGAACCGTATTGCAGAAAACCCGCGAATGGGATCCTCGTAGCAGTTGTCCCTATCGGACGCAATGTAAAAGTATAGGGAGGTTGTACCCTTACTACTTAGATAACAATGCATTTGCCTTAGCTGACATTGATACAACTTCATTCGCGGTCAACTTTGATCAACAGACATATTTCACCGTAGAGGAACAAGAACTAAAGGCTTGTTCAAGCACAGAAGACAACGTTTATCTTTGCACTCCAACAATAGTGCACAACATTGAAGAAAGTCTCTCCTGTGTGCTAGATGAAATTTACGATCGTCATCCAAAGGCAATGTGTAACCTCCGTCCTATAATTTTAAACGGAACTGTATGAAGGCTCTAATCATGAAGAACATCTGGCTGTACATGACTAACAAGGCCAGGATTGCTGCAATAATCTGTAAGGGCTCAAGGCGAGAGTTATTGTTAAACCTGACCGGCATCATCCATATCAACAACGACTGCTACATAAAAACCAAGGAAGTGACACTCAAACCAACTCTAGACAAAACCGGGAACATCATCACCAGCCACATGAAGGAATTTCTTCCCAAATCAATCAACCTGGAGTTTGACAAACCACCTTCAATACTTCAAGGCGGAACTCTAATACAACCCTACGAACAGATACTCAGCTACAGTGTGAACCCAGAGGTATCATCAGACATCTTCAAGAAGACTATAGTATTAAATTCAACTGGCGCAACATGTACGATGATTCTGATAATCCTGGCGATACTTTGTTATAAGTAGTCAACGTGTATCAAGACAACTGTTCTGCGTTCTTGCCTCAAATCTCAAGGAAGTACCATTAACCATGTGAAACAACCATCTCCAAACAGTTCAATTTAGCAACGCTTTGACAGAGTCTTAGCATCTGGCGGCCCCCAGCATGTTCAGAACTGAACATCTTTTTAATTTAATAGCAAAATCATTTCGTTATACAAAAATATATTTTCATAACAAAATAATTTTCATCAGATAAAAACTACCTACGCATACAAGTCACTAAATCGGACCATAATATTTTCCAGCAGGCAACAAATGCAAGCTTTGCATTTTTTATAAGTTATTAACTTCGGGTCAATAATAATGTACAAAATTGCCGCGTTAACATTAAAATAAATAAATGTTATGTTAGCAATAATTTAGTATTTAAGTCATACGAGTACACGAATAACGCTACAATTTTGCTTTTACACGCAGAGTGGTTATTTTTTTGTCGACTCAAATTAAGTTTGAGTAATTCACAGTCTCATTACAGTCGTTATAATGCTGCTCCCTGATGATCCTGTGTTCTTTTAGCAAGGGACTCGATAATGTCATCAGGAATGTTGCTCATGTTTCCATTGGTGAAAACTTCACGCATATTTTCCTTGACGGCGCTAAAAATTTGATCTTCATTGGCCATGGCCATATTAGTGTCTCTTTCACTGTTTACTAATACACAGCACTATAAAAGTGTCTTTATCACCACACTGTTTTTTTTTATTTTATTTTTTTTATTTTTGTTTTTCACTTCACTTTTTCGTTTTTATTATGAAAGTGTCTTTGTGTTGCACATATATTATAACAATACACATACAAATGTCACAAAGCACTGCACACTGGTCTCGCTCACACACACAATTTACGTCCACGCACATGTGCATGGAATGCCGTCGACAAAATGGGATTTTCCTTTGCACTTGTTTTATTCTCACCGGTTTAATCATTCAGAAATTACACTAGGTGTTGCTACCTTGGCTGTCAGAGCTGAGCTCCTGACGGCCGCAGGTAGGGCAATATGCACTACGGTGCTCGTTAGTGTACCAGTGTCAAGTGGAAGTCTTATCAGTCTTAACGTACCTTTCAGCTTTTCTATTCTAGAAGTATTTACTGCAAGTTGAACTATTCCTAGGCCTGGCTTAGCTTACAAACATAAAAATCGCTTAAATGCTGAAAAATTGACAACGACGGCACTACGGTCGGATTGTTGTATGTATGGTGAACGTAGATTACACTGCCAATTTTACGTATATGAGTTTTTCCATCGTTTTGATTATTGAAATTATACAAAAAAAGTGTACTGCATATGCATATGTAGTAGCCATGTGTTAATATTTCTGGTCGATTTATACTTGTTAATAAGTCGCAAAATTATGCATTTATTAATATTATATAGATGAATTTTTAGAAAAACTGTATTTTTACGATTCCAAATCAATCTGTCTCGTTAGCTCCTCAGAGGTAAGAGCAGTTGTTATGGAACATATGTTGAGAGTGATTGCTTTCGACGTGAAGTCCCAGCTGTCCGCATGAGCTGACAGATCACTCGGTGGAAAGCGTTGACTGTACGGCGGCACGCTAGCTCGCCTCGGCTATTGGCGGAGAGTGTGGGGAGGTTCCCCGAAAACCTGCCGCTGTGCCACCGGCCATATATAAAACAAATCGTGCCTTTAAGCCAAAAAGGAAGCACACACTCGGTCCCGAAGGGACCATTACACTTACCCTTTCTTTAGTGAAGGCGCAAATGTACTGCCTTCTACTGCGTGCCCCATCCACCCAACGACACTGAGGGTAGATTGTTTTCAGTGTCCCTGTGATAACCTGAAAGGAGAGAAGAGTAGCGGACCTGATCGAACCTCACGCTACGAGGGCACCGGGAGAGCGAAAGGAAAGAAAAAGCTTTACCACTTCATTTCGTTATAAACGTTGTATTATTTCAAACTATTATTATCATAGGGGATGCTAGGTGAAATTCAGCACTTCAGATATGATTAAAGAAATATTTAAAAAAAATGCTATATATATACGAATTTCATCACACCAAGCTATTAATATCACATGACCGCGAAGTATGCCAGTCATTGAATACAACATGAATAAAGAAATATTTTTAAAACTGTTATATGTGAAATTCATTAAATCAAACTATTACTATCATATGGAATGCTAGGTGCACTTTAAAGAAATATTTTTATGTTATACATATGAAATTCATTAAATCAAATTATTGAATGCTAGGTGCAATCCATCAATTCAGATATTAATAAAGAAATATTTTTTTTTTAAAATGTTATAAATGATATGTTGCAATTATAATTTCGTCAAGTTATTGAATATTCGTAAATTCTTCGAGAGGTAGGCATCAAGCCCCACCCCTACATAGGACAATTTTTTTTTTTATTTTTTTATTTTGATAAAAACTGCACTCCCTTTTTTTCTAGCTGGGGATCCATCGCCGAGCCGCCTCCGAGATGCTCCGCTGCCCTGTTAAATTAAATTTTTCTTTTTCGGTAACTAAATATTTCCTTATCACCTCCACTGATCTGATTCTGATCTGTTTGTACTTAATAATATGACTGATAGTCTTAAAATGACTCTCTAACTGCAGACTATAATATACATTTCATGCGCGTGAGTCTCCATTATTACGGCTGGTGTTCCTGGCTTTGAGATATCCTGAGTGAGACATGCGTGAGGCACATTAGTGGTAAGATTTGTGGCGATGAGGAGGGCTTTGTAACGTGGGCCAACTCTGTTTAATATTTGTGAAGATAAAACCGCTGTAACATCGACCACATGTCAAAGTGTGTGACGATAGGAATGCCGTGACGAGAGCCGCCTTTTACCATCTGTGGCGATAAAGGAGCCCGTCTTTCTAATTTGTGTGGAGATAAAAAAAATGCTGTAACGTGGGCGACGTTTTTATAATCTTGCATTATAAAAATCATAGGTTATGCAAGTCTTTTGAAAAAGTATTCAAAATTATTACCTGTCGTTTGGAAATCGCATGGGATTCCGTGTGACTAATCTTTCTGGGGACCCACACTGGATCTAATTTGTAGGAGACTGTGCCTGTAATCTTTGTAACACTGCGAGTAAAAGTTTCAATAATTTCTTTGTTAAAATTTTATTCCTGTCCACGGTAACGCTCAAGTCTTATTTTTTTCAATTTTTATATATTTTTCCTTCGTAGAAATTTCCGATTGCTATGTCATTCCACAAGAAAATTTTTTTGTCCCTTCCGCAAGACGTGACAAGACGGAAAAGGATCTTCTTCTTCCTCCCTCTTTCGGGTGCGTTCAACGCGCCTCGTTCATTATCCATGCAGAAAGCAGTTTGCGCCACCTCATGCTGCTACGAGTCGCTTAGACGTGTGTCTAGTTCAGTGCAGAGATGGGCATTTTTTATTCGAATAAAAATAAAAGATAAAAAACCGAATAAAATGAAAAATCGAATAAAAATTTATTTGATTACAAATATTATTCGTTATTTATTATTCTTACTCTGGCTTGAAGTAAATTTTTCAGTTTAATCGTATTGGGTTAAGCACAATCTCACTTGTTTTTTATTTAATTGACTCTTAAGATTATTCTGAGTAATCAAACCCAATTAATTTACTTCTAAAGCTTCACAAATACTTAATTGAACAAAATTATTGAATTTCTCTTAAACTTTAAATTAAGTAACGAGACATCTTGCGGAAAGAAATGCTTGTGCCAAGAATTAATTATTTGAAATTGGAACTAATGGACACCAGAAAGCATATATTCATAATCGAATGACAAATAATTGTTTGAAATTCAAATAATGACCATCACAATAATAAGAAATCACAAATAATTCATCAAATAATGAAATTATTTGATTATCAAATAACGCACGATCGAATAAAAAATAATTATTTGAAATTCAAATAATTTGCACCAAATTACAAATAATTATTTGCGAATAATTCACCAAATAACGAATAATTATTTGATTTTCAAATAACACACGATCGAATAAAAAATAATTATTTGAAACTCAAATAATTTTCACCAAATAACAAATAATTATTTTCGAATAATTCACCAAATAACGAATAATTATTTGATTTTCAAATAACACACGATCGAATAACAAATATTATTTGAAACTCAAATAATTTGCACCAAATAACAAATAATTATTTGCGAATAATTCACCAAATAACGAACAATTATTTGATTTTCAAATAACACACGATCGAATAACAAATAATTATTTGAAACTCAAATAATTTGTACCAAATAATAATTTAATAATAATAATTAATAATAATTTTTTATTTGATTTTTTAAAAAAGTTGTTATTTGATTGAAAATTTATTCGAATAATGCCCAGCACTGGTTCAGTGTAGCATACTGCTGCATGCAATATGCTACGACCATAACACAGTCGCCCGGAAAGCGGCAGGTCCCGGCTTCAAGATCTGGACGAGCATGTTGCTTTTTCTCTTGTATTTAATAATTTGTAAAAATAAAAAGTTTTTCTAAAAATTCTTCTATTCCATCTGACCGATTCTAAAAATTGTGAGCTCGAGTTCCGCGCGGGACAAGATTAAAAATATATGTTAGCGATTGAAGTTTGGGAAGTTCCGTTACAATATTCTTCAATTATTTTTGACTTGAACTATTGTGAAACTTTTACATTCATAATGAAAAATTCCAGTGATCTTATGAAGCACAATGAGCAATTACTAATATCTGTTTTTTAGCAATTCTCTTGCATGGATATGCAAGAGTTAGCATGTTAGTCTTGCACACATCAAAATATTATATTTTTTCGTTTATTTTTGTTTTTTGTGCCAAAGTATGCCAATTTATTGGTGATTGATGATACAAAAGCACAATATTATTTGTGTTATTATTAAAATTTAGCAAAAAAACTTAAATTTTTCTTTTTCTTGAAACGCTTGCTATTGTTTTGCACAACATTGTATATAAACAAGAATTATTATAGAAACAAAATTTATTTCTGAAACATAAGGTCGACACACAGCAACATCATCAAAGAAGTAGCAAAAAGCATTCAAAGTTGTTTGTTTTTATCAATTAATATTCTACGAAGAAATTGTTTTTTAATTCGTATAATGAAGCCATTATCTCAAGAGTAAGAGAGACAGGGTCGGATTAAATTCCTTAGAAGCCCTAAGCACTGAAACAATTTTGGTGTCCCATATTATATCTAACTCAATATTGAAAATTTTAACAAATATAAACCGTAAAATAAAATATTATTTTTGTAAACAAATCTTACACTTAGATAAAAATATATTTGTAAATTCCAATTTATTTATTTAAACAAAAGTTTTCTCCTACTTTTTATAGTGACGAAATCTTCGATAAAATCTTCAAAACTAATTTTCCGTAACACATCTGCATTTATACTTAGTAGAGATGAAGCATCAAGCCTGCCTTGTTGCATAATTGTTCTGCTGAGATTTTTTTATATACTTAAACTGAGAAAATGACCGCTCAGATGAAGAATTGGTTATCATTAATGATAAGAATATGCTGTATCATATCAACATTTGGGAAGGCGTACTAAATATTCTCGATATTTTCATTAAGCCTTGAATACAATTCCAACGGACGTCAGAAAAATTCGTGTCAAAGATTTAAAAGCACAGTGTCTTCTGCGAATGCTCAAAATTACGACGGCCGACGAAGTCGCCATCGGGTCTGGATTGATAAAATTCTAATTTCATCGTTGATCGCTGCAGTACTACGAACAAAATCAAACGAACGAAATTGCTTTCGCATTTATTTTTCTCATTTTGGGGTTGTTGGACACCGAGCCAATTTTAAAAAAGCAAAACCATTGATGTTGAGCAAAAATTGTGCTACGGCACAAAATAATTTACAACTTACGAGACGAGCAGTATAGACAAGTGGATTAAGAAGATTTGATTTTGGATATTGCGAGGCGCTTAATACAAATGCCAAAGTTCTGCCATTTTGCATTTACGAATTTAGTTAATTTCTGTATTTTCAGTTTATAACTGCAGAAAATATAGAAGAATCTCCGCGTTATTTGTAAAAAAATATCGCCGGCATGATTACATACAATCGGGGAGCTGCAGAATCTCCTTTTTTTATAATCGCCAATCGTTGCAATTGTGTTTGCAATTTTTGTGTGTTAAAGCCTCTAATCCCGGCTTTTCGATGACGTTGTATTGGGTAGCCATAAAGTTCCCGGTATAACCAACGAGTCACTCAGTACGTTTACATGAACTTGAAGTATACTTCAAGTAGAGATCAAGTAATTAATATATTATGTAAACGCGCATTGACTTCAAGCATACTTGAGTCAAGTAAATCACAAAATTTTGTTCGATTTACCTGAAAAAATTCATTTAAACGCAACTTCAGTACTTGAAAATTTTTCATTTATGCGAGTTATGAAAACGACAAAGAGTAACAAGAAGAATATTATTGCTGATAATTCAGGTAGTGATTTTTAGCATTTTTCTCAAAATAATTATTTAAAAATCCGTAGCTATGTATTGAATCCAATGCAGAGTTGTCAAAGGCAAAATTCACTTCAAGTAAATTTCAAGTCAAGTTATTGCTATTAATTCAATCAAAAACCCTACTTGAGTTTCAAGTGGATTTCAAGTCAAGTACTCAAAAATTTATGTAAACGACTGTTGATCATTATAAAATTCAAAGTATGCACATACGCTTATATACAGCTGAGCCCTAGCCAACGAACAATGATTGAACAAAAATTTTCACTCAAGTAAAAGCTATTTCCCGTTAAAGGGAAATTGATGTATACATTAAAACATAAAAAAAATCAGTTAAAATTCTAATAATGTAAAACTGAAAGAGAGAACATTGTTCATTTAATTGTCAAAGCATATTTGTATAATTGATTAAATAACGGCTTTGAACAATTTACTAGCAAGAATAGTTCGGTGGAACCTATCAGAAAAAACAGATTACACTGTGGACTTGACCCCGCCACATTAGATTTTGGAGAAGAGCAATCCGCTCAAAAATAAAAATCCTAATGGGGAACAATTATTGCCCATTTTGCTCCGACATAATAGGCCTGTCTGGTAACTTTAGAGCAAAAATCAAGTAAGTATATTTATACGAAGAATGGATAACTCAAGAAAAGTTACCAGACATTTCTCGGGTAAATTTCGTTAAGTTTGTCATATGCAAACATTTGTCAGCTACGTTTGCTGTCGGAAGCAAAAAATGAAACAATTTTGTAAATAATTGGAAAAATATTTTTCGCAAAAGAAAAGGAGGAATTCTACCTTTCCCTTCGGTAGCGTCTTGGGTTGTGCGCTACCCAAGTACAGGTGTACAACCTCGTATAACTGATATACTAGAAGTTAAGCCTGCAGTACGTAGGGGCCTTATTAAACGATAACAACACGAATTGAAATCATCACGGGAAATTTAAACAGCAACCAATTCTACCTTCGAAGTCCTCATGATTGAAATAAGTTACTCGAACCATACGACTATATTCTAGTCTACATATGTATCATCTCTACAATCTCCATATAAACACAAGGAGTTACAGGTTTAGCAAACAAGTTGACCAAGAAGCAAGAGCGATCACCGGGTGGCAGTGTGCTATCATCCTAGAGCATCCCTACATGATACTTTCACTTGAAAGGGAGTATAGGAAGTGGGTGACTGTTTATCTACTATTATCTACTATCCTTCGAGACTTCTTGCGTCTAAAGAAGAATTCTCAGATGTGCACCATCGTTTTTATAAGACAAATGCGAACTAAGTATATCTATTAAGTATTTATCCATAGTGACAAGACTTTATTTATAGCGAAAACCCAAATAGGTAGCCACATAGTCTATAGAAAGAAAAAAATCGTAGCAACCGGCGTGTTTTTAACTTGTGAGATGAGGAAAGCATTGTGATAAATGTAACGAACCCCCCAAGTCCAAGTTGGTAACAGAAAATCACCCGATAATACCTTATTAGGAAGTGCAAAAATGTTATATCGTAAAGGCAATCTTACTCTTTATAGCTTTATTAAAAGTAAATGCACACGCCTCCGGGAGCTCCTTCTAGGGAACGAACATCTTGTAAGTAAACTTGCTATTTTCAACTATATATATACATTTTCGTTCATTCGTTTTGAAATACTGATTTTTCTCACACATTTGGCATACTATTATATATTATTATTATTCATTTTGGTATATTCGCTTGCAATTTGGAGAGCGATGTCTAATGTTTTGTTACCCTTGCGAGAAACATAACTTATGGCTTATTACTATCTTGAAATGTTATCCGTTAGGATAAGTTTTTGTTGTCTTACAAACCCAAAAAGGAAAATCGAAGAAAAATTTATAGGGTTAGTTGTGACAGCTAGGAACTAAATTGCTTTGTAGTCTTCAGGTATGATAATAAACAGAAACGTTGAATTTTGAATCATCGCTTTTGAGTTTGACATAAGAAAAGGAAAGCATGTCGGATTTTTCTTATAACTTTTATTCGGTATTATAATGTAATGTTCCTTAGGGCTTTTGTTAAGAAAAATGTGTCAGTTTTCTTTTTCCGGCCACACAGCAAAGGCAAATAAACTCGTAGTTTATTATCTCATAGATCGCTAGCCGATAACAAGTTTGTGTTAATAGAGCATTAGACACTGGATTTTGCTGGAATATTTGTAAGTTTCAGTTTTTTGGATCCCTTGTAAATGACTGCTGAATAAACTAAATGTCAAGAAGAAATCGAAGTAGCTAGTAAAATTCAATGAATGGGAGTGTTGCTAAACTAAGAATCTTTAAGATCTTCAAGACAAAAGTGTTGTAAAAGTCAGAATTTCTTAAACGTCACGTGTTTCTAAACTCAGCCTTAAGAATTTTTCTTTAAAGACAATCCAGGGCGATCCGAACGCACTTGATTATCTTGATATATATATGTATGCGTGAAGCATGATTTTGTGTTTACTTTTTCTTTCATTGTGTTTACTTGCATTAGAATCGTGCGGTTTAAAACAGTTTGTTATTTAGAAAATTTTAACTTCATATAATTCAGAGCTTTTAATAGTCTGATTCATTTTTAAATTTTTTATAAATACTCAAAAACACAATGATTATAATACTTGTCAAAACGGCAACGATGTAAGCTGTCAAGTGTTGTAAAACTCAGTCTCAATCACATTCAGATGGTTCAGTTGACAGCTGCCTGACATGCAGAAAAATTCTTAGTTTAACAACACGCCCAATCTGTAAAGTTTTCTTTGCTTCTCCTCTCACTCTCCTGGCGCCCTTTTCGGGATGAAGGTCGAATAAGTCCGCTCCTCCACTAAATTTCAGGTCATCTATAGCAATACTGAATTCATATCACCCACAGTATCAAAGGGTGGATGGGGTCACGGCACGAAGGCATGTTATCGGCGCCTTCAGTAAAGTCAAGGTCAAGGTAAGTGGTGGATGTGTACCTAGTTTGTTTAGGTCAGGCATGAATCTTCTTTTGTTCGTGATCGGCGGCAGGTTTTTGGTAACCCCCCCCCCCCCCCCCCAAATTTAACTCTACCGCGCTAATCGAGGTGCTAGCATGCCGCCCTGTGCTATCGCTGATCACGGGGTGAGCTGTCAGATCATGCTGACAGGATGAACTTCACGTCCAATAGTACTCACTCAAAAGTACTACCATAATATTATTTACTAATGTTCCAGGTTTAAATTTATGGTTCGTTGATAAAGTTCTGGTATGGAGCGCTTATGCCAACAGCTCGATTGGCTCTTGACCGAACTATTTTATATGTTTCTTTGCATGAAAATTTGTTACGATGTATAGAATTTCGAATATATCCTATCGTAGCCATATATTAAGATTAGAGATCGAAGTTTTACTTCGATCTCGAAGTTATCCTACACTCGATCTCGAAGTGATTTTACACTCGATCTCGTGCCAAGAAGAACGAAAAAGAACGCTAATTTGAGTCGTGATCACGACTCGATATCGATTCGTCTTCTTGGGACTTCTTCGTGTATTTTTATTATATATAAGGGTTGTATGTAGTCGAAATTTCTTCATGAATTCTTTCGAATTGGATAAGCGAGTGAACTACGCCTCATGAAAACTATTCCATAGCGAATTGAAAACAAACCAGTAAATTACGAGTATTTAAACATTTACCAATTGCAAATTTTACTTTCTCAGCACTCTATACTGTCTTTTTGGCCGAATAGTTAAAACAGATTGTTGCTGTCACGTTTGCCTTGTCACACACAATCTGAAACAAATCATACACTTCGTAATATTTTGAGAGAGATTCGTAAAATTGAAAGGTTTGCAGATTACTCTTAAGTTCTCTGAACCATATGTCGAGGGAAATTAGAAAACCGCAAAATTCTCGCATTGTTGCTTTTCGATAAGTATGCGCAAATGACAGAACCCGAGTAAAGTGGGAAACAGAATGTGGTGCTGCCTGGCGCTCGTAGCTGGCGCTGTAGCGCGAGCTTTCAAAACACAACAGCACGATTTTCGTATGATAGCGACACAATGCGTAGCTGGCGCTGGCGCTGTAGCGCACTTTTGCCAACTTTTAATTTTTGAGTACACAACAGCGCCAGACCAGCGCCATCACCACATTCAGTTCAGCCTTAAATGTTTGCTGGGATGATATACTATCGTTAGCCAAGTTCTAACAGCTAAACTGACTTGTTAATATAAAGATGGTACTGTGTATTCTGTCGTAGCTTTGAATTACGCTTATTAATAAGATATTTTAAATTTTATTTGATATATTTCTGATTCCATTTCTAATTTTCAGGTGTCAATAACATTAAAAGTAATAAATGGGTTATACTCTGGAGTTACTACTCAAGAATTGGATAATTTGGCTGCGGAAACCGCAGCTACTATGACTACCAGTCATGCTGATTATGCAATATTAGCAGCTCGTATTGTAGTTTCAAATTTACATAAGGAAACTAAAAAGGTGTTCTCAGGTAAGAAGTTTACTTTATTTTATTTATTTGTTACTAAAGCAAACGAAATGAGTGGCAGAACAATGAAAATAAACAAGAAAAAAAAAAACATGCTAAGATTAACTAATATGAAAATTTTAAATATGCCGACAAAACGCACTCGATCGATATCCATCTCCGCTGTCCAGAGAGGTATTACGTAGAAAGTACTAGTACAGAAGTGAGAACTGAGGGTGCAGGTGCACTACCTATTGTCAAGCCGAAGAGTGTGAAAGTGAGTAAATGAATGCGCAAAATAAGGATGTAGTACGAAGGGCAGAAACAAAGTTGAATTAGATTTAATTAGAATAGAAAGAATTAGATTAGGTTAGATTAGAATAGATTAGAATAGAATAGAATATAATATAATGGACTAAAATATACTAAAATAGAAGAGCATAGGTTACCGGAGGGCAAAACCAGCATGACCAGTTAAGACTTCCAATTGAGTAGCATTCAAAAAATCTAGAAGGCGCGATCTAAATGCCATCAAAGTAGGCGAGGAGTGAGCGAAATTCAATAAGTTCCAAATGGGAATAACAAAGAAGGAATTTTTCAGAACGTTGGATGAATGACGCGGGATAATTAAATTAAATGAGAAACGAGGGGACCTAACAAACTCCAACCTGGAAAACAAATATTGTGGAATGCGAGATCGAATTAGTTTGAACAAAAAGATGAGGTTACGGAGTATAAGGTACTTGTCAAAAGTAGTATTAAGAAAGTCCACCGTGTACCCGCGCAAATCATGCACCCGCCGTGGAAGATCGTACACATACCTGATAATTGAATTAAAGGACGTGCGTAGTCTGTCAATATTTCCTGCGGAAATTCCAGTGTATAGCTCCGCCCCACAAACGAAGTGGGAAAACAACAGGGCGTGGACAAGCTTCTTCCTTACAGATGTTGTCAGGTACATGTTGATATTATAAAGTTTGCGAAGACCAAAACCTACCCTGCCGAGTAAGGTATTAATGTGGGGCGAAAAGGATAGTCTTATCTAAGATGAAGCCAAGGCTGGACACCCTGTCATAATAGGGTATAATAACCCCATTAAGGGAGATGGGATCAAGAAGGTGTTTGATTGGAAGATCAAAGAAGACAATCGATTTCGACATAACTGGGTTTAGGGTTAATTTATTGCACAAAGCCCAAGGTGATACAGAGGAAAGGTCGGCGTTGATATCTACAGCACATTGACCCACAGATCCCATTGGCACAGAATAAAGTAGTTGCACATCATCTGCAAAGATGTGAATAACTGGGAACCTAACTGCAGCTGGGAGGTCATTGATAAATAGGGAAAATAAGATTGGACCCAAGATAGACCTCTGAAGAACACCTTTGTGGAGGCCCACAAGTTCAGATGTACGATCCTCTGACATGACACACTGGCGTCTCAAGCTCAAATAAGAGTAGATCAGGTTACAGGCACAGAATAGTATGATCTATGTTATCAAAGGCTTTGCTAAAGTCGAGTAATAAAAGTATGCTAGCCAGCTTGCGTTCCATGTTGAGCCTTACCGTCTCGGTAATGTCCAGAATGGCACTCGAGGTACTATGACCTTTGCGGAAGTCAGATTGCTTGGGGTATATAAGATGGGGGACAGCAGATGCCGAAGTTATTTGGTTCCTGATTAAAATTTATCAAACCTTAGAGAGTGCGGGTAAAATGGTTACTGGCCCAAAACCCGAAGGCTGTGAAGGATTGGAGCACTTTGGAACAGGAATTACCTTGCCTGATTTCCAAGCAATAGGGAAGGTTGAAGTGGTGATAATGGTGTTAAATAGGTGAATGATATGACCAGAGAGGGTAGGAAAAACTAGCTTCAGAAATTTTAAGGGAATGCCATCCAGATCAACTGCATCCGATTTGACACACGAGAGGGCGTATAAAATTTGAGAGATATCTACGTCAGAAAATGAAAAGGAGTCCTCATGATCGGCGATGCTAATATTATTACTCGATGAAAAGGTAGGTGTGGGATCAGTTTGCACTGCAGCAAAGAAGCTATTAATTACGTCAGGGTCCGTGTCATGCCTGACGGAGTTTGAATCAGGAAGCACACCAAGGTTACGAACTTCGCCCAAATAGCCTTAGTGGAACACGACGTGCCAAATATTGTTATTCCCTGAGTCATCTTGGCTTACGAACCTCCTTGCGATACCTGTTCCGAAACTTCGTCAATAGTCCCCATCTCTCGAGCGTACATTGCTCAGAGTAAGCCCTAAATGCAAGGTCCCGAATAGCCTTCGCTCTTTTGATGGTAGGAGTATGATACCAGTTGGATACAGTCGGTCTTTTTGAAAATGTTTTGAGAGGAACGTGTTGAATAAAAAGTTGAAGAACACGGTTGTTGAAAACCGATAGCTGCAGGTCTACATTGTTAGTTAGATACATGTTAGAGAAATTTGTTGACAACGCACAGTCCAAGAGGGCCTCCACGTTAACGCCTTTAAAATCACGATAGAAGAATTCTTCGGTGACCTGGGGAAGGGGAATGTCGAATGAAATATATATGAAGGCATGTCTAGAGATGCCCGGCACGTGGAACTGATTATGAAACTTAACCTGCTCGGCCAAGCTCACCAGAAAGAAGTCTAATAAGGACTTACTAGAGTGGAAAACATCAAAATGTGTAGGCGCATTATTATGAACGATATATAGACTATGACCAGCACAGAAATCCCTAGCTCTAGCCGAGGCATGCGAGTCAAGGAGATTATTATTGAAGTCTCTCCCAATAATGATGCTTTCGTAACGCGGCGAAATACGAGATAGGATATCATCCATTTTTGAAAGATCACCATCGGGGAGATAACAGACACCTACAAGCACTTTGGCTAACCTGATTGCAAACTCGCAAAAGATGTAATCACTACCATTAGGGAGATAACTTGACTTTTCAACTAGCTTAGCTTTAATCCTTCCTCCTGATAGCAATAATGTGAACTAAAGCTAACTTATACTAAGAATATAACTAAATTTAGTGGATGTAAAAAAGTAAAATAAGCAAAACAATGGAAAAATATAAATTACTCAGAAAATCCATGGAAATTCGGGTTTCCTGTGCCAGCTGGAGCCGAACCAGAGGAGGGGTTTGACTTTGCGACGGCCGGCCAAAACAGGGAATCTAATGCGCAGCAGCTTGATGTCTGAAGAATTCTCAACGGCGCCATCCATGTGAACAATCGAAGCAAGGCTTCCCTTTAGTTTGAAGGATTTAATTTTACCCAGCTTAAGCAAAATTCCTCAAGGCTTCCTCTCCGTGGGAGCTGTGTTCATTTATGTATAGTCTAGAGCTCAATCCCAGTTGTGGACAAACAGCAGCAAGATCTAACGCCTTCCCCTCTTTCATTATCCTGAAGTACTTATTCATTACGAGATCTCTTGTAGTCGTAGAACAAAACTTTATCAGCAGTTTCCTCTTATCGCCCTTTAACCAGCAACAGTGTGCCAAGTCCTTGCTAAAGCAGTCCAGACCACAAGCTGCGGCAACTTCACATGCAAAACGCAGGACACCGGAAACATCAGGGGGATACCAGTTACAATCAAGTCACTACGTCTCAAAATCCGCTGAAGTCTGGAATTTTCGGCCTCTAAGGCGTCACATCGAGCAGTCATCTTTGAGTCCAAGTCATCTATCCTGCTACAACAACCTTGCAAACCGTTTTCAACCACATCCAGCTTGCCAAGGAGCAGGCGGCTAAGAGCGTCGAACTCTTATCGATGTCCTCCTTCATGACGTCAAATCGATTGTTGAAACCAGTGCACAGTTCCGAGATGGCAGCAAGAATGTTATCCATTTTGTCTGACGGCATTGAAGCAGATTTAAGCTTGAGCTTGATTCCAGCAGACTCCCCCATCTGAAGAAGCGATAAAGCAAGAACTATGCCAAGGCCGATGCCACCACGGAGACCAGGAACAAAGCAGAAATAGGTTATGTAACTATATCTCTCACGTGGTAGAGAAGGACTCCGCGCACATATCGATCGTCTAGTTCAATACTGGAACAAATAAAAATTAATTCTTTCGAGATAATTGACATAAGTTGTACATAAAGGTTTTTTTTTTTTTTGCAAAACAAGTTCAGTTATGTACTGGAATATGATTTGCATCCTTTTTTCATTAGTATGTCAGCATTTGTCAATTGTAGATTCGAATAGTGAATATTGTACTCTAGTTATTGCAATATTTAACTTCAAAATGTATTTTCGGACTTGTTCCAGTATTGAACTAGACGATCGATATGCAGAGCAATCTGTCAAAATTCGTAGGGGCCAGTTGAGACTCCAAAGACTACACAGCAAGGAACAATTGTGGAGTAAGATGGATTTACTACAGGAAGCCACGTACAGCGTTCACAGCATCAGACACCATTAGCCAAAGCAGAAGAATAAAGCAAAAAGCTAATCAACTCCAGTACACAGTGGAAGAAAATACTATGCACGATAGGAAATAATATAAAAAGAATAACCGAATTTAGCAATGCAAGCGGGATAAAAAAGTAAAAGTACTGCTAACACAGAAAATTATTCTGACACTTCCGCAATCTTGAAAAATTTTACCTTCTCTATACAATTTATATGTTTTTCATGTTTACTACTCTATGACTTCATCAAAGTAGTTTTCTTTGCATAAAGCATTCAAAGATTATAGAAGAAAATGAATGCTTCATTTTTAAAGTTCTTAGACGTGACTTCTCCATAACAAGTTAGTAATTTACTCTCAGCCATAGGATTGAGCGTGGCTCGCTCCACTGGCTGAATTTATGAACTTGGAGAGTAGTAGAGACGTAAGGGTTTGGTAATGTTCTGCATTCATTTCATGTATATTTTCATCTAGCGATAGGACAGGCACTTGCTTTCTGAGAAATTATTCTTGGAAGTTGGATTGCTGACGCCTGCCCTACTGTCTTGTAATGTGGGAGTGAGTGTTGAAGTTGTCCGAACAATGGCTCAGTGCAGCATCTCATTACGCCATGTTACGGAAGTGACAACTGACACAACCACCTTCATTCCTATCAAGAGGAGGGGTATGAAGTCAGGTTGCCTGCGCTTGTTGACAGTGCACGGACTAGATCGTCGACAGAGGTGTGGAGTCTTGGCTTCATCTCTAATAGGCTAATCTTTCCGTAGGTGAGTTTGTAGCCAGGGAAGCTTGAGATAAACTAACATGCAGTTCACTTCCTTGAGGTAACTACGGGAGAATAAAATTTATTAGACAAGAGCACATGCGCATGGCATATTCAAAATGGCTGAGGAGACTCGGTTCGGGATCTCTAACCAGTCTGGCGGGAGACGTGCACGGCGTGTACCTATGCCATCTATAAGGAGCTAACCCACCCAATATATCAATAGCCCGCCGCTATTGATCTTATACCATTTAAGATACCAGAAAACGAGCAAAAGGGGTAGTAAGGCTATTACATCCAGAGGTCCTTGCAGAGTGTAGGAGACTGACGGACGCAAATGTGGCTATTAAATATTATACATCTTGGGGAGCAACTGCAGATGTCAAACCAGACAAACTGTATGAAATAAAACTAAAGATCTCAGTAAACGTGAGCATACATTCATTTAATTAGGATCGTAAGAATTCAGAATGCGACACCTGGTTTTGAGTTCTTAGACGCTAAAATTACATACTAAGGCTTATGTTCAACGAACTACTAAGATATTTGTACAACATTCGGACTAATAGAGCAAGGTGATATAAACTTCCATAGTTATCTTGAAACACGGTAAAGATTTAGATTTCCATCAATAAAGTGAGTAAATATAACGTGAGATTCTTTTAACTTCCATTTAAAATCGAAGGCGAATATACGATAACAAATCACATTCTAAAATCGAAGGCGAATATACGATAACAAATCACATTCTTCAATAATAACTAGATATGTAGCTTGACATTCCTATTAGTAACATAAAGAAGTATATAAAAGTGTCTCATTCTTCAAATAATAATCAAATCTAGTGATATTGATATTAATAGTACTAAGGTAAGTAAAATTAATGTATAGAATTCTTCATAATTCTATCCATATATACATATATGTATATATGTTAACATAACGGGCACTAATCTAAGGAAATATTACATAGGCATTCTTCACTGGATTCGAATAGTGTTGCCATATTAATAAAATAAAGTAACGTACCTGCTCCCAGGACTTCACTACTATAAAAAAACTAGCAGAGCATAATGATTGAAACGCTTAGAATCTATGAATGGTTACCATTCCGACACACACAGAACTGTATTTGACGATACCAATTATAGGATAGTAAAAGATTTCCGGTTAGCATGATCTCAAACTGACTATATATATATCTTCTATGCTCGTTATTTAGAATACCTGGCTCACCGAAACGGCACTTTTGCTCTCTATCGAGTATAATTTACTTTTGTGCTAACATGCGAAAAGGTGAAACGCTATCGCGGTACTATTGGGCTGTAAGTTTCGCCTAGATCGGACCTGCTAGCGAGGATGATCGCGTTTGCACTAACTCCTTGTAGCCTAGGCATGCGAGTCAAGGAGATTATTATTGAAGTCTCTCCCAATAATGATGCTTTCGTAACGCGGCGAAATACGAGATAGGATATCATCCATTTTTGAAAGATCACCATCGGGGAGATAACAGACACCTACAAGCACTTTGGCTAACCTGATTGCAAACTCGCAAAAGATGTAATCACTACCATTAGGGAGATAACTTGACTTTTCAACTAGCTTAGCTTTAATCCTTCCTCCTGATAGCAATAATGTGAACTAAAGCTAACTTATACTAAGAATATAACTAAATTTAGTGGATGTAAAAAAGTAAAATAAGCAAAACAATGGAAAAATATAAATTACTCAGAAAATCCATGGAAATTCGGGTTTCCTGTGCCAGCTGGAGCCGAACCAGAGGAGGGGTTTGACTTTGCGACGGCCGGCCAAAACAGGGAATCTAATGCGCAGCAGCTTGATGTCTGAAGAATTCTCAACGGCGCCATCCATGTGAACAATCGAAGCAAGGCTTCCCTTTAGTTTGAAGGATTTAATTTTACCCAGCTTAAGCAAAATTCCTCAAGGCTTCCTCTCCGTGGGAGCTGTGTTCATTTATGTATAGTCTAGAGCTCAATCCCAGTTGTGGACAAACAGCAGCAAGATCTAACGCCTTCCCCTCTTTCATTATCCTGAAGTACTTATTCATTACGAGATCTCTTGTAGTCGTAGAACAAAACTTTATCAGCAGTTTCCTCTTATCGCCCTTTAACCAGCAACAGTGTGCCAAGTCCTTGCTAAAGCAGTCCAGACCACAAGCTGCGGCAACTTCACATGCAAAACGCAGGACACCGGAAACATCAGGGGGATACCAGTTACAATCAAGTCACTACGTCTCAAAATCCGCTGAAGTCTGGAATTTTCGGCCTCTAAGGCGTCACATCGAGCAGTCATCTTTGAGTCCAAGTCATCTATCCTGCTACAACAACCTTGCAAACCGTTTTCAACCACATCCAGCTTGCCAAGGAGCAGGCGGCTAAGAGCGTCGAACTCTTATCGATGTCCTCCTTCATGACGTCAAATCGATTGTTGAAACCAGTGCACAGTTCCGAGATGGCAGCAAGAATGTTATCCATTTTGTCTGACGGCATTGAAGCAGATTTAAGCTTGAGCTTGATTCCAGCAGACTCCCCCATCTGAAGAAGCGATAAAGCAAGAACTATGCCAAGGCCGATGCCACCACGGAGACCAGGAACAAAGCAGAAATAGGTTATGTAACTATATCTCTCACGTGGTAGAGAAGGACTCCGCGCACATATCGATCGTCTAGTTCAATACTGGAACAAATAAAAATTAATTCTTTCGAGATAATTGACATAAGTTGTACATAAAGGTTTTTTTTTTTTGCAAAACAAGTTCAGTTATGTACTGGAATATGATTTGCATCCTTTTTTCATTAGTATGTCAGCATTTGTCAATTGTAGATTCGAATAGTGAATATTGTACTCTAGTTATTGCAATATTTAACTTCAAAATGTATTTTCGGACTTGTTCCAGTATTGAACTAGACGATCGATATGCAGAGCAATCTGTCAAAATTCGTAGGGGCCAGTTGAGACTCCAAAGACTACACAGCAAGGAACAATTGTGGAGTAAGATGGATTTACTACAGGAAGCCACGTACAGCGTTCACAGCATCAGACACCATTAGCCAAAGCAGAAGAATAAAGCAAAAAGCTAATCAACTCCAGTACACAGTGGAAGAAAATACTATGCACGATAGGAAATAATATAAAAAGAATAACCGAATTTAGCAATGCAAGCGGGATAAAAAAGTAAAAGTACTGCTAACACAGAAAATTATTCTGACACTTCCGCAATCTTGAAAAATTTTACCTTCTCTATACAATTTATATGTTTTTCATGTTTACTACTCTATGACTTCATCAAAGTAGTTTTCTTTGCATAAAGCATTCAAAGATTATAGAAGAAAATGAATGCTTCATTTTTAAAGTTCTTAGACGTGACTTCTCCATAACAAGTTAGTAATTTACTCTCAGCCATAGGATTGAGCGTGGCTCGCTCCACTGGCTGAATTTATGAACTTGGAGAGTAGTAGAGACGTAAGGGTTTGGTAATGTTCTGCATTCATTTCATGTATATTTTCATCTAGCGATAGGACAGGCACTTGCTTTCTGAGAAATTATTCTTGGAAGTTGGATTGCTGACGCCTGCCCTACTGTCTTGTAATGTGGGAGTGAGTGTTGAAGTTGTCCGAACAATGGCTCAGTGCAGCATCTCATTACGCCATGTTACGGAAGTGACAACTGACACAACCACCTTCATTCCTATCAAGAGGAGGGGTATGAAGTCAGGTTGCCTGCGCTTGTTGACAGTGCACGGACTAGATCGTCGACAGAGGTGTGGAGTCTTGGCTTCATCTCTAATAGGCTAATCTTTCCGTAGGTGAGTTTGTAGCCAGGGAAGCTTGAGATAAACTAACATGCAGTTCACTTCCTTGAGGTAACTACGGGAGAATAAAATTTATTAGACAAGAGCACATGCGCATGGCATATTCAAAATGGCTGAGGAGACTCGGTTCGGGATCTCTAACCAGTCTGGCGGGAGACGTGCACGGCGTGTACCTATGCCATCTATAAGGAGCTAACCCACCCAATATATCAATAGCCCGCCGCTATTGATCTTATACCATTTAAGATACCAGAAAACGAGCAAAAGGGGTAGTAAGGCTATTACATCCAGAGGTCCTTGCAGAGTGTAGGAGACTGACGGACGCAAATGTGGCTATTAAATATTATACATCTTGGGGAGCAACTGCAGATGTCAAACCAGACAAACTGTATGAAATAAAACTAAAGATCTCAGTAAACGTGAGCATACATTCATTTAATTAGGATCGTAAGAATTCAGAATGCGACACCTGGTTTTGAGTTCTTAGACGCTAAAATTACATACTAAGGCTTATGTTCAACGAACTACTAAGATATTTGTACAACATTCGGACTAATAGAGCAAGGTGATATAAACTTCCATAGTTATCTTGAAACACGGTAAAGATTTAGATTTCCATCAATAAAGTGAGTAAATATAACGTGAGATTCTTTTAACTTCCATTTAAAATCGAAGGCGAATATACGATAACAAATCACATTCTAAAATCGAAGGCGAATATACGATAACAAATCACATTCTTCAATAATAACTAGATATGTAGCTTGACATTCCTATTAGTAACATAAAGAAGTATATAAAAGTGTCTCATTCTTCAAATAATAATCAAATCTAGTGATATTGATATTAATAGTACTAAGGTAAGTAAAATTAATGTATAGAATTCTTCATAATTCTATCCATATATACATATATGTATATATGTTAACATAACGGGCACTAATCTAAGGAAATATTACATAGGCATTCTTCACTGGATTCGAATAGTGTTGCCATATTAATAAAATAAAGTAACGTACCTGCTCCCAGGACTTCACTACTATAAAAAAACTAGCAGAGCATAATGATTGAAACGCTTAGAATCTATGAATGGTTACCATTCCGACACACACAGAACTGTATTTGACGATACCAATTATAGGATAGTAAAAGATTTCCGGTTAGCATGATCTCAAACTGACTATATATATATCTTCTATGCTCGTTATTTAGAATACCTGGCTCACCGAAACGGCACTTTTGCTCTCTATCGAGTATAATTTACTTTTGTGCTAACATGCGAAAAGGTGAAACGCTATCGCGGTACTATTGGGCTGTAAGTTTCGCCTAGATCGGACCTGCTAGCGAGGATGATCGCGTTTGCACTAACTCCTTGTAACGTATGAGAAGGCTACAATTGTAAGTTGAAACTTCGTTGATAATTGTCCTAAGGCACCGGTCCATGAAGAGTCCTGTGAAATCTCTGCCATTGATAATTTTGTTAATAAGAGATCTAGAACCATTAAGTTTAGAATTTGGATTGACTAGCATTAAAAATGAATTATACCTATATATATATCTTTTTAAGTAAATTAATGTACAATAAATTCGTAAGGTGATAAATCCCTACTGATAAATAATAATAATTGATTAATAACAAAAAATATAATATAATTGATAAATAACAAAGGAAACATCCTTACTTAATATTTAATAACATAACCTTCAACGAGCTACAGAATTTAACAGCATCATATCAGTCTCTATATATATGTCATCTGTCAAGTGTGGTGGACAGTCGTGTTTATCATGAATTTTGTTATTAAAGTGTTTTTAAACGTTTTTTAATTACATTTTAGTGCTTTGTTTGTGTCTTTAGTGTTCTAGTTTGTTTATTGTATTTGTTTTGGGTGTAATTTAATTTATACTGGTATAATTTTATGTTTTTGTTTTTATTGCTAGCTAACCCCACTTTTTTTTTTTTTTACATAACGTGGTTTGTTGTTTTCTTCCAATCGCGTCGTAAGCTAATTTTGTTCTTGGTATTATGGATTGCTGTGGTTTTTGCCGCGTCAAATTTAATGGCTCTTCCGAGTTTTTAGCGTGCGATGGTGTTTGTGGTAAAGTGTTCCACGCCACATGCGTAAAACTTGAGAATGCGGCCTTAAAATTACTAAAAAAGACTCGCAATTTACTGTGGGTCTGCGACTCTTGTGGGAGAGCCCCGGCCCATACTTTTTTTGATACGCTCGCGTTGTACAAAGGTGACCTGGACAACCTTAAGAGCATGGTGGCCTATCGGACAAGGTTAACCTTAATACTCAGTCTATTGAGCAAAAAATGGTTGACTGCTCCAGTTCAACTGTCGTGAACTGCCCTCAACAACCAACATTAGACCACGATTTCATAAACAACCGTTCTAATAAAAACCACAAGGGCAATCCAATTACAAAGAGGAAAATAACTTCCAAAAAACAGGAGGCTCTGCCGACTGTGGGATTTAACCCGCCGCATCCGCCAACTCCTGGTAGACAGGGTTCTCCTACGGTTGGTGGGGCCGTATGCAGCGCTTTGAGCCCCTGCGTGGATAATACCACTCCAGCTCCTGCTACTGAATACACAGTAACAAATAATATTAATTCTGTATCCTCATTAGGGAATGGTATTGAGGACAGTACCAAAACCTTCAAGTGTTTTCTTCACTAGGTTCTCTCCTGAAACGGTGTGTGACAACATATTGAGGTATCTCGAATCCAAAAACATTGCAACAGAGGGTGTTTCTTGCCGCAAAATTAGTAAATCCTCCAAACCGGTTGCATCCTTCGTCTTAACTGTTTCAGCAGATGTGCAGGATAAGTTATTAGATCCCTTATTTTGGCCCTCTGGCGCTTTTACTAAATTATTTGTACCTTCTAGGCGCCAACCTAGAAATAAAGCTAAATAAGCAATATTATTCCAAAAAACCGAAGTCGCTTTCCCTTTACTATCAAAATGTAAGGGGGATTCGGACAAAAACTGCACATATCTTCAAATCCTCTGTCGCAACTTGTTTTGATATTGTTGCTTTCACTGAAACTTGGCTGCTCCATGGCTTTCGTGATGCCGAAATCTTAGACAATTCTTACCAGGTTTTTACTGATTCTGAAGCTCGCGGCGGTGGCGTACTCCTCGCATGTAAAAACCATTTTAATTGCAGCCAAATTGAGGTCCCCAGTTTTTCCAACAATTTTGTACTGAACTTATAGTTCTTAAGCTGTCTTTATTAAAACACGACTTATACATACTATGTTGCTATACTCCTCTAGACTCCATAAACATTGTTGATGACAAAGGTCAAAATATTTACGACCTACTAACTTCAACATCTAATTGGCATGATGCAACCTCCTGACGAACTTCTACTTATTGGTGATTTTAACTTACCCAACATACAGTGGGTACTAAATGAAGATGACGATGGCTATCTGCCTCTTAATAACTTATCAACAAGGGAACACTATTCCTAGACACTATCTCATCTCTTGGTCTCAGCCAAATCAGTAATGTAAAGAATGACATGGGTAGACAATTGGACCTGGTTTTCTCTACTGACACGGGTAACTTGTTAGTCGAACCTAGCCCAGTTTTATTGTCTAATATTGACAAATATCACCCCCCTCTACTAATTACATACTGCTTTGAAACCGAAAACATTACAAATTGTGACGAAACACAATACTTCTTCAATTTTAGAAAGGCTGACTTTTCAGAACTTTCCAGTAGACTTACCTCTATTGATTTCTACACATTTCTGTCTTGCAATAGTGTTGATGAAGACGTTTCTAAATTTTACATAATTCTTTTCTCTTGTATTCCCCGCGAGCGTCAGCGGTTGAATAAAACATCACCGCCATGGTTCAATTAAAAACTGAAACGTCTTAAAAATAGGAAGAATAAACTGTGGAAAAGTTATATGAGGGACAAGGATACTATAGCTCACAACAACTTCTTCACATCATATGATGAGTTCAGAGAACTTTCTTCTACACTTTATGATGAGTATGTTCAAAGGATGCGTACGAAATTATTTAGTGACCCACGCATCTTTTTTTAAGTTTATTAATATGAAGAAAAAAACGGACAACTACCCCAATACCATGAGGTACAAGGATTCTGCTAGTGATGATTCGTCTGAAATTTGCAATATGTTTGCTTCTTTTTTCGACAATGCTTTTTCTTCGTCCAATTTCCATCCTCCACATAACAATTTTAATCATATGAACGATTCTCATAACGTTTCATTCACTATTCCTACAATTACACAAGAGGATATACTCGATCAAATTAATGCGCTTTCAAATGACTTTACAATGGGTCCTGATGGGATCCCTCCAGCCTTCTCTAAGTCGTGCTGCCTTGCCCTGGCAGCGCCGCTTAAAATAATATTTCAAAAATCCCTCGATAGTGGTTGTTTCCCTCAGCTATGGAAAAACTCTTTCATCATACCTATTCACAAAAAAGGTAGTAAAAGTGAAATCTCTAACTATAGGCCTATTGCAAAATTATCCTGTATGCCCAAATTATTCGAATCTATTATTTACTCTCAGCTATCGCTTTCATGTAAGAATTTTCTCTCTTCAAAGCAACATGGGTTTATTTCGGGCAGATCTACAACCACTAACTTGTTGGAATTTGTCTCGGATACCATTCGCGGGTTTGCAAAAGGCTACCAGACGGATTGTATTTATACAGACTTTAGTAAAGCCTTCGACAAATTATCTCACTCCGTGATACTCATTAAAATGGAAAAGTATGGGTTTCCCCCAACATTTCTAAAATGGATAGAGTCTTATTTAGATGACAGAACATATCAAATCTTATTCCGCCATTCCATCTCTAGAGTCTTAAAGGCTTCGTCTGGCGTACCTCAAGGGAATCACTTGGGCCCGTTGTTCTTTATTCTGTCTATTGACGACATTGTCTCTGTGGTGAGGTACTGTAAGGTCTTGATTTATGCTGACGATGTTAAGCTTTTCGCGCAGATTAAATCTGTTCACGATTGTGAACTGGTACAGGGTGACCTTCAAACATTTTACAATTGGTGCGAGAGCAATAATTTGGTACTCAATATCGACAAATGTGAGGTTATGATTTTCCATAGGAATCAGACACCAATCACTTATGGTTATGAGTTCTCTGATTCCTCGATTCGCCGTGTGGACTCTGTCTGTGACTTGGGTGTCAAATGTGACCACAGATTGAATTTTATCTCCCATATAAACTATATGGTATCAAAGAGTAATTCTATGCTGGGTTTTATAAAACGTTGTCCCGAGAGTTTTCGAATCCTACAATAACATTGCGTTTGTACAATTGCTTTGTGAGACCACTTCTTGAATACGTTAGCCAGGTCTGGTCTCCATTTTACGGTACACACATCGACCGCATTGAGTCTGTCCAGAGAAACTTTTTACGATTTGCTCTCAGACACCTACCCTGGAATAATTCATTAATTCTTCCACCTTATGAGGATCGCTTGATGCTTTTGAAAATGCACTCGCTTCAAAAACGTGGTATGGTTGCCGATGTAACGTTTGTGCATCAACTAATAAACGCGAATGTTGATTCTCCGCTGTTACTTAGTAAAATCTCTTTCCGCGATAGTGGACACAATTTGAGAAGACTACGAACCCATTAACCGCATGTGCATTACTGTTAATACTAAGGCTGAGCATTTTGTAGTTGACGTTTCTAAGCATGTTCTAAAAAAGCGGCTATATAATACTTAGTTCTCTGTTTCTATGACACTTTGCATATCATTTCATCCGGTGTTTGGTTTATGTTTAGTTTAACATACTAATACTAACACCGACTAAGTGATGAAACGCATGTATTGTTGACCGTTTATTTATTAAACGTGTCCATGCAGCGAGCTTGTGTTAAGCTGGTTCTGATAGTCATACGCAACCATAACGACGGAAATAATTTAACACTTAATCACTTGATTCTTCACAAGCTACAGACTATACCATATATCGATAAACTTATTCAACACTAAATTCGATACATCGATATTGTTGCCGTTCCTTTAGTCCGATTATGAAAGCTTGGCTCCGGCGATGAGTTTTCCTGTCATAAAAGAAGAGAAGACAGAAGTTCGAAGGCGGTCAACGATAAGTAAAGACGCCATTAAAAAGGGATCGAGTTTATCAAAAAACGCTAATTTCTGACATCGGAGATAGCCAGTGAGGAGCAATAGTTTTGGAAGTAAAACTCCTGCATCTATGCGTGGGAAAATAAGGAACAAGTCTAACCAAGAACAACCACGTTTTGGGACAGGATCTATAAAATGATTAAGTAGCAATTTAATAATTCTAATACCAAGCAAATAAAAAAAAAACCATTATAATAACCTAATTAGACATAATCTAATTAACCTAATTAAATAGCGCTCAATTAAAATTCAAATACTAACCTCTACTTAGCTAACTCGATTTGTACAGGGCGGCCGCAGGTAGTAAATCAGCCTATTTATAAAAATTGTTGTATTTGTGCCAAGTGAAATCCAAAATTTAATTGGAATAATATACTTATTGAGTTATATTTAAAGGAAGCCTTATCAATTCTACAAATCAATAAATTCTCTTTCAGCTATTCATTTAATGTTAGCTGAACACTCCCTAGACTAGGTTCAGCTTACATTTGGGGGCTCGTCCGGGAACGATGCCTTTATAATCAGCTATAAATTTCCTTGACTCAGTAAAACTAGAATCATTACATCCAGACGTAACTTATAAATTGTTGGGCGGCGAAATAAAATTCTTGTTTTTTTAAAAGATAAGTAATGAAATCGATTATGCTAAAAATCTAAATTCAACATACAAATATTCTAGCAATCTCAGCGCATACATTTATTTACGTTAAACTATTAGGAAAACTCGAACAAAACACAAAATTAAAGATTGGTTTTTCTAGTGCACGGTGAGCAGTTAATTCTAATTAGATACATAGTTCAGTTAAGCCAGTGATCACCATTGATAGCGAAAATTTAGCTTTTCCAGCAGCAGTAACAAATCGTACACCAAGATCGTCTCCGTCACTAAATGATGATCCTCACGTGAAATTGCTACAAGGTGCCTGAAAAATAGTTGCATTCTTGTATTCAAGCGAAATAAGAGAATTTTCCTACCGTAACTGTGCTATGTACATAGGTATATGTGTATTAATTTGTATAAATTAATTTTTTGTTGTTGCATTAGTACCAAAAGAGTACAGTATAAAGGTACAAAGGTAAACAATTGTGTGTAACCCTTTAAGTTTTCAAACTTGATTAGGACCGGCCTAGCAAGATAAACATAAGGCCTATGTGCGAAAAATAGGACTTAACTTATGATTATTCAAATGAAATTGGAAAAACACAGAGCAAGAGCACATTTTAGACATTTCTAAAAACAACAACGATGAAATATTGACAGGCAGTGCTAAGGCGGAATCTTACTATATTATATCGCGAACAGCACATTTGTAACTAATACTGCTAATTAGTTATCAAGACGTTATTGCTAGTTAAAAAAAATATATATATATAATTTTTATTAAATATCAACATTTCATTACAAATAAGGAATTGGGAAAATTTTTCGTGTCATCAAGCAAAACATTTGCCAACAACCTTCATCGTAAGATATTACCTCTCATTGAATAATTTTGGGGTTAATTTTCCCGTTTTCGTTTTGTTTTCTTTTTGTCATAATATCTTGAGAGAACCTTACGGTAAAACACAAGTAATTAATCGAATATATGTTGGGTGCATCGGACGTGTATTGCCGGAGTAAGAATTGAACGTTGAATTTCTTCCTTCGTGGAATCACAAGCTATATAACCCAAATATGTTTCCTTTTTGAATTGAACAATGATTATTTAATGAGTGGTTATACATATGCTATGTGGTATCGTTCTTATGACCCGTAGTCATTTTCGATAGCGCTCGTCGTCAGTTTTTTTTATAAAGGATCGCAGATAAAAATCAAAATTTTGTCATCGTTCCGATTAATTACTATTTCCTGAAGTGTAGATCTGAGTACGATTGCGGCTCAAGTAAATGATACCACATACAGTACTAACCTTACCTAAGCTATTAAAATATTAGGTGTCCGTCGCAATGTGACACCTGAAATATATAGTGTCCGGGAGAATATCTTGGTGGTCTAAGCATATTAAGAAGGAGGACAATTAAGACCCCGCCAATATTACTTCCTATTTATCCCCGAGGCTGATTTAGCTGAATGCAACGCCATATTACAAGATTTTGAGGAAGATTTCTCCGAGAGGGAGAACTCTTATAATGAGGTATTAGCAGTTCGCCTAGATCTACTTTTGACCAGACTACGTAGGGTAGATCTCGGAGTGGAGGAAAATGAACCATTAAGATCAGTGAAAGGAGTCCCTTCTGCAAAAAAGCAAGGATTTGAAACGTAAGTTAGAAAAGGCCCAATACGACGCTTGGAAGGCCACTTTCAAGCAGACAAAATACCGTTCTCCGACCCAAGCTAGTTTCGAAGATAGAAAATTGAAATAATTGGGATATCTGATCTGCTTGATGGTTCTGCACTAAAGTGGTATAGGAAAAGCTCGATAGCTTCTCACATTACGAAGATTTTGGAAACAATTCCTTAAATAATTTGAACCTCTCCTTCATACTGATCAGTTAATGGAATTTCTACGCGAGCGCAAACAAAGCCCGCAAGAGTCTATTGTTCAATTCATTTCATTTCGTTTATGGAGAACCAATTTCTCCGGTTACCTTGTGTTCCTACAGAAAGGGAAAGAGTCAGAATTATTAGAAAAAAATCTGTTACCAAAATACTTAAGAGTTATTGCACCTTCCGATTTCGCAACAGTTGATAGACTTGAAGACGCATGCCGAAAAATCGAGACCAGCGAAATGCAGGCGCACGTTAATTGGGGAATACTGGAAAAGAGAAATTCTACAACAGAAGCATCGACATAATTTACCCTCAGGTCGTGACGCCCACAGTAAACAATTTCAAGGCGAAGGTAATCCTAGCTTCTCTAACCCAAGAGCTCCGCATCGCTACCAGCAGAAAACAACAAACACCATAACGATAACAATTGGGGATCGGGACCCCAATTGAGAAGAGCTTCATTGCCTTCCAACAATGACAATGGATTTAATCCTTCCACTGCAAAGAATTTTGGTAACAGAAATCATCCAGTTTTTAAGTCGAGAATCGAACCCCACATCATCAGGGTCCGCGACCCCATGCAGTCAACTTCGTGGAATCTATTCCTCCCCAAAGCGATGAAGCAACCTTAGATTCTCGCCCTTATTGACGATTGCTGAACCTTCAATAGGAAGACTAAATTTCGTGCCTTGTGCAACGTCCTCTGTCAATTCAGTGGGTGCGGGAAACGAAGTGGGAACTACACAAGGGTGCTCTCCGCTCCCCAAACCGACGATTCACCAATAAACTGAATCAATCCCCAATTATCCTTACGACGAAGATGATCCGCGACCGCACCTGTATGTAAAAATATTTGGACAAGTAGTCAGTTGGACTCCGGAGCTAATGGCACATTCGTTGGCCAAGGTGGTATATGTATCCTTACTAGGTTTGGGTCATTCTAAGCAAAACATGCACCCAAATGCAGGTCACACACGAACAGCAAGTGACTACATATGTTTACATTTTTTTGCAATATGCTTGACACGGGTTAAGCGATTTGCATCAGACCAAAATAAATGTTAAGAGTTATAGTAGACAAATCTTTTGATTAGTGAATTAAAAGTTGACTTTTTGTAAAGAACTTTTATTAATTATATTAATTACACGATACAAAAATATTCTCTGTAGGAGACGATGTAATTGACAAGTTTGACTGAAAAAACAAAAAAACATAAGACGTACAGTACATATGATACAAAACATTAGTAGGCAATGACGTAGTCTACTTGATCAAAAAGATAATAACGTTAAATCTATTTATAATGACACTCCCACTCGTTATTTACTGATGGATTGAAAGTGAAGTTCGATTTATAAAAAATTTATCGCGAGGAACTGCTTTTGTTAGAATATCAGCTAATTGCTCTTCAGTACGAACGTAACTTAATTTTATATATTCGTTTTCAACACATTCTCGAATATAATGATATTTGATGTCAATGTGTTTAGTTTTCTTGTGATGTTCAGTATTATGCGTCAAGCGAATAGCGCTTTGATTGTCCATGTTGAGTGGCGTTGGATTCTTTAAGTCAACATGAAGTTCTTGAAGCAAACTTCGAAGCCAAGTTACCTCTTGAGAAGCATCTGATGCTGCGACATATTCCGCTTCAGTTGTTGAACGCGATACACATTTTTGTCGATGCGATGACCACGTTACAGGACCTCCAGCCATCAGAGTAATGTAACCTGTCGTTGATCGTCTCGTATCCAAATCACCAGCGAAATCAGCATCGGAATAAGCAGTGAAATCTATATGACTCCCACTGTATTCAATTCCCATATCTTTGGTTCCTTGGAGATACCTCAGGATTCGTTTCACCGCCGTCCAATGTTCTTTTCCGGGATTATTGAGGAATCGACTAACTTGACTCACCGCGTACATAATGTCCGGTCGTGATAAAATTGCAGCAAACATTAGGCACCCAACAGCTTCTCTGTACGGTATATCTTGCATAAACTCTTTTTCCTTGTCATTTGAAGGGCTCTGCTCATTAGAAAGAGGAGCATTTGGATCTGCTGGTACTGAATTCGGTTTGCAATCTTGCATATTAAATTTGGTTAAAATTCGATTAATATACCCTTGTTGACTAATGAAAACTGTTTTCGTTTTTCTGTCTCGTTTTATTTCAAGACCAACGAAATAACTCGAGTTCCCGATAGTTATTTCGAAACGCGCATTAAGTTCTTCAACTACCATGTCCATTAAGTGTTTTGCTTTAGACATGATTAGTCATCGTCAACATAGAGAGCGAGAAAAATCTCTTCCCCATTGATTTTTGCATAGAAAACACATGTGTCAGCATTCAATTGTTTGAAACTTAATCTCTTCAAAAACTCCACGACTTTCTTATTCCAACAGCGTGGTGATCGCTTGAGTCCATAGAGGCTCTTATTAAGTTTGCAAACGAGAGTAAGATCTGTACTGGTGAAACCTTCAGGTTGAGTCATAAAAATTTCTTCTTCTAACTCTCCATTCAGAAATGCTGTTTTTACATCAAATTGTTTAATTTCGAAATCATTAACAGCAGCTAATGCTAGAAGAACTCGAATAGAATCATATCGAACTACAGGTGAAAAAATATCTTTGTAATCAATTCCTTCCTTTTGCGAATATCCCTTTGCACATAATCTTGCTTTGTACCGATTTATCGTACCATCGGAATTGAGTTTTAATTTGTAGACCCATTTGCAGCCTACGCGTTTTCGATTTGGTGGTAGTGACTGTAGTGTCCAAGTTTCGTTCTTCTTCAATGATGCAATCTCTTCGTTCATAGCTTGTTTCCATTCTTTTGCATTCTCACTATCCATAGCCTCCCTGTATGTATGTGGTTCTATTGTAGTGGTTATACATGCTAAGTCTGCTACATATCTATCAGGCCGATTTAAGGTAGTACGATCTCGAAGTATTCGTTGCTCCTGACGAGGCTCTACTAAGTGTGCTACATATCTATCAGGCCGATTTAAAGTAGTACGATCTCGAAGTATTCGTTGCTGGTGACGAGGCTCAGCTTCAATTTCAATATCTTCGGGTAAATCTTCTGCGTCACCAAGAAATTCGCCCGAATCGTTGGCTTCTCCGTGGTTTTCATCCTGCAAATTGTTGTCATTTTCTCTCTCCATTCCTTGCACTATTTGTTCTTCTATTTGCGGATCAACTATTTTTCCCATGTCGAATGATGAGTAGTGTTCTTCATCCCGACCAATATCTTTTTGGAACTCTGTGTTTTCGTTTTCATTAAAATTTACATCTCGCGCTATTATTACTTTTCCAGAACTTCTATCGAATAATCTATAGTTCGTGCTGTAGCCATCATAACCCACGAACGTCAATTTCATCGATTTACTCTCGAACTTTGAACGGAACTGTTTTGGCACGTGTGCATAGGCCGTTGCTCCAAACTTTCGCATATGCGTAAGAGTCAGCTCCTTTCCTGTCCATTTTTCATACGGTGTCTTCGAATTATTTGGCATGCATGGACGTCGATTGAGTGTGTAAACGGCTGTATTTACTGCCTCAGCCCATAAAGAACGTGGGAGATTGGTAGCATTAAGCATCGTCCTCGTGCTTTCTGTGATCGATCTAAGATCGCGTGCAGCTCTTCCATTTTGTGGAGCAGTATACGTCGTGCTTGTTTCATGAATAATGCCGTGTTTTTTAAAATAATCTATAAATTGTTGATTTATAAATTCTCGGCCATTATCACTGCGTAAAACTCTTATTTTATTGCCTGTTTGCTTCTGCACCAACTTTTCAAACTCAAGAAATTTTGGGAATACATCACTCTTGTGTTTGATAAAATATGTAAACCGGTATGAAGTGCAATCATCTTTGAAGAGAACGAAATAGTCTGCACCACCGACGGAAGTAGTTGTCATTTTTCCACAAACATCTGAGTGTATATACTCGCCCGGTTTTTTCGCACGATCTTGTAAATTATCTCTGTAAGGTTTGAGATGTAACTTGCCAAATTGGCACGGTTCACAAAAAAGACCCTTGATATCTTTTATTTTCAAACCCGGTATTTTTCCATCATCGGCCATTTGTTTTAGACTACTAAAGTTCATATGACCCATACGTTCGTGCCACAGGATTGCGGGATTTACTGTAGCGACATTTGCTTGCTCAGTACCAATTGTTCTGAAAAGCATCTTGTAACACTGATTCTTCAGCTTTATTCCAGTCGCAACTAATCCTTTGTTTCGAACTTCGATCTTGTTTTTATCGAAGGTCACCTCTAAAGTCTTATTCGTTACTGCTCCAATTGAGAACAAATTTTTCCCCAGTCTCGGCACGTATAGAGTATCTTCGAGGGTACGTGGTTCCCATCGTCCCTGCACTAATGCCTTAATTTGAATTGAGCCAATTCCCTCAGCATACACAATCGAGTTATCACCTATTTGCACTGGTGTTTCAGATTCTGTCGGTTTTAAATCCAGAGACCACTCCTTATGAGAAGTCATATGTTTAGAGGCACCGCTATCTGCTAACCAAACATTTCCGCAGCCTGTGACCGATAAATTTTTGACTTCGACAACCAATGCTTGATTTTTATAAACATTGCCATCTTCTTTATAGTGTGATCCCAATCTTTTTCTACACTCCGACTTGAAATGGCCCTTCTTATGACAAAAATAGCATTCCACATTTTTTTTGTTCCTTTTATTAATCTTAGAACTGTTTTCGTGTTGCATTTTTCTGGAATTTTCCCCCTTTTTTTATATTTAAAACAGTAAATGCGGTGGCCATATCATCCCCGAGACTTAAACGTTGCTCTTCTTTAAGCAATCTCGCCGTCAAATTATCGAAAGTTTGTTTCGTCTCGTCGTAAGAATCCCAAGCAGTCACAAATGCACCATATTTCAAAGGAAGACTTCCCAAAACCGTTGCAACTTTATCTATATCGCTTAATTTTTCTCCTACGTCAGTTAGCGCTTGAGCCATTGATTCGACCTTGCTTATATGCTGAGCAATCGTGTCTGTTTCGGTCATCCGGTAGTTGAAAAATTGTTGTTTGAGCGTTACCTTATTTATCGCAGAACGTTGTTCATGAATTAATTTCAACCGTCTCCACATATGTGGTGCCGTGCTACAAGCCATAACTGTTTGTAAATGCTCAAATTCCATGCTCGTAGAAATTATGAGCATTGCCTTAGCATTCAAATCGTCCCATTTTCTTCTTGCATCATCATCTGGTTCCGGACGCATCGATATTTCCTTGATTAAATCGAGTACCCCTTCTACTCGAAAAAGTATTTCCATCTGATATTTCCAGGGCTGGAAATTTTTCCTATCGAACTTTTGAATGTGAAAATTCTTGAGCTTGTCCATCATAACCTCACTATCCCAATTTCCAGTCACAGAAAAAAAACATATTGAATGGGTAGCGTACTGCGATGTGACGATTTTTATTTTCACTATTCACACACTGATTATACGTTCATGCCCTGATGCACTGGGCCCATAACCTTTTGATTAGTGAATTAAAAGTTGACTTTTTGTAAAGAACTTTTATTAATTATATTAATTACACGATACAAAAATATTCTCTGTAGGAGACGATGTAATTGACAAGTTGGACTGAAAAAACAAAAAAACATAAGACGTACATATGATACAAAACATTAGTAGGCAATGACGTAGTCTACTTGATCAAAAAGATAATAACGTTAAATCTATTTATAATGACAAAATCTATAATATAGTAATTACATATAACGTATACATATATCATAATTACCTTTCTATTCAGTGCATTAATTATCCCACGATCAGACCATGACACCTTATTCTATCATCCGGTATTTTCGCAGCACGAAACCGCTTACGCCTGAAATTTACAAATATCATATTATCATACAAATAATTCTTGAATGCAATTTATAAAGAATACGAATAATATATTTCCTTTCACATAAAACTTAAAATTATCACGTACACATCTTTCACACGGGTAAATTATTAAGCTTAAGTGAAATATAATCCGCCAACTGCAATTTTCCTAAAAGCTCGTAGAGCAAAGAAGGTAATGTAATGATAAATGTAAGTTAGTCTAATTTTTATCATATTCCGGTACGGCCGCGAAATTATTAATTGTACTTCCCTTAAGAAAAGAAATCGTTCTTATAAAATAAAGTTGGAGAAGTGAAGAAATAAATTTGATTCGAATAAAGTGAAACAGTTTCAATTAATTGATTTTTTATTATTATATTTTTTTTTATCCCAATTGCAAGAGCGATTGGTAAATGTTAAGCTCGAAAGTGCAAGTAAGTAACTTTGTTTAACATGCGGGCACGGGCATGTGTACACATTACAATTGTGTAAATCATAATTAAGATTAGGTTAAACAATTCAATTGTGTATAAATACGCTAGGAATAATTCAATAAAGAGAAGTCGTTATTTAGTCTTTAGATAGTCGAGACTTTTATTCCAGAGTCTGCTAGCCTTATCTGCACTCCCCTTTTCCTAGGCATCTGCTAGTTCTAACCACGCCTACAAAGAGACCTGCTCTTTGAGCTTCTCTTAGGAGATCTGTTTTATACCACCTTCTCCATAGGAGCACTGCCTAATGGCTGACTCCGGTCATCGTCTGTGTCTGTAAACGCGACACGGCGACACAGCGTAGTTACGCATACTATTGTTTGGACCACGATTAACGAATTTATACTACATGGCTATCTGCAACAACTATTATTACATGGCTTATTATTACAATCGCTCAAATATGTACAATATACGAATCGTATAAATTATAATTATAATTTAACAAATATTGCAGTAGCAATAATTCTTCCCGATTAAACATTATTTCAAAGCAAATTTTAAGTCCAAACGAACTTTATTTTTCCCGCGGACGGGAATCGAACCTACACTTGTTAGAATCGGTCAATGATGGAGAAAGAAGAACTTTAAGAACTTTTATATTTAATGACTCTAAATCAAATTTATAAAAAACGTGGCTTAGTATGCTAGTGACAAAAGTAACAAATTGATAAATGCATCTGTTTCGTTAGCTCAGTGGTAGAAGCAGTCGCCCGGCAAGCGGAAGGTCCCGGTTTCAAACCCCGGACGAGGCGGTTGGTTTTTCTTCTTGCATTTATAAATTTGATTTAGAATCATTAAAAATAAAAGTTCTTAAAGTTCTTCTTTCTCCATCCTAACGAACTATCTGAAATTCATAAATTTTTCAAAATCAAGCAGTTACTGTTAATACAGACGAACAAATTTACGAGTTCTGAATTTGAAAACGAATTACAGTGACACAAATGTTATTTTTAAAATACAGATTCCGCTAATTTCTAACATTACGTATTCCTTTTTCCACTTCCAATTAACGAAACACTTACCGTAATTTTTTTTTTTTTTTTTTTTTTTTATATTATTAAGCCAAGCTCAGGGGATACCCTATGATGCAAAGCACAGCGTGGCAGGAAGGAGATAGGGAAAGGATTAAGGGATATGAGGAGAGTGGCGGAGGTGCCGATGTATGTCGCCCTTAAACTTTTGCAGGTTGTATGCCGGAGGAAAGACAGAAGATGGTAGACTGTTCCACATTCGCACAGTTCGGGATAAGAAAGCATCACGGAATTTAAGTGTACGGCCGAAGGTAATTTGAAGGGTAAAAGGATGAGCGCGGGATGCAGCGCGGGTATTGCGTGCAGGAACTATTCTACAAGGGATCAGACTAGATATTTCATCAGAACATTGGCCATGCATATAGCGATAAAGGAGCGAAAGGCATCCAACATTGCGACGGTGCTCGAGCGAGTCGATATGACGAGTAATTGCCACATCGCCAATGAGCTTGCAGGCTCTCTTTTGGACAATATCCAATGAAGCTAAGGCTGTGCGACCAGCCCCGGCCCAGATATGGGAATTGTATTCCATTCTGGGTCTCTGCTTTACTTAATGATTTGAACATTCAGTACTTTGATCAGCCATGCCCACTAGTAGAAGGAGTCTACTACTGCAAAGAAATCATCAATAAACCAGAAGTAAATCATAGCCAACATAATAAGAAATGAACCAGCAAATTGTAACCTACTAAAAGAATCTAAAATCTGTACTGAACCAAGGAGTTACATATCCAACACCAGAAACAAATCAGACACTCCTTCAGCAACATTTCCCACGAAACTATTTAAATTCATTCCCATAGCTCCATATCCACTTTTCTGGAAATACGAAAATTTTATTTTCAAGTAAGTCAACTCTGAAAATTAGTTCCATTTTTGTAAATAATACCTGCCAGTATAGGAACTTTTCAGTCCTTAACTTCCTAAAGATCCCAAAACATATTCAATCCTTACTCCCTCCCAATCCCTCCCAAATTTAATAAAAAACTCTTGCGAGAAATTCATTTATTACAGCTGATGTGGCGCAACAGCTGTCAGAACAAGAACAAACAACAACATGAGAAGTGATCAAAAGGATCAAAAAGAAGAAAAAGAGAAGACATCGAATCGAACTTAGGGCCAAAGATAAGCCCCAACGCCCTAAACAAGACAAATTGGAAGGATGTGAAAAAACCGTAAAGTTAAATCCAAAGAAGGAAGACAATGAAGAAATTTGAAAGGCGCAAAAAGCACTTGACTTGATTTGATTGAAATAATCCAATGCAATGACTTGAACAAGATCTAAGAATGAGTGAGGGACAGTATAATTAAAACAAGAAAATTAAAATTAAAAACATAGGTAGCGAAGAGAGCGTTTAAGAAATTTTTTTGGCTCCCGCGTGAGCAAAAGCTGTTACACAGCTCTTGCTCGGGAGTGAGAGCCACTTGTAAACAAAATAGCTCTTGCTCTCGAGTATTTTAGGAGTTACGAGCCGCACTAGGAGCCGCTTGCGAGGGAGCTTTTTCGTACCCTGATCAAGACACACATTCCACTTCCACGGTATGTCTACTTCCTACATACAGTGTCTTCTTCTTGTCCGCATATGCAGTACATACATACATTGCTTTAAATCCTCCAGTCATACATACAATATTATTCTTACGGTTTTAAAATTAATATTTTAAGATAACAACAACAGGCAGATTACATTCTTTTCAATCGTACTGCATGAACACTTTTTTGCGTTTTCTCACATACGGTTTTTTGAACGCCGTGAGAAAATCATAAAGAAGTTAAAAGAGCTTTCGAATTATCATGGGTACCTGGGGGCAGCGAGCCCAAATCTCGGGGAGTTCTTCCTGACCCGTCTAAGAGTTACCATCCGGAATAGATTGCCTTAGTATAGTGTGGGGGTTGTGGTGCAGCTAAAATTCGATTTTTTTAATAAAACCTTGTTACATGAAAATTATAACATATTAAAATTATACTCTAGATGAAAACTCAAATTGATCATTATAATTAAAATAAAGAATTACAAAAAAAAAAAAACAGTGAAGTGTTTTTCTATCTCTGTGCTATCTTTTCTCAGTGCCTGAACTTCCTCGCCTGTCGTTTTTTCCTGGACGTGCCAGGAAGCAAGTGAGATTTATTTACAATACAATACAATATAATAAATTTATTGTTGGACATATGTACACAAGATCAAGGAACTTATATCTAGCATAATATTAAAATGACGGCGTATTAAATTGGTAATTAAAATGTAAATAGTTAATAGCAAAATAAGATTGGAAGATATAATATTAAAATTAATTAATTTAGATTCAAAAAATATTTTAAGATAAAGAGTTAAACTAGGTTTATTAAAGCGAGTATAAGATAAGAAAAAGGAAAAAGATACTAGAATAAGACAAGTTAGATAAATAAAATCAAAAAAATAAAAAAGAAATAGAAATAAAAAAATTCAAGCTAAGCAACTACTTTGTGCAATCGATGAGAAGCGCTATTCTGCAAATTAGTGCTGACAAATCTCTTAAATGCACCCACTGAAGTATCAAGTTGAGGAGTGACTGGCAAGGTGTTCCGTAAGCGGGGCATCTGAACGAAAAAAGAGCTCGGAGAACAGAGAAATGAGTAGTCAGTATCATACGATGCCATTGAGATTGTAAGAACTGCAGAAAATCAAATCATGTGACTGTAGAAGTTTAAAAAGAAAAATAAGTGCCCTCCTTTTAAGATATGAATCCAGTGATTGTTGAAGAAGAGAGTTCTTAAGAGATGAAATATGATCGAGCCGACGTAGACCATAGATGAAATGTACACAGTCATTGAAAGCTATAAAAAATTATATTTCCGTAAGCAAAGAGAGGCAATAGTAAGCTTTTTGCCAGTTTCAAGCGAGTGCCAGTAGGTAGAATAGACGTCGACAACAATTGTCTACGAAGGCCAGAATAAATTTTCTTCAAACAGTCGAAGATATGATAACAGCCCTCCATGAGTGAACAGACTGATATTCCTAGATTTTGCACATTATTCATGTAGGGTAATATAGTGCCGTTAAGCCTCACTGGCGGTTAGTCCAAAGACACATGATCAGTATTATAGAAGGCTATACAGTACGATTTAGTCGGATTGAGCACAAGATCGTTAGATTGATACGTTCAATTATAGATGGCGAGGACATATTGAAGTATTTGAAGTCCAAGAATATTGCAACAGATGGTATTTCTTGTCGAAAAATTAGTAAATCCTCTAAACCTGTTGCATCTATTGTTCTAACTGTGTCGGCGGATGAGCAGGATAAGTTATTGGATCCCATATTTTGGCCCTCTGGCACTTTTACTAAATTGTACGTACCTTCTGGGCACCAACATAGAAGTACAGCTAAAATAAGTAGCGATATCTCAAAAAACTCAAGTCGCTCTCCCTTGACTATCAAAACGTAAGGGGGATTCGGACAAAAACTGCAGAAATCTTTAAATCTTTAAATTTTTAGAAGTGGTAGGTATACTATTTCTGAAGCTCGTGGCGGTGGCGTATTCCTCGCTTGTAAAAACCACTTAAATTGCGTCCAAGTTGAGCTCGCCAGTTTCTCCAACACTCTCAACATTGAACTTATAGTTCTTAAAATATGACTTATACATACTTTGTTGCTTATTCCTCCAGACTCCATAAATATCGTCGACGACAAAGGTCAGAATATTTATGACCTACTCATTTTAACATCTAATTTTATCCATGGTAAGATGGACCTCTTGACGAATTACTACATATTGGTGATTTTAACCTACCCAATATACAATGGGTACTTAATGATGATGATGATGACTATCTTCCACTTAATAACTTGACAACAAGGGGATCACTTTTCCTTGACACTATTTCATCTCTTGGTCTCAGCCAAATCAGTAATGTTAAGAATGACATGGGTAGGCAGTTAGACCTGGTATTTTCTACTGACGCGGGTAACTTATTAGTTGAACCTAGCCCAGTTATAATGTCTACTCTTAACAAATACCACCTCCCTCTTCTAATTACACATTGCTATGTAACCGAAAACCTCACATATTGTGACGAAGCGCAATACTTTTTCAATTTTAGAAAAATCAGCCTTTTTCAGAACTTTCCAGTAGACTTACCTCTATTGATTTCTACACATTTCTGTCTTGCAATAGTGTTGATGAAGACGTTTCTAAATTTTACATAATTCTTTTCTCTTGTATTCCCCGCGAGCGTCAACTTCCTCACATCATATGATGAGTTCAGAGAACTTTCTTCTATACTTTATGATGAGTATGTTCAAAGGATGCGTACGAAATTATTTAGTGACCCACGCATCTTTTTTAAGTTTATTAATATGAAGAAAAAAACGGACAACTACTCCAATACCATGAGGTACAAGGATTCTGCTAGTGATGATTCGTCTGAAATTTGCGATATGTTTGCTTCATTTTTTGACAACGCCTCGTCAAATTTTCATCCTCAAAATAGCAACTTCAGTCATATGAACGATTCCCATAACGTTTCATTCACTATCCCTTCAATTTCAGAAGAGGATATACTCCATCATATTAATGGGCTTCCAAATGACTTCACAACTGGTCCTGATGGGATCCCTCCAGCCTTTTTTAAGTTGTTTCCCGCAGCTATGGAAAAACTCCTTTGTCATACCTATCCACAAAAAAGGTAGTAAAAATGAAATTTCTAACTATAGACCTATTGCAAAATTATCATGCATGCCCAAATTATTTGAATCTATCATTTCTTCTCAACTATCAACCTCCTGTAAAAATTTACTCTGTTCAAACCAACATGGGTTTATTTCGGGCAGGTCTGCAACCACTAATTTGTTGGAATTTGTCTCGAATACCATTTGCGGGCTTGCAAAGGGCTATCAGACAGATTGTATTTATACAGACTTTAATAAAGCCCTCGACAAGTTATCTCACTCCGTGATACTCTTTAAAATGGAAAAGTATGGGTTTCCCCCAACATTTTTAAAATGGATAGAGTCTTATTTAGATGACAGAACATATCAAATCTTATTCCGCCATTCCATCTCTAGAGTCTTAAAGGCTTCGTCTAGCGTACTTCAAGGGAGTCACTTGGGCTCTTTGTTCTTTATTCTGTCTATTGACGACATTGTCTCTGTGGTGAGGTACTGTAAGGTCTTGATTTATGCTGACGATGTTAAGCTTTTCGCTCAGATTAAATCTGTTAACGATTGTGAACAGGTACAGGGTGACCTTCAAAAATTTTACAATTGGTGCAAGAGCAATAATTTGGTACTCAATATCAACAAATATGAGGTTATGACTTTCCATAGGAATCAGACACCAATCACTTATGATTATGAGTTCTCGGATTCCTCGATTCGCCGTGTGGACTCTGTCTGTGACTTGGGTGTCAAATGTGACCACAGATTGAATCTTATCTCCCATATAAACTACATGGCTTCAAAGAGTAGTTCTATGCTGGGCTTTATAAAACGTTGGTCCCGAGAGTTTTCAAATCCTACCATAACATTGCGTTTGTACACTTGCTTTGTGAGACCACTTCTTGAGTATGCTAGCCAGGTCTGGTCTCCATTTTACGGTACACACATCGACCGTATCGAGTCTGTTCAGCGGAACTTCCTGCGATTTGCTCTCAGGCATCTACCCTGGAATAATTCTTTAATTCTTCCACCCTATGAGGATCGCTTGAAGCTTTTGAATATGCACTCACTTGAGAAACGTCGTTTGGTTGCCGATGTAACATTTGTGCATCAACTCTTAAACTCGAATATTGATTCTCTATTGTTACTTAACAAAATCTCTTTCCATGATAGTAGCTACAATTTGAGAAGGCTACCTCTGTTGCATGTTAACTCCTCAAGGTCTAACTTTAGCATGTATGAACCTATTAATCCCTTGTGTATTACTGTCAATAATATGGCTGAGAATTTTGTTGTTGATGTCCCTAAGCATGTTTTAAAAAAACGCCTATTTAATATTTAATTTTGTTTTATTTAACTTTTTTAAATTGTCTTGTTCTATGTTGCATGTCATTTTATCCGGTGTTCGGTCTATGTTTAGTGTAACATACTAGTACTAACACTGACTAAATGATGAAACGCATGTATTGTTGACCGTTTATTTATGAAACGTGTCCATGCAGCGAGCTTGCGTTAAGCTGGTTCTGATAGTCATACAATAACTATATGTCGCATGCAGTACCAAAAAAGTATGCAAAATTTATATGGCTGGCTGGTCCATTCCGCAATGGACCACAACATTTGAAATGATGTATACGTCGAGTGATTCGTATTTTTTCGTATCTAAAGTGTTAGGTAGTCGATCAAATGTATACAAAACTGCTATTATAAAAACATTTGCTTGCGGCACGCTCTAAAACATGTTATGATCCATTCCAGAATGCACTACCTATTTCACAATCTGTATACTCTACTCTGGTATGCCATGCGACATCTAGTTCTTGTGCCATCTATGATGCAATGCAATCCTCTTGATAAGGTAATGCCCGACTAAGATGCAGCTGACCGTCATCCGTATATAAAAGAATATTAGCATCCTTAACTGCGTAACAGAGATCGCCGATATTAACCATGAAGAGAAGAGGAACTAATATGGATCCCTGGAAAACTCTACTATTGACTGGCGAGAGGCTGGAGAACTGATTACTAATCTTCAAGGAAAGCCTTAGAAAAGTCCCATAACGTCAATATACACAGTTCGTTATTATCCATAGCAATTTTTATATTCGTAGTCACTTTTATCATTGCAGTTTCACAGCTGTGAGAGGTCTGGCAATCGGGTGCCACTTGGATATCAGTTATGTGCATTGGTAAAATTCATCATTTGACTATGCATAATTTTTTCCAAAGCTTTAGACAAAAATGTGAGTATGTTGATTGGTCGAAAATCAGAATTATTTGTAGGGGTTGCGTTTTTTTGCGATAGGAAATATTGTCGCTGTCTTCAAAGATCGATAGACGGTGGAGTATGTAAGACTGAGTTAAAGATATGCTGAATATACTGACCGACATATGGAAGCAATACTTTGATAAAACGTGGAAATATATTGTCAGCACCAACAGCTTCGAACTTGACAGAGCAAACCGCCAACCAGACTTCATCCAGGGCTACTCCTCGAAAACTAAACATCTCGTTCGTGCAAGTTATATTCAAAATTATTGTAGCTACGGGTAACCTGATGTGAATTATTTGGGGGACTTGCAAAAAACTTTATTAGAGCTTCTAGGCTATAATCACAATTAGACTTGTCTTTACCGCAGACACTTGCCTAATTTAAGTCTTCTAATGAGTTTTGGATGGTAATTCAGGGTTGAGTTTGGAAAGATAATATCGGCTCTTGGAATTTCGAACTGTAGTGGTAACAAGATTACGCGCAACAGAAAAGTTAGCCCTAGCATGGTCAAATCATCTATATTCACGGAACAAGTGCTAATTTCATTTGTAAACCAAGGCGGAGAGCGGTTATTGATCCTATTATTATTATTAATCATAGCCTGTTCATCGACTGATTAGCGTTCAAGGATCCGATACCTGAGTAAGATGCCGCACTCGAGAAGTAGCCCATCTACATAAATATTTTTAAAGTCTCTCTAGAAAAAAATTTGGATAGGGGGAATGGGGTCAAAGCAGAAATATAAGTCAAAAAAAGAATGTCATGGTCCAGAGTATTAAATGGACTAACCTGATTTTGAAACAAGACACGGTTCGGGACGAGAAACAAGAACAACGTCAAGGAGAGATGGATACAACGCATTAAAGAAGGTGGGCGAAGAATTAATTATGTTGTTATGGTATTACTGTTTCAGTGAGTACCACTGGACGTGATGAAGTCCATCCTGTCAGCATAGGCTAACAGCTCACTTCCGTGACCAGCGCTAGTACCTCGAATGGTTCGGAAGAGCTATTAGGGGGGGAACCAACACCTTGTTATGGTACTTTTAACTTGAGTGAGTGCTATAAGACGTCACGTGTCATCTGCCCGCAGGAGCTGACAGCTCACTCCAGGGTAGCTATGCTGGCAGGCTGGCACGCTAGCACCTCCGCTAATTGCAGAGAGTGGGGTGGGTAAACTGAAAGAACCGCCGATACCATGTGCCATGAACAAAAAAAATGTCGTGCCAAGGGAAAAAAGCTAGAACAAAAATCCACTACACACTTGTCCTGAAGGGACATTATACATCACTTACCACAACTTGATGAGGATCAGATGGAAACCATCCTCGTGCGCCTTCCCCGTCCTCCCAATGACATCATCGGCACGTAAACTCGATGTCCCAAGTTACGATCTAAAGAGGGAAACAAGGGCAGAGGAGTGGACCTTAACGACCTTCATCGCGAAGAGGGCTCCAGGAGAGGGAGGAAAATGAAAGCGTTAGATTCGCATAACGTTATAATCTCTTTTATTAATGAGTTCGAATGACAGTTTCAGCATTGCCCTTTTCCGATTGATTCCTCACGTTTTTTTTTCTTCTCTTATTTTACTTATAGCATCTTGAAGGCTGAAAGCGTAACAAATTACAGTCGCAATGAATGATGACTTTAACTGCTTATTGAAGACGAGACTTGCACGTTTGATAGATATACCAAAAGATCTTCCCTTTTTTTCTTTTTAATTCCGCTTTTACTCGCGATACAATGAAGGGAGTGAGAAACTCTACCTGCCTTGAATCACAGGAGGCGTTCTTGGCTTTTAACATCACCTACGTAACATGACTAGGACTATCTCAAGAATGCCAAGTAATTTAATATAATTCTTCTCTATGACTATTAAATTTAACTGGAGTTATAGTTCAAAAATATCATAAATCGATAGTTTCTTGTTTATAATTCCTACATAGAGTTCTTCACAAACGTTTGCTTATATTTACTGAGCACTGCCGGGATTCCGATCCAGTAATGCTATTACTATGCGCTATACGGTTTCGATTATAATTAATAAAAAATATGTTCAGTTCAGATAATTTTGTTCACCTAGTGAGCACTGGCTGTATGCCGATAATGCTATCCCTACATTCTATAAGGTTTCGATTATAATCAATAAAAATATTGTAAGTGAGCCAAAACATAAGAAATTATACAAAAAAAGTTGACTTACGTGATGCTGCGGATCTCTCGAAGGAGCTCGCTGGAGACAACAGCGGCTTTCCTATTCTGCAAAGCTGAAGGCTTACATTTGATGTGGAAAAAAACTGAATTTTTTAACAAAGTTTCTGTGACAATACGGATTTCTGGCGTTAGTTGTGGCTACTTATTTGCCTGACTTACTCTTCGTTTATCTACTGATTTTCCCTATCACTCATAGTTCTTGGCAATCGATTTCTTATGTAATGCTTTTTGTTGGTACGCCCAGCTAATAAAAAAAACGAATTCTCTGTTATTTGCAATAGTGACGTTTTTCTTGAATCTTCCTTCATGGGTTTTAAAAATTTTTCTGTCTGTGTGTAACCATGCCCGACCAAAAAACGTGCAACTTCTTTCTTCAATTTACACTTCAATTTACAGCTCTGAATGTTAATTAAGTGAGGTACATTAAATAATGAAAACACTTGCTAAAAGAATAATAATAATTTATTAGCAATATTATTGCTATACAATACCACCTCCTATCTTTTACAAATATGTGTCTTTTAAAATTTACAATATTGCACTATTTTTAATATATTGCACACAACCTTTTTTAAAACACTTAAAATTTTGTTCACTTTTTAATTCAGTTGGAAGTTCATTTAATTTCTTGAAACTCTTATATACCAGCGAATTCTGTGTACTCGATGTATTGTATAATTGTAGTCTGAAGTTCTCCGATGCTCCTCTTAGATTATATGGTTGCGCCTCTGCTACCCACGTGATCATATTTAAAAGATATTCCGGAACCAACCCATTTTTCATTTTGAATATAAAAAGCAATACATTTAGCTCAATTCTTTGTTTAATATCAAGCCATAATAAAGAATTTAACATACTACTAATGGGAGTAAAGCGATTACACCGTAGAATTAGCATTGCCTTATTTTGTAATTTTTGTAACCTGTTCAAATCATCTTGATTACATATAAACAGTATTGTAGAGCAGTATTCAAATTGTGGTTTTATAATAATGTTATATATATTTATCGCGGTAGCCATCGTAACTTTCTTTCTAGTCTCTTCAAAAATCCAATATTTTTACCAATTTTTTTAGAAATATAGTTTATATGTAATCTAAAATTTAACATTTTATCGAAAACCACTCCTAACTATTTATATTCATTCACACAATCTATTAGCTCACCATTCATTTCAACACACACATCCGTATTATTATTTATCGTCTTAGTTTTTGTTTTACTTCTCTACTCATCAACGATACCAAAGTAACACCCCAATTATTCCAGTTGTCTAATATCATGTCTATACGAATTGAATTAAAATCCCCTTTTTTATTCATACTTTTACAGATATCTTTCACTTCATTATACTCCACTCTTTTAAAAAAAAAGTCATAGTCTACTTCTGTAATCATATCCGAATATGCTCTATGAGGTATGGATTCTTTTATGATCTGCACGCTTTGAATAAAATATTTATTTAGTTTATCTACCATTTCATCAGGTTGTTGGCATTTATAGTCACCAAATTGAATTTCCTTTATTTCCGATTTTGCTTCATTCAAGATAGAGCTTTTTATAATATGCCACATTTCCTTCTGATTATTAGCTTTATTGACTTTATTTATTATTTCATCATTTTTGGCTGCATTTGTTCTATGCTTATATATATTTCTCACTTCTTTATATTTTATCCAATCATTTAAATCATTTGTTAATCTTGCACGGTGATATGCTGTTATTTTCCTATCTTTTAACACCATTAATTCCTTGTTATACCACGAATTTGTTGTCTTTTTTGTATATATATTTCTTTGCACTAAAAATTTCTTCATAACCTGCAGGATATTATTGTTAAAATTATCAGCACAGTCATGCAAACTCTCAATAAGCATCACCCTTTCTAACTCTATCTTTCTCAACTCATTTGCGAACTCGTTTTTTTTTTATACTTAAAAATCTCAAAACTGTCATCTTGTTTTATATCGGAGTAATTATTTATTAATATGCTAATTTCTAAACTTTCATGATCACTTATTTTTAGTTACATCAATATTATTCATTGCTGTTATAACGTAATCTATTAAGGTTTTTGATAAATCAGTTACCCTTGTAAATTCACGTACCTTTTGTGTATACCCGTTATCACAAATAATTTCATTAATTTCTTTCTTATATATGCTTTCACTGCACCAATTTATATTGAAATCACCAACTATTATTATTTCTTCATTTATATCTTCTATAACCTCCATACATTCCCTAAAGAAATTACAGAATTGCCTCTCTGACGATCTTGGTGACCTATACGCGATGGCCACTACAAATTTAACGTTGCCTCTAGTGCATTTTATTACCAACCATCAAATGTCTAATTCGATTGCAATGTTACCCAGAACTTCATATTGCCATTCGTTTTTAATATAAAGTGATACACCGCCTGTTCTTTTAGAATTATAGTCACATCTTATAATTTTATAACCTTCTAAGTATAATTCCCCATCACTAATATCTTCTACAGTATGCGTTTCTGTTAACATTATCATAGTCACTACATTTAAAATTGGATTCTAATTCATTGAAGTTATTTAATAAACCTTGAATATTAAGATATGCACAATTTATCTTCTTTAGTGGCTAATAACCCATTCTTTTTTTTTTTTTTTTTGTAACTGCTGTGATTTACATCTAGTCTTAATTTGAGTTTTTCATTCATTAACTCTTACACAATTGATGCACTTATTCACTCTATCTATCCTGCTACAATTTCTCGTATCATGCTCTTGCATGCATTTCGCACATACCTCCTTATTTCGACATTCATCAGATATAGATGGTGTGAACCTGTGAGATATAGATGGTGTGAGCCTGTGAGGCCAGAGGCCTTTTTAATCAATGAATTATATACATATACCGTCTAGAGGACTGCAGAAGTGCTTTGCCGTCCAGGGTCGCGGATTGGATGATGATTCTTAAAGAATTCAGGGTCCTTGGTGATGACAAGTTGCTATTGCAATTGATATACCGGGATTTCCCTTCCTTTGCAACTACCAGGCTTTCCTTTTTCCTCGGGCTTTGCCAATTACGCTTCCTGTTAATTCGGATGACTCTCCTTTTGTTCCAATTATGTCCCGTGTTAGTGATCTCTCATTTTCCGCAGTCCGACAATCCAATCCACCGCTCTTTCTAATTCTCGCTTTTCCGCCACCCTTCGTTTTACTTTCTATCGCTACAATTATCCGCGGTTTTCTCAGATTTTTTTGGATTTTATTTAAAAAAAAAAAACTAAGTTTTCCTCTTTCTCAACAAAACTCTTGGCAGCGCTTTTCAGCGTTACAGCTCGCCCTCCCAAAAAAAACTTGGTTACTCGACAGATGTCAGTAACATTTGTGTAATATTCCAACGTGCTGAATCGTGTGGGCTCCGGCTGCGTCTCCGCCTGTCAAATATCAGTGCAGCTCCTGAAGGAAACACAACAGAATACTGTTTCGGGTGCTGCGACCATAACAACCTGCCGCTGTCACGACCCATAAACAAAAAAAATTTCGTACCTATTCAAAAGAAAATAACGACGAGCACGACATCCAGCCCTGAAGGGGCCATTACACCACTTACTCATCCTCGCTATGAAGGCGCAGATGTTCTGCCTTCTTGCTGCCGCACCATCCACCCAATGACACTGAGGGCAGAAAATTGTTCTAGTGTCCCTATAGATGACCTGAAACAAAAGTTGCGAAGGAGCGGACCTAGTCAACCATGAGTTTCGAAGAGGGCTCCAGGAGAGTGAGGAAAGAAATACTTAGCCCGTCTCCATTATATGTATTATAACGAGACTGTATTATTTCTAAATTACAAGTGATTTGGTTTTTCACTTAATTTCACCCCCGTAGTATTCTGGTTCTGGTATCTTACTTCTAATTGTCCTGACATGGTCTACAATGCTAAGGTGGATATGACAGATTTTACTTAAACGTTTATATACTGCTATGCTGCTATGCCAGCATCGAGGAGGCAACCCGAAGAAATAGTTATTAAGCCGAATATCACAAAATCTTTACTTACGCCCTTGATAGTTGGAATGTTCACGTCTCCAGCAGGCCTTCTGAAGCGTCGACTCGAGCTGTACTGAAATTAGAAAATAATAGACGAAATGAATGACCACGTCCGAGATCCCTTTGGATTCCACTCTTACAGTACTGCTAGTCTGTGCCTCAAAGAACTAGGTATAATCACACCAACTATTCTCTTTAGACGCTTGATAAAAACTAATAACGCATCTATGCCTGACGACTTTAACAAAATTAATGTAGCCTATCAGTAGAAACTGGGTATATTTTACTAAATTCTCTAATGCTTATGGGTCCTATGACACTTTCACAAGCCTACGTCCGCTAACGAAGCATTTCAGGTACGTAAATTGAGAAAACGAGTGCTTAAACTCTGAGGTTGGCTGACGGGAAAAGTATAAGTGTACATATTTGTGGAAATGAGCCTGCCAATAGAAGTCGAAGGACGTGTAGTACTTGTAGATGTACTTATCATTCCTCAACTTGCTCAGTCTATAATTTGCGGTTTAGATTTTTGGCCACGTATGGGCATTTCTGCCAATTTACGCGAAAACTCATGGCGATTTAGTGATATTAAGTAATGCCGAGGCTCAGATGGGTCGGGAGTTAGGTTGTACCAATCAAGTTGAACACATTATTCACACTGACTCACCTCCAATAAAACAACGGTACTATCCTGCCTCACCAGAAATCCAAAATAATATAAATGCAGAGTTAGATAAAATGTTGGAAGCAGGAGTTGTAGAGCCCTCAAGTAGTGCTTGGTCGTCTTCCGTTGTCATGGCAAACAAGAAAGATGGAGCCAACCGATTCTGCGATTTCCGTAAATTGAACAAAGCAACTAAAAAAGATGCGTATCCCCTTCCTTACATTTCGGCGACATTGGATAAACTCCGTGATGCCAAGTACATGTCATCACTTGACATAAAATCCGCTTTTTGATAGGTGCCAATAGAAGAAAGCCCTAAGCAGTACACTGCATTTACTGTTCCTAATCGCGGTCTTTTTCAATTTCGGAGGATGCCTTTTGGGCTCAGTAAAACTCGCCAGCGACATGGCAACGTCTGATTGACAAGGTCCTTTCAGGAAGTTTAGAGAGATACGTATTTGTGTATTTCGATAATGTAATTATAGTTACTCAGACGTTCGATGAACATAAGAGAGTCTTGGAAGAAGTATTGGAGAGGATATACCAAGCAAAGTTAATCATTAATTACGATAAATGTGAATTCTGCCGCTCAGAGCTCAAATATCTGAGATATGTAGTAGGTGAGCGAGCACTCCAAGTGACTTTACAACCATAATTCATCTCAAGAAGCGTTGGCGCTTGCATCTGGCAGGGATATAAGCTATCATCATGTGGTATAGCCTGTTTCAATAACAATTGCTAGTATCTAAGTAGATAAATAAAGTTTGTTTAGCGAACATAAGTTGGTTCCTACGTATACATCAGAAAAGGTGTGTATATCTAAGTATATAAATATAATTCATTTAATTAAGATAGGCTTATTTTCAAATATATAAATGAAATCAAATAAAATATATTGATATTTAAGTATGTAAATCGAGTTCATTTGACGAAAATACCTTAGTTACTAAATATGTCAGATCAAAATATATAGTTCATTCAACAAAAATACCTTAAGTTACTAAATAGAAATCAGATAAAAAAATATAGTTCATTTAACGAATAAGTTAGGCCGCACACTGCACAATCACCGACTGCAGTCGATTACTAAAAACTCACTTTGCTCGTTACACGCAATAGCTTTCGGTACCGCAAACTGCTATATTTTACATCAGTTCAGGAAGGCGTTGACGACTGGCAACTGACTGAATCGAGCCGACTGTTGTGCTCAGTCTGCATCAGCAACGTTAATATAAATCAGTTGATTGTTGCTGATCGCAGTCGCAGGAAGTATGTTTTGTTTAATGTTTGTTGAGTATTTTTGATAATAGAAATGGCGGTAAAGCAAAGTTTTTTCAGTCTATGTAACTGTTTTTGAGAACACTGTGAGTTTTTAATGAAAATCGAAACACAAATCAGACAGAAACCGATGCAATATACGCACATGCAACGATAATCAATCAGCAACTATTAAAAATCAGTCAGTCTGTGACAAATCAACAGACAAGTCTCCGACTGGACAATCAATTGAATCGGCAGTGTTCTCCCTAAGGTTGATGTCTAAATAGATAATTTAAATAAAGAGACTATATTGGTATCTAGATCTGTAAATAAACTTCATCTAGCGAAGATCGGTAGAATTCTAAATTTATCTTAAGTCAGAAATCTGATCATGAGCGTATGAATAGTCAGCTGAACACTGCTGGCAAGTAAAGGGATTTGATTATGCTGACTCTACGTAATCAGACGACGTAATCAAACAACTCCTCGTAGATAATTGCGATTGCTGTGCGTAATTGGTGTGCTCAGCTAAATGTCGTAGGTATATATGACCGCCTCCTAGGTAAGTGGGTTGTCCCACAGTAATTGTGCTCGTTCAGGTACTATAGGTGATTGGTATACTAATGTCACTTAATTATGGTGTTCCCACGCCCTTGCGTGGTCTCAGCCTGACGTTGTAGATGGATTGGCTGCATATGATGCATAAATATAGTCATCCCACAGAAGTGGGGCCTTTGTCGGGACTTCCGGGATGTGTGCTTCTCCGTTTTGTTTTTGGTTTTTTTTTATGCGAAATCGATCAAGTAAAAACTGAATCACTTGTACTAGACGTTTTTGGAAGTTTTCTTTAGTATTTGGAGGCGGCATATACTCATCTCCTTTCTCCAGCAATCTACTAGTGCTAAGTCGTCGTGCTGGGCTGCCGGACTTAATTTTGCTTCTAAGTGGAAAGTGGTAATGAGTTTTTTACTCTTTCGAGACCCGTACAAAATACGAGTCTACAGGCAATTCTCAACCTACCGCATATGAGCAGAGAAAATTAAAAAACAAGTACCGAGGTACTGTCAGTTTCTGGCCTAAAGCCTTCTATTGGCGATATTTATTTCACAACTTTTTGGCTCCTTTCTTGCTTTCTTTTTGTACTACTAATCGTGTTTCTTCACCATCCCAACTTAACCTTCTCGACCACACTTGACAACCTCCTTTTTAATCTTCTTCTTTCACGATTTCCTTTCCGAATTCCCGCCGTTAGCCGTCAAGTGTGTAACAATGTCACTAGCTGTCGGTGACCATAGCAATTGTAACGTCGGGTGCGTGAACGCAACGGGTAGTCAGGAGAAGTCCAGAGCGAAGTTCCACGACGTTGGTCAAAATATTTAGAACACTGATAATTTCACTTTATTAATGTTTTATTCACTACTTATCTCTATGGTACAATACTTTGAAGGATTCTCTGTATTAATTCAACTCTTGTAATGACGTTTGCGGAATGCCTAATTCCAAAGAACGACGAGGAATGGACAAACCTGGGTTTTCTTCAACACTTTCGGCTACAGCAGCAATTTCTCGGCTGTTCTTGAGCGACGTGCACGGGTTTTATTCTTCACATCACTAACTTGTCCCGACAGCTCGAATTTTTCTACCAATTTCTGTATTGCGATCCGACAAGGTGCTTCACGACGACCAAAAAATGTTCGAGTTTTACGAACCATCTCTGCCACATTTTCACCATTTTTATAGTGAATTTTAATAATTTCAATGCGTTGTTGAATCGTGTATCGTTCCATTTTTATTAATGGCGTAGTTGCTACTTGTCAAATGTAAAAAAATGACAGCTCCAAAAGTGACATCTACCGAAATAGCGGGCTAATTAAAATAACACCTCTTATTGGAAAACCCTTTACCACTCTGGACGCCACAGAAGAGAATCCTATTATATCAAAAATAATCTTTTTCAATAAAACAAATATAGGTTCTAACGTATTTGAGGAAAATTCTGCATTTGCAACATAAAGATTGTGACGGATGCTCTTTATCATCCCAGTGATGTATTTATCCTTAAAAAGCAAAAAACCACTGCTAAATCAATTTCATCAAAAATGTGACTCATGCTCTTTATGAAATCAGCGATTCAACTAATCTCTACGTTGATAAATTTGAGACTTTCTTCTATAGATGTTGACAGAACCTTGACCTTCAGGTAACCCCCCACATACACAGCAACCCCTCCACCCACCCTTTCAAAGCGATCATTCCTAAACAGCCAGAAACCCGGTATGGAAACCATGGATGAGGGTATATGCTCCCGAAGCCAGGTTTCCAAGACCAGCAACACATGCACGTCACTATTTCGGGAAACTTTACGAAATGTATCAATCTTATTCCATACGCTTTTGGCATTGACTGAACATATGTTCAGACCATTCCTCTGTTTACCCATTGTTCAGGCAGCAGATACATAATATATGTACATACATACAACAACGCATTTAATGTTCATTCATTAATTTCCATATAATTCTAACTTACTTAGTCGTAATATAATTTGTTCAATTTCTTGCATTGTTGCATTTATTCAATTGAAAGTTCACAACAATTTTGTATACTCAGCAATTATAAAAAATTCCATAAATCTGCTGCATCTTGCAGCAACTGAGAACAACTGCGGTACAGTCTGGGATATTCTTCTGTCACGCTACGAGAATAAACGGTTGTTATGTACAGCACTTCTCAATAGATTCTTAACGCAACCAAATCTTCAATATGAATCAGCTGGATTGATTGATTTGAAAGTTTGATAAAGATACACGTTCACTGTATGAGCAATCCTTGGAATCACCAATAGAACTACCCACCATTAATCAGCTATTGAAATTCTTGAAGCTGGGATTTCAAACATTGGGGGCATGGTAAGAGGCAGACATATGTACATCTGGGCATGATCGTCGTGTAATACAGAAATCATTCACAAATAATCCAAGAACAGCAACCCTAACCTAGGCAAAAGTCAGCATTTGCGTCATATGCAAGAAAAATCACCCTTTGTACTGGTGTAAAGAATTTTATTGCAACATTCAACAAATTGTTGCAGTATTTAAAAAAAAAGCACAATTTGTGTATTAACTGCATGAAAGAAGGCGTTACACGCTGCACTTCGAAAAACAACTGTGCAAAATGATATAACAGCGATACAAGTCCAGTCTGACCAATTTGCATGGTCAAGTCCACAACGTAATCCAACAAGCAACAAGGATACGACCTCCTGTGCAGAGTGATATCACTGCACTTCACACAGCAACCAGCGACATAGTAGCTGAGAAGATAATCGTAGCTGCCCGCATTAATCAACTTATGTACTGTTAGAAACACCTTTAATATAAGTGGTCAACCAAGAAGGAGCGGTAGTACAGTGTCTTGATTCTGGGTCGCAGCTAAACTTTATAACGGAAGATCTAGTAAAGAAACTGGATGTCAGACAAATTAAATAATCAATGTACATCAGTAGCAAAAGGCACAAAATCGCGCAAACGGGCTTTTACGTTCACGAGTAAACAATTTCTCAACTCGTTTGGAAGCACAATATCCAACTAGCAGATCTAGAGTTCAACAGGCCTGATCGGATTGAGTTTTTAATAGGTGCTGAGCTTTTTTATGAACTATTGTCAATTGGACAGATTGAGCTTGGTCTAAACCTACTGACATTGCAAAACACTGCGTTTGGATGGATTTTTTTAGGAGCGATCCGAGGAAAGAGACCTGTCGCTAAACATGTGGCATTTGCAGTGAAAGTAAAAAACAGAAGATCTCTTGAAGAGGTTTTGGAAACTAGACGAAATTAATTCTTCGGATGAATGCTCAAACCTAAAAGTAACAGAACAGAAATGCCCAAACCACTTCAATCAGAACGTCAGAAGAACCAGAGAAGGAAGATTCATCGTGAAATTTCCATTTTTAAACGATTACGAGAAACTAGGAGAATCAAGGGACATCGCATTAAAAAGATTTCTGTCGCTGGAACAAAAATTCAGCTGACACCCTACAATAGGGGGTCGCGGTACGTTGAATTCATGAACGAATACGACAGACTTGCACATAAAGGAAGTGAACCCTTCTGAGATCGCCAAGCAGCATTATTTCTTACCACACCATTGTGTGCTAAAGCCTGACAACAAAAACTTCATCTAATTTGTCGTTAAATGATATCCTATACAAGGGTCCCACTACCCAAGATGAATTATTTTCAATTCTTATCCAATTCAGACTGCCCAGGTTCGTTTTCACAACTGATACCGAAAAGATTTATCGGAAAGCTCTACTTGATGACAACGATCAAAACTACCAGCTGATTTTTTGGAGGAACAATCCAGAAAAACCTTTGAGAATATTCAGACTGCACAGCTACATACGGATTACCTTCAGGTCCATTTCTGACAAGAAAATGCCTGCAGTCTTTAGCAGACACGGAGAGAGAACGGTTCCCATTTGGCGCAAAAGTGTTGCAAAGGTCCTTTTACGTCGACGATGTAATGACCGGATCTAACAGCTTATCTTAAACCAAGGAAATGCAACGACAATTAAAGAATTTACTTCAATCGGCGGGTTTCAATCTGCGAAAATGGTGTTCAAATCACGCACAAATACTTAAAACATTCCAAGAGATGACATTGCGCTAAAGTTTAACTTTATTGAAGAGTCGGAAGAACACATTAAAACGCTTGGTCTGACCTGGCTACCAAAAATGGATGCCTTTGCAATAAAAACAGCCTGCAAGACACTAAACGGATTATCAAGCGAACTATATTGTCTAACATTGCACACAAGATTTTCGTACAGAAATTATGGTCGCTGAAGGTGCACTGGTATGCAGCCATACTCACTGTAATGCATAATACAAGCTGGCTTAAGTTTCGAGAAGGTATAAAGCAACTGAGTGATATCAACATTCCAAGACATGTTGCCTCAAATGAAGAACCCAGTTCAGTACATGTGTTCTCCAACGCACCTGAACGAGCTTTTGGAGATGCAATTTATGTCAGATCAGTATCGCAAGACGGGATAGTTAAAGTACGATTGTTATGTGCGAAGTCCAAAGTGGCTACCATAAAAACTACAACACTACCTCGAATAGTCAAAAGAAGACAGATTCAGAAAATGTTCTCGCGTGGATTAATTCAGAGTCTTCTTCATTTCATGCTTTCGTCGCCAATAGAGTAGCTTCCATTCAGAGACAAACGAATGCAGAGCAATGGCGAAATGTGAAATCCAGTGAAAACCCTGCAGATCTCGTGCGTGGAATACCTCAAGAGAAATTGAAGAACTCCAATATTTGGTTTTATGGCCTACCATTTTTACATGGTTCAGACAGACCGGATTTGGCCATCTATTCCAAAGTCAACACTGATGTGGAAAAGGAAAAATCTAAGGTCGTGTAAACCGCTTCAAGAGAATACTCACCATTCAGCAGTGCCCTCAAGCACGGAAATTCAATCAGCAGAAGGCTTCATGGATGATATCAAGCAACTAAATCGATTAGGAACAACAGTAGTTCCTTAAATAGCCTCGCAACCCTCATTGACGAGAAAGATATGATACGAGTAGGAGGAAGACTAGAACAATCAAATCTATCGTACTTGCAAAACATCCAATATTGCCGCTTTGTGCTCACCTAGTCACCAAGCTACAATAACAGACAAAAATCAGCGGAGCGAGCTCCGTGACATCATACACTCAAATAAAAGATTACTTCAATGTGCCAAGGAAAGAGTAAAGAGTCCCATTTCATCCCACCACGTGCCCCACATTTTGGTGGCTTATGGGAAGCTGCAGTAAAATCAACCAAATCCTTATTATACAGGGGTGTCGCTGCAGCTTCTCTGACATATAAAGAGTTAACTACAGTCATATCTGAGATCGAAGCCATCATGAATTCCAGGCCAATAACCGCGTTATCATTCAACCCGAATGATGTGACAGCATTAACACTCGGACATTTTCTCGTAAAGGAGCCTCTGACTTCAAATTCAAGTACACAATAAGTTGGTCCAGCGAGAATTTGGAAAATGGTTTCGGATACAAGGCACGAATTCTGGCGTCGATGGTCTCACGAATACTTATGTGAACTGCAGTAAAGACACAAATGGAAGCAACAAGCCGTGAATGCTTGCCCTAGTAGGATTACAAAGAGGATAATTTGCCTCCCCTCAAAAGGATTACCCAGGCAATTCGGGGAAAGGACGGCTTGGTTCGAGTTGCTGTTGTACGAGCGAATCTAACAGGGGAAAGGTTTCCGAGATGCAGAGCTGACAAAGATGCAGGTCCAGGAACTACCAAAAGGTCACGACGCTCGACAAGCTTTACACTACACTCCTATTCACGTGCCTCATATTGTCGATTCTAGGAAATTCACCAGTAGAAATATCACCGTTTACATCCCAGCCAGGCATCTATTTCGAAAACTTGGGATCTACCCATTTGATCTCTAATGAGTGGAATCTAGGGCTGAGACAACTTACAACTAGTTAAGAAAATCTCTATATTAACCCGGATCACTTTTTCAAAGCTCTTTAACTTTTTATTCAACCAAACAAAGCTATCATTGCGAAGAATTTATGTGGCATAATACAGCAAGAGAGAGAGAGAATGTATAGAGCTCTCTATTCGAGGGCCATTAGCTTGTATTAATTGGACCGTTTTTTTGTGAATTTTTCACATCTAGATGTAAGTTGTCTCAGCTAGTGGTATACTACGGCATGGACAATTATTCGAAGGAATTCAACAGCATCAGTAATGGCGTAAATCAACTACAAAAGACCTGTTATAGCTCAACAGACACATTCTACTGCTCTCTGATTTTGAAGCAATTCACCATCCTACAGGATGAATTGATCAGCAATAACGAACTACTCCTATCAAATCCAAGGAAACGCACTGCTAAAGCCACGTTGGATATAGTATGGGATGTAGCCAAATCCTCATTTGGTCCTTGACTCTGAATATGCAGAAAAGATGGCATCTACTATTAAAATATAAGAAACAGCGAGGTGTAGATTTTAGGCTACGTCAAATAATCAATAACATCAACAACATCACAGAAGAGCTTCATCAACAAGGAATAGTGCAGCTATTTATGTTATCAGCCATATAGTTAACGTTAATGATATCAGCTTACTGACGCGTACAAGCTACTATGCTAGACGTGATGTAGACACACATCACGGCAAGATAAATCCTCAGTTGCTTTCTCCGAGACAGTTAAGAAAGAAATAATTACGATAAAGGACCATTGCGACTCTAAGGCTGCCAGGGATTCGGGAAACTTTGACTCACTTTGCCACTGTTTGCATATGAACAATTCGAACTGTTTCGCATTATTCCTGTGCCAGTGGCAATCAATAACACCTTCATGGCTATCAAACCTTCGGCTGATTTCATAGTAATTAACCAGCATTGAGACCAATACTACCCGCGTAGCGAACAAGAATTAGCCACATCTAAAGCATTGAAAGCTTACATGTGTAAAAAAAAGCATCCTATATACAGAAAGAGAGCCCACATCAGCGCCTGTAAAACGAGTTTAAAAAATCAGGTAAAACCTTAACTGAACTATCAAGTAATGGAGACTGAAACCAGTCCAAGTGGATACAATTATTTAATCCTAACCAATGGATTTACTTATTAAAAGAAAAAACATCAAGAAATGTGGTATGCCAAAAAACTGTATCAAGGCAGATGCTTGAAGGATCTGGAATTCTGAAAATGCAGGGCTTGCGCAATAAAGCAAGAGCTCATTACTATGCAAGCCCACAATGTCTCCCGCGCGTGATGCAAACATCACATCTGCCAACGGAGAATTTGGGAGATCTCATTTCATCAAAGCGCTTGAAGGAAATGCAGCACTGTCCTATACACTATCAAGCTCAGTCGGATAAGCCATTGCCTTCTTTATTACAGGCCGTGGCGATATAAAATGTACATGTATGAGAAACGTGCTGTTTGAAAGCTTTTAGCATTACGCATTATGGAAAAACAAACACGCTTCATGTTTAAAAATTTATGTAAAATAAACAACGCTTCTGGTGACGATAATTCTAACGCCTATTTATAGGTCAAAATGTTTACTTTTAAGGAAAAATACGTAATTGTAATTATTCGAACAAAATTACGAAGTGTTTCTGCATTTTCCTAAACTCTACCCAATTCCCTGTGAAATGAGAGTAAAATTTTCGCTCAAGACGAAAGTTAGTTTTTTAAACTTGAATCCTATTTCCCCTGCAAATCATGAATATAGTTTTCTAATGAATGACAACATCAAATGCATAATAATAAAACTTAGGAATTTAATATAATAATCCAATTTCATTCAATTACATTTCATTTGTTTATTAGACTTAATAAAAATATCAATTTTGCGTTTTTTGATCTCAAATTTGTCATTCTCTAATTTTGAAAAGTTATTTAGAAGTATATTTGAAAATGTTGAGAATATGATATTATATAACTTTCCAATACAATTACCACACATAGCGCAAATATCACAATTAATATTAAAGTTATTTACAAGTAAAGATTCATAAGATAATTTACATAATATATCTTTATGGTTACTACATGACAAAAATTCGTATTTTTTATAAGATATAATTTTGTCAAAAATAGCATTCATATGGTATAAAATATCTATAATAATTTTGTCAAAAATATCATTCATATGGTATAAAATATCTATAACTTCCTCGGTAGGTACTATAAGGCCTCCTCTTTGCAGTAAATCAAAATAATCATCTTGCATTGAACCTCCTTTACTTGAAACAAAAATGGCTCTGCAATGCTCACAATCAATTTTTCTTGCAATTGAATATGCAGCGTAGCCTGAAACATATGCGTTAGCTGATTCATCAACTTTGCAATCACTCAAATAGTTTGTAGACAAAATTTCTTGAAAGTTCTCAATATTTCCCCTTTCCCAAATAAATAGCACATCATCTCATTTTAAAGCGGAAGTAATTTTTAGAAGATTTGTTATTCTTAGCTTCTTCTCAGACTCGGCAACTTCTTGATATGAAACTTAATAATGGCAACCGGATAATTTTCTATATTGACCGAATCTTCGCTCCAATTTATCCGTTTGGAATTTTCCTGGAAGAAAGTACTTAATTTCATAATATTTGAATGAGTCTTCTATCAATTGAATTAATACCGTTGTATGTAGTTTGAATAATCGCCGCTGAAGTGTCTTTAGTTAAACCGTCATTTGTATTTTCTATTGAATGCCACTTTTTTACCCAAATTAGAAAATCGCGTAAGTATTTGACACTATTGTAGTGGCATGAAAGTTTTACTTCAGTTTCATATTTTAAGTTTAAAATTCGCGCCAAGATTAGAATTAAAAATATATCTATTTGCAACAATGCAAATGCTGCGCCACCTTCAGTAATGAATTTTATGAACTGCATGAATATACCAAAAAAGAAAGAAAAGATCCGGTTGTCATTCTAATCTCGCTCAAGTAGTCAGTCACGCGTAGAGATCAAAAATATTTTAAAACAATCACTTCTTTTTACTACATTGAGTACAAGCTTATGTTTAATTATAAGCAATAGAATTAATTTTGTTTAACCTGGAATAAAAATAGTGTTTAGTGATAATATAAAACTTAGACGAATTGATTTTTATTTATCACATTGGTTTTTTAAGGTTAAAGGCAAAATAGAAAACGAGGCTATTTCTTTTTGCATAAAAGCCTTAACCCAACAAATGGTGACCCCGAGCAAGTAACTCAACACGTGCAATAAAATTAAAGTGAAATTGTTTGCGATATTCGACAATAAAGTGCACAGAAATATTTACATAGCACAAATTTAAAAAAAAAATCGAGTCTAGAGCATTTGGATGACTTAATATCAGCAGCAGAAATCCACATCAATCAAAGAAGCCGATGCATTAATTTTCATTATCACCCGCAAAATCATATTCATCAGGCGTGGCCCCAGCAGATCGAGCAGAAATTTCATAAATAATCATCAGTGTGTCTTTTGGGAAAAATACTCGGACACGTGCATCATCTATCTCTACCAATGCACATATTGAAGGAAAACTAAAGCTTTCAGGATAAGATATTGGGCAAGATTTTTCTAATATAACTATAACAATTGAATATTTTTTTTTTTTTTTGTTGTTGTTTAATTAAATTCTTTTGAACTTTTTAGCTACATAATACTGTTTGGCTAATTAGTATATTGCAAATTGAATATTTAACATAGAGGCACAAATAAAAACATAGGTACACGTAGAATAAATGCATTTTACAAAGGCAAGAGTACGCTAGCATGTAAGAAAAAGCATAAAATTTCATTTCAGCTCTTTTACACGTAAGAACATATATTGAACATTTATTTTTGGCTTAAAGTATTCTTAAATTTCTTTCTTTGAAGTGAATTTAGTAGAATAGTTAGAAAAATTTATCTTTAGGCATATAAGAACATATTTACAGAGTTTTGATCCGCAGAATAAGTAGTGATTTATTATAATTCATTTTAAAAAAACTTCCGTAGTGTCAGAAAAGAAGTGATTGGAATTGACATACCGAAATTAACGTTACATAAAAAAAATTAAATACTCGCCTGGATATAAAGATTAGAGAAAAAGTGATTTTTTATACCACGGTATTGCACTCGGCTATTATAGACTACTTACGGTTTAAATGTTTTAAATTCCGGTAAAGCGAAAAACAGTTTTTATTGAAAGATATTTATCAGCGTATATCAAAATGCCAGAAAACGAAACAAGTACTGCTCCGGTAGAAAATAAAGATGAACGTACGCAAGAACAAAAAATAGTGCAGAGTACAGAAGCTATATCGCGAGTTAAAATGCCCAACTTTTGTCATAGCAGCCCGACGACATGGTTTGCATTAGTAGAATCTACTTTTATAATAAATACCATTAAAAGTGATGATTTGAGATATCTTCACGTATTAACTGCTTTGCCGGAAGATATATTAATGTCGATCACCGATGTAATTAACACCCCTCCTAAAAATAATAAGTACGAAACTATTAAAATCACAGTAATTACCAGACATACTGAAAGCGAAAATAAAAGGATTAGGAAATTGTTAGATGGTGTTGCGATAGGTGATAATACACCTTCCCAATACTATAGAAGACTACAAACATTAGCGGGAGGTTCCCAAGCCTTGAATGAGGGTCTTTTAAAACAAATTTGGTTGAACGGCCTACCTAATCACATTAATTCAATCTTAGCAGCCACCACCGAATCAGACATTGGAAATTTATTAAATACTGCTGATAAGATACATGAAGTAGGACAATCCTCAATAATAGCATCCTGCCAAAGTCAACCTGAAAACTCATTAGTTAGCAAATTAGAGGCGATCGAAAAGAAATTACATTCGTTATCAGTAATTTCTGAAAATAGAAATGGCTACAGACATCGATCGAAAAACAGATCATTTAATAATAATACTCAGCAGGCACGTAGTAATTCGCGCAATCGTCCCCATTACAGTGGTTATCGTAATGCAATGTGTTATTTCCATCATCGCTTCGGGGAGCAATCAAGAAAATGCCATAAGCCGTGCAATTTTCAAAATTCAAAAGAAAACTCCCAAAATAATTCCGCAAAAAACTAAAGGTTGCTACTGACGAAGCGGCCATCAGCCAGCAACCTGCTTCCCGCCGCTTATTCATCAAGTGTAGAAACACTAAACTTACGTTCCTCATAGATACAGGAGCAGACGTATCCGTTGTTCCATTAACAATTTTCCCACGAGATAAAAGAGATCATGATAACTGTTTGTCTGCTGCTAATGGATCCACCATTCGGACATACGGCTCCCAACTTCTTAAGCTAGATCTTGGTCTTCGTAGAAATTTTTCTCACGCATTTACTATAGCGTCAGTAAACCGCCCAATAATAGGAGCAGATTTCCTGTATAATTTTAATCTTTTAGTCGATGTAAAAGAGAAACGCTTACTAGATAACACAACGTCATTAAAAGTATACACCGGCATAGCTTTAGTTGACACTCCAACTCCAAAATTGTTTGAGATTAACAGCAACTACTCTGATATAGTGAAATTATTTCCAAGTCTCACAGCCCCGCCAAATTATAATTTACCGATTAAACACACGGTTATGCATTATATTAAGACTAAAGGCGAGCTCCCATTTTCAAGACCGCGTCGTCTAAATAAAATGAAATTCGATTTAGCGAAGCATGAATTCGAGCATATGCTAGCGTTAGGTATATGTCGACCATCCTCATCTCCAGTGGCTTCCCCTTTACACTTAGTTAAAAAGAAAGACGATAATGATTGGAGACCTTGCGGAGATTTTCGTCGACTAAACTCATGTACAGTACCCGACCGATATCCTATCCCGCACCTGCAGGATTTTACCTTGCACCTGAGCGGATGTACTATATTTACAAAAATCGATCTCGTCAAAGCCTTCCACCACATTCCAGTGGCAGAACAAGATATTCACAAGACAGCCTTAACAACCCCGTTCGGTTTATTCGAGTTTTGTAGGATGCCTTTTGGCTTAAGAAATGCCGCCCAGACCTTTCAAAGGTTTATTAACGAAATATTAAAAGGCTTAAATTTCGCATACGCATATATCGACGACATATTAGTCGCAAGTCGCTCTGAGAAGGAACATAAAGAACACTTAAAAATATTATTTCAGCGACTAACGGACTACGACGTTAAAGTAAAATTATCAAAATGTGTTTTCGGTTCAGAAAACCTGACATTTTTAGGACATTCAATAACTAAAGATGGTATCTTACCCTGTAAAGACCGTGTCAAAACAATTATTTCATTGCAGCATCCGAAGTCGATCAAAGAAACGCAACAATTCCTCGGAATGATCAATTTTTACAACAGATTTATTCCACGACTAGCGGAAATGTTAGCTCCGATCTATTCTCACATAGCTCAATTACATAAAATCAAGAAGGCGAAGAATTTTATATGGCCAACAGAATGCAATATCGGTTTCGAGAAAGCAAAAACCGCTTTAGCCTCTGCTACGTTGTTAGCCCACCCATTTGACGATGCAAAATACAGCATTGCAACTGACGGCTCCAACATAGCAGTAGGTGGAGTCTTACAGCACTACGATACAAATAGACTATGCTGGATACCGCTAGCTTTCTTTTCAAGAAAGTTACAACCCGCCGAAACACGCTACTCTGCTTTTGACAGAGAATTGCTAGCTATATATCTAGCATTAAAGCATTTCAAGCATTTGGTTGAGGGACGAGAGATCACAATATACACCGATCATAAACCCCTAACTATGGCAATTACATCCAAAACAGATCGTAGTCCGCGGCAAACGCGACATTTAGAATACATTGCCCAATACACAAATGATATTCGGCACATTGCTGGTAAAGATAACGTTGTAGCTGATTTTTTGTCCCGAGCAAGCTTCAACGAATCATCCAGTGTAGAATTTACAGGAATCGATATCGAACGATTATCTGAATTGCAACAGAATGATGATGAACTTAATTCATTACTTCATAGTACTAGTAACGCAAAATGGAAACTCAGTCTCATAGATATAACTAATTCTAACAGAAAAATTTGGTGCGAAACTTCTGAAAGGAAACATCGTCCTTACTTACCTAGAGAACTAAGGTATTCGGTTTTTCAAACGCTTCACGGAATTTCTCATCCAGGTATTCGCGCAAGTAGAAAACTCTTGGCTGCAAGATATTTCTGGCCAGGAATGAACGTCGATGCAGAATATGGGGCAAAAACATGTATAAACTGCCAGAGAGCAAAAGTTATTCGGCATACGAAGCCCCCGGTGGAACAATTTCAAATACCATCAGGTAGATTCGATCACATCCATATGGATTTGGTTGGTCCTTTACCGCCATCAAATAACTATGCCTACATCCTTACAATAATAGATCGCTTTACACGCTGGCCTGAAGCATATCCGTTGAAAGACAGCACAGCGTTAGAAGTTGCAAAAAAAATTGTGCAGGAATACATTCCCAGATTCGGCTGCCCCTTAGAGATCACTACAGATCAGGGAGTGCAGTTCGAATCAAAATTGTTTTTGGAGCTTTCGAAAATCCTTGGATCACATAGAATCAGAACCACTACATACCACCCACAAAGTAATGGTATGATAGAGAGAATTCATCGCCAGTTAAAAGATTCGCTGAAAGCCCGAGCAAACTGTACCAACTGGAGCGACGAAATTCCTTTCGTTCTGTTAGGCATGCGAACCGCAGTCAAAGAAGACCTAAAAACATCAGCAGCAGAATTAGTTTATGGTCAACCTTTAAAAATACCAGGAGAAGTATTCGTGCAAGCACCAAATAACGAAGTAACAGATCCAGCAAGCCTTCTACCTTCTCTAAAAAATCGGATGAGAAACCTACAGTTCACTACGCCGAGACCGAGTTCAAACGCTCACTGTTATATACCACCAGATCTAGGTGAATGTGAATACGTTTTTATTAGAGTCGACAAAACTAGAGTAGGATTAGATCCACCGTATGAATGCCCTTTCAGAATAATACGCCGATTCCGAAAATCATTCATTATCGACATGAAAGGCAAGAATCAGTGTATATCGGTAGATCGATTAAAACCGGCACATATATCTTCAATATAAATAATTAATAGCAAAACCAGGTCGTTGGCCACTATGTTTAAAGTTTTTGTTCAACTAAAATATACCCAGCATCACTCACCTTTTCTCGGAGGGGGGTGATGTAGTGGCATGAAAGTTTTACTTCAGTTTCATATTTTAAGTTTAAAATTCGCGCCAAGATTAGAATTAAAAATATATCTATTTGCAACAATGCAAATGCTGCGCCACCTTCAGTAATGAATTTTATGAACTGCATGAATATACCAAAAAAGAAAGAAAAGATCCGGTTGTCATTCTAATCTCGCTCAAGTAGTCAGTCACGCGTAGAGATCAAAAATATTTTAAAACAATCACTTCTTTTTACTACATTGAGTACAAGCTTATGTTTAATTATAAGCAATAGAATTAATTTTGTTTAACCTGGAATAAAAATAGTGTTTAGTGATAATATAAAACTTAGACGAATTGATTTTTATTTATCACATTGGTTTTTTAAGGTTAAAGGCAAAATAGAAAACGAGGCTATTTCTTTTTGCATAAAAGCCTTAACCCAACACTATCATCTTCTACTCCATATATGGCGCCATTGTCTTATCTCTTCTAATATACCCTTTTAATAACGATTTGTTGTTCACATTATTCCACCATCTTTGGATTATAATTAAAAAAATCTTTAGTCCCTTCATATTCTTTTTTAACGGATGTAGAAGCAGCATTGAAGGCTGCAATAGTAGTATCATGGTCGTTACCCGTAATAAGAATCTTTATTTTAGTCGCTATTCAAATAAATCTCCGAATCTAGTCGCAACCCAGAATAAGAAAAATTTATTTTAATTGTCAACCAAACAAAGTGTTAGACTGTTAATAAAAATTCACAACACTAGGAAATACCACTAAAAAATTATCAAGTCACTCACTGCACTGCCAAACTGAAAAAGAGATCGAGTCAAGTTAAATTGCTGTTTATATAGCCATGGTTTGCACACGGCACCAAAGAACGGTAGTCCAAGGCGCATGGCAACTATAATTGGCATAGTAACAATAACCTACCATAGCAACAATAATCCAGCATAGCAACTGCAACTCATCATGTGTCTATGCAGTGTTACCATTTTATTCATTGCTCTATCAAGCTATTTTTGCTAAATATATTTAAATGGTATACAATGACTTTCGCTTTGTTAAATATAGGTAATTACTTGCAACGAAAACAAATTAATTTGTATAGTATATCGAATAAGATTGCGAATAATATTTACTTCCTCAAACTTGATTCATGTTAATAGGGAAATTTGATTGAATCATGGAATTTGTGTTAGATTCGATGTCTCTAGTGCAATGTAGATGGCACTATTTTCGTTCCACTACGTATTTTCCTTCCATTTTATCGTAAAATGTGGTTCATTTTCACAGTTGTCACCACTGTGCGAGTTAATTGTGTTTGACGTACAGCTGAGCTGATGGTTGGTGTTTACATGTACATCTAGAACATAATTAATTAGGTAAGATGATTTATAACTTATTAAAATATCTGGTTCTTGGTGGTATCTTTTGTTGCAGAATCCACGCGGGATATTATGCTGATTACTGCCGCTCAGCATAGCAGAGGATTGTATATAGAACCGACAAGCGTTGGTTCCTAGGAGGATGTCGTTCTTATTGTGCATTTGTAAAATATCGAGATATCAAAATAAAGATACCATCATGAATATAGTAGAGATTTCTTTTTCCTGCAACTAGTTTGCTTCATATTTGCGATTTTAGATGTTGTGCAATGTTCTATATAAGCTTGAATTTTTAATTTGTTCTTTTATTTGAGTGAATTCTTTTTAACTTGATTTCCGAATTGAAAGCAATTCAGAATCAGCAAAGAAAAATTCGAGGAGTTTCTGCTCTGCCAGAGGATGTTATTTCCTGTTTGGAACACATGGAAAACATTTACTACTGCCTGAACATTTTGTAGTTCTGTATTGGAGGCATACATGGGTTTTTTATTTAATCTGCAAGCCTGCTTTATTGTTAAGTTTTTTTCATTAATGTGTAATGCTCGAATATGTGCAATCAAACCTATATCTTGTCTGTTTAGGCAGTTATTCCGAATATTTTTGAAAATATGTACGGTATCACAAAAAGATGTATTTCTGAAGAGCTGCTGTCTGGGTTTACAAATTTATAACTTTTATCGGGTGCAAAACAAGAAAACATATTTTGATTAATTCTGTTGTTATCTGTGATAAGTACTATAACCTGTAAACTACAACTTTGAACCAAGGTTATTATTTGTTTCGTGTATTCAAATAAATTTTTCCCTGTAGGTTTATTAACTGGTATTAACGCGACTACTTCATTCATTTTACCAAACGCTGAAGAGATCATGAAAGTCAGTATAGTCTTGACAACGTCTTCGACATTGTTCGCATAGCCACTTATAGATTTTGATTTATATGTTACTTGGGACTTGATATATATTTCGTCAATTTGCGGATTAACTTTCTTTTCGAGAAACTGAAATTTTGTAAAACTTGTGTTAGGTAATGCTTGTTATTTTTATTGTTAATAGGTTCAATGTTTTGTAAACTTGATATTTTATGCAAAGTTCTCTTATGCGGTAAAATTATGACATTCATTTCACGTATTATTTCATATGTAACTGGAGATTGTATGTAAATATATAAACGCCGTTAAGATGGTCTCAGGAGAATACAGTTTCTTCTTAGATTGCATTAGCTTTAGTTGGTCATATATGAAAATAATATTATGTTTATATTTTTGATCGGGATCTTCAAATTCTAAAAAATCAGTAGCCTTTTGTAAATTCTTTTTACATACTTCGAGATGGTACGAAAATCTGTTATTAAATGCTTCAAATTCTGCTTTTAAGAATTTATCCAACATTTTTTGAATTTGGGACCAATAAATTATGTTTGAATCTACATCGATCTTATGTGTTACGTCTACAGAATTACAGAAAAATTCCACCTTAAAATCAGAATCTATAACAACATATTTAATAATGTCTTTTTGAATTTCTGCAATTTCATGTTGAACTTTTATATGCAACAATCTATTTTCTCCAATACGTTTTCTTACAGATGGATCAGAGCGTTTTTTTATTAGAGTTTTTGAAAGATATGACGGAAACCCAGGGAAAATACTGGGCACTGCTTCTTCTAATAACTGAGGGTGTTTTAACGGAACACTCAAAGCTCCACGTTGATTGTCTACTTTAATATGGGTTGCATTTACATTCACTTTCCCAGGAATAACGTTAATCCATTTATCCCGATTATCTTCACTTTTTGGAAGTGAAAACTGATAAAGAGCCTTCGATTTTAATAGAATTTTTATAATTCGAAGTGCAACCCCGAATGCAACATGCACTGGGCATTTTTTAGAAAATTTTTATAACAGCTTATTGATGAAATTGTTTTTCTTGACCTAAAAATGAAATGACTACCTTCAAGTACTTCTAAGGTAAGAAAACGTTCACTTACCAAAATCAACAATATCATTAATCCGTTTCCGTTTATTCATCTCTGACAAAATCAAAAAACGTAACCTCCATACAGCATAATAAAACAACACCACAAGCTAGGCTAGGCCTGTTTTGATTTGAATTGTAAAAAGCTATGCAATTAAGCACAATAAAAATAAATAAAATAGTTCCATTTGAAAGTTTTTTTCTCTTTCTCTTTTCGCTTCTAAACAAGTTTTCAAAATTAGAGAATGACAAATTGGAAGAAACGTAAAATATGATATTTTTATCAAGTCTAACAAACAAATGAAATGTAATTGAATGAAATTGCATTATTATATTAAATTCCTAAGTTTTATTATTATGCATTTGATGTTGTCATTCATTAGAAAACTATATTCATGATTTGCAGGGGAAATAGACTTCAAGTTTAAAAAACTAACTTTCGTCTTGAGCGAAAGTTTTACTTCATCTCACAGCGAATTGGGTAGAGTTTAGGAAAATGCAGAAACACTCCGTAATTTTGTTCAAATAATTACAATTACGTATTTTTCCCTAAAAGTAAACATTTTGACCTATAAATAGGCGTTAGAATTATCGTCACCAGAAGCGTTGTTTATTTTATATAAATTTTTAAACATGAAACATGTTTGTTTTTCCATAATGCGCAATGCTAAAAGCTTTCAAACAGCACGTTTCTCATACATATGCAAGTAAAGAAAAGTTTTAGCGCCACGGTCTGTAATAAAGAAGGCAATGGATAAGCTCAAAAAATTAAGCGTGGGTATTGGCGAACTACGAAGAAATCAACATTTACCAAACAAAATCAAGCCAGTTGATGTTCATCAATTCACTTTGGCTACACAGTACTTATCATTGGACTACTTATTGTCGCCTGCTTGATATACGAAGAACAAAAGAGTTCCTTCGCAATACAAACAGCCATGATGCGTATTAGAGCCCTCACACCGTTCATAGCACCCATCGCTCTACCCGTAATAATAATTATCATTACCCCCGTCTGTACCTTCAAGAGACAAGATAAAAAGCGTTACAAAGAATGGCACAACAGCATCAACAGCACCCAGTAGAACAGGTTTAACGCTACCAAAATACAACGTAAACAGAACCCATAATCTATGAAATTGAACTAGAATCCGAAAATAAAGAAAAAGAGTAATTGAAAATATTAATAGAAAAAAAAAAAGAAGAAGAGAACAATATTAACAACATTATGCCTTTGCTCCGGGGCTCGCTGCCTTGAATCGTTGCAGTTGCTCCATGTTGGTTACTTTGTTAGCTGAATCGTTCTTTTCATTCTTGCATAAACAAAGCCGCTTCTTGTACTCACAGATTCTAAAAGAATGCTGACAAAAATTCAGATTTTTCACGAGCGCATGCAAAACGCACAATTATAGGCATGTTATGATTATGATGCATTACATTATCATCTATTACTGCAGCCATTTCTTTTTATTTGGCTTCACTTTCGGTAACTCTTCAATCGCGCTGATGCGTGTGAATAAAGGCATGATAACTCCTTTTAAGTTAAAGGAGGGCCTTTCCTCGAACACTTCAAGAGCACTATTGAAAAATTTCATCAGTCGGGCTTTCAGTTAAGAATTAGTAATGTCCAGTTCCCCCCGTACGTTTTTGTTCCTCTCTGGTGTTAGTTTTACGCACATTACATGTTTGTATAGGTGTAATACTCTCAGAGTTGCTCCTCACTTTCTCCTTTTGTGCTTTGCTAGAGAGCCACCAACGTAAATATTTAATCGTAAACCGAAAATTAATCAACCACAAATTAGTCGCAGGTATCATGTATAGAAACTGAACTAACAAATTAAATAAACACAAAAACTGCTTAAAATTGCGAAAAAAAAAACAACTACAACACGGAGCGAAACACGTCTACGTCTACTCTGTATCGATGTCAGAAGGTAACACAACAGTTGATGGTGATCATTTGATGAGCTTGATAGTTGTGAAATAAATTTAATTGTTAATTAGCAAAGTTTGCGACCAATTAATCGCTGTCGGCTTAAAAATTATAAATTTAAAAGAGGGTTGCGGCTGTGTGTTTGGCTAACAAAATGCTTTCATTTTATATACATATTACTTTAAATTATCGACCCATATTTTTTCAGCCGGCTCTCGGACTAAGAGGTGAAGGCCACTAAACAGATTAGTTATACGAAGAACTCGCATTCACAAACAATTAAAAGAAATCACCTAGAATCTGCAGGTGCAAAATGTTCAATCAATTCAACCCATTCTACTTCCTTCTTCTGTTCAATATATTAATTATATACATACCCTTCACGCTCTTTAACATTTTAAATTTTCTCACAATGTTAATTGTTTCCCATTTGCTAGATCTAGGTTTTAAGTTTTCCCATTTTATTATTACATTTTGCCAATGTTCTTAAAATACTTTTAATTTGAAGCATGATAAAAGCTTTCACAGTATCTGTTAACTCTATCACAGAAAGAGGATGGAATTCCTATCTCAGTTTATTTACTTATTTCATAGTTTCTCCAATATGTATACTAACCAATTATGTTTTCCATTTTACAGATGTTATCAGCGATTTATATAACATGACGAGCAAAGAAACAAATCAAAAAAGTCCAATGATATCCGACTACCACTACAAGGTGATCATGGAAAATGCTGAACGATTGAATTCGGCGATTATTTATGATCGCGATTTCGGGTACAATTATTTTGGATTCAAAACTCTTGAGCGATCTTATTTATTGAAAATAAACGGCAAGATTGCCGAAAGGCCACAGCATATGCTAATGCGAGTAGCAGTTGGAATACATGGTGAAAACATCGACGCTGGCATAGATACTTATAACTTACTTTCGGAGAAATACTTTACACATGCTTCACCAACTTTATTTGCGGCAGCAACACGCCGTCCACAATTATCATCTTGTTACCTCCTTACAATGATTGATGATTCGATTGAAGGAATATTTAAAACTGTAGACCAGTGCGCAATGATATCGAAAAATGCTGGTGGCATCGGCTTAAATGTTCATTGCATAAGAGCAAAAGGAACTTCCATTGCCGGAACGAATGGTACTTCTAATGGTCTTGTTCCCATGCTACGTGTCTTCAATAATGTGGCTCGGTATGTTGATCAGGGAGGAAACAAAAGACCTGGAGCTTTTGCTATATATTTAGAGCCGTGGCATGCGGATATCTTTGATTTTTTGAATCTTAAGAAAAATACTGGAACAGAAGAATATCGTGCACGGGATTTGTTCTATGCCTTATGGATACCAGATCTTTTTATGAAAAGAGTGGAGGCTGATGGGGATTGGTCATTGATGTGCCCACACAAATGTCCGGGCCTCTTCGAAGTATGGGGTGAGAAATTTGATGACTTATATACACGCTATGAAAATGAAGGCCGAGCAAATAAAAAGATAAAAGCCCGATCACTTTGGTTCGCTGTCATTGAATCACAAGTAGAAACTGGAACACCATATATGTTGTACAAAGACGCTTGTAATAGTAAGAGTAATCAGCAAAATATTGGTACAATCAAGTGTAGCAATTTGTGTACAGAAATAGTTGAATATTCTGCTCCGGATGAAATCGCAGTTTGCAACCTGGCTTCAATAGCTCTTAACATGTTTGTCACTGCAGATAAGAAGTTCGATTTCCACAAACTGAAGCATGTCACAAAAATTGTTACTAGAAATTTGAACAAGATTATTGATATAAATTATTACCCTTTGCCGGAGGCTAAGAAATCAAATCTGCGACATCGTCCGATTGGAATTGGAGTTCAAGGGCTAGCAGATGCATTTATTCTTATGCGGTACCCATACGATAGTGAACAAGCCCAAAAATTAAACCAACAGATATTCGAGACTCTATATTACGGTGCACTTGAAGCTAGTTGTGAGCTTGCAGAGCAATATGGGCCGTATGAAACCTACGAGGGGTCGCCAGTAAGCAAAGGTATACTGCAGTATGATATGTGGAATAAAACACCTACAGATTTGTGGGATTGGGCAGTACTTAAAGAAAAGATTCAAAAATACGGCGTTCGGAATTCGTTATTGTTAGCACCAATGCCTACTGCATCTACGGCTCAAATTCTTGGCAACAATGAATCGTTCGAACCGTATACATCAAACTTATATCACCGCCGTGTCCTCTCAGGAGAATTCTTAGTAGTTAACCATCATCTACTAAAAGATTTAACTGAGCTAGATTTGTGGGATGAAGATATGAAAAACACAATAATTTCACACAGAGGCTCTATTCAAGAGATCGAAAATATTCCAAAAAATATTCGCGATTTATACAAAACTGTGTGGGAAATTTCCGTTAAAATTCAAATGCAAATGGCAGCCGATCGCGGCGCATTTATAGATCAAAGTCAATCTTTCAATATTCACGTGGCAGAGCCCAATTATGGATTACTCACGTCAATGCATTTTTATGGTTGGAAATTGGGCTTGAAAACTGGAATGTATTATCTTAGAACAAAGCCAGCAGTTAATGCAATTCAGTTCACAGTAGACAAAACTCGTTTGAATACTTCTGTTAAAAAAGCAACTTCAAAAACGAGTCCCGTAAAAATTAAAAATGGCCAAGACAAACGTGAAGGAGGAATTTCAAATGAGGACACTATTGGAAAAGCACTGTCACCACAGCAGCAGCGAGATAGAAGAATGGCTGAAATGGTTTGTTCGTTAGAAAATAAGGATGAGTGTCTTATGTGTGGTTCTTAAAGCTTTTGCCGAATGTATTTTCATACAGTTTATTTTATATCAAGTTTCATTATTATATTTCACCAAAGTAAATAAAATCACAATTTTTAAATTCGACCGTATAGAGTTGCTTCCAAGAAAATATTTCAAAAATACAGATGCATACAGTAGCAGGTCTATACCTGCTGTATCTATATTCAAAAGTTTTAACGCATGCTCCACTTAAAAAACAGGTTTGAATTAGTTTCTTTAATTTTTTTATTAAGCATTATGAAGTATATTTCAAATAATGGAAGGTCTTATGGACATAAGTACGTCACAAAGCACTCGTGTTGTAAATGAATTGAAGGGTGTGTGAGCAGGTCTGTTCGATACGAAAGCTTCTTCCAACGCAGTGTAGGGTCGCTGGTTCCAAGTTTGCGAAATCTCTCCCGTGCAGATGCAGCCATGTCGTATAGCTGTTAAGTGATCGTTTATATTCGACAGTTTCCGAAGATATCAATAATATATATATCCGAGAAAGGTTAGTGAATGTGTGTCAGCTTTAAATCCTTGATCATTAATAAACCCTGAATCTGTTAATTCAGAATTGAACTTACCGGAATGAACGAGAATTTTTCGTGCCAAGTGCTGAATTGATTCTGTCCCAGGTTTGAAGTGTAGATATTAGATACTTTGGGCATTCACAATAAAAGATGAGATAACAGAGGGCAGATAATAGCGCCCCATATGCCGAGTCCTCCAAGTACATTCACCCACAGTTGAGAAAGAAAGATGTTTATTTGGCAAAGCACTCTTAGGAGAATGCATGCATTTGGATGATTTAACAACGAAGTTAGTGAGACCCAATCCATCAATCTTGACTGGCACACGGCGTTCCTTCAGCAAGCCGTCGTCCTTCGCATCAAAAGAAGTCTATTGCTTTTGCTTAGTAAATGTGTAACACCACGGGTTGGCTCGAGAGCGCCCGGGGTACATAAATCGGAGGTTATAAAACATAACAAGCAAAAATTAAAAATATAAAAAAAAAACTAAGCTCGGCGTGTAAAGGTTGAGTGTCCGGAGGCTTAAAGTACTGGCGCCAGGTCCCGTGAAGGAAAGTGGCCCCATGGTTATGCGCGATAGGTGTGTACTGATGCCATTACTTGACCATAATACTTCGCACCTTACAGAGACCACTTAATGAGAGCATCGTATCACATTACCGCTGTCGCTATAGGTACATCGATCTTCCACAACCTCCTTATAAAGGTGCCGGCTAACGCTCGTCGGTGGGAGGAAAATCGTTACTGCGAAGAGCTCACGAATAATTAACTAAAATTAAGGATGCACCCCAAGCGAATTAAGTCATCACGCCTAGTAGGTTGAGCCTTTGTGATTAATTCATGCTCAGTTCAGTCATACAAACCACCTCAGCATAGGTCATGTCCGAGGCAAAAGAAAAACACGACCGTAGGACGGACTAACACCTGCTGCATCCGGACGCAATCGCGGCTCCTTTACCATAACCCCTACACAACCCAGATTCCTAACTCAGCTTGAGAATATTTGACACTATCCCGCCACGAAACTAGATAAGGTGTACACATGCACAAAATTTACTCCATCTCTATGCTTTTTTTATTCGTTCAAACCCAAAATTTTCCGTTCTTCCACAATCAACCACAACACAAAAAAATATATGGCCTATCTCCAACAAGTGTGCGCGCAACCAACACACCGCTCGATTATCTTCATTAATCAATAAAAAATTCCAAAAATTTTTCCTTTGTTTTTCTATATCATTTTAATGATTCTAAACACCATGGTTAAGCTTAAATAATACAACAATTCTTTTTCTACTAGCAATACTCTGGCGTAAAGGTTCACTTCACTCGGTTTTCAATTATAGCCCGGAACTCCTTTGATCAGGTTTTAACTAAACAAAATTCCTATAAATAACTCCAAATAACTCGTTATCTGCAATATGTAGACTTGCTACCGAGAAGCTAAATTTTTTTTTTTCAAACAGCAATGCAAGTGCAGATAGGTTGTTATTTTAAAATGAAATTTCGACCTCTTTTTAATTTTCATTATTTTGTTTGATTTTTTTTTTTCAATTTTTCTTTTGTATATGTATTAACAGCTATAATAAAGGATGCCGCTTATCAATACCAGTATTGACAACATCAGTCATTTTGCTTGATTTTCATGACTTTCGCGATTTTGCTTGCTTTTCAATAAACTGCATAAGTGAACTTCTCGAGTAAACCGTAAATCGATCTGTAGCGATTACTGATTTCAAATAACTATTCATCTTCAATTGAGTCGTTAGTTCGCACACAGTATATCGAAAAGTGTTATAATTGAGAGCGAAAAACATTATATGTGCAACTTTTTCGCTATATTTAACAGTTTTTTAAAAATAGTATCAGTAGTGTTAATAAAATTTATTTCAAAACGTCCTGTTAGAAAAAGAAAAAAAATCCACAAATTGGTGATTTCCAAATCCTTTTTCTCACTTTTTCCCACTTTTTCCTCGTTTTCTCAAAACTGGCTTTTTGCAGATAACGAGTTATTTGAAAGAACTACAGATATATTGTTACGAGTGGCTTTTGTTCGTTATTTAAAACACAATATTTCCGATATCATTAAAAAGTTCCTTTATTTAATTTCACTGTTTACTTTTATAACATTTATAAACAATTATCAAATCACCTCTTTATAGTTATCGCTAGGACTGTACTTTTAATTATCGCAATCCAAATAGTTAAACATAAAACATAAACATCAATTTATTTGAGTACCCGTGCCAAAGGCACGCATAGCGCTGGGCACATCATAGATAGTTACATGGTAGATTAACATTGTAGCAAAACAAATTAAAAAAGTACAGATATAGGCACTTAGAATATAGTATAATCTAGTGAAATGTAACAAACAACATAGTAGCTTCGCAATGTAGCAAAATAACATGAATTTACAAGAATCAGCACTTAGGACAAAGCACCGCTTAGTAAAATATAGCAAAATAAAACTAAATAAATACATAGTAGCTTAGCATTATAGCGAGTGAAGCAATAGAAGAACAAACATAGGTACTTAGAACATATAAAAGTTTTAGTGATGTGTAACAGTATCAAAATTGTAGCAATGAACAAAAACATAAAAAGAATAAAAACATACAATTATAGACTAATACAGCACAACGAAATAGCAAGTAGTAAATAAATAAAATAAAACAAAATTAAATAAATTAAATCATGCGATATACAACACAATATGCGCCGCAGGTAAAAATTCATTTTTTTTTTTTTTTTTTTTTTTTTTTTTTTTTTTTTTTTTTTTTTTTTTTTTTTTTTTTTTTTTTTTTTTTTTTTTATATATATATATATATAATGAAAAAGGCAAATCAGATTAGAATTAGGTCAGGAAATCCCGAGCCGCTGTCTTAAACGCGTTCAACGAAGCGCTACACCGGTCGTCCTCTGACATTTGATTCCAGATGGTTGCCCCGCGGAGGAAAATGTTCCTCCCACCATATTGTGAGTGGACCCTAGTTTACTTCGTTGACCTCACTGTCTGAAATAAGACTCCCTCTAAGAGTTATCCTAGAGCCTTCCTGAATATTCCGTACTCCGAACACAAAGTTTATTAAAATGCACTAACCTAAAGTTGTTTCCATTTCCAACAGATGTCGGTTGTGTCGATTTGTAGCGCGTAACACTGCCCCCTTAAAATTGTTCGTCTCGAACAACAGATTGTCCACTGTCTTGATGCTTGCGGTATTTACACAACCGATCCAGGTGAACGATTTTCCGTTCACCTCTTGTACCACGCTGAATCCTGTATACTACGTCATTAATTCTAGTTATCACTGAATACGAATATTCCAACTGTTGTTGTAATTTTGGAGAACGTCCCATACGTCGTTTCGGGTTGTACAGCCAAACAAGGTCACCTTCATTAAATTGAATTAGCTCGTTGGTCATAGCGGGTCTTCATCCGATCGGTATTTACTGCTAATTTTGCTCTGTTTCCTCGTGCACATCAGCTAATCGTTGTCTAAGCTCCGATACATAGTCGTCTGGTAACTTTTGTTCGCCTCTGGGTGTACCAAACTTGGAGTCGCTTGGTAAACGCATCTCCCCTCCGAATACGACCTTAGCTGGAGTTTGTCCGGTCGTATTGTGAACAGCTGATCGATAAGCCATTAGGAACATGGAAATATGTCGATCCCAATCGCGTTGATGATAGTCGACTACTTTCTTTATATGCTCGACCAATCTTTGACCCAGGATATTGGCACGACTATCTGCATTCAAAATGACTCGCCGTTAGTTGCTTCTCACTTCCGTTTTAATATACCACAATCAACGTGAAGAGAATTCTATATAGCCCACTAGCTCTTCAGTTTCTCACTCCTCTCCGAGATATCCTTCCATTGTGGACTTTCCATGTCTTCTTTCCAAGCAAGAATAGGTGATATGTGTGGGTCTTCTCGTTGTACTGTTCGCGAGCTCTCGTTGTCCCAGCCCGTCGAAGATTCAGTCCCGACTGCCAGCATGAGCTGACAGATCACTCGACGGACAGCGTTGACTGCAGGGCGGCACGCTAGTTCACCTCAACTATTGGCGAGAGTGTGGGGGGTTCCACTGCCGCTGCCGTCAGCCATAATCAAAAAAATTCGTGCCTATCTAACACAAAAAGCCGGCACACATTCGGTCCTGAAGGGACCCTTACGTCACTTACCTGTATACAAACGAAGGCGCAGATGTTTCGGCCTTACTACATGCTCCAACCACCCATTTGACACTGAGGGCAGATAGTTTACAGTGTCCCTAGTTGATCTGAAAGGAGAAAGAGTAGCGGACCTAAACGACCTTCACGTGCGAGGGCTCCAGGATAGTGAGAGGAGAATTAAAACTTAGAATTTCATATTTTCGTTATAATTTCAGAGAAAAAAAATCTCATCAATTCAAAACATATGTATATAAATATGTGAAAACGAATATCGATCAAATAGGCCGGCAGGGGCGGCTCCAGGATTTATTTTTTGGGTAGGCACAGTTTAGGGGAGTCGTGACTCCGGGGCCCCCAGGCCCCCCAGTATAAAAGTTAACCGGGGTAAAATTTTTTTAAATTAAAATGCAAAATTGTGAGTTTAAGGCTTCTTGAGGGTCATTTTTACTCTCAAGGAAAATAAGTATAATAAGCTAAAGAAAAGAGTAAATATTTGATATTTCATTGTTGCTTCGTGCATTCTCAAATTCGCTATAATATTATGAGCATATGAATATTTAATTTGATTTTAGATATGTAACATCTATTCTTCTATATTATTGACCAACATAAAAGACACTGTTAGTTTTAAAAGTATGGAACCAGGCTCACACTATGACAATTAAAAAATCTTTTTTTATTTCAAGAGAATACATTTTATTGCCTATAAGAGTCACAAAACTAGTTGTTACATGTTATGTGTATGATAGTTCAAATGAACAGTTTATTTCATGACAAACTTCAATCGTCTGCCCATCTGGGAAGCGAATTCATCAGCAACAGGATCAGGATGGTTGAGAAATTCATAGCTTGCTTCCTTTTCAATGGATAATACTCCCAAACTATTCAGTCTCTTCCCAGTCATTGTAGACCTCCAGTTTGATTATATCCTCCACATTGTAGAGAATGTCCTTTCAGCGGTCGCTATAGAGATGGGCATTATCAATAAAATTGTCATAATATGTAATTTCTCAAATGACGGGAAATCGGCTAAATCTTTCAACATATCCATACTACTTTTCGAGTCGCTTAGCATTGGTTTACCTAAACCACACTGCACTTTAAGTCAGTATCCTTCCCGTGAAGGTCTGCAAAATGACATAAAACTTCTGGATTTAAGAAATCTTTTGATTTTGGGTCACATGCTGAGATACAAGCCATTTGGTTGTCATTATCGGTAATCTTTTTGTCCATTTCATAAATTTTTATCGAGAACATTAAAATACCCTGCTTTCAATTTTTTCTGAGGGTCATTTTCGCTCTCTGAATCAGATCTTCCCTTGGTAGTCTCAATGACGAAATAATCATCAAGGTTTGCCGTTGACTTTTGTTTCAAGCAGCCAGTGCCTGTTTGATGATCAATCTCACAGTTTTTGCATAATTGTACTGTTTCTTGGATAAATTCTTCAAATTTTGTATCCGTTCGTAACAGATTTAATTTATCTATTGTTGTTCTTACGAGCTTAAGACATTTGTCTACAACTATGGTCGAGGATTGCAGTTGTTTTGATAGGATATTAATAATCTGTAAGATTCCCTCAAGGGTTACTAGAGTGAAAGCTACGTCAAAAGATTTAATTTGGATCAAAAGGCCTCTAGCCTCAGCAGCTTCTTTTGGCTTTGAACTTTGCGCACATTTTTTCAAAGTATTTATTACAGATCCAAGTTGGTTCTTAAAGAACTGTACCCCTTTATACATTGCTACCCATCTAGTATCGCTCTGTCGAGGTACTGTGATGACTTTTTTCCCCGTTTTAGTCTCTTTGGGAAAAATGAACAGTTCATGGCCAAGCGCAGAGCAAGATTGGAAAGCATAAATTGCTTCTAAATGACCCATAGTTTCCCAACCTATTTGTACATTCTTAGCTACGTCAATAAAGAGCAAGTTCAGTCTATGTGCATGGCAATGAATGTACGGGCAAGGATTGTTAGCCATTCCTCTGATTATTGACTGCAACCCAGTAAATCTTCCCGATATCAAACGACTGGCTTATACAATTCTTAATTTCTAGACGGCGGTGAGTTCTTGCAATTCAACAAACCCAAAAATCCTTTCTGTTATTTTAGAAGAATGAATATAATGGCAACATATACTCAATTGCTCTTTCCGTCCTTCATCTCGAGCTTCGTCAGCTATAATGCTGTATATATTACTACTTTTTATTTCATCAACTTTGTCACAAGTGACCAAGTTTGAAGCTGCATCCAAAAGGTCATTTTGTATATCTGTAGTCGTAAACTTGGCTTTTTCAGGCATATTTTTGGGATTGGTATTAAACTAGCTATTTTCCAAACAAAGTAAATTCACCAATTTTTGAAAATTTCCACGATTACTTCCTTCTGGGTATTGCTCCTTTACATCATCAAATTGAACCGCCCTGTGTCCTCTCAAAACAATGTCTTGGCGGACACAAAATAACACGCTTCTGATAAGTGTCTTCAATGTTTCTTTATTTTTGTCTATTGTTTGGGCACAGTATATATCATACAGTAGCCCAGCTCTGTCAAAACTGTCAAGTGAGTAGGATGCTTCTATAAAGAGACTATACTTTCTCTTTCAACAGTTTTAACTAACACATTAGTCAATTTTTAATACATGGATTCTTATGTAAATCTAAAGTGGAAGAAAGAGAACTGATGGCATTCTTAAACTTTTACTAGAGGGAAAGAGGCAAAATGACACCACTTTACCGTCAAACAGATGTTTAGTAATGGAACAATACATTTGTCGCCGATTGCCGATATGTGTACATACATAAAACTAATACTTCCGTCAACGGTCGTGCAGCTAGCTACTGTTCGCCCATTTATGTCCGTATCATACTTAATAGTTCCCTCTTGTGGGAGAAATTTTAAGGTTATGTTTTTTTAATTGAAATTCTAAAATTCACTTTTCAGTAGTTAGTTCTAAGCTATTCTACTGTATGATATATACTGTGGTTTGGGCATGTTCGTTGATTTCAATCGAAACGGAGCCAGTTTTCTGAGAATCCAACCATCCCTTGTACTTGGATAAGCAAAATTTGTGAGAGTTTGATTTTTCGTGTTTGTATGCCATCTTACATATATTTTTCCAGTCAGTAAATCCGGCTGTAGTAAGGATTTCCTTCCCTGTGACAGAGAAATGCCGGCAGAAGAAACGAAATATAGCGTCATTTCCACCCGAGTATTCTATCCACAAATATTTATCATACCAGTTACTCTGAAAAGACCGTTGCTTTCCTCCTATATTTCGTCTAGGAAAATTAAGCTTAGGTTGTTTTGGTCCATCATTAGTACATGCGCTAAGATCAAGTGGTCGTTTTAGTTGATTAGTTGTGGAAGGTTCAGCTACTTTTAGCTTTTTACAAGTATTAGTATCTTTTCAGTTAGAGCTATCAACACCGCGACTACTGGAAGACTCACAATTACCACACGTATTTAATTGTTCATAGTTCATCTTTGAAGAAGCCTTTTGAAACATCACCAAAAACTTTTCCATGACACAGAACTTTGCACTAATTTATAAAGAATGAAACATAACCAAGCCGAGAAGTGTAAATTGAGCGTAACAGTAGTTTTAGAATATAGGTCTGTTCGCGTACTCAGTTTTGGGACAATGCATTGCAATGAATTTGCACGAACTTACACATTTTCCGTTCGTTTACTTTCTCGTGCACACAAAATTACACGAGTTTTGCATACGTCACAGCTTCCCCTTTCGCATGAATTTACCCGAAGTTTTTAGTTACTACACAATTCTTGCAAGGAAAATTGACAGCTGTCATAGGAAAGTTCATTTTTAGAATTTTCTGAAAAGTTTTTAAAGCGCAATCAAAATGTCAAATGAACATAGTTTAAGTATTCAATACTCTCATGGGACTTTTCAAGAGTGCAACAAGTTAAAAAAAAAAATAAAATAATACTCATTCGCAAATGTTATTGTACACTTCTTCTTCTTGTTTTTCACGAAGTTGCATGAAAAGCGTTCGTTTACTTTTTCATGCATTTTACATTCTTCCCCCACCACACAAATAAGTTTTTACCCAGAAAGTTTTTGCACGAGAAGTACGCGAACAGACCTAATGAATATTCCATCTGCTGCCACTGACACTGGCAGCTGCTAGACTGCACTACTAGCAGTGTTGCCACTCTACTTCACACGGTTTCAACTAATTACTCATAACTACAACGCAAATATTGCACGTATAAAAATACACAATAACCGAGGATTTTTGTATATAAATATAAAAATTTGGGTAGGCCCGGGCCTACCCGGCCTACCCGCTGGAGCCGCCGTAGGCAGGTATCGTATTAAATTATAAATATCTATGAACAAGTATAGTTCCAAGTTGAAAAGGTATATAGGTAAGTATACCATGATTTTATAAATAGAATATGAAGGTATAGTATTAAATTATAAATGTATGTACAAGTATAGTTCCAAGTTGAAAACGTATATAGGTAAGTATACCATGAAATTATAAATAAAATATGAAGGTATAGTATTAAATTATAAATATATGTACAAGTATAGTTCCAAGTTGAAAACGTATGTATATAAATATATGAAAACAATTATCGATAAAGAAGGCTGTTCCGAACAGGAACTAAGATCTAAAAAAGCAACAAACTAGCAACTTGAAATAATGTGTTTTCCTTCTGAGTTTCTTCATCTTATATTTTGAGTCGGGTAAGGCTTATCATAGTCACTGAGAGCTTCATAAATTTCATCTAAAATTTCTATAATTCGACTTAATTCCTCAGATTCCTTGTCAATTTTACCAATGTAATCCGTCCACTGAATTTGTTTGTCGAAAATTTTCTCCTCATCAAGAACCAAAGATTCATAAACATAAACATCAATTTATTTGAGTACCCGTGCCAAAGGCACGCATAGCGCTGGGCACATCATAGATAGTTACATGGTAGATTAACATTGTAGCAAAATGAACGATAAAAGTACAGATATAGGCACTTAGAATATAGTACAATCTAGTGAAATGTAGCAAACAACATAAAAGCTCAGCCTTGTAGCAAATAACATGGAGTTACAGGTGTCGGCACTTGGGACAGGGCGCCGCCTAGTAAAATATAGCAGATTCGACATTCGGTGGTTCTTTAAATGTTGTGACGTACGTTATAACACCTTTAACATCCGCTACAGAGTTCCTGGTATTTTCTTCTGAAGCCGTCTGATGGTTATTAGTTAACGCACAGAGATCAAGGAAAGCATCATAATGGCATGAAAAGGTTTTCAAATTGCTTTCAATTCCTTCGACTATTTTATCGGTTGAATCCTTTTATCGTTCGCCAATATCATCTTGAAAACCTGAAAAAAGAAACCAGACGGACCACAAAGAATCAAATCCTTTTTAATTAAATCATAAATTTTTCTTACCTAATTCATGTATTCCCACGAAGCAAAATTTGCATGTAAACAAATTGCTGCTGTCAGCTCAAGTCAGCTGGACAGCAACAAGTATGGCCACCACGGTATCGAGATACAAGAATTCTCATTACGAACCACGTACCGCCATTACACGAGAAATTACTGCGCAGCAGAAGATTGAGATGTGCAGCAAATCGTGTGTGCTGCTTCTGGCTGCGTCGGGGTCGGCTGGAGGTGTTGGTTTCAGGAATTTACAAATTTTGTCGGGTCTCATTCAACAAAATGTGAAAGACTTAGTTGTTATTAACATTTATACTACACTGGATTAGGAATAAATTGAATTTACGCAAAATATTTTTTATATTCATAAGTTGAGTGAAGCTTGTTGACAACAATAACTAAAATGGTAACACTTTATGAATCAATGATGAAGTGCAGTTGCTAGGTCAGGTTATTGTTGCTATGCCAATACTGTTGCCATGCGCCGTTGACTACCGTTCTTTGGTGGCGTGCGCAAACTCTGGCTATATAAACAGCAGTTTGACTTGATTCGATCTCTCTTTGTGATTTACCAGTGCAGTGATTAACTTGGCAATTTATTCCTTTGTGTTATTTCCTAGTGATTTTTCCTAGTGTTATATTTTATTACTAAATTAAATATGTTGTTTAATTGACGGCTAAAATAAAATATTCATTTTCTGGGTACCGACTGGATTAAGGATTTTATTTTAGATAGCGATTAAATTAAAGGTTTTTTATTGTGGGTAGCGACAGCAATAAAAAATATTACTAACAATACACTTTATTTCTGGTCTCGACGGAAATAAAGAATCTTTCTTCGGGTCTCGACTGAAGTTAAGATATATACTAACATTCACTTTAAGTCGGGTCTCGACTGACTTAAAGAATATTATCTCGGGTCTCGACTGAGATAATATATTACTAACAAATAACTTTATTGCGGGTCTCGACTGTAATAAAGTTTCTTATTGCGGGTCTCGACTGTAATAAGAAATCTACTAACTCACACCACTTTATTGCGGGTCTCGACTGTAATAAAGAGTCTTATTGCGGGTCTCGACTGTAATAAGACAATTACTAACAAAACCACTTTATTGCGGGTATCGACTGTAATAAAGAGTCTTACTGCGGGTATCGACTGTAGTAAGACAATTACTAACTCAAACACTTTATTGCGGGTCTCGACTGTAATAAAGGTTCTTGCTGCGGGTCTCGACTGTAGTAAGAAAATTACTAACACAAAACACTTTATTGCGGGTATCGACTGTAATAAAGAGTCTTATTGCGGGTCTCGACTGTAATAAGACAATTCCTAACAAATCCACTTTATTGCGGGTATCGACTGCAATAAAGAATATCCTCATCCCACACCTCAGTCAAATAAAAGGTCAAGTAAATCAGCTGCTACATATCGATCAGGTGAGTACAAGTCAATTGCTACAGTGGAATAAAACAAATTTCTATATATTAATTATTTATTAAACGTCTTGGTTTCAGCTTCTTATATTATAAAATATATATATATATCTTGTAGTTCTCAAGTTATCGTATTTATTTTACTCGAAACATTTAGTGCAGTGAATAAACGAATAAAACTACTACCTTTATACCAGTGCATTCATTTCAGTCACTTAATCATTTATTCCGTGTACGTTCTGACTACGGGCAGTACATTTTATGGTCCTTCGAGCCGGATTTAAAGGCTAGTGGTAAATATTATTTATCTTTCAAACATGACTTCACTTCAAAAACTGTTGGCTAACCAAGTCACCTCTGCACAAATATTCCAAAAATCGTTCAATAACTACAAAAATACTGATGTAGAAAAACGAACAAGAGGACTTATTTCTGAGCGGTTTCGCCCTAAACGAAATTTGGTCCGACTATAAAAATACGCATTATACGATTCTCCAAGCTACTCAGGCTTTAGAAGATAGCGAATTGCAAAAATACGATTATTTTGCAAAAGATCAGTTTTCAAGCGTGGAAGATCAATACTACACGTTTCGAAGTATTCTCAGAGATGCACTAGATGCATTCGAAACAAAAGTAGATTCAAAACCAAACACGGAGAATGAATCTTCTTCGTATCTGAGGTTACCTAGCATCACAATCCCAAAGTTCTCAGGGTCATAGGAGTCATGGAGGTCGTTTCGCGATTTATTCCAGTCACTGGTGCATACAAATTCTGCGTTATCTTCAGTGCAGAAATTACATTATTTAAAATCGAATATTTCTGGAGAAGCAGAACACTTGTTGCGTCAGCTTCCAATGACCAATGCGAGTTACGACAACGCATGGAAGATATTGCTCAATAGGTATGACAATAAGCGAGTATTAATTAATGCTCAGCTAAAAATTCTATTTAATCTACCTAAAGCAACACACGAGTCAGCCAAGGCAATAAAAACTGTGCTAGACAAATCGTCAGAATGTATTTATGAACTCGAAGCATTGGAAGTCCCCACTAAACACTGGGATACAATCCTGATTTACATGCTAGTGCAATGTTTACCAGCAGAGACACATCGCTTATGGGAACAAGAAGTGAATAGTACGAATGAACTTCCTACCCTAAAATCTTTAAAGACTTTTCTAGAGACGAGATTCCGAACTCTAGAAGCAATCTCAGAAGCAAAGCCATATTCAATAAACAAACCAGCTCAAATTCCAAGAGCATCCACTCACCTTTCATCATCTACAGACAGATGTATAATGTGCAAAGAGCAACATCGAATATTCAAATGTTCGAAATTTACTAAACAAGACGTAGATTCAAGATTCAAAATTGTCACGTCAAACAACTTGTGCATTAACTGCCTTTCAAAAGGTCACAACTCGAAGTTTTGCTCAAGCAAATTCACGTGCCAGCGATGTGGAAGGAAACATCATTCCTTACTCCATAGGAATAACGCAACTCCACAGGGTTTGATCAAAGCATCAGAAAACCCAGATATACAAGTTCCACCTTCATCTTCCACATCCAATCTTCACACGCTTTACGCGAATCAATCAGTACGAACTACACAAGCCTTGCTTGCCACAGCATTGGTGAAAGTTCCGTCAAAAAAGGGTAACATGTTTACTCTACGAGCCTTGATTGACTCAGGCTCTCTAGTCACGTTCATAACACAAGCCGCCGCACGCAAGCTGCAATTGGACATTGTGAACACGTCGACACAAATCACTGGCTTAGGACAGTCAGAAGCTGCGTTTGTTAAAAAACAAGCAGCAATTAACATACACCCTTATTCAACATCGAATAAACCCACCACTATTAATGCCCTTATCGTAAATACCATCACAGATATATTACCTCCGTCCACCATTCCAAACAAGGAATGGAGTCATGTACGTTATCTGCAACTCGCCGATCCATACTTTTTCAAGCCAGGAAAAATCGACCTGCTCTTAGGAGCGGAGGTATACGGAGAAATTCTCTTAGAAGGATTACGAAAAGGTCCTCCAGGAACACCAATCGCGCAAAATAGCACGCTCGGTTGGATTCTTTTCGGAAGTTTAAAAAACACTTCCACAATCTCCACAGCATCTACTTTAACAGCAAACGCTCACTACGAGCATAAGTCTTCACTGGATAAACTTCAACGACGGTTTCGAAAGACCAAAAAGGTTACTCCTGGAAGACAACTGTATAAAGAAGGTCGAGATTGTGAAGAGTATCACCAAAAAACTAATTACCTAAACGCCAATGGCCAATATCAAGCTAAGTTTCCTTTTATAAAAGATAGTCCCAGCTTAGGCCACTCTCGCGACATGACCTTACGTCGTTTCTACAACCAAAAGCCCCCAACAATCTTGTCAAAGGAAAGTAACTTGACAAGATTAACAAATAATTCACACGAAAACAGTACATGGAGGTCTACAATTAGTTCTGTTCACATAAGACATAAATTAGTACACCCCAAGTGTACGAACCTGCGGTTAGGTTGTCTTGAAAATTGGAGTAAAGTAGAGGGTGCTAGTTGCAAAAAATAGTCAATCAGTTTCAACAAGTGTCTACTGGTACAAAAAACAATGCATACAACAATACAAAACTTATTTATTCACAGAACAGAAAATAATATAAAAAACAACAACAATTCAGTCTTATAACTTAATACTAATACTTTGGTTTTAATCTGAAATGAGACAGAGAAAGAAAAGATTAGAGTACGTAGAAGAGAGAATCGTAAACGTTAATGCGGTTTACGGTCAATATACAAATGGATTCAATACACTTTAATGCAGTGTATAGAATTGGGGTAGATGTAATAGTAACTGCAAACGTTAGTGCGATTTACAGTCTGATATTTTCTATACACTTTAATGCGGTGTATAGAAAAGTAGAGATACAATAACTACAAACGTTAGTGCGGTTTGCAGTCTAATAATTTTTATATACCTTAATGCGGTATATAAAAGCGGAAAGGAGCTTGGCAGTTTAATGCGCTACCAAGGATGGCTGGGAAAGGAATGGGTGATTGTTAGAGCGCTGCTTCGGCTTTTATAGAAACTCTCGAACGTTACATTCTCGAAATATTTATTATTTCATCGAAGTTTCGATAATGCCTTGGTTGTCTGATGCAGCGCCATCTGTTTGGTCATAGGGAAATATTTTGATTTATAAAACTGTCTGGACAGTCCTGGTAAAGAATTTAATTTATTTTTATTATGATTTCCTGTCAGTTTGATGTACGAATGTACACCAAGAGTAGAAAAAAGGGTAAATTATGCTTCGCATCAATTTACAATGAGATTTAAATAATCCATTTCAAACCAAAACCAATTATGGAGTTGCAAAACGTCAACATAAATGTCCATACGTATTTCTTAAAACTTAAAACAAATGGCAGTCTAAGATTGAAGCACTAAATTACAGCCCTTCAGTACGTTGAGACCATTCAGCACAATGAAGTGCATTTAAAAGGAAAAATTCTTTGTGCTTCCTCTTTCATTTTTCTGAAATAAAACAAAAATTCATTTCTGTTTCCGTGGGAAAATTTCAATAAAATTCATATTCCCCAAAAATCGACAGTGCATTGCTAACAATTGCATATACATACATACCTACGCACATAAGAAATCAAACAAATAAACAAAATATCCAACGAAGCATTTATTTCCTCATAATCAAATTTATTTTCGTTTTTACAAAATTTTCATACCCATGCAAAATTTCAATTTATTTCCTAACCATAAAAGCGCATTCTTGCCATACAATAACATGCAAACCGTTACATTAGCTAACAAAACATTTATCTCCGTGAGAAAATTTTCAAAATTTCAATAATCTATTGAAATTCCAATCGTCACAATTGTATGCACCTATGTATGTATGTACATCCGTTGTTTACATCAAAGTGTATTCTTCACTAGAGTGATTGAAATTGCATTCTTGCTACAATGCATCATGATGGACCGTTAAATTGAAAAACAAATTTCGTCTTTGCAAATTTGTTTCATTTTAAAAGATTTAACACTTGAAAGACATTTCAGCCTTTCAACGGGGGGCAGTATGTTCCGAACAGGAACTAAGATCTAAAAAAGCAACAAACTAGCAACTTGAAATAATGTGTTTTCCTTCTGAGTTTCTTCATCTTATATTTTGAGTCGGGTAAGGCTTATCATATTCACTGAGAGCTTCATAAATTTCATCTAAAATTTCTATAATTCGACTTAATTCCTCAGATTCCTTGTCAATTTTACCAATGTAATCCGTCCACTGAATTTGTTTGTCGAAAATTTTCTCCTCATCAAGAACCAACGATTCATAAACATAAACATCAATTTATTTGAGTACCCGTGCCAAAGGCACGCATAGCGCTGGGCACATCATAGATAGTTACATGGTAGATTAACATTGTAGCAAAATTAACGATAAAAGTACAGATATAGGCACTTAGAATATAGTACAATCTAGTGAAATGTAGCAAACAACATAAAAGCTCAGCCTTGTAGCAAATAACATGGAGTTACAGGTGTCGGCACTTGGGACAGGGCGCCGCCTAGTAAAATATAGCAGATTCGACATTCGCTACAGAGTTCCTGGTATTTTCTTCTGAAGCCGTCTGATGGTTATTAGTTAACGAACAGAGATTAAGGAAAGCATCATAATGGCATGAAAAGGTTTTCAAATTGCTTTCAATTCCTTCGAGTATTTTATCGGTTGAATCCTTTTATCGTTCGCCAATATCATCTTGAAAACCTGAAAAAAGAAACCAGACGGACCACAAAGAATCAAATCCTTTTTAATTAAATCATAAATATTTCTTACCTAATTCATGTATTCCCACGAAGCAAAATTTGCATGTAAACAAATTGCTGCTGTCAGCTCAAGTCAGCTGGACAGCAACAAGTATGGCCACCACGGTATCGGGATACAAGAATTCTCATTACGAACCACGTACCGCCATTACACGAGAAATTACTGCGCAGCAGAAGATTGAGATGTGCAGCAAATCGTGTGTGCTGCTTCTGGCTGCGTCGGGGTCGGCTGGAGGTGTTGGTTTTAGGAATTTACAAATTTTGTCGGGTAAGTAAACTTTCTCATTCAACAAAATGTGAAAGATTTAGTTGTTATTAACATTTATACTACACTGGATTAGGAATAAATTGAATTTACGCAAAATATTTTTTATATTCATAAGTTGAGTGAAGCTTGTTGACAACAATAACTAAAATGGTAACACTTTATGAATCAATGATGAAGTGCAGTTGCTAGGTCAGGTTATTGTTGCTATGCCAATACTGTTGCCATGCGCCGTTGACTACCGTTCTTTGGTGGCGTGCGCAAACTCTGGCTATATAAACAGCAGTTTGACTTGATTCGATCTCTCTTTTGTGATTTAGCAGTGCAGTGATTAACTTGGCAATTTATTCCTTTGTGTTATTTCCTAGTGATTTTTCCTAGTGTTATATTTTATTACTAAATTAAATACTTTGTTTAATTGACGGCTAAAATAAAATATTCTTTTTCTGGGTACCGACTGGATTAAGGATTTTATTTTAGATAGCGATTAAATTAAAGGTTTTTTATTGTGGGTAGCGACAGCAATAAAAAATATTACTAACAATACACTTTATTTCTGGTCTCGACGGAAATAAAGAATCTTTCTTCGGGTCTCGACTGAAGTTAAGATATATACTAACATTCGCTTTAAGTCGGGTCTCGACTGACTTAAAGAATATTATCTCGGGTCTCGACTGAGATAATATATTACTAACAAATAACTTTATTGCGGGTCTCGACTGTAATAAAGTTTCTTATTGCGGGTCTCGACTGTAATAAGAAATCTACTAACTCACACCACTTTATTGCGGGTCTCGACTGTAATAAAGAGTCTTATTGCGGGTCTCGACTGTATAAGACAATTACTAACAAAACCACTTTATTGCGGGTATCGACTGTAATAAAGAGTCTTACTGCGGGTATCGACTGTAGTAAGACAATTACTAACTCAAACACTTTATTGCGGGTCTCGACTGTAATAAAGATTCTTGCTGCGGGTCTCGACTGTAGTAAGAAAATCACTAACACAAAACACTTTATTGCGGGTATCGACTGTAATAAAGAGTCTTATTGCGGGTCTCGACTGTAATAAGACAATTCCTAACAAATCCACTTTATTGCGGGTATCGACTGCAATAAAGAATATCGCCATCCCACACCTCAGTCAAATAAAAGGTCAAGTAAATCAGCTGCTACATATCGATCAGGTGAGTACAAGTCAATTGCTACAGTGGAATAAAACAAATTTCTATATATTAATTATTTATTAAACGTCTTGGTTTCAGCTTCTTATATTATAAAATATATATATATATCTTGTAGTTCTCAAGTTATCGTATTTATTGAACTCGAAACATTTAGTGCAGTGAATAAACGAATAAAACTACTACCTTTATACCAGTGCATTCATTTCAGTCATTTAATCATTTATTCCGTGTACGTTCTGACTACGGGCAGTACATTTTATGGTCCTTCGAGCCGGATTTAAAGTCTAGTGGTAAGTATTATTTATCTTTCAAACATGACTTCACTTCAAAAACTGTTGGCTAACCAAGTCACCTCTGCACAAATATTCCAAAAATCGTTCAATAACTACAAAAATACTGATGTAGAAAAACGAACAAGAGGACTTATTTCTGAGCGGTTAATCGCCCTAAACGAAATTTGGTCCGACTATAAAAATACGCATTATACGATTCTCCAAGCTACTCAGGCTTTAGAAGATAGCGAATTGCAAAAATACGATTATTTTGCAAAAGATCAGTTTTCAAGCGTGGAAGATCAATACTACACGTTTCGAGGTATTCTCAGAGATGCACTAGATGCATTCGAAACAAAAGTAGATTCAAAACCAAACACGGAGAATGAATCTTCTTCGTATCTGAGGTTACCTAGCATCACAATCCCAAAGTTCTCAGGGTCATATGAGTCATGGAGGTCGTTTCGCGATTTATTCCAGTCACTGGTGCATACAAATTCTGCGTTATCTTCAGTGCAGAAATTACAATGCGAGTTACGACAACGCATGGAAGATATTGCTCAATAGGTATGACAATAAGCGAGTATTAATTAATGCTCAGCTAAAAATTCTATTTAATCTACCTAAAGCAACACACGAGTCAGCCAAGGCAATAAAAACTGTGCTAGACAAATCGTCAGAATGTATTTATGAACTCGAAGCATTGGAAGTCCCCACTAAACACTACAAGGTAGTACCAGTCTTGTACTTACCTCATACTTAGTTTAGTACTATATATTCATGTAATCTATTATACAGCCATCAGCTGATAGACATTGATGTACACACTTTGTATTGTCATCTTGTGCTATGAAGACATATCGTAGCTTGTTTAAATTCTATAAATAAAGATCTATGAACTAAAAGTTAATCTTATATTTACATGGTGCCGAAACCCGAATAAACTAATAAATAAACGTTAGCCAATCTAACGAAACAAATAGTTTAGTAATATCAGAAGGATATTTTTCATAAAAATGACGGAAAACGTTGGAGCCAATCTTCTTCGTCCGCCAAAACCACTCATAATTGAGCATAATAAGGACATGTCAAAGGAATGGAAACTATGGAAACAACAGTATGGTTATTTCGAAATTGCAACACAGATTACAACGAAGCCACAAAACATCCAAATAGCTACATTCATGACAGCAATTGGCAGCACAGCTATACAATTATACAACACGCTGCAACAGCCACTTCCAGTAACAGGAGAAGAGGTAACTTTAGAACAGGTAAAAAGTACTTTTGAAAATTTCTTTCAACCAAAAATAAACGTAACATTTGAGCGTTATAAATTTCACAAAATTTCTCAAAAAGACGGCGAATCCGTAAACGAGTTAATTGCGAGAATACGTTTACAATCACAGAATTGCGCATATGAGCATTTAACCGAAAACATTATGAGAGATCAGTTAATTCTAGGAGTAAAAAGCGAAGAACTTCGTACAAAATTGCTAGCCCAAGACATAACATTAACAAAGGCAATACAATTGTGTCAAGCTACCGAAATTTCTCAACAACAAGTAGAAGAAATCTCAAGAGAAAATGAACGTTCCATCGAATTGATTTATAAATCAAAGCGTAATAATCGCACATTTGACTGTCGTAAGTGTGGTACGCGACATGAAGTACGTAAATGTCCAGCATTTCAACACACCTGCAAAAAGTGCAGTGATAAAAATCATTTTGAATCAATGTGTAGAAACAGTCAAACAAACAAACAAAAAGGCAAACGGTTGACAAAAAATGTTAACATATTAGATGACAGCATCATACAAGTAGGTTTATTGTCAAATGGTACAGCGAAATCTGACAATTGGACAGAAAATATCACAATCGCAGATCATAAATTCGACATAAAATTAGATACAGGTGCCCAATGCAATGTACTACCGAAAAGTGTAATTGATGTTGTGAATGCTAAAATCGATAAGTGTAATGTCAAAACGCTTATGTCTTTCAGCAATCATCGTCTGAAAGTTCTGGGACAATCAGAAATAAAATGTCTCATTACAAATCAAATATGTAAAGTTATGTTTAAAGTCGTAGCTGAAAACATAAAACCAGTTCTAGGTGCCAATGCATGTGAACAATTAGGTCTCGTTCAAAGAGTTCACACAGTAATGGACGATGATATTTTTGAAGGTCTTGGATGTTTAAAAGGATTTGTATATAACATGGACCTAATTCCAAATCCATAATTCAGGATCCATCCACCAAGACGAATTCCGTATAAAATCAGGGATGAAGTCAAAAAAGAGTTGGAAAAAATGATAGAAATGGACGTGATCGAACCAATAAAGGAGCCTACTCCTTCAGTTTCACCAATGGTAGTAGTGAAAAAACAGAACAAAATTCGAATCTGTATAGACCCAACGGACGTTAATGTCAATATTCTACGACGCCACTATCCAATGCGAACTATTGATGAAATCGCAGTGAGGTTACAAGGTTCAAAGTTTTACACGCTTCTCGATTGTAAACGAGGATTTTGGCAAGTACGTGTATCAGAAAAAACTAAAAAAATCTTAACATTTTCAATACCATGGGGAAGGTTTTGTTGTAAGAGGTTACCCTTTGGGATTTCATCAGCTCCAGAAGTCTTCCAGGAAACAATGCAATCATTATTTTCAAAGATCAAAAACGTAGAAGTATCAATAGATGATATATTAATCCACGCACGATCCATAGACGAGCTCAGACGAACGACAGAGGAAGTAATTAAAATCTTGTGAATCAACGGACTGAAATTAAATAAAAACAAATGTGTGTTTGAACAAGTTAAAGTTAAGTTCTTAGGACACATCATAAATAGAAATGGAATGACTGCAGATCCAGAAAAAACAGCCGCGATCTATCGTCTAAAGGCCCCTACAAATCGAAAAGAATTGCAGAGAATTTTGGGTAAGTTCACCTACCTCAGCAAATACATACAAAACTTTTCAGAATTAACAACGCCTTTAAGAACATTACTGTCAAAGTCAACGCCGTGGGTCTGGGATAGGTATCAACAAATTGCGTTTGATAAATTAAAGTCTACAATAGCCAAGCCACCTGTTCTTAAATTATATAACATAAATGAAGACATTAAACTCCAAGTAGATGCAAGTTCCACTGCACTAGGAGAAGTACTTCTCCAAAGAGTACAGCCCGTCGCATACGCATCAAAAGCCCTAACTGAATGTCAACAAAGATATTCACAGTTAGAAAAAGAAGCCTTAGCAGTGAAATTTGGATGTGAAATTTGGATGTGAAAAATTCCATGAATATGTATGGGGTAAAAAGGTTATAGTCGAATCAGACCACAAACCTTTGGAAACAATTTTTCGAAAGCCTATACATTCTTCGCCTGCCAGACTTCAAAGAATCAGATTAAGTGTATTGACCTACAATCCACAAGTCATCTATAAACAAGGGATTAAGATGTACCTCGCAGATCCTTTAAGCAGAGACTGTGACAATCCAAGCCCAGATGACACCCACATGGATGAGGAATTAGAAGTACAAATGCTGCTTTCAATTTCTGATGAGGAATTAACAAGACTGACAAACTTGACAAAAAATGATGAAACATGTCAAATCCTTAAATCATTGATCCTAAAAGGATGGCCGGACAATATCAAATCCATACCGAATGTAGCACGTCCTTACTGGAACTTCAGGGATGAACTGTCTATATATGAAGGGATCATCTATAAATCGCATAAAGCATTCATTCCAGCCAAAATGAGAGCAGACTTGCTGAAATATATTCATAGCGGACATTTCAACTACGAAAAATGTGTTCGACGAGCCAAGGACTGTGTATTTTGGACAAAAATGAATAGAGACATATATGACTATATTCAAAGATGTGCATCATGTCAAGCAAACCAGAAAAGCAACATTAAAGAACCTCTTGGTCGAAAAGTTATACCGACATATCCATTCGAAATTGTAGCAACCGATCTATTCCATTTTAAAGGAAAAGATTATATCGTTATAACGGACAGCTACTCAGGATTCATTAAGTTTGAAAGTATTGATGAAATAACTACAGGAAATATTATAAAATTTCTTAAAAACATATTCTCAATTCAAGGTATACTCATCACTTGAGTTTAAAAATTTTTCGAAAATGTGGAAATTTAATCATCAAACTAGCTCGCCATACCATCCAAGAGGAAATGGGCTAGCAGAAAAAGCAGTACAAACTTCAAAAAATATTTTGAAGAAATGTGCCTACGATAATTCAGATGTCCAATTAGGAATATTGAACTTCATGAATACACCTAGAGAGAACTTAGGAACACCAGCACAAAGACTTTATGCACGAAACCTACGTTCACCTATACCTACTACTACATTATCACTTCTACCAAATCAGCCTATAGTAGAAGACGTACCAGAAGCTTTGCGAGAAATACGTGAGCAACAAAAAAAGTACGCCGACAAGAGTTCCAGAGAAAGGGAGCAATTAAACAAAGGAGATGTGATAGTAACAAGGACAAACAATAAAGCTGAATGGAAACCGGCTATTATTGAAAGTCAAGTTCATCCGCGATCATACATGATTAGGGACAGAAAAGGAAAAACATACAGAAGAAACTCTTCATGCATTAAGCGAACTCAAGCGCAAATGGAGTATCATACAAGAACGGTTCCCGAGAACAACGAAGACGACTCACATATACAACTAGAGTCAACGTTACCTTTGGTAGACGAGTCATCAGAAAAACATATGTCAAATAATATGACTAAACCTGATCAGACACCGTCAATTAGCAATCACCGTCAAACAGTTATAGATACTAAACAGAACTTATCTGAAATAACCAGTACAAGGTCTGGAAGAATAATTAGACCACCGGAGCGCCTAAATCTATAGCTCTCATCATTCTGGAAAAAGGGGGATGCAAGGTAGTACCAGTCTTGTACTTACCTCATACTTAGTTTAGTACTATATATTCATGTAATCTATTATACAGCCATCAGCTGATAGACATTGATGTACACACTTTGTATTGTCATCTTGTGCTATGAAGACATATCGTAGCTTGTTTAAATTCTATAAATAAAGATCTATGAACTAAAAGTTAATCTTATATTTACACTGATTTACATGCTAGTGCAATGTTTACCAGCAGAGACACATCGCTTATGGGAACAAGAAGTGAATAGTACGAATGAACTTCCTACCCTAAAATCTTTAAAGACTTTTCTAGAGACGAAATTCCGAACTCTAGAAGCAATCTCAGAAGCAAAGCCATATTCAATAAACAAACCCGCTCAAATTCCAAGAGCATCCACTCACCTTTCATCATCTACAGACAGATGTATAATGTGCAAAGAGCAACATCGAATATTCAAATGTTCGAAATTTATTAAACAAGACGTAGATTCAAGATTCAAAATTGTCACGTCAAACAACTTGTGCATTAACTGCCTTTCAAAAGGTCACAACTCGAAGTTTTGCTCAAGAAAATTCACGTGCCAGCGATGTGGAAGGAAACATCATTCCTTACTCCATAGGAATAACGCAACTCCACAGGGTTTGATCAAAGCATCAGAAAACCCAGATATACAAGTTCCACCTTCATCTTCCACATCCAATCTTCACACGCTTTACGCGAATCAATCAGTACGAACTACACAAGCCTTGCTTGCCACAGCATTGGTGAAAGTTCCGTCAAAAAAGGGTAACATGTTTACTGTACGAGCCTTGATTGACTCAGGCTCTCAAGTCACGTTCATAACACAAGCCGCCGCACGCAAGCTGCAATTGGACATTGTGAACACGTCGACACAAATCACTGGCTTAGGACAGTCAGAAGCTGCGTTTGTTAAAAAACAAGCAGCAATTAACATACACCCTTATTCAACATCGAATAAACCCACCACTATTAATGCCCTTATCGTAAATACCATCACGGATATATTACCTCCGTCCACCATTCCAAACAAGGAATGGAGTCATGTACGTTATCTGCAACTCGCCGATCCATACTTTTTCAAGCCAGGAAAAATCGACCTGCTCTTAGGAGCGGATGTATACGGAGAAATTCTCTTAGAAGGATTACGAAAAGGTCCTCCAGGAACACCAATCGCGCAAAATAGCACGCTCGGTTGGATTCTTTTCGGAAGTTTAAAAAACACTTCCACAATCTCCACAGCATCTACTTTAACAGCAAACGCTCACTACGAGCATAAGTCTTCACTGGATAAACTTCAACGACGGTTTCGAAAGACCAAAAAGGCTACTCCTGGAAGACAACTGTATAAAGAAGGTCGAGATTGTGAAGAGTATCACCAAAAAACTAATTACCTAAACGCCAATGGCCAATATCAAGCTAAGTTTCCTTTTATAAAAGATAGTCCCAGCTTAGGCCACTCTCGCGGCATGACTTTACGTCGTTTCTACAACCAAAAGCCTCCAACAATCTTGTCAAAGGAAAGTAACTTGACAAGATTAACAAATAATTCACACGCAAACAGTACATAGAGTTCTTGGTTCTGTTCACATAAGACACGTGTGTACGAACCTGCGGTTAGGTTGTCTTAAAAATTGGAGTAAAGTAGAGGGTGCTAGTTGCAAAAAATAGTCAATCAGTTTCAACAAGTGTCTACTGGTACAAGAAACAATGCATACAACAATACAAAACTTATTTATTCACAGAACAGAAAATAATATAAAAAACAACAACAATTCAGTCTTATAACTTAATACTAATACTTTGGTTTTAATCTGAAATGAGACAGAGAAAGAAAAGATTAGAGTACGTAGAAGAGAGAATCGTAAACGTTAATGCGGTTTACGGTCAATATACAAATGGATTCAATACACTTTAATGCAGTGTATAGAATTGGGGTAGATGTAATAGTAACTGCAAACGTTAGTGCGATTTACAGTCTGATATTTTCTATACACTTTAATGCGGTGTATAGAAAAGTAGAGATACAATAACTGCAAACGTTAGTGCGGTTTGCAGTCTAATACTTTTTATATACCTTAATGCGGTATATAAAAGCGGAAAGGAGCTTGGCAGTTTAATGCGCTACCAAGGATGGCTGGGAAAGGAATGGGTGATTGTTAGAGCGCTGCTTCGGCTTTTATAGAAACTCTCGAACGTTACATTCTCGAAATATTTATTATTTCATCGAAGTTTCGATAATGCCTTGGTTGTCTGATGCAGCGCCATCTGTTTGGTCATAGGGAAATATTTTGATGGATAAAACTGTCTGGACAGTCCTGGTAAAGAATTTAATATATTTTTATTATGATTTCCTGTAGAAAAAAGGGTAAATTAGGCTTCGCATCAATTTACAATGAGATTTAAATAATCCATTTCAAACCAAATCCAACTATGGAGTTGCAAAACGTCAACATAAATGTCCATACATATTTCTTGAAACTTAAAACAAATGGCAGTCTAAGATTGAAGCACTAAATTACAGCCCTTCAGTACGTTGAGACCATTCAGCACAATGAAGTGCATTTAAAAGGAAAAATTCTTTGTGCTTCCTCTTTCATTTTTCTGAAATAAAACAAAAATTCATTTCTGTTTCCGTGGGAAAATTTCAATAAAATTCATATTCCCCAAAAATCGACAGTGCATTGCTAACAATTGCATATGCATACATACCTACGCACATAAGAAATCAAACAAATAAACAAAATATCCAACGAAGCATTTATTTCCTCATAATCAAATTTATTTTCGTTTTTACAAAATTTTCATACCCATGCAAAATTTCAATTTATTTCCTAACCATAAAAGCGCATTCTTGCCATACAATAACATGCAAACCGTTACATTAGCTAACAAAACATTTATCTCCGTGAGAAAATTTTCAAAATTTCAATAATCTATTGAAATTCCAATCGTCACAATTGTATGCACCTATGTATGTATGTACATCCGTTGTTTACATCAAAGTGTATTCTTCACTAGAGTGATTGAAATTGCATTCTTGCTACAATGCATCATGATGGACCGTTAAATTGAAAAACAAATTTCGTCCTTGCAAATTTGTTTCATTTTAAAAGATTTAACACTTGAAAGACATTTCAGCCTTTCAACGGGGGGCAGTATGTTCCGAACAGGAACTAAGATCTAAAAAAGCAACAAACTAGCAACTTGAAATAATGTGTTTTCCTTCTGAGTTTCTTCATCTTATATTTTGAGTCGGGTAAGGCTTATCATAGTCACTGAGAGCTTCATAAATTTCATCTAAAATTTCTATAATTCGACTTAATTCCTCAGATTCCTTGTCAATTTTACCAATGTAATCCGTCCACTGAATTTGTTTGTCGAAAATTTTCTCCTCATCAAGAACCAAAGATTCATAAACATAAACATCAATTTATTTGAGTACCCGTGCCAAAGGCACGCATAGCGCTGGGCATATCATAGATAGTTACATGGTAGATTAACATTGTAGCAAAATGAACGATAAAAGTACAGATATAGGCACTTAGAATATAGTACAATCTAGTGAAATGTAGCAAACAACATAAAAGCTCAGCCTTGTAGCAAATAACATGGAGTTACAGGTGTCGGCACTTGGGACAGGGTATTTTCTTCTGAAGCCGTCTGATGGTTATTAGTTAACGAACAGAGATCAAGGAAAGTATCATAATGGCATGAAAAGGTTTTCAAATTGCTTTCAATTCCTTCGAGTATTTTATCGGTTGAATCCTTTTATCGTTCGCCAATATCATCTTGAAAACCTGAAAAAAGAAACCAGACGGACCACAAAGAATCAAATCCTTTTTAATTAAATCATAAATTTTTCTTACCTAATTCATGTATTCTCACGAAGCAAAATTTGCATGTAAACAAATTGCTGCTGTCAGCTCAAGTCAGCTGGACAGCAACAAGTATGGCCACCACGGTATCGGGATACAAGAATTCTCATTACGAACCACGTACCGCCATTACACGAGAAATTACTGCGCAGCAGAAGATTGAGATGTGCAGCAAATCGTGTGTGCTGCTTCTGGCTGCGTCGGGGTCGGCTGGAGGTGTTGGTTTTAGGAATTTACAAATTTTGTCGGGTAAGTAAACTTTCTCATTCAACAAAATGTGAAAGATTTAGTTGTTATTAACATTTATACTACACTGGATTAGGAATAAATTGAATTTACGCAAAATATTTTTTATATTCATAAGTTGAGTGAAGCTTGTTGACAACAATAACTAAAATGGTAACACTTTATGAATCAATGATGAAGTGCAGTTGCTAGGTCAGGTTATTGTTGCTATGCAAGTTGTTGCTATGCCAATACTGTTGCCATGCGCCGTTGACTACCGTTCTTTGGTGGCGTGCGCAAACTCTGGCTATATAAACAGCAGTTTGACTTGATTCGATCTCTCTTTTGTGATTTAGCAGTGCAGTGATTAACTTGGCAATTTATTCCTTTGTGTTATTTCCTAGTGATTTTTCCTAGTGTTATATTTTATTACTAAATTAAATACTTTGTTTAATTGACGGCTAAAATAAAATATTCTTTTTCTGGGTACCGACTGGATTAAGGATTTTATTTTAGATAGCGATTAAATTAAAGGTTTTTTATTGTGGGTAGCGACTGCAATAAAAAATATTACTAACAATACACTTTATTTGTGGTCTCCACGGAAATAAAGAATCTTTCTTCGGGTCTCGACTGAAGTTAAGATATATACTAACATTTACTTTAAGTCGGGTCTCGACTGACTTAAAGAATATTATCTCGGGTCTCGACTGAGATAATATATTACTAACAAATAACTTTATTGCGGGTCTCGACTGTAATAAAGTTTCTTATTGCGGGTCTCGACTGTAATAAGAAATCTATTAACTCACACCACTTTAGTGCGGGTCTCGACTGTAATAAAAAGTCTTATTGCGGGTCTCGACTGTAATAAGACAATTACTAACAAAACCACTTTATTGCGAGTATCGACTGTAATAAAGAGTCTTACTGCGGGTATCGACTGTAGTAAGACAATTACTAACTCAAACACTTTATTGCGGGTCTCGACTGTAATAAAGATTCTTGCTGCGGGTCTCGACTGTAGTTAGAAAATCACTAACACAAAACACTTTATTGCGGGTATCGACTGTAATAAAGAGTCTTATTGCGGGTCTCGACTGTAATAAGACAATTCCTAACAAATCCACTTTATTGCGGGTATCGACTGCAATAAAGAATATCCTCATCCCACACCTCAGTCAAATAAAAGGTCAAGTAAATCAGCTGCTACATATCGATCAGGTGAGTACAAGTCAATTGCTACAGTGGAATAAAACAAATTTCTATATATTAATTATTTATTAAACGTCTTGGTTTCAGCTTCTTATATTATAAAATATATATATATATCTTGTAGTTCTCAAGTTATCGTATTTATTGAACTCGAAACATTTAGTGCAGTGAATAAACGAATAAAACTACTACCTTTATACCAGTGCATTCATTTCAGTCACATAATCATTTATTGCGTGTACGTTCTGACTACGGGCAGTACAAGGCTCTACAGTGCAAGTCGCTACCGAAGCCGAAGTATGCGTATACCAAAAGAAAATGTGTAATATATCAATGATACTCACGGCATGATGAAGCGCTTCAGCATCCGCCATCTAGTTAAATGAATTAAATTGGAGGTTAATGCTTCGGAATTTCTGTTGAGTTGAAATAATATTGCCCAGCAGCACTCGTAACTACACTTGAACGAAATTAATTTTTTTGTCATTAGATAGAGTTCAAAATAGTGCTCAAAACTACAAACTTCTGAATACGAATATCTAAAATCACCGATTACTCTTAAATACGAGTAATAGACAAAAGTATATCCTTTTCACAATTTATCGCTTAATTAAGTTCATTTCTTACAAAAACTAGAGCTATTTCCATTGATAGTTTTCCAGACTGTATACCATGACGTTCCATTGCATTCCATAATGTGGCCATAAAAAAACAAAAATTATACTGATACCGGACAAACAAAATTTCAGTGTTAAATGTAACGTGTGTAGGCTATCAGGTGGAAGAATATCCATTACAGCTAATAGAAGAGATGCAAGAAACATAGCCATGCCAAAGTATAACATACAATCTGTCTTGAATTTTTGTAGACTTGCATTACAAATAACAACACATTCCTCTAATGCCAATTTTGTTTGTAGTTGGTTCTCATTAAATGAATCGTTTGCATCACAGATGCTATCTGCTGGTATTTTTTTTGTTTTTTTTTCTTAGTTTTACTTTAGCATAAACTGCTTCCTGATCTGAATAACTAAATAAATGTCCTGTTACACGTTCTTTCAATGGAAGTCCATATTCAGAGATTGGTACCTCGTAATCATCTCTTGGTCTTATTAAAATGTGATCAATTCTCTTTCCTAATGAATTTTGCTTAGCAATAGATGCAGCTGTATATGAATTTTTCTTTCACAATCACTAGTTCCTACAAACATATCATTACAAGAGTCTTTCAATTCAGAAGATTGCGTCAGTATTCTATATGATATATCATTTGGTTCTGTATTTAAATCACCAGCTAAAGTCTGTAAGACTGCATTATCTCTGGTATTTTTCTTTATAAATTGAGCAGTATCAAAGGCTTGAATAATTCGATGTGATTTATAATCATCATTTTCATTATCATACTCAGCATGAAGGTGAGCAATATAAATATTAATCAATTGATTATTGACTAAGAGTTTACACAATCCAACTCCTTTGCCTCCGAACCAATCACACTTTAGGGCAAGATGTCGGGGAGAATTTTCCCAATATTTCGATGGTGAGATGGTCGGGTCAACAAAAGATCAATTTATCCTTATTTTCATGTAGCTATATCTATGTATATACATGAATCAGCGATCCTTATCTCTTTGACCTCGCCAAGTAAAAATCACATGTGCTGGGCCATTCTCTTTGGCCTCCTTAGAATTGAAAATTTTTTTTCCTTTTAAATTTTGCAGGAATATTTATATTCAGTCTTACAATATCTCTTCTCCGTCGTGTATCGAACAGGTAAAAGTATAATTCAGTTATCTGCAAAATTCCGGAACAATGAGTACTCTCGGAAGAACAGATTTTCTGTAAGGATATTTACAATAATAGATGCACTCATTTCCAGTTGCAAATTTATAATTGTAGCAATACACATACCTGTTATATTTCTTGGGATTGCTCCTTCTTAATTTTTCCACGTCGGATGTACACACTTTTTACAAATTTTTCTGGTTGTTCACCGATGACTTTTTACTTTGACGACGAGTAAAACTCTTCTTCTTCTTTTCTGTCACATCGACGTGTCTCACCGAGACCGAGGAACGGCATTTCTCTCGGTCGGGGTGCGTGCATTTTTTTATGCTTGATGCAGCCGGCCTACACGCTTCAGTACGTGTAGCATATTGCTATATGCAATACGCTACGACCATAATAGGGCAGAGTGGTCTGCGCCACCCGTGGTTCAGACAACGCTGAAAAATGGCCGACTGACTAGCCGGTCTTAAACATAGGCTTCATCGCTGCGGGCGCTCAATGTGTGTCTCGACCTACGACCCAATGCGTATTCTTCATCACTCGTGCTATATTCACGTTGCTCCACTTGACCGAGGACACATCCCCGAAGTCTCGTCAGTCTTTGACCAGACATCGACATCCTTCTCTGCGTGGGAAGTCAAAGCCACATCGACAAGCTGGTAACCTAAAAAATCCAGCCGGTCGATGTCTCTATGCCTTTCCTCACCGAGATGCTGAGGAAGCCTTGCAATCAGCAACCCAAAGAACTGATCGCGAAGCTTTCCCCGCGCAACATCTCACCCTGATCTCCGACTGGCGATTGTTCAAGGGTGTGTCTCCAATGTGTCGTCGAAGTAGTGACATGCTGACAGCCTTATGCAGGAATGGATTCCAACAGGTATATCACCCACCATTGACGGGGCAATAGGAGGGCTTCGCGATATCCTATAGTTTACCAGTGAAGCTGGCTGGATGCCTTCTTAGGGCTACCAGGAATAAACGTGACAATAGATAGACGGCGCGACGTTCCAGAATGGTTATCACTGCCTGATGTCTTTGGCGTGATAGACTCCTAACAGTTTCCCATGCAGATCTTCAAGCTCGTTTAGAGAGTTTCCTTTCTTGGCTCGAACCCGACATTTGACAAATTTTCATCCCAGTTTAGCAATAGTCTGCTGTTCGAAGTTGCTTTGGACAAAATTCCTTCTAAATACCTCTTGACCCACTTTGAAATCGACAAGTTTCGCCCTGAGATTGTAGGCTCTTGAGCGCTGTTCGAATGCATGTTGTAAATTTTCCTGCATTCTCGCATGGATCAATCTCATTTTGTCTTCTGCATCTACTCTCAATGGCTCATTAAGAGTTCCAAGGCTCCTCAAGATGGAATAGGAGCTGCCATGTTCAATCATTTGTTGATCGAAGAGTGTTCGATAGGGAGAGAAACCAGTAGCTTGATGGAAAGAGCTCCTGAGGGAACTAGCTACTTGGCTTAGTTTCTCATCCCATCTCGTGTGTTCCTTCTTAATATAGGCCCTAATCCCTGACAATAGAGACCTGTTTACTCGCTCTGAGCGTTTGAACTGAGTCGAGCAAAACTGGACTCCATTGGTCTGGGCTTCAGGTGTCCATTTGAACTGACTAGGGTTTTTCAAGGTGTCTGTAATGGAGGCAGTTACATCAGCATTGTTCGGGATGAACCGTCTATACCATCCCGCCATACCTAGTAGGCGTCGGGCCTGCCGAACAGTTTTAGGTGACGGATAGTCAACTATAGCTGAAATTTTGTCAGGGTCAGTTCGCATACCTCCCTTTCCGACAATAAAACCCAAGTATTTGGTCTCTTTGATACAAAACTTGCTCTTCTCGACGTTGATGGTGAGGCCAGCTTTCCTCAAACAATCCGCTACACGGGATAGTAACGTGAGATGCGAGTCAAGGTCTGATGACAGAATTAATAAATCGTCTAGATAGACGAGAACGTTCTCACGAAGATCAAAAGGAATGACTTTATCCATGAGGCGGCACATCGTTTGTGGAGCGTTGCACAGGCCGAATGGCATCACTGTGAACTTATAGAGGGGATGACCAGGTACTGTAAAAGCGGTCTTCTCTCTGGAATCAGCGTCTAGTGGGATCTGCCAGAATGCGTCTTTCAGGTCTAGGCTCGTAATGTAGTTTGCCGTCTATCTGCGGTAGCGGATAGGCATCCTTCTTCGTAACAGAGTTGTCTGTCAAAACAAAGCCGGATCTTTCCAGGCTTCCATACCAGAACAACTGGAGAGGTCCAAGGACTCTGGCTCTCCTCTATCACACCCAGCGATAGCATTCGCTCTAATTCAGCATCCATTAAACTTTGTACTGCCGGTGAAATCGGATAAAACCTCTGTTTTATCGGGGTCGCGTCATTCGTTTCAATTTTGTGAGTGACCAACGATGTTTTTCCCAGGCCTAAAGAGGCGAAAGAGGGGAAAGGCTGTTTAGTGGCTTCTAAGCGGTGTTGCTCAAGACTAGAAAGAATATGGCAGTCGGTGTCAGAGGTAGCTATTACACTTGTATTCACTTCTACGACTATACCCAGGACATCTGGAGCCAACCCAAATAGACGCCAGAAGTTTATTCCCAGATATAGTGCCTGTGTGAGCCCAGAAACCACGTAAAAACGCACGTTTTGGGTCTTATCACGGAAAGTTACATCCAAGTTCACATGACCATGCACAGTCGTCATGGCACCATTTGCTACATGTCCGATACTTCTTCCATTCGACACCTGCTTCTGCAAGCTTCTCTAGTGCTCCCTGACCTAGAATACTGACAGTGGCACCACTGTCAAGTAATCCAGTCTCAGTTCGCTCGAGCAGCTTTACTTCGGCGTATGGTCGAATGTCGTCTGGCATCGACACGGAAATCTGTGCCAGTTTTCTCCTTTTCAGTCTTATCCGTCGACAGTATTCCCGCCAACGAACGGTAGATCTTTTCTTTTTTGGTCCAATATCCAAGTCAGGAAACACGATTTCAGCGAACCTCCGCCACTGAGGAGAAGATTCGGTCTCTTGCTGCGTTGTACTTCTGCAGACGCGTATGATACGGCGTCAGCGGATGTAAAACAGGCTCACGCCCACTCGTCATAACAGAGCTTGGTGGCCGTTTTAAAACAGAAATGCCATGAGGCCAAATCTCCTGCTCAGTAACCTTGTCAGCTAAAAGTGCTGTCGGTATTATCGGGACATCGAAAATTAAAGACTCTTCCAAACAAGTGTCTAATAATGTCATGGGCGGAGAAGTCTATCAGATTCTCCGTCTCTATCAATGAAATGTTTGTACTATCAGGTGTTTTACTGACATCATCAGAATCACTGAATGATAACAGTGGACAATTCAGGGATTCGTCAAGGTCTGCTAATGGAGCGGACCTTCCTCCTTGTTCAAGGCTTGAACTGGAGTGTTCGTTGCAGTTGTCACTCGCGACGTTGACGCTGGTCGGAAAGAGGTGGTGGTATTCCTGACCTGTCTCAAGTTTTTCTGTCGACAGTGGCGGCAATCGGGCTTGAAAATGTTCTTGCGTCCGCATCCATAGCAGAACACAACTTGTTTCTCTTGCCGGCAGTCTTGGTAGAAGTGACCGGACTGGTCACAGTTCCAGCAGATTACATTTTGAGGGGTTGCAATAGCAGATAGCAGGACTTCCTCACTGCGTTCAGATGATGTGTACAATTCAGTCTCAGTCGGACGAATCTCATCCACCTCGCTGACTCTTTGGCCGCGATAAGCATTCCAGCTGCTCGCTGTCGCGATTCGCTGCTGCGTCGCCTGTATTTGAGTCACGAGACTCCGTAGTTGATGTATATTATTAGTGGGATGTAGGCAGACCCTTTGCTGAATGTCTGGAAGCAGATTTAACTTTACGAGCTCTAAGAATTCTCCGTCCGCCAAGGGACTTTGCAGTTGATCGCGCAACTGTACCAGGTGTTGATGGTACGTAGCAAATGACTTCCCTGCTTTCTGTTTACGCAACATCAGCTGAACTTTGACCTTAAGGTCATCTTGCGGTACTCCCCATTCAGCTAATAGAGCTGTCTTTACACACTACCATGAAGGCGTGGAATTTTGCCTCAAGAGAGACCAGTACCAATCCATAGCTGGTCCAGAAAGCAAGGTTGTCATGTGCCTTACCAGAAGATCAAAATCTCTTCGTCGTCTTCCGGACAGCGCCTGTATACTCAGTAAAATCATACTGAGTAAGATCGAACCTCCAGTTTGGGCAGTTTGACTGCTGCCCAATCTACGCTTTCAGACACGCCTTGTGGAACACATGTCCACAAACTGTCTTCACTGGCTTCCTCGGTCCTGACCAGTCGCCCTCCTGACAGATGGAGCACTGGTCTGGCAACGGTACCGGTACACCAGTTGCTCGCGATGGGGTTCGCGGCGTAGCCATTGTACAATCAGTCGTAAATCAAAGAAAAGATTTTAAAACCGAGGGTTTGAACGAGATATAAAAAAAAATCAAAGAATTTTAAAAATTGGGAAGAGATAACAGGCTCTTCACAACGTGAGGATGACGAAATACTAATTTAAGTTGGAGTTTGGGACGATATACTAAAATTCAGAAAAATTTCTTCCCAAACGTTCGAAGAAGTTTTCAATAAAGTGCAAAAAAAAAATCAAAGATTCGGAAAGTTAGCAAAGTCCTAACTCGATACAATAAAAATACAAAAAATCCAAAGTTTGGAAACGTTAGCACGCTCCTTGAATAAAAATTTCCTTCCTAACCGTTCAATTGTGCGTTTCAAAACTTTACGATCAAAATGTGATTTCACCTTCACTTCCCGAAGCTAACCCCCACCATAAGAGGTCTTCAGGTCGCTCTCCCCCCTTACATAATGTTTGCGTCCTCCCAGAAATCTGGGAAGAGTCGGGTTGGAGAAGCTAGAGACTGAAAATGATACTAGAGATTCTTCAGCCAGGCAGTTAGCAGTATGCCATCTCCTGATTGCTGAAGGTCTCCAGCATCACTTACATCCTTCAACAACTCCTTCCTTCCTCTTCACCTGATGTCCAGCTGACCATCCAACTGGGCAGAGTCATGAATCTGGTCAACTAGTTAGCTGGAAGCCAAAAAGTCGTCTCACAGATTCATAACTCTGTCCAGCCAGTTGGCCAACAGAGATATGTCTCCGTGAGAGCTCACACAAAAAATTTTGTGAGGCCACCTACCATTTTCATGACAGAAGGCCAGCGGGAAAGATCAATTTCAAAAAATTCAAAACTAGACAATTGTTCAGACTGCTCGACCAAAGTCAAACCTAGAGTCGAACTTCAATTCACAACTTCCAAAAACGTTACTTTACTTTAATCATCCAGATCAAAAATATCAAGATCTCAAAACGTTACTCTACTTTCAAAACTTTAAAAACTTTTAAAAACTTTACTTTACTTTACAGAAAAAATCTAAATAACAAACAATTAGACTCAGGTCCACATATAACTTCTATTGATTGTGAGATTACCGAGTCAGACAATTTAGCTGACAGCCAAATGTCCATATCTCGAAATAATCTCAGTCCTCAGCAAAAGTCATAATCAGACCACCGAAGTCCAACTGAGGTGGCCCCACGTTGGGCGCCATTTTTGTTATGCTATGATGAGTGACTTGCTTGGGACGTAATGTCCCGACTGCCAGCATGAGCTGACAGATCACTCGACGGACAGCGTTGACTACAGGGCGGCACGCTAGTTTGCCTCAACTATTGGCGGAGAGTGTGGGGGGTTCCACAAACGACCTGCCGCTGCCGTCAGCAATAATAAAAAAAAATCGTGCCTATATAACACAAAAAGCCGGTACACATTCGGTCCTGAAGGGACCCTTATGTCACTTACCTGTATACAAACGAAGGCGCAGATGTTTCGGCCTTACTACATGCCCCAACAACCCATTTGACACTGAGGGCAGATAGTTTACAGTGTCCCTAGTTGATCTGAAAGGAGAAAGATTAGCGGACCTAAACGACCTTCACGTGCGAGGGCTCCAGGATAGTGAGAGGAGAATTAAAACTTTTAGAATTTCATATTTACGTTATAATTTCAGAGAAAAAAAATCTCATCAATTCAAAACATATGTATATAAATATGTGAAAACGAATATCGATCAAATAGGCAGGTATCGTATTAAATTATAAATATCTATGAACAAGTATAGTTCGAAGTTGAAAAGGTATATAGGTAAGTATACCATGAAATTATAAATAAAATATGAAGGTACAGTATTAAATTATAAATATATGTACAATTGTAGTTCCAAGTTGAAAACGTATGTATATAAATATATGAAAACAATTATCGATAAAGAAGGCTCTACAGTGCAAGTCGCTACCGAAGCCGAAGTATGCGTACACCAAAAGAAAATGTGTAATATATCAATGATACTCACGGTGAAAATAAATTCCATGGCATGATGAAGCGCTTCAGCATCCGCCATCTAGTTAAATGAATTAAATTGGAGGTTAATGCTTCGACTTGTTGTCTGTATGCCTTATTACAAGAAGAATTTCTGTTGAGTTGAAATAATATTGCCCAGCGGCACTCGTAACTACACTTAAACGAAATTAATTTTTTTTTTCATTAGATAGAGTTCAAAATAGTGCTCAAAACTACAAACTTCTGAATACGAATATCTAAAATCACCGATTACTTTTAAATACGAGTAAATAGACAAAAGTATATCCTTTTCACAATTTATCGCTTAATTAAGTTCATTTCTTACAAAAACTAGAGCTATTTCCATTGATAGTTTTCCAGATAGTATACCATGACGTTCCATTGCATTTCATAATGTGTCCATAAAAAAAGAAAAATTATACTGATACCGGACAAACAAAATTTCAGTGTTAAATGTAACGTGTGTAGGCTATCAGGTGGAAGAATATCCATTACAGTATAACATACAATCTGTCTTCAATTCTTGTAGACTTGCATTACAAATAACAACACATTCCTCTAATGCCAATCTTGTTTGCAGTTGGTTCTCATTAAATGAATCGTATTTTTTTTTGTTTTTTTTTCTTAGTTTTACTTTAGCATAAACTGCTTTCTGATCTGAATAACTAAATAAATGTCCTGGTACACGTTCTTTCAATGGAAGTCCATATTCAGAGATTGATACCTCGTAATCATCTCTTGGTCTTATTAAAATGTGATCAATTCTCTTTCCTAATGAATTTTGCTTAGCAATAGATGCAGCTGTATAAGAATTTTTCTTTCACAATCGCTAGTTCCTACAAACATATCATTACCAGAGTCTTTCAATTCAGAAGATTGCGTCAGTATTCTATATGATATATCATTTGGTTCTGTATTTAAATCACCAGCTAAAGTCTGTAAGACTGCATTATCTCTGGTATTTTTCTTTATAATAATTCGATGTGATTTATAATCATCATTTTCATTATCATACTCAGCATGAAGGTGAGCAATATAAATATTAATCAATTGATTATTGACTAAGACTTTACACATCTCACTCCTTTGCTTCCAAACCAATCACATTTTCGGGCAAGATGTCGGGGAGAATTTTCCCAATATTTCGATGGTGAGATGGTCGGGTCAACAAAAGATCAATTTTAATATATATACATGAATCAGCGATCCTTATCTCTTTGACCTCGCCAAGTAAAAATCACATGTGTTGGGCCATTCTCTTTGTCCTCCTTAGAGTTGAAATTTTTTTTTTCCTTTTACATTTTGCAGGAATATTTATATTCAGTCTTACAATATCTCTTCTCCGTCGTGTATCGACCAGGTAAAAGTATAATTCAGTTATCTGCAAAATTTCGGAACAATGAGTACTCTCGGAAGAACAGATTTTCTGTAAGGATATTTACAATAATAGATGCACTCATTTCCAGTTGCAAATTTATAATTGTAACAATACACATACCTGTTATATTTCTTGGGATTGCTCCTTCTTAATTTTTCCACGTCGGATGTACACACTTTTTACAAATTTTTCTGGTTGTTCACCGATGACTTTTTACTTTGACGACGAGTAAAACTCTTCTTCTTCTTTTCTGTCACACCGGGACCTAGGAACCGCATTTCTCTCGCCCGGGGTGCGTTCAAGTTTTTATGCTTGACGCAGCCGGCCTACACGCTTCAGTACGTGTAGCATATTGCTATATGCATACGCTACGACCATAACATCATCTCGCCACTTACCCCTCAGGGTTCTTAAACTGCAAAAGCCATTTGAGCGCTGCATGGTCAGTGCGGAGGATAAATTTCTGCCCGTAGAGATATTTATGGAAATGTTTTTTTTTGAATTTAGAATAGCAAGTCGCTAGCAGAGTCTTTGTACTTCATAGCATTGGCATAGTTGTCTGTTTTTTTCTTCATATTAACAAACTTAAAAAAGGTGCGTGGGTCACTAAATAATTTCGTACGCATACTTTGCACATACTCATCATAAAGTGTAGAGAAAAGTTCTTTGAACTCATTATATGATGTGAGGAAGTGTTGTGACTTATAATGTTTTTGTCCCTCATATAACTTTTCCACAGGTTATTCTTTCTATTTTGAAGATGTTTCAGTTCTTTATTGAACCATGGCGGTGATGTTTTATTCAACCGCTGACGCTCGCGGGGAACACAAGAAGAAAATAAATCGGAAAGAATTATATAAAATTTAGAAACGTCTCCATCAACACTATTAGGACACAGCAGTGTGTTGAAATCAATAAAGGTAAGTCTACTAGAAAGTTCCGAGAAGTCAGCTTTTCTAAAATTGAAAAAGTATTGTGTTTGGTCACAATTTATTTAGTTCTTAGTTTCATTGTGATATGTAATTAGTAGAGGAGGTGGTATTGTTGTATAGCTACCTCTCGTGCTTCCTGACACGTCCAGGAAGAAGAGATATGCGAGAAAGTTCAGGCTCTCCAGAATAAACGGAAATAAAAAAACACTACACTGTTCAGTTCTTGATCAAATTCTTTGTTTTTTCTCCTTATTACAAAAGTTTACAATACTTTTTATTTTCTTCCAGTTTGTCTTGCTCTCAATAAAACTCGTTAGTTTTATTATTTGTTACAAGATTTCACAATACTTTCTTTATGGATTCCTACTTTTCCTTTTTATATAGTAAATCACTATCTTTTTAATTAGAATAATACGCGAGGTAACTACTCGGCGGGTGAAAAACGACTCCCCGAGGTTTGGACTTGATGCCCCCAGGTACCCACGATCGCTTCAAAAAGCTTTTTTATTCCTTTTATTGTTTTCTCACGACGTTTGAAAAAACGTACGTGAGAAAATGCAAAAAGTTTTGATGCGAGCTATATGCATCAATGAAAACTGTAATCCGATATGCACTTGTGCGCCCGTCTTGAAATATTAATTTTAAGAGGGCGCGAATAATTGTGATAATTGTATGTATGTATGTGCATACAATTAGATTGGATTAAGTAAGTAGTGTACGTATATACAGTGTCAAAACTCTCGAGAATACTTCCCAAGCCATGAAACAGAAATCTATATGTGTGCGTGCTTAGTCCGTTTTCTAAAATGTTCTATACTGATACTTATGGAAAAGTGCCAAACATTGACTTTATGTATGCTATAGAGCCTAAACTACTATCCATACAAGAAAATAGTCTTCTAGTAATTTAAAGCTTGGTTTCTTACCTTCCCAAAGGTTACATTTCCTACATACCTTACTTAACAAAATAATAAAATAGTTTTGATTACAAAGTAACCTTACCAATTTACGCTCAATACCTCTCAGCTGAGTGATAATTGCATGTGTGTATGTGCAGCCGTAGTCCGAATCTGTAGGCAGCTACATTCGATATCATCAACCCACGGCATGCCATGACGGCACAGCGACATTACAATGATTACTCAGCTGAGCATTTTTGTTTGAGAAATCGTAGTCATTTGGTTAAGACAAATTTTTTTAAATAATTTTGTTAGGAAAGGTATGACAATTTTACTACGGTTCGGAAGATAAGAAAGCAAGCTTAAGATTATCAGAACACCATTTTTTTGTATTAATAATAGTTTACGGCGGAGGAGCTATTCAAATCAAACTTTTGTCACTTTTACATAAGAACACTGCAAATATTTTAGAATGTAAGGACTACGTTGGGCCTCGCATGTGGTAGGGAGGGAGTCTGTTTCATGGCTTGTGAAGTATTCTCGAGGGTTTTGACAGTGTACATACGGAAAAAAAGTAAGAAGACACTGTATGTAGAAGTATGCATACTGTGTGCGTGGAATGTGTGTCTGATAACAAAATGCAATTTATGCTAAATTGCATTTTGTTATAATAAGGGAGAATGAATTTGAATGCAATTTAAGTTTTGAATAAATAATTTTATATTTTCAGGGTCATCTTGTGGTACATCAATATATTGTATAGGACAATATATTGATGTATTGACCTTATGGTTGTGATTCGGGGCATTGGGTACCTGAGTCACAACATCCCTCCCGCCTGGGGAAAAGAAAGTTTTATTCTTTTAGAAGAAAACTTTCTTTTTCATTAATTTAGTTAAAACTTGTATACCAAAAGAGAATGATATGTAGTAAGTTAGCTGTGAATGATTACACAATAATAATACAAGAAACAAAAGAAAAAAAAATTAATATATTATAATAGAGAGTGTTTGTATATCACTAACAACATGTAGTTATTAAACATAGAGATATCCTTTTATAATATCGAAGTAGTTGTTGTAGAAATAAAGTTTTATTTGTACATTTTTTCTTTTGAAATTCTAAAGTAAATACTTATTTAATTATTAATTATTATCGTTTCGAAAGAAATGATTTAACCTATGTAATGACTTTCAATTCGGATAAAAGTGAAAAAGTTATTGAATTATCATTATCATTTGTTTAAATATAATGAGAACTACATACTATGATTATTTTATTCTCTTTTCTTTACATTTAATGATTTGTTTTTATAGATTTGTTTTGTTTTTATACTACATAATTATTCTATTTTAATTTTTATTAAATGATTAATTTCTGTCAGAATGTAATCTTTTTTAAAAAAGAAGAGTATTTTTCATAAATCAAAAAAAAAGTTTGGCATTTTATCCTTTAAATGTACATTTTATATATATATATATATACATTTTCCATATCAATCTGCAATATTCTAGATATCATACAATTACGTTATTTCATTTTGGTATTAAAATTTTCATTTAGAGGTTTTTGTTCTTTATTTTATTTTTTCTTGTAAGGGGAAGCTATTAAAAGGTAAAGGATGGGAAAGGTTACTGTCAGTTTTTCTGTTAGATTCGATTTGTTAGTAATTGCTCCATTGGTACCATTGTTTGTATTTTAGAAGTGAATATCTTTCTTGAATTACAGATCTATTCCGACCCCGGAAACATGACACTGTATTAATCATTTGGTATGATTTTTGGGGAGGATGAAGTTACTTGCATTAATCTGTAAAAAGTTTCAGGTCGTTGTTATGGACTCTTTTGTTTTTATTATTAATTTTAATAGTGGAATTTTCGGGGGAATTAATCTCCATTATCTCATACGGACCTGCCCCTAGTGGTGAGAATTTGTTCTCTCGAACTCTGCTCTTAAGTAGGACTTTATCGCCTACCATAAAAGATTTTTGGACGGACTTTTGTCGTATTGCAATTTTGATTTTTCTTTATTGGCCATGGCTATGTCTTTAGCTATTTTGAAGCTATGCTGTAGACGCGCTTTTAATTCGTTTGCATAATTGTCATAAAACCATCTCCAAGTTTTAAATTATTTGGGATTTCGGCTGGGAATCCGTATAGGAGTTCGGGAGGAGTATAATTAGTACTCGAATGAGGGGTTGTATTATATTGTAGTGACTGGCAGTACTAAAAGCTGTCGAATATACTGACTGTACCTAGACCGCAACCTGACGAACTTGTACAGTATGGCGTGCTCCCGACAGAGCGAGTAAGAAAGTCGTCGTACTATGTCAGAGTTAAAGTTGACTGTCCGCCGGCGTGTTGTGCTAACTAAAAATAAAAATTTGTTTGTATACTAGCTGTAGATATAAGGAACGTGTGATAATAAATAATATCATTATATAATATAACAAACAACGAGTTGTGATTCATCCGCCTATTTCCTGCACTTAAGCCGAAAGGCACAACAAATGGTGACCCCGACGGAGTTCAATAGAACTTTTATTAGAAAATTTGGTGCAGCGTACGGGAACGTGGAGAGCAACAATTTTGCAGTTTCAGTGAATTCATAAATAACGCACATTTCAACTGATAATTGTAATCGTGCAGCATTCATAGCACGAGTTTCCTCAGTTTCCTGAACATTCCACACAGTTATTACATAAATAACGGGAATCGATAGAATAAAACAGCATCACACATTTCTGACACACAGCACACGCACACACGCAGGCACGCAACAAAGTTTTTTTTTACAACGTCAAATCATATGTATACATACGAGCTATAGTAATCATCGCCACAAAGTTGCTGACACAACCACAAGTACGCAGTTTTCGCAGCATTTATACAAACGCAGTCAACTACAAACATACGCATGCAATAAGCAGGCTGAGTGATTAGTTCCAGTTGCCCGCAAAACAGCAGCATGACGAAAAGGTGAAAATCAACAAAGCGAGACGTCATTTCATCAGCCGAATTTCAACAAGAGCAAAAGCTCAGTAAGGTTTCAAACCCAACTGAACGAAGACAAAAAGTCTACAATAAAATAACATATGGAACTTGACAGAAGCATAAAAGCACTTACATAAACCATACAATTGCAGAATTCAAGCAGAAATCTTATAGATAAGTAGAAACTAACTTTATTTTATTATATTAAATTATTAGGTAAATATCTTTGATAAATGAATTATATTGAACATTACATTGAATATATAAAATAATAGGGTAAAAATATATGAGACATAATCTTGAATTAATATAGGCAAGCAAAACTTCCTCTTTGAATTTTTAGGTTAACAAAATTTTCTCCATACAGCAGTGAAATAACAGTTATAATGATAAGGAATTTATGCCATAATTAGTCAAAATAATCAACTTATATAGCAAGATTGAAATTACCACAATAATTATTTTATAAACGACTGCGGACACTCAACTAAAATAAAATTTGTTTCGAAAAGAGAGTACTTACGCAATATATTATCAGAAAAATTAAATTTAAAGACAATACACAACATACATAATGTCTGACGAGGAAAAAGAAATTAAAAACACTCCTCCCAGCGAAGTGTCAGCCTACTCTATGGTCAATAAAATACCACCATTTTGGGCAAACTCACCTACTACGTGGTTTATTCAATTAGAAGCTTTATTTACAATATCGAAAGTTACTAAAGATATACAAAAATATCATTATATAATATCAGCGTTACCGCAAGACATATTAGTTTCTGTTTCCGATATCATAGAAAATCCTCCAGATAGTGATCATTACAATAAGCTTAAAGCTATTTTAATAGAAAGACACTCCCTTAGTGAAGAGAGGCGAATACAGCAGCTGTTGTCAGGCGAGGAAATGGGTGACCGCCGTCCATCAGATTTTTTAAGGGCAATGAAATTACTAGCAGGTCCTTCAAATACCATCGGTGAAAAATTGATCATAAAATTATGGTTAAGACGCCTACCGAAATTAATAAATATCTCCTTGATATCACATCCTAATAAAAGCGAAATGGAATTAGCGTCATTAGCAGACCAAATTTGGGAAGTTTCAAAAGTTAACACTTCCATTCTCGAAACAACGTCTTATAACCAAACAGAACAACAATTCAGAAATGAAGAGATAGGCAATCTTAAAAGCGAAATTATCGAATTGAAAAATATGATCAAAACTTTATCAGTTTCTAATAGAAATCGACCTCGCGACAGACAGCATATGAGCCGAGGTAGACATAGCTTTTGATCCAAAACCCCAAGAGGTAACAGGGGATATTGCTGGTACCACACAAAGTTTGGAACAGAATCAAAAAAAAATGTTCACAACCATGTCGTTTTAAGCTTGACAACGCACAAGGTAACCAATCACAGGCCAATATATCAAAAAACTATTAAGCCCAACTGGGGAAGCGGCGACCAGCGGGGTTCAGACATACACACGCCGACTATTCGTTCATGATTCAAACAACAATTTAAATTTTCTTGTAGACACTGGCGCAGACCTATCTATAGTACCATTTTCCTACTCCTTCCAGTCAAAGCAAGATCCATTCTTTACAATGACCGCAGCCAATGGGACAACCATAAAAATATACGGTACAAAATTATTAGAGCTTAATATAGGCCTCCGTCGAAAATTTATACATCCTTTTACATTATCTTCAGTAACCAAACCTATATTGGGTGCAGACTTCATAACAAAATTTGGGCTATTAGTCGACTTAAAAAATAAGCGCTTACTAGATACGGAAACCAATTTATCGACTCAAGCATTTGTTACCAACATCTCTGTTCCAACTCCCAAGCATTTTTGCGTCGACAATGAATATAATGAAATACTAAAAGAATTTCCAACTTTGCTTGAGCAGTCTAATTTCAAGATGGCAGTCAAACACAATGTACAACACCACATTCTAACAAAAGGGCTCCTACCTTACGCAAAACCACGCAGATTAGACCCCAAACGGCATAAGGCGGCACAGCTAGAATTTCGGTACATGACAGAACTGGGAATTTGTCGACCATCCTCTTCACCTGTCGCATCACCATTGCATATGGTAGCAAAGAAAGACAGCGAAGATTGGCGTCCATGTGGGGATTTTCGTCATTTGAACGCAGTGACCATACCAGACCGGTATCCCGTCCCGCACATCCACAATTTCTCAATACAATTAAATGGGTGCAAAATCTTTTCAAAAATAGACTTATGCAGAGCATACCATTAAATCCCGGTCGCGCCCGAGGATGTACATAAAACTGCCATTACCACGCCATTCGGGCTCTTCGAATTTGTACGCATGCCATTCGGTTTACGAAACGCGGGTCAGACGTTTCAACGATTTATCAACGAAGTAACGAGAGACCTCGATTTCGTATTTGCTTACATAGACGACCTGTTAGTAGCTAGCAAAAGCGAAGAGGAGCACCTATCACACCTCCGTATACTTTTCCAACGTTTAGTTGACTACGGGTTAAATATCAAACTCTCAAAATGCACCTTTGGAAAAAAAAGTCTAGATTTCCTTAGTCATGTGGTAAATGAGCATGGTATACTCCCATCCAAGCACCGAGTCGATGCTATATTGCAACTAGATCAACCCAAATCTATTCGCCAAATCCAGCAGTTCATAGGAATGGTGAATTATTATCACAGATGCATTCCTAAACTAGCTGAATTACTTTCACCAGTATACAGCCACCTAGCTAAACTACAAAACGCGCCCAACATTAAACGACAGTTCACTTGGCCAGAAGAATGTGTCACAACCTTCGAAAAAATTAAACTAGCGCTATCAAATGCCGTATTGCTCGCTCATCCTTTAGATAATGCAGAGTACAATGTCACAACAGACGCTTCGGACAAAGCTGTCGGGGCCGTCCTGCAGCAACGCCACAACAACGAGTGGGAACCACTCGCATTTTTTTCAAAAAAGTTATCTAAAACAGAATCCAAATATTCTGCTTTCGACCGTGAGCTACTGGCTATATACCTGGCAGTAAAACATTTTCGTTACTTCTTAGAAGGAAGGGAATTCGTAATTTTTACTGACCACAAGCCACTTACGACCGCAATTTTCGCCAAATCCGAGCGTAATCCTCGTCAATCAAGACATCTTGATTATATAGCGCAATTTTCAACCAATATTAAGCACATTAATGGAAAATTCAACATAATAGCAGATGCCCTTTCTCGACTAGACAGGTCAGACCGAACAGACATAAACGCAGTTTCGCTAGACTTCCGGAAACTTGAAGAGACACAAAAAGATGACCAAGAGTTAAAAGAACTTTTAAGAGGCGATCGCAAAGACTCGAGCGTCAATTTAAAGCTCGTTACGATCCCTGTCACTGGTGAACAAATTTATTGCGATACAAGCAATAACAAATATCGACCATTCGTTCCATTCCATCTTAGGAAAACAATATTTGATCAGTTGCATAGCCTGTCACATTCAGGTACTCGCGCGACGCGTAAGCTTATAACGTCAAAATACTTCTGGCCTAAAATAAACACAGACTGCAATATTTGGTCTAAGGAATGCGTTCTCTGCCAAAAAACTAAAGTCAATAGGCACACAAAATCCCCATTAGAACACTTTAAAATTCCAAACGCGCGATTCGAACATATACACATGGATATAGTAGGACCGCTACCACCATCAAACGACTTTTCGTACATATTAACAATTATAGATAGATACACAAGATGGCCGGAGGCATACCCCATCAAAGATATAACCGCTAAAACGATAGCCGCCACATTCATTCAGCAGTATATCTGCCGATTCGGTGTCCCTTTGGAGATCACAACCGATCAAGGCACCCAATTCGAGGCTAAGCTCTTCGCAGAAATTTCCAAGCTTCTAGGTACTAACAGAATTAGAACCACAGCCTACCATCCACAGGCGAATGGTATGGTAGAAAGGCTTCATCGACAGCTGAAAGCCTCCTTAATGTCAAGACCAAACCCCACAAAATGGAGTGACGAACTGCCGTTTGTCCTTTTAGGAATCCGCACCTCAATTAAAGAGGATCTAAAATGTTCACCAGCAGATCTCGTATACGGCCAAAGCCTGAAAGTTCCAGGCGAACTTTTTGTAGACACTTCAAATGATCCTCCTGACCCATCAAACATAGTGACGCAAATAAAACATTCATTGAGAAACGCCAAACCTGTAGACACCCGCCAACTTTTGCATCAACAAACATATATCCCTAAGTCACTTAATACATGCGAGTATGTGTTTATTAGAATTGACAGGGTTAAAACAGTACTCACACCACCCTACGATGGTCCACATAAAGTCGTGCGGCGGTTCAGAAAACATTACGTCGTAGATATCAATGGTAAATCTACATCTATCTCCATAGATCGTCTAAAACCAGCTTATATATCGGAAGGTCAAGCTTCTAACTGCGAAAAACAAAAAAACAAAAAAGTATCATTTCAATCTTAAACAACGCTTCGCTGGAGGGGGAGTGTGTAGTGACTGGCAGTACTAAAAGCTGTCGAATATACTGACTGTACCTAGACCGCAACCTGACGAACTTGTACAGTATGGCGTGCTCCCGACAGAGCGAGTAAGAAAGTCGTCGTACTATGTCAGAGTTAAAGTTGACTGTCCGCCGGCGTGTTGTGCTAACTAAAAATAAAAATTTGTTTGTATACTAGCTGTAGATATAAGGAACGTGTGATAATAAATAATATCATTATATAATATAACAAACAACGAGTTGTGATTCATCCGCCTATTTCCTGCACTTAAGCCGAAAGGCACAACAATATACAAACATGGCATAAGGAATCCATGTATCCCAGTCTTGTGGATCTTTTGCTACATAAGATCGGAGATATTCTGCTAAGGTTCTGTGACTTCTTTCCAATGCACCATTCGTTTGAGGGTGATATGGAGTAATTTTAAGTCGTTTTATTCTTAGTAATTTAGATACCTCGGCGAACATGCCACTTATGAGGTTAGAACCTTGATCTGTGAGGATACTTTCTGGAATACCATGTCGACAAACTATTGTTGTCGTGAAGGCTTCCGCTAATGTCTTAGACTCGGTGTCGACTATGGGAATAGCCTCAGAAAATTTTGAAAGGTCGTCTTGGAATGTAAGGAGATATTTGTTTCCAGAATAAGAAATTGGGAGAGGTCCTACAACATCTAGGTACATTCTTTCGAAAGGTTTGGAGCTAATGCTTGAGATTTTCATTGGAATTTTAGGGTTTCTGGATACTTTGTTCACCTGACAAAGTTTACATTTCCTTACATGCTTTACGATGTCGTCTGACATGCCAGGCCAGTAGAATTGTTTTTTGATTCTTTTAATTGTACGGGAAACGCCTTGATGGCCTCCCGTCGGTAATGAATGAAAATCTTTTAAAACTTGTTCGATCTCGTTAATGTCGGATAAATATTTAATCGAATCTTGATGGAGCTTTATGTTTATTTGTTTAGTAGCGAAGACCTTATTAAAAATCCTTTTAATTATTAGAAGGTTTTGTGCATCTAAAATTGAGAAGGAGATATTTAATTGATTTAACTGATTTGCTTCTGTATATGAGCAGATCTCACTTAAAATCTTTTCGAGGTCTGATCTATCTCTTTGGGATCGACAAGGTAAATTAGTTTTTGATATAATTATTGATGAGTCTTTTTTCTTGAAGAAGTTCAGTTCAGTTCCTAAAAGTGGAGATTTATCTGAAAATTTTAGTTTCGAATCCAACACTCTTTCAAATTCTATAACTTGCATTGGCAAGATGAAAAATTTAGGATTTGCATACTTAGTTAGTAGAAGGGGAAAATTTGTCTCAGTTATTATGACTGAGGAATTGTTTACAGGTGATGGAGTTGGGTTTGGAGTAGTTACACTTGCGTTGGGTGTATTTATATTCGCCTGAGCTCTGGCTTGATTTCTAGTTACCACATTTACGAAGGTTGTTGGTTCTGCAGAATGTTCGGGATTTTCTGGAATTGCTCTACTGAGAGCATCTGCATTTGTGTTGAGCTTACCTGATTTGTGGACTATGTTGTAGTCATATTCCTCAAGACGTATTCTCCATCTCATCAGTCTTGAGGAGTGATCTTTCAGATTCATAATGGTTTATGGTCAGTTATAATTGTAAAATGTCTGCCATAAACGTATGGTCTGAATTGCTCAACTGCGAAAACGATAGCTAAAAGCTCCTTTTCTATTGTTGAGTAACGTGTCTCTGCACCATTTAGAACTCGACTCACATAGGCGATTGGGTGATCTCCTTGATCATCAACTTGTGAAAGAACTGCTCCGATGGCGTAGTCACTGGCATCGGAGGTGACAAAAAATTCTTTGTCAAAATCGGGATATGATAGAATTGGTGCTGAAATAAGTTTATTGCGTAATTCGCAAAATGCCTCGTCGCAGATTGCGTCGAACTTGAAAGGGATATCTTTTTTCAAAAGATTTGTAAGTGGTTTTGCAATTTTGGAAAAATTTGGTATAAAGCGGCGATAGTAACCGACGAAACCAAGGAAAGCTTTGATATCTTTTTCCTTTTTCGGTCTGGGATAGGACTGAACTGATTTTATTTTTGCAGGGTCTGGTTTGACTCCATTTTCTGTAATAATGTGCCCTAAATACATAATTTCCTTTCTTAGGAAATGGCACTTATCGGGTTGAAGTTTGAGGTTGACATTGCGGAGACGGCTAAATACTGCTATGAGTCTTGTATTATGATCTTTGAGATTGTATCCATGGACTACAATATCGTCCATGTATACGAAGCAATAGATGCCTTGAAGGCCAGATAAGACATTATTCATGGCTAGTTGAAAAGTAGCAGGGGCTCCTTTTAAGCCAAATGGCATACGATTGTATTCGTAGTGGCCATAGGGTGTGCTAAAGGCAGTTTTCTCCCTGTCCTTCGAGTCCATTTTTATCTGGTGTAATCCACTGGCTAAGTCGAGTGTGGTAAAATATTTCAACTTCCCCAACTGGTCTAATATATCAGTGATATTAGGCAGTGGGTACGCATCGCCAATAGTAATGTCGTTAATACGACGAAAGTCTACCACTACTTGCCACTTTTTGTTTCCATTCTCATCTGGTTTTTTAGGAACCAGGAGAAGTGGAGAACTCCAGGGACTATGTGAAGGTCTGATGATGTCTGACTCAAGCATTTCTTGTATTTGCCTATTTATTTCAGTTCGGCTTGCTTCAGGAAGTCTATAAGGCTTGGTATAGATGGGCAGTTTGTCTTGGAGTGTCTCGATTTTGTGGATAATCGCATCTGTATATGAAAGGAAATCCCCTTCTATGAAGAAGAGATCGTTGAATTCCCTACAGATGTTTCGAATACTCTCAGATTCCTCTGAATTACAGTGATCCAATTTGATAAGGTTTTGCAGTTTATTTATTCTGCCTTTAATTGGATCTCTTTCAGAGCCTGTGGAGATAACCACAAAGTCGTCCAAGTCTTGGTAAACTGGGTTCACCTCATAAGGTGCCAGATCAGCGTCCTCCTCATTTGTGTTGAGGATTAGGACTTTTGCCATACAGTTGACTGGTTCGACGATCAAGTTTCCGAGAAATAAACCTGGCCTTATTTCCTTCTTAAAACAGACTGATTCGTGTTGAATAGAAGGAGTTGGAATTTCCATAATGAACTCTGATCGAGCCGGAATTTTAATTTTATTTAATTTATCCGATTCTTTCGGATTTTTAATAGGAAGGAGATATGATTCCAACTTTTGTGGAATTTTGAAGGAGTTATTCGATGATTCCGACTCGATAGAGTTTGAAGGAGATAAAACCTTATTGAAATTCTTTGACTTCTTTGATTCATTTTTGGATTTCATTTTTTGTGAATCTATTGATGAAGGGGATAAGATTTTATTATATTTAGCCTTTTGTGCGGCTGTAGATGGAGTTTTACTTTTACGTTTTTGCCTTATTTCTTGTGAAGCTATGGATGGAGATTGATTTTTATTTAATTCAGCCTTTCTTCCGGCTATAGATGGAGATAGATTTTTACCTTTATGCTTCATCTCTTGTGAAGCATTGGCTGACGATCGATTTGCATTGCTTTTCGAAGCAATTGATGGAGATAGATTTGTATTAGTATTTATATCGGAGAATGTTAGACTTTTTGTTTGAGACCTCTTTTCTGGGTCTTCGCTTTTCAAATAAACATATGGATAATTAGTGTAATATTCTTCATATGGGTAGAATTCGTTTGATTCATTCACTTCCAGAAAAATAAGTTTATTTTTGTAGTCGATACTCGCATTGTATCGAGATAGAAAGTCATGACCAAGCAGGCCATCGTATGAGAGGATGGAGTCATTTCCCACTATTTGAAATCTCTGTGGCAGATGCTATCTGGCTTCAATGGATGGAGTTTAATTAGGCTGATCTCTGCTCCAGTATCAATTAAAAATGTAAGTTTTGGAGCAGAGCAGATGTCGACAGGCAAAGAAAGTGTTAGAGAAGTTCTATTTATTTGGATGGGGATACGTATTGATTTATTTTTGTCTAGTTTCCTGAAGATATTGCCTCGGGCTTTCGATGAATCTGTGCCGTTGTTTCTATCTACGAGGGGTTGCCGAAATTGACCCCCGCTGCATCCAGTTTCCCTGCCTGGATGCCGATGGACTTTTGCTATTTCTCCTCTTTGGAGATGGCGATCTAGCCGAGATATTTGCATTCGTATATCTCGGCGGTGGAGTTCTACTTTCTCGAATTACTGGCTGCTGCCAGTTCCTGTTTTGCGGCTGTCTATCAGCCGTGCTTGTTTGCGGAGCTATGTTTACTTTTTGGAAATTATTCCGATTTCCTTGATTGTCGTTAGATCAGGCATTATTTGCAGCTCTAGTCCTGCATTCTTCAATAGAATGGCCCAGCATGCCCCAGTCTATTACATTGGAAGCATTGTAAATTATGACTCGTATTTTGTCTGAAAGGGACTGGATTTGTCTTGTAATTCGTTTGAAAGATGGCTTGCTTGAGCTCCAAATGTGATGCATGATCTAAAATATGTGATTTTAATGCAGAAAAGGATTTATCGGAATGCACTTTGGCTAAAGTTTGGAGTTGTGGATTGGATAATCCGTCCTCTATAGCTCTCACTGCTTGACACTCATTATCTTTTAAAAGAGAATTTAAAAGAATTTTATCACTTGTGTATGAGTGGGTCGCCTCGTTTAATTTAGATAGATTTGTGTTAAGTCTCTGAAGGAAATCTTTCACGCTTTCCCCTATTCTCTGTTTGGAATTATTTAATTGAGACTGTAGCGTAGTTCTGGGAATCTTTACCTCAAAAGTTTGAGTTACAATTGATTTTAAGGTAGGCCAATGTTCAACTTGATTGTACCTGAAAATATCATATGCATCTGCAGATAATTTACTCCTTATTAAGCTAAGGAGGGAGTGCTTTTCGCTTGCCGTCGTTGCTGTTGCATATGAGTCATCACAGCTTGAAATGAATTTGTGGAGATCTTTCGGATTTCCATTGAAATTGGGAATTAATGTTCTCGCGTCAGATAGGAAAAAATTTGATTGGTCTCTGAAAGAGCCATTGTGGTGATGCTCCGTAGAATTATTTGTAGTATTCGTTATGTTTTGGAATCTCGAGTCCAACTGTTCTTGCAGCGCAATTACAGTGTCTGAAAATGATGTTTCCATGTTTATGTAAACATCATTCAGTCGCTTGGGCCAACATTCAAGATTATTTCGTTATGTGTTTCTTCAAAATCGTCCCAATATTTGTGCAACGAGTTTAATTTTTGGTTTAAGTATGCCTGGGTTGCAGTTGCAAGTGAATTATTATCTATAGATTGAATAATATGGGATAATGTTTTTCGTCTATCTTCTTGCAACCGAAACCGTACTGTATTTGATTGATCTTTGTCTGTGCTGTCCAGGTTATCAGCTGCAGTTGTTTTTTGAGAAGTTTTTGGAAGTGGTACGTAAAACGGGTTATTTTTGCGCTCTGTGTGGACTGATATGGATTTCAACTTATCAGAGAGAGTTGCCTTTGTAAGATTGTACCAGTCCTCCGTTTTATCATAGCATGACTTTTTAAAGGAATCATGGGTCTCATCGAATTCATCATGATCTTGAATCAGAGTTTCGGTTTTTTGAATGAAGCCCACAGGTCTTCCAAATTTTGGAGTTTTTCAGAAATAAATTCTGAAGTCCTTTTGCTTTTATTGACTCTATGATAATCTGCCAGAATTTGTCTGATTTCTGCCGTTTTTGGGACTTGTGACAAGCAAAGCTCATTGAAGGATTTGTTTTCTTCAGTCATGTTTGATTCGAGTAGTATTCAGATCGGGGTGAATTTGTTTAAGTTTAGAAAAATATAGAAGACGTGGTAAATTTATATAGAGGATGAAGAGCAAAAAAGATTTATTAACATTGGGAAAAGTATGTATATGTACGTATATGTTTAGGTGCGTTATTTTTTGTAAGAGTGGTAAGTGCATAAAACGACAATAGCAGCAACAAAATGATAAATCAATAGGGAAATAAGAATTAGGATAATAAAAAAATATGTTTTTTGAATTAAATGTTAAAAGTTAGGAGTTTAAAAATGGAGGTGAAGGAGAAACGACAGTAAACTAAAGTTTGACACATAAAAGAAAACTTGCGTGGAAATTAAAACAAAATCGCTTGATTATTAATTATTGTTGATAGGTTGATTTAAAGTTTTGATTTAACAATTTAATAGGACTCCCAACGTCAATATAAAGAGTTATGTTGGTTGCAAGTAAATATTTCTGTTAATTAAGAGGGGGGGAAAAATTAAAATTTGGAATTGATATTTTAACACACAAGAAAAAGAATTTTATATTGTTACGTGCAATAGAAAGAGACAACTGGTGACATTTATGTACTGGCAATGGAGAGTAAACGACTTCAGGTTCGGAGAATTGATTATGGTATCTACAGGAAGGTTCAGGAATAGAATGAATAGAACAGTCAAGAAGCTTCTGGAAAATAGAACAATCGAGAATAATCTGGAGAGTTTCTAGGGTATAAATATAACAGCTGTCATAGCCAGAATAAGAGTCTTGTCTTAGACGTTGCAGTGTTAACAAGTGAAAGTAATAAACGTGCGAAAGTGTTGTAATTAGATTGCGATAATTGAAAGTACAGTATTAGCGATAATTAGAGTTGAGTTGATTAATAGAAAGTTTATGAATTTTGTATGATTAGAGTGAAATAAAGAGCTTGTATAATAAGTATTTAATATTGTGTTTTAAATAACGAACCTTAAAGGCCACGCTCGCAACAATATTAATAGGAATGTGATTCCTCCCTCCAATCAAAATCTCTCCGCTGAACGATAGCCTTTCCAAGTTCTATCACAGGGGAGCGATTGTTGATTCTTCGAAGTCCTCTGACCAGCAAGCTCACGAGGTCTTACCGCAGAGGTCGCTTCGCGGAAGGGTGAAAGGTGATAGTAGGATAAGTTGAAATTATATATATTTAAAAAAAAAGTTTTAAGCTATTGTACGATTTCCTAAAGAAAACTTCACTTGCAAAAAAAAAAAAACATATACGATGATTGCGCTATGTTGTTATGTTTGTATAAATGAATTGGTAGTGAAAATAATTTGTTTCTGCATATAAAAAGAATCGAGCATAAAAATATTTTGATTTCAAACACAAAATGAATCGATTATAAAAATAATGTGTCTTTGTATATGAAATACCTTGATTATAAATATATATATTTTTTTTCGCTACCTTTTATTTTATCCAGAGGTATTGGTATAGCTGTTAGTTTCTTTCTTTGTTTTGTTGAAGTTGACGTCAATACGTCGCACGTCCAGGGCGATGGTTTCTAGGAGATTTAGAGTTGGTTTAAGGATGTTGCTGTTGTATTTTGTGTGTAGGTGTTGGATGAGTATGACGATGATAAGGTTACGACGATTTCCTGTCTGAGTGAGAGGAGACTTCCTTCCGTCTGGGTACGTCTTAGTGAGGCAGGGATGAAGCCTCGCAAGGGTCCCCCGTTGAGCGCTATGGCGCTTAAACTTTAAATTTCCCCTAAGTACCCTGCGTAAAGGGTACCCGGGCCCTTTTTTTTTGTTTATTTACTAGTGTTATTTTGTTTTTTTCTTTATTATTGGTTTATTTATTTAGTTAATAACTATTTATTTATTTAAAAAATTTACTTTGAAGGTAATGAACTTGGAATTTGTTTTTTTAATTTTTGCACAAATTCAAACTTTTACTTTTTATTAAGGCACTGAATTGTTTTAGGAGCACCGCTGCCACCAAAATGTTGTATAGCTACCTCTCGTGCTTCCTGACACGTTCAGGAAGAAGAGATAGGCGAGAAAGTTCTGGCTCTCCAGAATAAACGGAAATAAAAAAAACACTACACTGTTCAGTTCTTGATCAATGTTCGGTAATAAATAGTTTTTTATTACGAACCCTTCTGGTTTAAGGTATAACAATTAATAGAAAACAGCAAACTCAATTTAACAAGATTTATTCGCGAATTTAAAGTATGATGCTTATCTATATACGACTCGAACAAGAATGAATTCTGTCTCGTTACTGATAAAAATTGTACCTACAGACGAGACCAAGTCTAACGGTTGCAATAAGTTATTGTGATGTACAATCTAACTGGACTGAGAATTGCAGACTATGATGGAATTTGAAGTATTTATCGATATTTTACAGAGTTTTCGATTTTAAGGCAAGTTACAAAATTAGAATCTAGCTAAATGTTCGGTACATGATTGACTTATAGAAATAAAACTTTTTCATAGATTGAATAAATGAACCTTGCAATTAAGATCTACCTACTTAATTAAGCTATGCTTTTGATGATTATCTTAAACAACCTGCCCCGTTGAAAGTTTAACTTTCAATACCTGGCAATGGGCAAAGACGATGAATGCTTCTCACGAATGTACCATTTTTTGTCTTCAGGGTAACTACACGAACTATTCCCTTGGAATCCGGATGTAGCTCAATAACTCGACCTAAGCTCCATTTTAAAGGCGGCAATCCGTCATCTGCAATCAAAACAAGTGTTTCTAGGGAAATGTTTGTAGACTGTGTAGACCATGTCTGACGCTGTTGTAAACTTAGAACGTATTCTTTCGACCAACGCTTCCAAAACCTCTGCTGAAGAGCGGTCAGTTGCTGCCAACGGGATAGCCTTGACAATTTGCATTCTTCTAAACTTGGTTCCACAATGGATGTTAGGGGCGCCCCAATTAGGAAATGTCCTGGCGTTAAGGTTTCATAATCCGAAGGGTCTGATGACAAGGCAGTTATAGGCCTTGAATTTAGGATGGCTTCTATTTGGGACATAATAGTCGTTAACTCTTCAAACGTGAACGATGACAATCCAAACGTTCTATTTAGAAGTATCTTAGCCTGCTTCACAGCGGCCTCCCACAATCCGCCGAAGTGCGGTGATCGAGGTGGTATGTGTCGAAACTCGATTCCATCATCAGCACATGACTTAACAAGAATTTCGCAAGTTTGTTGGGAATTAAAGTGTTGGTGTAACTCTTTTAATTCTCTTCGGGCTCCAACAAAATTCGTCCCATTTTCACAATAAAGTATTCTACAATGCCCACGTCGTGAAATAAACCTCTTGAGTGATGCAAGAAATGCCTGTGTTGAAAGTTCCGACACAACTTCCAAACAAATGAAGACAGCCACATAAGCCTTTTCAAAGCCTTTACCTCGTTGACGAAGCGTTATCCAAAATGGACAGCAGAAATCGACACCAGATATTACAAACGGACGACTTGGTTGGACCCGACAAGCTGGTAGGTCACCCATAATTTGATTAATTAGGCGGGGTTTGATCCGGAAGCATCGATAACATCGGAAGACGACCATTCTAATCACACTTCTCGCATTTATTATCCAATACTGTTGGCGTAATATAGCTGATAATGCTTGCAGACCTGCATGTAAATTTTTAATATGAAAGTAATTAATCAATGATAGGACCAATGGGTGACTTTTTGGAAGAAGGATTGGGTGTTTTAGATCAAAGGTAAGGTCTGCCTTCTGCAGACGCCCCCCGACTCGTAGAAGTCTAAATGAAGAACATCCATCCAGGAATGGATTGAGTGTTCGGATGGGGCTCTTCGGGCTTATCATTTTTGAGTTTTCTAGTTCATAAATTTCTTTAGCAAATTCTTGATTTTGTACGATCCATAACATTCTCTTGGTGGCATTGTCTAATTCTTCTATCGAAAAAGGCCCGGAACGTCTTTCTTTCCCTCGAACAGATGCTTGAGTATTACGAATAAAACGAAGTATATACGCGAACGTTCGACGTAATTTTCCAAAGTCATTCAAATATTTTATTTTCAACAAAAAAGCCCCAAATTCTCTTTGTACAGGTAAAATGATGCGATTTATTTTTCGACGTTCCGGAAGCTCTTCAGCCTGATGATAAACCTTTTTTGGAGTTGGCCATGAACCCTCATTGGACTGAAGGAAGCTGGGTCCCACAAACCATAATTTTGAATTGGCAAGATCCCTTGGTAACATACCTCGTGAGACGATATCCGCTGGATTTGCCTTGCCGTCTACATGATTCCATGCAATGCCCGACGATAAATTTTGAATTTTCGATACTCTATTCGATACGAAAGGACTCCAGGTAGAAGCGTGAGATAACAGCCAGTCTAAAACGATTGTCGAATCTGTCCAGCAGTACAACTTATGTATTCTTACTGGCAGTACAGCTCGCAGCCTTGTAATAAAGTCAGCTAACAGGAGTGCACCACATAATTCCAGCCGAGGCAAAGAGATTGATCTCACGGGTGCTACGCGTGAATTCGCGCACAAAAGTGTTACCTTAATTATGCCATTGCTATGCACTGAACGAACATAAACCACTGCTACGTAACTCTTTGAGAAGCATCAGAAAATCCATCAAGCTATATTTGGGGTGCACTGGGCGTAGCTAATACGAGGAAACTTTAATTCCTGAATGAATTCCAATTGCGCTCGAAAGGTTTCCCACTGAGTGTGCAAGTTAACAGGTAGAGACTCATCCCAATCAAGCCTTTGCACCCATAATTCCTGAAGGAAAACCTTCGCCAACACCACCACAGGAGTCAGTAACCCTAACGGATCGAAAATAGATGCTGTTTCCGCCAAAATCGTTCTTTTGGTGATGGATGAGGAGACGTTCTTCAATGTAATTCGAAACTGCGAATTGTCCTTGTTGGGTTCCCAAACAACACCTAGAGCCTTCTTTACATTTTCATCATGGAATTCGATTAATTTTTCTTGGTCCTTTTCAGGAATTTCAGTGAGAATTTGGCTGTCATTTGAGCACCATTTTCTGATATGGAATTGTCCACTTCTTAGAATTTCCACGATTTCATCTCGAATTTGACAAGTCTCCTGAATAGTTTCTGCGCCGGTCAACAAATCATCCATATAAAAATCCTGTTTAAGTTTGTCCGATCCTAAAGGATATTTGGACGAAAATTCATCAGCCAAAAACCTTAAACATCTAGTAGCCAGAAAGGAAGCTGCAGATGTACCATACGTAACAGTTTTCAAACGAAAAATCTGTAGAGCATCCGCAGGCTGCTCTCTCCACAAAATAAGCTGAAGGGCTGCATCAGTCGAGTTCACCAAAATCTGTCGATACATCTTAGTAATGTCACCGGTAATTAAATAACGATAGAATCTAAACCGGATCATAATGTCAAACAGATCAGATTGTATGGCAGGTCCTACCATCTTTATATCATTTAACGACAAGTTTGACGTTGTACGACATGACGCATCAAACACAACTCTGAGCTTAGTTGAAGTACTCTCAGGTCTGATGACGCAATGATGCGGCAAGAAGTAATTTATATTTTCGATGTCTGATTCCTGTACTATTTCCATGTGATCTAATATATAATACTGCGATTTTAAATCCTGGTCACGAGTTAATCGCCTTTCTAAGTTGAAGAACCGTTTTTTAGCGCATTCGAACGAGTTACCGAGAAGCGAAGGATCTTGACGCAATGGCAAACGAACTATAAAACGTCCAGATAATGTCCTTCTGACGTATTTAAGAAAATGTGCTTCGCATTCATCATGCTCCTTCGTGTTAACCTTACAATTCGAGTCCAAATTTTCGATAAACCAAAATCTTTCTAACAATTCGTCCAACCTTTCGTAATTGTGAGTTTCACTCGAATTGCTAACATTTGCGCAGAGTGCCGACAATGGTGTCATTGAATGTTTCCCTGTGACGATCCAGCCAAGACGAGTTTTTTGTAACGTGGGTAGTCTTTCATGAAGCTTAATTTGACCAATCGAAAATAACTCAAAAAATACTTCAGCTCCAATAAGAAGATCGATTCTTTCTGGTTTGTCAAAATTAGGGTCAGCTAAATCAAGGTTTTTAGGGATATTTCAGTTGTGAACATTGATGGGTCGTGCAGGATGGAGCTCGGTAATCGATGATAAAACGCAACATTCTAAATTTAACTCAAAGTCATTAACACGAGACCTTAAGAAAGTCCAAACCTTGGACCTTATTTTGGCTGTGGCTGCCCCTATTCCACTAATAACACCTTTACAATTTTCGCGCTTTAGTCCAAGGGTCTGTGCTAATCTTTCTGTTATATAATTGATTTGTGACCCAGAATCCAGCAACGCTCGATAAGTTACGAATTTATTACCATTATTCTTGATTAACAATACAGCTGTTGCAAGTAAGACCTGCTCCTCTTTTGTATTTGACGCTGGAAGACAAGATGACGAACGAGAGCTAGGTTGTATGGGACAATTTCCCGATGATGTAGGCTCACTTAATGATATTTGATCTTTAGCGACGGTTAAGGAATTTTGTGTACTGCTTTGATTATTCGAAGTGGGTGAAGTATCTGTTGAAGAACGATGCAGGAGTGTATTATGCCTACCTTTTCAAACCTCACATTTCTTTACCATCTTACATGATTGAATTGAATGCCCTTTTTTTAGACAGATTAAGCATAAAAATATCCGCTTAGCCTCATAGAAGCGTTGAAGTGGCGACATCCTTACAAATTTTGTGCAGTTTTGTAATGACCAACAATTTCCCTTACAACTTTCACACCGACCTGAAGATGTTCCGGAAACTAGAGTGCTAAATTGCTTACCATGAAGCGACCTCGGTTTGAATTTGCTGCTTCTGGCCGGCTCAAAATTACTGTTACGATTTGCTAAGTTAGTCGCCCGTTTCGAAATAAATGTAGACAAAGTTTCCCAAGATGGTAGCGAGTCAGGCGATACTTCATCATCCCACTTAGATAGAGTATCCGAATCTAACTTACTTACGGCTAGGTGAACTAAGATTGCATCCAGAATGTTTTCAGCATTACCCAATGAATTGAGGGCACGAAGGTGGGCATTCGATAAGTCGGCAATTGCACGAAGTTGAGCAGCTGTTCCTTTATACGCCCGAGGCAAATCAAACAATTCTTTAATATGTGACATAAAAATAATGCATTTATTATCATATCTCGCCTTCAATAAGTTCAACGCGACTTCATAGTTTTTGTTTGTTTTTTCTAAATCTTGAATAGTTTGCAATGGTCGTTCACCTAAACATGAAATAAGGTGTTGGAAGTTTTCTATTTCCGACAAGTCCGAATCAGAATGTACTAGCGAAGTGAATGTACCGGAAAAGTTTGTCCACTCAGTATATTTGCCTGTGAAGTGAGGTAGTTTCAGCTTAGGAAGGCTAGATTTCGAAGGTGCGCAGAACGAAGTCTGAGAGGAAGTCTCAGGATGAATCGTAGTAGTGTCCTTTTTCTTATGTAGTGTAATATGAGAGAGAATGCTAGCTTTGATACCACAATACATTTCTTCCAACTCGTACCGTTTTTTCTCTTCCTTATCTAGATTATCACTTGAAAGCCGCTCTATTTCTGAGTGCGATTCCATCGCATTTTTAAAATTAGTTTCTAACAAACTTAAACGAGTTTCTAATTCAGACGTCGACATAGTTACGCCTTTCGTGTCAATTGTATTTTTAATTCTCGTTATCGAGGCTTGTAAAGCTGCCCGTCGCTGTTTTAACTCTCTAATAGACGCGTTACCGCTTTTTTCAATATCTGAAGGCATTGTGACTTCAACCGAATGCAGATAGGCAAAAAAAACAAAAAAATTCTCGCCCTCGAAGCAAAAGACAATTGAAACGCTTCAAATATCAAATGCTCAATCAATTATTACTAGTACCGTTTATCAAATATATAGCACTGCTTCTAATTCTCTCATATAACTGAAACCTTTCTGCGAGTCTTAAATTTCAGCTCTTCAAATTTCTTGGAAATGTATTTATGTCCGTAGAAAATTTATTTACTTGTTCCAAAAATTTCCGTCAAAGATTTATCAAATTTACACTGCAATAACTGTTTTCGATTTAGTCCAATTATTAAAAAAAAAATTTTTGTTTTTGTCTTTAATGCACAATTTATCTAGTTTGTAAAATGTTCAGCGCAATATCTTCAATAGTTTATTTGGAAATTATCAACCTTATCAGAGAAATAATACAAAATGCTCACCCTTTCGTTGATTATTTTCACTTGCTCCATTATTATTTAATTTGATTAAATATATACATATGTATACGAGCTTGCTTTTCACTAAAGAATACCAAAAATGAAATCACTTTATGACTGTAAATCACAATTACCACTTCAATCAAGTTCAAGTTCAGAGTTAATCACAATTCTGTTTAGTTTTTTTGTTTTTATGTTTTTTTGCTCACTAAACGAACGAATACGCAAATAATTTTGTCACTAATAGTAGCCACGATCCGGCTCGAAGGACCTTTGTTCGATAATAAATAGTTTTTTATTACGAACCCTTCTGGTTTGAGGTATAACAATTAATAGAAAACACCAAACTCCATTTCACAAGATTTATTCACGAATTTAAAGTATGATGCTTATCTATATACGACTCGAACAAGAATGAATTCTGTCTCATTACTGATAAAAATTGTACCTACAGACGAGACCAAGTCTAACGGTTGCAATAAGTTATTGTGATATACAATCTAACTGGACTGAGAATTGCAGACTATGATGGAATTTGAAGTATTTATCGATATTTTACAGAGTTTTCGATTTTAAGGCAAGTTACAAAATTAGAATCTAGCTAAATGTTCGGTACATGATTGACTTATAGAAATAAAACTTTTTCATACATTGAATAAATGAACCTTGCAATTAAGATCTACCTACTTAATTAAGCTATGCTTTTGATGATTATCTTAAACAACCTGCCCCGTTGAAAGTTTAACTTTCAATACCTGGCAATGGGCAAAGACGATGAATGCTTCTCACGAATGTACCATTTTTTGTCTTCAGGGTAACTACACGAACTATTCCCTTGGAATCCGGATGTAGCTCAATAACTCGACCTAAGCTCCATTTTAAAGGCGGCAATCCGTCATCTGCAATCAAAACAAGTGTTTCTAGGGAAATGTTTGTAGACTGTGTAGACCATGTCTGACGCTGTTGTAAACTTAGAACGTATTCTTTCGACCAACGCTTCCAAAACCTCTGCTGAAGAGCGGTCAGTTGCTGCCAACGGGATAGCCTTGACAATTTGCATTCTTCTAAACTTGGTTCCACAATGGATGTTAGGGGCGCCCCAATTAGGAAATGTCCTGGCGTTAAGGTTTCATAATCCGAAGGGTCTGATGACAAGGCAGTTATAGGCCTTGAATTTAGGATGGCTTCTATTTGGGACATAATAGTCGTTAACTCTTCAAACGTGAACGATGACAATCCAAACGTTCTATTTAGAAGTATCTTAGCCTGCTTCACAGCGGCCTCCCACAATCCGCCGAAGTGCGGTGATCGAGGTGGTATGTGTCGAAACTCGATTCCATCATCAGCACATGACTTAACAAGAATTTCGCAAGTTTGTTGGGAATTAAAGTGTTGGTGTAACTCTTTTAATTCTCTTCGGGCTCCAACAAAATTCGTCCCATTTTCACAATAAAGTATTCTACAATGCCCACGTCGTGAAATAAACCTCTTGAGTGATGCAAGAAATGCCTGTGTTGAAAGTTCCGACACAACTTCCAAACAAATGAAGACAGCCACATAAGCCTTTTCAAAGCCTTTACCTCGTTGACGAAGCGTTATCCAAAATGGACAGCAGAAATCGACACCAGATATTACAAACGGACGACTTGGTTGGACCCGACAAGCTGGTAGGTCACCCATAATTTGATTAATTAGGCGGGGTTTGATCCGGAAGCATCGATAACATCGGAAGACGACCATTCTAATCACACTTCTCGCATTTATTATCCAATACTGTTGGCGTAATATAGCTGATAATGCTTGCAGACCTGCATGTAAATTTTTAATATGAAAGTAATTAATCAATGATAGGACCAATGGGTGACTTTTTGGAAGAAGGATTGGGTGTTTTAGATCAAAGGTAAGGTCTGCCTTCTGCAGACGCCCCCCGACTCGTAGAAGTCTAAATGAAGAACATCCATCCAGGAATGGATTGAGTGTTCGGATGGGGCTCTTCGGGCTTATCATTTTTGAGTTTTCTAGTTCATAAATTTCTTTAGCAAATTCTTGATTTTGTACGATCCATAACATTCTCTTGGTGGCATTGTCTAATTCTTCTATCGAAAAAGGCCCGGAACGTCTTTCTTTCCCTCGAACAGATGCTTGAGTATTACGAATAAAACGAAGTATATACGCGAACGTTCGACGTAATTTTCCAAAGTCATTCAAATATTTTATTTTCAACAAAAAAGCCCCAAATTCTCTTTGTACAGGTAAAATGATGCGATTTATTTTTCGACGTTCCGGAAGCTCTTCAGCCTGATGATAAACCTTTTTTGGAGTTGGCCATGAACCCTCATTGGACTGAAGGAAGCTGGGTCCCACAAACCATAATTTTGAATTGGCAAGATCCCTTGGTAACATACCTCGTGAGACGATATCCGCTGGATTTGCCTTGCCGTCTACATGATTCCATGCAATGCCCGACGATAAATTTTGAATTTTCGATACTCTATTCGATACGAAAGGACTCCAGGTAGAAGCGTGAGATAACAGCCAGTCTAAAACGATTGTCGAATCTGTCCAGCAGTACAACTTATGTATTCTTACTGGCAGTACAGCTCGCAGCCTTGTAATAAAGTCAGCTAACAGGAGTGCACCACATAATTCCAGCCGAGGCAAAGAGATTGATCTCACGGGTGCTACGCGTGAATTCGCGCACAAAAGTGTTACCTTAATTATGCCATTGCTATGCACTGAACGAACATAAACCACTGCTACGTAACTCTTTGAGAAGCATCAGAAAATCCATCAAACTCTATTTGGGGTGCACTGGGCGTAGCTAATACGAGGAAACTTTAATTCCTGAATGAATTCCAATTGCGCTCGAAAGGTTTCCCACTGAGTGTGCAAGTTAACAGGTAGAGACTCACCCCAATCAAGCCTTTGCACCCATAATTCCTGAAGGAAAACCTTCGCCAACACCACCACAGGAGTCAGTAACCCTAACGGATCGAAAATAGATGCTGTTTCCGCCAAAATCGTTCTTTTGGTGATGGATGAGGAGACGTTCTTCAATGTAATTCGAAACTGCGAATTGTCCTTGTTGGGTTCCCAAACAACACCTAGAGCCTTCTTTACATTTTCATCATGGAATTCGATTAATTTTTCTTGGTCCTTTTCAGGAATTTCAGTGAGAATTTGGCTGTCATTTGAGCACCATTTTCTGATATGGAATTGTCCACTTCTTAGAATTTCCACGATTTCATCTCGAATTTGACAAGTCTCCTGAATAGTTTCTGCGCCGGTCAACAAATCATCCATATAAAAATCCTGTTTAAGTTTGTCCGATCCTAAAGGATATTTGGACGAAAATTCATCAGCCAAAAACCTTAAACATCTAGTAGCCAGAAAGGAAGCTGCAGATGTACCATACGTAACAGTTTTCAAACGAAAAATCTGTAGAGCATCCGCAGGCTGCTCTCTCCACAAAATAAGCTGAAGGGCTGCATCAGTCGAGTTCACCAAAATCTGTCGATACATCTTAGTAATGTCACCGGTAATTAAATAACGATAGAATCTAAACCGGATCATAATGTCAAACAGATCAGATTGTATGGCAGGTCCTACCATCATTATATCATTTAACGACAAGTTTGACGTTGTACGACATGACGCATCAAACACAACTCTGAGCTTAGTTGAAGTACTCTCAGGTCTGATGACGCAATGATGCGGCAAGAAGTAATTTATATTTTCGATGTCTGATTCCTGTACTATTTCCATGTGATCTAATATATAATACTGCGATTTTAAATCCTGGTCACGAGTTAATCGCCTTTCTAAGTTGAAGAACCGCGAAGGATCTTGACGCAATGGCAAACGAACTATAAAACGTCCAGATAATGTCCTTCTGACGTATTTAAGAAAATGTGCTTCGCATTCATCATGCTCCTTCGTGTTAACCTTACAATTCGAGTCCAAATTTTCGATAAACCTAAATCTTTCTAACAATTCGTCCAACCTTTCGTAATTGTGAGTTTCACTCGAATTGCTAACATTTGCGCAGAGTGCCGACAATGGTGTCATTGAATGTTTCCCTGTGACGATCTAGCCAAGACGAGTTTTTTGTAACGTGGGTAGTCTTTCATGAAGCTTAATTTGACCAATCGAAAATAACTCAAAAAATACTTCAGCTCCAATAAGAAGATCGATTCTTTCTGGTTTGTCAAAATTAGGGTCAGCTAAATCAAGGTTTTTAGGGATATTTCAGTTGTGAACATTGATGGGTCGTGCAGGATGGAGCTCGGTAATCGATGATAAAACGCAACATTCTAAATTTAACTCAAAGTCATTAACACGAGACCTTAAGAAAGTCCAAACCTTGGACCTTATTTTGGCTGTGGCTGCCCCTATTCCACTAATAACACCTTTACAATTTTCGCGCTTTAGTCCAAGGGTCTGTGCTAATCTTTCTGTTATATAATTGATTTGTGACCCAGAATCCAGCAACGCTCGACAAGTTACGAATTTATTACCATTATTCTTGATTAACAATACAGCTGTTGCAAGTAAGACCTGCTCCTCTTTTGTATTTGACGCTGGAAGACAAGATGACGAACGAGAGCTAGGTTGTATGGGACAATTTCCCGATGATGTAGGCTCACTTAATGATATTTGATCTTTAGCGACGGTTAAGGAATTTTGTGTACTGCTTTGATTATTCGAAGTGGGTGAAGTATCTGTTGAAGAACGATGCAGGAGTGTATTATGCCTACCTTTTCAAACCTCACATTTCTTTACCATCTTACATGATTGAATTGAATGCCCTTTTTTTAGACAGATTAAGCATAAAAATATCCGCTTAGCCTCATAGAAGCGTTGAAGTGGCGACATCCTTACAAATTTTGTGCAGTTTTGTAATGACCAACAATTTCCCTTACAACTTTCACACCGACCTGAAGATGTTCCGGAAACTAGAGTGCTAAATTGCTTACCATGAAGCGACCTCGGTTTGAATTTGCTGCTTCTGGCCGGCTCAAAATTACTGTTACGATTTGCTAAGTTAGTCGCCCGTTTCGAAATAAATGTAGACAAAGTTTCCCAAGATGGTAGCGAGTCAGGCGATACTTCATCATCCCACTTAGATAGAGTATCCGAATCTAACTTACTTACGGCTAGGTGAACTAAGATTGCATCCAGAATGTTTTCAGCATTACCCAATGAATTGAGGGCACGAAGGTGGGCATTCGATAAGTCGGCAATTGCACGAAGTTGAGCAGCTGTTCCTTTATACGCCCGAGGCAAATCAAACAATTCTTTAATACGTGACATAAAAATAATGCATTTATTATCATATCTCGCCTTCAATAAGTTCAACGCGACTTCATAGTTTTTGTTTGTTTTTTCTAAATCTTGAATAGTTTGCAATGGTCGTTCACCTAAACATGAAATAAGGTGTTGGAAGTTTTCTATTTCCGACAAGTCCGAATCAGAATGTACTAGCGAAGTGAATGTACCGAAAAAGTTTGTCCACTCAGTATATTTGCCTGTGAAGTGAGGTAGTTTCAGCTTAGGAAGGCTAGATTTCGAAGGTGCGCAGAACGAAGTCTGAGAGGAAGTCTCAAGATGAATCGTAGTAGTGTCCTTTTTCTTATGTAGTGCAATATGAGAGAGAATGCTAGCTTTGATACCACAATACATTTCTTCCAACTCGTACCGTTTTTTCTCTTCCTTATCTAGATTATCACTTGAAAGCCGCTCTATTTCTGAGTGCGATTCCATCGCATTTTTAAAATTAGTTTCTAACAAACTTAAACGAGTTTCTAATTCAGACGTCGACATAGTTACGCCTTTCGTGTCAATTGTATTTTTAATTCTCGTTATCGAGACTTGTAAAGCTGCCCGTCGCTGTTTTAACTCTCTAATAGACGCGTTACCGCTTTTTTCAATATCTGAAGGCATTGTGACTTCAACCGAATGCAGATAGGCAAAAAAAACAAAAAAATTCTCGCCCTCGAAGCAAAAGACAATTGAAACGCTTCAAATATCAAATGCTCAATCAATTATTACTAGTACCGTTTATCAAATATATAGCACTGCTTCTAATTCTCTCATATAACTGAAACCTTTCTGCGAGTCTTAAATTTCAGCTCTTCAAATTTCTTGGAAATGTATTTATGTCCGTAGAAAATTTATTTACTTGTTCCAAAAATTTCCGTCAAAGATTTATCAAATTTACACTGCAATAACTGTTTTCGATTTAGTCCAATTATTAAAAAAAAAATTTTTGTTTTTGTCTTTAATGCACAATTTATCTAGTTTGTAAAATGTTCAGTGCAATATCTTCAATAGTTTATTTGGAAATTATCAACCTTATCAGAGAAATAATACAAAATGCTCACCCTTTCGTTGATTATTTTCACTTGCTCCATTATTATTTAATTTGATTAAATATATACATATGTATACGAGCTTGCTTGTCACTAAAGAATACCAAAAATGAAATCACTTTATGACTGTAAATCACAATTACCACTTCAATCAAGTTCAAGTTCAGAGTTAATCACAATTCTGTTTAGTTTTTTTGTTTTTATGTTTTTTTGCTCACTAAACGAACGAATACGCAAATAATTTTGTCACTAATAGTAGCCACGATCCGGCTCGAAGGACCTTTGTTCGATAATAAATAGTTTTTTATTACGAACCCTTCTGGTTTGAGGTATAACAATTAATAGAAAACACCAAACTCCATTTCACAAGATTTATTCACGAATTTAAAGTATGATGCTTATCTATATACGACTCGAACAAGAATGAATTCTGTCTCATTACTGATAAAAATTGTACCTACAGACGAGACCAAGTCTAACGGTTGCAATAAGTTATTGTGATATACAATCTAACTGGACTGAGAATTGCAGACTATGATGGAATTTGAAGTATTTATCGATATTTTACAGAGTTTTCGATTTTAAGGCAAGTTACAAAATTAGAATCTAGCTAAATGTTCGGTACATGATTGACTTATAGAAATAAAACTTTTTCATAGATTGAATAAATGAACCTTGCAATTAAGATCTACCTACTTAATTAAGCTATGCTTTTGATGATTATCTTAAACAACCTGCCCCGTTGAAAGTTTAACTTTCAATACCTGGCAATGGGCAAAGACGATGAATGCTTCTCACGAATGTACCATTTTTTGTCTTCAGGGTAACTACACGAACTATTCCCTTGGAATCCGGATGTAGCTCAATAACTCGACCTAAGCTCCATTTTAAAGGCGGCAATCCGTCATCTGCAATCAAAACAAGTGTTTCTAGGGAAATGTTTGTAGACTGTGTAGACCATGTCTGACGCTGTTGTAAACTTAGAACGTATTCTTTCGACCAACGCTTCCAAAACCTCTGCTGAAGAGCGGTCAGTTGCTGCCAACGGGATAGCCTTGACAATTTGCATTCTTCTAAACTTGGTTCCACAATGGATGTTAGGGGCGCCCCAATTAGGAAATGTCCTGGCGTTAAGGTTTCATAATCCGAAGGGTCTGATGACAAGGCAGTTATAGGCCTTGAATTTAGGATGGCTTCTATTTGGGACATAATAGTCGTTAACTCTTCAAACGTGAACGATGACAATCCAAACGTTCTATTTAGAAGTATCTTAGCCTGCTTCACAGCGGCCTCCCACAATCCGCCGAAGTGCGGTGATCGAGGTGGTATTGGTCGAAACTCGATTCCATCATCAGCACATGACTTAACAAGAATTTCGCAAGTTTGTTGGGAATTAAAGTGTTGGTGTAACTCTTTTAATTCTCTTCGGGCTCCAACAAAATTCGTCCCATTTTCACAATAAAGTATTCTACAATGCCCACGTCGTGAAATAAACCTCTTGAGTGATGCAAGAAATGCCTGTGTTGAAAGTTCCGACACAACTTCCAGGTGTACTGCCTTCGTAGCGAAACAAATGAAGACAGCCACATAAGCCTTTTCAAAGCCTTTACCTCGTTGACGAAGCGTTATCCAAAATGGACAGCAGAAATCGACACCAGATATTACAAACGGACGACTTGGTTGGACCCGACAAGCTGGTAGGTCACCCATAATTTGATTAATTAGGCGGGGTTTGATCCGGAAGCATCGATAACATCGGAAGGCGACCATTCTAATCACACTTCTCGCATTTATTATCCAATACTGTTGGCGTAATATAGCTGATAATGCTTGCAGACCTGCATGTAAATTTTTAATATGAAAGTAATTAATCAATGATAGGACCAATGGGTGACTTTTTGGAAGAAGGATTGGGTGTTTTAGATTAAAGGTAAGGTCTGCCTTCTGCAGACGCCCCCCGACTCGTAGAAGTCTAAATGAAGAACATCCATCCAGGAATGGATTGAGTGTTCGGATGGGGCTCTTCGGGCTTATCATTTTTGAGTTTTCTAGTTCATAAATTTCTTTAGCAAATTCTTGATTTTGTACGATCCATAACATTCTCTTAGTGGCATTGTCTAATTCCTCTATCGAAAAAGGCCCGGAACGTCTTTCTTTCCCTCGAACAGATGCTTGAGTATTACGAATAAAACGAAGTATATACGCGAACGTTCGACGTAATTTTCCAAAGTCATTCAAATATTTTATTTTCAACAAAAAAGCCCCAAATTCTCTTTGTACAGGTAAAATGATGCGATTTATTTTTCGACGTTCCGGAAGCTCTTCAGCCTGATAATAAACCTTTTTTGGAGTTGGCCATGAACCCTCATTGGACTGAAGGAAGCTGGGTCCCACAAACCATAATTTTGAATTGGCAAGATCCCTTGGTAACATACCTCGTGAGACGATATCCGCTGGATTTGCCTTGCCGTCTACATGATTCCATGCAATGCCCGACGATAAATTTTGAATTTTCGATACTCTATTCGATACGAAAGGACTCCAGGTAGAAGCGTGAGATAACAGCCAGTCTAAAACGATTGTCGAATCTGTCCAGCAGTACAACTTATGTATTCTTACTGGCAGTACAGCTCGCAGCCTTGTAATAAAGTCAGCTAACAGGAGTGCACCACATAATTCCAGCCGAGGCAAAGAGATTGATCTCACGGGTGCTACGCGTGAATTCGCGCACAAAAGTGTTACCTTAATTATGCCATTGCTATGCACTGAACGAACATAAACCACTGCTACGTAAGCTCTTTGAGAAGCATCAGAAAATCCATCAAGCTCTATTTGGGGTGCACTGGGCGTAGCTAATACGAGGAAACTTTAATTCCTGAATGAATTCCAATTGCGCTCGAAAGGTTTCCCACTGAGTGTGCAAGTTAACAGGTAGAGACTCATCCCAATCAAGCCTTTGCACCCATAATTCCTGAAGGAAAACCTTCGCCAACACCACCATAGGAGTCAGTAACCCTAACGGATCGAAAATAGATGCTGTTTCCGCCAAAATCGTTCTTTTGGTGATGGATGAGGAGACGTTCTTCAATGTAATTCGAAACTGCGAATTGTCCTTGTTGGGTTCCCAAACAACACCTAGAGCCTTCTTTACATTTTCATCATGGAATTCGATTAATTTTTCTTGGTCCTTTTCAGGAATTTCAGTGAGAATTTGGCTGTCATTTGAGCACCATTTTCTGATATGGAATTGTCCACTTCTTAGAATTTCCACGATTTCATCTCGAATTTGACAAGTCTCCTGAATAGTTTCTGCGCCGGTCAACAAATCATCCATATAAAAATCCTGTTTAAGTTTGTCCGATCCTAAAGGATATTTGGACGAAAATTCATCAGCCAAAAACCTTAAACATCTAGTAGCCAGAAAGGAAGCTGCAGATGTACCATACGTAACAGTTTTCAAACGAAAAATCTGTAGAGCATCCGCAGGCTGCTCTCTCCACAAAATAAGCTGAAGGGCTGCATCAGTCGAGTTCACCAAAATCTGTCGATACATCTTAGTAATGTCACCGGTAATTAAATAACGATAGAATCTAAACCGGATCATAATGTCAAACAGATCAGATTGTATGGCAGGTCCTACCATCATTATATCATTTAACGACAAGTTTGACGTTGTACGACATGACGCATCAAACACAACTCTGAGCTTAGTTGAAGTACTCTCAGGTCTGATGACGCAATGATGCGGCAAGAAGTAATTTATATTTTCGATGTCTGATTCCTGTACTATTTCCATGTGATCTAATATATAATACTGCGATTTTAAATCCTGGTCACGAGTTAATCGCCTTTCTAAGTTGAAGAACCGTTTTTTAGCGCATTCGAACGAGTTACCGAGAAGCGAAGGATCTTGACGCAATGGCAAACGAATTATAAAACGTCCAGATAATGTCCTTCTGACGTATTTAAGAAAATGTGCTTCGCATTCATCATGCTCCTTCGTGTTAACCTTACAATTCGAGTCCAAATTTTCGATAAACCAAAATCTTTCTAACAATTCGTCCAACCTTTCGTAATTGTGAGTTTCACTCGAATTGCTAACATTTGCGCAGAGTGCCGACAATGGTGTCATTGAATGTTTCCCTGTGACGATCCAGCCAAGACGAGTTTTTTGTAATGTGGGTAGTCTTTCATGAAGCTTAATTTGACCAATCGAAAATAACTCAAAAAATACTTCAGCTCCAATAAGAAGATCGATTCTTTCTGGTTTGTCAAAATTAGGGTCAGCTAAATCAAGGTTTTTAGGGATATTTCAGTTGTGAACATTGATGGGTCGTGCAGGATGGAGCTCGGTAATCGATGATAAAACGCAACATTCTAAATTTAACTCAAAGTCATTAACACGAGACCTTAAGAAAGTCCAAACCTTGGACCTTATTTTGGCTGTGGCTGCCCCTATTCCACTAATAACACCTTTACAATTTTCGCGCTTTAGTCCAAGGGTCTGTGCTAATCTTTCTGTTATATAATTGATTTGTGACCCAGAATCCAGCAACGCTCGATAAGTTACGAATTTATTACCATTATTCTTAATTAACAATACAGCTGTTGCAAGTAAGACCTGCTCCTCTTTTGTATTTGACGCTGGAAGACAAGATGACGAACGAGAGCTAGGTTGTATGGGACAATTTCCCGATGATGTAGGCTCACTTAATGATATTTTATCTTTAGCGACGGTTAAGGAATTTTGTGTACTGCTTTGATTATTCGAAGTGGGTGAAGTATCTGTTGAAGAACGATGCAGGAGTGTATTATGCCTACCTTTTCAAACCTCACATTTCTTTACCATCTTACATGATTGAATTGAATGCCCTTTTTTTAGACAGATTAAGCATAAAAATATCCGCTTAGCCTCATAGAAGCGTTGAAGTGGCGACATCCTTACAAATTTTGTGCAGTTTTGTAATGACCAACAATTTCCCTTACAACTTTCACACCGACCTGAAGATGTTCCGGAAACTAGAGTAATTGCTTACCATGAAGCGACCTCGGTTTGAATTTGCTGCTTCTGGCCGGCTCAAAATTACTGTTACGATTTGCTAAGTTAGTCGCCCGTTTCGAAATAAATGTAGACAAAGTTTCCCAAGATGGTAACGAGTCAGGCGATACTTCATCATCCCACTTAGATAGAGTATCCGAATCTAACTTACTTACGGCTAGGTGAACTAAGATTGCATCCAGAATGTTTTCAGCATTACCCAATGAATTGAGGGCACGAAGGTGGGCATTCGATAAGTCGGCAATTGCACGAAGTTGAGCAGCTGTTCCTTTATACGCCCGAGGCAAATCAAACAATTCTTTAATATGTGACATAAAAATAATGCATTTATTATCATATCTCGCCTTCAATAAGTTCAACGCGACTTCATAGTTTTTGTTTGTTTTTTCTAAATCTTGAATAGTTTGCAATGGTCGTTCACCTAAACATGAAATAAGGTGTTGGAAGTTTTCTATTTCCGACATGTCCGAATCAGAATGTACTAGCGAAGTGAATGTACCGAAAAAGTTTGTCCACTCAGTATATTTGCCTGTGAAGTGAGGTAGTTTTAGCTTAGGAAGGCTAGATTTCGAAGGTGCGCAGAACGAAGTCTGAGAGGAAGTCTCAGGATGAATCGTAGTAGTGTCCTTTTTCTTATGTAGTGCAATATGAGAGAGAATGCTAGCTTTGATACCACAATACATTTCTTCCAACTCGTACCGTTTTTTCTCTTCCTTATCTAGATTATCACTTGAAAGCCGCTCTATTTCTGAGTGCGATTCCATCGCATTTTTAAAATTAGTTTCTAACAAACTTAAACGAGTTTTTAATTCAGACGTCGACATAGTTACGCCTTTCGTGTCAATTGTATTTTTAATTCTCGTTATCGAGGCTTGTAAAGCTGCCCGTCGCTGTTTTAACTCTCTAATAGACGCGTTACCGCTTTTTTCAATATCTGAAGGCATTGTGACTTCAACCGAATGCAGATAGGCAAAAAAAACAAAAAAATTCTCGCCCTCGAAGCAAAAGACAATTGAAACGCTTCAAATATCAAATGCTCAATCAATTATTACTAGTACCGTTTATCAAATATATAGCACTGCTTCTAATTCTCTCATATAACTGAAACCTTTCTGCGAGTCTTAAATTTCAGCTCTTCAAATTTCTTGGAAATGTATTTATGTCCGTAGAAAATTTATTTACTTGTTCCAAAAATTTCCGTCAAAGATTTATCAAATTTACACTGCAATAACTGTTTTCGATTTAGTCCAATTATTAAAAAAAAAATTTTTGTTTTTGTCTTTAATGCACAATTTATCTAGTTTGTAAAATGTTCAGCGCAATATCTTCAATAGTTTATTTGGAAATTATCAACCTTATCAGAGAAATAATACAAAATGCTCACCCTTTCGTTGATTATTTTCACTTGCTCCATTATTATTTAATTTGATTAAATATATACATATGTATACGAGCTTGCTTGTCACTAAAGAATACCAAAAATGAAATCACTTTATGACTGTAAATCACAATTACCACTTCAATCAAGTTCAAGTTCAGAGTTAATCACAATTCTGTTTAGTTTTTTTGTTTTTATGTTTTTTTGCTCACTAAACGAACGAATACGCAAATAATTTTGTCACTAATAGTAGCCACGATCCGGCTCGAAGGACCTTTGTTCGATAATAAATAGTTTTTTATTACGAACCCTTCTGGTTTGAGGTATAACAATTAATAGAAAACACCAAACTCCATTTCACAAGATTTATTCACGAATTTAAAGTATGATGCTTATCTATATACGACTCGAACAAGAATGAATTCTGTCTCATTACTGATAAAAATTGTACCTACAGACGAGACCAAGTCTAACGGTTGCAATAAGTTATTGTGATATACAATCTAACTGGACTGAGAATTGCAGACTATGATGGAATTTGAAGTATTTATCGATATTTTACAGAGTTTTCGATTTTAAGGCAAGTTACAAAATTAGAATCTAGCTAAATGTTCGGTACATGATTGACTTATAGAAATAAAACTTTTTCATAGATTGAATAAATGAACCTTGCAATTAAGATCTACCTACTTAATTAAGCTATGCTTTTGATGATTATCTTAAACAACTTGCCCCGTTGAAAGTTTAACTTTCAATACCTGGCAATGGGCAAAGACGATGAATGCTTCTCACGAATGTACCATTTTTTGTCTTCAGGGTAACTACACGAACTATTCCCTTGGAATCCGGATGTAGCTCAATAACTCGACCTAAGCTCCATTTTAAAGGCGGCAATCCGTCATCTGCAATCAAAACAAGTGTTTCTAGGGAAATGTTTGTAGACTGTGTAGACCATGTCTGACGCTGTTGTAAACTTAGAACGTATTCTTTCGACCAACGCTTCCAAAACCTCTGCTGAAGAGCGGTCAGTTGCTGCCAACGGGATAGCCTTGACAATTTGCATTCTTCTAAACTTGGTTCCACAATGGATGTTAGGGGCGCCCCAATTAGGAAATGTCCTGGCGTTAAGGTTTCATAATTCGAAGGGTCTGATGACAAGGCAGTTATAGGCCTTGAATTTAGGATGGCTTCTATTTGGGACATAATAGTCGTTAACTCTTCAAACGTGAACGATGACAATCCAAACGTTCTATTTAGAAGTATCTTAGCCTGCTTCACAGCGGCCTCCCACAATCCGCCGAAGTGCGGTGATCGAGGTGGTATGTGTCGAAACTCGATTCCATCATCAGCACATGACTTAACAAGAATTTCGCAAGTTTGTTGGGAATTAAAGTGTTGGTGTAACTCTTTTAATTCTCTTCGGGCTCCAACAAAATTCGTCCCATTTTCACAATAAAGTATTCTACAATGCCCACGTCGTGAAATAAACCTCTTGAGTGATGCAAGAAATGCCTGTGTTGAAAGTTCCGACACAACTTCCAGGTGTACTGCCTTCGTAGCGAAACAAATGAAGACAGCCACATAAGCCTTTTCAAAGCCTTTACCTCGTTGACGAAGCGTTATCCAAAATGGACAGCAGAAATCGACACCAGATATTACAAACGGACGACTTGGTTGGACCCGACAAGCTGGTAGGTCACCCATAATTTGATTAATTAGGCGGGGTTTGATCCGGAAGCATCGATAACATCGGAAGGCGACCATTCTAATCACACTTCTCGCATTTATTATCCAATACTGTTGGCGTAATATAGCTGATAATGCTTGCAGACCTGCATGTAAATTTTTAATATGAAAGTAATTAATCAATGATAGGACCAATGGGTGACTTTTTGGAAGAAGGATTGGGTGTTTTAGATCAAAGGTAAGGTCTGCCTTCTGCAGACGCCCCCCGACTCGTAGAAGTCTAAATGAAGAACATCCATCCAGGAATGGATTGAGTGTTCGGATGGGGCTCTTCGGGCTTATCATTTTTGAGTTTTCTAGTTCATAAATTTCTTTAGCAAATTCTTGATTTTGTACGATCCATAACATTCTCTTGGTGGCATTGTCTAATTCTTCTATCGAAAAAGGCCCGGAACGTCTTTCTTTCCCTCGAACAGATGCTTGAGTATTACGAATAAGACGAAGTATATACGCGAACGTTCGACGTAATTTTCCAAAGTCATTCAAATATTTTATTTTCAACAAAAAAGCCCCAAATTCTCTTTGTACAGGTAAAATGATGCGATTTATTTTTCGACGTTCCGGAAGCTCTTCAGCCTGATAATAAACCTTTTTTGGAGTTGGCCATGAACGCTCATTGGACTGAAGGAAGCTGGGTCCCACAAACCATAATTTTGAATTGGCAAGATCCCTTGGTAACATACCTCGTGAGACGATATCCGCTGGATTTGCCTTGCCGTCTACATGATTCCATGCAATGCCCGACGATAAATTTTGAATTTTCGATACTCTATTCGATACGAAAGGACTCCAGGTAGAAGCGTGAGATAACAGCCAGTCTAAAACGATTGTCGAATCTGTCCAGCAGTACAACTTATGTATTCTTACTGGCAGTACAGCTCGCAGCCTTGTAATAAAGTCAGCTAACAGGAGTGCACCACATAATTCCAGCCGAGGCAAAGAGATTGATCTCACGGGTGCTACGCGTGAATTCGCGCACAAAAGTGTTACCTTAATTATGCCATTGCTATGCACTGAACGAACATAAACCACTGCTCTTTGAGAAGCATCAGAAAATCCATCAAGCTCTATTTGGGGTGCACTGGGCGTAGCTAATACGAGGAAACTTTAATTCCTGAATGAATTCCAATTGCGCTCGAAAGGTTTCCCACTGAGTGTGCAAGTTAACAGGTAGAGACTCATCCCAATCAAGCCTTTGCACCCATAATTCCTGAAGGAAAACCTTCGCCAACACCACCATAGGAGTCAGTAACCCTAACGGATCGAAAATAGATGCTGTTTCCGCCAAAATCGTTCTTTTGGTGATGGATGAGGAGACGTTCTTCAATGTAATTCGAAACTGCGAATTGTCCTTGTTGGGTTCCCAAACAACACCTAGAGCCTTCTTTACATTTTCATCATGGAATTCGATTAATTTTTCTTGGTCCTTTTCAGGAATTTCAGTGAGAATTTGGCTGTCATTTGAGCACCATTTTCTGATATGGAATTGTCCACTTCTTAGAATTTCCACGATTTCATCTCGAATTTGACAAGTCTCCTGAATAGTTTCTGCGCCGGTCAACAAATCATCCATATAAAAATCCTGTTTAAGTTTGTCCGATCCTAAAGGATATTTGGACGAAAATTCATCAGCCAAAAACCTTAAACATCTAGTAGCCAGAAAGGAAGCTGCAGATGTACCATACGTAACAGTTTTCAAACGAAAAATCTGTAGAGCATCCGCAGGCTGCTCTCTCCACAAAATAAGCTGAAGGGCTGCATCAGTCGAGTTCACCAAAATCTGTCGATACATCTTAGTAATGTCACCGGTAATTAAATAACGATAGAATCTAAACCGGATCATAATGTCAAACAGATCAGATTGTATGGCAGGTCCTACCATCATTATATCATTTAACGACAAGTTTGACGTTGTACGACATGACGCATCAAACACAACTCTGAGCTTAGTTGAAGTACTCTCAGGTCTGATGACGCAATGATGCGGCAAGAAGTAATTTATATTTTCGATGTCTGATTCCTGTACTATTTCCATGTGATCTAATATATAATACTGCGATTTTAAATCCTGGTCACGAGTTAATCGCCTTTCTAAGTTGAAGAACCGTTTTTTAGCGCATTCGAACGAGTTACCGAGAAGCGAAGGATCTTGACGCAATGGCAAACGAATTATAAAACGTCCAGATAATGTCCTTCTGACGTATTTAAGAAAATGTGCTTCGCATTCATCATGCTCCTTCGTGTTAACCTTACAATTCGAGTCCAAATTTTCGATAAACCAAAATCTTTCTAACAATTCGTCCAACCTTTCGTAATTGTGAGTTTCACTCGAATTGCTAACATTTGCGCAGAGTGCCGACAATGGTGTCATTGAATGTTTCCCTGTGACGATCCAGCCAAGACGAGTTTTTTGTAACGTGGGTAGTCTTTCATGAAGCTTAATTTGACCAATCGAAAATAACTCAAAAAATACTTCAGCTCCAATAAGAAGATCGATTCTTTCTGGTTTGTCAAAATTAGGGTCAGCTAAATCAAGGTTTTTAGGGATATTTCAGTTGTGAACATTGATGGGTCGTGCAGGATGGAGCTCGGTAATCGATAATAAAACGCAACATTCTAAATTTAACTCAAAGTCATTAACACGAGACCTTAAGAAAGTCCAAACCTTGGACCTTATTTTGGCTGTGGCTGCCCCTATTCCACTAATAACACCTTTACAATTTTCGCGCTTTAGTCCAAGGGTCTGTGCTAATCTTTCTGTTATATAATTGATTTGTGACCCAGAATCCAGCAACGCTCGATAAGTTACGAATTTATTGCCATTATTCTTAATTAACAATACAGCTGTTGCAAGTAAGACCTGCTCCTCTTTTGTATTTGACGCTGGAAGACAAGATGACGAACAAGAGCTAGGTTGTATGGGACAATTTCCCGATGATGTAGGCTCACTTAATGATATTTTATCTTTAGCGACGGTTAAGGAATTTTGTGTACTGCTTTGATTATTCGAAGTGGGTGAAGTATCTGTTGAAGAACGATGCAGGAGTGTATTATGCCTACCTTTTCAAACCTCACATTTCTTTACCATCTTACATGATTGAATTGAATGCCCTTTTTTTAGACAGATTAAGCATAAAAATATCCGCTTAGCCTCATAGAAGCGTTGAAGTGGCGACATCCTTGCAAATTTTGTGCAGTTTTGTAATGACCAACAATTTCCCTTACAACTTTCACACCGACCTGAAGATGTTCCGGAAACTAGAGTGCTAAATTGCTTACCATGAAGCGACCTCGGTTTGAATTTGCTGCTTCTGGCCGGCTCAAAATTACTGTTACGATTTGCTAAGTTAGTCGCCCGTTTCGAAATAAATGTAGACTAAGTTTCCCAAGATGGTAACGAGTCAGGCGATACTTCATCATCCCACTTAGATAGAGTATCCGAATCTAACTTACTTACGGCTAGGTGAACTAAGATTGCATCCAGAATGTTTTCAGCATTACCCAATGAATTGAGGGCACGAAGGTGGGCATTCGATAAGTCGGCAATTGCACGAAGTTGAGCAGCTGTTCCTTTATACGCCCGAGGCAAATCAAACAATTCTTTAATATGTGACATAAAAATAATGCATTTATTATCATATCTCGCCTTCAATAAGTTCAACGCGACTTCATAGTTTTTGTTTGTTTTTTCTAAATCTTGAATAGTTTGCAATGGTCGTTCACCTAAACATGAAATAAGGTGTTGGAAGTTTTCTATTTCCGACAAGTCCGAATCAGAATGTACTAGCGAAGTGAATGTACCGAAAAAGTTTGTCCACTCAGTATATTTGCCTGTGAAGTGAGGTAGTTTCAGCTTAGGAAGGCTAGATTTGGAAGGTGCGCAGAACGAAGTCTGAGAGGAAGTCTCAGGATGAATCGTAGTAGTGTCCTTTTTCTTATGTAGTGCAATATGAGAGAGAATGCTAGCTTTGATACCACAATACATTTCTTCCAACTCGTACCGTTTTTTCTCTTCCTTATCTAGATTATCACTTGAAAGCCGCTCTATTTCTGAGTGCGATTCCATCGCATTTTTAAAATTAGTTTCTAACAAACTTAAACGAGTTTCTAATTCAGACGTCGACATAGTTACGCCTTTCGTGTCAATTGTATTTTTAATTCTCGTTATCGAGACTTGTAAAGCTGCCCGTCGCTGTTTTAACTCTCTAATAGACGCGTTACCGCTTTTTTCAATATCTGAAGGCATTGTGACTTCAACCGAATGCAGATAGGCAAAAAAAACAAAAAAATTCTCGCCCTCGAAGCAAAAGACAATTGAAACGCTTCAAATATCAAATGCTCAATCAATTATTACTAGTACCGTTTATCAAATATATAGCACTGCTTCTAATTCTCTCATATAACTGAAACCTTTCTGCGAGTCTTAAATTTCAGCTCTTCAAATTTCTTGGAAATGTATTTATGTCCGCAGAAAATTTATTTACTTGTTCCAAAAATTTCCGTCAAAGATTTATCAAATTTACACTGCAATAACTGTTTTCGATTTAGTCCAATTATTAAAAAAAAAATTTTTGTTTTTGTCTTTAATGCACAATTTATCTAGTTTGTAAAATGTTCAGCGCAATATCTTCAATAGTTTATTTGGAAATTATCAACCTTATCAGAGAAATAATACAAAATGCTCACCCTTTCGTTGATTATTTTCACTTGCTCCATTATTATTTAATTTGATTAAATATATACATATGTATACGAGCTTGCTTGTCACTAAAGAATACCAAAAATGAAATCACTTTATGACTGTAAATCACAATTACCACTTCAATCAAGTTCAAGTTCAGAGTTAATCACAATTCTGTTTAGTTTTTTTGTTTTTATGTTTTTTTGCTCACTAAACGAACGAATACGCAAATAATTTTGTCACTAATAGTAGCCACGATCCGGCTCGAAGGACCTTTGTTCGATAATAAATAGTTTTTTATTACGAACCCTTCTGGTTTGAGGTATAACAATTAATAGAAAACACCAAACTCCATTTCACAAGATTTATTCACGAATTTAAAGTATGATGCTTATCTATATACGACTCGAACAAGAATGAATTCTGTCTCATTACTGATAAAAATTGTACCTACAGACGAGACCAAGTCTAACGGTTGCAATAAGTTATTGTGATATACAATCTAACTGGACTGAGAATTGCAGACTATGATGGAATTTGAAGTATTTATCGATATTTTACAGAGTTTTCGATTTTAAGGCAAGTTACAAAATTAGAATCTAGCTAAATGTTCGGTACATGATTGACTTATAGAAATAAAACTTTTTCATAGATTGAATAAATGAACCTTGCAATTAAGATCTACCTACTTAATTAAGCTATGCTTTTGATGATTATCTTCAACAATCAAATTCTTTGTTTTTTCTCCTTATTACAAAAGTTTACAATACTTTTTATTTTCTTCCAGTTTGTCTTGCTCTCAATAAAACTCGTTAACGGTTGCAATAAGTTATTGTGATATACAATCTAACTGGACTGAGAATTGCAGACTATGATGGAATTTGAAGTATTTATCGATATTTTATAGAGTTTTCGATTTTAAGGCAAGTTACAAAATTAGAATCTAGCTAAATGTTCGGTACATGATTGACTTATAGAAATAAAACTTTTTCATAGATTGAATAAATGAACCTTGCAATTAAGATCTACCTACTTAATTAAGCTATGCTTTTGATGATTATCTTCAACAATCAAATTCTTTGTTTTTTCTCCTTATTACAAAAGTTTACAATACTTTTTATTTTCTTCCAGTTTGTTTGCTCTCAATAAAACTCGTTAGTTTTATTATTTGTTACAAGATTTCACAATACTTTCTTTATGCAGTCCTACTTTTCCTTTTTATATAGTAAATCACTATCTTTTTAATTAGAATAATTCGCGAGGTAACTACTCGGCTGGTGAAAAAACGACTGCCCGAGGTTTGGACTTGATGCCCCCAGGTACCCACGATCGCTTCAAAAAGCTTTTTTATTCCTTTTATTGTTTTCTCACGACGTTTGAAAAAACGTACGTGAGAAAATGCAAAAAGTTTTGATGCGAGCTATATGCATCAATGATAACTGTAATCCCATATGCACTTGTGCGCCCGTCTTGAAATATTAATTTTAAGAGGGCGCGAATAATTGTGATAATTGTATGTATGTATGTACATACAATTAGATTGGATTAAGTAAGTAGTGTACGTATATACAGTGTACATACGGAAAAAAGTAAGAAGACACTGTATGTAGATAAGTATGCATACCGTGTGAGTGGAATGTGTGTCTGATAACAAAATGCAATTTATGCTAAATTGCATTTTGTTATAATAAGGGAGAATGAATTTGAATGCAATTTAAGTTTTGAATAAATAATTTTATATTTTCAGGGTCATCTTGTGGTACATCAATATATTGTATAGGACAATATATTGATGTATTGCCCTTATGGTTGTGATTCGGGGCATTGGGTACCTGAGTCACAACAGTATGTGTAAAGTGTAGACACTATAACCTACCCATGTCATCCTTAACATTACTGATTTGGCTGAGACCAAGAGATGAAATAGTGTCGAGGAAAAGTGATTCTCTTGTTGTCAAGTTATTAAGTGGAAGATAGTCATCGTCATCATCATTAAGTACCCATTGTATATTGGGTAGGTTAAAATCACCAATATATAGTAATTCGTCAAGAGGTCCATCTTACCATGGATAAAATTAGATGTTAAAATGAGTAGGTCATAAATATTCTGACCTTTGTCGTCGACGATATTTATGGAGTCTGGAGGAATATAGCAACAAAGTATGTATAAGTCATATTTTAAGAGAGACATCTTAAGAACTAAAGTTCAATGTCGAGAGTGTTGGAGAAACTGGGGAGCTCAACTTGGCTGCAATTTAAGTGATTTTTACAGGCGAGGAGTACGCCACCGCCACGAGCTTCAGAATCAGTATACCTATCTCTTCTAAAAATTTGATAAAAATTGTCAAAGATTTCAGCATCGCGAAAACCATGATGCAGCCAAGTTTCAGTGGAAGCAACTATATCTAAACAATTTGCAACAGAGGATTTAAAGATTTCTGCAGTTCTTGTCCGAATCCCCCTTACGTTTTGATAATCAAGGGAGAGCGACTTGAGTTTTTTGAGATATTGCTACTTATTTTAGCTGTACTTCTATGATGGTGCCCTGCCCAGAAGGTACGAACAATTTAGTAAAAGTGCCAGAGGGCCAAAATGTGGGATCTAATAACTTATCCTACTCATCCGCGGACACAGTTAGAACAAAAGATGCAATAGGTTTAGAGGATTTACTAATTTTTCGACAAGAAATACCATCTGCTGCAATATTCTTGGACTTTAAATACTTCAATATGTCCTCGCCATCTATAATTGAACGTATCAATCTAACGATCTTGTGCTCAATTCGACTAAATCGTACTGTATAGCCTTCTATAATACTGATCATGTGTCTTTGGACTAACCGCCAGTGAGGCTTAACGGAACTATATTACCCTACATGAATAATGTGCAAAATCTAGGAATATCAGTCTGTTCCCTCATGGAGGGCTGTTATCATATCTTCGACTGTTTGAAGAAAATTTATTGTGGCCTTCGTAGACAATTGCTGCCGACGTCTATTCTACCTACTGGCACTCGCTTGAAACTGGCAAAAAGCTTACTATTGCCTCTCTTTGCTTACGGAAATCTAATTTTTTATAGCTTTCAATGACTGTGTACATTTCATCTATGGTCTACGTCGGCTCGATCATATTTCATCTCTTAAGAACTCTCTTCTTCAACAATCACTGGATTCATATCTTAAACGGAAGGCACTTATTTTTCTTTTTAAACTTCTACAGTCACATGATTTGATTTTCTGCAGTTCTTAAAATCTCAATGGCATCGTATTATACTGACTACTCATTTCTCTGTTCTCCGAGCTCTTTCTTCGTTCAGATGCCCTGCTTACGGAACACCTTGCCAGTCACTGCTCAACTTGCTACTTCCGTGGGTGCATTTAAGAGATTTGTCAGCACTAATTTGCTTTTGATTTTGTTTTTTTTGGATTTTATTTATTTAACTTGTCTTATTCTAGTATCTCTTTCCTTTTTCTTATCTTATACTCGCTTTAATAAAACTAGTTTAACTCTTTATCTTAAAATCTTTTTTGAATCTAAATTAATTAATTCGAACTTCAATTCAAAACTTGATTTTGTTTTTTTTGGATTTTATTTATCTAACTTGTCTTATTCTAGTATCTCTTTCCTTTTTCTTATCTTATACTCGCTTTAATAAAACTAGTTTAACTCTTTATCTTAAAATCTTTTTTGAATCTAAATTAATTAATTCGAACTTCAATTCAAAACTTCCAAAAACGTTACTTTACTTTACTCATCCAGATCAAAAATATCAAGATCTCAAAACGTTACTCTACTTTCAAAACTTTAAAAACTTTTAAAAACTTTACTTTACTTTACAGAAAAAATCCAAATAACAAACAATTAGACTCAGGTCCACATATAACTTCTATTGATTGTGAGATTACCGAGTCAGACAATTTAGCTGACAGCCAAATTTCCATATCTCGAAATAATCTCAGTCCTCAGCAAAAGTCATAATCAGACCACCGAAGTCCAACTGAGGTGGCCCCACGTTGGGCGCCATTTTTGTTATGCAACTATGATGAGTGACTTGCTTGGGACGTAAAGTCCCGACTGCCAGCATGAGCTGACAGATCACTCAACGGACAGCGTTGACTGCAGGGCGGCACGCTAGTTTGTCTCAACTATTGGCGGAGAGTGTGGGGGGTTCCACAAAAGACCTGCCGCTGCCGTCAGCCATAATAAAAAAAAATCGTGCCTATATAACACAAAAAGCCGGTACACATTCGGTCCTGAAGGGACCCTTACGTCACTTACCTGTATACAAACGAAGGCGCAGATGTTTCGGCCTTACTACATGCTCCAACCACCCATTTGACACTGAGAGCAGATAGTTTACAGTGTCCCTAGTTGATCTGAAAGGAGAAAGATTAGCGGACCTAAACGACATTCACGTGCGAGGGCTCCAGGATAGTGAGAGGAGAATTAAAACTTTTAGAATTTCATATTTACGTTATAATTTCAGAGAAAAAAAATCTCATCAATTCAAAACATATGTATATAAATATGTGAAAACGAATATCGATCAAATAGGCAGGTATCGTATTAAATTATAAATATCTATGAACAAGTATAGTTCCAAGTTGAAAAGGTATATAGGTAAGTATACCATGAAATTATAAATAAAATATGAAGGTATAGTATTAAATTATAAATATATGTACAATTATAGTTCCAAGTTGAAAACGCATGTATATAAATATATGAAAACAATTATCGATAAAGAAGGCTCTACAGTGCAAGTCGCTACCGAAGCCGAAGTATGCGTACACCAAAAGAAAATGTGTAATATATCAATGATACTCACGGTGAAAATTCCACGGCATGATGAAGCGCTTCAACATCCGCCATCTAGTTAAATGAATTAAATTGGAGGTTAATGCTTCGACTTGCTGTCTGTATGCCTTATCACAAAAACAGTTTCTGTTGAGTTGAAATAATATTGCCCAGCGGCACTCGTAACTACACTTGAACGAAATTAATTTTTTTATTTTTTTTCATTAGATAGAGTTCAAAATAGTGCTCAAAACTACAAACTTCTGAATACGAATATCTAAAATCACCGATTACTCTTAAATACGAGTAAATAGACAAAAGTATATCCTTTTCACAATTTAACGCTTAATTAAGTTCATTTCTTACAAAAACTAGAGCTATTTCCATTGATAGTTTTCCAGACAGTATACCATGACGTTCCATTGCATTCCATAATATGTCCATAAAAAAACAAAAATTATACTGATACCGGACAAACAAAATTTCAGTATTAAATGTAACGTGTGTAGGCTATAAGGAGGAAGAATATCCATTACAGTATAACATACAATCTGTCTTCAATTCTTGTAGACTTGCATTACAAATAGCAACACATTCCTCTAATGCCAATCTTGTTTGTAGTTGGTTCTCATTAAATAAATCGTTTGCATCACAGATGCTATCTGCTGGTATTTTTTTTGTTTTTTTTTTCTTAGTTTTACTTTAGCATAAACTGCTTTCTGATCTGAATAACTAAATAAATGTCCTGGTACACGTTCTTTCAATGGAAGTCCATATTCAGAGATTGATACCTCGTAATCATCTCTTGGTCTTATTAAAATGTGAACAATTCTCTTTCCTAATAAATTTTGCTAGCAATAGATGCAGCTGTATAAGAATTTTTCTTTCACAATCGCTAGTTCCTACAAACATATCATTACAAGAGTCTTTCAATTCAGAAGATTGCGTCAGTATTCTATATGATATATCATTTGGTTCTGTATTTAAATCACCAACTAAAGTCTGTAAGACTGCATTATCTCTGGTATTTTTCTTTATAAATTGAGCAGTATCAAAGGCCTGAATAATTCGATGTGATTTATAATCATCATTTTCATTATCATACTCAGCATGAAGGTGAGCAATATAAATATTAATCAATTGATTATTGACTAAGGTCGCTGTCATATTGGCGAGCGGTGAGCGGTGAGCCATGAGCTGTGAGAGGTAAAACGCCGCTTAGGCAGGCCATTGTTCCGAAAACTTTCACATTGAAGAGCGGTGAGCGGTGAGCGTTGAGCTTTGTCGCCGAGCGGTGTTTTCACAGCTCTGCCCAACTGAGCGGTGAGCGGTGGCTGTGTTCACAACGTGAAGTATTGATAGCAGAAGTGCAATCTAGAAGATGTTTGTGGGATGATCGGCAACTGGACTATAAAAACAGGGAAATGATAGAAAAACTGTGGAAGGAAATTGGAGATCATTTAGGACTTTCAGGTAAAATGAACAAAGAAAAAATTAACGTTAGTAAAGTTATACATACATTGGTAGTAGCGCTGTTTAATTATATATTATGTTTTTATACAAGAATTTTAAAAATGTAGGAAGTAATTAGCAAATTCGTCTCTTATTTTTTCTCCCAAAGTAGGATTTCTTCGCACACCGGCATGTCCAGTTGAGTGAACTGTAGCAACTTCATTTAAATTTTCTGGAAAATACTCTTTTGTTTGCCTATAGTAGTCCATGTCACTGTCACCATCCATTTGTCTCACAGCATTGTGCAATACACATGCAGTTTTGATTATAATTTCTGCTCGGTCCGGAGAAACTTCGATGTCTTTTCCTAAAATTCGCCATTTGGCGCGTAAAATACCAAACGTGCACTCAATAGTTTTCCTTGCAATAGACAATCGTTTGTTGAAATTTTCTTTTACCCCGTTTAAATTTCTGGAAGAATATGGGCGCAACAAGTAGGGCTTAAGGGGATAGGCTTCATCGCCTATTAACACGTAGGGAGCTTCGATATTTGTTCCTGGTAATGGACTTTGAGCAGGAACATTGAATTGATTTCTTTCAATTAACTTAAAAAGATTTGACGAAGCAAATGTTCCACCGTCACTTTGTTTACCTCTGGCTCCAACCTCAATCGCGATGAACTTTTTATCTGCATCTGCCACTCCTTGCAGAACAATTGAAAAGTATTTCATATAATTGAAGTAAACTGAGCCGCTCTTGGGAGGGCATTTTATTTGACAATGCTTTCCGTCGATGGACCCAATACAATTAGGAAACTTCCATCGTTTAAAATATTCGTAAGCCACATTTTTAAGTTGATCCTCAGTAGGAACAGGCATAAATTCTTCCACGAGTCCTTCCCATAATATGCTACAAGTCTCATGAACTATCCCGGCTGTAGTGCCTGCGCCAAGTTTCAAGGTTGTTGCTAAATTCTTGAAAGAATTTCCTGTTGACAAATATCTGAAACCCAATATCATCTCATTATCTTCTTTTGTTATAAAAAATGTTTTATTTTAGGTGGAGTTGCTAAAGCAAAATGGAAAAATCTAAAGGATAAGTTTCGGTTAGAAAATCAGAAGATACCGAAATATAAATCAGGTGCAGAAAATGTGGAATATAAAAAAAAAATGGCCTTTCTTTAATGCCATGCAATTCCTTAAAGATGTCTTTGAACCGAGCATAATGTCTGGAAATTTACCTTCTGTCAAAGTTTGCGACAAAGATACTGAATGTGGTAATGAAGTAGTACCTACGCCGAATTCTTGCGACAAAAATAACGAAAGTGGCAATGAATTTGTTGGTTGGCATGGCGATAGTTTTGAAGACCAGATGTCTCCACCTCTTTCATCGGTTGCAAATTCCCTTTCTCGCCCGTCATCCCAAGCAACTAATAAGAGTCGCAATAATAAGAGGAAATCTCAGCAGGATATTGATATGATGTACTTAGATATTGAGCGTGAAAAATTGGACTTATGCCGTTCAGAACAGGAAAGAGAAAGATCCTTCCAAAAATTGATTTCTTTCAATTAACTTAAAAAGATTTGACGAAGCAAATGTTCCACCGTCACTTTGTTTACCTCTGGCTCCAACCTCAATCGCGATGAACTTTTTATCTGCATCTGCCACTCCTTGCAGAACAATTGAAAAGTATTTCATATAATTGAAGTAAACTGAGCCGCTCTTGGGAGGGCATTTTATTTGACAATGCTTTCCGTCGATGGACCCAATACAATTAGGAAACTTCCATCGTTTAAAATATTCGTAAGCCACATTTTTAAGTTGATCCTCAGTAGGAACAGGCATAAATTCTTCCACGAGTCCTTCCCATAATATGCTACAAGTCTCATGAACTATCCCGGCTGTAGTGCTTGCGCCAAGTTTCAAGGTTGTTGCTAAATTCTTGAAAGAATTTCCTGTTGACAAATATCTGAAACCCAATATCATCTCATTATCTTCTTTTGTTATAAAAAATGTTTTATTTTAGGTGGAGTTGCTAAAGCAAAATGGAAAAATCTAAAGGATAAGTTTCGGTTAGAAAATCAGAAGATACCGAAATATAAATCAGGTGCAGAAAATGTGGAATATAAAAAAAATGGCCTTTCTTTAATGCCATGCAATTCTTTAAAGATGTCTTTGAACCGAGCATAATGTCTGGAAATTTACCTTCTGTCAAAGTTTGCGACAAAGATACTGAATGTGGTAATGAAGTAGAACCTACGCCGAATTCTTGCGACAAAAATAACGAAAGTGGCAATGAATTTGTTGGTTGGCATGGCGATAGTTTTGAAGACCAGATGTCTCCACCTCTTTCATCGGTTGCAAATTCCCTTTCTCGCCCGTCATCCCAAGCAACTAATAAGAGTCGCAATAATAAGAGGAAATCTCAGCAGGATATTGATATGATGTACTTAGATATTGAGCGTGAAAAATTGGACTTATGCCGTTCAGAACAGGAAAGAGAAAGATCCTTCCAAAAAAAACCGGATTATTTTTTTTTTATGAGTTTAATACCGTTCATGGAAGCTTTGGATCCTGTCGATAATTTGGAAGTTCGGGGAAAAATCCAAAATATTATATTAGAAGCATACAAGAAAAAACAGGAATCTCAACAATTATCCAACTGCGTTTTATTACATGCAGCATCAGATAATGCAGAGCTCAGCACAACACCACAAACTTTGTATACCTACGAGGTGAATAATTAACAAAAAGTTCTGTGACATTGAACTAATTGTTTGAACAAACATTTTTATTTTATTTGAGTTTCATAGCATTTTTAAATGTACACGAATTTGTTTTTTTTTTCTAATAAATGCAATTAATTGTTTACTTACCTTATTGTTATATAAAGTCTTTCCTCTGCACTTATTGGCTTTTTGAAGTTTGTCTTTTTTTTTTGCAGGCGATTTCTAATTTTTGTTAGAATGTAATCGAAAGTTTTAATTGACATTCGCAGGAATTCAAAAAATTTTTCAGGATTTCTGCGAAGATCTTCATACAATATGTTAAATTCACTAGAATCCAACCTGTTTTTATTTATTTTACAAATTGCTAGCCTTTTCCGTTTTCTTGCTAAAATCAATCTCTTTAACCGTAAATTATCGAGTAATAACATTTTTCTCATAAGCCTTGACACCATTATGCACTAAAAGTTACGATGCAACTAAAATCTAAAGCGGATCAATGTGAAAGCTTTACCGCGTATCGCGCACCGCTCAACGCTCACAGCTCATCGCTCACCGATCACCGCTCACCAATCTGTGGCCGGCCTAAGACTTTACACAATCCAACTCCTTTGCCTCCAAAACAATCACACTTTCGGGCAAGATGTCGGGGAGAATTTTCCCAATATTTCGATGGTGAGATGGTCGGGTCAACAAAAGATCAATCTATCCTTATTTTCATGTAGCTATATATATATACATGAATCAGCGATCCTTATCTCTTTGACCTCGCCAAGTAAAAATCACATGTGCTGGGCCATTCTCTTTGGCCTCCTTAGAGTTGCATTTTTTTTTCCTTTTACATTTTGCAGGAATATTTATATTCAGTCTTACAATATCTCTTCTCCGTCGTGTATCGAACAGGTAAAAGTATAATTCAGTTATCTGCAAAATTTCGGAACAATGAGTACTCCCGGAAGAACAGATTTTACGTAAGGATATTTACAATAATAGATGCACTCATTTCCAGTTGCAAATTTATAATTGTAACAATACACATACCTGTTATATTTCTTGGGATTGCTCCTTCTTAATTTTTCCACGTCGGATGTCCACACTTTTTACAAATTTTTCTGGTTGTTCACCGATGATTTTTTACTTTGACGACGAGTAAAACTCTTCTTCTTCTTTTCTGTCACATCGGAACCTAGGAACCGCATTTCTCTCGCTCGGGGTGCGTTCACTTTTTTATGCTTGACGCAGCCGGCCTAGACGCTTCAGTACGTGTAGCATATTGCTATATGCATACGCTACGACCATAACATCATCTCGCCACTTGTCCCTCAGGGTTCTTAAACTGCAACAGCCATTTGAGCGCTGTATGGTCAGTGCGGAGGATAAATTTCTGCCCGTAGAGATATTTATGGAAATGTTTTTTTTTTTAAATTTAGAATAGCAAGTAGCTCTTTCCTTGTAGCACAATAATTTCGCTCTTATGAGAGTCGATCATTTGAATGAAGTTGTTGTTATTTGACTTATCGACTAAAAAAGCCTACTATTTAAAATTCAATTAAAATATTCCTACGCCGCACAAAGTAGATTCTGGCCATGGAACCTGCCTGCCTACTAAGAATAAATACAGCGGCACATATCAAGTGGACGAATGTGTGTGGCGAATGGTGTGGCCTTGTCGCCACATCACTCCCCTACCAGTGAAACCTAAGGTTTGAGCGAAATCTGAGAGGAAGTCTGATGGTTCGTCCAGCGCGAGTGGTTCGGGGGGGGATCCCCGTGGCTCCATCAGGTAAAAATCTCACATGCGGTGTCGCTCCTAGTAGAGGTGCTGTAACGTCGTCAGTAGTGGTGTTAGTTTGGGTTGTGGGAATTTCCTCTGCGGGATGGTTGTTTCCAAAACTTGTTACAGAGGGGTTTTTAGTCGCTGGTGGGACTGGCCTGCCCGTGCCTGATATAGACGGTACACCGACGCCTTGATCTTCGTCTAAATTCGACTCGATGAAACATGGCTTGAGTCGGTTGATGGAGATGTTGACCTCCTTATTCTTGACTCTAAGCGTGTAGAAATGATCTTTACGTTTAAGAATTTGGAACGGACCTTCGTAAGGTGGTTGGAGTGAGGTTCGTATAGCGTCTGTTCTTATGAAAGCATGTGTACAATGGTCGAGGTCTTTAAACTTAAAGAATGATTGCTTAGCATGATTTGAAGCTGGAACCGGTCTGATATCCGAGAAAAACTTTCGTAGTGAAGTGACAAATTCGTTTTGTGGTTGTGCCTTAGAATTTTGAAGAAAGTCGCCTGGTATGCGTAAATTTTTTCCATAAACGAGCTCTGCAGACGTTGCAAGGAATTCTTCTCTAAAAGTAGTTCTGAGTCCCAATAGTACGTAAGGTAATATTTTGGACCATGACTTGTCTTGACATGCCATTAGAGAGGCTTTTAGGGTCCGATGCCATCGGTCCAAGAACCCATTGGATTGCGGGTGGTAGGAAGTGGTTCGATTGCGTTTGAACCCTAATAGTTTGGCTAGTTCAGTGAAAAGTGCTGATTCAAACTGTGAACTTTGGTCTGTTATAATGGTTTTGGGTACTCCGAATCGGGATATCCAGATCTGGCAAAGTGCTTCAGCTACTGTCTCTGCGTGAGTATCGATTAGTGGGATTGCCTCAGGCCATCTAGTAAATCTGTCGATGATTGTGAGGCAATATCTAAAACCCTGTGAGGGGGGTAAAGGTCCTATTAAGTCCATGTGGATGACCTGAAAACGATCAGAGCAATCCTGGAATGTTCCTAGCGGACTCTTGACATGACGGGAAATTTTGCTCTGTTGACAAAGTAAACAAGCACGAGTCCAAGAATTGATGTCTTTATTAATAGACGGCCAGAAATATTTTTCTGTGACCATTTTGTTGGTGGCTCTAATGCTCAGGTGTGACAAATTGTGGATTGAAAGAAAAAATTTGCTTTCTAAACTCTTTCGGGATGTATGGCCTAGATTTTGAATCAGAAATTTCGCAAAATAATTCTTTATTTGAACCGAAGATTGGTAATTTCTCAAACTTGTACAGTGAATTTTGACGAAGTTGTTGGAATTCCGTGTCAATGATTTGCATCTCCGAAATGGAATCAAAATTGACCGACCCGATTAATTGTATATCGTCAATTCTGGACAGGGCATCAGCAACTACGTTTTTCTTTCCTGGAACGTATCTGATATCTGTGGTAAATTGACCGATATAATCAAGATGACGCAATTGCCTAGGTGATGCTTTATCAGAGTTTTGAAGGAAAGCGTAAATTAATGGTTTGTGGTCGGTGTATAGTGAAAAGAGACGACCTTCCAAAAGGTACTGAAAGTATTTAATACTTTTGTATGCTGCCAGTAATTCTCGGTCATAGGTACTGTAATTTCGCTGCGCGTTATTCAATTTAACCGAATAGAAGCCTAGCGGTTCCCAGTTATCGTCTCTTTTTTGTTGGCTTGTTGCTCCAATGGCAGTATCCGATGCATCTACCCATAACGATATATCCGAAGAAAGAATGGGAAATGCCAGAAGTGCAGTTTGCGCTAACTGGTTTTTGACCACAGTAAAAGATTTCTTTGCATCCTCCGACCAAACTACTTGTTTTGAGCCTTCTTTTTTAGATCCCGTGAGATATTGGTTTAAAAGGATTTGATGTTGAGCGGCGTGTGGCAAAAATCGACGATAATAATTTATCATTCCTAAGAAACGTCGTAATTGTTTTACGGTTTCGGGAAGTGTGAAATTGGTTATGACCTCAACCCTTTCAGGAGAGGGCTTTATGCCTTGTGGTGTGATTAGATGTCCTAGGAATTTTATCTCTTTTTGCAGAAAAATGCATTTTTCAGTATTGATAATAAGTCCAAATTCTAGAAGTTTCTTAAAAATTAGTTCCAGATGTCTGTAGTGTTCAGTTTTGGATTTCGAGGCCACCAAGATATCATCCAAATAGACGAAACAGAAAGGGAACTCTCGCAAAACCATATGCATAAACCTTTGAAAGCTTTGAGCTGCATTGCATAGCCCAAAAGTCATTCGAGTGAACTCAAAGAGACCAAATGGGGTGCATATTGCAGTTTTTGGTACATCTTTGGGATCAATGGGAATCTGGTGATATGCTTTTGTTAGGTCTACCGTTGAAAAATAGGTACAGTCTTGGAGGTTGAACATGAAGTCGTGTATAAGGGGTATTGGGTAACGGTCGGGAACAGTGCAAGCATTCAAACGCCTGTAGTCACCACATGGTCGCCACTCTCCATTTTTCTTTCTTACCAAATGTAAAGCTGAAGACCACGGGCTATCTGAGGGTCTACAGATACCTTGTTTAAGTAAGTAGTCGAATTCTTTCCTAGCGTCGGCTAATTTCTCAGGAGAGAGACGTCGAACTTTTGAGGAAATCGGGGGACCGTTGGTATTTATTTGGTGAGCGACCGAGTGCACTGTTGGTTTAATAAATGCCGCTTCTACCGTAATAGAATTATATGCACGCAGAAGATTTTGAATAATAGGGTCGATTTCCGAACTGATGAGTACGGAAAGGCTTGAATGTTGGGGAAAGATGTGCTGTGCGGGAGACTTTGTTTTGGTGATTGGATCTATTAACGACCTCATTTTGATGTCGACTATCAAACCATAGTGGTGCAGAAAATCTGCGCCTAATATGGGTCTGGGTATATCCGCGATAACGAATTTCCATGTAAAAGATCTTCGTAAACCTAAATCCAAAGACAAAATTTTGGAACCAAATGTGTTAATAGGTGATGAATTTGCGGCTACTAACTGTAAATTTGTGCTAGGCAAACGGTCTGAAAAGGACTTTGGGATTACTGAAATGTCTGCTCCAGTATCAATCAAAAAGTGTCTCCGAGAAGACTTATCGTGAATATAGAGACGACTGTTCTGTGAGCCACTGCCTCCTGTCGTCAGAGGGGGAGGGCGCTTTAGTTTGCTGGATTTTTATTATTTGCGGCGCTGCTTTCTTTGAAACTACAGGGCGGAGTGCAACGGCGGGCTTTGGAGTTGAACTTCCGATGGAACCAGCAATATTTTTCATTTCCACCTGGTGCTTTATCTCTCGAGTTTGATCTGTGATTGGAGAAGCTGCGGAAAGTTTTGTCTCGAGATGGATTGCGGCGGGAAACCAGTGATGTATCAACCAATCTTGTGAGGTCATCTACCTTCGCTTTTAGTTCCTCAAATGCCTGGTCTTGGCCCTTGGTAGAGGACGCCACTGAAAACACTTCAGCCCTTGGGTTAACTTCTGCTATTTTATCGGCACAATTTGCGAGAACATCCAATGCTCCCGGGTTACAAGCTAGAATAGCTTGCATGTGAGAAGGTAGACGTTGCAGCCAAAGAGATTTCAATACTTCGTCGCTTAGTTTGCCTCTACTAAGAACTCGCATGTCTCTCAGTAACTGTGAAGGTTGGGCATCTCCCAACGAAAGCTCAGTAAGCAGTTGCTTAAGCTTCTGGTTCTCACTGCCTGAGAGCCTTGAGGTTAATGTCTCTTTGAGCTTGCCATATTTGTCAGAATGGGGGGGGGGTCGTAAATAATATCGGAGATTAGACGTAAACACCCTCATCCAGAGCGCCTATGACGTGATAAAATTTTGTTTTATCCTGGTTGATTCCAGCGAGCTCGAACTGAGCCTCTAGCTGGATGAACCACAAATCTGGGCAATTCTTCCAGAATGGCACTGGCTTAACTGATACCGCGCCGAGTGCTGGGTGAGAAGTGGTTGACTGAGTTGCATTGTTGGTCTGTGTCATATCGACAAAGGGGCCCTCGCTCTCACTCTCAGTGTTGTCCGCTGGATTGACCATCGCTAACGCAGGTCAGGAAAAACGAAAAAAATGGAGCAATACTTTGTGCGACGCAAAGGGTTTATCTGGAATATGTATTATTGACAAAAAATGGAATAAATTTTAGTAGATAACTAACGTAAACTAACCTTACGCTAATATAGCTCAAGCTGCAATTGATGTTCTTATAATGACGTAGAGTTTTGATGTCAGCTGCTGCTGCTCCCAATGGCTACTTGCTGGCATGCAGCTCTGATGGAAACTGCATAAAATGTCACCAATTGTGGTGATATTCAAAATGTTGGTTGCGCTGACGGGCAACCGATGAAGTCTCTGGATATAATATTACCAATTGTGGTGATATTCAAAATTTTGGTTGCGCTGACGGGTAACCGATGAAAACTCTGGATATAATATCAACAAATTTGGAGATATTCGGAATGTTGGTTGCGCTGACGGGCAACCGATGAAAACTCTTGATATAATATCACCAAATTTGGAGATATTCGGAATGTTGGTTGCGCTGACGGGCAACCGATGAAAACTCTGGATATAATATCACCAAATTTGGAGATATTCGGAATGTTGGTTGCGCAGACGGGCAACCGATGAAAACTCTGGATATAATATCACCAAATTTGGAGATAGTCGGAATGTTGGTTGCGCTGACGGGCAACCGATGAAAACTCTGGATATAATATCACCAAATTTGGCGATATTCGGAATGTTGGCTGCGCTGACGGGCAACCGATGAAAACTCTGGATACAATATCACCAAATTTGGAGATATTCGGAATGTTGGTTGCGCTGACGGGCAACCGATGAAAACTCTGGATATAATATCACCAAATTTGGAGATATTCGGAATGTTGGTTGCGCTGACGGGCAACCGATGAAAACTCTGGATATAATATCACCAAATTTGGAGCTATTCGGAATGTTGGCTGCGCTGACGGGCAACCGATGAAAACTCTGGATACAATGTCACCAAATTTGGAGATAGTCGGAATGTTGGGTGCGCTGACGGGCAACCGATGAAAACTCTGGATATAATATCACCAAATTTGGAGATATTCGGAATGTTGGTTGCGCTGACGAGCAACCGGTGAAAACTCTGGATATAGTATTAATGCAATCCTTGATTAACGAGGTACCTAAATAATCAGTGATTGCTGTCGCAGTGGAAACTGTTCGGTGTATCCTTAGACTGACTGTTCGTGGTGTTCGTCCAAGTTTGACCTTACATGACTTAACGCCTGACGATTTGAGCAGGCGGCACCCCGTTATGAATACCCTGCTATGAATTACTTGGCTTAGTTTGAGGACTTCTTCAGATCACGTCGGGGTCACCAATTGTGGATGTTGATGTGATATATTTCTTCAAGTCCACTTCCGTTTGTCCAGGTCCACCGGATTCGTCTCTAGTGGCAGCTCGTTCAAGGAAGGAACTCTTCTAGTTGACCGAGCAGGCCTGGGTGGTCGGTCTCTACTCGGGCTGTCAGCAGAAACCTAGAACCTGTATGGGATGGATAGAGATGGAACGTCAGACGGCGGCGGAGCGCTAGTACTGTCGGGATTCCGGTGCTGTCTAATGTAAGTCGCCCCTTGAGAAGGGACGTCTTCTATATCAGTACTGTGAGTAAAGATGGCCTTTGCGCCGGTCCTTGGAGACGAGACGTCGGCCTCGACCAGTCCTTGGCGACTGGATTGGTATTCCCAAAGCTGCTTCTAAATCTGTGGAGGTAAACAAATTACTGCGGCTTTTGCCGAATGAAAAGCCAGTACTCGGGATTTCTTTTAAGGCCCTTTATTGGGGGAGCTTATTTAAATTTACAAATATGTAATCTGGTGGTCAATCAGGGTTGGTCTGCTTGACTTGGCGTTCTAAATAAAACTAAACTTACGAGCTAACATTATTTGACTTATCGACTAAAAAAGCCTACTATTTAAAATTCAATTAAAATATTCCTACGCCGCACAAAGTAGATTCTGGCCATGGAACCTGCCTGCCTACTAAGAATAAATACAGCGGCACATATCAAGTGGACGAATGTGTGTGGCGAATGGTGTGGCCTTGTCGCCACAGTTTCACGATAAAACTAAGTATAGAGTAAGCGGTAAATAGCCCAACTTTTAACCGGGAAATGTTTTCTGTCCCCCCATAGAATGAAATACTTAATGATGAACTTGGTGCTCGTGATGTGCGTGAGGCGGGTCATCTTTGGACAACTACGACAATCTGGAGAACCGATCTCAATCTCCCCAATCCCTAACTCGGGAATATTGTTTGAGGACATGGGCACCCTATTGGCGTACCACAGTACCTGGACAATATTGACGGAGTTGGACCTGTCTGAGCTCACTAATCAGACCATGTTAGCGGAGAAAGCCAAACACTTGGTGCACCAGCTGTGCAAAAACTCGACTGGTGTAAGGCGCAGCAAGTTCATGTACACAGTTTGCTGGAAAACATAAAACGACGCACTGAAACAATTCAAGAAGGGGTACCAAAGTTCAGAGGTACAAGGTCAATTTTTGACGGAATGGGAAGCGCTCTGCACTTCATGTTCGGTACTATGGACAGTGCGAATGAAAAGGAAATCTACAGCAGGCTCAATGAACTGGAATCCAACACCCAGGCATTAACCAAGTTGGAGGCGCAACAAATCAGTGTGGTAAAAACAACACTCCAACAAATACAGAAACCTTTAACTTCACTTTTAGAACGCCAACGTCAGGTAAATTTACAAATAAATAACTTACTAAATACAACAGACGAGCTCAAATAAAGTCAACTCCGACAGGAGATAATAACTAGCCTCTTACTACAAATAGTCGAAATAGAATTTCGACAACAAACTTTGTTAGACATTATACAGTCCAGTAAAACTAACCAAATTCATCCGTTATTAATATCACCAAACAAACTACTGGAGATTTACCACAAATCACACACTACGTGCCCAGAGCCCCAGGATTGCCTGTCCATGTTGTATCAAACAGCGCAGACACAAGCTCTCCTCATACGAGAAAAGTTAGTTATACGAATTAAGTTACTCATATTCAATGTACCCGAAATGAAATTGCAGAGGATACACTGTTTTCCAATACAGGTTGATAAGGAACATTCCCTTGTCCCGGACATAGAATATTCCTACATCGCCAGCCAGATCCAAACTCAGGATTTCCAATTGTTAAAAGCTGAGGATACAAAGGGGCTTCATAAAGTCTCCAAAAACATCATAGTCAGTACTTACGTATCGAAATTGGTAAAACCCCGAATCAAAGCCACACTAACCACAGAGTGTGTAATTAAATTGGTGTTCAACCCTCTGTCGGAGAACACCAATTGTAAACTGAGAGTACAAAAACCTCCCCGGAACGCTCTGATCAAAATGAACAGGCCCAATCCGTGGATATTTTCGGTTACAGAACCCACAGTGATCCAAGTCACCTGCCCAGATAAAGTCCATGTGTCCCGATTAACGAAACAAGGAACAATAGTAGTCAATGAGCCTTGTCAAATCCAGTTAAACGCACAAACTTTACCTTTTGAAGCGGAAAACTTTCATCCCCCCACCTTTGAGCAACCACAGTACTTTCCACGCACAAACGAGACTGAATGTCTCCTAAGGAAGTATGAGGAAAGCATGCCAAACGAAAATCATCAAAACAAACCACCTCAGACAGATGTAATAATGGGGGATGAAGTTACCGCTATCATCCACAAGGGAACCAAATCATTGGATGAGATCAAATCTAAGTTGCACAAGATAGCCCAAAAACTCAGCGCCACACCACACCAATGTTCTTTCCCACACATCAATATCTCTAACCGGTCTACTTATGATAGCCATACTAGTATACGTAGCTATTAGGTGGTGGTGTCCATTCGCCATAAGTAAAAAATCAAAATCACCCACAGTTCAAATAGAACTAGGAACCAACCCGGAAACAGAGAAAACCGAAGAAGGTAACCCAGAAGCTGCAAAACTAAAGCCACTTAAAAGATCACGAACCCTTCCGAGGGCTCCATCAATACAACTAGTTTGAATGTGGAACTCAAAATCGGGGGAATAAATTCGGAAAATAGCCGAACCAATTTTAAATACAATAATCTTTTCTACTTAGACGAACAAGTCCAAAAGTATAAATCATTAAATATATAGTTTACAAATAATACCTAATAATTCTAATACGTAGGAAGTAAAAAATATGTTTTTTATATATATTTCAAAAAATAACCATCTAGTATAAGTAAGAAATATTGATGAGTCGATTTTACATTAGACATAATAAAATCTGATTACGTCTAGTTTCTCCTCTATATAATATATACATAGAAATAAGATTAGATATAATGAAACTCAACTAGGTATAACTAGTAGCGCAACCCACAACTGATTTAAAAAAAAAATATAAGTGAAAAACTTGCAATAAGGTGAGTGAAGTTAAACTAACAAATAAAATATTAAATAAAATTTAGAAGTAACTACAGTTAGCACGTAGAAAGTAATTTTGTTTTATATATATAAATAAATATTCAACATTAATTAACCTAGAAAATGTAAAATATTATATTCCTTTTTGTATCTGTAAAATACTATACAGCTAAAAAATTCAAGTAAATAAACTAGAAATTTAACTAGACACAATTAAGTAGTGTAGGCAAATACCTTTAATAATAAAATAAAGAAGTTTTTAATAGACAAGTAGAACAAAAAAACAAAAAAAAAACAGTAGAAACAATAAAATTAAATTAAAAAAATAACAAAACAAGTAGAATAACAGTAAAATGAGGATAGAATAAATTGAATTAGCCTAAATCAAGTACGACCGATGATCTTCAACCAATATAGAACCCTATAAATATGAGAAAAAAAACAGGCAGCAATATCCCTGAAACAGAAAAAGGGGGGCAGATAAATCAAAAGATTTCCGTTTATTAAAGAGAAATTTTTTTTTAATTCAAAAATTAAAAGAAAAGAGAAGAAAATAGGACAGATACATATGATAAAGAAAATCCAAAATTTTATTTTTTTTGGGCTTGCTCTGGTGGCTGGCTAGTCCCAGTCCTCGTCGGAGTCGTCTTCGACAGCGGGAAGTGGCGGTGTCGTCATCAGCGCCCGTATTAGATCAGCAAAAGGGGAATCAAACATGGGATGGCAACATTCGCAAAGCCCATGTATGCCGCTCACATTAATAACACCACCTGAAACAAAAAGTGGGATAAGTCAATGAACAAAAGAAAAAGGGGCAGGTAAGATTTACCCATTGCTGTCCACGACTGACCCCCGTGCGGGTCTAACCACAGTTGAACCTGATAGGAGCGTCCTACGATTGCCTCCTCGCACCATACGGTGAGGGGTCGATGGCCCGTTCTCCTCAATACCAGACGGAGAGGGCCACGCCAGCCAGACCTAATGTGGACCACGGCAATCTCATAGGCAATGGTACAGAGCCCCGATGGGCTGTAGAAAGGACGATGGTCTAAACGCGTGGCGAACAACATTGCGAATGACCAAATGGATAACCCAGATTAACATTTTTTTTTATTATCAATCTTCTCTAAAGTTTCATTTAGAATTTTTTTTTTGGTCCATTTTTCTGCCCCCATAAATATTATCATATATTGAAGCAAGATAAGGACATAGTATCATTTTATCGAGAGCTATTCCTCTTCAAAGAATAGCTCTCTTATTCACAGAGGGAAGGGATGTTGTGTATATACACATATACATAAAGACAGTCCCATCTAGCCTGGTAAATGCATTTAGAAAATTTTCATAAGCTAACCATGCTTAAAAACTTGGTTGGCTTATCAGAAAAATACGCGAAGAAAACAGCGTCAGCAGTTCCTTCACATATTTTTCCACAAATTTTACGCTAAAAAATGCACGATAAGAAAGTCGCACAGCACGAATACATTACATGTATACGAGCGCAGCGATTTTCAAACGACGGGACGGTGGCTGATGTTTATTAAAGGATAGAATTACATTTCGTCAAGCCGCCGTCCATCGAAAAATATTCTGGACTTGTTTAATCAAGTCCGGAACGAATGAAAAATTTTCTCAGGGTAGAAATGCAAACGATGCATTTTCTATCCTGAACGATGGCTTTTGATCGCAATGAATGTGATCAAAAGGGGAGTTCGTTTTTTTAACTTGGAAGAAAAAGGCTCGTAGGAGAGTTGCGGCGGGATAGCAAAAAAAGAATTTATTGTGTTTAAAGAAAAAGTATTGAATTAGATTCGGTCGTACTTGGTTTTAAAAGATAAAAATTATGATAGCGAAAAAACAATTTATTGTGTTTAAAGAAAAAGTATTGAATTAGATTCGGTCGTACTTGGTTTTAAAAGATAAAAATTATAATAGCGAAGAGAGAATTTATTGTATTTAAAGAAAAAGAAAAAAAGGAATAACGTGAAAATTTGTGTTCCCGATAAATTGGTGTAATGAATGATTAACCGTCCTCACCACCAAAGACACCCAAGTATTGGAAGTACAAAGCGACTTGTCTTTCTCCCACAAGGTAAGACAGTAATCAAAAGACATTTTCTTGGTGCATGGCTCCGAGCTCTTTCTTCGTTCAGATGCCCCGCTTACGGAACACCTTGCCGGTCACTGCTCAACTTGCTACTTCCGTGGGTGCATTTAAGAGATTTGTCAGCACTAATTTGCAGAATGGCGCTTCTCATCGATTGCACAAAGTAGTTGCTTAGCTTGAATTTCTTTATTTCCATTTCTTTTTTATTTTATTTGAATTTTTTTTGGATTTTATTTATCTAACTTGTCTTATTCTAGTATCTTTTTCCTTTTTCTTATCTTATACTCGCTTTAATAAAACTAGTTTAACTCTTTATCTTAAAATCTTTTTTGAATCTAAATTAATTAATTTTAATATTATATCTTCCAATCTTATTTTGCTATTATTTACATTTTAATTACCAATTTAATACGCCGTCATTTTAATATTATGCTAGATATAAGTTCCTTGATCTTGTGTACATATGTCCAACAATAAATTTATTATATTGTATTGTATTGTAAATAAATCTCACTTGCTTCCTGGCACGTCCAGGAAAAAGCGACAGGCGAGGAAGTTCAGGCACTGAGAAAAGATAGCACAGAGATAGAAAAACACTTCACTGTTTTTTTTTTTTTGTAATTCTTTATTTTAATTATAATGATCAATTTGAGTTTTCATCTAGAGTATAATTTTAACATGTTATAATTTTCATGTAACAAGGTTTTATTAAAAAATCGAATTTTAGCTGCACCACAACCCACACTATACTAAGGCAATCTATTCCGGATGGTAACTCGTAGACGGGTCAGAAAGAACTCCCCGAGATTTGGGCTGCCCCCAGGTACCCATGATAATTCGGAAGCTTTTTTAACTTCCTTATGATTTTCTCACGGCGTTCAAAAACACCGTATGTGAGAAAAGGCAAAAAAGTGTTGATGCAGTACGATTGAAAAGAATGTAATCTGCCTGTTGTTGTTGTCTTAAAATATTAATTTTAAAAGCGCAAGAATAATATTGTATGTATGACTGGAGGATTTAAAGCAATGTATGTATGTACTGCATATGCGGACAAGAAGAAGACACTGTATGTAGGTAAGTAGACATACCGTGGGAGTGGAATGTGTGTCTTGATCAGGGTACGAAAAAGCTCCCTCGCAAGCGGCTCCTAGTGCGGCTCGTAACTCCTAAAATACTCGAGAGCAAGAGCCATTTTGTTTATAAGTGGCTCTTACTCCCGAGCAAGAGCTGTGTAATAGCTTTTGCTCACGCGAGATATATATTTTGTTATTTGCCTCTCAAAAAAAATAGACTTTCACTTTGGAGAGGGATTCAAATTAGGAGCACCAAGATTTGGGGTTAACACAAAGATCTCACTTGATAACGATATACTTTATTCGGGTTTAATCTTTTACCATTTAACACTATCTTACTTAAGTATTCTTATTCTTAAGCGAACACAAATAACCGAAACTTATAAGAGTAGAATAACCGAAAAATTATCCGTTTTTATTTCAGGTGAGTATAACTTGGACGACCGATCATGACTGACTTACATATTACCATTTTATTCCTATATTCCTACATTCAACTTAACTTGGAGACAACGTGACTTAAATTTTTGTGCAGGTAAGCACTTATTTTCATGGGAAAGATATCATATTTTGTGAGAACAAATTTATGCAGAGCACTGCGGAAAAAGCTTTACGTTATTTCTTAGATTGTATTTTATATGGATCGGGTAGATCCGTTGTCGCTTCAGATTTCTTTGGAATGTCTGGGAAATTAATAAATGTAACTGCTCCCCGGTTTAGATCAGAAGCCTCCGGCTTCGTATTATTAATGATTTTAATTTTTTCTCGACTATTCTTCCAAAATTTGAATATTATTATTCCTGAAAGGCCTAGGATCAACAGAGTTACCATACCTATATTGCTTCCGTACATAATCTTCCGGTGGTATTTCAATTCTTTGATTTCATTGATATTATTCACGTTGTCCCAAGTCAGTTTATTAAAATCTATAGGTTTTACATGAATTTGTTTAAATTAGCTTGTTGGATAAATATACTTATCTAATAAGATAATTTTCTTATTATAAAATTTTTTGTCTTTTATCCCTAAAGTACAATTATTAAAACTTATCAAGTAGTTACCGGTTAAATTTAATTTCCTTTTGTCACAATTCTGCCATAGATACTCATTGTTCATATTCTTTAATAAAATTGTCTCATCATCAATACTTTCTATGCTGGTTACATTATTATGTACTAAGGTGCATCTATTGGTAAAAATACAGTGTTTGCTTAACTTCAAATCTTTTATTAAGGCATTTTGCTTATATTGATACGATTCTCCTTTTATTTCTACTATTAACTCTTCTTTTTCATCAATTTCAAATCCTTCTGCATTTGGAATTGCTTTTAGTATCTGTAAATCTGTAACAATGTAGTTTTTTGGAATTTTAATTGCACAAATAAGGAATTGATCTTTATACTTCGTAACTCCTGCTTTTAAAAGTCTTAACTTATGAAAGTCTATATTATAGTTATCTAATTCTTGTAACGTTAGCATACTTGAATGAATTATGTGGTTTTTCGTTGCCATAATGTTATCTAGGATTTGGTTTATTTTGTTTTCCAAATATCCTAACTTTGTTTCTTGGTCTAAGAATAAAATTTTATAGTTCAATTCTTTCAATTGTTCATCGGTTCCATTAATTGACTCTAGAATTTTATCTCTATCGTTTTCAATTAACATTTTTAAATCAAATAAAGTCTGCTTAAAGTGATTATTTATTTTTATTTGTTGATTTAAAGTCTGTATTGCGTTATGATTGTTTTCGTCCACTAGTCTTAAATGTTCCAGTATGTCTTGTCTGTCACTGTCATCCATGGTCCCGAATAACCATTTCTGAGCGGTCCCAATTACATTTATTAAACCTCGTTTTTGTCTGTTAGGATTTTGAATCGTTCGCAATTTAGTTTTAATTAACTTGATTTCTTTGGTAAGAGATTCCCTATCTTCTAATTTTAGATATTCTATGTTTTGTTCTAATTGGCTTAGGATTTGTGAAAGTTCATTTGGATCGATCATGTGTAGAATTATGTCGGTTTCGTCGCCTATTTCTACCTGATTACTTTTTATTCTAACGTACCCGTTCTGTTCCTGTATTGGATGTACCTGCAATAGCCCTTGTACTGTCTTGGTCGTCATCAGTAGTAGTATTATGGTTACCTGTAAATATATAAGGTCTTTTAATATTGGAAAAATGTACGTCTTTTAGAGGGTACTTTCTATAATATGGTTGGTCTTTATGTCTTAAGCGTTTATAGTTTCTGATGTAGCCTTCTTTCCTATTTTCTTCGTATGTTTCTCTAGTTTTGTTTAGTTTATTTATATACTGTCTTTTTTGTGTTTCGATTTTCTGTACCAACATTGATAGATCTGTTAACCTATTAGCTTGTCTCGGTGTCATTCCTATCGTTGAATGCTACCTGCCATTATAATTACTTACAGCTATATGCATTTTATGTTCTAGCGATATATCACTCTCGACTGCTTGGAGCTTTTCTATTAGTGTTGAATGCAACCTTTCGACGTCGGCATTTTCTGTGTGATTATTTGGCTTTGTCCAATGGACGTCTATATCCTTTTCCTGAAGGTATCGTTTTACTTGTTCGGATCTAAACTCATTATCCATAACTATCTTCTTAGGTTTTTCAAATGTTGCTAAATAGTCTTCTATGATAGCGATTTTTTTGGTCCAATTTCTATCATTTATTAGGTATATCACTGCGAATTTCGTAAGTTTGTCTACAATGGTTACGAAAGTTTGTTTTTTGTAATGAAAAACATCAAGATGGATAATTTCACCTTTATTACGGGGTGTTTCTGTTATTCTTAGTTTGGGTTTAATGGGTTTTCTGTCATATTTTATCCCCATGCATTTATCGCAATTATTTATTACTAACTGTATGTGCTCCTGTAATTTAGGGTAGTAAATTTTTTTCTTCAGGGTTTGGTATGTTTCGCTTGTACCACTGTGTAGGGATTCCCTGGTATGATAGAGTGATATCTTCTTGTGGCATTGTTCTTCATTGGCCAGTTCTTGTGCCCTATGTGTTGACTTCATAAACTTTAGTTTTTTATCGTTTAAAAACATTTCTATTATACATTGTTGTACCTTGTTATAGTCTCTGTCATCTACTTCAGAGTATATACCTACTCGTCCCGGCTTTATATATTTCTTTAACATCTCCCTGATTACCTCTTTCTCACTTTGTGGGTTTAATTCGATTATTCTTCTACCATGTAGAATTTTTATTTCTTCACTTGGACTATACGTTAAGATTAGCTGGGTTTTATATTTGTTCACAATTTCTTCCCTGATACCTATATGATCGAGGAGTTGTTCTTCCACTGAATGAACGGTTCCAGACAGGTCCATGTTAGATTCACTGCTGTTATATTCATTTATTGGCGGATTATTTTCAATTCTACTTAAGAAGTCAGCGACTTTGTTTTCTTTCCCTTGAAGGTACTCTATTTCAAAGTTATACTCCTGTAGTTTTAAAAGCCAACGCTGATTGCGTTGTGAAAATTCTTTTCCTTTGTATTTGGAGTTTAAATATTTAATAGGGGCATGATCTGTTACGATCTTAAATTTTCGCCCATATAAATATGGTCTGAAGTAAGTCACTGAATAGACAATAGCGAGAAACTCCTTGTCGGTCACGCTATAATTTCTCTCATGATTATTCAAAGTCCTAGAGACGTAGCATACTGGATGACTGTCTTGCGAGAGAACAGCTCCAATGGCGTATTCGCTAGCATCTGTAGTTATCACGAATTGTCTGTCATAATCTGGGAATTTTAATATTGGGTGTGAAACTATAAGTAGTTTAAGTCTTTTAAAGGCTTCGATATATTGAGGGTCGTTACGGTTAATTTTCACATCTTTTTTCAGATACTTTATTAAGGGATGTGCCACCTTGGCGTAATCTTTTACAAACTTTCTATAAAATCCCGTCATACCCAAAAAGCTTTTTAATTGTTTGTCCGTTTTTGGCAGCTCTACCTTTAGAATATCATTTACTTTGTTTGGGTTTGGCTTTATCCCTTGCGTTGTTAGCACATGCCCTAGAAATTCTGTCTCCCTTTTCATAAAGCTGCATTTGTCAGCTTGTATTTTAAGATTATGTTCAGTTAGTCTCTTAAAGATTTTTTCTAGTGAATTTAGATGCTCATCTAATGTCGTTGAGAAGATGAGAATATCATCTAAATACACTACGCAAATTTTGTTGATATATTCCCTCAAGATTTCATTGATCAACCGTTGAAAAGTAGCGGGGGCATTTTTCAGCCCGAATGGCATTAACGAACTCGTACAAACCAGATGGAGTGATGGAAGCTGTTTTCTCTATATCTTTTTCAGCAATCAAAATTTGGTGGTACCCCTTAGCAAGATCTAAGGAGCTGAAATATTGCGCTTTCCCCAACTTGTCCAATATACTATCTATATTTGGGAGTGGGTATTTGTCGTCAATCGTAATTTCATTTCATTTTCTGTAATCCACTACTATTCGATATTTCTGCGATCCAGAATTATCTTTTTTCTTAGGGATTACGATAATGGGTGAGCAGTACCTACTATTGCTTTTGCGTATTATACCATTGCTTTCCATTTCTCCCATCTCTCTCCTAACTTCCGTTTCGTGCTGAGGTGGATATCGGTACAATTTGGAGTTTATTTGGTCCCTAGTAGTTGTTCTAATTTCATGAACTATGCTGGTAGTATTTGTGAGCCTATCCCCTTCCCTGTACATTAACTTTTTGTATTTGTCTAATAGTTTTAACACACCGAGTCTCTCTTCTTCATTTAAGTGGTCTAATGCAATATTCCCTAATTCACTTTCTTTTAACATGTTTATTTCGGCTTCAATAATTTTATTTAAAAATGGTATTTTCACATAATTGTTTAAAACGACTTCTTGATTTTCTATGTCAATTGACTTGACTTTCTTTTCCACCCAGTCCATTCCTATGAGAAAATCATATGATTTATCGAGCTTTATTTTAACCCACTTCATTCTAGCATTTGGTGGTTGCTTAAATTCATCTGGACATTTCGTCTTTACTAATTCCGTATCTCTTTTCACTAATCCCTCAATAGTATTGATTTGTAAATTATTTCCACCTATTTTTTCATATATTTGCTTTGTCACTTTATTTGAATTTAATAAACTTACGGTGGACCCTGTTTCCAACATCGCACTATAAATTTTATTTTCTATTGTTATTGCTATGAAAATTTTGTTTCTTGGGAGATTCGTAACCAATGCACTGTGATTATCGGAATTTCTTTGAGGTCGCCCTAAATTATTTCTGTAATTATTATTTCGAAATTGTCCCGAGTTGTTGCGATAAGAATTAAATTGTCGACTTTGGCCAGGCCAATTTTGAGAATTACCGTGTCGTGAATGGTTTGCGTTGTTAAAATGGGAGTAATTAGTATGTCGATTTTGCTCAGAACTGTTATTATTAGGTCGGGTAGTATTGTTAGGTCTTGTCATGTTTTGTCTGTGTTGGTTTCTGTCTCTAAATGTCGGGTTTAATCGAAACGATTTAAGGTTATATTCGTCTTGTCCGATGTATTTATTAACTATTGGTCTAATATCTTCTAAACTGTATTTATCATATATTTCGGCTGCAAGAGCCCCTGCCGTAACCTCCTTAATTTTTAATACTAACACACTGCTGAGATTGTTCACAATTTGGGTTTGATAATCACTGAATATTGCGCACTCCGCTATATCGGTTACAAAGATTCTAATTTTATCTAATAATTCACTAATGGTACTTACTCTTAACATGCTGATTTCTTTCATTATATGTCCCTGGTTTTTCGTGGGTTTATAGTGGAGTTTCAATTTTGTCTTGCACTCATTCCATGTTGCTGGGGGGGGGGCGTTTCCAGGTAGTTTTTGGCTGGTCCTAGTATTTTGTCGGTATATATGACGCTGTATGCCTGTGGAGCTTGCTGTCCATACTCTGCCAGAACCCTGTCTATGGACGTGATGAATGCAGGTAATGTTCCCTCTTTTCCTTCGAACGCCGGTAAGAATCTGACTTCCTTCTCTATCCTACTTCTTAAGGTTGGGGGCTGATGTTGCCTGTTGATGATGTCGGTGAGAGCGACCACACACTGTTCTAGTAGATTTTGTTGTCCTGGTTGAGCCATATTTCGGTTTTCGTCTATGACCCTATGTCTTTGGTTCCTCCTATCCGGTGTGTCTCAGTTACAGTGGATGTTTCTTCGCGGTTTACTAAATATTGCTTTAAACTGCTGTGTTTCACCACTTTATGCACTTGGCACACTGTTCGGTTCGTTTCACTGGATCCTTCTTCTACTGAATAGGATCCTACCGACTGCGCCAGATATATATTTTGTTATTTGCCTCTAAAAAAAAATAGACTTTCACTTTGGAGAGGGATTCAAATTAGGAGCACCAAGATTTGGGGTTAACACAAAGATCTCACTTGATAACGATATACTTTATTCGGGTTTAATCTTTTACCATTTAACACTATCTTACTTAAGTATTCTTATTCTTAAGCGAACACAAATCACCGAAACTTATAAGAGTAGAATAACCGAAAAATTATTCGTTTTTATTTCAGGTGAGTATAACTTGGACGACCGATCATGACTGACTTACATATTACCATTTATTCCTATATTCCTACATTCAACTTAACTTGGAGACAACGTGACTTAACTTTTTGTGCAGGTAAGCACTTATTTTCATGGGAAAGATAATTTCATATTTTGTGAGAACAAATTAATGCAGAGCACTGCGGAAAAAGCTTTACGTTATTTCTTTATGGACTTCACCAGGCCATAGGTTTTTCTTTAGATTGTATTTTATATGGATCGGGTAGATCCGTTGTCGCTTCAGATTTCTTTGGAATGTCTGGGAAATTAATATATGTAACTCGCGGGAGCCATAAAAATTTCTTAAATGCTCTCTTCGCTACCTATGTTTTATACCCTAGATGAAATCATAGGGGTATACTAAGTTTGTCATTCCGTTTGTAACACCTCGAAATAATGATGGTAGAGCAAAATGGATTGGACACCCATTCATAATATTAAAAGTTATTTCGATTTTTGCATGTCCGTCCGTCCGTCCGTTCGTCTGTGCGCACGATAACCCGAGAACGCGTACACCTAAAGACCTGAAATTTTGTACACGGACTTTAAAAAAAAAAGTAAAATTAAGTTCGAAAATGAGACAAATCGGGCAACTCCTTCGTGGGGTTGCCATATAAAAATTTCGTTTTCCGCTATATATTTGGACACTGCCTGAGAACGCATCGACGTAGAGAGCTCAAATTTCGTGCATGATGTTTTTACTACATTAGCAAATAAAATGTCAAAAATGGACTAAATTGGGCAACTCCTTCTTGGTGTTGCCATATAAAAATTTCGGTTTTTTACGTATACTTTGAAAACGATCAGTCCAAGACATTTTTAATGTATTAAGATCTTCCGTAGAATACGAAATCCTATAAAATTGGTTATTACCATTTTTTCTGTGCGACAAACTGTTCTAGAAATATATGCGAAAAACAACTTCAAAATCAATACTTGAATAGATCGGAGATTTTTGCGCAATTTTTTTCTGTTTGAGTTGAGTCCCTTAAATTGCTTAGTAGTATTTTGTTTGGATGGCGATGGATATAGGACGACAAAACTTGGGAAAGGAGTGGTTACTGTGTCAGTTTGTCATTGTCCGTAAATTATGCGTTTTCTAGCGTTTTCCTTTTATGTGCTGAGGTTATTTTAAAATTAAGTTTTCTTGGTGTAGTTCTAGGCACATTTAGTAGTTCATCTTGAGAAAGTGTTTTCCGTGATTTACAGATTTTTTGTTTGTATTTCACGTACAAATGCACACAGAGAATTGAGATGATTAATGCTATCGTCAGATATGATAATGCGTAGTGGTGAATATGATGATTTGATTGGATTCAGCGGGATTGATTCCTGCTTTTTTTGGGAATGGATGGATTCTAGCACTCTCTTTAGATCCGTGTTTGTTATAATCTCTAAGGAATCGGTTTCTATATTCGTATCCTTATAGGTAGACGTCATATTCCATATTATACTGGAAATGTTTATTGTTGGGATAAAATAGGAATTAAATTTGGAAACTTTTACGCTATGTCCGTGCAAGATGAGTTCACAAATTTTCACAAATTATATCTATTACCCCGTTCACATGAAGCGGACTGGAGTGGACTAGAATAGTACTAATTCACATAGTACCAATTGTTCACATGAGATGGACTGGATTAAATCGATGAGAGCGACATCTTTCTATTTGCAGTTTTTAATATAAAGTCAGCTATCATTTGAAGATATTTTTATAGATACTGAAAGACGGGTCATGGAAAGAATTGTAATTTTATAATTTATAAAATACTGTATGAAAGCACGAAGGAGTTCGAAGCGAAAAATGAAAGTATACCGAAAAATAACCAAACGTAAATCCACTTCGATCCACTCAAGTGTTCACATGTGATTAATTCCACTCCATTACCGAACTAACGTCGGTGTAGGTAATTACAGTCCGGTTGGTGTTCACATGGCGAATTATCTCACTCCGAAGTACGTTAATCCACTCCAGTCCGATTCATGTGAACGGGGTATATGTGTAGGGATTCTTTTAAGTAGAAAAGCCAAACGTTCTGCTGCGTTAATTGCGCCCAATAATAATTTTGTTCTAATGTTAGGATCTTACATTTTGATGTAATTGGTTCCTTTTTTATTAGATTTACTTCGAATTGGTTTGTTTTTGTATTTGCGTTAACGCGGTTTGGCTTTTGTAATGGTCGTAGCATGCGGCATGTAGCAATATGCTACACTGAGACGAGTGACACCATGTACACTCGGCCTACTGATTTCCATATGGATGGTGAGGCAGCCGTGCGGACGCATCCGAAAAGAAGAGGAAGAGGAAGACTTCCTTCGAGCGGGCTGACAAGTAAACGAGGGCTCGATGGGAGTGTGGTTTTATTTAAACAAGAAAGAAAAGCATTAAGATAAATAAAAATAAAAAAAGATCCAAAAGTATCAGTACTCGGAAGATTAAAGCGAGGTGCATAATCAGTAAAAAGTCAAGGGAAATAGTGGTTACACTAGTTTCTTTTCCGGATAAGTTTGCTACTGGAATATAGATGCGAAATTGATATCGTAATTGCAACGGCACATAAAAAGGGACGTAGCTGAGCACGTCCGCTGCTTAATAACAGAAGGGCGGCACATATTGCATATTTTCTTCCGACATCACTAACATCGGAGAGTGTAGATCCCAGTACAGAAAGGAGATGATTCCACGTTGACCAGTATACACGTGAAATCGGGAGGCCCGCAGTTCTATCCAGCTATACCTAAGCGAGGACGGAATCCCCAGTTATACCAGAATCCATAAGAGAATGACCAGGAAAATTTTCTCGTCAGCGTATGACAATCAAGTCACATTAAAATGTTCCAAATTTACTTCTTTTTAGATAAGTTTCTATTGCCCCGCTCATCATAGTGCAGGATAATTTGTGCAAGCAAAGATCGGGACAGTAGGAATAGCTTATAAATTATTAAAAAGTAAAAGCTACAAAAAAATAAGCACTCAAGCAAAAGATCGTTCTTAGGAACAGGTCTCCTTTCATACAACAGGAAGTGAAGGGCGGTTCCGAGTTTGAACGAGCACACATCTTGTATATACCTTGCGGTAGCTGGAGCCTAGCACTCTTAACCTATTAAGCGAATAAAAGTCAAAACGTCCTAGTTATTTTCAGGAACAGCACAACCGCCTCCAGGGAGCTCCTTCGAGGGACCGGATTTTATGTAAGTCCAATTTTATATAATTTTCTATTCTATAACTGATTACATTGCCTTGGGTATATATAAACATACGTAACGTATTCCCAAGCCTATGTTAAAGAGAAAGGAACATCAATCTTAAAATATAAATGAAAAAGAACAAAAAGGGAAAGCGAGATGCATTAGGAAATAATATTTTTAACAACGTACAATTAGGATGTAATGAATAATATCGTCTCTGGGCTATCTAAATAGTGTTCCTTTTTCAATGAAAATTTTAAGATAAATCTCGGCTCGTAGGAATAAATTAAGTAATGGCTAATACAAGTACATCATTAGTTCTCCTTGTTGATTCGTATATAAGATTGAATGAATACTTACTGATAGAGCAGCTAACGAAGCATAATAAGATAAATCAACTAAATTTAATGATTCTTATAAACACACATAATATTGAAAAAAGATATTGCAAATGAAGTAAAGGGGAAAGAATGAAAAAGAAACAAAGGTACCCAGTTTTTCAAGTAATTTTTGAATTATAGAAATATTTGATATACATATATTTTTTTTATTTTTTTCGTTTTCGGAGATAATAAAAATAAATAAAACAATCTATGATAAGGTGCGACGATTGTGAATATATTTACTAACTAGATAGGTGCATTGTCCACCTCATGTTTATTTAAAAATATAATCAAATTACATTCATTTCCTATTTTCTCAAGGCATTAATAATGATATAAATATCTAGAACTATTTGATATGGTAAAATGTTTATTTGAAATGGTGCGTCATGTAAGCTAGAGATTGTGCAGAGGTACGTTTTTTTGTGTCTAATTTCCATTTATTTTGGTGCAGCTGAATACATTCGTCGGAACAACTTTACGGCATTAATAAATTAAAAGAAATTTGAGACAAATATACATTTATTCTATAAATTTAAGTAAGCTGCCTTCGGTTGGATCGTAGTCTCACAAGGACGCGTGCATCGGGGCAAACCGGAAATATATCTTCGCTCTATTCCGTACCTATTAAGAAGAAAAGCGTTATCTTCTTTTGTACTGAATTTTGTAGAACTTATTGATAAATAGCATTAACTGCAAAGAAGTAAAGCTTCATATTTTTTGTATGGAATCTTGTAAGGTCTTGATGATAGGTAGCATTAGCTATGAAGAAGTAAAGCGTCATATTTTTATGCATTAATGAATCTTGTAACCTAGTGTCAGAACAGGGTGAGGCAATAGGGTTGCATTTATAAAAATAAATAAAAACTTTTGTAACGTAATGACGTACTAGAGTTTGTTTTCCTCCTTCACTCTCTCGGTGCCCTCTCGATATGAAGGTTGGATAGGTCCGCTACGCTGCTCCTTTCAGGTCAACATAGGGACACTGTAAACAATCTGCCCTAAGTATCGTTGGGTGGATGGGGCAAGCAGTTGAAGGCAGTCAATCTGTGCCTTCACACAGGTAAGGGTAAGTGATGTCAAGGCCCCTTCAGGGCTGGAGTGTGTGCTACGGCTTTTGGTAGTAGGCAGGAAATATTTTTGATTATGTCTGGTGGCAGCGGCAAGTCTTCGTGGAACCTCCCCACACTCTCCGCCAATAGCCGAGGCGAGCTAGCGTGCCGCCCTGCAGTCAACGCTGTCCACCGAGTGATATGTCAGCTCATGCTGACAGTTGCGTCTTCACGTCCAAGCCATTCACTCTCTACATATGTACCATAACAAAATGGCGCCCAACGTGGGTCCACCTCAGTTAGACCTCGGCGGTCTAAGTATGACTTGCTGAGGACTGAGATTGCTTAGAGTTATGGACATTTGGCTATCAGCTAAATTCTCTGACTCGTTAATCTCACAATCAGTGGAAGTTATATGCGGACTTGAGTCTGACAGGTATTGTGATTTAAAATTTTTGTAGAGTAACGTTAAAGTTTTTAAATTCTTGAGAAATTTCAAAGTTTTCGATTTTGATTAAAGTAAAGTGTTTTTGAGAGTTTTTCTGTAAGTCGATTTTAGGTTTGACTTTGGTCAAACCTCAAGTCTTGAAAGTTTAAATTTTTGCTTTTTGAATTTTTTTTTGAAATGTTGAACTTTCCCGCTGGCCTTCTGCTATGGAAATAGTAGGTGGTCTCACAAATTTTTGATTGTGTTCTCACGGAGGCATGTCTCTGTTGCTCAACTGGCTGGACAGAGTCGTGAATCTGTGCGAAGACTTTTTGACTTTCAGCTAACTAGTTGACCAGATTCGTGACTCTGCCCAGCTGGAAAGTTAGCTAGATATAACAATCAGATGAAGAGGAAGGAAAGAGTTGTTGGAGGATGGAAGTGATGCTGGAGACCTTCAGTAATCAGGAGTTGGCATACTGCTAACTGCCTGGCTGAAGATCATTTTCAGTCTCTAGCATTCCAACCCGACTCTTCCCAGATCTCGGTGAGAACCCAAGTTTTTCATGCACACATTCACATCACTTACCTTCATCTTTTACTAAAAAAACAAAAACAACTACTCAGTGTTTATTCTCAGTCGGGGTATGTGTGGGTCCGGAGGCCGCATGGTGTAGCTGCTGAACGAATTTTGACCTTGGATGCCCTATAGTTAATTGCTATGCATTGAATTGATTTTAGATATTGGATGCGGTACCTGATGATGTTATCGAGGATGATTCGCTTCTCAGTCGTTTTTAGCTTGCATGAATTTCTTAGGTTTAGGTTAACTGAATTAATGAATTTACTTAAATATGTTTCATCTGATTGTTTCAAATTGTTTAAACTGTCATTTAGAATAATTATTAGATTACTATTAAGTACCTTTTCTTATCTAATTGAGGGAGTTCTCAGTATTTTTCTTGTCATGAATTTTTTCTATCTAATTATTGTAAACATTAACTTCCTCCCATTAATTAATCTGTTTTCTTATGCATTAATTGAGCTTGGCTATGTGCTTGATTTAATTTTTCATATGATTTTTATTGATTTTTATTTTGATGGTGACTAATATGAATCGCTTGGATGGATCAGATAATATTCGCAAAATTATTAATATACTTTCTAGGCAAAGTAATGGATTGGAAATCTGTCACCTTAATGCAAGAAGCATGCTCCCGAAAATTGATGAATTGCGAATGATTTTTGAGGGTTCTGATGTGGACGTGATCTGTGTTTCTGGAACATGTCTTAAGCCTGATCTGAATAATAGACTTGTTGAGATACCCGGATATGAAGTTGTTCGTAATGATCGCTCATGCCGCACTGGTGGTGGTGTTGCCATATGCTTCAGGAAAGGATATCATTATAAACCTGTCCTGTGTAGTGAAAGCTCTATCCTTGGTGCTGAATATATCTTTTGTCAGCTTGGTTCAGGTCTCGATAAATGTCTCATTGGGTGTGATCTTACCCACATTGTTCCGCAGTTTTGTGATGTCATAATATGTGGCGATTTTAACATAAATTTTCTTGATGGTTCTAGCTCAAACTCATTTGATAACTTTATATTATCTGTAGGTCTTTATAGACCTACTAGCGAACCAACACGGGTTACCAATACAACCTCTTCACTCCTTGATATTTTTCTAATCGCTGATCAGTCCAAAATCAATTTCATGAAGCAAGCTTCATTGCCGGGTATATCAAACCATGACCTTATTTTTCTCATATATAACTTCCATCTGCAGACACCTTCTATTCAGAGTTCCATTTCCTTCCGTAATTATAATGCGATTAATTTAAATGAGCTTCATCACGAAGCTACTTTCTTCCCTTGGGATAACGTCAATTACCTTGCCGATGTTAATGACCAAGTTGAATTGGTTATTGATGCGATCAATTATCTTCACGAAAAGTATTTGCCTCTTGTCACAAAACGCGATAGGCGCAGGGATTGTCCTTGGTTTTCAGAAAATATTAAACACTTTATTCAGTTGCGCAATAGGGCTTACACTGTATGGAAACGATACCGACTTACATTTTTTTGGAACCAATTTCGATCCTTGCGCAATCAAGTTACTAATGCCGTCTCATCTATTCTAAATACCAATGTACCTACTAAACAACTTTGGAAGAATTTAAAATCTCTAGGTATTGGTTCCTCTAGAAATTTTGGTTGCACTGAAGATCCTGATGAACTTAATGGACAGTTTCTATGTCATGCGAGATTGTATAATGGTAATGTAATCGATATTTCCTCAATGACTCCGCATGCTTCCAATACATTTAGGTTCAATCGCGTTACCGAAGTTGACATATTTAATGCAGCTTGCAGTATTAAGTCAAATGCAACGAGTATCGATGGCATTTTCCAAAATTTATCCGTATTCTGCTTCCTCATCTTCTTGCACCTCTCGCTCATATTTGCAATACATGCTTTATGAGATGCCAGTTTCCCAATTACTGGAAACTTTCAAAGGTCCTACCAATCCCCAAAGGCTCTTCTCATACTGATTATCGTCCGATTAGCATTATTCCCTTTCTTTCCAAAGTATTTGAAAAAGTAGTTTTTCTTCAAATAACTGAACACGTTGCTGCTCATAACTTGTTACACGATTTTCAGTCTGGCTTTCGACTCAACCATAGCTGTACCTCTGCTTTGCTCAAGGTGACTAACGATATTCGGATAGTTCTTGATGAGCATAAATTTACGGGTTTAATTTTTCTTGATATTTCCAAGGCCTTTGATACTGTTGATCACTCACTGCTTTGCAAGAAACTGGTTGATAATTTTCAATTCTCGGTGCAGGCTACAAAATTTGTCTATTCCTATCTTACTCATCGTATGCAAATGGTGTTTTCAGCCGATAGGTATTCATCTCCACTTTCTGTTATATCTGGGGTTCCTCAGGGATCAATCCTTGGTCCATTACTCTTTTCTATGTTCATAAATGATATTTTTACCTGTCTTAAGCATTGTCAAATGCACCTCTTTGCAGATGATGTGCAGGCGTATCTATCTAGGCCTATTGGTTTAATTGAGGATGGCTTTAGCTGTTTGAATGAAGACCTCGAGAGAATCCACCAGTGGACCATCCTAAACAATCTCCTCATCAATCCAGTGAAATCGAAGGCTTTGGTTACTTACAAGACTTCTATTGACACGTCGTACTTCACTCCGATCATTCTTAATAACAACTTAATTCCATATGTTGAATCGGTTCGTAATCTCGGCGTAATTTTTAATAAGACCCTGAAGTGGAACGATCACATTAGGTTTATCATACGTAGAATCTACGGTGGCCTCCGTTCGCTTTGGGTCACAGGCTCCTTTACGCCTACTCAAACCAGATTGCATTTAGTGCGGACACTACTGGTTCCCTTTGTAGAGGTAGGTCTGTTTCTTTTTGGATGGGAAGGTTTTTAGATAAAACAACCAAAAAGGTTTTAATTTTAAATAAGTGTATTTATCATATATCCATTTATCAGCCGAATTTGTTCACTTATTTTATTCTAGTCACTCAACTTTTTCACTTATTTGATTTATTCATTGATAATTTCAATAACTTTATTCACTTATTATATGTATCTATTCCCGTTACACACTTTACGATCTGAAATTAATTGCTGCCCGTTTTATCACTTGCGCGATGTACCTTTCTTGGTCCGTCTTCGATCGCCCGTCTTCAATCACTCGTCTTCAATCACTCGCCCTCAGTTCTTTCTAAAACCTTTCTTCATGCTTTCGCACTGACCTACTTTCATTTGTTGCTTCATATTGTAGGATCAGCGGAATTAGCGTATTTTATAAATTTAAAGTTGATCAGCTATTGCGAAAGTAAATAATCGATGCCTTATAGGTCGATACCCTTAAAGAATTCAATTGTCTCGCAATTGCTTTTCTGGGTTACATATTTTGCAATAACTGATCAGCACTTAACGGTAACCACTTTTACATTACATTCCTCCCCCCCCCCCCTTTGAAGCGAAGGCTGTAAGCCTTCATTAGGGTATGAATTTTGGGGTTGTATTATATGTAGTGGTTCGTTATTATAAGTGACGAAAATATGTAGAAGCCAAAAAGAGAAGTGATAGGTTTTGGAAATACCTGCAGACGACATCTTTAACTAAGAAAGAGTTTCTTTTTCTACTGTAACGGAAATAAATTCATAATATACAATTTGCTTTTATATATATATATATATATATATTATAGATACCTTTTTCCTTTGTTTTTCTTTTACATATAACTTGTATTATTTCATCATATTTTTGTTTTATTTTCATTATGTAGTTGTAACACATGGGTCACCTCACATTTAATATATAATTTCTAATTATTTTTTCTATTTTTCACTTTCTTATATTTTTATTTATATTATTTTCTGCGTTTTCTTTATATTTTTTTTTTTTTACAAATATAAGAAATAAGAAATTACATAATATAATTTGTGTGTAGCTATTATTTATAATCCTTCTCGTAATATGGAATTTTATTTTATTCCTGTCGATTTACTTTACTCACATTGATCAGTATAAAGCATACAAAAATAAATGTCTATAAAAAGTTTTAACAATTGACAATTGATATATGTTTTTTTTTTTTTGTTTTTTTTTTTTTTTTGTTTTTTTGTTACATGTATTAATCTTAACGTTTATTGTTCGTATAGTTGTTCTATTAAAAACTTTATTATTACTTTATAATATACCCCAAATATTTATTTATACTTATTTACGTTTATTATATATTATTACAACACCTTAGAAAAATTTATAAATTGCTAAAAAAAATCCAATTAATTAATTCAACGTACGCTTTTGCATTTAAAACTTTGAGTAAATAATTAATTCCTTTTGTCGTAAATAACAAAATATCCACTTTTTTTTTTTTTTTTTATTATTAAATTATTTCAAAGTCACTAATATTAGTCTTTTCTCCCGCACGAAAAAATTTCATAGTAGGGGTAGTTAATGGTATCGATGGTGTCTTGATTTCGGGGTTATTAGTTTGTTTGCTGGAAATAGATTGGCAATTTGGGTCAACCGGGGTTTCTTTTGTATTTGTCTGATTTTCAATTTCTGGAGTTATATCGTTTTGCTGTATTTTAACTAAACTATTAGTTTTGAAAATTTTTGCTGTTAATACTCGGAAACCTGCTTTGTAAATTGCTATTTGATCTAGCAATCCTTGCTAATTTTATTATTAACACTATTGACAGTATGGCAAGGAGACATATCGAAGCTCCGAAGACAATTGAATGACTCCTTTGGTTTTGCCTTTGCGATCGTAAAGCCCGGTCTTTTTCTACTTGTTATACCTTTAACTGGAAGTTTTTTAGTTTATTTTTTTGTATTTCGAGGTAGTTGGAGTGCGTTTGGTGATTCGTTAACTGCAATTTCATTTCGGCCGTGAAAATTGGATTTTGTTGTTTGAACAGTTCATGTGTCTCTAATTCGAAATCAACTTTCGGTATCAACTCAATCGATTCTATTGAGACATTTCGAACAAAGGTGTTAGTAGTTGTGAGAAGTACATTCCCGATTTTCATAATACATTTCGGTTTTAGATTTAGTATACCTTTACCAACTAACTTTATGACTGTTCTGAAATCTTCACACTCAATAGTCGCAGTAATTTCTTTCACTATTAAATAAAGCCAAGAATTTTTTGTGACAATTTTGATAAGCGTGTCGTGCTCTTGGAGTATATGCGAAATAGTGCATGCTTGGTTAGCCTCTGGCCAACCCTTGTAAAGTAATATAAGACAATGATTATCAGGTGCAGTATAGATGGGGAGCATAAAATGGCAGGCTAAAAGTTCTTTGGTAATACCAAGGGTAACCTTCTTACAGTTTTTTACTTGAGATTCGACTAGCATAATAAAGTTATTTGCTCCGTTATCTGTAAGTAAGTAATCCTCTGGTATCTCATAATGCACTGAAACGTTTCCCTTGCTAATTACGGGGAGAGAATACGCTTTTTTAAGAGAAAACCACTCTTTTTGGAGTAGTGGTATTATAATTTTGCATATTAATTTCTGCTGGTCAAAAAAGCTTTCGACCATAGCCAACTGCTGTAACAAGAACGGGTTTTGAAGTGTCTCACTAAGTGGATAAGTTGTGGGCAGATTTTCCATTAGCTCCGCAAGTTGAGCGTAACTAAGCACTAACGGGTGTAACTGCTTGCTGCTCAAACTACTAAGAATGATATAAAGATTTTCAATTTGGCGCTCAATTTCTTGCAGATGAATGATAATATTCATTGTGGTTTCATCCAAGGAAAGTTGCCATTTTATGATTGAATTCTCTGAAAGTATTTTTGCTATTGTTTCATTAAAAAGGTTTAGCATGGTCATAGTTTGGTTTTTAATTTCTTGTAAGTCTTTGTTGAATTTTTCAAGTGTTTCATTATTATCCTCGTAATTTGCTTTTATTAGGCTAATTTGCTCTTTCACTAAATCTAAAGTTTGCTTATTATCCCCTTCTAAATTGTCTAGCCTAGAGTAAATCTCTTTCGCATCTTCTTGATCCATCGTTCCGAAGAGGAAATTAGCAAACGACCCTACACCATCGAATAATGACCGCCGCTGTTTATTTCTAGGTTTCATTTCTATTTTACTTAGGGCTAATCTTATTTTACCTGATATATATTGTACATTTTTTATATCTCGTTTACAGGTTTGATTTATGTTTAAACTATATACTGATTGCAAATTGTTACTATAATATTTTCACTCCAATCCAAGTATTCCTCCCACACGGAAACTCGTGACAAATTTACTGCAGTGAGAATGGTCCACTGGTCCTTGTATAGGAGCGCTTTACTAGCTTCTTCAAAAATGATACCTGTATTGTCTACCTGGGTTCGGGTAAATGGAACCTCTGCTCTAACTAAATTGAGCGCTCCCAATGCAAACATAGTAAGTAATTGCATTTTTACCTGATAAGGAATAAAAATCGTAAATTCAGTAATATAAAAAAAAAATTTTGTTTTTTGTTAATGTACATTGTACATATTCAGGGTGTTTGTGTAGGCTAAGTTAACTTTATTTTTGAAATTTCTTCAATCGATTAGCATGAACAGTTTTCACCTTCCGACCTATCTGAATTTTTAAATTCACTGGAGAGGTTACTTCCTTTACCTCATAAGGTCCGATCCATATCGGTGATAACTTATCCTTTTTAGCTTCATTTTTCAAAAGGACCATATCACCTATTAGGAATGATTCCTCACGGATTGTTCTGTCATAATATTTCTTATTAACCGCTTTACTATTTATGAGATTTTTTCTAGCAATATTATGGGCTTGTTGAATTTTGTTTCGAAGGCTGTAGAAGTAGTTTTTGTGGTCATATATTGGTTCGGGCTTGCGCTTAATATTTGTCGGTAACTCAGCCGTAAACCCAAAAAGACAATCCATTGGTGTTAAACATGTCGAGGAATGCTTAGTGTTGTTGTGTACATGGACAGCCTCTCTTAGCCATTCATCCCAAGTATGAGGGTTCTCGCTAACAAAGTTTCTCAAGTATTCCCCTAATGGCCGATGGGATCTTTCCAAAGCACCATTCGATTGAGGGTGATACGCAGAAGTGTTGAGTTTTTGAATTTTCAGGAATTTACATAAATGCTTAAATAAGTCACTCATAAAATTAGAGCCTTGATCAGTTACTAATTTCTTCGGTATTCTATAGCGTGTTATTATCTCTTCATAAAACGTTTTCGCCACAGTGGCCACTTCTCCATCGGGTATAGCGTAGCAATCCATAAACCTTGTTAGGTCATCCTCAAATGTAAGTATGTACTTATTTCCTTGGTTTGTCACAGGAAGTGGACCTACTATATCGAGATACACTTTGTCGAAAGGCCTTTTTGCTGTATCCGGCATTACCATTGGCATTCGAATTTGCTTACTATGTTTGTTTTTCTGACATTTAGGACAGGATTTAATGAATTTGACTACATCTTTCAACATATTCTTCCACCTGTATTGTCGTCGAATGCGATGATATGTCCGTGCAATGCCTTGGTGACCCCCCAATGGGTTCATATGAAATGCTTTTAATATCTCGTTGATATCTTTTTCATCAGTAATAATCTGATACTGAGAAGCGTTTTCTCCTGAAATAGATAAATCATCTAGATATTCTGTTCCCAAGCTTAAAACCGAGTCTTCTTCGCTTATCATTACTTTTTGGTTTAGATTTTCGATGTCTTTCGATGTTTCTGGTTTCTTGTTTTGAGATCTGGTGGTGACTAGTATAGAATTTTCTTCCTGAGGTATGCGGCTTAAGGCGTCAGCGTTGGAGTTTTTTCGACCTGGCTTGTACTTGATTTCGTAGTCGAATTCCGAAAGTTTATGGTGAAATCGTATCAGTCTTGAAGTGGGGTCTTTTATATTGAATACTCCCAGCATTGGCTGATGGTCAGTATAGACCGAAAATTTTCTTCCAAGAAGGTAACATCGAAAATTTTTTACAGCCCAAACTATGGCTAACAACTCCTTTTCTATAGTTGAGTAGCGTCTCCCTGCATTATTGAGGGTGCGACTAGCGTACGCAATGGGACGATCACGACCTGGGAGTCCTTGAGATAGGACCGAACCTAATGCTTCGTTGCTAGCATCAGTTGTAACATTAAAAGCTTTTGTAAAGTCAGGATAAGCCAAAAGAGGAGGTGTGGTTAACGCTTTTTTAATTTCTTGGAAGGCTACTTCACTTCTCGGTGACCAAGCGAATTTTTGTTTTCCGCGCAACATTTTTGTCAAAGGCTCTGCCATGTTAGAGAAATTTGCTATAAACTTTCTGTAGTAATTAGCTAAACCTAAAAAACTTTGCAGTTGTTTAATTGTTCTGGGTATAGGAAATTCTTGAACACATTTGATTTTGTCTGTATCAGGGGCACAACCATCTTGTGTACATTTGTGGCCTAAGTATACTACTTCTTTCCTAAGGAAGTGGCATTTATTAGGTTGAAGTCTTAAATTATATTCCCTGAGTCTATCAAATACTTCCTTTAATTTTTTCATATGGTCTTCCAGGTTTTTTCCGTAGACGACTATATCATCTAGGTAAACAAAACACTTCAATCCCTGTAAGCCGGTTAGTACATGATTCATTGCGCGTTGGAATGTCGCTGGAGCTGTTTTTAAACCGACAGGCATGCGAAGGAATTCATAATGACCATATGACGTGCTAAAAGCAGCTTTTTCACGGTCGGAAGGGTCCATTAATATTTGATGGTAACCGCTCGCTAAATCCAAGGTTGAAAAATAACGGGAATTTCCTAGTTGGTCTAAAATATCGTCTATTCTTGGTAAAGGGAATGCATCTCCGATTGTTTGTTGATTAAGTTTTCGGAAATCTATAAAGAGTCTCAAACGTTTTTTACCATCTGGGCCAGGTTTCTTTGGGACTACTAATAACGGTGAGTTCCATGGGCTGTTGCTTGGAATAATAATGTTATCTTTCATCATTTTGTCTATTTGTTTATTGATTTCGTTTTTATGAATGTCAGGTAAACGGTAAGGCCTTTGGTTTATTGGTGCTTGGTCGGATTTTACAGGAATAGTGTGACATGCGGCAGTGGAGTAAGGTAACGGGTCACCTTCTAAATAAAATAAATCATTATACTCTTCACATAAATTTTTTATCGCTTCCAGCTCTTCGATATTATGCGTTAGATCAGTATTTATTTCCGTTCATAGTCTATCGAGACGATTTTTTGTGGAAACATTTAACTGGTTTATCTGTGTCTTCTCCAGTTTAAAAGTAGTGAAGTTTTGTAAAGGTTCGAACTTTGGTTCGAAATGTGGTAGTGCAATTTCCCTGTCATGCGTATTTATTACACTTAACCTTATCTTTCCATTTTGTGGCTGTATTAACGTATTGGCTGTGAGAACGCCGGGTAAAACCTCTTGTGAGAAACAAAACATTTCACCATCACAGTTATCTGCTGGTATTTCTAATACCATTTCTGATCGCGGTGGAATCCGCGTCGCAGTGTCATAAAGAAAATCAGTGTTTATGTTTGTTTCTTTGCTTGAGGTTAAGGAATTGGAAATATTTGATTGTTTTCCTTTACTATGGTTGGTGTAGTATGTGCTAGTAATTATTGCATTAGGATCAGATGATAGTGAATATTTTGCATTAGGTTTATGCTTATGATCTAATGTTTTCGCTACTGTTTTATTTAAAAAAGGGATTTTTAGGTCGATTGGGTTACTATCGTTGTACGGGAAGTGTAAAATGCCTTCAGTTGTGAGAATATTTGCATTCCGCCATAGAAAGTTACGGCCTAATATACCATCGAAAGGAACAGAGCTGTCAGCGTTACAGATATTAAACTCACATTTTAGACCTTCCCCTATAAGAAAAATTCCTATGCAAGAACCAAGCGTTGTGTCATTACCACCATATAATCCTGAGAGGTGAAGTATTTTTTGAGAATTTATGGCAGTATTGCTGCTCAAGCTGTCTTTTTTTAAAATACTTACTTCAGCTCCCGTATCGACCAAAAGTTTAACGGTGCCTGTTTTTGAAATATTTAACGGTAGTTCGATTACTGCTTCATTCTTAGTTTTTGCATTATTTTGCAAGTGAATGGTAGTAAAGGTGGGAGTATTAGGAATAAGTTGATTTTTCTTAAATTTATTGCACCCATCTGTAGAAGGGTTAGCCATAGGGCGCAGTAGGCTAGCCCCCTTTAGTTTCCCGAATGATTGTGGTTTATTTGGTTCTGCTTTTTTTTCCCAAGATTTTTTTGCTCGACACTCTGTTATAGTATGATAGAGCCTTTCACACCAATCACATTTTACTGGTGTGGGGTTTGCATTTCCCTGAGTTTTGTTACTGAGCAGTTTTGGAAAATATGACCATAGCTTCGACAAATTGTACAGTATGGGGTGCGTCGTCGGGTCCGGCACTCTTGATAAGTGTGGCCGTCTTTCTCACAGAAACTACATTTCTTGATGTAACTTCTTCTATTGATACGGGGTGCTGACGTTTGGATGATGTGAGCTCCTGGAAAAACACCTCCGTTTTCTTGAGGGGTAGACAGATTTCTCTTAACGTCCATAATTCTTATATCATTGTGTGATTCTGGTCGTGTAGGGGTGAGTGTGGAAGGATAAGATGAACACTGACTTTTTGAAGGTATAAGTTTCTCTTGGACATTGTGACTGAGCGCAGTATCACGCAAGAGATCTTTAAGTTGTCTGATTTCTATTTCGCTCAATGTATTTGGGGAGGAAATAGGAGAAGTCTGCCAACTAAAACCAATTTGTCGACTCTGAACTTGTCGATCTTCAGTCTTTTCAATTCTTTGGGAAATTTTGATTAGCTCCTCAAGACGTTTATCCGCATTACCTAGCAAGCTTTGTCTTATTATGGGGCTGAGGATGCCTGTCTTAAAAACATAACACGCTTCCTCCTCAATTTCACCTATTAATGCCTGATTATTTTCGGGATACTTGTTATTAATAGCTCTTTTGCATTCCACCAAAAGCATACTCAGTTTAGTTCCGAACGCATTAACAGTTTCTCCCGGCAATTGTATACACCGTCGTATGTCGCTTATTATATCATTAATGGACTTTTCTGGGGTGAATGAATTTAATAAAAGCGACTCAAATTCGGTGATTTTTTTTATTTGCAGGTGTTTTACTAAGTCGTAGGCTTCCCCTCTCAACTTAGTTTTCAATAACGGTATCAGAATGCCTTTCTCCTCATCTGTAGGTAAAGCATCATGTACCTGCTTACAGCAATCTAAAAATATTTGCAGATCATTTGCGAAATTATTTCGTCTGTCACCGTGAAAAATGGGGACGACGTTATTGACGAGTTTACTTATTCGCTCCAGTGCTATCATTGTACTTTTATCAGAATTTCTTGAACCGGGGTGTGCGAATATTGTTGCTTCTTTGACTATGCCACTTACGGGAGTTTTTTCTATGGGATATGAGTTAATACGACCGCGCTTGTAAACGACACCACTTCTTAACTTGCAATCGCTAAATCTAGTTTGGGTTGTTTGTTTTGAAACTTGATCGCACGAATTTGGAATTGAGCTTGTTGCTTTTTGAAAGACTGCAATTTCTGAAGCAGAAATTTCAACACTTTCTTTTGTAAGTTCAGGGGAACTTAAATTATCTAAAGAAAGTGAATCTATTCTTTCACAAAGATGCTCGTATTCCTTAGTGCGGGTAATATGCTCTAGGGGCAATTGGGGGAGACTTGATCGTCGAGTGCGGCTACCAGGAGTTCGGGCTAGATCTGGGAAAAAATAAGCAAAAGACATTTATGTGTGATCTACAGAACCGTGGTTATCTTGTTTTTTCATATTACGAAATGTAAAAAAAAAAACGTAAGTAGAATTTTTTTTTTAACTGTTCTTTTTTTTTTGGTTTACACGATAATTATTGTCTGCTCATATTACGAATTAAGTAAGTTGAGTTTTCCTAACACATTTTTTTTCACGATAATTACAGAGAGATTCGATTTTATTCAAGCCCTTACGTACATATATATACATATATAGCTAATTTGCGTTTTTTTTTGTTTTTTTATACCTTGTTCTGTGTTATCAATTAAGTACCTACATATATACCTACGAAGTTAACAAAATCTGATTTTTGTTTTTGTGTTTAAAATATTATGTGAATGATATAATCGGTACTTATATGTATGTATGTATATATTTACAAAATTGGCTGACTTACAGACGATGGTTAGATGTGGTGCCTTGTTTCTCCACTTTTTTCCACTTTCACGTGCTTTGTTATTGCTGTTGTAGTTTTTTTTTTATATTTATATATATATAAGTTGCACTGTATTGTTTTGTTTTGTTTTTTCTTTCTCTTTTTTTTTCTTTATTTTCTTTTTAAGTTCATTTGGTAAATACACATTTATAAAATATTAATTTTTTCACTTTCCCATCCTACCGGCTGCGCCAATTTGTAGAGGTAGGTCTGTTTCTTTTAGGATGGGAAGGTTTTTAGAAAAAACAACCAAAAAGGTTTTAATTTTAAATAAGTGTATTTATCAATTTATCATATATCCATTTATCAGCCGACTTTGTTCACTTATTTTATTCTAGTCACTCAACTTTTTCACTTATTTGATTTATTCATTGATAATTTCAATAACTTTATTCACTTATTATATGTATCTATTCCCGTTGCACACTTTACGATCTGAAATTAATTGCTGCCCGTTTTATCACTTGCGCGATGTACCTTTCTTGGTCCGTCTTCGATCGCCCGTCTTCAATCACTCGTCTTCAATCACTCGCCCTCAGTTCTTTCAAAAACCTTTCTTCATGCTTTCGCACTGACCTACTTTCATTTGTTGCTTCATATTGTAGGATCAGCGGAATTAGCGTATTTTATAAATTTAAAGTTGATCAGCTATTGCGAAAGTAAATAATCGATGCCTTATAGGTCGATACCCTTAAAGAATTCAATTGTCTCGCAATTGCTTTTCTGGGTTATATATTTTGCAATAACTGATCAGCACTTAACGGTAACTACTTTTACATTACACCTTAATAACATATGGGTGTGAGATCTATGGTAGGCTTGATTCTGTCTGCTGGAGGATGCTTATAATTGCATTTAATTCCATGATTAGGTATATATAGAACCTTCGTAGATTTGATCATGTTTCGCAGCATGCTTCTTCAGTCTTCGGTTGTACTTTTGAAGCTTAATTGCAGCTTCGACTGATTGCATATGTGGCTAAAATTATCAAATTTGCGCAACCTAAATACCTGTTCGACTTACTTACGTTCGCTCGATCCAGCCGAACAATGACTCTTATTTTGCCTAATGCTAATTACCTCGTTAGTAGACGCCTATTTTTCATCCAAGCTATCAAATTGTGGAACTCATTGCCAGCTTCGTTGCGAACATCGCTTTTGTCAAGTACATTGACCACCTTCAATCAAAATGCATTGATTTACTATTCTTCCTAGAGTAATTCCATATTTTAATTAATTGTTTTTCTTATTATTTCTTTTATAATCTTCTTTTTTTCCTTATTCTTTCTCAGCTTTGTAGTTTTGTAGGTCTAGCTGTAAGTTAGTGTAACTTTATAGTATAAGATTTCTTCTTATCTTATTAATTATATTGTGTTAACTTGTACAACACAAAAGAATTTCTATTCTCATTTGTACAATGCCTATTGTTGAATAAATTGAATTGAAATTGAATTGAATTGACTTCTGACCTGATTGGAGAAAGTGGGCCTGAGACCTCTTTGTGTTGAGAGTTAGCTCTAGGAGAGAGGGAGGAATCTTTCATGATTCGTGAATTGGTTTTGCACATTTTGAGTTTAGTTCAGCAGGTTTTTTTTTAAGGAGTTTAGCTCATGTGAAATTGTTATGAATTTTTATCTTTTTGTGATAGATTGAGTTTCGCTCACAACCAGATCTTTGATCCTGTATGGTATAGTTATTTTGTCTCGAATATTCTTGCCGGTGTATATACTACATTAAAAGCGATCCTGAAATTAAGCTCCGACCTTTCCCCTCGCGATTGCGTTGGTACGATTATATATTGATTTTATTGGATCATGGAAGTTTAATGATTGACTTTTTGAATTTATCTTACTAGAACCTTTATCACATATTAGGTGTATGTTCATGTGAATTAAGAACCTGTATCGTATTAAAATTAAGTAACAACTCTGAAGTTGCTAAATTACCTTTAGTTTGAGTATCAACCTTCAGTTAGAGAATTTTGTTGTTGTTTGAATTCCTTTGCATTGATCGTTCTGTATCTGTTTTTGAGTCGGATTTCTGTACACACGGTATACATATATTTATATATATACATATATATTTTAATATTCGTCTGGTGACCAGACTAGTGCACCATCTGGCAAGACGGAGACTGGTCTGCGCACAGGAAGCCAGTTCTGACCCTCTGCGGACACTTATTCCATAAGGCGTGCTTGCGGACTTGTATAGGCGAGCAAGGGAACTGCCCGAACTTTAGGTGTCCTCTAACACAAAAAGATTTCACCGCGCATACAGGTACCGTTCTGAAAAGAAATCAGATTCAACAGGATAGCCAGATTAATACGTCTCATCAGCTTCCGCAGCTGAATCTACCACCACCGACAAATCCTCCTTCAACTAGTAGATCCTTATCTGCTGGCTTACAGTCAGTAACGACGTCTCACATTAGTTCACGCATGAATAGTCCAATGCCTGCTACCAATGGTTAAGGCTTGGTAGCGTCAGAAGCGTTAATGACTGGCTTAAGAATACAGATGCAAGATCTTATTCGAGAGGGAATCACACAGAGTATGAACACTATGCGGGATGAACTCTTTAACAACCTTCCTCCACCAACTCCTGTCGTGCCTCCCGTGGACACTTCTCGACCACCACCACATATAGGACAACCTAGACCTTCGACAGAACGGCCCAGACTAGTTGATGAACAACATCACGCATCAGGCAATCAGAATAGCCCCGACAGTCCTCAGAGGCAAGGGCCTAATCATATTGCCCAAGCACAGGCGTTTCAAAATGACAGACCTCAACAAAACGTATGGTCAAGACGTTCTGGAAGCTCTTTACGAAGATGGAACATCTCGTATGGTGGAAATAGTTCCAAACTCTCAGTGGATGAGTTTGTCTTCCAATTTGAAGCGCTCACCTACTCAGCTCTCGAAGGAGATTTTGACCTCCTAGTGAGGAATATGAGCACGTTGCTCGCAGGCCCGGCCATGGATTGGTATCGGTCATTACTTAGGAATTCCACACCAACCTGGGAATATATTAAAAACAGCTCTTCTAGCTGAACGGGAAGTTCCCAAAAACGATCTGAAGGTGCGGGTCCAGCTAATGTCCAAATCTGGAGAATCTTTCGCAGCATACCACCAGAATCTAGTGCAGTCGCGTGACCAACTGCAGACTCCAATGCTGGATAATGAGTTCTTGGAGATAGTCAAAGCCAATCTATTGCCAGACATCCAGAACAAGATATGATTGCACCCCACCTATACTATCGGGCAGTTGATAGCACTTGTCACTCAAATACAAGCCACACAGCTGCGAATTGCTACAACAGCTTGTAGCTGGAGACCTTACCGGAGCCTGCGAGTCTACGAGATTGACGGCTGCCAGTCTTTACACCAGGAATTGTCATTAGAAAGAGGCCGTGACACCAGCTTAGGCGACGTGTCAGGCATTTCAACCAGACATCCAGTAGTGTACTGGAATTGTGATCAACAAGGTCACTTTTACCAGGACTGTCTGCAAGAAAGACAACAGATGTTCTGTTATGGATGCGGATGCAAGAATGTCTTTAAACCAAACTGCAGACCCTGTGCACAGAAAAACGAGAGACGGGTCGGGAATCCCAACACCTTTTCTCGACCAGTTTCAACGTCCCGAACGGCAACTGCTATGACCACTCCAGTTCAAGCTTTGAACACGGAGGAGGGTTCGTTCCATCAGCAGGCCCCGACAATGAAATATTGACTTGTTCGCTGATATCATTCAGTGACTCTGATGATACCAGCACTCTTCCTGATTGTACGAATACGTCACTGATACAGACGGAGAATCTAATAGACTTCTCCGCAAATCTTCAAGCTCCCGTTTCCACCTATAGAGAGCCCATGACACTACTAGACATTTCTTGGAAGGGTCTTTAATATTTGACATTCCGATATCACTGACAGCAATGTTACTGAGCAGGATATTCGGCCTCCTGTCATTACTGTATTAAAACGGCCACCAAGCTCTGTTATGACGAGTGGGAGTGAGCCTGTTTTGCATCCGCTGACACCGTATCATACGCGTCTGCAGAATTACAATGCAGTAAGAGACCGCATCTTCTCATCGATGGCAGAGCTAGCTGCAATTATGTATCCTGACCTAGACCTTAGACCAAGAAAGAAGCGATCGACCGTTCGTTGGCGGGAATACTGTCGACGAATGAGACGGGAAAGAAAGAAACTGGCACACATTTCCGTGTCGATCCCTTGGACTGGATTACTTGATAGTGGCGTCACTGTCAGTATTCTAGGCCAGGGAGCTCTAGGGAAGCTTGCGGAAGCAGAGGTTGAATGGAAGAGGTATCGGACACAGGTACAAGTAGCTAATGGAGGCATGGCGACTATACATAGTCATGTGCACTTGGACATCACTTTCCGTGGTAAGACCCAAAACGTGCGTTTTACGTGGTTTCTGGGCTCACACAGGCACTATATCTAGGAATAGACTTCTGGCGTCTATTTGGGTTGGCTTCAGATTTCTGGGTATAGTTGCATGGCCATGTTCTTTCTGTTCTAGAGCAACAATGTCTAGAAGCTACTAAACAGCTTTTTCCTTCTTTCGCCTCTTTAGGCTTAGGAAAAACAACTCTTGTCAGTCACAAGATTGAAACGATTACTTGATAGTTGCGTCACTGTCAGTATTCTAGGCCAGGGAGCTCTAGGGAAGCTTGCGGAAGCAGAGGTTGAATGGAAGAGGTATCGGACACAGGTACAAGTAGCTAATGGAGGCATGGCGACTATACATAGTCATGTGCACTTGGTCATCACTTTCCGTGGTATGACCCAAAACGTGCATTTTACGTGGTTTCTGGGCTCACACAGGCACTATATCTATGAATAGACTTCTGGCGTCTATTTGGGTTTTATCCGATTTCACCGGCAGTACAGAATTTGATGGATGCTGAATTGCGACGGATGCTACCGTTGGGTGTGATAGAGGAGAGCCAGAGTCCTTGGAGCTCTCCAGTTGTACTAGTGCAAAAGCCTGGACAGGTTCGGTTTTGTTTTGATGCCAGGAAGGTCAACTCCGTTATTAAGAAGGACGCCTATCCGCTGCCGCAGATAGATGCGCTTCTGAGTCGACTTCTTCTGGCAAACTACATCACAAGCCTGGACCTCAAAGACACTTTTTGGCAGATCCCACTAGCCACTGAGTCCAGAGAAAAGACAGCTTTTACTCTACTTGTTCATCCCCTTTATCAGTACAACGTGATGCCATTCGGAAAAGGAAGCTTGAATGTCGTTCCTGATGCGCTGTCACGAATTCATTGCGACAGTTTGTCAATACCTGGCCCGGAAGTTGACCTTAGTTCGCCATATTTCAATTCGTTGGAATATGATGAGCTGAGCCATAAGATTAAAACAGCCTCTTGAAAACTACCAGATCTTTGCGTCAGGGATGGCTTCGTCTATATTCGGACTGTTCCGAGAACAGGCGATCGGATTCAGGAGGAAGAAGCTTGGAAGCTTTGGATTCCACGAGGGCTTGTCTCCGAGGTTAATTCAAGAGCGTATAGGGAAGTATAAGGAAAACACTGGAGCATCTAAGACACCTGTACTGGCCACGAATGACAGTTGATATCAGAAACTACGTAGGCGCCTGTGACGCGTGTAAAGAGACCTAAGCCCCCCAATAACATTCTTAGAACACCTATGGGAGTCCAGTCTGTGACAGAAGGACCCTGGAAAAAGTTGTACATCGATTTTCTAGGTCCATATCCTCGTTTAGTGAAAGGAAATGTCTGCATACTGATAGTTCTTGACCATTTTTTAAAGTTCCCGTTTCTCAAACCGATGAGAAAGGCATCTACTCTCAATGTGTGCCAATTCATCGAGACGGAAGTGTTCCACGTGTTCGGAGTCCCGGAAACGATCGTCTTTGGCAATGGAGTCCAGTTTTGCTCGACTCAGTTTACCAGATTGCTGGACAAGTATGGGGTGAAGTACTTGCGAACGGCAGTTTACTCGCCGCAAGCATACGCCTCAGAGCGAGTAAGCAGGTCTCTATTGTCAGGGATTAGAGCGTATATTCGGAAGGAACATACGAAATGAGATGAGAAACTGAGCCAAATAGCTAGTTCCCTCAGGAGCTCTTTCCATCAAGCTACTGGTTTCTCTCCTTATCGAACACTTTTCGGCCAACAAATGATTGGACATATCAGCTCCTATTCCATCTTGAGGAGCCTTGGAACTCTTCATGAGCCTCTGAGAGTAGATGCTGAGGACAAACTGATAAATTAAGAAGATGGTTGTCATCGTAGACGTCCAAGGATTCAAAACAAACCTCAATGAATTCATCACTAAAGAACTGGCAATTTTAAACAATGAAAACCAGATACAGCACTTTATATTTCAACCACCGTTCAGATACAAAGATTTGACTTCAGCAAAAAAGAGGCAAGTAAAAAGGCTTCAACACAATTTTCATGGATTCCGCTGGGATGATGACTACATACCGTATGACAAGCTGTACACTATAGTTGAACCACTGCTTCGAAATAAAATCATATATGTAAAGGGAGCTGAAAAAGTTCAATGGATGCAGAAGATAGTTGGAGAGAGTGAAATCATTATCAATGTCGAAGATGAATACAATTGTGGAAAACTAATAGAGATTAACACAAATGCGCCATCTTGCCAAGTTCATATTGGACAATGTGCTATAAGAAATACTTTTATAATAAGAAATTTTATTGGAAATAAAAACAAATGTTTTTAAAAGATAAGACTATTCAAACATACATGCCACAGATCCCTCACTGACATCGTGTAGAATCTGTTCATGGTGATGTCATGTTGTGAAAAACGAATGATGCTGATATCTACTACTTCCCTGCTAAGAAAACTTATTTAGGTGCAGCAAAACCATGATGACGTCATGCCGATATCTAGAACTCTCCCGCTAATAACAGAAAACAGCAAAACCAAGGCATGCTGGTAGTTCCGGCTAAGGCCGCTAGGGTACCTTACTCAAGAAATGGCGTTTGCACCCAAACAGATGTCGCTGCGTATCGGCTAATGTCTCACTGAAATCTTCTAGAATCTGTTCATGGTGATGTCATGTTGTGAAATTCGAATGATGCTGAACTCTCCCGCCAATAAAAGAAAACAGCAAAGCCAGGTAGTTCCGGCTAAGGCCGCTAGGGAACCTTACTCAAGAAATGGCGTTTGCGCCCGAACAGATGTCGCTAGAAAACCGGAGCATGCTGGTAGTACCTGCTAATGCCGCTAGGGCGCAGTCAAGACCAAATGATACATCCCGGCAGTACCGGTTAATCCAGCTAGGGTGTAGTCGAGACGCAATGGTGCACCCTAGACACAACGGTGTAGCCAAGGCACAAACCAATACAGCCAAAACACAAACCTACATTTAGTATGGGCTCAAACCACCTAGCGACGGTGACGCCATCTGTGGCGAAATCCTGGAGGCTCACAAAAGTGGGCCAGAACTCTCCTAGAATAACGACTCTCCACTTCTAATGAACAATTTTTAGCTTGCTCAAAATGCAACATTAAAAAAGAAAAACCCTCAATCAGTTGTTCTTATTGCAAAATACCAAATCATTACTTTTCGGAATGTCGTAAAAAATTTTCAAGCAAAGCTATCCAAGTAATAGCAGCGCATTCCCTCATACAAATATACAAAGGGAAAATCAACCACAAAGGTATTATACTTCGGGTGTTCCGCAGTATCAACGGAATACTCCAGTTAATCCCCGTTTTCAAGTCAACCAACAAGACGTTTATGTTCCTCAAAATCAAAAATCCCAACATAGGAGCACATAAAGGGTCACCACATATTAGAGCAGCAATTTCCAAAATAAAACCGAAAAACTAGCAGGGATCGAAAAACAGTCTGCGGCGAGACGAGGATGCCATTACAGTCCCTCAGTCTCGCCTCACCTAGATGGCTGTATCCGCGGATGTCCATCGGCATACCAAAAATTAAATCAAATGTTTTATCTCTCTCTCAACACTGATCACTAGTTCTGCGATCAGGAAATCTATCGCAGCATTTGATACTAGTAATTTTTTTATCGATAGAGGAGCCGAGACGCAATGGTTGATGGAACCAAGAATCTAGAGGTATCACCGGTAGCTAAAAGTCGTAAATAATTTAGGAACCGCCAAATGTGAATGATTTACACATGGGGGAAGATGACCTCCAACTTAAATATGATGGAATTCTAGGTCATGATTTTTTAAATAAATTTTCTAGCATAATAGACTACGAAAATAACAGTCTACCATTAAAAATTAGTACGCCCAACAGAGGTGAAAGCATAAACAAAGTTAATAAGGCAAACTCAAAGACAATGTACAAAATCGAATATGGAGGTTTGAGTGACCAAAGTTCGAACAAATTATCTCGCCATAGCTAAAATATCAAGTATGGAGGTTTGGATGACCCAAACTTTGACAATTTGAATCGCACCAGCTCTGATAGCAGGCATGGAGGTTTGAAAGACCCAAGCCAAGACTATCAATTGGTACAAGTTGACGAGGACTCTTCACAAAGAGGTAAGCCTAAGGGTAAGAAACAAAAAACTGTTTCAACAAGAACACGCAAAATAAATCAGTACGAAGCCGATAGTATAAAAATTTCAGCACGTACATAAATTGCAGCAAAAACAAAACTAAATAAAGTAGGTTGTTTCTTTAGTGAACACCAAGAACTGAAATCAGCAATGATAACAGGAAATACGCTAATAGAGCCTGACAATACAGGTAACGCGACTATCCTAATCCTGAACTCAAATCAGCAAGAAGTCACTATAACAAAAGCAGAAATTAAACCCCATCTACGAAATCTAAATAATTAAGATATAATCAAATTAGATCCGAAAAAATGATCCAATAAAGAAGAGACTAAATAGACTCGAGAACTATCTAAGCCTCTCTCTCATTGCAACGCGGAAGAAGCAAGAACAGTTCTAGATATTTGTCGAGAATACAATGACAGATTCTGTACAAGTACAAGTACCAAATACCTACGCTACCTGAACACCCCATTGCCAACATAAGACCATATAGACTTCCAGAATCTCAGCGTACTGAGATTAGTTCACAAATAAATAAAATGCATCATGAAGAAATCATAAGCCCTAGCTCTAACCCTTGGAACTCTGCTCTGCTTCTAGTTCTGAAAAAACCTGATGCTTTAGGAAACAAAAGAAGGAGAGTAGTTGTCGATTTCAGGCGCCTCAACGACATAACAGTCGGAGATGCCTTTTTCTTACCCAATATTACTGATATACTAGATCAGCTTGGCAAAGCTAAATAGTTTAGTTCATTCGATTTAGCTAATGGCTTCCATCAAATTCAAATGGATGACAATGATAAGGAAAAATAGGCTTTCAGTACACCTTACGGTCATTACCATTTTAATAGAATGCCGATTGGATTGAAACGTGAATCAACCACTTTTCAAAAGCTGATGAACAATGTCTTAATCGAACTCCAAGGTATAGAATGCTATGTATACATGGACGACATAATAGTCTATGAATACAATATGACAGAGCACAATGCAACACTCCTTCATGTTTTCAATAGGCTTAGAGTAAATAATCTTAAGCTACAGCCTGAAAACTGCTTTTTTTAGGCAAACAAATCGTTTATCCTGGACATTTGGTAACAGAAAACGGAGTAACACCGGATCCCTCTAAACTCGAATCAATCCAAAATTACCTTGTATCCAAGAAGCAAATAGACATAAAATCCTTTTTATGTTTTGTTGGTTATTACCGTCGTTTTATCCCAAATTTCGCTAAGCCCCTAACGGCTTTACTAAAGAAAGGTGGTACTTTCAAATGGGATGCGTTCTGCGGCGAAGCTTTCATACTCAAGTAAGGAACACTATTAAATCCGCATGTTTTGCGACATCCTCGCTTTGACGAAGAATTTTTAGTTACTTCAGACGCAAGTAACTCTGCAATTGGCGAAGTTTTATCACAAGCGAAAATTGGAGAAGACAAACCGATCTGTTATGCTAACCGCACTCTAAATCCGGCTGAGATAAGATATTCGACTATAGAAAAAGAGCTATTAGCAATAATATACGCGGTAGAACAATTTCGCTCTTACCTTTATGGTCGGACATTTACGATCATTACAGATCACAAGACCCTTACGTGGCTCATGAATCTCAAAGACCCCAAACAGTTTACTGGAAACACGGAATATCAAAAGAAAATATTTCATAATTCCGACAGTAAGCTCCACATTTGAAAATTTATTAAAAATTTATCTACCTGATAATTATCAAATTCCATTCGGAGGAATCAAAGAATACAGACAAGGGAATACTACGTATATAGTGGGGCAAAAAGATCAGGAAATAACAACAAGTATATTTAAAAAATTCAAAGAATTGTCTTCTAGCGAAGAGATAATTCCAATTGCTATACCAATTCTGAACAGCACTTCGTATTACGAGTTGAAAGTCATATGTGCTGAAGAATTTAAAGATTCCGCCACAAGGCTTATTTTATTTTCTCAATAAAATAGTACAATTAAAAGACCCAAAGGAGATTGTGCAGGTAAATAGAGATTACCATGTCATTTCTTTAGGCGGTCATCAGGGACTAACAAAAATTATTGGGAAAATAAGAAGAATATATAACTGGCCAGGCATGAAAAAAGACATTCAAGAGTACATCAAGAAATGTTCATCTTGTCGGATCAATAAATCAGGTACAAACAAAAAAATACCTATGAACATTACTACCAGAAGTAAAAACCCATTCGAAAAAATCTACTCGGATATTGATGCACGTCTACTAATAAGTTATCAAAACAACAAATTTCTATTAACGTTCCAAGATGATCTGACTAAATTTGCAAATGCAATTCCCCTACCGAACGCAGAAGCCAAAACGGTAGCTGAGCAGTTTGTAACCATCATTTGTAAACAAGGGTTACCCGAATCGATCTTGACGGACCAATTATCAAACTCCTAAGTTCTCTATTTAGCGAAATTTACACACTTTTGAAAACACATAAGTTGTAGTTTACACCGTTCCACCCAGAAACGAACGGAGCTCTAGAAATAAGCCACCGTACGCTTGCTGAATATCTTATACACTATGTGTCTACAGATCCCTTACGCTATGTTCACATACAATAATTCTAATCATTCAAGTACAGGATACACGCCTCACGAATTAGTATTTGGATTTCACGCAGAAATCCCAACAACACTAAAAAAGGACCCAGAAGTTACGTACAACTACGATAACTATACCAGTGTACTAAAAGCGCATCTCCAATATGCTCTTCAAATAGCAAGAGAAAATCTTATCCGGAACAAGGAGAAATCCAAAACGTACTACGGTCACGTTACTAAGACAAAACTTTTACAATTGGTGACAAGATATTAATGAAGAATCACTCGTGAAATAATTAGTTATCCCCCTTGTGGGAAGGTTCTTGAGAGATAGTACAAAACTTCTCAACCGAAAAGTGGGTGGTAAGAGTTAAAAAAAAAATAAAAGGCTCCATAACAACCATCTGAAGCTATTTATAGAGTAATCGCGTTCTTTCTTCTAACCCACCAGGCCAAAATCCCGTGCATAATATTAATCCTACTTTTAACACTAGATAGAGCAAAATGCAGAAATTATTGCGAGCTCGATGCGGCTTAATAAACACAATAGGCAGCATCTGCAAATTGTCTTCGGTAGCCTCAATGAAGACGATGCAAAACATTATGACAAACAAATTCATTACTTAAAAGGAAATGAGGACCACCTATTACAACTTATTAAATCGCAAACCATTATCGTAGAGAAAACAATCAACCTTTTTAACAAAACATCCTCAGATATTAAACTCGAATTTGATAACATGCAAGATAAATTTGATAAAATTTCTAAAGCATTCAATTTCATAATAGCTGAAACGAACCTCGCTTTCATAAACTTAGAACTAGAAAGTGTCACTTCCGCCATTACACTATCACTTATGAGATACCAAAATTCGCAAAAAGCAGTCGTCGATATGGTTTTAGATATAAAACATGGTATTCCGAATCCATCAATTATCACCCCATTTCAACTAGAGGAAACTCTTACAGTGATTAGAAAAAATCTTCTTCCCGGAACTACCTTACCAATTTCAGCCACACAAGATAGTCTGATCGATTTATATAAAGTTAGCATTACAACTACAAACAAAATTAAACACAATTTTTCAGGCATACAAAATTATACCATTCCCAAGTATGGTAAGCACTACCTTTCTTTAGATAAAATCTACTACCGAATATTTATTGGTAGATTTTAACCGCGAAAAACATTACCCATGAGTAAAGAAGGCTTTGATAAATGCCAAATAGGTTCCCAAACACTCATCTATGGCAAATAACACACCCAATCCTAAATAGTATGCCGAACAAAACAAATACGAAAGGGATCTATTAAAACATACTACGGAAATTCCCAAATCCTGCAAAGTAAAAACAATAAAAACATCTACCTTCTGGATTCAACTAAGCAACCCAAATAAATGGTTATTCAGTCTTAGGAATCCTCTAACAATAGATAATATATGCGGCGACAGAATCAAACCGTTAACACTCAAAAGAAACGATATTTTAGAAATTTCTCCAAATTGCTATATAAGAAGTAACGACATAATATTATATGGTCATTCTGAAAGAATATCACTTTCAAATAATTCATACTTACCCTCAATTAACCTATCAATGGCTAATCATCTTAAGGATATAATATTTGAACTCCCAAAAATGATCACAATATAAAACGTAGATCACCGAGCGCTCTTCGAGCTAAGCCAAGATTTAAAAACACTAGAATACGAGGAAAAACAAAAAATTAATGATGTTTCAACGCATGATACACACCATTATTCTTTCATATACCTATTAATAATAATACTTACTTCTTATGGTGTAATCAAAATAATCATGCGATATGTTAAAAAAGAGAAGGACCAGAAACCTCTAGAAAATTAAGCAAATAATGAAGAAATTACTGAACTCAAAAGTATTTCCAGTAAAATACCACTGTCCAGATTTACAGATAATTAAATTTTCTACTATATACATATATATAATGCAAACATAGACATATTATAAGTCTCATATTACACCCGATAATATTAATTCTTGTAAAATAACAAATACACATACCTATACCATAAAACTTTCATTTAATCTCGCATAAACAAATCATATATATATAAATAATAGCAACTAATTCTAATTTTGTATAATACACATAACTACATATCAAAATCGTAGCAACTAAATCCAACCTTGTATAAAACACATAACCATATAGCCATCATAGCAACTAAATCTAATTTTGTTAATACACACAACTATACATATATCATAATCATAGAAATTAAATCTAATCTACTGTTGTATTATACATACCACTAAGTAATAATCAAATTATGTACTCTAGATTTCCGAGCGTCAGCAACTCGCAAAATTTTTTTATATCCTCTTTAAGAATAATGATAGAAATTATTCTATAGGATTTTTTACCGGGTTAAACTTATATTTGTTCAAGAAGAAATTTCTTTTGGGTTCTCCGGTATATAGCAAAATCTAAAAAAGGTTTTTAATTTGTTATTTCATTACGCAACCCATTATATTTTGGGTGACAAGTTTCAAGTCTTGGTTTGTCTCTTCAACAGGTCCCAAATAGCGACATGAAAAACAAATGGAAAAATAGAACAAAGAAAACAAATGAAAAAATGAAAAAATTGAGAAGAATAGAAAAGAAAATGTTTATTAAAAATATTTTAAAAATTTTAAAAAACCAGATTCATTCGAAACTAATCGAACCTGTATTCGCCGGCAGAGGGCTGAAAAGGAAAATAAAAAGAAAGAAGAAGAAGCGTTTCGTGTTAGCAGAAAACCTTACACTCATCGGTGCAGCTTGGTTTTGCCTGCCCATTATATTTTGGGTGACAAGTTTCAAGTCTTGGTTTGTCTCTTCAACAGGTCCCAAATAGCGACATGAAAAACAAATGGAAAAATAGAACAAAGAAAACAAATGAAAAAATGAAAAAATTGAGAAGAATAGAAAAGAAAATGTTTATTAAAAATATTTTAAAAATTTTAAAAAACCAGATTCATTCGAAACTAATCGAACCTGTATTCGCCGGCAGAGGGCTGAAAAGGAAAATAAAAAGAAAGAAGAAGAAGCGTTTCGTGTTAGCAGAAAACCTTACACTCATCGGTGCAGCTTGGTTTTGCCTGCTGCAGACGCTTGAAACAGATCAAATTGATCTCCTCTCATATAAACTCAGAATAAATTCTCGGTATGAATTATATGAGGCAAAAAATACTCCTATATTACACCAAGAAGGAAGAAATAAATCACGGTTATCAGATCCAACAATGAGAATCAGAACAATAAACAAACAACTATGCGCACACGACTGTGGTCAAGTTGCAACATATAATGAGGAATCGTTACTTGTACCCATGTCCACGGTAATAATTCTTAGGTAGACATGGCCTGTCACCTGTGTACGCGTAAATAAGAAACCTTTGGACTTCCTGCTTGAAAACAAACAGCCAAACGTATAATGGTGCCTCCTGATTAACTCAAAGTGATAAAAAGTAAAGCATGGTGCTCGCTAAACGATTTTACCTCACACCCGCTGTGCAACATATTGACCAAAAGAAATTGCCTTAGCGGAAGCGCCGGCTTCAAATTTCGTTTTCTCATTTGTACGTAATAAAGCAATTGAAGTATTGTCTTGGGACTAGTGTGAAAATTGACACCGTTGTTTTAATACAATTGTTCTGAATGTGTTTTATTATTTGCGGGTGAAAAATCAAATTGCATTATTGTAATAAATTTTTCACCTTTATTGAAAATAATGCTTGATAGGTGATTTTGGGTTGTTTTTCTCAGAAAAATGATCGATAGGCTATTGTTGATTGCTTACCACGGAAAATACTAAATAATCAATCTGCAAGTGGAAGGGAGTATTAACCACTGCAGATTGACTTAGAATAAATAGAGAATTCTGATGCAAGGCAAATCAAAAATTATTCTACACCTTAAACTAGAGGGTCCCCCTACCCAAGGTAAGGCCTCTAGTTTAAAGTAAGAAAGTAGAACAGTGTAACAGAAAAAGCATATTTAAAAAAATACAGTTGTAAAACATATAGTGGTTATTTCAAGTTCCAAAAAGTGTTACTTGTAAAACTAAAATCGTGAAATAAAATCAATGATAGAGATACATGGTCTTGCCATTGTCGAGGATCCGAAAAAACTCAACATCCATGATTAGCCCTTGTTGCCGGCACGCAACACTGCAATATCAGGTGAATATGTTATTGTGTAGATTTAGACGGAATTTCTTTATCGATTAGAGATATCTATGTGACCGAAATAGATGGACTGTCTATTTCAGTAATATCTCTGGACATTGCAGGGTTAAAGAAGTAATCTGCGAAAACTTCTGGGTTGATAGATCTGTGCTAGAAAAGCCGCTTATTGCATTCTGCACTATGGCAGCCTTTCCATAAACCTCAGCGAAGAGACCTGAAATCTGCTACTGTGTTATCACCCTCCCAAGAGACTGCATTAACCATTTATTTACAGATCTGCCATAAAATGCATTCATTAGTCCATAGAAGGAGACGTCCAGAGGTTGTAGCCGGTGCGTACAGTGCGGAGGGAAGGATAGCATTATAATGCCACTGTTTTTGGCGAAAATCGATCACTTCTGTACTTGTTTGGCTTGAATGATCGTCAAGTAAAAGTAACACGTTATTTTCTTTAGTGGGGTTGGCGTATTCTTTGAAGTGCTGCAACCACTTCCAAAATTGCTCTCTTGTCATCCAGCCGGTGTCATTTACTAACCCCATTGTTCCTTCGGGTGCTCCATTGAAAGTTCGCTCTTCGATCTTTTTCTTGCGAAAAGCAGGGCTGGTGGAATTAAGTTCCCTGCGGTGTTCATGCAGCGCACGACAGTTACATGCTGCCCTCGTTCGGCGCAGGTCAAAAAACCAAATTGTTTCTTCCCCTTCGTGGCTAAAATCTGGGTGGTATTTTGAACTGTTGAGAGAGGAGATTCATCCGCATTCTATATTCGTGTGGGAAGAATATCATTTGAATTAAATACCTAGGAATTGTATACACACAAAACTATAACAAACATTACATTAGTTGATGCGTTTAACTTACCTCATCAAGGATATTAAAAAACTAGCTGACGTTAGTTTTGTTAAAACTTGAACTCTCCCTATGGATGCCGCCTCTAGACTTCGCAGCGAAATATCAGAATCTCTCCTCCTGAAGCCACGAAGCCAGTCCCAACTAACAAATTTGTTGTGCCGAGAGAAACAATGTTCAATTCCATTCTGCTCAGCGAGTTCCGAACCTAGTTTCCTGACGTCATCACATGTCAATCCAAATAATCTTGAGTCCAGCATCTTGTTGTGTTCCTCTAGATCTCTTTCCAAATACAAAGGAAACGTTGTACCAAAATGACCAAGACCTTCTCCAATTCTTTTGGCCTTTTTATTCGTTCCAAGAGCTCTTCTCCTTAAAGTTGCCTGTGGAACTCCGTAAGTTTTTGCCTCTTTCATCTAACCCATTTCATTCTTGTTGTTCGCTGCAATAGTGACACTTTACATTGCCTTTTCGTCCCAACTCTGACGATAACTCTTCCTCTGATAGTTGCCTACCATTTCTATTCAAAAATTACCAATTTACAATTTAATTGTAAAAATTATAGAACTAAACTGAATGAGATTTTGCAGAAACTTATCACAATTGAGTGGTAAGAGGCGTAACATAAGAGTGTAAGGTGCATGTAAAATGTTGCTTGGGAATATGATCTTTAAAAACAAAAACCAACCGTGTTTTTTCATTACGTTTGTGGGTAAAATGACATACTGTTTCATTTTGCCCACATATGTAATATGTCATTTTACCCTCAAATATAATATATTACTTCCTACCAACAGAGAACTAAGATTTACGCTCACACAAACAGTGTCAAGAACTTCTCGCTTGCCTTTTGTATTAAGTTATTCTCAAAATTTTTCTGGTGTTCTACATAGACACTTCCATCTTTTTATAGCTGTCCTTCTCATGATCGCTTGCTGCCAGCATACGTTTGGTAGCAGTTAATTCAATATATGGTTTAAGCCAAGCTGATTGATCGAATTGAAGAACCCGGTGCACTTTTTTCAGGATCAGTCCATGTCATAAGCATTGCTTCAAATTTCGGTAGTATATAATATATTTAGTTTTTGGATGTAATGTTTTCAAAAGCTTTTATAACTTTGCTCCACGTGTTGCTGCATGCTCAGAGCAAAACGGTAAGCCCTTATGCTTATCATGTAGATGTTGAGGATAATCCAAGTCGACATCGCATATGTATGTTGAAGAATCATCAGGAATTTCGGAAACGTCAATATTGGGAACATCAACCCATTTGAATCCTCCTCCTGCTGTGATATGGCCCATCCATAAAGGTTATTCACATCATAATTCATCAAGTATTTCTCTTTCTCCTCAGGCTTAAAAGCATCCATATATTTATTATTTGCTTTACTATATCTGTTCGAACATTGACTTATACCACCACGAATGCCTCTATCTATGAATAGCAGTATATCTACGTCGGTTATCAGCTTTAGTTTTACTTTGGTGTATTTTAGCATAGCATCCCATGTTAGGACTGTCATGGTGTAATAATGTGCTGGATCTAAATTGTATGTCTTCATGCACACTTCTCGAAAGTTCTCAAACACATCGGCCAATAGGAGAACATCAGTCTTAAGGTATAGATCTGAATATTCACCAATTGTTTGTATTTCAAAATTTTTACCAGACCTCTTCAGCATGATTGTATTCCTCAGGTGATATAGCACTGTAAGTCAGTTTATTGTGGAACGCTTTCTGTGTTGGCAAGTTCCGGAAATCCTGGGATAACAGAAATCAATAAAATCATATGGGAAGACGCCTTTACATGTAAAAAGTTTGATAGTGTCATCATCCAATCCCTGCCATACTGTAGTGTTTAATATATCCATTGGCAGCAATGATGATAGCTTATCTAAAGATTCAGCCATAAAACGCAAGGAATCGATGAATCTGAATTTTATGTGGCTGCCTTCCATGTGCTTGGTGAACGAGATATATATTTCCTTGTTTATTAGTAAGAGATCAACTTTTCCTGGGAAAGATGTAAATAAATCCTTAATAATGAAGTGGGCATCATATCCGGATAAATTACGAAAAATTACTGGAACTATGGCGCAATCTTGATACATGAGATTGCATGCATTATGCGCTGGTCCTCGATGTTTTCCGGATAAGTGGCAATGATCCCGACATCAATCCTCATTGGCTGCAAACACTTTTTCACATATACGGCAGCAAGTATTTTCCATATGTGAACGCCGTTCCTCTTTGGTCAGGGGCTGCATTGGCCTGATGTTCAGCTTTTCCTGTACAAATATGGATGCAATTTTTTGCAATTCTAATGCAAACCATTGTTGGCAATCCTTCCTTCGATATGCAATGTAAAATGAGAGTTTTGGATCATGTTTGCAGTGAAAATAGAATCATATGCTGTGAACTTCATGCTCCTGGATTCGCTTTCCATTTCTTTTCGTCTGAAGGAAACATAATTCTGCAGTCGTTTTGCTTCTCGCATTCGGGAGTGTGTGATGCTAATTTTTCAGCAGAGTAAAAGTAGAGCAAGCATCCGTCGCATATATGCCTTTTAGCATGATTTTTCGAAGTTTGCTTCGATACAAGGCGTGAAAGATCTTTAATCCAACAGAAATGATATCTGCCATCATCATCATCGTCATCCATATGATCATCATCCTGGTCATAGTAATGTTGTAGCATTAAGAGATTTACATGTCGCTCCATCCTGTGTTTCGTAAGTCTAACTGGAACGCTCTTCCTCTATGGTGAATACGTTTATTGATAAACCGCTGTGCTCTTCAAATTGCGTAATTTTCTTAAGTGTCATGGGAAATGTTATTCCAGTTAAATTAAGTACAGTTGAATAATGTGGGTATGATGAGGTCCTATCGGAGATTGTTATGTGTTAACTGGTTGGGATATACTGGGCTGAAATTTGGAGGAGGATTTAAACCAAGATTGATCATGTAACAGAATTTATTTGAATACATACATGTTGTTCTTATTCTTTTTGTCCCAATATGAGAATTCAATTATTCTGCAGAGTCTTTATCACATTTTCAGATCACACATCTTAGCGGATCGTTACGTCCCCTTCATAAAGCCATGTGCCATGTCGTATTTACAAAATTGATTTACAACGTCCCTGTAATCATACCTGCAATAGTCACGTCAGGTAATGCCCCGTTCCTTAAAGGGATCGGTACGGATAAGGAAGCTTTGCTGTTGAGCTGTATTCTAGAGGATTTACCGCTTTCTATTCCGACAAGGAACCTAATAGCATAACGTATTTACTGGATCTCAAAAGTATTGATGTGTGGAATTTGGTGCTCCTGGAATTAGTATTAAGTAGGATTAAGGTCAAAGGCGTTAAATAGATTTAAGAATGGCTTCATTATTATAAATTAGAATGGCTTCACTATTAGGTATGAATGTAAATAATTTCACTATTATGAATCTAAACTCACTTTATAAAGATGATGTCAATCAGGCAAATTAACGCGCGAAGTAACCGCTGAGAACCCCGAAAGGTAAAGAATGGTATTTATCTTTTCTAGAAATTAAATTTATAGTACTAGAATCAAAAGAAACTCACTAGGTCCAGTTTCCCTTCTAACGCGACTAAAAGCAGCCACTATACACAATCATCTCACTAACAGAAAAATGACAAGTTCTTTTCATGAACGCCAGCCGCCCGACTTAAGACAAATGTAACTGGGAAGCCCGTAGCCCAAAGCATTTACAAAATATAAATAACCCAAAAAAAAAGAAACTGGGCCAAACGAAAATTTAAAAACATTTGCTAATGACGGCCAAGCAGAAAATTGTAAAGAATTACCCCCATTTGCGTAATTAGAATATTTCTTATCGAAATTCTGTATATTCAAATTCAAAATGACAATTCGGAGTAAACTGCTAGAATATAATGGGATTTTGCATAACAGCTTTGGTAGGTGAAGCGGGTGACCCCTAAAGGAAAAAAAGTCAAATAGTCAGTGGGTCGAAAGCAGTTGATCGGGCAAGAGAGCGAGAAGTCGAGGTAGATCAAGTCAAGTTGGACTGCACTAAAGCAGGGAGATATAAAAGGTCAGGCAAAGGTCAGAAGGACAAGAAAGGTTAAAAGGGAAAAACTAAAATAAATTAATTAGAAAAGTGAATACACATGGATGGATTACAACAAAGAAAAGATAAGTACTATTCATTTTTCTGGATGGAATATATTTTTTTCAATAATTCGTTCTGAAATTTTAAAGTGAATTTACAAGCGGTTGATTGCTTATTAGTCCGCGCGCTAGCTTGCCTGCCTTTTCTTTTTCTTTTTTTTGCTAGTTTCTTTGTTTCTTTTTTATTCGGAATCGGTGTGAAGGTGAAAAGAAAAGTTATTTCTAAGTACGTTTTGTAACGTGATAACTGATTAAAAGGAGGAATTCCAATCAGAGTGTGTTGTTCAATTTTGAGTTCGTGGACTCTAAAACCACGTGGCGCCCAAAGGTAGTAACGAAGGTGCTAGTTTTAAAGAAGCTCGACCCAGCCCTTTCTACATCGTTGGCCGGGCATATTACGTGCATATCGGGTACGTAACATATTTTGGCGCCCAACGTGGGGCCATAGGTCAAAGAGGGCGAAGCACCTTTGTTATGCATCCAGAGCGAAATCGAAACAAAAGCTTTTTTGTGTGCCTTGTGAGCAACAAAGTTCAGTCGAGATAGTGGTAGATGCAAAAAGTTTTGTGACAAGTTTATAAATATTGCCTTGTGAGCAACAAAGTTTAGGCAACACTCATATTTGAAATCATAAATGAGGCAAGCAAGCGAGCGTTCATATATGAACATTTAGATGAGAGACAAATACAGAAACTCACCAGAGTTGTCAAATATTTCCTTTTTTGTATTTTAATTTTTTTTTAATATTGATTCAGGTTCTTTGCATGAATTTCAATATTTAAACATTTTTTTTTTTTTGTACGGGTGAATAATCAAGCATTATCAATAAATATATTACACTAACTATGTATATCATAATATATATATGTGGTATATGCAATTCTACTTATTGAAATCAAAAGCAGGGCACTGCATGAATATACTGTGGCACTGCTATGGTATAAAACAACTTTTTTTTACGGATTTTAGTAAACACACAAGAACAGATAATAATCATACCAAAACCTCTCTACTGGTGGAAAGCACGGCAATAGTAATTCCTTAAATTTTTTTCGAAAGATGTACTGATAAGGAAATCTATCCAGATTAAAAATGTTTTTTTGTGTGTCATCATCATATTGTCAGTACAGATGGTAAGAGATCCCACTGGCCTTGAATCTGCTATTTGCTGCAGATTTTATTTTCGCTGAAGCACTGATCTAAGTCAATCTCTGACTTACATTCTCTGGGATTATTTTTGTTTCTCATTTGTTTTTTTAATTGATAAAACTGATGTTTTTTTAGGCACTTGGTAGAACACTTTGGTAATCATCTTTATAACAAAAAAAAAAAAAAAAAAAAAAAAAAATTTTTTCAAAAAATATTCAAAATAAAACACATGTAATATTGTTCTACAATAATTTATTTTATTTGAGTCGCGACGCGTTTCGCCTTCTTAGGGCATTGTCAAGCAATATTACATGTGTTTTATTTTGAATATTTTTTGAAAAACACATTTTTTTTTTTTTTTTTTTTTTTAAAAGATGATGTTTTTTTAAGTTAAATTATTTTATATACCAGTTGATTTTGGTGCTAATATTTACGAAAATATTTGTAAGAGATAACGTCATGTGATAAATTGTGGACGTTGCAAACTGTAGAAGTGTATGTAACCTGTACTTTTTCGTCGGAGAGAACTAAATTGGATTATTTATGTTAAGAATATTATGATTTAGGTAGGTTTAATTTCCTAAGTTTGACATAAAATTGATTTTGATTAATTTTGTGTTGATTTTTCTTTATTGGTAGATGGGGAAAGGTTGTCACTAGCGGTGTAGTAATTGATATGCGCTTTTCATTTACGGTTTACGGTCTTTTCAGCACATTATTATTTCGAGAAGTTCTAATAATTGAAAACATAATTTTGTTCTTTTTGTGAACCGAGCATTTGATCAATTTTCAATTGGGATATGCATGTTGCACTATTCTGCCAGCATCAGTACATAAAAGCAGTATATAGTTGCCCATATTTTTTTTATAGCTAAAAATAAAGCATACTACTAGTTAAGTTTAAGTTATCGTAAGAAAACATTTTTGATATATGCTATTTATGTAAAGTATAAGCATTGGTGAGGGACTGAACTGCTAGTCGAAACTATCTAGGAATTTGATTTGTTTGCATTTATATTAATAATCACTCGTTAAGCATAACTTATATTATGGGGAGGGGGTTGTCCATTAGCCATACCTCTACCTGTTGTTATTCTATATTTATTTTTGATTAAAGGCCAATTGAGGTTTCCTTTTCGTATAGAGTAATTTAGTAGTGAGCATATTACGTTTTTTAGTATTATTCCAAATTGATATACTATAAGTCTGGTGCGGGTTGTGATAAAATTTGGTAATGGAAATCAATAGGTTGAACCAGGAAGAGCTAGCTTACGACCTCACTATTAGAGGGTTGCCTATAGGTAGGTTTGAAGACATGAGGGTCAGTTTGCGGTCAGCGTTAAAGATAGAAAAGGGGGGAAAATCTCTATTAGTACAGCCTTACTCGTACACTTTCGAAGAGGACATGGCTGCAGTAGATAAGACAGTAGGAGAAGTTAAAGAATTATTACATGTCTTCAATAGCGAGACCGGTTCAGCTGAGTATTGGAAAATCATGACTAAAATTGACTGGGCGTTATGTAGACTCGATAAAACCAAAGCTGCTGAGGAGGATGCGAAGAAAGATAAAGCGAGGGCTGGGGCAAATTTAATTTTATCTTTGGGGTCACTACAAATTAAGGCAGATGGCGAAGATGAGGCGAATGATTCATCTGATGCTGCTGAAGATCTATCTATAGCTGCCACGGTCTAAACTTTTACTCGTTCCCGAGTACCACTTCACAAGTAGGATGTAAAGTTTTCTGAGGAGCCTGGACATTCGGTAAATTCATTTATAGAAAGGGTATTGGAATTGGGAGATGCATGAGGGATTAATATACATCAGTTGTTTCGATCAGCCTTGGACTTATTTACGGGGAGAGCTCTAGTATGGTACAGAGCAAATAAAGCAAAAGTTTCACTCTTGGTCTGACCTTGTAAAAGAGTTGAAAAAGGAATTTTTGCCAGCGAACTACGATGATAGACTGTTGGATGAGATCAAAAGAAGAACTCAAGGCAAGGATGAAACGATCGAGATGTACGTAGCTATGATGTCCAATATGTTTTCACGGTTGGCAGAGCCTCTAACGGAAGCTCAGCAGCTACGCATTTTTAAAAGAAACATCAACCCATTCTATCAGGCACAACTGGGTCTGACAGAAATCGAAACTGTTCAAGAGCTGGTTGAGTTGGGCAGGCGCTTAGAGTCTGTTAGAGTTTCAGTCGAAGCCTTCATACCACCTCCTTCAAGAAGAAACAATCAACTCCTGAAGCCGGACCTAGCTTATATCGGTACGGAATCACCTGCCTTGTCGTCAGCTGGGGTCAGTCATAATCCAATAGCTAATATAACAGGCGATCAGAGGAGTCGAAGATATTTTAAATGTGGTAATACAGGTCGCCTGACCCGATTTTGTAGGAGTACTTTGAGATGTTTTGGCTGTGGAACACCTGGAGTTATTCGGCCACATTGCAACAATTGTCGCAACTTAAATAACGGACAGCAGGATCCTAATGTTCGTAGACAGGTAACAACGAAACCGGGAACGTGAGGTGAACTCGAAACTGAGCGACGAACCGAGCAATCCCCGAGCAGTCGCTTTCGATAAGGATTTAGAAAATGGCAAGGATTGTGTTTTAGACCAATCTGATGACGCCATCAGCGCTCTAGTAGATTATGTTTTCGAAAATGTCGCAAATGATGTGCGTCCTCATTTGAAAATTTCTATTTTTGCGTTAAATTTTAGGGGATTACTTGATTCAGGTGCTTCTCGAACGTTAGTGGGAGGTCCAGGTTGGTCACTAATAAGAAAATTCATTCTTAAGGTTAGCAGCACAAGTGCGAGAGCAGTAACTCTTGCAAATGGCGGAATGGTAAACGTATTAGGTGAAATCGAATTGGGCGTACTAAAGTGTGCGAGGTATTAGTAATCCCAGAGTTACCTCATTCTATCATCTCGGGAATTGACTTTTGGCGTGAAATGAGTATTCAAACTAATTTTAGGGAGAATTCATGGCAATTTTTAGAGACAATAGAAAACCCTCAGGTTAATGCTATACAATGTCAGTCAAACTTGTCACCCCAACAGAAAGAAGAACTTGACAAAAAAATCAGTTCAGCAAAGACCAAGATGGGATCTGAGCTAAGTTGTACAAACCGGGTTGAGCATGTGACTCAAACCGAATCTGCACCAATTAAACAGCGATATTATCCTGTCTCTCCGGTAATACAAAATATAATTAATGGAGAGCTTGATGTAATGCTAGAGGCAGGGGCAGGGATTATAGAGCCAAGCAATAGTGCATGGGCGTCTAGTTATGGTCAAGAAGAAGGACGGAAAATACCGCTTTTGTGTAGATTTCAGAAAACTAAACAAACTGACTAAAAAGGATGCGTATCCATTACCGTATGTGTCAGCTACTTTGGACAAGTTGCGTGATGCGAAGTTTACGTCTTCATTAGACATAAAGTCCGCATTTTGGTAAGTACCCTTAGAAAAGGAATCTAAATAATGTACTGCTCTCACAGTCTCAGAAAGAGGGCTTTTCCAGTTCCGACGTATGCCTTTCGGGTTGAGTAACTGACCAGCGACTTGGCAAAGACTTATTGATCGGGTTTTATCTGGTGAACTGGAAAGTAATGTATTATTTTATTAAGATGATGTGATAATTGTGACACAGACATTTGAAGAACACAGAAGGGTATTAGAGGCCGTTTCGGAACGATTGTACCAAGCTGGTTTGGTATTTAACTTCGAGAAATGCGAATTTGGTCGATGAGAGCTACGATATTTAGGATATATAGTAGGGTAGCATGGCCTACAAGTGGACCCCGACAAGGTAAAAAGCATCCTGGAAATACAAAATCCAAAGAACGTGTCAGAAGTGCACAGATTTGTAGGGACGATCGCTTGGTATAGGAGGTTTATTCCTAATTTTTCTACCCTAATTGCTTCAATCACAGAGTTACTAAAAAAGATAAAGAAATTTATTTGGTCAGAGGGCTGTGAGCAAGTTTTTCGAGAGGTCAAAAATGCTTTAGCGTGTGCGCCGATATTATCTTACCGGGATTTTAGTTACCCTTTCGTAATCCACACCGATGCCTCAGGCTACGGGTTAGGAGCAGTGCTAACGCAGCAAATTGGTGGGCTAGACAAGGTAGTAGCATATTTGAGTCGCTCCCACAACAGATGCGAGCGTAATTATTCAACAACAGAGCGTGAATGCCTTGCTGTGCTATGGGCAATTGACAAACTACGGCCATACATTGAGGCAGTCACTTTACGGGGATCACTGACCATGCCTCCTTGGTATGGTTCACAATTTAAAAAATCCAGTTGGTAGATTAGCGAGGTGGATAATGCGTCTCCAACAATATGACTTTGACATAGTTCATCGCAAAGGAAAGGAGCATTTATTGCCAGATTGGTTACCTCGATCCGTCCCAGTGGTAGATTGTATTCAGCATGCTAGCCAAGGTGATGATAAGTGGTATAAGAAGATGGTAAGCGAAGTCACTACAAAGCCCTCTAAGTAGCCAGATTGGAAATTCGAAAATCATAAGCTATGGAAACATTGCAGTCCGAAATATCCAGTCCTAGCAAGGGAAGATGATCATTGGAAACGAGTAGTTCCCCGTCAAGAAAGGAAAGAGCTGTTGTTTAAGTCACATGATATACCAATTTCTGGATATTGCGGTGGTCAGAAAACATGTCATCGATTATCATCACGCTTTTATTGGCCTAAGATGATGGCCGATGTAATATCTTATGTCAGACGATGTACTACTTGTCAAGCTATTAAATCCGAAGCCAGCAGGTTTAATGGCATCTCGAAATATAACTAGTAAGCCATGGGAAAGTATAAGCTTAGATCTGATCGGACCTTTACCACGCTCTAATCGCGGTTTTAAATATATATTGACATATTGACAGTATTTGACCAATTTAGCAAATTTCCAATGTTATTTCCATTACGTTCAGCCAGTACGGAGTCTATTTGCCGATCGTTGGAAGATTTTGTATTCTTGCTTTTTGGAGTACCAAAATTTCTCGTTTGCGATAATGGTACACAATTTAAGAGTAGGGAGTTGAGGAAACTTTGTGCAGATTACGGCTCAGCAATCAATTTTACAGTGCTTTACCACCCCCAAGCAAATCCCGCCGAACGAACAAATCAGGTAATAAAGTCAATGCTCCGAGCCTATGTATCGGAGAACCATAGAGTGTGGGATTTATACGTGGCAAAAATTGCCTGTGCTATCCGTTCGTCACAGCACGAGGTGTTGAAACTAACACCTTTCTTTGTCAACTTTGGTAGAGAAATGGTTACGCATGGCGAGCATTACAAGTACTCCAGCGGTAATGAACAGGTTGACACGGGAAAGCGTGCCGAAGCCTTGGAGAACGTTCGAAGAGATGTTAAAGAGAAATTAATAAAAGCGGGCGAGATGGCTAGACGTAGCTACATCCTTCGAAGGAGGGATCATAGATATCTTATCAATGATATGGTTTAGCGTAAGAATTATGTATTATCGGATGCTGCAAAGCATTTCAATGTAAAGCTAGCACCCACTTATGTAGGCCCATTTAAAGTGGTTAAGATTGTGTCGCCTTGGACTTATATATTGCAAGATACGAGTGGTAAAAGTGCCGGAACATGGAATGCCAAAGATTTAAAACCGTATTATTCCAGTCAGGATATTCATAATTAAAAAGTTCCTTTTCCTTGGTTGCCCTAATAAGGTATCCACTCAGCTTCACTGAGAAAATTCAGTATATCAATGCACCGCTTAAGTTCCCAGCGGTCGATAACATTTTCTTGCATTTATCGAACTTTAAAGTATATGGTGTCGTCTGTGGTACGCCAGGACACAGACTATTCCAACTCGCATGTAGTATTTTCAATGTAGGAGTGATTTTTCAATGGATAGTTATCGGAATCGTGTGGTACATGGTGTTGGGATCGTACATAGTACGAACTCCAATGACCCAAGCTACCGAAAATATTGGTTATACTCGTCTCCAGGATTCTATATTAATTCGGTAAATGGTACTCTAGAGTCTCAGCAACCTAAGCGGATAAACAAGAAAAGGTTAATGTAGGAAGTAACAGCACCCAACACAAGTAAAATAAGGTCTCAAAGGCAGATATCGATGTAGATTACTTGTTAGACCAGGAAAAGGTAAGATAGCTGTAATTATTTGTTAGTGTACATGTACCGAAGATGTTTTTTTTTGTTCAGAATAAGAATTGGCAGGATATCTGAAGTTTATATCAAAGCCTTAGTTAAGTTACTTTTACAAACATTTTTTTTTGCTTGAGCTTCTGCAAAATATGTTCAGTGTGAATTTACATGTTAAATGAGATTTCTAGGAAATCTCCCGGAGGAAGAGGTGGTATGTTATGTGTTAACTCTTTAGGATATACTGGTCTGAAATTTGGAGGAGGATTTAAACCAGGATTGATCATGTAACAGAATTTATTTGAATATATACATGTTGTTCTTGTTCTTTCTGTCCCAATATGAAAATTCGATGATTCTGAAGAGACTTTATCACATTTTCAGATTACACATCTTAGCGGATCGTTACGTCCCCTTCATAAAGCCATGTGCCATGTCGTATTTACAAAATGGATTTACAACGTCCCTGTAATCATATCTGCAATATTCACGTCAGATAATGCCCCGTTCATTGAAGGGATCGGTACGGATAAGGAAGCTTTGCTGTTGAGCTATATCCTAGAGGATTTACCGCTTTCTACTCCAACAAGACACCCAATAGCATAACTTATTTACTGGATCTCAAAAGAATTGATGTGTGGAATTTGGTGCTCCTGGAATTAGTATTAAGTAGGATTAAGGTCAAAGGCGTTAAATAGATTTAAGAATGGCTTCATTATTATAAATTAGAATGGCTTCACTATTAGGTATGAATGTAAATAATTTCACTATTATGAATCTAAACTCACTTTGTAAAGATGATGTCAATCAGGCAAATTACCGCGCGAAGTAACCGCTGAGAACCCCGAAAGGTAAAGAATGGTATTTATCTTTTCTAGAAATTAAATTTATAGTACTAGAATCAAAAGAAACTCACTAGATCCAGTTTCCCTTCTAACGCAACTAAAAGCAGCCACTATACACAATCATCTCACTAACAGAAAAGTGACAAGTTTTCTTCATGAACGCCAGCCGCCCGACTTAAGACAAATGTAACTGGGAAGCCCGTAACCCAAAGCATTTACACAATATAAATAACCCAAAAAAACAAGAAACTGGGCCAAACGAAAATTTAAAAGCATTTGCTAATGACGGCCAAGCAGAAAATTGTAAAGAATTACCTCCATTTGCGTAATTAGAATATTTCTTATCGAAATTCTGTATATTCAAATTCAAAATGACAATTCGGAGTAAACTGCTAGAATATAATGGGATTTTGTATAACAGCTTTGGTAGGTGAAGCAGGTGACCCCTAGAGGAAAAAAAAGTCAAATAGTCAGTGGGTCGAAAGCAGTTGATCGGCAAGAGAGCGAGAAGTCAAGGTAGATCAAGTCAAGTTGGACTGCACTACAGCAAGGAGATATAAAAGATCAGGCAAAGGTCAGCAGGACAAGAAAGGTTAAAAGGGAAAGAGTCTAGGCGGAAGGAAAAATAGGAGTAAAATAACAGAAGAAAAATCGAAAGAAGTGAGGTGACGAATAAATGGAGGAGAATAAAAAAAAACGGGGTCTGGACCTGAAGGATTAGTTAATCAATTAGAAAAGTGGATATACATGGATGGATTACAACAAAGAAAAGATAAGTACTGTTCATTTTTCTGAATGGAATATATTTTTTTCAATAATTCATTTTCAAATTTTAAAAACCCTCGAGATAAAAGTCAGTTTATCCATTTAGCGAGACAGATTTATCCAGAAAATAGTTCAGAGCTGCTAAAAATATATAAAGAGATTACACAGATGCCACACGGATATTTACTGATAGATTCCACTCAAGATATCAACGAGGTATTAAGATTCCGTACTGATATTTTTAATAAGACATTTACAACTTGTTTTTGCCCACCATTAATCGGTAAAAATGGTGTCACGAATGAAACGGTTAAGGGACAACAAGCATATGCTATATGTTCTTAGAACAGCGAGACCAAAATTAAGGCAAGCCATTATTAAAAATGCTGACCCCGAAGTCATAAAAACTCTTTGTGAAATTACTCTTAATACTTTGAAGGGAAACCATATCCCTCGCGGAAAGATATATAATTCGCTCTGTAAGTATAAAAAGGATTTACGAAAACTAGTTGTTGCAAAAAGATCTGTACCCAGACAACGTAAAATACTGATACAGCGTGGAGGCTTTTTACCAGTGCTGTTAGGAAGTGTATTATCAGGTGTAATTGGATCATTAATCGAGAAATATGCTTAGAAATAATAATCTTAATAAAATGTTACTTCTTTCACCAGAAGTTTACGAAAAATTGAAAAACGAGATTGAGGATTCCGTGAATCAATCTAGGTTCGATAAGACTATGGATAAAATATTAAAAAATAAGAATTTATCTGATAGGGAAAAATGGTATAATTACCGAAATGAATTAATAAAATTTTCAAACTTAAGACGAAATGCTACGCGAGTGACAGATGAAAAAACAAATAATCGCATGCTACCAGAAAAGCCTATGAAACAGAAAAGCTTGCGGGATAGCGCTACTCAAACTAAATTTATTTTTAAAGATGAAATATCAACACAAACATCACCGTTAAAAGAAAATACACCTGAAAGAATGGAAGAGGATTTCTTCGAACTGGCTGAAATATCACCACCAAGACAACCGTTATCGCCTGCTTCCAAACGCCGCTTATCAGCCAGTGGTATAGGGAAAAGTCTGAAACCACCTTCAAAAATACCTAAGACGGCTTCTAAAGATAAGTCTCGCGATAAAGATTATAAAGTGATCACGGCTGAGGATGGTTTAACGCAGTACACTGTACCTGTAGACATGAGTATAGATGAAGCCGCGAACATATTAGAAGTATTCGATACGGAAAGTACTACGGGCGACAAAGGTGGAAAACCATCCAAAAAACAATCTATATTAAAGCCGTCTCTGCTAGATCCGAGTCAATATATGCTTTCGTTGCCAGTTAAGAAAGTTGTCCGACAAAGTGACCGCCTAATAAACGCAGCAAAAGCCAGAAGTGCTAGCGTACCAGCAATTGCTTGGGAAAGCCTGTAAAAATAATAAGTCTACTGCGCGTTGATTGGAAAAGAATTTAATAATGCCTGTGGATATAGAAGATAATGACTTTTACGTTTGTCTTTTAAGTAATAACTCCATGCAGCTGTATCCCGAAAATACACTATCGGCTTTTACAAATGCACTAGCTAGACCGTGCAAGTTTACTGATGACTGGTGTGTTGGAATAACTGAAATTTCATTGCCCTACCAGGCCATAAAAGGAGGAGCGAAGCGAAATACAACTGAAGAAGTAAATCATAGTAATGTCAAAAGGGTAAGGCGTGATGCGTCTGATCCGTTGAAAGAAATAAGAGAGCAGCATAGAAACGAAATCAAATCACTTAGCATCAAAATAAATGAAACCGTTAAACTTGAGTGGACTAAAGAAAGTCTTGAGCAAGCTAGTTACAGAGCAGGTCAAGTAAATTTTTCTGCATTCCTACTAACATTTTATAACGCTATTTCACCGTCATGGTATACCATGTACTTGGATGATGTTAAGAAAAAGATGTGGGATCGGTTAGAGGCTGACTTTTTTGATGGAGTTATACCTGAAGTAAGCTACAAACAGGATCCAGACGAGTTTACATTACACATATATCAGGGTAAAAGGGCTTCAGAAAATGTTGTTTTAAAATATAAAAACTATGAGTGAGTTGAAGCCTTTGTTGATGACGTATTTGGACAAATTCCTAGACACAAGAGAAAGTATTCTATCATACAAGATTCGATAGACAATTACACACATCCAGCACTTAGCATCAAAAGAGCTCGTGAGACGGAAAAAAATACTGGTGGCAAAAGGGTACACGATGTATTTGAACTGCGGTTGGAAGATTTGGGAGTCACAATCAAAATAAAAAAACCACTACCATCTCACCTTAATGTTAGAGATCTTATTACGCTTTTTATATCAAATGTACACTTTGATGATCAAACCCTTAGTAAGCAAGAAAAACAAAAGATAATTATTCAGATTAAGGATACTATTTTTAACATCTTGAATAGATTGAGCAAAGATTCGACTAGTGCTAAACCATCCGAACAGCGAAAAATTGTTAAAGGTAGCAATATTTTGGATGTTCCATACGAAAAGCAAAGTTCCGGTGAATATTTAACTACACCAGTGCCTATTGATACTAATATAGACAACCTGTCCAACTTCTTTACGGATATATTTCTCCAAACACCTGAAAATAAGCGTGAACCTGACGCCATACTGGCAGAAATAAAAGAATCTTTTAATACGGCAGGATTACGTCAGGAACATATGTCAATAATAGACATACTTAATAGAGTGGAAAGATCAGTTACGGACTTGACACTAAGGTTGCCGCAAGAGTCTCGGCCAACAGCAGAGGACTGTTATGAAAAATATATAATTTACGTCTACACTGACATTATTCAGCCCAGATTTATAGGTGACCAGTTAGTGCGATACTTACGTGTAATACTTTTAAAAGAATGTGAAAACATAATAAGATTTCAACACGTAGATTACTGTCCTATTGAAAAAACTTTTATCGAAAGTATTTCTATAATGATAACTAATCAACAAGGGGAGCTAATTGATTTAAAGCCAGACTATATTCCTACATATATAATGCTCCGTTTTAAAAGAAAATAGGCTATAAATACTCATACAGCAGTCGATTTAACATAGTGCAAAGTTAAGAGCATTTTGTATAGCTTCGAAAATGAGTTCATATTATACTAAATATTATTCCATTCAAAGTGGCGGGGCCTTAGCGGATATTGGAGAATTATATCGATCTCCTCTTATTTACCAGCGTGGAAGAGGAATTGGTAGTTTTTTCAGCGGACTATTGCGATATTTACAGCCATTGGTTACATCGGGGGCAAAGGCTTTGAAGCAGCAGGTAATTAAAACAGGAAAAGCTATTTTAGAAGAAGCAGGTAGCAAGCCTTTAACAGATATTTTAAAAGAACATGGAAAGCAGCTGCCGAAGAACTATCACAGAAAGGTATAAATAAGCTGTTTGAGAGCATGGGTGGTGCAGGAAGAAGCAATCGCATGCTTATAAAAAGGCACAACCCTTTTACAGCTTTACATTTAGCTCCAGCTTCTAAACGTAAAAAGCGTTCAGGATCAAAAAAGTCCGTAAAAAGAGGTTCAAAAACAAAAAAGACAGCTAAAAGAACATCTATTAAAAGCAGACGTAAGACACAGACAAAAAGGCCAGCTAAAAGAGCATCTATTAAAGGTAAACGTAAGATACGTAAACGTGTGTTAGATATTTTTGATAAATAGACAACATGCCGTCATACAAAGAATGCATGAAATCTGAGTTAGACCTTTTCTCTACACCACCTGTACAAAGCAGCATCATAAAAACTGAAGAGGTATCTTATAAACCTATAGCTTCTCTAGATAACTCATCGGTGCTCGAATTTGTATCGCTAGGACATGGTGACACATATCGAGACTTATCAAGCATATACCTTCGTTTGAAACTACAGTTAGTTAAAATCAAGGATGGAAAAGAAGAACTTTACACAGGCGAAGATATCGAAATAACGAAACCAGATAAGACTAAAGACACTGTTCGTGATGAAGGCCCCGGCCTTGTAAATAACATACTCCACTCACTTTTCCGCCAATGTACAATTTATCTAAATGGAAAACCGATTGCCCAAACAGATAACAATTACAACTATAGAGCCTATATTGAGAATTTATTAAATTACGGAAAAGATGCCGCTTCAACACATTTGGAATCGGTTGGCTGGTATCTCGATCAAAATAATATGGAAGTTGTTGAAAGCCCTGAGCTAAATGAAGGTTATTTGGCAAGACAAAAGCTGTTTGATAAAAGTAATGTTGTTGAGCTGATGGGAAAGATTCACGGCGATATGTTTAATCAAGATAAATTATTAATGAACGGTGTTGATTTACGGATAGTCTTATCACTCGAAAAACCGGAATTTTACCTCTGGTCAAAAAATGATGACAATTCTCCACGAGTTAAAATAGTAGAAGCAACTATGTATATGAATCATGTAACTATTAATCCTAACATCTTGCTGGCTCATGAAGCTGTTCTCCAACGCTCCAACGCTATATATCCGTATAAACGAGTTGAAGTTAAGACTTATACAATACCCGCAAATACATTTACATTATCACTGGACAATGTGGTTATAGGACAATTACCAAATCTACTAGTCTTTGGCATGGTTTACAACGACGCATATAGCGGAAAACGAACAAAACATTCTTACAACTTTAAGCACAACAATATCACCAGGTTTAACTTATCAGTGAACGGGGTACAGGTGCCAAATCAACCGCTAGAATTTGATTATTCAAAAGAAAATCCTGCTAGCACTCGAGGATATATTACGCTGTTTAAAGGAACCGGTATACATTATTTCGATAAAGGCCACCAAATTTCAAAAAAATTCTTTGACAACGGGTGTTTTCTACTTGCTTTTGATTTAACGACAGATCTCTCGTATAATTCAACATGTGGAAATCTATTGAATCAGGGAACGGTGAGAATTGAAGGAAGGTTTAAGGAAGCACTAAAAAACACAGTGACATGTATTGTATATGCAGAATATGATAGCAGCCTTGATATAGGTAAAGATAAAAATGTATATACCAGCTTCTAAAAAAACCTATATAAGGCCGGCTAACCGTTCTTCGAACTTAATTTCACTCAAGACCCTTAATACGTGATCTATAATGAGCTGCTGTTTAGTAAATGCGGAGTTCTTTTCCGGAGGACCCTTCACCTTTTTAAAAAGAGTTTCTTTTGCGGGATTCGCTGCGCAAAATAAGTCTTTTGCGAAAGAAATAATTTTCAAGTACCCCACATCTAGTACAGGATGTACTGAACAAATAAGTAAATTTGGTAATCTCGAACTTAAGCGTATGGACGAAGATCTTATAAAAACTCTATCAAAATTTACCACAATTTTTGTTCGTGGAGCTGCAACCAGAGAATTTATAAATAACTACGCTACTTCTCACACCAAGATCATTGACGTGGAAACCATCATTTGTTCTGAACAAGAATGAACACGCTTGAGCTTACAAATGTATTATCAAACAACCGCATGACAAACAAGTCTTTTAGAGGCATCTTTGCATGCAACCAATTACCACAGAAGATAAAAAAGCCTGCATGTGTAATAGCTAGTACGGATCCTGCAAATAAAGGTGGAACTCATTGGGTAGCCTTTTATTTCCCAAAACAAGGCCCCGCAGAGTACTTTGATTCATTTGGAAAGTATCCCGCAAACAGGTTTTTTCGTAAATTTTTATTAGCTAATTCAAGCTCTTTTAGTAATAATAAAAAACGATTGCAAGGCCAATTTTCATCAACCTGTGGACATTACTGTTGTGTATTTCTATATTCTCGCTGTAGAGGACGAAGCTTTCAGAACTTTTTAAAACAATTTGATTCGAATAATCTAAGTTTAAATGATAGCAAAATTGTTAATTTATACCACCGTATATATCTAAAGAAAAAAAATCGCGCACAATCTGGAGGGGTTTTTTGTAGTCAAACATGCAAATCTGAGATCAAAGCTATAAAAACCTGAATCCTAGGTGGAAAAATGGAAAAAAAAGCACCTCCAGCAAGCCCATAATTTTAGACTAAATGATAATAAAGTTGTGAATTTATATCGCAAAATATACTTGAAAAAATGTCTAAAATCTGGAGGGGGTAACCAGCTATGTACATCGGCGTATAAGAGTATAAATACGAGACGACGGTGATGCACATTTAATGTTGAACTATAAGTCTACGCATCAAAATGGAGCAGACACCTAAAGTTAAAAAGTCTAGAAAGGCACGAGCAAAAAGGGTGTGTGCAGAAGAGTTTAAAGTGATGGACACAAAATCCAAAAAGCAAAAAGCTAGGCCGATACGGAGAGAAGGTAGAAAAGATTCAGAGGCCCCGGGCGAAGATCTTTTGTTAAACTACACTTATCGTCTGGATCATCATCATAATCAGAAGGTTGTCCTCGGATTTGATCCGACCTCGTTTGAAGTAAAAATTGTCTTTCACCGTCATGGTTTTGAACCTGTGTCAACATTTTACTCTGGATGGCTGGAAGTTTATAAACATCTAACCAAACTAAAGGACGAGGTTATTCCAGACATGTTCCCGCCAAACCAAGAAGAGCTTCAGACGAAATACACAATTCCCGTTGGTACACGCAATATTCAGCTCACCCTTAATGAGCTCTATAAATTAATTGATATGCTGAGTTTCTTCAAGGTTGTGATGTTCCATAAGAACAATGCAGCCGAAAGTGTAAAAGAATATTATAAAAAATATTGCGAAAAGTGTAAAAGTAAAAATTTAATCTTGTTACCTGACGAAGACTTTTTTATACCGTCTAGGACTTCTTATGTGCATCTGAATTATTCTAGACTTTTCTTTGAGATACCTTTGTATTGTAGTACCAATATTTTGTTTGATATAATAAACATTTAATAAATTTTTTTAATAAAAAACAACTTAAGTTTTTATTTTTTTATTTTACTTTATAATTTTATTGATTAACATATACAGGTACATATTTACACAGTTCTGAAGAGCGCAGCGTAAAGAAGATACATTATTGTGGATCTTACAAGGAAGCTGATAATTTGTAAGTTCACTTAGTCTAGGTATTTCTCCAAGCTCGATGATTTCTGAAGTCGGCGAGTATTTACTGGCAAATGAAGCCTTGATTTCGCCTTTTACATACACTGTTGCATTTTTAAATCTTGAAAACACTTCGGGTAAATTGTTGCAGCTAATGTCTCCATCATTCCAATGCAGTCCATTTATATTTTGTACGTCATACTGGATCTGTCGCCTTGCCTTTGATGACAATTCCTGGTATGGGTAGGGAGGCATAAAATGATAAGCATCTGGGATGATCGTTCCAACAACAAGTACTGAGAGTTCTTTAACAAAGTACTGGCCGCTGTTTCCGCACACAAATTGGATGTCCAAAATAAATTTATCCATATTATCATCTGAGGATAAAATACAGTATGTGGCTATATATATATAAATATATATATTTAAATATCTACAGTCAGATTTTAAGCATGGCGCATCCACATTATTTAGCTGTGACTATTTTACAGATTCCCGTAACAAAATAATATCCGTATATCTGATACCAAGAAGTATGATACTGATAGCTTTGTTAATGCTGCCTATTATGGGCTGTTATGGTTAGCTGATACTTTATCTGCGCTCCTGTCTAGACTACAATAATCCTTATAACAACATATTTCTTAAATATACCCTAAATTTACATTAACTTATTTAATACAATAAATTCTTGACAGTTTTAAAAATTCTAAGCCTTTAATTAAAAGCACAATAAGCTTTTAAACAATCTTTATACCTGTTTGCCTAATTTTCGCGTTTTGAACCCGTAGGGGTAAGAAAAGTAATTTTCAGTAACAACGCGCTTGTTAAAGGTAAATGACAAATGTTTCTGCTCTAGTGAAGATATAATAATTCCCGGTCGTTTACGTTTGATTTTTTTCTCATTTTTCACGCAGACTCGATCTTGAAAACCCTCTTCAGTAACCAGCGATTTTAAACACTCGAAATTGACAATTTTGGAATTTTCGAAATTAATTGTAATACCCTTACATTTGATAATGTACTCAGGACCTTTTTCAGTTTCAATTTTCAGACTGTATGTTTTCGGCCCGGTGCTTACAAATTCTGAAATAAAGGCATTAGCTCCAAAACATTCAACCTCATCTGTTAGGTCACCCAGAAAGCTGGAAATGTCAAATGGTAAAGGATCTTCTTTACTATCCACAAAAATCAAGCTATCGGTATCACAATATAAAATATTATCTCCTACTTTTTCTAGCACCTCGTAAAGTTTAAGTCTAGCAAAGGCAGTTGTGTACGCTGCAATCGGGATATTTACGTGCGGCAGACTGTTAAGGTTTTCTTGAATATATTTCCATGTTACCCACATTGTGTTTTTATTAATTGGATGTAAGGAACAAATTTCAATTCCTGGAGATTGTATAAAGTCACAAAACTCTTTAAAGTTATTGAAAACTTTAGTATAACACCTATCTTCTCTTTGAGCAAATTTACCCCAAAAAGAATTTAGACAAATTTTTGCTGTGTTACGTCTACCAGAATTTTTACGAATTTGATCTTTGTCCAAAATAATGTTTTCTCTTATCTTATATGACTCAAGAAAATTATCTTTCTCATCTTCAGTTACACATCTACTCCCCCATCCGCTTGCCTCTTGTTTAATTTTTAAGAAGGTGTTGACATAATCTGTAAATAGGCCACCGGTCCTTGTAACCGGATCATAGACAGTATAGTCATACTTCCAGACTTCAAAAATCCTCTTTATTTGATACCCTTTTTTCACAGCTAAAGCTACTTCGGGTATAACCCACACGCCTGTAATTTCCCTTTCTTTTTCATTGTGACAGCATGCAGAAATTTTATTTTCATCTGCACATTTTCTACAAAGAGCAAAATATAATTTTAGATTAGTTTTAAAAGGTAGCACAGGTAAAAATAAGTTAGAAGGTGGGATAACAGAGCACATAATAAAGCCGTGCATTAACAGTATTTCTGATACTGCAGGCATATCACAATTTCGAAATATAGTAGGGTGCCCTATAGGATAAGGTGAGTATTTATTAATATATGGGTACAAGCTTGTGAAATCTAAATACCTTATTACCTCATTTTCTTTTACTTTATGGTATAGTTTAAAAACTTCTGTACGACCACCAAAAACAGCATTACGTGGATTAAGCGGTAGAGGGGTATTTGCAACGCGGTCATTTAATTTTTGGTCTACATCAGGATTGGCTTTTAAGAATTTTCTGAATTCACATTCCCATATATAATTCAAGTTGTAATCCAATCGTCTAATTGTATCAATTCTTTTAAGAGTGCTCTCAAATCTTTGACTCATAGTCTCGATTTTCTGAGTGGTGTTATTAGCCACTTCTTGGATTTTAAAGCACTCTTTACATCCGTAGTAGAAACAACCAAAGAATTCATAAACCGTATTTGTCTCTGAATTAAACCCATCTACTTGTAATCCACTTTTTGCCAGTTTCACTTCTCCTTTATTATATACAGATACAATCTCTAGATTGGTTTTCAGACTTTCCCAAATTAGCCATTTTATGGCAATAAGGGAATGATTTTGAGACTTGTAATATCCATTTTTAGGCATTATACCCAAAATATTATTTTTAAGGTAATTTTTCCGGAAAGCGAGCATGCAGATTGATGCTATAGTTATAGCTTCTGTAAAAGGATTTAATTGTGTTATATCCAAAAACTCTTGCATAAATCGAGTGCATCCCAAACGTAAAATATTGACATCGTTTTCACAATATTTCAACATCTCTTTTCTATTGTCAAAAGTGCCCTTAGATACGGTGTTATACCAGTTTGAAAACTTTTCTTTTTCCTTTAACTTCATGGTGGTGTATCCATATAAGTCAGGGGAGGGGTAGCTCCCTATGTAGTCAATATTTTCAGCAGTGTTAAAGTAATAAGGGTAATAACCCTTTTCATAACCTTTAATGTCAAAAACGTCGGGAAATTTAGAAAGGGGGAGTGCCAGAAAGTTTAAAGAGTCAATAAATATTAAATTCTCGCATGTCATTTTCATAATTTTAGAGCCATTCATTATAGGCTCTATTTTTAGATTTCTATCTAATAGCTCAGAAATAATAAAGTGCCCGTCATATCCCTGTAGGTTATGCGCAATACAGTGCACCTTAGACACAAAAGATCGGGCATTCAGGCAGTAATCTAGAAATTTTTTTACAACGTTTGTCTCACTACCGTATTTAAACACATGCTGTCTATCACCACAAACAACACATTTTTCTCTAATATCTGGCTTTGTATAACAGTTATGACATATTTGCTGTGCAACAATTAAGTTCACAATATGCAAATAAGATGTGGTGCTATTTTCACATAAGGTGTTCTGAGTGCTCTCGCAATCAAAAAATATTATTAAAAATTTTTTATCGACACTTCCTCTGTACCTCCTAATATAGCAAAGATGCTCTTGGGGAACAATTTTAGAACAAATCTTGCAAAAATATTCATTACAAGAATGTTCTTTGAACTCTCTCTTGTTAAGAACAAGAAACTTGCCACACAATTTACATATTTTAAAAGTCTCGCATATGCTTTTATTCTGAATTTTATTTAGGGTATGATTCGTAAAACAAGCATCGCCTCTAAACATGCGATTGCAGTTTTCGCATGCTTTGACTTTTTCAACAAAAACACACGGCGGATAGGAGTCACAATATCGACACTTCTGATCACATTTATGCATTTTCATGTTTGTTAACCTATCACAAAAAGAACAGGCATATTTTTTATTAAAAAGGCCTGTTAGCGACTTAATTACATAGAAATGCTTTAACGTCTCTGAATAATAAAGAAATATTTTTTTTACTAAATCGCTTTCAACAGGTAGCCTAAAAATGATCGAATCCGAATCTCTCAAATTATCGAAAACAATGATTTGGTAATTTTTTAAAAATTTTTGAAATTTGTAAATGTCTTTTATGCTACACCCTTTGTCAGTAATAACCACCTTTGAATTTTTACACAACGATAGTGCTAGTTTATCCAATGAGTCAATAACAGAAAAACTGCTTCGATTATTAAAATTTTCTGACGTCATTTCAATACCGTAGCAAATGCTTCGAGGGAGACAGCTTACGTCATTATCTTTACCAACATCTATCACACTTGTTTTCCGGGATAAAACCAGACTTTCTTCCACATGCCTAGGATCTATTTTGCCTCCAGCGAAAGGAAAATTGACGATATTTGCATTGAGTTGCAAGACATCATCAGAAAGAAAAATAGCATTGGATTGGTTAACATTAGCAATCAATCCAATAATATACGCCCCGGTTAATTGGTCGATAGGTCTGAGACTACTCCAAATGGGTTTAACATGAGGTGAATTTGGAAGATTTAGTGAAAAACTAATCTTACTGCCTCTTGCAGAATTTACCGCCAGATCTTTAAACACATGGCCAAATATTTTTTCTAAAACTTCCAAAGGGTTTTCACTTACAGCAGAAAAATCCTGTAACTGAAAGGAGATTTTTACGCCTGCTGTTTTAAATTGTTTGAAAAATGTTTGCTGTCTTGACAGTAATTTATAGCCACAGCCGTATTGAGATACCTGACCTTGCTCACAACTTGTTTTTGGAAAAGCACTATCTTCATTCTAGCAGACGACAGAATTATTTTGGTTACTCCCAGACGCCCCGTTGTTAACGTCACAGACCGCGGAATTATTATCTTCACATACATCTAAATAATCAAAGGCGCTCTTTAAGACCCCATTTACAAGCGGTACATTATACAGAATTGAAAACTCTGTCAACAGCCTTAATAAAAAAAATTTTTCACGATACGAAAATAACACTTTTTCTTTTTTCACCACCTTTATACAGGTGTCTAAGGCGGATAAGAAAATTTCCGAGTTTAAATTTAGCGCACTTTTTAAATGCAAAATTAGCTCGTACGACTTCATTTTTTAATTCTCTAATTTTACAGCTACTTAAATCTAGTGAAAATATATGTTTTAAACAAATACCACTCTATTAAATCCACACAGACACGGTACCTCTGCCTCTAGTTGAAGGATGTTTTTCAGCGGGGGTGAGCTGCTTGCCTTTTGGGGAGTATCATCAATGTATCTTTTTAAGAAAAAAACAAGGGATAATTTTTAAACCTATAGTGATAACGGATCGGGCAAGTTTTTTATACTTACTTTTTTAACTTTGGTTTAATGCCCCTTTGAAACCACACTCGAACTTTTCAGAAACAAACAAAGACTGATTCCTTGTGACTTCGCTGTAGGCTTTTATGCCATTTTTGCTCGACCCAAAAAGAAAAAGTCCAGGTAAGATGAAAATATTTCTACTAAGAAATCATAACCTTTATTCGCTATTCTTGCCAGACAAAAATCCAAACTTCTCTTTTACACAAATGGAAGACAGGTCTCAACCTACGCAAAAATATTACTAGAATAATAATTCTACAATTCTCTTAACATAACTTTCAAATCTAAACGTCTCGTTTAAATTGCAACAAAGTTGTACCTCCTTCATAAATTAAGAACAGATCTCGGCCTATGTGACAATATTACTAGAACAATAACGCCACAATGCGCCTAGCATAACTTGTCTTTTTTAAAACACGTTCTGCGGGTAAATTACATCTAAATTATCTTGTAAAGTTGCAGCAAGACAAGATCTGCCTTATGGTTAAAGAACTTATTCTAGGTTGAAATAATAATGTTGCACATAAATAACCTTTCAAATCGGCCATAATAACGAATTTACTTCTAACTACATCGGCCATAATAATAAATTTACTTTTAACCATCCCTACTTGAAAAAAAAAAAAAACGGAGAACCCAAACAGTATATAGGGCCGTGTTTTCTCTAGTCGTCCTCAAAACAGTTTTCAGCATCAACTACAGTTTAACTCACGAGCCAGGAAAACTTTTTAGTATACAATGGTAGGTACCGAACATTTCCTGATTATTGTAAAGCAGCCATTACTATAACTCTATTTTTTACAGAACACTTTTGAACTGTTGCAAAGTGTGTCGGAAAATAGCTACGATACTATTGTGCCAATCACAGAGTTGGAGCTGGGGAAGGACTACCAGGTGAAGACTTTCAAGCTGTTAAAGACGCAATACGGACTTCGCGTGACAGTACACTTTGTAGACAACACATATGTGTTCTTACCACCCCGTTTTGCTGAAAAAATTAAAACCCAGCGACAGATTGAGGATCTTAACCAGCAGCACGTGGGATGTTATCTAACCTTTGACGGAAAAGATGATACCAGAGGAGGATTTTTGAAAATCAGTTTTAAAAAGCGAGAATAAAAGATTAAGTATGTACGTTTTTTGTAGAAGAAATTGTCTATCAGCCATACAGTCTATCTTTACTGACCTTCAATAAAAGGCATCTCAGCCGAATTAGTTTGTTTTTTACTCAAGCAACCCGTTTCTTTTAGCTCACCGTCACCCACATTCGTGTCGTTCACAACATCAAGTTCACTGACTGCCGCCGATCTTTTCTTGTTTTGCAGCTCTTTATCATACGCCGCCAGTATTGAACGTCACAAGTATCAAGAACCCTTGCATAAGCAGTATCAGAACTTACTCTTTGCCATCTTTCCTTAATCTTTTTTCCTTTACATAAAAAATATTCAGAAAATAAAGTCACCCACATGTCTCGCAGTTTCAATTCAGGTAGATTTAAAATTCTATGCAAAAAGAAAACAACAACTCGTAACCGCATCGCGGTCAAGTTCAAGTTTTTTAAAACTCGTATGGAAAAATGACGTTGAAGAAGTGTGACTAACTGATCAAAGCTTGTTTGGAGTGGAAGAAAAAATGAACGGAATATAAAAAAAAAGAGGCGCGATAACCGCTGAAGATGTGACGACAACGATACAGGTTTAAACCATGCATGCTTGCTACATATGATCGCAAGATTTTGTGCTTTAGTTATCTGCTCGCCTGGTAGTGCAATTTTATAAAACTTTACTATGCTTGTACGTAAACCGCCTATAGTACATCTGCTTGCACCCGCTAGGCTCAGCCACCCTAGCAACTGGACCTTCCCAAAACGGTACCCATCTCCCGTCCTTGTCATAGACAGCACCAGCTCTCTCCTTTCAACTAACAGCCGGCATCAAGATAACTCGGTATCAAGTCAGCTTTTTTTATTTTTCCCCCCAATGCTTGCGACAGGGACCCATCTACCGTCCTTACCACAGACAGCACCAGCTCTCTCCTTCCAACCAACATCCTGCAACAACACAACTCGGTATCAAGTCAGCTTTTTTTATTTTTGCCTCCCAATGCCTACGACAGGGACCCATCTACCGTCTTTACCATAGACAGCACCAGCCTCTCCTTCCAACCAACATCCTGCAACAACACAACTCGGTGGCAACTCGACCTTTTTATTTTTAGCCCCCAATGGTTGCGAGAGGGACGTGTCTATCCTACTCCCTCCTCAACAACTTCTTATCGCCGGTGGGAACCGTATTGCAGAAAACCCGCGAGTGGGATACTCGTCGCAGTTGTCTCTATCGGACGCAATGTAAAAAGTATAGGGAGGTGGTACCCTTACTACTAGAGTGTGTTGTTCAATTTTGAGTTCGTGGACTCTAAATCCACGTGGCGCCCAAAGGTAGTAACGAAGTTGCTAGTTTTAAAGCAGCTCGACCCAGCCCTTTCTACATCGTTGGCCGGGCATATTATGTGCATATGGAATACGTAACAAGCTGACAGTTGTAGGATATAGCGCTGATGTTACAGCCCACGCGAAGCATGCTTCATCATTGTTTTTCACATTAGTGCAAGCTTTCTTTGATGCAATTTCCTTTGTAGGGGTATATACGAAGATCCTCGAAGCTGCTCAAACTTGTTGATGTGCAATGCTAGATGTATTATTGAGTGCAGCGCCCAGCCACTGTCTTTTTCCTGAAACTCTTGCAGCTGAGTGTGTATTGGATCCAAAATGTTTGATTTAAACCACTCCTCTAAATAATCATCTGCACTATTTGGAGCAGTTCTCGCTTGGGTATATTTAACGTCTTTTATCATTTCATTGTCACCAGTTTCTTTAACAAATTCACCGCAAAACGTTGTAGAAACTTTAATATTAAAATAATGTTCTAAAGTATTTTTAGCACGACGTGTAAATAATTTGGCAGAGTCTTGCATAAATAGCTTCGGATCGATATGTTTTATATTTGCAATAACACCTTGTCGAATTCTGTCTGCGAACGCTGTCTTTATTCCTCTCACTTTACAAAATCACTTCTTGTTACGCGAGTAATTCCTGCACTTTGATGGGGAGCTCTCAGTAGCGCTCTCAATGCTATAATTTGCTCGAGACAGCTTTCGAAATGTCGTTTCCTAGCACTATTATTGAACTTCTGAAATGCAACTTGAAATTTATGTATGTTTCTATTGCACTTTTTAGCAATATAGTGTTTATTCTCTGAATTTGCTAAACACTTCAACACATCCTTCCGCAAGTTTTTAATTACTGAAAAACTTTTATTTACTAGCGCGGTTGTCATTTTTATTTTTTTATGTTTTTAAAATATCACTGAGACTCACTAAAACTGACTAATGCTCCCCAAGAATTTGCTTGGGCTTTTACAGAAACGGTTTGTAAACATGAATGATCCTGCTGCTACAATAATCATTGCACAGGATGAATTTCAACGAATTGAGATGATATCGAATTACAGGATAAACAAAAAAAAAACATTCAGATTAATTTGATTACTTTATTCTGCTGGTCGAATTTGCAAAAGAGATTGTTTACATAAACGCATACAATTCCAATGAAACGTTTCGATCGGTAAAATTCTTCGAACAGTAAAATTGTTGGCTGCCTACAGGAAGTGTGTTATCAAATTACATGAAAAGAATAAATTTGGTGATATTTCTTAAATTTGTTTACACAGGTGTGCATGACTCATTCTGCTAAAATGAGAAGGAAGTTTGCACTGATGTCTATGATCCATTCAGCTTAAATGCGAATTTGTCTACATCGTTGATATGAAATTACTTCATAAACAGGGAAAGCATGCCTAATGTTTGGCAAACATTTAATATTTGATACCCAGAACCCCACTACCCCAGAACCCTCATAGAAAGTGAGTCAGAACTTCTGATATCTACAAATTCCTCGCTAAGAAATATTCAAGTAAGAAAACAGCAAATCCAAGATGACGTCATGCTGATATCTACAACTCCCCAGGGTAACTTGAATTATTAGTAATATTGATTACACCTGAAAAGGTAAGATCGTCAAAGCCCGTAGAGGATTTCTGATGAAAATTTCATTCCACCTCCCACCCCACACCACATAGAATCCATTGCCATGAACAAAAATAACTTGAATTACTAATACGCTAATATCTCGAAAACCAAACCCCGTAGAGGCTTTCTGATGAAAATTTCATTACCCCCCCTCCCTATCTTTATTATCCCACCCCACATACGCACCATCTAGAATCCATTGGCATGAACAAAAATTTCCTACTATTAACTTTAATTATTACTAATATTAATTCAAAACCAGGCGCAACACTTGAAAACAACAAAAGCCCAAATTTAGGCGCACCACACATCCAATCCATGCTGCCACGTGTGGGCAAAAGTGAAGCAAAACTCTTCACATATCCAAGAGAACCGTACCTTACATCCAAGAAAGTCGTAGTACCGAAACATGCTGGTAGGATCAGCTAATGCCGCTACGGCGCATTCAAGACCGAATGACACATCCAATACTAAGCAAGTCAAGACTCCGTGGTGTATCCAAGACATTAACCAGTAAGCCAAGACCCAATGATACAGCCAAGACATAAACCAGTACAGTCTAGACACAAGCCCACATTTAGTACTTATATACTCAAACCAAATACCGATGGAGGCGCCGAGAGTTTTACATAAAAAATCTGGTCCAGAACTATACCCACTTTAAAGAACACTTAAACAACACTTTAAAGAACACTTAAACAACACCTCCATGGTCTCATTGTAGAGCGCCTGGAATTTCACAAAACCAAGCGCTCTCGGTTCGATTCCAGCAAAAAAAATCCAACATTATTTTATTAAAAAAATCACCTAAGGCAAGAGCTTGAATAGCTGATGGGGTGCCAACCAGATGGCGTCATCCCCTGGTCAGCCAGACGGTAGGAAAGGAATTCCCACAGGCAGGCCCTGTGACGTAGAAAACTAGACGAAATCGCGCAGTGGCCCAGAGCCCGGTCCAGACCACCAAAATAGTTCCGGACAATTTTTGTTTGGAAAAATTGCGCCAGAATGAACATAGCTACATTACTTAATGCTTCTCATTTTATTCATTGCATAAACAATTCGTACAGCCGAATAATGTGAACAAAATCGCAGTCGAATAATATAAACACATTTCTCACAGAGGCGAGTAAAGTAAGCAAATTTATGAAAGATCCTCAACAGCTTACAAAATACAACAACTGATATTTTGTGTTAGATGAGTAGTTATCATGGAAAATTTCTTTTGCTAAAAACAAAAAAAAACAACTGCGGATTAAAGAGTCTAGAGTGATCATGATATCTAAAAATAGAAGAGTGTAAGAAGTAGTGGAAATTAAAGACTCGGTGGCCAGGTGGCTGGTAATTTGAGTAGTACAACTATGCCGGTTCTAGCGCAATTTCCTGTGTATTAAATTTACAAAATGATATCAAAAGCTCTTCGTAGACGTGGACGAGCATAGTTGTGTGTAATGACGTCATGAAAGCTCTGGGGGTTGGGTTGTCAGATTAGTGTCCCTCGGCCCCCTCAGCCGTTTCCCATAGGCTTGCTTATGACGCATCTAAAAAGGCTGATAACACTGCACAATATGCAAAAGCTATCGAAACAAAACATTATTCACTCTCGCTGCTTCCGTAAGTAGCTGCAGTTTTTATTAAACCTGATTTAACACATAGCAAGAACAGCATGTCACATCGTTCGTTGCCACTGCCGCTTCACCCAATTAAATTTCCATAATATCACAAAATTGCAACCGCTTTGGTATTGCGAGCGTATGTAGGAAAGGGATATTAATGATATTTAATTATATGAGTAGAATGGTAGGAAGGTGTGAATGCAAACAAAAGCAGTTTGTAGGAAAAACGAGAAAAAAGCTGAATCACATTGCCGGCATTTAAACAAAGAGCACGTGCCGGTAAAAACAGGTTGACGATTTGGTGAACTTGAACTGAAAAACACGAAATGTAGGCCATATTAATTTGAAATATTTTATTTTCGCATCTTGCAGATTAAAAATGGCATTAATTGTAAAAACTAAAAATAAACGCAACTGCTCACGTTTTAAAAAGATTCTCTTGGGTCTAAAAACCATAAATCTGGCTGAAACAAAGCTAAAACCAGTCAATGGATGAAGTTTAAGGGTTTCGTGAAAACTTATGTTGGGTATCATACTTACTATCAAATAAAATTTTGTTGCTAATCAAACCATTCTTTGAGTCAAACTTGTTCTAAACGTAACGAAATTTTGTTTCTTCTGTGCGAAAGTCGATATAAAGTATATGTGATGAGGTTGCTGCTCGTTAAAACCGTGAAATAATTTGAAATAAAAGCTGAGACTATTTTAAAATAAAAACTGGTGGGATAGTATTCATAATAAAATAGATAAAATCAGATAAAAATATTTTTTTCTTAATATTTGAAATCTTTATTAAAATTTAGCTAACTAGTTTATAAAAGATTACAAAGATTACAAAAATTTTTATTATACATCCTAACTTTAAGTATACTTGCGCCAAACAGTTATTAATAATTCCTGCCTGGCTAAAATGTAAGGAGATATATAAATAAATAATGTTATGCTATGCCGGTTCTAGCGCAATTTCCTATGCATTTTTAAATGGGGCCTCTAAATTTACAAAATGATAACAAAAGCTCTTCGTAGACGTGGACGATCATAGTTGTAGGTGATGACGTCATGAAAGCGCGGTTGAGCGTTAAATGAATTGAAAAACATGAAATGTGGGTAATATTAATTTTTATTTTGGATGAAATGAAGATCAAAAACTCCGTCTCTTCCGTTATAGATTAAAATATAAATAAAAACAACCGCTTTAATAGGTTTGTCGTTGAAAGATTTTACTAAAAGTACCCAGTAAAGTAATAAATTTCACAGCATCTATTCAATTTTTAATGATTATTTCACTTTACTTTATTTCATTTAGGATTATTTATTGTTCTCTTCTAGAGATAATACTAATCTACCTGAATTGAAAACGAGATACATGTGGGTGACTTTATTCCCGGAACAGTTTTTAAATATTTTGCAAAACTTCAGATTTGTAAACGAGCTTATTATATTGGGATTTTAAATTAAAACATCGATTTAAACACTTTGTAACCATTCTATGATTTACAATTTTTTTATATTTACATTAGTCGTTTCTAAGTTTAGAGTAAAGTAGGTACCAAGAACATACCTCATTTGAGTTGAGTCGTTAAACAACTACCAACATGAAAAGCTTTATCTGCATAAAATGTGAAAAACGACGGATGTTCAAACTTTACAACTCTTGAAACAAATGAAACATCTTGTATTATACGTCGAGGCCGATGTGCACTGAAGATGTGTTTATAATAAAGGAATAAACTAGTTTTTAAAACATTATAAAAATTCTCTTATTTTGTATAAATACAATATTTTATTATTAATTAATCTATTTCCATTATACTGTAATGTCCCCACGGTAAGGTTTCGTAATTACTTAGAGTTTTATATTTTTTATCATCGTTGGGACTGAGAGCAATTTTAGATTGAGTAATGGAAAACACTCGATGTTTCCGAGATTGAAATAAATTTTGTGTAATTGATTTTTCAGTATTACTGTTTAAACATTCAACATAATAATCAAAAGTTATATCATTTTTAACAATATTTCTTTTTATACCTTTAGATTTTTTTGTTTTATCCTTACCCTCTACACGGATCGCGTACATCTTTGATCCTAAGCCAACAAATACTGTCATAATTCTACCATTATTTTCATCTCTCATGAGGCCCAAAACTTTTTGTTTACCAGTGGGATATTCCTATTGTTTTCTGGTGAATAGTCGTGAATAGTCACTAGTATCAAAATGAGTATGACAGTCACGTTTAATAACTTGATACAAGTCAGGACAGATTACCTCATAAATGAGGTAATCTGTGTCTGTATAACAAACTGTACAAGTAGATCTAAATTCAGGAAGCATGTAATCATAATGAAAATTGTATATAGTAGTTTTAGCCAAGTCGAAACTGCACATACCTACATAAAGTGGTCTGTTAGCAAAAATCTCAGATCTATTAAGTTCTATTACTACTAAATTTTCACTGAATATAGTGGAGGTTTTAAATTCGGGACTAGAAATTAGGGCTTCAGCTCCATATCGGCCCGACCATTTAGTTACCAATTTTACATTACTATATTTTCTAACGTTTCCCACAGTTTTACCGAAGACTGCATTATTCATAAGTTTAAAGAGATTTTTCTCAAAATCATTTTCAGCTAATGCACTAAGGCTAGTGTTTAGATCAATGTATGACTTGAGCCATGTGGATTGATTAAATTGAAGAATTTTATGAATTTTCTTTAACATTAATCCATGTTGGAGAGCTTGCTTTAAATTTCTATAATGTAAAATATATTTTGTTTTATTTTTAATTGTAGCTAAAAGTTTCATTTCCTTAGATCCAAAAGCATAATCGCGTTCCGGGCAAAATGGTAAATCTTTATGGGTGTCATGAATTTCTTGTGGATATTCTAGATCCACTTTTAAAATGTAACCAATAGGTGAATCATTAGGCACATCTTCAACCTTAAAGTTATTTTTGTTTTCTGCCCACTAGAAGCCGTTGTAAGGTAGAGGTTTCGACATTGCCCAACCATATTGATTGTTGATATCATAATATTGTAAGTATTTTTGTGATTTATTTGGATCATAGCTGGCCATATAATATTTATTATTTGCTTTGGAGTAACGTTTACAACATTGGCTAAGACCACCTCGAATACCGCGTTCTACAAACATAAACATATCAATATCAGATAACAATTTTAACGATATATAACCAGATAATGTAAAATAATGTGCAGTATCTAATCCATATGCCTTACACCAACTTGAACGGAATTGCGCAAACACGTCTGCTAACAACAGAGCATCTGTTTTTAGATATAACTCTGAATATACGCCCAAATTATTTGAATTAAATTCATACCAAACTTTAAAGGCATGTGTATAATCTTCCTCACTAATATAACAATCAGTCAATTTATTGTAAAATTCAGAAATGGTGGGTAAAGTAGTCTCTAAAAATCTGTCTTTAGTGCTAAAGTAATCGTAAGGGTATACACCTTTACGTGTTAATAGATTAAATTGATGGTCAGTTCGCAGCGTCTGAAGACATTTTCAAAATATATGCATTGATTGAAACACTATTTTGTTTTTCAAATCGTCGTATCTGTTTAGTCGTCATCGGGAATGTAATGTTTTTGAGGTCCAGAACATTAGAATAGTGAGGGTATTTTGTTACACGTTGCGTATGTCTCTTTGCAGGATGTAGGGCCGATATTACCGCCCAGGCAAAACAGTGTCATAGTTATTCTTTACATTAATGCAAGCTTTTTTATTTTCAATTTCTGGGGTAATTCAATGTATGAGGATCCTAGTTGTGGCGTATATTTATTAATATTAATACTCAAGTTTATAATTTCTGATAACGCCCAACCGCTATCTTTTTCTTGAAATTTCTCCAACTGTTTTAGGATTTTATCTTAGATGTTTTCTTTAAACCAAGCATTAATGTGTATATCTGTATATATTGGTGCATTCTTGGTGTTCATATATTTGAATTCGAAGACTTCTTCACCTGCTTTTATTATTTTAAATTTACCACAAAACACCGAATTAACCTTCAAAGCTATTTCTTTTTTGAGAGCAATATTAATGCGTCTGCGAAAGAGATCTAAGCAATCTTGTAAAAATGTTAGTGGCTGCTTGTGGACTAAGTTGATAATGGCCCCAGTCCTGATGCAATCACTAAAGGCGGACTGCACGTCTTCCCATTTTACTCTGGTGCTAGCATAATTGACTCTATTTGGGTGTAGATTCGTATAACCGCCACCAGCCATTCGTAACATTTTTAATTGCACGCGATAACCTTGCACATGACTAATACCATTTATTTGGGTTTGTTTTTCACCTACAGTCTTCGCTGTTTTTAAGTTTTGCCGAAGAACCCCTAAATATTTAGAACAGTCTTTTACACCTTGCCCAATTAGTTCACGATTATTTTCCGCACTTATGAAGACAATCTTAGCCTTTTGAATGAGCGCACTTACCCGCACCATTTTTATGTTTCAATGTTAATATATTAATATTAATAACGTAATAATTCGCTTCAATATATCGTTCGATACTTCTTAAATGAACTGCACTGTATCATGGGCACAGAGAGAATGGTGAAATTAATTAGATATTCGTTATATATAGATTTACAGAGCTAAGGGTGAAGTATGTCGATGAAATATTTTATGCGGGCTTTTACGAATATCAGCAATTCCTATTTTTTATTCTGCAGGATATATCCTTTTCTAACAGTTTTTCACTTGATTTAACACTCGGCTTTATTTCTTAATTATTAAACACACGACACTAACATTGCCAAAAATTCGACAGTATACACCTAATGTAATCGCCTTAAACAATTTTTAAACGGATTCGTTGACGGCCTCAGACTGAATATTTCAGCCACAGGTTTGGCTCATCTATATATTTACCAATATATGAAAAAGGAAAAAATAGCGAGGATAAAAATTAAATTTACCATTCACATAAAGTAAAATTCTTTATGGCTAATAATATCTTTACCTTTAATTGTGCAGTATCTGCTTTACAAACATGAAAAAATAATAGTATGCAAATTTTAATGATATATGAAAAAATGAAAAAAATACCGGGGATAAAAATTAAAATTTACCATTCACATAAAGTATTGCGAATAATGTCTTTACCTTAACGATAACCTTTTATAACCATGCCGGATTAAAAATCTCGATAGTTATTCTACAAAACGTTGTGGAAAGCAGATTAAAAATAGCAAGCTTTTAACCTTGGGACGAAGGTTAAGGTAAAGACATTATTAGCAATACTTTATGTGAATGGTAAATTTTAATTTTTATCCTCGGTATTTTTTTCATTTTTTCATATATCATTAAAATTTGCAAGTACTACAGTGGCGAGAATTGTATTAATTGGTTTGTGACCGAGTTAAATCAATTTGCAGAAATTTTAGAAAATATTTTCAATAACCCACTACGAATGGATCCATTAACTGAAGAGCAAGTAAACAACTTTTCAGTAGCTGCACTCTGTCATATTTGCGAGAAACCATTTCCAGAAGATGATAGAATGGTGCGTGATCACTGTCACTTAACAGGTAAGTACCGACGACCAGCACATGCTGGGTGTAATATAAATTTTAAAGATAGTCACACTGCTCCTGTTATTTTCCATAATCTTCGAGTTATGATTCACATTTTATTATAAAAAATTTAGCTTCAGATTTACAAGGAAAGGTTGATCTTCTTTCTATAAATAAAGAGCGATACATATCGTTCACAAAACATTTAGATAATCTTTCAAAAAAATTTCGATTTATTGATTCTTTTCGGTTTATGGCTACTAGCCTTGATAACTTTTCATCATATTTTACTTCTTTTCCTATTTTAAAATCTCAATTTCAAAATTTATCTGACAATCAATTTAATCTATTAACACGGAAAGGTGTATACCCTTACGATTACTTTAGCACTAAAGACAGATTTTTAGAGACTACTTTACCCACCATTTCTGAATTTTACAATAAATTGACTGATTGTGATATTAGTCAGGAAGATTATCACATGCCTTTAAAGTTTGGTATGAATTTAATTTAAATAATTTATTTATTTATTTATTTATTTATTTATTTAGAACTTCATCAAAAATCTGATTACTAAGTTTACAAAAGAAAAATTAAAAAACAAAATAATTTAAAAATTATTATACATATGTAAACAATGATATTGACCAATAGTGTACAAACAAAATTAATAAACTGAAAAGTAACCTTAACTAAGCTGATCCCTTAATTCACTTTTTGAAAGATGAAAGTCAATGCAATCAAACCAGTTGTTAAAGAGACGAGACATTGATGAAATCGGCTCGTGAAAACCATAGTTCGTACTATGATGAGGAACGACGAGGAAGTCGTGGTTCCTCAAGGAGCGCGCAGGAATAGATATATTGAAAGTATTTAAGAGCTCAGGAGAATTTATCGCTCCCTGTATACACTGAAACGCAAAAACAACTCTGGAAGCTTTTCGCCTATTTTCGAGAGAATCCAATGGAAAGAGTTTAAGCCTATCAACATATGGAGGTAAAATAATAGGGTTATGCCAATGAAGTCCACGCAGAGCGAAACGAACGAATCTCCGCTGCACAGCCTCAATACGATTTATGTGTACAGCATAAAACGGAGACCAGACCGGACTGGCATACTCCAAAATAGGTCTAACGAATGTGCAGTAAAGGACCTTCGTTATGAATGGATCATTAAACTCCTTTGACCATCTCTTTACAAACCCCAGAGTAGCATTAGCCCTGGCCACGATTGAATTAATATGATGTTCGAAGGAAAGACGAGTATTAAGGTAGACACCCAAATCTTTGGTTTTGTCAAGTCTAGTTAATAAGCATCCATCTAAAGTATAATTAAACTCCAATGGCCTCCTTTTACGAGAAAAGGACATGGTAGTACATTTGCTTATATTAAGAGGAAGACAGTTAATAGCACACCATTTATGAAAGGTGTCTAAGTCCAAATCTAGAATTCCACACTCGTTTTCATTAGAAACAATGCGGAAGATTTTGGCATCGTCAGCATAGCAAAGTATTCTTGAATTAGTCAAAATCAGAGATACGTCATTAATGAAAATAATAAAAAGGAGTGGTCCGAGATGGCTGCCTTGAGGAACACCAGAAGTATTATCTATTACGTCAGAAAGAGCTTCGCGAAATATAACTCGCTGCGTACGATCCGATAAATAAGAATGAAGCCAATTGACAAAAACAGAAGGAAAACCAAGCAGAGTCAGCTTATGAATCAAGATTTTATGATTGATTCGGTCAAAAGCTTTACTAAAATCTGTGAATATGCAATCAACTTGCTTTCCGCTTTCAATTGCAGAAATGCAGAAATTAGTAAACTCTAACAAATTAGTCGTAGTAGATTTACCCTTCATAAAACCATGCTGAAAAGAGCGCAGGAAAGGCTTGCAGTGGAATGACAAAACATCGCAAACCATGGCTTCAAATATCTTACCAATACAACATAACTTAGCGACGGGTCTGTAGTTAGAAATGTCACACTTATTACCCTTCTTGTGAAAAGGAATAATCAAAGAAAGCTTCCACTGTTTAGGAAAAACACCACAGGTTAAAGATAAATTAAATAAATAACACAAAACAGAAACTATGGACGTAGCACAATTTTTTATGAACGTGGAAGGAACGCCATCCGGACCACTAGAAAAACTATCAGCTATGCTTGAAATGTACTTGGAGACAGACGCTTCATCGAACAACAGGTCCTTAGGTTGAAGAGAAGTCGTCGGGAGCTTCGTCAAATGGGTAAAATCGTTATACCTAATATCACAGTGGTTATCACAGAAGACAGTTTTAAAGAAGTCACCAAAAAGATTGGAAGTCTCCAAGGGATCAACGCTATCTATGTTTCCAAGTCGCAACGATGAAGGGTATCCATCACAGTTGCGCTTAGAGTTCACAAACTTCCAAAATTGCTTAGGTTCCGTACGCAAGGCCGACCTCATTCTATGTATATAATCATTATAAGAATCATTCAGGTACGATATGTACTGAGCACGCAAATTAGAATAAGTTACGTAATCAGCATCGCTCCTTGAGGAACAGAACCTCCTCCAAGCTTTATTCTTCAAATTTTTAAGATGCTTCAAAGAGCCATTGATCCATGGTTGACAATGCGAAGTACGATTCGAACTTACAAGTGGTACACAGTGAGTAAAACAAAGAAATAGGATGTCATAAAACGAGCTCACAGCTTTATCAATGTCACGTTCACCCAGAACACCGGTCCAGTCGCAGGCGGATAGCCATTCATTAATTTTATTAAAATCAGCTTTTTTAAAGTTATAACAATACTCGTAGTTACCAGAAGCATTAGATGATGAAATTACAGGATCAAAAAACAAAACTGTATGTAGTGCCGGATGATGACTTGTTTCAGGAACCATAGGAGTTAAACAATGCTTAACGAGAGTACCATTGGGATCGGACGAAAATACCAGGTCAAGAGATTTTCCAGAGTCATTAGTCACACCGCTAGACTGCATTAAGCCAGAAGAAATGATGTTGTCAATAAAAGATATGGCATGTTGAGGAGTCGCTATAAAAGAAGGCAGCAAGCCCTCATCGTCCGGAGAGTGTACCCAACTCACATTAGGTAAGTTAAAATCACCATAAAGCAACAATTCATCGGCAGGCAGCAGAACTTCAGTAAGCCTATCTATACATGAAGCCAACAAATCAAATATATCGGCAGATGGGCATGGAGGGATATAAACTGTAGCAATATATACGGTTTTGTGTGAAAGCCTGAGAGCCACACAAATAAACTCCAGATCACCGGAATCAACAAAGTCAACCAAGAAACAAGGAAGGTCGCGACGAACAGCACAAAGTACTCCACCTCCAACAGGAGCATCCAGAGACAGACGATGGCGGTCACGGCGAAACAACAAGAACTCGGGACCAAAAAGCTCTTCATCAACGATCTTCCCACACAGCCATGTCTCGGTCAAGCAGACCACGTCGAAACAGGAATTCGTCGAACTTGTAAAAAGGCGAGTCGTCTTAGAGCGAAGACCAGTTACGTTGGCGTAGTAGACCGAGATTTCGCTAACAAGTTTTTTGCCATACTTGATGATCCGGAACGTCCCTTAGGAATAAATTCACGCACAATGGAATTGCAGGGCCATATATCAGGTGAAAGCACCGCCTGAAACAGATTTTCCGGAACTAAAATCCTGAAGGACGCAGAAAATGAGCGTTTCTCGTGTGCATGTCGAGTAGATAACTTCTTGCAGGCAATCAAAGAGCTCGAAGTGCCAACACGTGATGAAATGTGTTTAATAATTTCGTCTTCAGTGGTGTCAGGATGTACTCTAGAGACGAAAACACATTTAGGAAGCCTGGCTGGCCGCAACATAACAGCATCTCCAACTGCAGGCGAGGTATCGTTGGTGGTGGCACTATCCGCAACCAAAGTCCGGGACGAAGCAACAGATTCTAATTCCTGTGCGGCAGAATGTAAGGATTGATGATCCAGTAGTTTCTGCTGTAACTGCGGTTGCCGTAGCTGCTGATGTAGATGTTGTTGCTGCAGCTGAAATTGTTGCTGTCCGCGCAACACCGGCTTTTGATACTGCTTGTTCTTGTACTGCTGTTCCTGTACCCGTGGTTTTCGTTGCCGTCCTTGGTGTATATGGCGTCGTTGTTGCTGCTGCTGATGCTGCAGTTGCTGCTGTTGCTGGTTATGCTGTAGTTGCTGCTGTTGGTGAAGATCAATCTGTGATTGTACCATCTGCGGTTGCAGCGAATGATTTTCGTTCTGCTGCAGGTCTTGAAGCAAATTTTCATGGTGCTCCAAGTCATCGCATGTTTGTTTAGAGTCAGGAGACAAATGAAAATGAAGTTGACGGCGCAAGTCAGTTTCGTTATTCCTATTGCGACTTCTAAGTAATTGTTGTTGCAATCGAAGTTGTTGCTGAGAGTTAATAGGTGGCAATGACTGAGGAGGTTCATGTAGTTGGTCATGTGATTGAAGAGGGTCCAACTTGTCCTTATGCGGATTTATGTTGTTAACAACAGCGTTAATAGTGTTTTTCATTTCCTTACTGGAAGAAGTCAGATTATGAATGTCATTTTTAATGTCATTTATGCCAGTCTCTACTAAATCGAGAAATGGTCCTAGTGATAAAGGTTGCGCTTGATCAGAGGACAGAATATTGGAATTAAATAATTCACTGAATCAGTTAAAACATTTAGTTTATGAAGCGAAGACACGGACTTTTCTAGAATAATTTCATTATTTGATTGCAAACATTCGTAGCTATTTGTGAATTTATCAATTTTGTCAGTTAGATAGCGAATCTCGGCATGCATGTCAACAATTTGATGCCAATTGTCAGAAATGTATTTTATCTTGGTGGCCAAGAAAGCAAAGTCAGAGGTAGCTGTGTTGAATGCAGATATTGCATTGTCCATATTGCCAGTTGATAACGATAAAGCCTTTAAAACGTGGCAGGGTTTAATCTCGGTACAGTCCTGGCATGTGAAACTGGCTTCTAAATTGGCATTACGCTTAGAACGCTTAATACAAGAAGGGTGGTATACAGAGTTATATCTAAAAACAGATGCTCTGTTGTTAGCAGACGTGTTTGAGCAATTCCTTTCGAGTTGTTGTAAGACATATGGATTAGATCCTGCACATTATTTTACATTACCTGGTTATACTGGGGATGCAATGCTAAAGCATACACATATATCGTTAAAATTGTTATCTGATATTGATATGTTTATGTTTGTAGAACGCGGTATTCGAGGTGGTCTTAGCCAATTGTTGCACGCCACTTGGTGTACAACAATCTTTTTCAAATAATTTAACTCCTTTTAGTTTTTAATAACGTTTATCGTTTATTCGGTATAGTTTTCACAGAATAATTCGCATTAACAGACTTTAATACACTTGCAAACTATTTAGAATAAATACACTTAGTAAAACTTTTTGGAATTTGTACTTTGTAGAAAAACTTTTAAGATAAAAATAAAACTCTTCAAAATTAATTGATCACTGGGAAACACTGGAGGCCTTACCTTGGGTAGGGGGACTCTCCAGGTTGAACTTTAAAAAACTTCTCTCTCTTTGCTTCGCTTCAACAGCCTTTTTATTCAAAATCGAACCAATTCTTTAACCAATCAGAATTGGTCGATTATGCACTTTCCTATTTTGTGGGAATTGTCGGGTAGACAATTCCATATCTATGCACATGTTTCGATTTTTGTCCAAACGGAAAACGCTCAAATGACAAAAATCGAATAAACAATTGAAAATCACAATTCTGATTTTTGTTTAAACGGAAACGCTCAAATAACAAAAATCAGAAAAATAATTAAAAATTGGCTTTTCGTCTTGAACGGAAACGCTCGAATTTCAAAAATCGGTCAACAATTGGGATATCACAAAAACAATTAAGAATGACAAAAACAATCAGAGACAATTTTCAGGGTCACCAGTAGCATATGGAAAATGATAAACAAATTTTAGATTACATAAGAGCACTAGACCGACGGTCAGTACTCAGAAGGGATCGTATATCATGTTTTCGTTCTTATGAACGGTAGCTACTTCGCGGTGACGTGTTTATTTGATTGTCTAGCGGGTGCCCCGAGGAATGTTGAAATAAGACACCTGTTTCTGAGTATGTTAATGGGTTAAGGTTTTTGTATGTTGGAAATGATCTTGTCATGATATCATGAATAGTATGTTAGGTTTATTTTTAGGTTTTTGTGATATGTGGAAATGATATACATATGTAGATATTGCCTTTTGGCTATTGAATAATGCATTTGGATAATTAGAGAATGCAATTATTGGAATGTGCGTTATGAATGTGGAGGAGGTGATGTGGATTCATGACACCTTCCCCCTAAAGAGAAATTTTGTATTTCTTGAAAAGAATTAGAAAATTTTTGTTGGAATGGATGTTGATGCTCCGCCGTTGAAAGTTACAATATTTGATTAGAGTTTTTGACAAATTACAATCTAAATATAGGTATTATAATTATTTTTGTTTTCAAATTATATAGGTAAGTGATATATGTATGTGCTTACATTTTATGACTATAATACCTTATTATATAACCTATATCTAGGGTTTGATACAAAAAATTATATGTAGGTATTAGTTTTTCTTATTAGTTGAGATACTTATATGATGAAAATATTTGATTGAGATAAATTTAGTATTTTGAATAATAAAATTTATATATATATTGAAAAAAAAAGGTAATTGGCTTATATTACTAGAACAAAAGAAACTAAATTAAATGTTCCCTTTTTCTTTTTCGTTTTTAATTGACAGTTCTAGTCAGAGGTATGTTCCTAGGAGAGGATTCTAGTTCAACATTAGCCTGACTTAATTCATTTTCAGTGGTTTCTGAGATTACATGTTTTTTCTTGATATAGTACTTAATTACTCTTAATATAATAATAATAGAAGCTATTGCTACTAAACAGTATATGAGTAGATAATGATGAACGTCGTGTGGGGTGACGTTTTTTAATTTAGTTTGTTCTTTACTTCTAAGAGATTTAATGTCCTCGCTGATATCAAAAAGTTCTTGATGATTATTGTTTCTTATCGTAATCTCTTGTGGTACATTTAGATTAATTCTTTCCATCAAGGATGTGATATTAGTTAGATTAATTGATGGCAAATAAAATTTATCAAGTGTTGTTGTTCCTTCAGAATGTCCGTAAAGTGTTTGAAAGTCGCTTCGAATATAGCAGGTGGGTCGAATTTCTAAAATTCCGGTACCTTTTAAGGTTAGTGGTTTAATTTCGCCATTGCATATATTATCTAAAGTGAGGGGTGATCTGAGACTGTAGAGCCATTTGTTAGGATTTGCCAATTGTATCCATAAGGAAGAGCCTTTTAGGGTACTTAACGTACAAGAAGGCGGGAGATCTTGGGTATGTTTTAACAATTCCATCTCGCATTGGTTATCTCTAGAATTAAGATTGAAGATTGGGTGAGTCGTCTGACATATATAATGGTGAGGAACATTTTGTAGACATTGATGAAAATCTTCGTGATTCATAGGATAGTGTTTTTCTAGATTCAGAGTGACTAATAGAAATTCGGTAGTGGGTTTGATATAAACAAAGGAGTCATTCACGGCAATCGGGAATGGTATAATTTTATACACTTGGAATTGAGTACTTGAAGGTAGAGGGATTTTAGTTTCAATAATAATTTGATTGTTTATCTTATTAGTACTCGTTTGGCTAACTCTATACAAATCAATGAGTAAGTTTGGTGTAACGGGGACAGGTAATGTCGTTCCCGATGGAAGATTTTTCCTGATGATGGTAAGGGTATGTTCGAGTTGATAGGGAGTTATCATAAGGGGATTTGATGTTCCATGTTTAATGTCAAGCAACATTTCCAAAATAGCCTTTTGTGTGTTTTGGTATCTCATAAGGGAGAGTGTTGTAATGGTAATGGCATTTTCTAGTTCTAGTTCTATGAGGTTATCATTTATTTGAAAGGTTAAATTATTGACGACTTGAGGGATTTTAGCGAGTTTCCTTTTTATATTTCCGAATTCTTTTTGGATTTGGGACGAAGTTTTATTGAACACGTTGACAGTTTTGTCGACGATTAGGGTTTGAGACTTTAATAGTTCCAAAAGATGATCTTCGTTTGCTTTTAGGAGTTGTATTTGTTCGTCGTAGTGCTTGGCATCTTCTTCGTTCAACGTTCCGAACAAATTTTTGCTTATACTTCCGACAATATTTAACAAAGCTCTACGTGACCTTAAATGTTTTGGTTCTAGGATTTCGTCAATCTGATCTATTTCGCTCAACAACACCTTTTGCATATTAATCTGCGCTTCACAGTGGTTTGAATGTGATTTGTTAATTGTACTGAGACAGAGATTTTCTATATTACTAGCTTGGATTTTTAAGTAATCTAGTTCTGTGTAAAAATTATCTAAATTATAATACGTTACTAATTTCCAAGAGTTACTGTATAGATGAACTGTTCCGAATTCTTCAAAATAGATACCCGGGGTAGAATCGAAAATCGTGACGTTTGTAGCGCTCGTCGTTGTGCATAATAATGCGAAGAATATAATTGGTCCGATCATCCTGACCTATGGAAAAAACGGATGAATAGTTCGTGATTAGTCGACGAATAACTTCAAATGGTTATTATGAATTCGTTTATTTTTGTTTTTAATTCTGACGATAGAGTTTTCGGACGAAGGAGTCTCTATTATATCGTATGGTCCTTCCCATAGCGGTGATAACTTATTTTTTCGGGTATGATTTTTAATTAAGACTTTATCGCCTATTACAAAATTTTTGGGTTTGGATGATTGGTCATAATATGTCTTGGATTTTTCTTTATTTCTTATAAGATTTTCCCTAGCAATCTTATGAGAATGTTGAAGTCTGGCTTTTAGTTCGCTGGCATAATTGTCGTAATTATACGCAACTTCAGGATTTTTTTTCAATGACGTTGGGATTTCGGCATGGAATCCAAATAATAAGTTATGCGGCGTGTAGCCTGTGCTTGAATGAACAGAATTGTTGTAAACGAACATAGCGTAGGGGATCCAAGTATCCCATGTAAGTGGATCTGTTGACACATAGTGTCGAAGATATTCAGCTAAGGTTCGGTGGCTTCGTTCTAAAGCTCCGTTTGTTTCTGGGTGATAAGGAGTGGTTTGTAGCTTATGAATTTTCAGTAGTTTACATACTTCATTAAATGTCGAACTTAAGAAATTGGTTCCTTGATCAGTTAAGATCGTTTCAGGTAGACCGTGTTTACATATGATTTGTTTCGTAAACTGTTCTGCTACAGTGTGCGCTTCGGCATTTGGTAAGGGTACGGCATCTGAAAATTTCGTCAGATCATCTTGGAACGTAAGTATATATTTGTTATCCAAATAACTAGTGGGTAATGGTCCTACTATATCTAAGAATATTTTTTCAAAGGGTTTATTACTAGTTGTGGTTATTTTCATAGGCATTCTTTTGTTTTTGCTACACTTATTTTTCTGGCAGGAGGGACACTTCTTAATGTAGTCTCTAATATCTTTGAACATGCCTTGCCAATTGTAGATTCTTTTTATTTTGCTTATAGTTTTGGCTTCACCTTGATGACCGCCTAACGGAGAGATATGATGCTCTTTTATTACTTGAGATATATCTTCAGGGTCCGTTAGTTTAATTACCTTATTAAGAAAGAAAATTGGTCTAGTGCCTGACTTTTCAAATTCTTTAGAACATAGAAACTTTAGTTCGCGATAACTAGTATTATCGGTGATTGGTATGGCTATAGAAATAGTTTTCTCGTTCTTTGAGTAGGCCTTAAATTGTTGAAAAATTTTTATTATTTGATTTCGATCAGTTTCATTTCTGATAGGTATAGGAGCGCGTCCAACAATGTAAGAAATTTTGCCTTTGTTAAATTCAATAGCTTCTCCTAGGGGTATTACGTAGTTATCGGGTAAATACGTACTTAATGAATTTTCCTGTATGGAGCTATGAATTGGCAATAAGAAGTATTTTTTCTTAATATCACGAGTCTCTAGAAGATCTTTCGTGTTTTCTTCTACATAAGTTGATGTAGGATTATTATTTGTTTCCTTTGGGAATTCGATTTGAACCTTATTTTGACTTCTAGTTACCACCTGTATAGCTTTACTTTTATCAGGGATCGCACGGCTGAGTGCGTCGGCATTTAGATTTGCTTTTCCTGGTTTGTATATGATTTTGTAATCATACTCTTCTAACCTTATTCTCCACCTCATTAGGCGAGAAGTGGGGTCTTTCAGGTTCATGAGCCACGTGAGGGGCTTATGATCTGTGATGATAGTGAACTTCCGACCGTACAGATAAGGGCGAAATTGCTCGACGGCAAAAATTATCGCTAATAATTCCTTTTCTATGGTGGAATACCTCGTCTCGGCCTGATTGAGAGTTCTACTTGCAAAACAGATGGGTTTATCTTCACCGATTTTTCCTTGAGACAATACACTACCTACAGCGTAGTCGCTTGCGTCTGAAGTCACTAAAAATTCTTTATCGAAACATGGGAATTGTAATATCGGAGCGTTGATCAATTTTTTCTTTAACGATTGGAAAGCTTCATCGCAAAAAGCATCCCATTTGAAAGTAGCATCCTTTTTTAAAAGAGCTGTTAAAGGTTTGGCTAGCTTTGCAAAGTTTGGAATGAAACGCCTATAATAGCCGACAAATCCTAAGAAGGATTTTACGTCTTTCTCCTTTTTTGGAATAGGATAATTGGTAACTGCTTCGAGCTTAGCGGGATCTGGTGATACTCCGTTTTTGGTTATAAGATGACCCAGATAGGCTATCTGCTTACTGAGAAAGTGACATTTCTCGGGTTGTAGCTTGAGATTATGTTCTCGAAGCCTGTCAAAAATATTCTGGAGTCTAGAGTTGTGTTCTATCAGATTGTACCCGTATATAATAATGTCGTCCATATAAACAAAGCATTCTATGCCTTGGAGACCGACTAAAATATTATTCATCAGCCTTTGAAAAGTGGCTGGAGCTCGCTTTAGACCAAATGGCATACGGTTATAGTGGTAATGACCATAAGGTGTACTAAATGCAGTTTTTTCCTTGTCGCTTTCACTCATGGGTATCTGGTGAAAGCCGTTGGCTAAGTCCAACGTGCTAAAATATTTGGCTTTTCCCAATTGATCTAAGATGTCCGTTATGTTTCGCAGTGGAAATGCATCTCCCACAGTTATATCGTTGAGACGTCTGAAATCAACGACTACTCTCCATCTTTTATTGCCATCGGCATCTGGTTTTTTAGGAACTAATAATAGAGGTGAGTTCCAAGGGCTTGAACTGGGACTAATGATTTCGTCTTCTAACATTTTATTAATTTGATTGTTAATTTCTTCACGCTGAGCTTCAGGTAATCTATATGGTTTGACGTTTACGATAGGTTTTCCAGGTAAGATAGGAATGTTATGTGTCGCTGCATCTGTGAATATCAGGGAGTCTCCTTCCAAGTAGAATATGTCGTTGTACTTACGGCATATATCTAAAATGGATCTGAACTCTTCAGCATTGCAGTGTGAAAGGTCTAGCTCGGATGCGAGTCTAGCAAGCCTTTCTTGGATAGGATCCCTTTGAGGATTTAGTTTTATAATATTAAATTTATTAATTTCATGTAGGTGTGGTCTTATGTCCGTTTTCCTAATATGAACATCAGTTTGATTGGAATTGAGGATAAGAATATTCGCTTGACCATTTTTGTCTGGTTTTATAAGCGTATTCCCAATAATCACTCCTGATTCCAATTCTTTGTGTTCGCAGAAAAAGGTACCTCTTTTATTCATGGCTATCCTAGCTATTACCTGTGTACGTGCTGGTATATTTATCTCGTCAGCATCGCACTTGCCTTTATTCGATTTCTTTGCTTTTTTATTTTGTACTTTGTCTTCTTTTGAGACATTTTTCGGATTTGGTCTGACGTGTTGGCTTGGGTCTTTCAAACCTCCACACCTTGCGTCAGATCTAACTGGAAATAGCTCGGAGCTTGGGTCTTTCAAACCTCCGTACTCACTGTTCGATACTATTCCAGGAATTGAATTTTGTATTTCTGTGTCGTCAGGGGACACGTTATTTATTTTAAGAGTTAGTGTTTTAGTTTCGTAGTTAATTTTGCAAAGAAACTTGTCTAAAAAATCATGACCTAATATTCCGTCATATTTTAATTGTAAATTACCATCGACCATATGTATAATATGCTTAAAAGTCATATTTTTAATGTAGAAATTGCATTCTGCAGTTCCTAGCGTACGCAGGGGGGTTCCTGCTAAAGAAGATAGCTCTATGCTTTTTGAAGTAGTGACGATAGTATTCCCAAGTGCCCTAGTAGCTTTTAATACCGATATTTCTGCTCCGGTATCTATCAAAAAGGTGCTAGTTTTAAACGCAGTAATAGAATTCTCGATCGTCACAACTAGCGATTGGCGATCGGCGATTAAGGAGAGAGAAAGTTCTCCTTCTAAATTTGAGGTTGCGGATGGACATCGGCGGTTATCATTAATTGATTTAGGCGAGATTGAGTTTCCGCTATCTCGTCTCGCCGCTGACTGTTTTTTGGAATTTCCCTTTTTGCATTAAATTGTGGCATATCAGGGTTACCTTTTGGATTCCTACTTTTAATTGCGGATCTAATATTACGAGAATATGTTGGAAGTGATGAGTTAGTAGGTTGGAATTGGAGAGCTCTATTTCCTTGTGGGTATTGGCCTTGCCTATCTATTTGTCGAAGATTTGGAGCTCTTATAGGTTGCTGCTGTTGAGGAATCCTATTGGATTGAAAATGTTGAGGGCTTCTTTGTGCGAAGCTAGTGGAAGGTTGAGCAAAAGATTGCTGTTGAAATAACCTTTTTCTACACTGACTAATGTGATGATTCGGTGTTTTACAATATGCGCATATAAGCCTGTTTTCCACTCTAATTCTAGATGTTAAACAAGAGTCAGCTGAATGACCCTTTTTGTGACATTTAGAGCAGGGTGAATTGTTTTCGTTGAAAGAACCATTTCTTTCAGATTGCTCTATGGCAAATTTTGTCGAATCTTTTAGGTCGGTGTAACTTTTAGCCTTGGTTAGCAGACGAACATGGTCATGTCTTAAACCATCTTCAAAAGCTCTGATAACCATCTTTTTATTTTCCTCAATTAGAAGATTTTTTAAAGTCTGTTCATTTGTCAGACTTGAAGTAGCGTCGTTGTAGATAGCTAATAGCTTTTGAGCTCGGAAAGCATATTCTTTAATGTCTTCCTTAGGCAGCTGTTTTAATGATAGAATTTCGTTCTGAATAGACATTCTAGAACGGGTTTCCATGAATTGTTCTTGGAGAGCAGATTGCAATTCTTTCCAAGAATTAATGTCATTATATTTGATGACATCGTATGCTTTGCCAATTAGTTTAGCCTTTATAATATGGAGGTATAGTGCTTTATCTGATTCGGCTGTACCTTGTTTTTGGAATAGGCTGCATATGTTTAAGAACCTGTGGAGATTCTCTGGATTCCCATCGAATTCTGGGATAAGACTCTTGGCATGATCAAGAGTTAAATGTACTGTAGTGTCATCAGGAATTGTTCGTTTTTGTTTAGGAGTACGTTTCTTCCTATGTGTAACGAGACCTGGTAAAAGGGTTGCGCGTACACCACGATGTTTTGAAGATCGAGTGTGAAAATATTTGCGCGAATTTCCCTCAATTTTTGGAGTTCAACGTAGTTTCCAGTGAGACAAAGAGAGAAAAAATTTGGAGAAGTTTTGCGAGTAGAAACGAACTTGTACACTTTAACACTCAAAAAAAAGATTTCACTTGATAAAACGTTTTCACTAAATTCGAAAGATTGATTTCGCCGTCAAGAGAAAATACAACAAAAAGAAAACTTTATAACCATCAAGAGAAAATACGACAATAAATAAAAAGGATTTGTTAAGAAAAAAAAAATATAGTTTGAATCTCATATAAATTTATAATATGTAGGTAATAATTTGTCTAATATATATAGATTTATAATTAGAATATGTGAATTTATCTAGACTTACTTAATTGTTATACTAATTTTGTTGTTGCTCTCCTCGTTGGAGGGCTCTTGACATCGCCCGATTTACTCGTTCTTCGGTGTATCCCGCGTTGAAAAATAGATGTCGGAAGAACGGCTCGCTTGCTGGTGTTAGTATCAGTTCCAGTTCGTCTATGTCGAAATGTGAGAGGATCAGTTGAAATCCCTGGACTATCCTCAAATTAACTACCTCGTCTGGCTCGACTTCAGGGGAATCTTCTTCTTCTAGGTGGAGGTTTATATATTCTATGGAGTCGCTCGCTCCAATCGGGGGAATTTCTCCTGGCCAGCACATTAAATGCTGCTCGAGATTTGTAGGTTGGTGTTTCGTAGGTCTTACAAACCTTTACAAAATCTGCACCGCTGCCACCAGTTTTTGTTGCACGCCACTTGGTGTACAACAATCTTTTTCAAATAATTTAACTCCTTTTAGTTTTTAATAACGTTTATCGTTTATTCGGTATAGTTTTCACAGAATAATTCGCATTAACAGACTTTAATACACTTGCAAACTATTTAGAATAAATACACTTAGTAAAACTTTTTGGAATTTGTACTTTGTAGAAAAACTTTTAAGATAAAAATAAAACTCTTCAAAATTAATTGATCACTGGGAAACACTGGAGGCCTTACCTTGGGTAGGGGGACTCTCCAGGTTGAACTTTAAAAAACTTCTCTCTCTTGGCTTCGCTTCAACAGCCTTTTTATTCAAAATCGAACCAATTCTTTAACCAATCAGAATTGGTCGATTATGCACTTTCCTATTTTGTGGGAATTGTCGGGTAGACAATTCCATATGTATGCACATGTTTCGATTTTTGTCCAAACGGAAAACGCTCAAATGACAAAAATCGAATAAACAATTGAAAATCACAATTCTGATTTTTGTTTAAACGGAAACGCTCAAATAACAAAAATCAGAAAAATAATTAAAAATTGGCTTTTCGTCTTGAACGGAAACGCTCGAATTTCAAAAATCGGTCAACAATTGGGATATCACAAAAACAATTAAGAATGACAAAAACAATCAGAGACAATTTTCAGGGTCACCAGTAGCATATGGAAAATGATAAACAAATTTTAGATTACATAAGAGCACTAGACCGACGGTCAGTACTCAGAAGGGATCGTATATCATGTTTTCGTTCTTATGAACGGTAGCTACTTCGCGGTGACGTGTTTATTTGATTGTCTAGCGGGTGCCCCGAGGAATGTTGAAATAAGACACCTGTTTCTGAGTATGTTAATGGGTTAAGGTTTTTGTATGTTGGAAATGATCTTGTCATGATATCATGAATAGTATGTTAGGTTTATTTTTAGGTTTTTGTGATATGTGGAAATGATATACATATGTAGATATTGCCTTTTGGCTATTGAATAATGCATTTGGATAATTAGAGAATGCAATTATTGGAATGTGCGTTATGAATGTGGAGGAGGTGATGTGGATTCATGACACAATGTTGTAAACGTTACTCCAAAGCAAATAATTAATATTATATGGCCAGCTATGATCCAAATAAATCACAAAAATACTTACAATATTATGATATCAACAATCAATATGGTTGGGCAATGTCGCAACCTCTACCTTACAACGGCTTCTAGTGGGTAGAAAACAAAAATAACTTTAAGGTTGAAGATGTGCCTAATGATTCACCTATTGGTTACATTTTAGAAGTGGATCTAGAATATCCACAAGAAATTCATGACACCCATAAAGATTTACCATTTTGCCCGGAACGCGATTATGCTTTTGGATCTAAGGAAATGAAACTTTTAGCTGCAGTTAAAAATAAAACAAAATATATTTTACATTACAGAAATTTAAAGCAAGTTCTCCAACATGGATTAATGTTAAAGAAAATTCATAAAATTCTTCAATTTAATTAATCCACATGGCTCAAGTCATACATTGATCTAAACACTAGCCTTAGAGCATCAGCAAAAATGATTTTGAGAAAAATCTCTTTAAACTTATGAATAATGCAGTCTTTTGTTAAAACTATAGAAAACGTTCGAAAATATAGTAATGTGAAATTGGTAACTAAATGGTCGGGCCGATATGGAGCTGAAGCCCTAATTTCTAGTCCAGAATTTAAAACCTCCACTATATTCAGTGAAAATTTAGTAGTAATAGAACTTAATAGATCTGAGATTTTTGCTAACAAACCACTTTATGTAGGTATGTGCAGTTTCGACTTGGCTAAAACTACTATATACAATTTTCATTATGATTATATGCTTCCTGAATTTGGATCTAACTGTACAGTTTTTTATACAGAAACAGTTTCCCTCTTTTATGAGGTATGACTTGTATCAAGTTATTAAACGTGACGGTCATACTCATTTTGATACTAGTGATTATTCGTCAGAAAACAATAGGAATAACCCACTGCTAAACAAAAAATTGTTGGGCCTCTTGAAAGATGAAAATAATGGTAGAATTATGACAGAAGTTGTTGGCTTAAGATCACAGATGTACGCGATCCGTGTAGAGGGTAAGGATAAAACAAAAAAAATCTAAAGGTATAAAAAGAAACATTGTTAAAAATGATATAACTTTTGATTATTATGTTGAATGTTTAAACAGTAATACTGAAAAATCAACGACACAATATTCATTCTCGGAAACATCAAGTTTTTTCCATTACTCAATCTAAAATGGCTCTCAGTCCCAACGATTTTAAAAGATATATAACGCTAAGTAATTATGAAACGTTACCGTGGGGACATTATAGTATAATGGAAACAGATTAATTAATAATAAAATATTATAATTATGCAAAATAAAAGAATTTTTATAATGTTTTAAAAACTAGTTTATTTTAAAAAATCCTTTATTATAAACACATTTTCAGTGCACATCGGCCTCGACGTATGATACAAGATGTCTTATTTGTTTCCAGAGTTATAAAGTTTGAACATCCGGCGTTTTTCAAATTTTATGCATATAAAGCTTTTCATGTTGGTAGTTGTTTAACGACTCAACTCAAATGAGGTATGTTCTTGGTACCTACTTTACTATAAACTTAGAAACGGTTAATGTAAATTAAAGAATCGTTACAAAGTGTTTAAATCGATGTTTTAATTTAAAATCCCAATATAATAAGCTCATTTACAAATCTGAAGTTTTGCAAAATATTTAAAAACTGTTCCGGGAATAAAGCCACCCACATGTATCTTGTTTTCAATTCAGGTAGATTAGTATTATCTCTAGAAGACAACAATAAATAGTCCTAAATGAAATAAAGTAAAGTAAAATAATCATTAAAAATTTAATCGATGCTGTGAAATTTATTACTTTACTGGGTATTGTTAGTAAAAACGTTCAACGATAAACCTCTTAACATGGTTGTTTTTATTTATCTTTTAATCTACAACGGAAGAGACGGAGTTTTTGATCTTCAGTTCATCTAAAATAAAAATTAGTATGACCTACATTTCATGTTTTTCAATTCATTTAACGCTCAGCCGCGCTTTCATGACGTCAGCACCTACAACTATGCTCTTCCACGTCTACGAAGAGCTTTTGGTATCATTTTGTACTGAAGAGGCCAATAAACTGCAGCCAAATCCATCGGAGAAGACTGCAGGAAGTACAGAGGCCGCTGTCCCTGAATAACGTGGACACGGACACTGCAGCTATTTCTGCAGCATTGGTAACTGCAATTCTGAGCAAATATCAAGGAATGCCTTTGAGCCTGGGACAACATCCTACGCTGAAAGATGTTGTTAGAAAGGCTTCGGATTCAGCGCCAAACACAAACTATGTTGTTATGAGGCCATCGTTTTCGTCAAAGAAGGCAAGCACCTCAAAGCAGCAGGCACAAGAACCAGCACTACCAGCAAAACCAGTTTTAAGCAAAACGAGTTAGTCATGGAAATTATAGGTAATGGCATCACTCTTCGTCCAGCCCCATTGGACGCAGGTAAGCCTCGGCCTAGGACTAGTGCGGGTCTGCAGGCTCTTTTCAACGGGAGGTGGCAGGATGAGAGGTACCGTATACAGCTCGAGCACATCAATAAATGTCCTCAGAGTTCATACCTAAAAGCACTCTTTCAGGTCATCTCTCGTGGGGAGCTATTCTCCATGGGAGTAATAGGTTGGGGAATGGGCGAGGTGTATACCACGACCCTCGAAAGTTCTACCAATCTTATGCTTGAGGGCATCGTGGTGGATAGCAGACACCTTGTACCGTTCCCACTCAGGGAAAAGCCCACGAAGGACGTGGTTTCACGGGTCCCTATGCGAGCCAGTAATGAACACCTCCTAAATTTCCTAGGGAGATTTGGGAAGGTTCATGGCAGCGTTCGTGCTATTCCAATTAAAATTTGGACGAGGGTCTCGGGCGGGGTATTTTCGGTACCAGCCTGGAAGCGTCTGTCACCCTAAATAAGGGGTGCACGCTTCCAAGAGGTTTCTACTTGAGAATATCTGGCTCAAGGCACTGGATTTATGTCAGCACCGAAGCGAAATGCCATGTTTGTCGTTTGGTAGGGCATTTTATTTTAATCTTTGTAACATTTTATAAACTAGTTAGCTAAATTTTAATAAAAATTTCATATATTAAGAAAAAAATATTTTTATCTGATTTTATCTATTTTATTGTGAATACTATCCCACCAGTTTTTATTTTAAAATAGTCTCAGCTTTTATTTCAAATTATTTCACGGTTTTAACGAGAAGCAGCCTCATCACATGTACCTTATGTCGCCTGTCGCACAGATGGGCACAACATGCTAATTATTTTCATTTTTTAATCAGCGTGATCGACATGTATAAAGAAAATTTCGATACGTGAAGAACAAGTTGGACTCAAAGAATGGTTTGATTAGCAACAAAATTTTGTTGATAGTATGACACCCAACATAAGTTATGACGAAACCCTCAAACTTCATCCATTGACCGGTTTTAGCTTTGTTTCAGACAGATTTATGGTTTCTATACCCTAGAGAATCTTCATAAAACGTGGGCAGTGGCGTTTTTTTTTAGTTTTTAAATTAATGCCATTTTTAATCTGCAAGATGCGAAAATAAAATATATATAGCCTACCTTTCGTGTTTTTCAGTTCAAATTCACCAAATCGTCAACCTGTTTTTACCGGCACGTGCTCTTTGTTTACATGCCGGCAATGTGATTCAGCTTTTTTTCACGTTTTTGCTACAAACTAGCTTTGTTTGCATTCACACCTTCCTACCATTCTACTCATATAATTAAATATCATTAATATCCCTTTCCTACATACGCTCGCAATACCAAAGCGGTCGCAATTTTGTGATATTATGGAAATTTAATTGGGTGAAGCGGCAGCGACGTGCTGTTCTTGCTATGTGCTAAATCAGGTTTAATAAAAACTCCAGCTACTTACTGAAGCAGCGAGAGTGAATAACGTTTTGTTTCGATAGCTTTTGCATATTGTGCAGTGTTATCAACCTTTTAAGACGAGTCATAAGCAAGCCTATTGGAAACGGCTGAGGGGGCTGGAGGACACTAACCTAACAACCCAACCCCTAGAGCTTTCATTACGTCATTACCCACAACTATGTTTGTCCACGTCTACGAGGAGCTTTTGATATCATTTTGTAAATTTAGATATACACAGGAAATTGCGCTAGAACCGGCATAGCTATACTACTAATTTGATATCGCCGCTTCGCACCGCCAAGTAAAGTAAACAATGGATTTTGCATCTAGGAGTGTGTATTGAAAAGTCATAAGTTTTATGAAAAATTGTTTTTTATTAACATTTATTCGCATCAATTTTACTATGTTTAAATTTGAAATTATAAACATTTTCTCTGTGATTCGTATCCACAATTGCCAACAATATACCTGAAGTTCTATTAATCCTATCTCGGAAGCGAAATCGATCCAGAGCATATGTCTCCCGTGGTCCTTTTCTGGGTTCGTAATCAATCATATAAACTCCTGCAGCAGCAGTTCTAAACTTGACCTTAATTATCACGACTAATTAAAAAAACCATTTTCACATTATTTCCTTTTTATTATTCAACGTTTATAATATATAATTGGAAACAGATTAATATCATTCTGAATAAATTCAATTTTATATGATCGCTACGGCGGAGCAGTACCTCCAACTTCTTTAGTTCATCCATTGCGTTTGGCATTATTATTATTTCCTCCTTGCTTCCTATTTGTTTCAACTCCGGAATGAAACTGATAGGGAAACTGATACAGCTCCTTAATTTATAGGCAATCTTCCAAAACGAGTTTAATCGTGTTGTAACCAATCCACGCAGCTGAATAAAATAAACAATGGGTCATCCTAGTGTAATTTGATATCAACCCCACTTTCTGTTTACAAACTTTAATGAGTCATGCACACCTGTGTAAACAAATTTAATGGAATGAGCCATCCTCTCGTAATTTGATAGCACTTCACTTCCTTTAAACTTATTCGCTGAATGAGTCATGCACATCTGTATAAACAAATTTAACCGAATGAGCCATCCTCACGTAATTTTACGTAACTTCACTTCCTGTAAACAAATTCGCTGAATGAGTCAGGCACACCTGTGTAAACAAATTTAATCGAATGAGCAATCCTCATGTAATTTGATACCACTTCACTTCCTGTAAACAAATTCGTATAAATTAAACAGAGAGGTGTTCCAATAAAAGCGCAAGCAAAACACTAGGAGCCATCATTCAGTTTCAGTAAGGCTCAGTGTTAGTGTCTGATATAAAAAAATTAAAAATGTCTTCGGTGTTAGTAAATAAAATGTTTTCAATAATTGAAAATTTTCGAAAAGATGTGATGGAGTGTTTAAAAAATTCGGTGAATAAAGAAGATATTGTTAAAAAGTGCAATAGAATCACGCATAAATTTCAAGTTAAATTTGGAGAGTGAAAAAGAATGCTAGGAAATGACATTTCGAGAGCTACATCGAGCAAATTAAAGCATTGAGAGCGCTAATGACAGATCCCCGTCGAAGTGCAGGAATTACTCGCGTAAGAAGAAGAAGTGATTTTGAAAAGTGGGAGGAAATAAAGACAGCGTTCGCAGACAGATTTCGACAAGGTGTTATTGCAAATATGAAACATATCGATCCGAAACTATTTATGAAAGACGCTCCAAATTATTAACGCATCGTATTAAAAACACCTTAAAATATTATTTTAATATTAAAGTTTCTGCAACGTTTTGCGGTGAATTTGTTAAAGAAACTGGTGACAATGAAATGATAAAAGACGATAAATATTTCCAAGCGAGAATTGCTCAAATTAGTGAAGATGGTAATTTAGAGGAGTGGTTTAAATCAAACATTTTGGATCCAATACACACTCAGCTGGAAGAGTTCCAGGAAAAAGACAGTGGCTGGGCACTGCACTCAATAATACATCTAACAGTACACATCAACAAGTTTGAGCAGCTTCGTGGATCTTCGTATATACCTCTACCAAAGGAAATTTCATCAAAGAAAGCTTGCATCAATGTACAAAATAATGATGAAGCATGCTTCGCATGGGCTGCAAAATCAGCGCTATATCCTGTAAATATTAACGCCAATAGGACCTCATCATACCCACATTATTCAACTGTACTTAATTTAACTGGAATGACATTTTCTCTGACACTTAAACAAATTACGCAATTTGAAGACCACGGCGATTTATCAATATACGTATTCACCCTAGGAAAAGAGCGTTTCTTCACCACAGTTCCAGTTAGACTTACGGAACACAGGATGGAGCGACATGTAAATCTCTTAATGCTACAAGATTACTATGACCAGGACGAAGATCATATGTTTGACGATGATGATGGCAGATATCATTTCTACTTGATTAAAGATCTTTCCCGCCTTGTATCGAAGCAAACTTCGAAAAATAATGCTAAAAGGCATATATGCGGCAGATGTTTGCTCTACTTTTACTCTGCTGAAAAATTAGCATCACACACTCCCGAATGCGAGAAGCAAAACGACTGCAGAATTATGTTTCCCTCAGAGGAAAAGAAATTGTTGGAATATAAGATTTATAACCATAAGAATTTCGACCCGTTTTGTGTGTATGCCGATCTTGAGTCAATATTGAAGCCGATTAAGGGAAACGATCAAAATACACAGCGAATCCAGGAGCATGAAATTCATAGCATAGGATACTATTTCCACTGTAAACATGATGCGAAGCTCTCATATTTCAGGTCATATCGAGGCAAGAATTGTCATCAATGGTTTGCATTAGAATTGGAAAAGATTGCATCCATAGCTGTACACGAAAAGCAGCCCCTGACTAAAGAGCAACGGTGTTCACATATGGAAAATACGTGCTGCCATATATGTGAAAAGCCGTTTGTAGCCGATGAGGAACGGGTTCGGGACCACTGCCATTTAACAGGAAAATATCGAGGACCACCGCATAATGTATGCAACCGCAACTATTAAGATTTCTCCATAGTTCCAGTCATTTTCCACAATTTATCTGGATATGATGCCCACTTAATTATTAATGATATAGCTACATCTTTCCCAGGAAAAGTTGATCTCTTAGCAATAAAGAAGGAAAGACATATCTCGTTCACCAAGCACATAGAAGGCAGCCACATAAAATTCAGATTCATCGATTCCTTCCGTTTTATGGCAGAATCTTTAGATAAGCTGTTGTCATTGTTGCCAATGGATAAATTAAACACTGCAAGATCAGTATGGCAGGTATTGGATGATGACACTATCAAACTTTTTACACGCAAAGGTGTCTTCCCATATGATTTTATTGATGACTGGGATAAATTGGATTTAAGAATGTGCCAGCGCAGGAGCAATTCTATAATAAAATGACTGACAGTGATATATCTTCTGAGGACTACAGCCGCGCAGAAAAGTGGGGAGGACATTTAAATTACAGTCACTTGGCGAATATTCCGATCTATACCTGAAAACTGATGTCCTTCTATTGGTCGACGTCTTTGAGAAATTTCGCGATGTGTGCATGAAGACGTACAATTTAGATCCAGCACATTATTACACCATGCCAGGCCTAACATGGGATGATATGCTAAAATACACTAATGTGAAACTAGAGCTAAGAACCGACGTAGATATACTGCTATTCATAAAGAGAGGCATTCGAGGTAGTTTCAGTCAATGCTCGAACAGATATAGTAAAGCAAATAATAATTATATGGATGATTTTAAGCCTGAGGAGAAAGAGAAATACTTGAATTGTCTTTATGTACGGGCCATGCCACAGCATTTACAAACCGGAGGATTCAAATGGCTTCATGTTCCCAATATTGACGTTTCCGAAATTTCTGCTGAATATCCAACTGGATACATATTCGAAGTCGACTTGGATTATCCTCAACATCTACATGATAAGCATAAGGACGTACCGTTTTGCTCTGAGCATACAACACCACCTGGAGCAAAATTAGTAAAGCTTTTGACAATATTACATCCTAAAACTAAATATGTTATAAACTACCGAAATTTGAAGCAATGCTTAACGCAAGGACTCATCTTAAAAAAAGTGCTCCGGGTACTTCAACTCAACCAATCAGCTTGGCTCAAAGCTTATATGGACTTAAATACTACCAAACGGATGCAGGCTACAAGCGATCATGAGAAGGATAGCCATAAGAAAATAAATAATGCAGCTTTTGGTAAGACCATGGAAAATGTTGGCAAATATAGCGATATAAAACTTTGCGTAAGGTGGGAAGGTCGCTGTGGTGCAAAAGCTCGGATTGCCGCACCCAAATTCCACAGTACAACGATATTTGATGAGAATTTAGTTGCTGTGGAATTAAGTCGACTCAAAATTTTATTCAATATGCCTCTCTATATTGGAATGGCAGTTATGGAAATTTCAAAGATATGCCGCTACGATTTCCACTACAGTTTTATGCAGCGTGAATTTGGAGATAAATGTAAAGTCATGTATACAGATACAGATTCTCTAATATATGAACTTGAAGAGAAAAATCATATGAGTTTATGGCTGAAAATATAAACAGATTTGATAAAAGTGATTACCCAGAAAATACTCAATTCCACTTACCGCTCATGAATAAAAAGTTTCCTGGACTAATGAAGGATGAGCTAAATGGGAAAATTATGAGTGAATTTTTAGGCTTGCGCTCGAAAATATATAGTCTACGTATACACGATGGTAAAACTGTAAAGAAAACAAAAGGAGTAAAGACTAATGTAGTCCAGAGGCATATCAATTTCGAAGACTACGTCGGATGTTTGAATAACAAGCGAATATTAACTGCTAATCAGAGCTCCATACGATCCCATAACCATAGCGTGTACACTGTCAGTCAAAAGAAGATCGCATTGAGTCCTTATGATAATAAGCGACATATTATGAGCGAAACGACGGATAATCTACCATTGGGGCATTACTCCATTTCATCAGGTCAACAAGTGGCAACCGCAGAAAGTATATAAGTCTAATGTAAACAATAAATTTAGTATAATTTTAGTTTTATTTATTAAAGTAATTTGCATTATAACAACATCTATAAAGCATTACAATAATTTTAAATTGCATTTTTTCAAGAAATTATAAAACATCTTTATAATTAATCCAAGAATTGTGTTTTGATGAAAATCCTAGCCATTTAAGGTAGGCTTTATCTCCACTCTTCTTTAAGATTTTCTCTACGAGATATAGGTTTGGGTGTTTAACTTTCAGCTGCTCCAATTCGTAGAAGCCTCCTGTGATTGGATTTCCTTGATAATCTTCCAACCGATATGTGATTGGTTTTGTGTTTTGAACTTTAATAATTTTAAAACTCTCAGCTTTCCAGTTTGGTGTATAGCCTTTCTCAAATATATGCTTGTATTTGCTGATGCGTACAGAATCTCCAAATTTATACGTTGCAGGAACAACAATTTTTATATGATTGTATACAGTTGAAAGCAGTTGTTTCTCATTAGAGGCGTTGATATCACGTGGTCCCATTTTTGTAGTTCAATGTATTCTCCAGTTCTATTTAGTGAGAAATTTCCTTACCATACCAATCCACTGATAAGATCCATTAAAGCTGAATTCCTTTCACCTCATGTCCTTCAGAGTTCAGTTAAATCGTTCCACTATTGATGCTTTGAGGAAGCTCTACGTAGATTACCCCACGGTTACACCTGCAAGTACAGCTTGCATGCAAGCCTCCCTTCCAACACGATTTTTAACTTGACAGCGGAAGGCAGTACGGTTGATGTCTTACCAGCTTGCATGCAAGTTCATTTAAAAAATGGCATTGAGACGTAAACTCTTGCGTATATTGGAAAATTATGGCAATAAAGGAAGCATCACAATGATAAAAACCCAAGAAAAAAGGAAAATGAAGGTGTTGGTAAATGATGTATTGCAAATAATCCCAGAAAATTTCATTTTCCCGGTATAAATTTATGAATTTCTCTCAAGCATTTCGTTTCCGCCATTTTGAACACTGTATAAATGTCAAATTACTATCTCCCAGCTGCCATGGTTTTTCAGCATGCAAGTTCGCTGAAAGCTGTACTGCCAGCATGGCAGTAGAGGTTACACGTGCAAGAAGTATGGCAGTGCAAGTTGCATGCAAGCTGTACTTGCAGGTGTAACCTCGGGGTTAATGATTAATTGCATGCTTCATCATTAGATTTTTAAAGTGGATGTTGTAGAATTCCTTTCCATCATCAGTCTGCAGGTTTTTAGTTATTCGTCCCTCGCTTAATATAGATTGCACGGCATCACTTACTTCTGCACCACTTTTTCTTTTAATTGGAATTGCCCATGCATATTTGGAAAAGGCATCAATTACTGTCAGCAGATAGCAGTAACCCTTGTTCACATACTTGTAGCGATCCATTTCAACCAAGTCTGCCTGCCACAAGTCATGCAGTCCTTTGAAGATCACACGACGCCGTTTAAAATTCCTTTTCGCTGGTTTATGCAGCTCATTTACCACTTGCCTCGTACTCATCGTAATTATAAATGAAACAAATTTCTCAAGAGTTTGTACTCATATACACCATCTTTTGGCGTCAAGTCTTTCTTATTTATTACTGAAGTAAACAGATAGTTTTCAATCTTCGCGATTTCGTCATTGATATATAGTGTTAACTTTGTCACCTCTATATTAAAATTTTTTTTTATTTCTTCCACACTTATTTTAATTTTAGTGTCAACGTAGTCTTTGGTTCACTAAGTCGTTTTGGAACGTAGTCTCCGTTTATCGTTAAATTAAATCCAATACCCCGCTCTCTTTTTCACCAGCTGGATCCTGAGCTCCTTGTTTACCAGCTGGTTCTTGAGTTCCCTGTTCACCGGCTGGCCCATGAGCTCCTGTTAGTCCACGTTCACCTGCTTTCCCAATATATCCCCCCTTAGAGAAACGTCCAAACTTGTCAACGCTTATCTGTAGATTGTGTAGAAATATGGTAATGGAGTAGTATTTAAACTATAATATCTGCTTCTCGCAATTCCTCCAGGATAGGTACAATTTCATTGTTGTGACTAGTGTTTCCAGCCTGCTTTGATGCCATGAGAAGGCGCAGTCTATCCACTAATTCATTTGGATCATCCCAGTAAATGTGATCAATGTTTTCTTTAGGCAGATGCATTAGTCCCATGCCTTTATGCTTTATAAGTTCAATAATTATAGCTTTATACTTAGCCGCTCTAGTACCTTTTATTTGTTCAACTTCAGCATAGTCACGTCTATATGCACTGGTATCTCTCAAAATAGATCCATAATTAGTTAAATCCTCTTTAGTATATAGACTTGTTACACGATCTTTCATTAATTGCATCTCACATAACCCCAAAGTTGTTTTATAGGTCTTCCCCTTGATAACAATATTTCATACATCATCAACATCAAACGTTGTATTACCGATTCTCCACGCGTTGTCGTCATAGTAAACTCCATATGTTGGATCAATTTTAGGACTACTAACAGTGAAAAGCTTTAAATAGTTTGAAACTATGTATCCAGACGTATCGGGTAAGGTGACAGCAGACCTTCCTATCAATGTTCTTGAATATTTGGGTGTTGCGAATTCTTCCTCAAATGTTAAAGAATAAACTCCATAATTTATAGGTGTGCTACTAGCCTCCATTTTCACATATTTTCGTTTTGGAGGGGTAAAAGGTTCCGAAATTTCGTTGTCTTCTTCATCTTCTTCTTTTGGCTCCAATTTGACTGGTGCACCGTTTTTGACTCTGGTAACAATCTCTTTTAAGGGTTTGGTGATTGGCTTAAAAGTTTCTTCAAGTTGAGCTTCTGAGTCAATCCTTCCCATCTTTAGAGCTTTAATTTTCCTTCGCACTGATGATTTCTTTTAATAGATTTTCATTCATCTTCGATATTAACTGAATAAAGGCTTTTCAAACAGCTCTTATAACAGCTTAACGGCTTTCCAAACAACTCTGATAACAGCCTAACAACTTTTAAAACACCTCTGATAACAGCTTAATAGCTCTGGTAACAGCTTAGTAGCTTTGATCTACTCCGCAGGTCCACAGGATTCGGTGTGCTTTCGGCTGAGTTACAGATTCGACTTATGAATATTTCGCATGTTTCATCCTTTTATAGTACAATGAAGGTTTCAAATCCTTTACGGTAGCGCCCCTTGTTTAAAGAGCTATCGTTATCAATCATCAAGAAACCATATTCATCCTTCCAACACTCAGCATAGGCTCTTCGAAATTTATCGAACTTCATGTCTGTATTCACATGATCATCATAGAATACAAGTCATCTTGCTGGAATAAGATTATTACATTAGCATTATTTCGTATTAATTGCTTTGGTGTATGCGTATATGTTTGACAGAGATAGGAGCTGTCTATATCTTCGCGGCGACCCATGCAAAAATAGGATCGCACATTATCTTGAAAAGCAAGGTGCTACATCTTCGAAAATACACACTGAATGTGATATGGCTTCTTCTGGAGGTAGAACGTCGCAGGTGTTTGAGAATGTATAATACCATAATCCTGATATGGGACTCATCAGTCGCTTCAAGTATTCATACTGTGGTTGATGTTAAGATTTTGAATATCCGTAAATATTTTCATACCTCAGACCATAGGGATGTTCCAGCAAACTTATCATAACATTAGTTTTTCCACAATTTGATGGTCCAACAATGATGCTCCTTATACTATTAGGCAACAGGGGGCCATGCTTCTTGTTCACCTTCATAACAGCTACATCAGCATTTCGAACAGGTAAAGCCTGTTGTTGTTTAATGAACCGAATATTGAAGATTAACGGGATTCCTATGAATACACCTGTTTATATTACATTTCAACAGTCTCATCGGAACCTTATAAGATGCCGGATCACAAATCGAAATGCTCCAGAAAATCTTTGAAAGGGGGCAGAGGACTATTAAAGTCAATCATCAACAAATTACCTGTAGAATTACATATACCGGGATATCAGTACTGTGGACCAGGAACAAAGTTACAACAAAGATTGGCGAGAGGAGATCCAGGCATTAATCCACTGGACGCAGCCTACAAGGAACTTGAGATATCATACTCGCATCATAAAGATAAAAGTGATCGACATATAGCTGATAAAATATTAGCTGAAAAAACCTGGCAGCGTGCAAAATCTATGGATGCAAATTTGAGTGAACGTACCAACGCTTGGCTTATAACAAAGGCAATGAAGGCTAAAATTAAGCTCGGTATGGGTCTTAAGTCTAAAAATAAGCGCCAACCCACATTCCGAGAAGCTCGTAAAATTTTAAAAGTCAAAAAACCAAAAGACTTGATGGAAGCTACAAAAATAGCTCGTAGTGCAGCTAAAAATATTGTGAAAAGAAAGAAGAAATCAATTAAAACGCCACTAGTGATACCTGTACCAAAGGTTGGCGGGGCAATTCCGTTCCTCATCCCGTTGTTTGCTAGGCTTTCAGCAAATGATACCAGTGCGGCAAAGGCAAAATTGGAAGAAAGCAAACGTCATAACCAAGCAATGGAAACTATAGCGGTTGGTAAAGATGGAAACGGGCTGTTACTGAAGCCGTACAGAAAAGGACTTGGACTCTATCTACAACCTCAACCAAAAAACTGTTAAAGACGCTACCCAAAAGACCGCTAAACGAGTTGGATCTTCACAAGTATACCACACACTTGCCACACTTCAGAGGACTATTTATGAGTGATAATCTACCTAGAAAACCATGGGAGCAAGAAAGAGGAATTGTTAACTTTGACATCTCAACTGGGTCAGGTACACTAGCTTTGGTAATCTCGAACCACCAAGGGAGCTCATAAACTACTTGGGTAGTAATATTACTTACAACTACAGTTCTTATCAGAACTATGATGCTGTAATTTGCGGTCACTTATGTTTAGAGTTTTTAGATAATTGTTATAGCCATTAATGTTATTATCTATAAACAAATGTATATATATTGAAATTATGACAGTTCATTATCAAACACCATTAACACTTACTCTCACGGGAAATTCATCTCTACTCACTGCTAAGTACTTTCCTCCGCTGGAACTAGCAACGGATTATGTTTGTGGATTAATTGATTTTCAAACATACAACTGTATACCAAATATTGATGTGAGCTATAATCTGGTTCATGTAGGGAATGAGGTTGTTAAGATACCTGTTGGATCCTATGAGATTGATGATATAACAAAATATGTACAAGGATACTTGGATGAAGAAAGGAAAAGGATAAAGTTTACGATAAAGGCTAACAATAATACATTTAAGAGTAAAGTTAAGATAACTGAAGAAATACATTTTGAAAAACAGAGATCCATAGCTCCTCTGCTTGGATTCAGTAAAAGAAACTTATCTGATAATATAGTGCATACTTCAGAGTTGCCAATCAACATCATTAAAGTAAATACTATACGCATCGAATGTAATATTATATCAGGATCATTCTTCAACAACACACACAATTACACACTCTACACGAGTTTTCACCGAACGTGGGGCCTGGGTTTAAAATCATGGAGGTACCCAAAAATGTAATCTATTTGCCTGTGAACAACCAACGTATAAGTTCTGTAACATTGAAGCTCCTTGTCCAAGACGGTGACTTAATCAACTTCAGAGGGGAGACTATAACCATCAGGTTATATTTGAAGCCCAAGCATGTTGATATACAATAATGATAAACACAAGTTCAGAACAGACAAGATCATTAGTCAGCAGACAACCTTGAAGCGGTCAAGACCCAAATTAACACCTGCAAATATAGCATATTTACAATCGATAGGCTTAACGCTAAAACAATGAATAAAGGAATATTAGATATTGCACCAGACGCTTGCTTTGATAACAGTGTTACTAAATTTGAATATCAATCCTATTCACCATTTCTAACATCATTTAAAAACAGCGATGAAATCCGTATCTCTGTAAAACATCAGGACGTGAATATTCTAACCCGCAGGAGTTTTATTTACATTCAGGGGTTACTAACAAAGCTTGATGGAACCGTTTCAGCAACCGCAAAATTAGCTAACAACGCTCTACCATTTGTTTTTGAGGAAATACGCTATGAATTGAATGCAGTGGAAATCGACCGTACCAGAAATCTTTGGATTGCAACAACATTAAAAAATACGTATCGCTAAATGCAAATATAAGCAGGATACTACTCAACGGCAGTTGGTCACCAGATTCATCCATTATACCAATCAATGGGCTGTTAAACTATTGTGTACCTATGAAATATTTATTGGGATTCGCTGAGGATTACAAGAAAATGTTTATAAATTCCAAACATGAACTCATATTAATCCGGAGCAAGACAGATGATAATACCATTATATCACCCACAGATGTGGTCAAAATTGAAATTACCAAACTTCAATTGAGCATGCCACATGTTACAGTATCCGATGATGAAAAGCTGCAACTATTTAAAATTATCGGGAGAGGTCGCCCAATACAAATACCATACCGCTGGGACATATATGAGTATCCAGTACTGCCAGAATCCCCGCATCAAACCTGGTCAGTTAAGACTTCCACTCAACTGTTCATAGTTATGATTCATAGCGAGTAGACGTGCTAGTGTGTCGCTCCATACAATTACCGCGCTCATATATTTTAAGCACAGTTGATTCCAGTGAAGTGTTTTAGTTTAATATTTTGTACTATTCTCGATTTTTGCTTTGCTCATCTGATATTACAGTTAGAGGCATACCAGTAACATCTGGGGAATATATACAGTCAGTGAGTGCAAAAATTGCTACCGTAATTAAACATCAGCTGTCACCATTTGCTGAGGCCTTTGGACTCCAACCTAATCGTCATAATACTGCCTGCTTGCCCACCCATTGTTTTACGTCTATCTTGTCCACTGGAACGTAAAAATTTCTTAAAATTGCTGAAAACACATGGTAATATACAGCTAGCAGATATTCAAGCGGGTTTTTCTTCTAATTATCCCATTCGAATTCACGAGAGTTTGACACCGAAAAATAACAAAATTTTTAAAAGGCGTTGCAGTTAAGAAGAATGAATAAAATTTATTCTGTATTTACAAGAGATGGCCTAGTGTTTATGATTCGTGCTGAATCGGATAAAGCGTACTGAACTTACCCACCTAGAGTGATATGGAGCACACATGTATATTGTGTAATTTTTTTCTATTTTTTTTTGGACATATTAAGTATACATTTGATCTTGAAATTCTTAGTATTTAGTAATTTTCTTATTCTTTCATACATTTTTTTATCATAGCTTTAGTATCTCATTTTTGAATTCTGGAATTTATTTAATATTTTTTTTTTTAGTTTTGTATACAATCAGGATGTCCATTAATATTTCTATTGATGTAATTTTTAGTTTTGCTGAGTTACTCTACTGTGGCCTACATATGCTCTGCGGTGGGTGATACCCTGTCTCGTTGGAACAAAATGCGCGCTGTTCTTAATATCTTCTCCAAACAATCTGAGGGCTTCAAAATTTGCGCATTTAATGCGCGCAGTTTAAATAATAAAATTGATCTTCTTAATAACATTTTTGATACTAATATAATAGAATTTTATGCGAAATTTTTTAGGAAAATCTCCGATCTTGGTAGAATTAAAATATAAAAGAGTTGTTTAGGACATCTTTTATTAATATTCTTTTAAAAAATTATGCTCTCCCAACGTTTCGACTCTCAGTTTTTGAGTCCTCTTCATGGGGCTGTAGAACAATATAAACATATGTAGACCACTTTTTGAGAATATAAACAAAATTACCTTAAGGTTATAATAAATTAGATTACAAAATAACAGATGATTTAAAACAACAAAAACATGTGAAGTTACATTAAAAAATAAAATGTTTACAGGACAAAACTTAACTATGTGTAAAAAATTTTTTTTTTTAACAAATAACTGACTAGATAGTGACATTACGTGCTTAAGCTATTGACTAGAGTAGGAGATGATCTTGTTTCGTGGGTGCATTCATCGATGTCGGTGTTTAGTTGGTGATTACTGTGCATGTGTGTCGTTATGATGTTATGACCAATGAGTATGTGTGGTGTTAATATGGGTATGTTGCGTGTTTATATACTTTAATATTTGGTAATATTCTTTGTGGATGACTTCTGAGTCTAGTCTTATGTTGACCAGGTTGTGTTGGTTTGTGTATATGTGGCAGGCTTCCTTAATTTCTCTTCTCATTCTGTTATTTTCATTGGCAATGATCGTGGCATCATCAAACTTAAAAACATGACCTATTTCAAGGGAATGCGTTGCCAATGCTGAGTGCGGGGTCTTTTTCTCTATATATTTTGTATGTTGCGATAGGCGGGTTTTTAATTTTTTAGATGTTTGGCCAATATATGCTGCTGGACAGTTGTCACAATTAACTTTGTAAACTACTTTGCTTTTTTCAGGAGTTTTTATTTTATCTTTTGTTCTGGTGTAAATGTTGTTGAGTCTGTGGATGGGTTTGAATGTTATATTTAATTTGTTGTCTGCTTTATGAACGTGTCGTCTTATTTCATAGGCTATTGGATATATGTGAGGAATTGAGGTGAATATTTTATTATGGGTATTTTCAAGATCTACATTGGTTGTTTGTGTATTGTTGCTGGTGGAAGCCATAGATTTATTTTTTCTTATTGCGCTTTTTATAACCCTGTTTACTACATGCGATGGGTAGTTATTTTTAAAGAGGATTGTTTTAATTATGTGTTTGTTTTTTGGATGGAATCTTTTGTTGCTTAAACTTATAACTCTATATGCAAAAACCTTAGCTGTGTTGGTTTTCATTGATGTTGGATGATTAGAAAGGTAATTAATCATGCGATTGGAACTGCAAGGTTTGCAGTACCAGTCGGTGATAATATTTTGATCTTCAGTCCGAATGAGGAGCATATCGAGAAATGGTAAGGTGTTGTTATTTTCCGCCTCGAGCGTAAATTGGAGTTTGGCGTTGATGCTGTTAAAGGCATATAATAAGTCATTAATATGTTCTCGTGATATTGCACAGATGATACCATCCACGTATTTTTTAATGAAGGAAGGCACCTCATTGAAAACCATACACCGATTAATAAGAATCTGTTCAAAGATATCATTGATTTCTGTGTCGCTATTTCTCTTACGACAATAAGACATACAAACAGAAATTCGGTTTGGCCATGGGAAACCCTTTGTCTGGAATTCTCGCAGATTACACACTTGACCACATAATTGACGAAGCGTTAAAGGATACCACACACAAACATATATATCATATGCCAATACTAGCAATCCGTCCCAATTGGATTATTTCGCTGTAACTAATAGCGATTAGGTGTTGTTCCAGTTGACTCCAGTGAGTAACTTTGATCATGATTTCTTATATTTGTCATACCAGCTGGCTTTAGATCCTTCTTTATGTGCTGACTCATTTTATTATCGTGATTATAATAAAATTAATTCTGACATGCTCCATGCTGACTGCTCCGCAATGCCGTGGTCCGATGTACTCATACTGGATTCAGTTGATGAAAAGATCGATTTTTTTAACAACTTAATTTTACAACTCTACTATCGACATGTTCCTTTCATTAAGAAGAAAATCTTTTCCCAACGCTGTCCATGGATAACACAAGAAATTCACACTCTTCTTGCTGAAACAGATTTCCTTTTGCATCGCTATAAAATCTCACGGGACCCTGCAGCTCATCATCGATATAAAAGTGTCCGAAATCTTGTCACACTAAAACTCAGGCAAGCCAAAAAATCATATTTTGCCTCCAAATTGAATCCTAGTCTACCTCCAAAAAATCTGTGGCGAAATTAACGCTTTATGGGGGTGGCAGGTAAGGATGCAAATATATGCTCGATCAAAAATTCCGACCAATATTTTTGGCGATAGTGCATGTACGCGTAATGCCAGACCGTTTTTTTTTTTTTACCAAATGTTTTTGACGGTATTGACCAATGTACAATTTCTTCGTTCTCATTTGATGCACCTGGTAGTAGCTCCATCAAACCATCTTCAGATGTCGTAGAATTACATTCCATCAGTTTTATTATTGGAATCGCCAATATTTTCTCTGTTGTTTGCTTCAAAATCTGGCTGGTAATCGTCCTCACTGTCGGAAGCAAAGTTACCAAATCCGTCACTGGTTTCGGACTCCTCCAACAAGCTGTCTATACTCTTTTTGTTCAAACAAATTCTTAGCCATTTTTCCCGGTAATAACATTTTATTACTACATTGATACAGTACTGTTGGTACATATGTGTACCACTATTGAGTAATGACGGTACAAGTATGTACCATGAACTAAAATAACTGATAAATGCAATTGAAAATAAGAAAAACTTCCTTACCTTACAAAATATTAATAATACGCATAAATTATTACTAGTATAATCTTTGATTTATTTCTTATACGCATTTTAAAGTCACTTTTATGAAATTATCGCTTTTTTCGTCCGATACTCTGCACACACAAATCGAAACTGTTGTAAAAATTTACTTCACGTGTCGAAGGAGAATACATATTTACATTAGAATAATTAAGAGTACGAAATGGTGCAATTCAGAACCAATTTGAGTGCGAATTTAACTTTCCGGAACGTTAAAAATTTTAACGGTACATATTTGTACCAGTCGGATCGAAAGGGTTAAAGCAATCTGATCCTCTTTAACTGACAAGCCGATAATACCTTTGGCTTCGTCATCCTTTTCACCCTTGGTTCTGGTTTTTCTGCTTATATTACCGTTTTCCATTGATTTCTGCTCCGTAATAATAGCTCAACCTTAAATTTCCAGTTTGTAAAATGTGTGCTATTTAATTTTGTCATCAGCAAATTTTTGATGTCGGCCATTTTGAAAACTACATCGTTGTCACTTTCTTTATATTGCGTCTAAATTACTTTTAGCAAACCTGAAACTCTTTATTCTGTCTCACTGGCCCCATAACCTGGTGGAAATATGAACTTCAACTTTACCACGATTGCTGGAAACTATACGAGATTATAAAAAGGATAAGATAAATCTTTATGGTGAATAATGATGATATTCATCCAGAGTTTAACTTAGACTAAATTACACAAATATATGTACATACATTGAGTTGGGATCAGATCTCAGCTATCTTAATCTTCTGAACCCCACCACTACAATGTTCATTCACTACACATATTGAACAAAATTGTCGTCGCCTTCACTGAAGTGTTTCTTCGCTTTTATTTGAATTTAAAATTGTCTTGGCTAGAATTAGCCTGTTAATGAATTAGATTGTAACAAAAGAGTTCCTTCGACTTTATCCAAGTGGTTCATTTACGCGAATAAGGAAAAAATATTATTATAGTAATAAAAATTCTTTTGTGAATAAGACCAAAGTGTTTTAGCTTTTTTTTTCACTACTTAACCTTACAACTAAACGGCAGTAAACTTCCCCCTATTGGGAATCAGTTTCGTCTCCTCGAAATGGGCGCGGGCGGCAACTCAACATTCTGCTGGCAGCGGTTCCTTTAAAACAGTGAAAGTAACTCAAAATTTGGTAGCAGCGGTTCCTTTAAACCAGTGAAAGTAATTCAACATTCTGGTGGCAGCAGTTCCTTTAAAACAGTAAAAGTAATTCAACATTCTGGTGGCAGAGCTTCCTTTAAAACGGTGAAAGTAATTCAAAGTGTTGGTGTCAGCGGTTCCTTTAAAACAGTAAAAGTAATTCAACATGCTGATGGCAGCAATCCCTTTAAAAGGAAACCATTTATTCAGAGAAAGTAATTCAACATTCTGGTGGTAGCGGTTCCTTTAAGACAGTAAAAGTAACATTCTGTTGGCAGCAGTTCATTTAAAAGGAAATCATTTAACCAGTGAAAGTAATTCAACATTCTGGTCGCAGCGGTTCCTTTAAAAGGAAATCATTTAACCAGTAAACGTATAACTCTTAAATTACCTTTAGATATCTGCTCTCTACGAGAATTAAGGTTTGTTATCGATACTGGAGCGGAGATTAGTCTACTAAAATCACACAAATTGTTACCTGGTACTTCGTAAAAGATGCAATTTTCAATATTAATACCTTATTCACTAAGTCAGTCCCAACAAAAGGGCGAGTATTTGGAAAAATAACACCAACTTCTGAAAAAAGAAATCATATAAAAGAGCAACAATTTCAATTATTAGGAAACGGTTCGACACTAATCTGCGATGGCTTATTGGGTCACGATTTCTTATCGAGATATAATGTCACTATAAACATTAAATAAAATATCATCGTATTCAAAATACATGAAAACCATTCTTCATATCCAGAAGGAACTTATCGTTTCAATTACCCAAAAGTGTACCTACGAAAAGAGGGTAACAATTTAAATTATAAAGAAAATACGCTCCAATAGGAAGGAGGAAAAACACAGTTACATAAACAATTTCCTTTCCTCTTTAATTAAAATCCCGCCAAGATCGGAATCAATCATTTATATACCTACAAATACTGGTAAAACATACGTCTGCATAATAAAAAACAGCTAAAACCTGGAGTTATATTTGGAAACGCATTAGTTCAATCAAAGAACGGAGTAGCACAGGTCCTCCTACTTAATACAAACGAGGAGGATGAGTACATAAATCCCAGCAATCTCGAATCTAACTTCGTAGAATTAGAAAATTAAGACATAGTCCCTACAAACTATGACCAGGATCCTATAAAAAAAGAATAAGAAAACTGGAATCACTAATTAAGCTCGAGCCTTGTAATCAGGAGAAAGCCTACAGTGTCCGTGAAATATGTAGGGAATTTCATTACCACTTTTAACTAGAAGGAGATTTCTAAACATACACGGATGCGGCAACTCATAAAATACGAACCCTACAGGATAAACCACCAGTCTACATAAAACCATATAGGCTGCCAAAAACACAGATGGCTTAAATAAGCCGTCAAATCCAAACTGTGTTGGAGTCGGATATTATGGAGCCATCGAACAGTCCACGGAACTCGCCACTGCTTTTGGTTCCAAAAAAACCGGACGCGCACGGAAAGAAAAGATGGAGAGTGGTCATAGACTTTCGTCGATTAAATGATACCACGATTGGCGACGCATACCCGTTGCCAAAAATTACCGATATTTTAGGCCATAATGATAAACTCAAAGTTATATTAGCACGACTAAAATCCTTTAATTTAAAATTACAACCGGAAAACTGCTTTTTCCTCCAAAAACAAATAATATACCTGGGACATGTCATAACTGAAAATGGCGTAAAACAGCTAAAATCAATGCTATCCAGTCTTACCCACAACCAAAAAAAGACAAAGAATAAGAACCTTCTTCCGCTTCGTCGGATATTACCAACGCTTCATCCCAAATTCCTCTAAACTCGCAAAACCCTTATCAAACCTATTAAAAAAAGGAGTTCCATTTAAATTTGACGCCATTTGCGACGAATGATTTTGACTACTAAAAGAGAAGCTTATAACGACGCCAATTCTTGCATATCCCGAGTTTACATAAGAGTTCATCTTAACTTCTGACGCAAGTGACATTGCAGTTGGAGCAGTCCTTTCACAAAAAGACTAAACTGGCGAGCATCCTTTCCAATACGCAAGTCGTGTTTTAAGTAATGCTGAACAACGATATTCAACTATCGAAAAGAATTACTAGCGATAGTCTATGTGGTTGACCAATTTCGTCGTTACATATATGGGAGAAACTTTATAATATTCACGGATCACCAACCACTAATGTGGCTAATGAATCTTAAAGACCATTTCTCTAGGCTAATGCGCTGGAGAATTCGTCTTGAATAACATAACTACAAAATAATTCATAAATCAGGGAAACTAAATACCAATGCAGATGCACTAAGCACAATAATTCCATACCAGGTAGGAGACACAATACAAAACCAAACTTCAGTAAATCTGATTACAAGAAACCAAGCAAAGCTCAAGCAGAACAAGAGAAACCATACACTAGTTTATCAGCCCAAGTCATACCAATTGCATCAGTGCAAAATTCAGCACACGACTCTATAATAATTATAGAAAAAAATAGATCACTATTACAAGAAAAAAATAGTAAACACAAATTTTTCATATTACCTATGATTGATTCCGAATTGGAACAAATTTTGGACAACAAACTCCAATTCAGATCAAAACAAATTAACATAGCCAACAAAAACGTATTTGATTATACTTGCACAAACGTTTGGATCTCAAAAATCAATATACCTTTCAGATCAGAGAGAGACATCAAAGAATTAAGGAACCTCTTAACGGAAATTAAAGCAAAAGTCGTAGCCAATAATATACACCAAAGTCATATTTCTTTCTTACATCCTGATAATCAAGGATTATTAACAACGAAAGAAAGTCTAAATGAGATCTTCAAACTTGATAAGGTGAACATAAAAATTTATCGAGAATCTATAAAATACTTAACAAACAGAAATGAAATTAAACAAATACCAGAGGATTTTCATACCTACCAACTGGAGGTCATCAAGGAGTCTCCAGAACAATAAAAAGAATAAAAACTCACTTTTTCTGGCCCAAAATGACTTCAAATATTGCAGAATACATAAAAAAAAATGCCAATGATTCCAAACGAATAAGGCAAACAAACAAACAAAAATTCCAAAGAGAATTCCCAAACTAACCATAAAGCCGTTCGAAGAAATTTATCTTGACATAGTTGGACCCCTTCCAACCTCATCCAATAACAATAAATACATATATACATTTCAGGATGATTTAACGAAACATTCTGAAGCAATCCCTGTACAAAACACAGAATCAAGGACATTAGCAGAAGCCTTCGTAACAAATATTGTCTGCCGTCACGGGACTCCCCAAAGTATACTAACTGATCAGGGTGAAAACCTTATTGGTAATATGTTCACGGAAATTTCCAAACTTTTGAAAATTAAACAATTGAAAACAACCCCTTATCATCCACAAACAAATGGTGTACTCAAAAGAAGTCACCGTACTCTCTCAGAGAATACCTACGATCATATGTAGATAAAGATCCTAGAACATGGGACACTTGGATACCATATCCTATATTCATGTATAATACAACCACACATTCCAGTAAAAATTTCAGCCAACATGAATTATTATACGGATTTTTGGCAGAAATACCAAATAATGGAAATGTTATAGTTACGACAACTACGCCAACGAGCTAAAAGCGAAATTACAACACAGTTTCAAAATAGCGAGAGATTTCGCTATGAAAGGCAAGGTTAAATTAAAAGCATACTATGATAAAAATACAAAACAAACTACGTTTCGGCAAGGAAATAAAGTTCTCCTCTTCCTCTGGACTGGTCCATATATAATCTGAAATATTAACTCCCCTGATAATTCTACAATCAAGATAGGAAACAAGGAAAGACGAGTTAACAACAACGACATAAAGCACTTCACTGCATAACACGAACTAAATAATTTCAACCAACAAATACCAAGCCATACCTAGACAAAAACATTTCTTATTATATTACTGACATTTACTACAATTTCAAACAAATAAAACTTCAACCCGACATTAACCATAATACTGACACAAATACCTTTTCCGCTACTAATGCTCGTTACAACTTCTGTAATTCTAATACCAGTCACTGGAACATATATACCGAAAGGAATCAACTTAACCATACTAGACAACAACCCGGGCATCTACTTCGAGGTAGTAGGAAAGACAAGGAAAAAATGTAGCATAATTACCTATTACAACTTATCAAGTTTCAAAACAGAGCCCAACAATTTAGATCAAATAGCGACTGACATAAATCACTATGTTTACAATTCCATGCAACACATATGCAATGGGACAGCCTTGCAACTTCAAATACTGTTAGCGAAAGTCAAAGCAAGAAATATTCTCTTAGAACCCAAAAGTAGAACCAAAAGGGGTATCATAAATATTATTGGAACGATTTCAATAACCTTGTTTGGCACGTTAGTTGAGGACGATGCCAAATTTTACGATGATCAAATAAATAAACTGTCCGCAAACCAAGACTACCAACTCCAACTAATGAAAAACCAAGCTTTAATACTAGAAACAACAGCCACTTTATTTAATAAATCCTTTATCACTATTGATCAAGAAATTTTTATCCTGAATAGGAAATAAATGAACTTAAAAAGGGTCTTTCAAAAATAGATACCCTTTTATACAACCATGAGTTAGCATTAGAATTGGAATCACTAACGTCCTTGGCAATTCTAATGCTAATAAGATATGAAAACATCCAAATGACTATTTTAGACTTCATCACTGATACTCAGCATGGCCAATTTCACCCGATGATCGCCTCACCTAGTCAAATCGAAACCATGTTTACGCAAATAAGAAAAGAACTACCACCATCATGCATTTTACCTTTAGAAAGCGAAGGCAACCCGATTGTTCAAACATACCACTTAAGGAAATTCTCCGCAGCTTCAACAAACGATAAAATAATCTTCAAACTAACCTTGCCCGTACCTTTCAAACAACAATACCAACTATTTCAAGTGCATCTTTCGCAACATTATACAACCATGCATTTGTATATATCAAACCAAACACTCTTACCAAATCGTCAGTTATAATAGTGTTCACTTTTTCTGTAAAATAATACACCCTATACTTAATGCTAATTCAAAACACCAAATATGTGAAATTAAGCTTTTAAAACAAGAACCAATCAATTCAGAGTGCCACGTTCACGACTCCGACCAACCATCGTATTGGATTCAATTATCCTCTCCTAACACATGGCTGTACACAGTTAAAGCACATTCAATAATAGATGTTATCTGTGATGACACGGTAACATCATACACATTATACAATTCCGGTAGCGTAATATTGAATCGTGACTGCTATATAAGAACTAAAGAGTTCATACTCCACGGTCAAACTAATCACTCCGAAACATTTAATAATCACTTTATTCCAAACATAAACTTACATAAAATTATGAAAAATTTCCCAGCATTAGATAAACAAGTTGACCAAGACCACCCCGTGGTGGTGAAATCATTTGACAATTCCGAATTGGAACGCCTTTAAACAGGAATTAATTTCCAAAAAATAAAGAATCTGAAAAAAAAAACCTTAGTAATCACCACATACATCATTACTCTCTCACATATGCAGCGATCGCACTTCTTCTCCTGCTTGCAACATATATTAGGTATCGTTCATAGTAACATATTAACAGACGAGGAAATTATGGAAATAACATTGACTTCCAAAAACTGCAAAATATTAAATTAGATACCGCAATAGATAACCAAGATATTATAATAGTTCTGATTAGAATGCCAAGAGAAATCGTTTCCTTACAGAAAATATTAATAACGTCAATAACTGATGACAAATGTTATGGTCGTAGCGTATTGCATATAGCAATATGCTACACGAGAGACTGCAGCGTGTATGCCGGCGGCTGTCAATCAGAATATTCGAATGCACCCAGACCGAGAGAAGTGCGTTTCCTCGAGCTCGGGGTGACATGCTGATGAGAAAAGGAAAAGAAGAATAAGACAATCTTCTCTGTCATTTGTGATCCATCGAGCAGCTACATCAGTGAATGAACCAAAATTAAATTTCCGCAATCATCTTGTGTAGTGCGACTGTAATAAACTCAAACTTAATTTGAGTCTAAAGAATTAAAACACTCTGCGTTTTAGATCAAAACTGTCTTTATTCATTTTATCATATGACTTAAATACTAAATTATTGCTAACATAACATATATTTACAAATATTGGAAATTTACTCATGCTACATACTAATTTAATGCTAACGCGGCAAATTTGTACATTATTATTGACCCGAGGTTAATAACTTCTACAAAATGCACAGCTTGCATTTGTTGCCTGCTGGAAAATATGTGCCGATTTGGTGCTTTGGTTGCGTAGATGTTTTTTATGTTAACAAAATTATTTTGTTGTGACAATTTATTTTTTTGTATGACGAAATCATTTCACTATGAAATGAAAAAGATGTTCAGTTCTGAACATGTTGGGGGCCGCCAGATGCTAAGACTCTGTCAAAACGTTGCTGAATTGAACTGTTTGGGGATGGTTGTTTCGCAAGGTCATTGGTACTTCCTTGAGATTTAAGACAAGATCGCAGAACAGTTCTCTTGATACACGTTGAGTACTTATAACAGAGTATCGCCAGGATTATCAGAATCATCGTACATGTTGCGCCAGTTGAGTGCAAAACTATAGTCTTCTTGAGGATGTCTGATGATACTTCTGGGTTCACACTATAGCTGAGTATCTGTTCGTAGGGTTGTATTAGAGTTTCGCTTTGAAGTATTGAAGGTGGTTTGGCAAAATCCAGGTTGATTGATTTGGGAAGAAATTCCTTCATGTTGCTGGTGATGATGTTCCTGGTTTTGTCCAGAGTTGGTTTGAGTGTCACTTCCTTGGTTTTTATGTAGCAGTCGTTATTGATATGGATGATGCCGGTAAGGTTTAACAATAACTCTCGCCTTGAGCCCTTACAGATTATTGCAGCAACCCTAGCCTTGTTAGTCATGTACAGCCAGGTGTTCTTCATGATTAGAGCCTTCCATAAAGTTCCGTTTAAAGTTATAGGACGGAGGTCGCACACTGTCTTTGGATGACGATCGTAAATTTCATCTAGCACACAGGAGGGACTTTCTTCAATGCTGTGCACTATTGTTGGAGTGCAGAGATAAACGCTGTTTTGTGTGCTTGAACAAGCCTTTAGTTCTTGTTTCTCCAAGGTGAAATATGTCTGTTGATCAAAGTTGACAGCGAATGTAGTTGTATCAATGTCAGCTAAGGCAAATGCATTGTTATCTATGATGTGAGGAGTAGGTGTCACGTGTATTAAGTCGTATAAAGCCCTCTCGATAATGCTTAGGTAGCCGTACAATATTATGGCGTTGTTGGCTGTCTTTATTTCCAAACGATCCTGGGGAGTGGCTAATATTATAAAGTTTGATCCAATATCTTGGGATATATTCCGTATTGCCGAATTTATGTCGTGAAGGGTAATGAAGTTCAACAAGTGACCTTGATTATGTAAGGCATTGATCCAATGATCGTATTTCTCCTGGATCTCGTCGTAATAGTCTTCAGCACTTATGTAGGTGGTGATCACTTCTAGGCTGAGCCTGTTATGGTCTGCCTTTAAGATCCATGTGTTCATTTCATTGACTGAGGAGATTACTTCTGATAGCCTGGTGTCAAACCTCTTCAGTTTTTCAAGAACTACGTAGTTTGATTGATTAATTCTTGCATTCAATAAGAGCATTTGTTGATTTGTAGAGTGCAGGAAGGTTTCCTGATTGCGCTGTAAGATTTCGATGTCATTATAGACTTCATCATTCACCCCAAAAATACTGTTTAGTAAATTACCAAGAAGACCTCTTTTCCCTCTGTTCTTTGATTGTGCTCTTTGTAGGATTTCATTGGTTGTTTTCAAAAGAGTTTGCCTTCTAGTGGATAAATGTTGAAAAAGCTCCAGGCAGTGTGTAATAGGAGCTAGCTTTTTGGTTTGCTCGCACATACTCTTTATTTGGGCCCAGGTAGTGTCAATATGTTTTTGATCTCTTATTATCTCCTCTAGTGGTAATGTTACTTGAAGTCGGAGATTGCCTCGGTTAATTTGAACATTCCCTAGGTCTTCAATATACAGTCCTGTTTTCGGTTGAAGTATTTCGTAGTCTTGAGCGAAGACCACCGCTAACCAATAAAATAATAACAAGGCAGAATGTAGGAATTTTGTTGCCCATGTGCACGGTGCTACTCTCCTCCTCCTTTTCGGTGGAGTTAAGGTTGGATTATGTTCCTTAGCTGGACCAATTTGGTGAAAATGATCAGGTCTAGACCATAGCTCTGGTTCTGACTGAACTACTGTAAGTCGTTTTCTTGTAGCCCTTTTTTTCTTTGAATTCATGGTCGTCATATTTGTGGCAACATGAGAGGAATCCTCATCCCTGAGTTCGTTTATAGGTAATTGACAGATTTTGTTAACTGGGCGTTTTCTGATGTCATTTCTGTATTTCACTGATACTACTCGAACTGTTCCATCCTCTCCAGGGTGTAGTTCTAGAATTCGACCCAATGACCATTTTTGTGGTGGTAAATTGTCTTCTTTTACTAGGACTAGTTCTCCTATGGATGGACCCTTGTGTTCTGTTTTCCATTTTGTCCGCTGTTGCAAGAGGGTCAAGTATTCTTGTGACCACCTTTTCCATATATCCTGATATAACCTTGTAACCAATTTCCATCTTTGATGTAAGTGTTTACATTGAATATCCGGTTCAGGTGGTGCTATGAGAGGGCGTCCTATCAGGAAGTGGCCTGGGGTCAATGGCTCTAGGTCTCTGGGGTCGCTGGACTGTTGTCCTATTGGCCTTGAGTTCAAGCAAGCTTCGACCTGGTATAGGACTGTGGTGAACTCTTCATAAGTTAGGAGCGTTTCTCCCAAAATACGCTTTAGGTGTCCTTTAACCGATTTTACACCAGCTTCCCAAAGACCTCCAAAATGTGGGCTGGCAGTCGGAATAAACTTCCATTCGGTTCCGTCATTGGCCAAAGTTTCTGCTGCTTGTTTGGTGGAATTGCGTATGATAAGCTCCAAGTCCTTCTCCATTTTGTTCCGAGCTCCGACAAAGTTGGTGCCGTTATCACTAAATATCTATTTACAGTTTCCCCGGCGGGCAACGAATCTCCTGTAAGCTGCCAGGAAGCCATCTGTGGTGAGATCACTTACCAGTTCCAAGTGTACTGCCTTTGTTGCCATACAAATGAAAAGAGCTATGTAACCCTTTATGGTTTTGGTGCCTCTCCCTTTAGACATTTTAGTGATAAATGGGCCAGCATAATCAACCCCACTGTGTGAAAATGGTGGAGATGGGGTTATTCGCACTGCTGGTAGATTACCCATTACAGGTTGTATGCTTTGTTGACGATGTCTTATGCAAGTTACGCACTTGTGAATTCTTCCTTGTACAACTCGTTTACCATCAATTATCCAAAATTTCATCCGTATGTAGTTCAGGGTAAGTTGCGTGCCTCCATGTAAGGTTTAATGGTGAGCATAATCAATGATAAGGTTGGTGACGTGGTGTTTTTGAGGTAGTAATATTTGATGCTTCGTATCAATTGAAAGATCAGAGTTTCCCAGTCTTCCTCCAACCCGCAAAATGGCTTCATTGTCCAGTAATGGGTGTAGCGAAAGCAGCTTGCTGGTTTTCTTCAGCTGTCGACGCTTTCTTAGGGTGGTTATTTCTTCATAAAATTGTTCGAGTTGTGTAATTTTTGTTATGCACTTCTTTGCTTCCTCTAACTCTTGGGATGTTAGATAGTCAAATTTCCTTTGTGTAGTTAATGATCTACAGTTGTTAATGAATCTCAGACAATAGGCTATTATTCTTACTTGTCGGGTGTATGTTGAGCAGGTGAGAACATCTTGGGAAGAAATCGTTGCTTGCAAAACCGTTACTTCCTTTTTTGCTTCTTCATATGTCAACGGTTTCAGTTTGTTTGAAGGCCATGCCTGAGGTTGTTGTCTTAGCCATAGTGGACCCTTCCACCAGAGGTTGTGCGTAGCCAATTTGTTTGGGGTGGTACCCCTTGATGCAACGTCCGCAGGATTTTCTTGGGAAGATATGTATCTCCATATACTTGTATTAAACATGCTCTGTATTTGGCTTACTCTGTTTGCCACAAAGGTGTGCCAATTATTTGGATTTTTTGCTATCCATGCTAGAGCGATTTCAGAGTCGCACCAGGCGAATATCTGAGGTGTGCTTACTTCCAAGTTTTCAACAGTTGACTTGAGTAATTGTGCCAACAACAAAGCGCCACATAGTTCCAACCTTGGTAGCGTGATTTTTTTGCTTCAGGGGTGCTACCTTAGTTTTAGCCGCTAGAAGAGTTGTGTGTATTTTACCAAATGCGTCTACTGTTCTTGTGTAAATAACGGCTGCGTATGCCTTTTCAGAGGCATCGCAAAAACCATGAAGCTGCATTACTTGGCCTGTTCTGTGGTTAATCCAACGTGGAATTTTGATCGATTGCAGTTCCTGCATCTCCCCTTCTAGCCTTTTCCATGCCTTTGTTATTTCTGGCGGTGGGACTTGATCCCAGTCTGTGCCTGTTTGCCATATAGCTTGCATGATGAGCTTGGCTGTTACTATTACTGGGGCTAGCCACCCTAATGGATCGTAAATTGTGGCAATTCTTGACAGTAATATTCGCTTGGTTAGTTTTGAATCTTCCTAATCGAATTTCATTTTGAACTGGAATTCGTCTTGATTCGGATTCCAGTGTATTCCAAGGGTTTTTATAGTATCATCCTTTCCAATTTCTAGGATTCCCTTTTCAACCATGTCTTCTTGCATGTCTTGTAACAGCTCGTGATTATTTGAGGTCCATTTTCTTAGATTGAATCCACCTTTGCTTAAGAGGGAGATTATCTCATTTTGGAGCAGGCGTGCGTCACCTCGGGTATCTGCACCAGAAAGCATGTCATCCATGTAGAAGTCATTATTTACCACATTCTTTGCTACCGGATAATCATCGCCTTCATCTTCTGCAAGCTGTTTCAAAGCTTTTACCGCTAGGTAAGCTGCAGGAGCTGTTCCATATGTAACTGTGTTCAGAACGAATTCTTGCACTGGTTCTGTCGCAGAATGTCTCCAGAGTATTCGCTGGAAGCTTCGATCTTCTTTAGCTATCTTGATTTGTCTAAACATCTTTTCTATATCTGCTGTAAAGACATAGCGATGCTTTCTCCATCTTATTAGTATTTGATGTAAGTCTTGTTGTAGCTTTTGACCTTTGTGTAATAAATCGTTCAGACTTATTCCCGTGTTAGTCTTACAGGACCCGTCGAACACTACTCGTAATTTTGTCGTAGTGCTGTCTTTTTTAAATACTGCGTGATGGGGCAGGTAGAATACTCTGGATATATGTCCTGTGAAGGCATCAGCTGGGCTCATATGACCAAGTTTCAGGTATTGCATTAGAAAGTTATTATATTCGTCGAAGTCATTCGGTGATTTCTGTAATTTCCTCTCTAGTTGTAATAAACGAGCGAACGCCTTGTTTCTTGAATCGCCCAATTTGTTAACATTATCCTTAAATGGTAAGCGGACAATGTATCTGCCATCTCTGTCTCTGCTATGTGTTTCTTGGAAATGTTGTGCGTATTGATCGGTCACCTGACTAGAGGAGATGTCTTCTTCTATTTCCCACAGTTTTTCGAGCTTTTCGTCTATTTCAGCTGTGGACAGAAAACTTGATACCTTGTTGGTTTTGATGAAGGTATCTGGAGCACGACCAAAGAGAATCCAACCTAACTTTGTGTTTTGTGCCGTAGGATGCCCTGATATCAATCCGTCCAGTATTACGTTTGCGTAAACGTCTGCGCCTAGCAGTAAATCTATTGGTCCAGGAATATGATAAGTCTCATCTGCCAGTGTAATATTTCCAAACTTTGTTGGATCAATTCGTGTTGTTGGTGCGTCTGGTAGTAGCGAATTTAACTTTTGCAATACAAGTGCTTCTGCAGTGAGGCTTGGGCGTTCTGGTTGTTTTAGCTCAATTTGGATAGTTACCTTGCTGGAGGATTTAGCGGACTTAGTATCGCCAACTCCCATTATGGTTGTTTTAATACGTTCCTTGGTTAATTTTAAGATTTGCACCGCTTCTTCAGTGATGAGCGATACTTGTGAGCCGGGGTCTATCAATGCTCTAAAGGGTATTGATTCATTGAAGATATTTTTTAAATACACCTTGGCAGTGGGTAGTAAAACCTTTGGAAATTTGGTTTTATTGTGTAGAATCGTTACATCTTCTTCAATTGGCTGGTTTGAATGTGAGCTATCCTTCTTATTATATGTGGTTACAGGTCTACTCATACTTTTCTTCGATTGTTCATCACCTTCATGATCTCTATGAAGCAAGGTGTGGTGCTTTTTGTTGCAGTAATAACACGATTTGTTGGTTCTGCATTCTTCAGTTGCCTTATGGGCCATGCAATTGTTGCACAGATTTTTCTTATTAATGAATGAGTTTCGTTCCCTTACGCTCATTGCCTTAAAATCCATACACTGATATATTGCATGTTCTTTATTGCAGAAGATACATGAACGCTTCAATGTTGTGTGAAATGCTCTCTTCTTAATGTTGCTTTGATTTCCATCAGGTCTGGTCTGCCTTGAACTTTTTATGCAGTCTAAAATCTGGTAACGTTTTTCCAAGAAATTGAACAACTCCGTCATTGAAGGCATTTCTTTCTGGTTTGTTAGACTTTCTTCAAAAAATCTAAGACTCTCTGCGTCGAGCTTTCTCGTAGCAATACAAACAATCATAGCATCCCATTCATCTGTATTGCAGTTTAAATTCTTTAATGCAGCGAGGCATTCCCTTAATATGTCATAAAGCATAATTATATCCTCTTGAGATCTGTGCTCGGCTTTCTTTGCGTCTATGATAGTATTGATGTACGTAGTAACGATCTTTCTATTATTGTTAAATCTAGCCTTTATCAGTTGAATGGCAATATTGTAGTTCTCATTGCTCAGCTGGAGATGACTGATAACCTTCCTTGCTTCACCTTCAAGATGGAAAAGAAGGTACTGCATCTTTTCAACTTTGCTCAGATAAGGGTTGTGATCTATTACTTGGGTGAAGATGTCGATGAACGTCTTCCATTCCTTATAGTTTCCGCTAAACTTAGGTATTTTTATTGGCGGAAGTTTCGGAAAGTTATTGGTGTTGTTCTGGTGTGAGTAGGCCATTGGTGGAACTGGCTGCTGTATAGCGCCACTGGGATTGGCTGGACTGGCAGCTGTTATTGTTGTTTGTGTGTCCAACTCGGGAGTGGTGAGAGAAAGTGTTGGCATGTCTGTTGTTGGGTTGATAGTCTGCTTTGTAGTGGATGGTACTGGAGAATTTGGCTCTGTAGCTTTATTTATCGCTTCGTATTTTTCAATGATCTTGATAGCGTCAATGTATATCGCCTTTGTTTTACTAAAAAGGTCTTCTTTGAAATACGCGTGATCTTCACTAATGCAGGTCACTATATCTGTGTGCAGTTCATTAAAGCTTTCCCAGTATTCTTCTAGTTGGCGTCGTTTGTCTACCAACTTTTCTGGGATTCTCCGTTCCAGTGGGTCTTTGGTGAGATTGGTCTTGAATCTTTCAATATCTCCAGCTATTTGCTTCTGGGCCTTCAATAGGTGCTTCTGGGCCTTTAATGAATCCTCATGCAATGGATCTGTTGGCATTTTGATTTTGATCTAAAAAGAATTCAAACTTAATTTGAATCTTTTTGTGGCTATCTGGATCTTTTAAGATAGGTTGATGATGCAAAGTGAGGAAAATAATTCAAAGATTCTTGAATTATTATCACCAGCTGTCGACAATTCAATAGCTCTTGAATTGTTTCTTGCGAAGCTAGTATTGGCTTATTGCTTTGTAATTATAATTCAAAGACTCTTGAATTAATCACGTAGTTGTATTGCTGTTACTTCCTTCCAAAAATAATTCAAAGATTCTTGAATTAAACACGAAGTTGCTGGAAGAACTTTTTTGGATTATGATTAAGAAAATAATTCAAGATTTCTTGAATTATTGTTGTTTCTTAAATTACCGCTCGAAGGACCATGTAGTGCGACTGTAATAAACTCAAACTTAATTTGAGTCTAAAGAATTAAAACACTCTGCGTTTTAGATCAAAACTGTCTTTATTCATTTTATCATATGACTTAAATACTAAATTATTGCTAACATAACATATATTTACAAATATTGGAAATTTACTCATGCTACATACTAATTTAATGCTAACGCGGCAAATTTGTACATTATTATTGACCCGAGGTTAATAACTTCTACAAAATGCACAGCTTGCATTTGTTGCCTGCTGGAAAATATGTGCCGATTTGGTGCTTTGGTTGCGTAGATGTTTTTTATGTTAACAAAATTATTTTGTTGTGACAATTTATTTTTTTGTATGACGAAATCATTTCACTATGAAATGAAAAAGATGTTCAGTTCTGAACATCTTGTAAGCACAGCCTGTAAGTAAATTTAAAATGTTTTTCAGCTCTAAGACTGACCTATTTTCCAATAATCTAGTTATTTTCGTCTACCCCGCACAAAATCCACCACTTTTTCGGGGAGGAAAAATTACCTGGCTGGAAGAACAGTTGACTTTATTCAAAAAGGTGCCTAAGGATATTCTATGTAACAATTACACCAACGCTATACTAATTAGTGGCAGCCACTGTACCTTATTGCAGAAAGTGCAAAAACGAAATCTTAACAATATTAACTGGATAGTTTATATATATGGAGAAAACTTGTACCAGTGCAACACTTTGCTTGAAATAAGGCTCCGTGATTTGTTCAATTTTCGGTGGTATCCACATTTGCCAGCATTTAATACAGTCATAGTGGCGGAATACTTAAAATATGGTATATACTCAATACTTTTTCAAAGGGGAATGTTGTATAGCTACCTCTCGTGCTTCCTGGCACGTACAGGAAGAAGAGATAGGCGAGAAAGTTCAGGCTCTCCAGAATAAACGGAAATAAAAAAAAACACTACTCTGTTCAGTTCTTGATCAAATTCTTTGTTAGTTAGTCTTATTATTTGTTACAAGATCTCACAATACTTTCTTTATGGATTCCTACTTTTCCTTTTTATATAGTAAATCACTATCTTTTTAATTAGAATAATTCGCGAAGTAACTACTCGGCGGGTGAAAAAACGACTCCTCGAGGTTTGGGCTCGCTGCCCCCAGGTACCCACGAAAACTTTTTGAAAAAGCTTTTTTCTTTTTGCATTCTCACGGCGATGAAAGATCGTACGTGAGAATATGCGAATTATTTTATGTGCAATTTAATTTGCACGACGAAAAATGATATCCGATTACACGGCATGTAGGTAGGTATACCGTGTGAGTGGAGTGCATTACTGATAACGAAATGCAATTTATGCTAAATTGCATTTTGTTGCAGTATGGAAATGCAACTTTAAATGCATTTGAAATTTTTTTAAATGAAATTTTAAATGAATTAAATTTAAATTAATTTTCAGGGTCGTCTTTGCAATGCATCGATATATTGCATAGGGCAATATATTGGTGCATGGACCTTATGGTTGTGATTCGGGGCATTGGGTACCTGAGTCACAACATCCCTCCCCCCTGGGGAAAAGAAAGTTTTATTCTTTCTAGAAGAAAACTTTCTTAGTCGGAACTAAGGAGTTGTACAAGCCGATATATTATACTAAATATATTATAATACATATTTATTTATATGCTAGAGAGAAACGAAAATCTGTAGTTCTAGATCCCTTATACTTACCAGTGCTACTACAATAGTTTATAACCACTTTTGGGTACTATGTAGTATATATTTTTATTATGTTTTGAAAGTATTTAATATTTATTAAAAAAAAAAAAATTATATTAAAAGGCTATACAATATTTTTTTTTTTTTTTTTTTTTTTATAAATAATTATTATTGTAAGTTACTAATTATTACGTGTTAGAAATATATGTATGTATATATATATATATGTTTGTAATCATTTCTCAAATAAAAGCTTTAAACGTTTATTTATGAAAATAGAAAAATCTTAGTTAGTTATTACGCTATATTATATTCACATATAGTGTCTCTATAGATTCCTTTTGTTTTACATCTTATTTTATTTTTTATACTATATATTTATGGAATGTTAATTTGTAAAGAAAACTATAATTTATTTTAATTTTTATGTTTATCTCTTTTTTTTTATAAATTTCTAGTTTTATGTTTTTTTTTTCATTATAGAGTGCGTTTGATTGTTGGGATAAGGATAGGGGTTGTTGAAAAAAAAATGATAAGAATTGAGGAATAAGAGAATACTGTTGTCTGTGTCTTATGCTTGTCGTAGTTTGTATATTTTAGAACATTAGATTAGAAGCATGAGTCCATGGGATGCCCATATATATCAGTAGTACATATTTAAAATATGTCATCAATTTTCTGTCTTTTTTCTGATGGGAGCAGGAGTTATTTTAAATCCTTCTCTTCTTGGGGCCGGGGTAGGCATATCTTCCAGTTCGTGTGCAGAAAGTATTTCTTTCGATTCACACACTTGTGGTTTGTATTTAATATACATATATACGCAGGCAACAGAGATGATTAAAGCAATAGTCACATATGATATTGCATAGTGGTGAACATGATGATTACTTATTGAATTAAGCGGATTTAATTCCTGCTCTTTTTGGGAATGGATGGATCCCAAAAGCCTCTCTAGATCCGTGTTTGTCGAAAGATTTACCGTATGTATTTTTATATGCGATCCTCTTGAGGAGGACGTCATATTTGATATTATACTGGAAATGTTTACTGTTGGGATAAAATGGGAGTTGAATTTGGAAATTTTTACGTTATGTCCGTGCAGTATGAATTCCTTGCTGCGAACATAACAACCGGGATAGATATATATTGTTCCGGTTCCTTGCAGAACTTGTGAGTTAATGGAATTTTCGCAAATAATATCTATGTGGATGGAATCTTTTAGGGAGAAAAGCCAAGCGTTCTGTTGCGATAATTGCGTCCAAAAACAATCTTGTTCTAATGTTAAAATATTACAATCGGATGTAATCGGCTCCTTTTTTATTAAATTTATCTCGCATTGATTTACCTTAATATTTGCATTTAAGATTGGGGATGTGATCTGGCAGTAAAAGAGTGTATGATCCAACGTTGCGCAATTGTGGATATCATGTAATGCTAGTTCAATATAGTGCTCACGATAGTAGTCTATTAGTATATATTCATTTGCTGGTTCAATATATATAAACGATCCGTTAAGGAGTGTAGGTAGTGGCATTACTTTGAATGGAAGTGGAATTCGGAGCTCGATAATTATTTTATTATTGAAAATATTCGCTGCTATTGTACTCAATTTGTAAATTTTTGATAAAATATTGTCTCTAGAATTTATGGGAAGCATCATTGAATTTGGCAATTCCTGTCTGATGTTCAATAAGAGTTCTTCAATTTGTCTAGGGAAAATGAGTATAGGATGAAATTTTCCACGCCTTGAATCTGTTAAGAGATCTATTAATTCCGACTAGGTATTTTGGTATCTAAATGCCATTAACGAAACCAGTGAAATGAGTGACTCAAGTTCTATGGATATTTTGTTATCCAATGTTCTGTTTTCCATTAATGATGTAGCTATCTGTATTGAAATTAACTTTTTATGCATAACCAAGAAATCCTTCTTAATTGCGGCTTTAGTTTTGTTGAAAACATTTGCGGTTGCTTCGACTATCGCAGTTTGGCTTTTCATAAGTGATAGGAGGGAGTTTTGGTTAAGGGTGAGGTTACGAATCTGTTCATCTTACAATTTGGCATCATCCTCGTCCAATGTGCCGAAAAGTGCTTTGGAAATTGAGCCTACTGCATTGAATAGTGCTCTTTGTTTCCTATTCTGGGTTACAAGTAACAGGTTCTTATATTCTATATTTGCTAATAAAAGATTAATTTGTAACAACGTACCGTTACAAGTGTGGCTCAAGGCTGAGTGTTTGTCCAGTTTCTGGCAGGTCGCTGTAATTTGTTGGGCTATGAACTGGATGTTGTTGAATTCTGATTTAAAATTCGCCAGGTCGTAATAGGTGACGATTTTCCATTCGTTGGCGTAGAAATTGGCTCTGCCAATTTCCTCGAAGTAAATGCCTGCAGTAGCATTTAGCTTTACCTCTATTCCTGAGCCGTAGATTATGGGGATGAAAATTAGAATGAATGCTATATGCATCATTTTGGAAACCTGTAAGATGACACCATGTTAATATCTGTGAATGATATTTGAAGAAGATGAAGTTTTTACTCTGAGAACAGTTTTAAGTCATTGTTGAGGACTCTTTTATTTTTATTATGGATTCTGATGGTGGAATTTTCGGGAGAATTAATCTCCATTATCTCATACGGACCTGACCATAATGGTGAGAACTTATTATCTCTGACCCTGCTCTTAAGTAGGACTTTATCGCCTACCATAAAAGATTTTTGGACGGAATTTTTGTCATATTGTAGTTTGGATTTTTCTTTATTGGTCATGGCTATGTCTTTAGCTATTTTGAAACTATGCTGTAGACGCGCTTTTAGCTCGTTTGCATAATTGTCGTAATTATAGCAAACGGTTGGAGATGATTTTAAATTATTTGGGATTTCGGCTGGGAATCCGTATAGGAATTCGCGAGGAGTATAGTTAGTACTGGAATGAGGGAAAGTATTGTAGACAAACATGGCATAAGGAATCCATGTATCCCAGTCTTGTGGATCTTTTGCTACATAAGATCGGAGATATTTTGCTAAGGTTCTGTGACTTCTCTCCAATGCACCATTCTTTTGAGGGTGGTATGAGCGAACATGGCACTTATGAGGTTAGAACCTTGATCTGTGAGGATACTTTCTGGAATACCATGTCGACAAACTATCGTTGTCGTGAAGGCTTCCGCTAATGTCTTAGACTCGGTGTCGACTATGGGAATAGCCTCAGAAAATTTTGAAAGGTCGTCTTGGAATGTAAGGAGATATTTGTTTCCAGAATGAGAAATTGGGAGAGGTCCTAGGTACACTCTAGGTACACTCTTTCGAAAGGTTTGGAGCTAATGCTTGAGATTTTCATTGGAATTTTAGGGTTTATGGATACTTTGTTCACCTGACAAAGTTTACATTTGCTTACATGCTTTACGATGTCGTCTGACATGCCAGGCCAGTAAAATTGCTTTTTAATTCTTTTAATTGTACGGGAAACGCCTTGATGGCCTCCCGTTGGTAATGAGTGAAAATCTTTCAAAACTTGTTCGATGTCATTAAAGTCGGATAAATATTTAATAGAATCTTGATGGAGTTTAATGTTTATTTGTTTAGCAGTGAAGACCTTGTTAAAAATGCTTTTAATTATTAGAAGGTTTTGTGCATCTAAAATTGGGAAGGAGATATTTAATTGATTTAACTGATTTGCTTCTGTATATGAGCAGATCTCAGTTAAAATCTTTTCGAGGTCTGATCTATCTCTTTGGGATCGACAAGGTAAATTAGTTTTTGATATAATTATTGATGAGTCTTTCTTCTTGAAGAAGTTCAGTTCAGTTTCTGAAAGTGGGGATTTATCTGAAATTTTTAGTTTCGAATCCAACACTCTTTCAAGTTCTGTATCTTGCATTGGCAAGATGAAAAATTTAGGATTTGCATTTTTAGTCAGTAAAAGAGGAAAATTAGTCTCAGTTATTATGACCGAGGAATTGTTTGATGAAGATGGAGCTGGGTTTGGAGTAATAATACTCGTGTCGGTAATGTTCAGATTTGCCTGAGCTTTAGCTTGATTCCTTGTTACCACATTTATGCAGGTGGTAGGTTTTGCGAAATTTTCGCTATTATCTGGAATAGCTCTACTGAGAGAGTCTGCATTTGTGTTGAGCTTACCTGATTTGTGGACTATCTTGTAGTCATATTCCTCAAGACGTATTCTCCATCTCATCAGTCTTGAGGAATGATCTTTCAGATTCATGAGCCATACTAATGGTTTATGGTCAGTTATAATTGTAAACTGTCTGCCATAAACGAATGGTCTGAATTGCTCAACTGCGAAAACGATAGCTAAGAGCTCCTTTTCTATTGTTGAGTAACGAGTCTCTGCACCATTGAGAACTCGGCTCACATAGGCGATTGGATGATCTCCTTGATCATCAACTTGTGAAAGAACAGCTCCGATGGCGTAATCACTGGCATCGGAGGTGACGAAAAATTCTTTGCCGAAATCAGGATAAGATAGAATTGGTGCTGAAATTAATTTATTTCTCAATTCGCAAAACGCTTCATCGCAAATTGCGTCGAACTTGAAGGGCGTATCTTTTTTTGAAAGATTTGTAAGTGGTTTAGCTATTTTTGAAAAATTTGGAATGAAGCGGCGATAATAGCCGACGAAACCAAGGAAGGCTTTAATATCTTTCTCCTTCTTGGGTCTGGAATAGGACTGAACTGACTTGATCTTTGCTGGGTCTGGTTTGACTCCATTTTCTGTAATTATGTGCCCTAGATACATAATTTCCTTTCTTAGGAAATGGCACTTGTCGGGTTGAAGTTTGAGGTTGAAATTGCGAACACGGCTAAATACTGCTGTGAGTTTTGTATTATGGTCTTTGAGATTGTATCTATGGACTACAATATCGTCCATGTATACGAAGCAATAGATGCCTTGAAGGCCAGATAAGACATTATTCATGGCTCGTTGAAAAGTAGCAGGGGCTCCTTTTAAGTCAAATGGCATACGATTGTATTCGTAGTGGCCATAGGGTGTGCTAAAGGCAGTTTTCTCCCTGTCCTTCGAGTCCATTTTTATCTGGTGAAATTAACTGGCTAAGTCGAGTGTGGTAAAATATTTCGACTTCCCCAACTGTGCTAATATACCAGTGATATTAGGCAGTGGGTATGCATCGCCAATAGTAATGTCGTTAATACGACGAAAGTCTACCACTACTCGCCACTTTTTGTTTCCATTCTCATCTGGTTTTTTAGGAACCAGCAGAAGTGGAGAGTTCCAGGGACTATGTGAAGGTCTGATGATGTCCGACTCAAGCATTTCTTGTATTTGCCTATTTATCTCAGCTCGGCTTGCTTCAGGAAGTCTATAAGGCTTGGTATAAATTGGCGGTTTGTCTTGGAGGGTCTCGATTTTGTGGGTATTCGCATTTGTATATGAAAGGAAATCCCCTTCTATGAAGAAGAGATCGTTGAATTCCCTACAGATATTGCGAACACTCTCAGATTCCTCTGAATTACAGTGATCCAAGTTTATAAGGTTTTGCAGCTTAATTATTCTGCCCTTAATTGGATCTCTTTCAGAGTCTGTGGAGATGACCACAAAGTCGTCCAAGTCTTGGTAAACTGGGTTCACCTCGTAAGGTGCCAGATCGGCGTCCTCCTCATTTGTATTGAGGATTAGGACTTTTGCCATACCGTTGCCTGGTTCGACTATCGAATTTCCAAGAAATAAACCTGGCCTTATTTCCCTCCCGAAACAGACAGATTGATTTTGAATAGAAGGAGTTGGAATTTCAATAAAGAACTCTGATCGAGCCGGAATTTTAATTTTATTTAATTTATCCGATTCTTTCGGATTTTTAAAAGGAAGGATATATGATTCCAACTTTTGTGGAATTTGGAAGGAGTTATTCGATTATTCCGACTCGACAGAATTAGAAGGAGATAAAACTTTACTGAAATTCTTTGACTTCTTTGATTTTATCTTGGAATTCACTTTTTGTGAATCTACTGATGAAGGAGATAGAATTTTACTAGATGCGGCCTTTTGTGCGGCTGTAGATGGAGATATACTTTGCTTCATATCGTGTGAAGCTTTGGATGGAGATTGATTTTTATTTAATTCAGCTCTTTTTCTGGCTATAGATGGAGATAGATTTTTTACCTTTATGCTTCATTTCTTGTGAAGCATTAGTTGGCGATCGATTTGTATTGCTTTTCGAGGCAATTGATGGAGATAGATTTGTATTCGTATTTATATCGGAAAATGTTATCTCCGTATATAATAGACTTTTTGTTTGAGACCTCTTTTCTGGGTCTTCGCTTTTCAAATAAACGTATGGATAATTGGAATAATATTCTTCGTACGGATAAGATTTATTTGAATCGTTTATTTCTAAAGAAATATATTTATTTTTTTAATTGATACTAGCATTGTATCGAGATAAAAAGTCATTACCAAGCAAGCCATCGTATGAGAGGATGGAGTTATTTCCCACTATTTGAAATCGGTGCTCTAGGATGGAGTTATTTTGCGCAGATTCCAGAGTTAATTTCGCGAAGATGAGTCCTTCTGTAGAAGTTGACTCTGTAAACAAAGTATTTATATTGCAGACAGCATCTCTGTAGCAGATACTGTCTGGTTTCAGTGGATGGAGTTTTATTAAGCTGATCTCTGCTCCTGTATCAATCAAAAAGGTAAGCTTCGGAGCAGAACAGATGTCGACAGGCAAGGAAAGCGTTAGTGAATTTTTATTTATTTGAACGGGGATTTGAATAAATTTCTTGCTGCCTACTTTTCCGTCGATATTGTCTCGGGATTCTTATAGACTTGTGCTGTAGTTTGTATGTGCGAGGGGTTGCCGAATGAGACCCCCCGCTGCATCCAGTTTCCCTGCCTGGATGCCGATGGAATTTTGCTATTTCTCCTCTTTGGAGATGGTGATCTAGCCGAGATATTGGCATTGTTATATCTCGGCGGTGAAGTTCGATTTTCTCGGAATACTGGCTGCTGCCAGTTCCTATTTTGAGGCTGTCTGTCAGCCGTGTTTGTTGGTGTAGTATTGTTCACCTTCTGGAAATTGTTTTAATTTCCCTGATTCTTGCCAGAACGATTGTTGTTCGCCGCTCTTGTCCGATATTCTTCGATAGAATGTCCCATCCGATGACAATATCGACATGTAAGCGCTTGTGTCGGAGATGTAAATGTAACCCTATTGAAATCTGCAGGGCTTTGTAATTACGTGTTTGTTCTTGGAATTGTGTTTAAGTTCTGTGTAGGGTGTTGTATGATTGGGCATTTTGAAGCAGCATGTCCCAGTCTATTGCATTTGAAGCATCGTAAGTTGTTATTTATATTCAAAGGAAAGTTGGGTTGCTTCTGCTCTATACGTAATGAGTGATCTAGAATATGTGATTTTAGTGCAGAGAAGGATTTATCAGGATGCACTTTGGCTAAAGTTTGGAGTTGAGGATTAATTAGCCCATCTTCAATAGCTCTTACTGCTTGATATTCGTTATCTTTTAAAAGAGATTTCAAAAGAATTTTATCAATTGTGTATGAGTGGGTCGCCTCGTTTAATATAGATAAATTTGTGTTAAGTCTCTGAAGGAAATCTTTCACGCTTTCCCCTATTCTCTATTTAGAATTATTTAATTGAGACTGAAGCGTAGTCCTGGGAATTTTTATCTCAAAAGTTTGAGTTAAAATTGATTTTAAGGTTGGCCAATCTTCAACTTGATTGTACCTGAAAATATCATATGCATCTGCAGATAATTTACTCCTTATTAAGCTAAGGAGGGAGTGTTTTTCGTTCGCCGTCGTTGCTGTTGCGTATGTGTCATCACAACTTGGAATAAATTTGTGGAGGTCCTTAGGGTTTCCAGCAAAACTAGGAACTATCGATCTAGCTTCTGATAGAAAGATGATAGATTGGTCTCTAAAGGAGACATTATGATGATGGTCTGTGAAGTTATGTGTATTATTCGACACGTTTTGGATTCGAGAGTCGATTTGCTCTTGAAGCGCAATTATCGTGTCTGTGTATGATGTTTCTACCTCGGCGTAAACATCATTTTTGAAATAGTCATGCTCCAATTCATTAGGGCCGGTATATGAAAGTATTTCACTATGCGTGGCCTCAAAATCATCCCAATATTTGTTTAATGAATTGATTTTTTGTGTCAGATATGTCTGGGTTGTAGTTGATAATGAATTGAAATTGATCGATTGTATAATTCGCAATATAGACTTTTGCCTATGATCCTGCAGCCTGAACCGTATTGTATTTGACTGATCTTTGCCTGTATTGTCTTGGGTATCAGCTGCAGTTGTTTTCTGCGAAGTCTTGGGGGGGTGGAATGTAAAAGGGGTTATTTGTGCGCTCTGTATGGATTGATATGGACTTCAGCCTATCAGACAGAGTTGGCTTTGTAAGATTGTACCAGTCCTCCGTTTTATCATAGCATGACTGTTTAAAGTAATCATGGGTCTCATCGAATTCATCATGATCTTGAATCAGAGTTTCGGTTTTTTCGAATGAAGCCCACAGGTCTTCCAAATTTTGGAGTTTTTCAGAAGTAAATTCTGAAGTCCTTTTGCTTTTATTGGCTCTATGATAATCTGCCAGAATTTGTCTGATTTCTGCCGTTTTTGGGACTTGTGACAAGCAAAGCTCATTGAAGGATTTGTTTTCTTCAGTCATGTTTGATTCGAGTAGTATTCAGATCGGGGTGAATTTGTTTAAGTTTAGAAAAATATAGAAGACGTGGTAAATTTATATGGAGGATGAAGAGCAAAAAAGATTTATTAACATTGGGAAAAATATGTATGTATATGTATGTATGTGTTTAGGTGCATTATTTTTTGTAAGAGTGGTAAGTGCAGCAACAAAATGATAAATCAATAGGGAAATAAGAATTAGGATAATAAAAAAAAATGTTTTTTGAATTAAATGTTACAAGTTAAGAGTTTAAAAATTGAGGTGAAGGAGAAACGACAGTAAACTAAAGTTTGACACATAAAAGAAAACTTGCGTGGAAATCAAAACAAAATCACTTGAATATTAATTATTGTTGATAGGTTGATTTAAAGTTTTGATTTAACAATTTAATAGGACTCCCAACGTCAATATAAAGAGTAATGTTGGTTGCAAGTAAATATTTCTGTTAATTAAGAGGGGGGGGGGGGATTAAAATTTGCAATTGATATTTTAACTCACAAGAAAAAGAATTTTATATTAAAATAGGAAATTCTGGAATAAGAATGTGATTCCTCCTTCCAATCAAAATCTCTCCGCTGAACGATAGCCTTTCCAAGTTCTATCACAGGGGAGCGATTGTTGATTCTTCGAAGTCCTCTGACCAGCAAGCTCACGAGGTCTTACCTGCAGAGGTCGCTTCGCGGAAGGGTAAAAGGTGATAGTAGGATAAGTTGAAATTACATATATTTAAAAAAAAAGTTTTAAGCTATTGTACGATTTCCTAAAGAAAACTTCACTTGAAAAAAAAAAACAATATACGATGATTGCACTATGTAGTTATGTTTGTATAAATGAATTGGTAGTGAAAATAATTTGTTTCTACATATAAAAAGAATCGAGCATAAAAATATTTTGATTTCAAACACAAAATGACTCGATTATAAAAATAATGTGTCTTTGTATATGAAATACCTTGATTATAAATATATATATTTTCGCTACCTTTTATTTTATCCAGAGGTATTGGTATAGCTGTTAGTTTCTTTCTTTGTTTTGTTGAAGTTGATGTCAATACGTCGCACGTCCAGGGCGACGGTTTCTAGGAGATTTAGAGTTGGTTTAAGGATGTTGCTGTTGTATGTTGTGTGTAGGTGTTGGATGAGTATGACGATGATGAGGTTACGACCGTTTCCTGTCTGTGTGAGAGGAGACTTCCTTCCGTCTGGGTACGTCTTAGTGAGGCAGGGATGAAGCCTCGCAAGGGTCCCCCGTTGAGCGCTATGGCGCTTAAACTTTAAATTTCCTCTAAGTACCCTGCGTAAAGGGTACCCGGGCTCTTTTTTTTTTTTTTGTTTATATACTAGTGTTATTTTGTTTTTTTCTTTATTATTTGTTTATTTATTTAGTTAATAACTATTTATTTATTTAAAAAATTTACTTTGAAGGTAATGAACTTGAAATTTTTTTTTTAATTTTTGCACAAATTCAAACTTTTACTTTTTATTAAGGCACTGAATTGTTTTAGGAGCACCGCTGCCACCAAAATGTTGTATAGCTACCTCTCCTGCTTCCTGACACGTCCAGGAAGAGGAGATAGGCGAGAAAGTTCAGGCTCTCCAGAATAAACGGAAATAAAAAAAACACTACTCTGTTCAGTTCTTGATCAAATTCTTTGTTTTTACTCCTTATTACAAAAGTTTACAATACTTTTTATTATCTTCAAGTTTGTCTTGCTCGCAATAAAACTCGTTAGTCTTATTATTTGTTACAAGATTTCACAATATATTCTTTATGGATTCCTACTTTTCCTTTTTATATAGTAAATCATTATCTTTTTAATTAGAATAATTCGCGAGGTAACTACTCGGCGGGTGAAAAAACGACTCCTCGAGGTTTGGGCTCGCTGCCCCCAGGTACCTACGAAAACTTTTTGAAAAAGCTTTTTTCTTTTTGCATTCTCACGGCGATGAAAGATCGTACGTGAGAATATGCGAATTATTTTATGTGCAATTCAATTTGCACGACGAAAAATGATATCCGATTACACGGCATGTAGGTAGGTATACCGTGTGAGTGGAGTGCATTACTGATAACGAAATGCAATTTATCCTAAATTGCATTTTGTTGCAGTATGGAAATGCAACTTTAAATGCATTTGAAATTTTTTTAAATGAAATTTTAAATGAATTAAATTTAAATTAATTTTCAGGGTCATCTTTGCAATGCATCGATATATTGCCTAGGGCAATATATTGGTGCATGGACCTTATGGTTGTGATTCGGTGCATTGGGTCCCTGAGTCACAACAGGAATATATCCGCCTGAGAGTTTTGTGAACACGCAGCAAATATGGATTAGCAATTGTCAAAATTCTAACAATAATTTTCTTTGTACTTGTGCTCCAAAATGTCAACAAAATCCAGCACAAAAAGTGTAAATGGTCAATAGATTTTACTACAGGGAAAAATCCTGATTTTCCTTCACAGCGAGGTTATAATCCTTCAGTTGCACAACGTAGATACAGTCGTCCACTATGGAATGAATTTGTAAATTGTTTTAAATTTTAATTTTTATTATAATTACGTTCCGCACGTTCTTAGTTAAATTCGTCCAAGATAAGTGTAGATACAAGTGCGCTGGGCAATATTATTGTAACTCAACAAAAATTGATTTGGTGATAGAGCCTACAGACAGCAAGGCGAAGCATTAAATTCCAATTTAACTCTTTTAACTAAATGGCGGATGCTGAAGCGCTTCATAATGCCGTGGAATTTTCACCGTGAGTATTATTGATATATTACACATTTTCTTTTGATATACGCATACTTCGGCTTCTGTAGCGACTTACACATGTGGGACTTCCTTTTTGTTGATATTCTTTTCATGTGTCTATGTATAACTTCGATTTAATACTATATACATATATTTATTTGGCTCAAGTTTTTGGTATATTTACATTGATGTACCTTGAAATAATAGTACTTTTGATTTAATACTAGATATATATACATATACGGCTCGAGTTTGATATATTTACATGTATGTACCTTGAAATAATAGTACTTTTGATTTAATATTATATTTATATTTATGTGGCTCTAATTTTTTATATGCTTACCTGTATATACCTTTGAGCTAGTGATATACTTGTACATATACATATGTGCCTTTGCGGGTAAATGAAGCATTACCTATCAGTAATTATAACGTGAACATGAACCGGTAAGAGTATTAATTTCTCCTCTTACTTTCCTGGAGCCCTCTCGTATGAAGGTCATCTAGGTCCGCCTAGTCTCTCTTTCCAGGTCAAATAGGAACTCTGAAGAATTATGCCCTCAGAGTCAGATGGGTGGATGGGGCAGGTAAAGAAGGCAGAACATCTGCGCCTTGGATGGTATACAGGTAAGTGACGTAAGGGTCCCTTCAGGACCGAATGTGTGCTGGCTTTTGTGTTGATAGGCATGAAATTTTTTTGATTATGGCTGACGGCAGCGGCAGGTTTTTTGTGGAACCTCCCCACACTCTCCGCCAATAGCTGTGGCGAACTAGCGTGCCGCCCTGCAGTCAACGCTGCCCGTCGAATGATCTGTCAGCTCATGCTGACAGTCGGGACTTTACGTCCCAAGCGAATCACTCTACATAATTACATAACACAAAAACGAAGAATTAATGCTTAATATTCAAGAAATTGTAAAGTATGAAAATAACATTTTTGATTATATTAATAACAGAGATTTGAAAGATTTCAAAATTTCCAATAATTGTATAATTACAAAGAATTGTATGAGAGTATACAATAATTCAACCGAAGTCATAGAACTAAGTAGATTAGTAGTATTAGTGAAAAATCATAATAATGCCAATTTCGGCAGTACTTGTGACAAACGTAGAATGATGTTGAATGGTAATTATTTCTTAAACTTCAGTAACTGTTCGACAAAAATTGATAATCATACTATATATAATAACCAAAAGAAGTTCAAACAAAGCTTTGTAATATCAGACTATCTTGAACAAATTGAAGATTTAAATAAAAAATTATCATTTGACAATATCATTATAACACAAATGGAAAATATAAAGGAAATTAAATATCAAAGAAAATGCACTATATATTTGGAAGTAGTCGCGGTTCATACCTGTAAACACAGAATTAGTAATATGACTCAGGAGAGTCATCAATTTGTGGAGGGAGGAGTTACGTCGGCAAATTTAACCGACATCACGGAACATGGCACCTCAAGCAACCTTCACAAAATTTTCATTTATAGAAAATATAAATGTTTCCGGACAATTTTCGTGTGGTTGACAGAACTTATCTCGGTAATTTTCCTTATCAATAGAACCCAGGAAATGCAACTGTTCTCATGCATTCCTGAATAATAGAAAGAATGTAAGCTTTTGTTTTTACGGGAATGAACTAGCAAAGAGATAATTAAGCTTTCAACAGTTCGTACAGTTTATATTTTAGTTAATCATCAGTAGTTGTATTAATCGTTTTTGCTTCTCTCCGATAAATTAAAATTCATTTTAATTTTTCATTTTAATTTTTTCGTTTATACGGTATACCTTCATTTTCTCGTGACATCTAACATGTCATGTGGCACGATTTTAATGTTAACGTTCGTTTCGCGATATTTTTCCCGGGATTCGCTTAATTCGCGATATTTATAATTTTAATATACACGAATGAGTGTGGTAGAGAGACAAGGTGCAAGGAAGACAAAACAGCGAAAATCGTGAGAGGAGTTCAATGGAATGAACGAAAAAATGACGCGTCGATAAGGTAGATCAAATATACGAAAAAATCAATTAAAATTTGGGAAATTCATTTTGGCAAATATTAATAACAATTAAAACTCTAATAAAATTATAAAAAAGATAATATTTCGAGAATTTCATTTTATGGATAGTGAAATCAGAACAAATTTGTCTATAAAAAGCTCGTCACTCCTTCAGTCGCTCTCTTCCTATCCTTCCTTTTCTCCTATTCCCGCCATCCCATTAAAACTAACTCCTAAGAGTAAATGACACATAGCATGGCTGATATAGCGCATCATCTGTGAGGGAAAATAAGCAGCGAAACGAAAAGTTTCAACAAAAATACTAAGGACAAGTGTCCACAAGAAGACAATAGACGACATCAAATCAGACTGAGGGCTAAAGATGACCCCCAAGGATCAAAAGAAGAAAATAACGAGAACATCGAGGGAAACGACGTTAGTACAAATAGGAAAACGGCGCAAAACACACTCGACTTGACTTGACAGTCGCTCTCTTCTTTTTCGAGTTGTCATAAGATAAACATATGCCAAGGTGGTCATAGTTTGTTCTACATGCAAGGTTTCAATAAATCATCAAGTTTGTTAAAAGGTGGCCAATTTGCACTTGCAATATTTTTTTTGGAAATAGTATTTCATCAAAGTCCAGGAAAGCTTTTGTTTGGAGTTCAAGTTTGTTTTTCGACAAGTTCATGACATATTAGAAGGTTAAAGATTTTTAAGCAATTTCAGCAAGGTGTATTTGTAAATGTTTTTCTTTCATTCAATTTGAGGTTATGGGACAATCGTGATTGCATGCCAAACAGGTTATAATTGCATGGCCACAGAATAACGTAAATAAATTGATTAATAACTACTAATCAAATTTATTTTTCAGGAAATTGTAGTTTTAGTGTTAGTGAATTTGTATTTTTATTGTTTGTAACACAAAGTGAAAATTATGTCTATAGGGTCACTTTTTACAAAACATGTGCAGACATTAAAAGGGTAAAATAAAATCATTTAATTAGAGTAGTTAATCAATTAATGAAAAATATAGTTGAAATTAAATCTAGAGTGAATAAAAACGTGAATTAAATATAAAACGCATTAAAAAAACGCAGAGGAAGTTGTTCAATAAGATCAAATTTTAGTACGATATATTGAGTAAGAAATTAAAGTAGATATTATGATTTAGTTTCATTGTATTGGACAATTTTTTTTTGCATTGAGTTAAATTGTTTATGGTAAAAGCAATTAATTTTGTAAACGTGTCAAGCTTTTCAAATTGAGGAATTAAAAAGTGTATGAATAACCAACGATATCTTTCTAATTGCTACACCACACCACCAGTTTAATTTCAGCACATCGAAATTTGTACGTTGTAAACGCAGCGAAATGGCTGTCAATTATTGGAATTGACATATCAATGAATTGTAAGTAACGAACACAGTACATCACTTAGAATATAGAGAGTACAGGAAGTGTGATAAGCCAAATTTGGCGTAGTCAAATTCCGGTTGGGTTAGTATCTGTTGCCGCTGTAGTGAAAGCTCAGTACAGCCGTGTAGTAGAATCAATATAGAGAGCGGGGCAACAAGATATATGGTTGAAAATATCACGTTTGCTCCCATCGAAAATGTTCTTATTCACTGTCACTACACCCACATACCCTGGGAGTTTCTCAGCGGTCATAAACGTAAAAAAATTAAGGTGGATAAAGGAATTTTCCGATATTTAATCGTTTTTGTAATGTATTTTTTTAATTTTATATAAAAAGGTATGTAAAGTACACAAAATAATATTTTATAACTATACTTGCCTAAAAAAAAAATCAGTTTTACACCGAACACTTTATTCTGAAAATACATGAACATCACTTAGAAATTTTCACTATAATATCAGCACATAATTACGTACACACTTTACTTAGTACTACTTTTAAATAAAATGTCTTTCACTTTTCACAAGTTTTAAATTAGATTTAAATTGTTGCAAAATATGATACTTCGTTTGACAGATGATATTCCATTTGTGTCTTTCTTCAATATAATTAATGCTGACCTACTTCACGGGACTCTGAAAAAATCCACACTCATGCCCACGAATTTTACGGGTATCAACACTTCCTGTTGTCTATATATTCTAAGGTACGTCACATGTCAATTATAAGAATTTACATCCGTTGACAGAATTTCGTTCTTGATTATATTTATCATTTCAATAGTGCTGTCCACTAGATAATTGTGCACAAATTGTATCAAATTTAGGAAATTGTCCAAATTTTCTATTTCTCCATTGAATTCTGGAATCACCTTTATTGATGTGGCTATATCAAATGTTGCCATTTTTGTTTCTGAGTCCGTATCTTCTAATAATTGGTCAGTTTGTGTTTGTGTTAGAATTAAGTCCAGTTATATGTATTTTGCTACAAATATTTATTTGTGCATGAATGCAACAATCTCATCTTGCTTGTATGCAGTTTTATACATTATAAAAATCAGCCCTTTTGTTTGTAAGAACGATTCACACGACCGAATGACAATTTCACTTTAAAATACGCCAACCACTATCCATGCCCGACAGCAATCTAATCGACTACTCAAGTCCTTTTTCCACACAAAACTGCGATACGTTATACACAGACATACTTCGTCGCTTGCTACCTAAACCCTAATTTTTGCCGGCAATAAACCTAGCTACCCTCGTTCGCATTTATGCACACATTTTCAAGCATTCAGTTTACTTGAGATGTCGATATTATTGCTCATAGATAGGGGAAGGTGCTTACGCATCTTCTGGTTTTGTCTCCAGGAGGGCTTTTACCTGGGTTCTTTATTATCTTGCCCGCCATTTGCTACAGTTCGGCCAAACTATATCGTCACTGTCCCCAGTGACAGTTGCGCCTAATTGCAGCAATGTGGGTTACACCTCCTACCTGAGGTTTCAGCTCAACGTCATATTTCAACATATTATCTACGGCCTTTTCCTATTTCTTTTCTAGCTTCCACTTTTTTTTTTTTCAACTTACCATACCACAGATCTTGCAATTTCAATACGTTATCGCCTTTGCTTATCGTACTTAAGCTGATTTAGTTTGATTTCACCTATCACAGTAGTCTTCAAATCTAAGAGCTCAAAAATCAAATGCATAATTCTGTAATCATAATTATTTATTAATTAATATTAATCAAATGTTTGGTTCATTCCATTGGTTTATCCTGAATTTTCGTTCGTATCCATCTCGTCTTCACTATCTGACAGGTCACAGTCCATATTATGTAAATCACACCAAGGCTTCATGTGGTCTGCTGAGTGTACAGATTCGTACGGTTTCCGCGTTATTTGCAGCTCCTGGGCATCTGCTACTACATACCGGTCGTTGGATAGTACAGCCTTAACTTCGTACGGCCCCTTATACCTTGGTTGCACTTTGCGTGGTTCTCCAAATGATGAAGGTTCTTGTTTGATAAGCACCAGATCTGTTAATTTATACTTCTGAGGTGCTTTGTGAGTGGCGTTGAATTTATCGGCTTGAAGTTGTTGTTGTTGGTGAATCCGCTCTAAAACTTTCTGTCGTAACTCTGTGAGTGGTAAATTTTCTTCTTGCTCTGCTTCAATTGAGTCCTGAAGAGCTAGAACTAATTTATTTTTGAGGATGTGCCGGGGTTGAGAAGACATTAAAAGTTCTTGCGGTGTAGCCAGTGTGGTGGAATGCTTCAGACTATTCAAAGCCCATTGTATTGCTGAGATGTGTTTATCCCAGTCCCTTCCTGATGTATCTTGCGTCAATGTCGATATGGCTGTTTTAGCTGTTCGGAAATATCTTTCTATTTGCCCGTTAGCCCGGGGAGTTCTGACAGCTGTAAGTATATGTTTGATTAGGTGTTGATGACAGAATTTCTCAAAATCTTTTGATGTGGAAGCCGTTCCACGATCTGTGATTATTCTCGTTGGAATCCCGAAAAACTGCGTAATTTCCTCTAAGAGCTTAATCACTCCTCGGCTGTTAGTGATTCTCGTCGGCTTAAAGATTATAAATTTGGTAAACGCGTCAACTACGCCAATCACGTACATATTTCCACTTTTACTTCTCGGAAATGGGCCAAGATGATCGATGTGGATTGTATAGAATGGGATCGGTTTCCTTTCGGGGCAGTGCAGCTCGTAATTGGTCTCATCTAGTCAATCTATACAGGAATTGATGTATTTCTTCACCAATGTTTTCATGTTCGCGAACCAGAAATATTTCCGCAGAGTTTCCATAGTTCTGTCGACTCCTGGATGTCCCATATCATCGTGTGCTGATTTTATGACGCGCCATCGCACTCCTACAGGCACTACAAATCTATTTCCACCTGAAGTTTTCTTGTACACTCTGCTATTTTCAAGAATATAATTTCCTTTTATTCCGTCCTTCTCCGAATGGTCCGTCCTGATTCCTTTTAATACTTCGCGAATTTCCAATAGCCATGAATCTTGCCTTTGTAACAGTGCTAACCAATCTCGTTCCGGTATTCCTACTATAAGCATTTTACTAGCCACGCTGTCCGGCTCGCATCCTTTTTCCACTGGACAACGACTGAGTGCATGGAAGAGATGATTGCCTGGACGAAACACTAGCTCGAAGTCGTATTCTGATATTTTCAGCCACCATCTTACAATCCTAGGTACCAAGTCTTTCTTCTCCTGAGCAAGGTGCAAGGAATTGCAATCTGTGACTATCTTGAACTTTTTATGTAGTAAATAATGTTTGAAACGCTCTAGGGTCTCAACAACAGCCAAAGCTTCTAGCTCATAGCTATGGTATTTTGCCCCTGCTTCCGTTGTGGCTCGACTATAGTACATCACTGGTCTCAACAAATCTCCGCCCCATTGTAATAAAATTCCAGCTATCCCGTGGCAGCTTGCATCAGTATGCACTTCGTGATTGGCATTTTCGTCATACAAAGCTAACAGAGGTCTTTGGATTAGTATTTCCTTCAACCGCTCAAAGGCTTCCGATTCTTTAACGTCCCATACAAAAACTGAATCTTTTCTTAACAATTTGTTAAGCGGATGGGCAATATGAGAAAAATCTTTCACAAAACGCCTAAAATAGCCTGCGAGTCCAAGAAATTGACGCACTTTCCGAAAGTTCTCTGGTCTCCTGTAGTTTTGAACTGCTAATATTTTGTTGCATCCTGGCTTAATACCTGGTGAAGAAATCTCGTGTCCAAGGAACTCGATCTTTTTCTTGAAGAATACACGTTTCCCTGAATTTAATATCAATCCTGCTCTTCTTAACTCTTTCAGAAATTCCTCGAGGATTTGAATATTCTCTATAATCGTTTCTGTAGAAATTAGGATATCGTCCATATATGTAATTATTTTGTTTGGTCCGATGTTCTGAAGTAGTAATTTCATGAGCTTCATGAATACAGCTGGTGAGTTAGTGAGTCCAAATGGGACCCTTTTAAACTCGTAATGTCCTTCGGGTGTAACAAAAGCAGTCAAATGTTGGCTTTGGTTGTCTATGAGAATTGAGAGTTTCCTCAATATTTGGAACTGGACATTTTTCTCGTTGGGTGCTGGCACTTAATTTGCGATAATCAACGCACGTACGGTATTCTCCATTCATATTCGGAACTAACAGTACTGGGCTAGCGTACTCTGAAGTTGAAGGTTGAATGATATCGAGATCCAATAAGTCTTTGATGCTTTGTCCTAAAACAGGCTTTAGCCCGTATGGTACCTTATATGGGTTATAGTTAATAACTTTGCTGTCTTTTAATATTATTTTCATATTCACTAGATCTGTTTTCCCTAGCTCTCTGGTATTTCTAGCAAAGCAGTCTCTGTATTTATTAATTAAACCAAGCAAATCCTTTTCCTCTCCTAAAGTTATTTCACTCCCGACCACAATGTCACTTATTTTAAAATCCGCGCACTTTTCCACAATTCTCACACTTTTATTGATTTCTAGAGAGGGCGATTCGGTATTTTTTGATAGTTCGAACAATCCCCAACGTTTAGCCACTATAATATCCGGTCGATCCATGAAATCCTTCCCAATTATCAGATGAACGTCTTGTGCTCCATCCTCCACTATCATCACACCGATTTGCTGTTCAATACCCATTACTGTTAATCGTTTATTAATTTTCCCAATCACTTTAGTTTCTGTACCCCCAAATCCGCGTAATAAGATATCACATTTCTCTATTTTCCACTCATTCTCTAAAACGATACTCAATTTGATGGTAGTGCACTCACTTCCTAAATCCAAAAATGCTAAAAATGGTTTATTGTCAATAAAAATAGTTTTATGGTACTCGTCCTTAGGGTTTAGTTCACTGCCCTTACCGACATTAAAATTTCTTTTTACTCTACACTCCTTCGCTAAGTGACCTGTTTCGTTGCAACGAAAACATTTTCTTAGTTTTTGAGCTAAGGGGCATACAGATGCGTAATGACCTGGTTCATCGCATCGGAAACATCTGCTTTGTGTTTTCTTAGAGAACGTTCCTTTTTGCAAACCTGAGGTACTTTCTTGTCTATCCTTGAATTGTTTTTGGTAGAGTAAGTAATTTCCTTTCCTAGGAAAAGGTTTATATCGGTGCGAAATTTTAGAGGCGCTCGCTTGTGGGATGGTTGAATTATAATTATCCAGCAATAACCCAGTTCTTTTTTTCTTTTGATCCTGAATTTCTTCAAATTCCTTAATGCGCCTCAATAGCTCATGAATAGTTTTCAAGTTTGCTGCCATCAGCACATTAATCAAATTGTGATCAGATATGCCTGCAATAATATATTTGATCGTTGTATATTCTTCCAATTTGATCTGTTGTGCTAACGACGCTACGTGATAGATATAATCTTCGATGCACTCGTTAGGCTGTCGCCTGCGCTCCATAATTTGCATAAGAATGGAGCCATTATTTTGTGCACACGGGAAGCTTTCAACTAACAGCTGTTTAAAATCATCAAAAGTACTAATTGAGTCCTGTTTACTCTGGTACCAATGAATCGCTGCACCTCCTAAACGTAATGAGGCATAAAATAAAGAGTTTCGATCATCCCAACCGTATACTCTCCTTAATCCTTCAACAGATTTAATCCAATTCAATGCACTTACTGTTTTTTTGCTTGACGGATTAAATTCAGCAATTAATGTGCTGATTTCGTGAAACCCCATTTTAACCTGCTTCTTGGGAGGATTGTGACGTCAGAACTGTCCTGTTAAGCTCAGAATCAGACTCTATAGCCGCACTCATCGTACACCGTTCACGCTCGTTTAATTGTTTTTCCCTCCTTAACAGGGAGTTTTCCCACCTTAATAATTGTAATTCAGAGAGTGGACCAACCTTTTCAAAATCTTCATTCCTTCCATCTTCGTTTGCTGAGGTTAATTCCTGCAGCATTTGGATGTCATTCTGATCAGTACTCATAATGATCACACCTATTTCTATATTCACTGTCACTGTTCTAGTTTAATTATAACTATAATTATTTGTTTGAATAATCACTAGCACCGCTTTCCCTTTTTTTATATATATATGTATTTAACACTGTCCTTTCAGCTCGATTTAATACACAACAATTCACGGAGGGTAGCGCTGATCAACCCCACACTTGAATTATAAAAATCAGCCCTTTTGTTTGTAAGAAAGATTCACACGACCGAATGACAATTTCACTTTAAAATGCGCCAACCACTATCTATGCCCGACAGCAATCTAATCGACTACTCAAATCCTTTTTCCACATAAAACTGTAACACGTCATACACAGACATACTTCGTCGCTTGCTACCTAAACCCTAATTTATGCCAGCAATAAACCTAGCTACACTCGTTCGCATTTATGCACACATTTTCAAGCATTCAGTTTACTTGAGATGTCGATATTATTGCTCATAGATAGGGGAAGGTGCTTACGCATCTTCTGGTTTTGTCTCCAGGAGGGCTTTTACCTGGGTTCTTTATTATCTTGCCTGCCATTTGCTACAACATGTTATTAAAATTGTCTTTTATCTCTTTGGCTTGTTTAGTTATACTTAGTATATGTGTGAGTGAGTATGTTCTATTTTGAGCTTTTTTTTTTATTTTCTAATATCTTGTCTAATTGTGAGATAAGCTCGTGTAAACTTATTATTCTATCTATATGTCTAGTAATACTCTAACTATGGCTATCTGTCTATCTATTGTCTTAACAAAATATTGTTTTACTTTAATTGTTATGAAACATAAGAAAACTAGAATCCCTAAGATGAGTAATATTAGCTCTAAATCCGAAAATAATCTATTTTCTTGTTCAGTGTTATTTATAGCAGAACCAGCATTATTATTTAATATGACTTCTTCTTAAGATTCTTTTGACTGTTTCTTACCCATGTTGAAGACAAACAAAAGTGGAAAATGAGCAAGAGCCAAAAAATAGGGTTTGTTGTGAGGCGATAAAAGAAAGAAAGTAAAAACAATTTGCTCTTCTGTGACTTTTTTTGTATATATGTGTAAAACATAATAAGTTTAATAATTCATGATTTATTAAAGACTAATCTAGGACATTTATCTGTATATATTATTATTATTACTGCTATTTGCTGTTATTTATTTATTCCTCTTCCTTTGCTTTGCTTTTTTTTTCTTTTCTCCTTCCTTTACGTTTTTAGTTCCACGATTTTCATCAGGAACTTCTCTTTCTGCTCCCTTTGGGATATTACAGCTAGAAGGTGATATTCGGCGATTTCTATTCTAAATCTCGTCTCGAAGCTAGCTCTTCTTTTTATAGAAATTTCCTTAATTCCATTGGGTGGTTGTATTTCGGGTTGTTGCTTCCGATCTCCTCAACTGTGTTCCTCAATTGAAATTGGTCTGGGCCCAATATTTGGGTTCCATAAAGCTGGTACCAAAGATTCTTTTAATTCCTTCCAGGGCTATATGTTTTTTTCATAGATTCGGTCCGCACGGTCGCCATGTAAATAACTTTTTGTTATAGCCGTAGAATTACAGTCGGAATGATGACGCTCTGATGTTTTGGTCATGTTGGAGATGAAGAGCTCAATATCTGCCAAATGAATATACCACGAGAGTTACAGGTTAAACTCTGAAGCTTTATTTTCAATAGCACTACACTTATACTATTTTAAAAGGGCTTATTTAGCTAAACCTTATTAAAATTTCTTTCTCATGGAAAACACCAAGAATATTACATGTACTTTATAAAAATTGCTTAACTCACTTAATATCGATCAAAGTTAATATTATCGATAAATGCATGCATATTGGCCTGTATGTAAACAAGCATAATATTGCTTAAATGATTGAATTGCAATCTTTTCTTATTAAAGTGAAATGAAAAAAAAAATGATATAAAGTCATCGGTTGCGTCGTTGCATAATTTCTTTTTTATGTTCAATGAGTAATTTATAATATGCTTTATCTATGGTACAATGCTGACCAGTGATGATCATATAACTTTTCACAACTCTTACTTTGATATTTCATGAATGGATATTTTATTTTTTTTATTATTATTTACTATTGAGGTACTGGTATATGCATTTATCGTTACGGCATGTAGGTTATGTAGGTATACTATACACAACAATCACGACGGCCACGAGAAGGCTATCGGATATCTTCTCGAAAAAATTGAATTCAGCACAGCGAAATTGAAGTCACAGAGCAAGAATGTTTAGCAGCAATACTAAGTGTACAGAAGTTCCTGCCTTTCATTGAACTCATACCGTTTAACATAGTGACTGATAATGCGAGCTTGAAATGTTTGATGTCTCAAAAGGACTTGAACGGTAGAGTTGCCAGATGGAGTTGAAGCTTCAAAGTTTCGACTTCACCATTGAACACGGAAAAGGAAGCCTGAATATCGTTCCTGTTGCCATATCACGGATTCACCATCTGAAAGCTTATCACAATCTGAAGATCCTTGTCCGGAAGGTGATTCTAGTTCTCCATATTGCAACTAGTTGGAATATGAGGTAATGAGACAGAAAGTTAAATCAGCTGCCAACAAATTACCAGATCTCTGTACCAGGAATGGCTTCGTTTATATGCGGACTCTTCCGAGGACAGGCGATCCTATTTAGGTGGAAGAGGCTTGGAAGCGTTGTATTCCGCGACGGTTCGTCTCCTACACTATTTCACATGATCCGCCACTAGCTTCTCGTGGAGGGCTCAGAAAAAGGCTTGAACTCTAAAAAAGACTCGAATGACAGTTGATGTCAGAAACTACATGGACACCTGTGACGTGTGTAAGGAAATTAAAGCCCCTAATACCAACTTTAGACCAACAATGGAAACTCAGTCTGTGAGAGAATGATAATGGCAACGACTCTATATAGGCCTTTTAGGTCCATATCCCAGATCAACAAATGGAAGTGTATGTGTGCTTATTGTTCTTGACCCCTTCTCTAAATTCTCAATTTTGAAACCAATGAAAAACATCTACTCATAACGTCTGTCAGTTTCTAGAGACAGAAATATGTAATCTTTTTGGAGTTCGGGATAAGATAGTCTCTGACAATGGAGTCCAGTTTTGCCCGGCCCAGTTTGCCAGACTGCTGGGTAAGTATGATGTCAAGTACTTGCGAACAGCAGTTTATTCACCGCAGCCTAATGCATCAGCTGAGCTATAATGCTAGCTCCCTCAGGAGCAGGGAAAATCATTATATACTTATCACGCTAAAGACATTAAACCCCGATCGCTGATTAATGCAACTGCAAGTTTGTTATTTTCACTTTGACGTATGTATGTGGGAATCTTTCGATAGATTATAAACTCCGATTGATACAAATAAAAAACAACTTTAATTAATGAATTCAGTGGTATAAACGTTAATTTATTATAATAATAATGCTGATGGGAGTGGATGGCGGTGGCGGCGATGATGTCTGCTGCTACTCCTCCTGTTGCCGGTACGAGAGTGTCTCGTGTTCCCCGTTTCTCTGTTCCCTCAGCCCAGCAATGCCATATCGGCGGGTACGGTCAGCAAATGGGTGATGTGGGATTTACAATTTTGGAATCCCACATGTATACCAACCCTGGTAGCTATAACAGGTAACTGGTAGCTACAGGAGAATAATGTGCCGCTTATCGTATCAATTTTCTCGTAATGCCATTTTCTCGTATCAATTTTCTCGTAATGCCATTATCTCGTATCAATTTTCTCGTATCAATTTTCTCGTATTCTAATTTGCTCGTGTAAAATTATGTTTTGAATTAAATAGTTCGCGCGGCGCGAACTATTTAATTCAAAACATAATTTTACACGAGCAAATTAGAATACGAGAAAACTCGCGCGCGCGAACCAATTAGTTCAAAAGATAAGTTCACACGAGTTTTGGATTATTCGATGAGTATTTAATTTAAAACATAAACAAATCATTTTATTTACATATAAGAATATTTTAATAAAGGAAATACTTCTTATACTTAGAAAATATTTGTATTAACATAATACAAGACCCATGGCTTTAGTATTCGTTGTTTGCTATGAAATACTCGAAGTAAAATGTTTACAAGGTTGCACACGAGATAGTTGTGTACGAGCAAATTGCCTTACGAGCAAATTGATACGTGCAAATTGACTTACGAGAAAATTGATACGAAAAAATGGCTTTACGAGAAAGTTGATACGAGAAAATGGCTTTACGAGAAAATGGCTTCACGAGGAAATTGATACGAGCAAATGTCGTACGAGAAAATTGATACGAGCAAATTGCTACGAGAATATTAGGTGCTCCCGACCAGACACCGGAAAAAATGTAGCGATTGGAAATCAAGATTCACGCAAGTAATCCAAGTCGATGTGGACAAAAATAGGAAAAAAGGAAGGTATCCTCGAGCTGTAAGTATTATGTCGCTTGAAATTATCCGGGCATTTCGAGATACGAGAAAAGTGTAGATTGTGGGTTTCGCCTGGGACTTTTTTGTGTGAAATACTGCAAGAAAAGAAACATCAATCCAGCATTGCTGCCACACCGCGATCATTTTGTGATTTCATGTTTGGCCCACGAAAATTTTGTGCCTTGCTCCGCACGATAGTCAATCACTGACATATATAATATGGACTGACTACGTTCATAGAAATATACTGCAAAAAGTGGGCTCACTTCTATGTTGCTGACTCTTTCGGTCTAAGTAGCAATACTAACTGACGGAGAACTGTAAACAACAAATGAATAAGTGGATCTGTCGAAATAAATATTTTTAAATTAATTATTTGGGTTCACTACCGATAAAATTGTACTACCAAACGCAATATATTCATTATATATGCAGCAAAAATTCAAAAAGTTTTATTATAATCGCTTTTCCAGCTGCATGCTCATTTTTTCAACTTCGCGACAATGATTTTTTTCAATGTCGGCACCGGCGTAAGGACTTTTTTGACATTGGCAACCGAGCCCACATGAAATAGAAAGTTAATCAGTCCAATTTATGCATGTCAGTGTAGTCAATTCACTAATTTCTGCTTTTGCGAAGTTGTGAGCATGGTCTCAGCATTGTGGGAATCGGTTCACATTAATCAACTATGCGAACTTAAAAGAAGAACGTCGTACTAGTAAGCGCCGCCAATTTGGGGCTCTCGGCCTATTCTACCCACTGTCCTGGATATGGTACTCACTCTCAAATAAAAGGGAGATATTACAACCACAGATAAGTACAACGTGAAATGTTAATGCGCTACATAAAAATTGCTAGAGATCGTATCCAACATGCCAAGTATGTATCTGCATATAATTGACATATTGGTCCGTATTTTGCCACCAACTTATTCAAGGATAGTCTTTTACCGCCATCCGCCTCATATTTTAGTGCTCCAGAATTCTTGTAAGCATTTTCAATACAATTATTAGCATTATTACACGTAATTCAGTGTTTATAAGTTTGAACGAAGTCCGCTCGTCTCTTAAAATGCATTTAGTGAATAGAAAACAAAGTTGTCCCTCTTTGATATAAGTTTTGTTTTGCTTTTTGTAGTAGTCTAGGCTGAATTATTGTAGATTATGTTATTTTTTTGTTTAATTTTTATATTAGGTATTAATATTAATACGCTCCTGTCAAAGCCTTGCTTGCTTACTTTAGAAAAACGGGAACAATGTCTTTTGTTTCAATTATTATAACTTTATGATTACTGAATTTTGAAAAGTTCATTTTTTTTATCTAGATCCAATAGATCTATAAAGTTAGGTTTTGAATGGGCTTATAAAATTGTGAGCAGTAAATATGGCAAGTGCATTAAGCGGCCTATCCAGTCAGAGTTACATAACCAAACTTTTTTGCGACAAGCATTACATCAGTCAATGCTGCCAGTTGGAGGCCCCAATAATGTTAGTAAACAAACATTAAGCCCAGATGAGCATTTCACTATGCGTATTGAATTCCTTATCAATGGCTTAACGACTAATTATAACAGCTGTGGATGGGACAGTTTTTTAGTAAACAATTCGCAACCCCCAAGAACTTAACTGTGTGAAGTAAAATTTTTAGATATTGCAAATTACTTAATTAGTCGTACACATACTGCTAGCTGATGTCACAACTCCATACAATTGGATATTGAGCCACGATATCCTGAACTTCTATATTGATACTCTTTTAAATTTTATATTGTTATCATATTGAGTTTGTCGTGATACTATTTTGGATTTTGTATTGATGCTACATAAACTCCCAATTGATACGGTATGGCCACTCAAGATTCGTGGTATTAAAATAACACAAAGCCCCAAGTGTCATTCGTGTCACTGGAGTGCGAGCAGGACTCTGTCAAATGAATTATTATAAGCCTTACGTGCTTGTCAAATTTAGGGTAGTAGAAGAGCCTTCAACTGTCAGTCACTACAGTGTACCTTAATTTAAGAAGAAAACTAAAATTATAGCCGCACAATGGCCAGATGAGCTGAAGCTGATTTAGAGTAGTTGTTAATATATTAATTAATCGGATTTTTACAACGAGATGGAACAATAAGGTTTTGATATCTCCTCACTCTCCCAGAGCCCCCTTTGGATGATGGTCGAATAGGTCCGCTCCTCTGCTATTTCAGGTCATCATAAAGATACTGATCACATGCGCCTCCAGTGTTATTGGGTGGATGTGGCACGACAGAGAAGGTAGGACTCTGTGCCTTCATTATAGGTAAAGCTAAGTGGTGTAAGGGTCGCTTCTGGACCGAATGGGGTACTTTTTTTGTTGAAGGCACTAGCTCTTGTTTTTGTTGTATATGGGCTGTGACATTGGCAGGTTTTGGGAAACCCCCCTCCCCCCCTGGGTACGTGCACAACGAGGCGTGGCGAGGTGAGGTGAAGATACATCTCGAGGTGTAATGTTCACAACAAGGCGTTCAGTTTCGTGGTAAATCGTGGAGTTAGAGCGTAAATTATATCATCGAATTCTGAAGAAGAAATTTTGTGTTTGTCACGCAATGCAACTATGCATTTTTCACATAAGCGTACTTGGTTTTTTGTCATCTATTTGAAGATTTACGGAGTGATTCTGACAGATTCTTATAAAATATGAGAGCGAGTATTCGATTATATTAAAGAAAGATTTCAATATAAAACTGCCGCCCTATGCTAACGCTGATCACAGAGTGAGCTGTCAGCTCATGCTGACAGAATGGACTTCACGTCCAAGCATACTCACTCCTATGCTTCCACAACAAAAAGTTATAATAATTTCATATTTTTAAGAAAAACACAACTTTTATATTTTATTGGCCGATAATCTTTTTTGGTAGAAAAATTCGTCCGTTAAACATAAAAGTTGTGTTTTTCTTGAAAATTCTGAGATAAATATACTATTTTATTAGTAAGATTATTTGTTTATCCTATTTCTCATGATTTTATTAATCATTGGCAAAAAAATCTTCTTTTAAAGTGGAATAAATGGAAGTTTTCGGTTTACATTTTTTCGATTCTTGTTTTTGATGTTAAATTGCCTTTAGTTGTATGTCCCAATTCATCGCTATCATCATTATTTTCGATTTCGACGCTACTGTCGCTGTCATCGCTTTGTTCGTTTTCGTAAAACCCACCTTCGTTGTATTTACTACCACCAATACCTCGTATATTTTCCATACGACTCACTAACACGTTTGAACTTGAATCACTGACGCATGGAATATTTTTCTCGTTGTGACACTAGCCGGTTTGGGTTTCTCGTTCAACCACGTTCAAAGCTTTGCTTAACCATTTCACCAAATCTGCGTTAATGCCATTCAAATTAATTCCTATTTTACCCGACCTTTCCCTCAATGTCGGTACCGACCACTATTTAAAGTTACTCGAATTCATGTTTAACGAATTAAATCATGCAAACGTAATCGAATAATCTGACGAATTACTATAAAAATAAAATTCAATTGAAAAGAGTCGAAAATATCAGGATAATCATAAAAAACACATTTCCGTGTCAAAAACTGAAAACAACAACTTTATTGAGGGAAAAAACCTATTCACGTCCCCGCTTCTACAAAATTTCTTTACCAATCTACCACACCACTATTTTCGTTCAGTTGGCTTCGCTATTTTCTTGAATCCATTTTAATAAAAGTCTAAATTCATTAGTAATGGAGCAGAAGTTAGTTTTTGCTTCAGATTTTCGAAACAAGTTTGAGCCTCTAATATTTAGCTTGTTTTATACAAAATTTGCACCAAGGTTTATAGTGAGGCAATGTTTCCTCAATCAATCCGCTACACGAGCCAATAAAGCCACCCAGATGGCACTTTGGATCGATAGTCAAGCATCAATAAGACTTCATTAATTCTTTCCCTTCGCTAGAAATGATTTAATGAACATCTTATGAATCATACCATCAATACGAATTGATTGTTCCCAGATAGCATCGTAGTGATGAAATACTGTTACAATACTGATACTTGAGTATCAAATTATCGATACCTTTCAGTATATTAATATTGATGTTTTTATATGGACGATGCCCACTTTTTAAGCAATTTGGTTTGTAGAATTATTGACAAGGGAAATTTATTTTTGATTCTTTGCATAGATTTTAAACTTATAATTATCTTATTTATAAAAATTCAAGAATAATTTGTTCCTTGATTACAATAATAAGAATAAAAAATAGGAAACACTGTAACAGTAGCATAAGAAAGAAAAAAAATGTTTTAAACCCTTACTTGCGCGGAGCGTGGGGAGTGAATTAGTAAGAATTTATACTTAAGGGATTATAGGCCGTCTCTTGTTCAGTATGGTTGCACTCTCTGGGGCGACATTAAAGCTCGACACATCTACATAGTCTAATCTTAGCATAGAACCATATCCGATTCGGTGACATATAAAGCAGAAGTTCAGGATAAGTCGACATATACAATCATAAGGAAAATTTCAAGTGTAATTGGCAACACCATTAGCCGTAGTCCAAACCCATATTCGTCACAACCAAGCCATCGTAGGTGGCAGGTGAGGACATTTAATTCGGAACTGCATGATCCGAATTTAGGGACTTGGTAGTTGACTGGTATAAAAGGGCGAAGCCATCTAGTGATGCCTTGGTCGAACTGAGTAGATGCCACTTAGTGACAAGCTTGTGATAAATTGATCAGGCGCGAGGGGATAAGCGGTGAAAACACCGCAAGGAATCCATAAACCGTTCTTTTTGGGAAGCCGACTGCCACGAGAGAAAAGCTAGCAGCGACTCTATTATATTTAAACGTGTTAAGTGCTAAGAAGGCAGAAGAAGCCTAACTTAAGTTCGAGCAAGGGGAAATTTATTTAGCAAAACCCTGCAGATTTATATCACCGGTGGAATTTTCAAGAGAATAAGCGAAATTAACCCTCTCGGGAGCGGCATTAGAATTACTGTGCCGGAAGCGTTAAATAATTAAGGTAAGGAATAAATTATAAGAAGTAAAGCGATGGAATTGTAACAACTTTTTGTATCCGTTAGCTTGTGTGTTGGAGGCGTAAGCTCTCATTTCGAAGGCTCGCCTCCAACAATTTAGGTTGTCTTGCAACTTGCAACAGCAGTAGGGAATTCAGAAAGGCCATACGCCGAAGGAGAACCAAACAAGGGGAAGGAAGCCAGAACCCTTTGAACTCACCTTAAATTACTCAAATTAACGTGGGAAGACCCTACGAGGATGGAGATCGAAGCTATGAGCACTCTATGTGTAATTATCTGTAGCATCAGCTTAAAGAGTGAATTAAACCGCTGTGAAAATTGCAACGCTGATCACTAACTAACCTAATCATATACGTAGTGCTTAAGGAGGATAAGCTAGGACACTTATAATTAGTAATTAGGACAGGCCAAGATTTTTTTTTGTAAATTTTCCTACAGCAGATGAGTACCAAAATTATTAAATTTACATATCACAAATTATTGAATTAGTTAAGTATACTTAGGCTGTGCAGGCCATAATTTTAAACTTAAAAGGAGGTTGCAAGTAGCAATCAGCCGCAATTGCAGTAGTGGTGTCATTTAAATTTGCACGGAGAACGCAAGATATTTAAATTTTTTTTGTTAATCCGAAATTTACCTGGGAAAGTTCACGTGGTTAGAACAACTACGAATAATTACCTTTTGTTAAGAAAAAAGGAATCTTTTAACTACAAACTAAGAATTTATATAAAAAAAAAAAAACAAACAAAGGAAAAGAATCCAAATTTAATTAATTACGTGGATTGCACATGGAGCGGCACCTAGCTGTAATTTTGCTGTAAGTTAGTTGTGGTAGAACACAAATGTAATACATACAGCTTGTATGTAAGTCGAGAAATTAGGATGAAGTATTAATTGCAATTAACCGATTCCGACACCAGGAGTGTTTGGTTCTTCTTGTGATTAGGATTAGGAATCAGAAATAGGATAAATTTACAAAAAAAAATTTAAATATTGTAGAGAGGATAGAAGATTATTCACTTATAACGAGAAAAGAAATTTTTTTTTATTTGTTCAGATACGCTGGTGGAAGTAAAGGTAATTAATAAAACATGAATATACATGAGTAAGTAGTTATTAATAAGGCACCCTCTGTCCGATCCACGCCGTGGTGATAATGTCTGGGGCTGCACAGTGTATCACTGAGTGATGTGACCAAGTATAGTAGGATGAGCGTCTTATCGCTGACGGTGGTTCGACCTCGAGCCTTTCAATTTTGGTAGTATGCGGTTAGTCTGGTCATGTCATACCGGGTGGGCCCTCAGGCTAGATGAAGTAGTGGGTGGAGCTATTAGTATGTTGACGGGCCGTTAGTAGTAGAACTAGGAGGTTTGTGTATTCATGATCTCGTCCGCCACTTGTGCCCGGTCTTCCGCCCACACCCATCCGACGAGCTTAGCCAGCATTTTTTTTTTTGAGGTCCAGGAGGAGGAGACCAGAGAGGACAGGCAGCTGCCGACCAGGTAATTGGATTTTCGTGTCTTAGATATATCAGCCAGTGATGGCATCTAACAGTTGGGGGGGGGGAGCCTCTCCCCATTGAACCTGGCGCCCATTGCATCTTAGGCCAGCTAGCTTCGGCTCGGTTAATTCGTGTGGACCTCCGAATTATGTGAACAGGGGGCCTCGAGCTAACCCTTAGGTTTAGCCGCGAGTACCTTTCGTTACATATTTGGCGCCCAACGTGGGGCCCTCGAGTTCTTAGTGTAAAATATTAATTTTTAATTGCCATCTTAAAAAAGATAATAAAAAATACTACTTGTTTTTTTTCCACAACGTACATGTATATTTTAAATTTACATATAATGTAACAGCCAACGCGTTTCGTCTTATCAGGACATCATCAGGGCTTTTGTTGTACTGAGGGAATGATTGATCTAGCTGTTAAATAAACTCTCATGGGTAGCTAACGCATGCGTAATGTACTAAAATTCACATTCAAAAGTGGGCTGTTGTTTTTAAAATCTAGCTGATCATTTACTATAAAGCAGCCATCATCTTTAGCTTTTTTAATCTCAAAAGTTTCATATCTATCTAGTAATTTTTTATCAGATAAATTGTGTAATAATTTAATGTCAAGGAGCATATAAATAGCTCAAAGGCTGCAAACCCTAATTCCGGTTTCGCTAAACACCTTAGCTTAACCGGACATAAGCCTAATGCAGACGACATTAAATTATTACACAATTTATCTGATAAAAAATTACTAGATAGATATGAAACTTTTGAGATTAAAAAAGCTAAAGATGATGGCTGCTTTATAGTAAATGATCAGCTAGATTTTAAAAACAACAGCCCACTTTTGAATGTGAATTTTAGTACATTACGCATGCGTTAGCTACCCATGAGAGTTTATTTAACAGCTAGATCAATCATTCCCTCAGTACAACAAAAGCCCTGATGATGTCCTGATAAGACGAAACGCGTTGGCTGTTACATTATATGTAAATTTAAAATATACATGTACGTTGTGGAAAAAAAACAAGTAGTATTTTTTATTATCTTTTTTAAGATGGCAATTAAAATAAACTTATTCCACCAAGTGTTATCCATAAAATCAGTGAATTAATTTTTAATTTTCATGCGAACCTTAGAGAATTTAACTTGGAATTAAATGTGGATCTATAAAAATATATAATAAATTAATATGACTAAATTAGTGTAAAATCTTAATTTTTAATTTTCATGCGAACCTTAGAGAATTTAACTTGGAATTAAATGTGGATCTATAAAAATATATATTAAATTAATATGACTAAATTAGTGTTGGGGGTCTTCAAGGTCATTGAACAAAATTCTAAATTTGTAATTAGGGGCCACTTCCTTGTTCAAAGACGATTTTTGAAGAGAAACTAATAATAGAGCTTACCAAGGGTGTAAATTACGCAGAGCATGCAGGGCCGTAGAAAGGACGAAGGAATGAAGTATTGCAAAGATTGTATTAGTGATAGTTCTGGCGTGCTGAGACAGTGCCTTGGTGGTTATTTGGAAAGGAGTATTGAGCTAAGTAGGAATTTGCATAGAGCAAAATCCTTAAGGAAGCATTAGTTGAGAATTGTTTCTGTGTGGTCACGGACAATTTCGCGAATGTGATTCAGGAAGTTAGAACCAACCGATGAGTGCTCTCTCGGTCGGGTCCTTTTAAATAAGTCACTGTAGACGATTAGATAATGGAATAAGTGGTCTTGTTCCAGTCTCGTAGCGGTGAGGGCGACTTACCGAACTGTCACAGCAAGTCACTGCGTCACGTGTGCTAAGTAAGAGTGACGAGCATCCGCGATCCACTAGTAGGGCAAGGTAGACCACGTGCGGAACGGATGGAGGTGTGCCTTTTTAATTGATGAATTTGGATTTTATAATAATAAGTGAAATTACTAACTGTTGAATAATTCGTGAGGAGTCATTGGCATGATTGCAGAAGTGTAATAATTCCATCTCTTGGGACTTCTATATTAGGCATCGTGATCATTGGCGGCAATAATCGTTAAAATAGCTTTATCAGACTAAGGTAGGAAGGATCATTAAGTATAAAAGGAAATTATCCAGACATCTAGTATTAAAGGTAGGTTTAGTAGACACGGAAGTTGGGAGTTGTCCTAGTGAAACTCCATCGAAAGAGGGAGTAGTGATTCGAATAATAGACATCTAGTAGAATAGACACATCAGGAACATTACGTCGACAGTGATAGATTACGCGGGCTGAGGCGTGTTAAGTAATTGCGGAGGAAGTAAGTTGGAGTTAGCACTCATAGAAGCTAGCCAAGACCTTGAACAACAAGGAAGAGTTATAATAAATTGAGTCGTTGAGAGTCATTAACAGTGGCGTGATGGACGTTAGGCACCTTGAGCCAGACGAGCTCGAATATGAGCTCCAATTAAGAAAGTTGCGTAAGTCGAAAAACTCGCGGCATATTCCGGCACTTCAGGCCATAATAGAGGAAGAAGAAAAGGGCCTCGTTAAGCAGCTCATGGGGTTTCCTCCTATAAAGGATACCAAAGTAGAGAAAGACGTTTGTAATAAAAAGGCGGAAGATCTCTTGCAAGCGATAAATATCGCGATAGCAGCACAAAACCTTCTTGAGTTGAGCAGTCTTAGATCGCGGTTATTGCATGTACGTCGGAGACTGGAATTATTAGCAATGGCAGAACCAACTGAGGAAATAAGCAATTCTCTATTAAAGAAGGCAATAGAGGAAGGCCTGGCTAGAGTAATAGAGCAATTGGAGACGGGGGAGCAAGACTACATCAAATCTCCAAGTAAGGCGTCGACTCCGAAACCTGGATCCGTCCATGAGTTTGCTGAACAAGAAGATAGGGATGATGGTCTGGGCGAAGCAGAAGGCTTACTTGAGCTACCACAGGAGGAGGGCTTCACAAAAGATAGAGTAGATGGAGGCAGAAATCCTACAAGTGGGGCAGGAGATAGATTCTTTTCGGCCGAGGATGAGATAAGGGGCCTAGAGGAACAACTCAAGGGGGCTGGTGCTGTCCCAAAGGCTCCCAAGAGCCGCCGTAGCACCTCCCCAATAATGGCACACGCCTCGAGGTATTTCCCAACCATAAATCAGTCCAGACAGGACCGACAGCGGTTCATGCAACCACCAATCGATAAGGCCTCACACGGATTCCCTAACAATTCAGGAATAAATCCAGGAGAGGGACGGGAAAACCAAGTACTCCAGTTAGGGGCTCATAGCAAAGACGACCAAAGGTCCAGATATCAGAGCACGAACCGCGATCCGCGACGTATGCCCTCGTTGAGAGGAGGGTTAGTCTTTCCATCGCAAGGGACTAGAGAGCAGTCCAGGGGACAAGATCTGAGCGCGAAGGCTAGAGAGCAAGGGGCTCACACTGCTTATCAGGATGCGAGCTATGCTAATCGCGGGTCCAGTCATCAAGGACCGCGGCCGGAACCCGCTCGGACCGGACAGAGCCACCATCATACACCCCAAGGGTAGCAAAATTTTTCAGGGGAAGGTAATTATCCCTCAGGAAGCACTGGTACCAATCCAGTCAGCAGTTGGCAAATAAGGTTTGATGGGTCGTCGAGAGGCCTGGTTATAGATGATTTCCTGTTTCGAGTGGAAACGTTAGCTCGTGCAGATGGGGTGCCTCAAAATAAGCTGGTACTTGCAATACACCAATTACTGAGTGGGCGTGCAGCTACTTGGTACTGGCAATTTTGCCGGAAATTTCCTTATGCTAATTGGTATCAGTTATGTTATTCCTTGCGTCGAGAATTCGAGGATTCTCACACCGATTATGACATTCGAAAGTTAATTGAATCTCGAAGACAAAAGGCACGTGAGAGGTTCAGTGACTTTAGGCTAGAGGTCGTAGGCATCGCACTGCCATTGCGGCAGCCACTAAGCTCGAACGAATTGTTGGATATATTGAAACGTAACATGCATCCAGCGCTTCGGAAAACACTCATACTTCGAGACTTCAATAATTTAGATGAAATGGACCAATTGTGTCGACAAATCGAGAAACTTTGGTCAGAAGTAGGAGAAACTGCGGAAGATCAACTAAGATTCCGACGATATAACGTGCATGAAGTTGGCTACGAACCAGAGGAGTATTCCGAAGGTCGCGCGAAAGAAACATTAGCTGAATATGAAATTTTGGCAACAGACAACATGAATAGCAGAGATCACACTTATATCATATGCTGGAATTGCGAAGATATCGGGCATACCTTTGTAGATTGTCCAGACAAAAACAGAAGGATCTTCTGTTATACTTGTGGAGCGAAGAATAATGTCCGACCAAACTGCATCCGTTGTATGCAGGGAAACCGGAAAGCGGGTCAAGCATGGAGGAGTCGGCCCCACCCGCAGAAAGCCTTGTTTACTCCTCAAAAATCACAAATGAACCTAGATCGAACAGTAATGAACCGACCCGAACAGAGAACAACTTCTCTGAGAACCCAAAATTCTTCTTAACTAGCCCAATTTTAAGAATAAAGAGGTCTCAGAATTATTTCAAAGGCCGCCGCCAATGGAGTAGATTACTTTCCAATACTATGATTAAAACTGAACAGGACGGAAGACCTGTCGTAGAGATCAAAATTAAGGAGAAACCAATACGAGGTTTGTTGCATAGTGGGGCAAGTATTAGTTGTTTAGGGGAAGGAGCCTTAGATATCCTAAAGCAACTAGGAAGTCCATGGTCTGCGTTTAACACGAACTCAAGTGTGCGAACTGCAGATGGAGCCCGACAAGATGTTATGGGATTTGTATTCTTGCCTGTACAATGGAACAATACGACCAAGAACCTGAAATTTTATATTATACCGAGTCTAAAACGGCAATTAATATTAGGAATCGATTTCTGGTCGGCTTTTAAAATCTTTCCCTTAGTAATATCTGAGCTAGCGACGGAAGAAAATGCTTGCGAATTGACAATTGAGCAAAGACAGAAGCTAGAGGAATTAGTGGCGGAATTTCCGTCATATAGTAAGAATGGCTTGGGAAGAACGACTATGCTTAAACACTGTATTGATGTGGGGGATAGCAAGCCGGTTCGACAAAGATACTACCCGCTGTCACCTCCGATGCAAAAGGTCCTAGATAGTGAAATAGACCGAATGTTGGGTCTGGGAGTTATAGAAGAAAGCTAAAGCGAGTGGTCATCCCCACTGGTGATGGTGAAAAAACCAGGTGGAAAGATCCGAATCTGTTTAGATTCCAGAAAGGTGAATGAAGCAACGAAAAGGGACGCCTATCCCCTGCGCCACACATTAATGGTATATTAGGACGTGTTAAGGGCAGGAAATTTATTTCAAGTCTAGATCTAAAGGACGCATTCTGGAAAATTGAGTTAGAACCCGCCTCGAGAGATAAAACTGCTTTTATTGTGACTGGTCGGGGGCTATACCAATTTGTAGTTATGCCGTTTGGACTAACCAACTCTCCTAAGACGATGTGCAAGCTCATGGATAAAGTGATACCGTACGATCTGCATGAAGACGTTTTCGTATATTTAGACGATCTTTTAATTTTGTCGGAAGACTTCGAGACCCACATTAAAGTCCTCCGCCGAGTAGCGCAGTGTCTTAAGAAGGCTGGGTTAATGATCAATATCGAAAAAAGGGGGTTTTGTCAAAAACGCACAAAGTATCTGGGGCACATTATCAGTGACAAGGGCATCCAAACAGATCCCGAAAAAATTTCGTCCATTGTCAACTTTCCGCGACCCAAAAGCACGCGTCAAATTCGACGCTTCCTGGGTCTAAGCGGCTGGTATAGGCGCTTTGTACCCAACTACGCATCGATGGTCTCCCCTATAACGGTCCGATGAAGCTGAGAAGGCTTTTGGCGATGTCAAGAAGTCATTAACGGAAGCTCCTGTTTTAGCTAGTCCAAATTTTGAGCGACCATTTGTCATTCAATGTGACGCATCCTCTACGGGTTTAGGCAGTGTACTTCTTCAGCTGGACGAAGAAGGCAATGAACATCCAATAGCTTTCATGTCCCAGAAATTAAACACTGCTGAAAAAAACTACAGCGTGACAGAGTTAGAATGCTTAGCCGCAGTGCTGAGCATAAAGAAGTTTAGGCCTTATGTAGAAGGATCCTGATTCACTATTGTGACCGATCATGCGAGTCTCAAGTGGTTGATGGGACAAAAGGATTTGACAGGTCGCTTGGCGAGATGGAGCCTCAAGTTACAGGGTTACGACTTTGAAATTATACACAAAATGGGATCAGAAAACATTGTAGCGGATGCGTTGTCATGAGCGGATATGGAGGAAGTAGGAAAGTTAGAGATTAATACTGAATTAGATCTTAATCACGCAGCATTTCGAACGGCGAAATATCTAAGCAAAATACAAACCATCAGAGAAAATGAGGAAAAGCTTTCTGATTTAATGGTTGAAAATGGAGTATTATACAAACGTGCAACTACGATTTCGGAAGATGGGGTGGATGCCTTCACGTGGAAGCTGTGGGTGCCGGAAGAGTTGGTCGTACCCCTTATTAAAAATGCGCATGATCATCCTCTGTCGGCACATTGTGGCATCACAAAAACTGTAGAGAAGCTCAAGCGGCTGTATTACTGGCCTCGCATGGCTCAACAAGTAAAAGATTATGTGCTAGGGTGCCGAACTTGCAAGGAATGCAAACCTCCAAATGAATGCCTTAAACCACCAATGGGTGAGCCCTCACTACCATCGAGACCTTGGCAGCACATTAATATAGATTGATTAGGACCATACCCGTGCTCTAAAGCAGGTAACACCATGCTTATCATAGTCCTAGATCGATTTTCAAAATTTATTCTTCTTAAGCCTATAAGGAAGGCGACTGCGAAAGCAGTGGTTGCATTCCTGGAGGCCGAAGTTTTCCACCTAGTAGGCATACCCGAAAGCTTGACCTCAGATAATGGCGGACAGTTTATTTCAAAGGAGTTCCGAGCACTCTTAAATTTGTATGGGGTCAAGCATAACAGGACAGCAGTTTATACCCCGCAAGCCAACGCCTCCGAAAGAGTAAATCGCACAGTCCTGTCCGCTATTCGATCTTATATCGGGAATGATCACCGGGATTTGGACCAACACATCTCTCACATAGGCTGTGCTCTGAGGAATGTGACACACGAATCCACAAAATACACTCTATATTTTCTAACCTTTGGTTATCACATGGTTACGCATGGGTCGACATATGAATTATTACGCCAGTTGGGAGAGTTAGAAAATGGGGAAATTGGCATCTACAATCCCAGCACGACTCACGGCCAAGTACACTCAAAAGTGGTGCAGAACTTAAGAAAGGCGCAGAGGCGTCATGCAAAAAATTATAATCTTAATCCCGGGACAAGAAGTCTATCGAAGGAATTTTTCTCAAAGCAACACCACAAAGAACTATAATGCCAAATTAGACCGGAAATTTTTGAAATGTCGCGTTGTAAAAGCAGTTGGATCAGCGTGTTATGAAACCGAGGACTTAAAAGGGAAAAGGCTCGGGATATACCATGCTAAAGATCTCAAGCCAGGTTAGCATGAAGCCGGGCGCGAGCCCACCCATATAGTAAACATAGTCAAATTACTTTTTATAAGAATGAGAAGGAAATGTGTTCATCGAATTTGGCCCCAACAATTCTCTACACTTGAAAATGGAACTAAGCTCCTTGTAGTTACACATATTACCTATGTTGAATATATGAATTTTGCAAATCATCTTATCTCTAGATAAAATCATGGCTCACCACTGATAATCAATCTCATTAGTGATATGAACCAAACGGTAAACCACCATTGAGTAAGGACTCAAGCTACTCCTGGTTTTGTAGTATACTCCCAAGAGTCTTCAATATGCTGAAACTCCAGTAAGTTGTAGGAACCTACAGTTCCTTACTCTCCATTTTAGCTTTTTGCTTTCTCAATCCTCAGTTGAAGTTGCTCAGAAATGCACATTTAGTTACTTTTCCCTTGTTATGTTGAGCAAGGATGCCTATGCAAATGATACAACATGAAATGAGATGCAAATTTCAAACAAGTGGTATAAAATTTCGTACACAGGACAGTGTATATATATATATATAACTCTTAGTTTTTTTCTATCTCCTGTTCCATATCATATCATTCCTTAGAGCTAGTTTAGACATCAGAGATATATCTTAATAATGAAAATTTCTGTATATATATTATATATACATACCTTACATACGATAAAAAAAACAAAAAAAAATATATATATATATATAATTTGCAAATTAAGGAGGGTAATCTGAAATTCAGTTTTACGAGAGAGAATAACTATAATTCTGTCACTCTTACTTTGGAACATTTCATCAGTTGATTATGTTATATATCTAAGACTATATGCTGCGTATTATCTATTCGAAAGCCCTCAATAACAGAGATATGATTTGTATGGCGAGTATTTTGATACAATGGCGGGTAAAGCAAATTCAGCCAAATTAAGTTGAACTCCAGTCTCGGAATACTACCGGCCGGAATTATTCCGAGCCTGCCTTGTAACAGTAGCATAAGAAAGAAAAAAAAAATGTTTTAAACCCTTACTTGCGCGGAGCGTGGGGAGTGAATTAGTAAGAATTTATACTTAAGGGATTACAGGCCGTCTCTTATTCAGTATGGTTGCACTCTCTGGGGCGACATTAAAGCTCGACACATCTACATAGTCTAATCTTAGCATAGAACCATATCCGATTCGGTGACATATAAAGCAGAAGTTCAGGATAAGTCGACATATACAATCATAAGGAAAATTTCAAGTGTAATTGGCAACACCATTAGCCGTAGTCCAAACCCATATTCGTCACAACCAAGACATCGTAGGTGGCAGGTGAGGACATTTAATTTGGAACTGCATGATCCGAATTTAGGGACTTGGTAGATGACTGGAATAAAAGGGCGAAGCCATCTAGTGATGCCTTGGTCGAACTGAGTAGACGCCACTTAGTGACAAGCTTGTGATAAATTGATCAGGCGTGAGGGGATAAGCGGTGAAAACACCGCAAGGAATCCATAAACCATTATTTTTGGGAAGCCGACTGCCACGAGAGAAAAGTTAGCAGCGACTCTATTATATTTAAACGTGTTAAGTGCTAAGAAGGCAGAAGAAGCCTAACTTAAGTTCGAGCAAGGGGAAATTTATTTAGCAAAACCCTGCAGATTTATATCACCGGTGGAATTTTCAAGAGAATAAGCGAAATTAACCCTCTCGGGAGCGGAATTAGAATTACTGTGCCGGAAGCGTTAAATAATTAAGGTAAGGAATAAATTATAAGAAGTAAAGCGATGGAATTGTAACAACTGTTTGTTTCCGTTAGCTTGTGTGTTGGAGGCGTAAGGTCTCATTTCGAAGGCTCGCCTCCAACAATTTAGGTTGTCTTGCAACTTGCAACAGCAGTAGGGAATTCAGAAAGGCCATACGCCGAAGGAGAACCAAACAAGGGGAAGGAATCCAGAACCCTTTGAACTCACCTTAAATTACTAAAATTAACGTGGGAAGACCCTACGAGGATGGAGATCGAAGCTATGAGCACTCTATGTGTAATTATCTGTAGCATCACCTTAAGGAGTGAATTAAACCGCTGTGAAAATTGCAACGCTGATCACTAACTAACCTAATCATATACGTAGTGCTTAAGGAGGATAAGCTAGGACACTTATAATTAGTAATTAGGACAGGCCAAGAATTTTTTTTGTAAATTTTCCTACAGCAGCTGCGTCGTCACAAACGCATTTGGGATACGCAGGTGAGTACCAAAATTATTAAATTTGCATATCACAAATTATTGAATTAGTTAAGTATACTTAGGCTGTGCAGGCCATAATTTTAAACTTAAAAGGAGGTTGCAAGTAGCAATCAGCCGCAATTCCAGTAGTGGTGTCATTTAAATTTGCACGGAGAAAGCAAGATATTTAAATTTTTTTTTTGTTAATCCGAAATTTACCTGGGAAAGTTCACGTGGTTAGAACAACTACGAATAATTTCCTTTTGTTAAGAAAAAAGGAATCTTTTAACTACAAACTAAGAATTTATATAAAAAACAAAAAAACAAAAAAAGGAAAAGAATCAAAATTTAATTAATTACGTGGATTGCACATGGAGCGGCACCTAGCTGTAATTTTGCTGTAAGTTAGTTGTGGTAGAACACAAATGTAATACATACAGCTTGTATGTAAGTCGAGGAATTAGGATGAAGTATTAATTGCAATTAACCAATTCCGACACCAGGAGTGTTTGGTTCTTCTTGTGATTAGGATTAGGAATCAGAAATAGGATAAATTTACAAAAAAAAAAAAAAAATTAAATATTGTAGAGAGGATAGAAGATTATTCACTTATAACGAGAAAAGAAATTTTTTTTTTATTTGTTCAGATACGCTGGTGGAAGTAAAGGTAATTAATAAAACATGAATATACATGAGTAAGTAGTTATTAATAAGGCACCCTCTGTCCGATCCACGCCGTGGTGATAATGTCTGGGGCTGCACAGTGTGTCGAGAGTGATGTGACCAAGTATAGTAGGATGAGCGTCTTATCGCTGACGGTGGTTCGACCTCGAGCCTTTCAATTTTGGTAGTATGCGGTTAGTCTGGTCATGTCATACCGGGTGGGCCCTCAGGCTAGATGAAGTATTAGGTGGAGCTATTAGTGTGTTGTCGGGCCGTTAGTGGGAGAAGTAGGAGGTTTGTGTATTCATGATCTCGTCCGCCACTTGTGCCCGGTCTTCCGCCCACACCCATCCGACGAGCTTGGCCAGCATTTTTTTTTTTTGAGGTCCAGGTGGAGGGTACTTGTGGAAGATTTGCTGCTCTGTCTAGAGGTTCTGTACGAGGAGCACTGGTGTTGTCAAGGAGATCCAGAGACCAGAGAGGACAGGCAGCTGCCGACCAGGTAATTGGATTTTCGTGTCTTAGATATATCAGCCAGTGACGGCATCTAACAGTTGGGGGGGCCTCTCCCCATTGAACCTGGCGCCCATTACACCTTAGGCCAGCTAGCTTCGGCTCGGTTAATTCGTGTGGACCTCCGAATTATGTGAACAGGGGGCCTCGAGCTAACCCTTAGGTTTAGCCGCGAGTACCTTTCGTTACAACACTTTTCGAAAACTGCATTGTAATTCGTTTAGAAGAGTTATAAGTTATTTTTCCTTTTTTTAAGCAGCCTTTTTGACTTTTACTTTCGCAGCGCGAAGCGCTTCGTCCAGTTCTTTATGGAATTCCATAAATCCAAAATTGTTTCGTGTGAAGTAATCTGAAATTTGAATTGAAAATGATAAATTTATTCGAATTGACTAAAATTCGAGTAAATATACCGAAAAGGCAGATACAAATGTTTTCATATGTGGTGAACTTCTGCTTCCCACGAACGCCCCGCACATTGTACAGGCATTGAACATGTTCATGCATAAACATAGGCAAGAACACCTTAATTTTTTTTTCCTTTCAACTGCAAAATCCACTGTTTCTGAAATGGTGAAAGCAGTTTAAATTGAAGTCATATAAGAAAACTTTAAATTCAACTTACAAATTTATGCTGATTATTTGTGTTTAAAAGGAACTCCTCCAATTGGATAATTTCTTCATTTTCCTTGACAGGAAACTTGAAAGGAAAGTCGCACGGTATACTTTTGTCTGATGGTCACAAGAAGTCACACAATGTTTTCAGCATATTACCTTATTTGAACATCAATCTTTCAATTTGTGAAATTTCGTCCCGCTGTTCTTGCAATAGAGTGCCTTGTTCGACCAACAAAGTGCCTTGTTTGTTCACAAAATTTTGCAATAGTTCAGCTTCTTATCCTGCTGTTGTAACTTTTTAAGTAACACGTTGCTAATGTAGTGGTCATTATTTTCGTTAAAAGTAATCTCTTCGGAAATTTAATTCAGATTACCATTCCTGCATGAGCAACATTAAATATTTGACCAGTCGGAATGTATTTGTACATCACCATGTACGCTGGCGCTGCTCCTTGCTCAATACTACCGATCGACGCTGGTGTTTGAGGCTGCTCGTAACGACTGTTAGGAGTTGATACAGGTGTTTCAGGTGCGTCACTACATGTTGATGTTACCTAGTCTTCAATTGTTGCCAGTGGAACCTGTAACTGCTGAACTGGTATCGTCGTTGTTTGTGATTCGTCCACACTTTCTTCATCATATGTGAACAAATATATGTCTTCCTTCCTATTAAATTCCTGATCATTTTCCGCTGTTATTATGACTGCACTATCCACTATCATGTCCTGAGTGAGCACGGACCATTGAATAAATAACAAGGAAGCGGGGTTTCGTGCGAATACAGTTTACGTGAGTAGGCAATTCAATGATAGTCAAACCCATGGAACGGGGGGAGAAATGACAAGAAGACTGGTAACTTATTTGAAAATTCGGCTTAAATTATCATATGCAACGCCAAGAAATATTATCTGAAGATAAGAGGGCGCTAAAAATTTGTTTAGTTTACATAGCAATTTGAATTATAAAAAATGTCCCCCTGCAAAATTTCACGGTTTAACTACTGCCATGACGAAATGAATGCAAACACAGCACACTAATACATTTCGCCGAGTGGCTTAGGTTTTCACCCGATATGCCGTTTCCTTATTGTTATTTATTCAATGGCACGGACACATTTTCAATAGGAATACCAACAACATACAACGCTGAAACAATAAAAAAGTTTTTTTTCCTTAAAACTTGAAAATGGATATATACTTACAGTCAGAAATGTGAGGAACCAAGATCTGAGAAACCGTGGCGGTGTCTAATTCGGCGATGTTATCTGAAGGGTTTTCCAATAAGAGGTGCTATTTTAATTAGATGTCACTTTTGGAGCTGTCATTTTTTGACATTTGACAAGTAGAAACAACGCCATTAATAAAAATGGAACGATACACGATTCAGCAACGCATTGAAATTATTAAAATTCACTACAAAATTGATGAAAATGTGGCAGAGACGGTTCGTAAAACTCGAACACTTTTGGGTCGTCGTGAAGCACTTTGTCGGACCGCAATACAGAGATTTGTAGAAAAATTAGAGCTGTTGGGACAAGTTAGTGATGTGAAGAATAAAACCCGTGCACGTCGCTCAAGGACAGCCGAGAATATTGCTGCTGTAGCCGAAAGTGTTGAAGAAAACCCAGGTTTGACCATTCCTAGTCGTTCTTAGGAATTAGGCATTCCACAAACGTCATTACACCATATTTTGCATAAAGATTTGAGTCTTAAGTCTTATAAAGTTCAGTTAACACAAGAACTCAAGCCGGCCGATCATCAGCAACGTCGAGTCTTTGCTGATTGGGTCCTTGAAATGCATGAAAATGATCCGGAATTCCATCGAAAACTCATCTTGAGTGATGAGACCCATTTCCACCTCGATGGAGAAGGTCTACGCCATTAGCCCAGCGTCGATTCAAGACCTCAAAGATGGAATTCGTGAGGCTATCGAGGATATAGGGCATCCACTTTGCGATTTGGTTATGGAAAATTTCATGAAAAGGATATGGTCCTGTAGACGTGGTCGTGGTGGTCATTTGACTGATGTTATTTTCCATTACTAACGGCATACCGTCCTCTTTATAATGAAACAAAGATCCGATCATTTATCACAAAAAATGGCATTTTCCTTTGAATATCAAAATAACACCTCTTTTTGGAAAACCGTTTACTAACCCCCAGTTTTCTTTTCCGGCCTGATTTAGTTTCATCAATTGGGGTTTCTTCTCAATTTTTTCTGTTGATGAGTATCTTACTGATGATTGTTCTGCTTGAAAGTCTTGAAATTGGTCTGGAATAAAAAAAACCATTACTAAATAAATACCGGATTTATACCAAATTCGGGGCACATGTTTTTGGTGGAACTGATCTCTTGTTTAATGTGTTATACATGATGAAACTATTGAAAGATATGAAGAAGTAAAAAAAATTCACATTTATCAGTTGTTAAGTCCATATATTGGTAGGAGATTTGTGATAGGTTCGCAATGAATGTATTTTCAATATTACTTTTCCAATGTATGAGGAAACCATCGGTGTAATGAAAAAAGGAGAAATGTTGGAGAATAATCTGCACTCTAGTACAGTTACATTATTTTCTACTTCTATTGCTATTACTTTTACTGCTTTAATTCCATATTCAGTTTGTACACAAAAACAGTTATCTGGGGGACATGAACGTATAAGAAATTCTTTTGTTTTATAAATTTTGTAGCGTTCATCTCCAGCTGGTGTAAAGAGATTCTTTAGTAGTCCAAAGTACATCTTTTATGAAATTTCCCATTTGCCGCACGCTCTCTATTTCTTTTTTATAGTTGTTGTAGAACATGAGAACATGAGGCTTTCTTATAATTTTCTTCAACTGAACCAAATTTCTTGACACAATCTGATATGTGTAAAAGGCAATGAATTTTGTAGCTCAAATTCTGTTCGCCATATATTGATGAGAGATTATTCACAAAATATGGGCACAACCTGCATTGTCTGCATCTTTACTGGGCCAAACAAGCAATCGGTAAGCACACACGAAAAGCAAAAAATTTTGATGCGACTCCTCATCAAGAACGTCTTTCAAAATCAACATACCGGTGTATAATGCAAATTGCCTGAGCTCGGTTGCCTTCCAATACGATATCTCAACAAAACCTCTAGGATGTCTAGACAACTCATTTGGAATATATGGTATCAAAAGCATCAACTTATGCGAAGCCATTTCGAGTACACTTTTGTCCAAACGTTTATTGTTGACTATCTTTTTCTTGAAAATGATGGTTAGAATCTTTCTCGTCACACCAAGGTCGAAAAGATGCATAGGTTCAATTGGAATTTGACTGACTATTTGAATATCGCTCGAATGTAACACATTTTCACCGTGAAAAGTTTTTGGTTTGCTCACGTAGTCATCATCATTATAAATTTCTGAAATTTATGAAGAAAATATAACCTTTCTGTACTTATATTGGCCTACTTGTGCACATTTCAAGCATCCTGTTAATGAAGTATGTCCCTATGCGCTGGTGTATCACAACGGAAAGCATTTACAGATAAACGTATAATTCTGTTCTGAACTAGAATTCCTTCTTCACGTAATATCAGGTATTCACATACAAAATGCTTAAGAAACTTGTTCGGGTCATTTGGCTTCTTTTCTCTGTGCACCTATTAACATAACATGTGGAACATCAAAATTTGGTGATCAATCCCAAAATAGGCCAAATGTAACATCCGGATGATTTTTATAATGGCAATCCATCGACTCCAATGTTAATTGAAATAGTGTCGGGAAAATTGTCCTAATCGCTCAGTTCTTGAAGAACACTATTATTGATACCAAAGTGGAAATAATCCCCGGGAGGAATTGGCCTTGTAATCAATACTCTTTTCGGTGTTCCTAACAGAGTTCGTGCATCTCTCTGTTGGATGAGTCCAGCCTTCCAAAGATCATTCAATAAATATGTTAGAACATTCTGCTTTATATTGTATGAAACGCTTCACTGGGAAATAATCTCACTTAATGATTTCCCATTACATTCATTCAGGCATGAGCTCCTCCACATCTTTAAGTGCATGTAGATCAGGAACACTTTCATTGCAAACACTTGACATGTTTATATTTTCATTAACAGAACATACATCACTTAAATTTCTAGTAGCAATTATATCAATTTGCTTAATTGGCTGCGATTCGGATCGCATTTGTAGCAAATCTGCAGCCACTAATCTTCTAAAATGTCTTGCTGGACATTGTTTAAATTATTCCACTTACCACTTAAACGATTTCCACTATATATCGTATATTTATTATTCTTAAAACACAACAAAGCAAAAATACCTTCCAACAAGATAAATAACATTCACAGAAATGACCATGAAAATTGTGACATCATTCGTTAATGCAAAAATGATACCAGGGATCAGTAAGACATCAATACAATATCAGAACCGACATTCTAAAATTCTGCGATTTTCCTCTTAAAATTATGATGCTATAGCTTAATGAAAGAATCATTGTATTGACTAGAGGAACTGAATTGGCACTGATCCCACATCGATACCACTCATCATTTTCACTTTTTTACCCCAATTGGCATCCACACCACAAATGTTAGTCGAAGTTGTTATGGTCGCAGCGTGCTGCAGAAAGCAGTATGCTACACTCGTGTCACTAATAGCTAGCAGCAGTCCTCCACTTATGACGCACTACGAATGTGCTGTCAATTATACCATGCTGTGTGAGTAATAACTGACAGGCGAACGACATCTGAGAGAAAAGAAGAAGAGTTTTTTTTTCGTGTTCGCCATCATTGAAAAAGGCAGGAGTTGGAAAAAAGACGCAGTTTTTTTTTAAATTTGAAAGCTTTAAAAGTGGAAGTATTAATAAAAGAAAAATTTTAAATATGCAAGTGGAGAAGACAACCATGAAGCAAATAGGGATGGGATAGAAAAACTCGGAAAGGAAAAGACATCGGCAAACAAGCCTATATGAAAATTGGAAAAATATTATCTCATCACCAAGCATCGCAGCAATATATAGATATATAAAGAAAGGGTAAAAATAATACATTAAAGCCAGGTATCTTACTTTGAAAAAATTTGAAAAATTGTCCGGTAAGGAAAGGAATTTGCAAATACTACGCGCTGACAAATTTCTATAGTCTGCAAAATGGGTCAAGTAGGAGCAGAGAGAATTACATAAATTAAAACGAAGGACACCCAGTGCATGTTTCTACCTGGGTTTCGCGACATTACCAGAATTACTAGAAATTTGCACATCCAGTGTACTTTACGGAGTGATAATGCTAGTCTATCACGATATGGCCTGTCCAGGAGTGTAGGGAGCATGAGTAGTATGTACATGCTCCAGACCCGATTTATTGAGACGGTTCAGATAATTTGCTAGAAACTGCGCCTGAACATACGTCAAATTCATTTAACGAAACAATCACCGAGCAAGGCAAAAGAAGTTAGTAATCTTTTTGACCATTCGCGACAAAAGTGATGAAATTAATTCTCCGGTAAGTACTAACACGTTTGTCACCGAGCTCTGTTGTAACCATAAGAAGTTTTCCCACTGTTCCAAAGACACTTAATAAGACCGCCAGCTCAGCGAATGAATATATAAGAAAAGAACTATTTGTGAGTTTTAGTTTTCTTAAGTCACTACTAAGTTTGTGTTTTGTCAATGGATTTTTGGCAATATAACTGCGGAAAGAGATTATTATATGAGATATTCAGAGTTTTCCACAATTAAAATCTGAAACTAAAGATATCATATTACAGTACACATACAGTTTTTTTTGCTAAATTGATTTCTAGAACAATTAATATTTATTTATACAGGGGGTTTCCCACTAGGAAGTCAATATAGCTGGAGGTGATAGTACTCACCTAGACGAAGCTAAAATTGTATGTCAGGGGGGGGGGGGGCAATATAAACTGTTTAGGAGTTGCAAGATGATTAAGAAAAAAGGTAGTTTTTCACAAAACACCCTGTATCATGGCCTTTCCAACGACTACTCAACTAGCCCCATACCCTTCTCCCATCAAGAATGATGGTTGTCTAAACTAAAATTTTCGATTTTCTTACCTTTTGGGTTTAATTTATCCTCTATTATTTTTTGAAAACGGTCGTTAACATAACTTTCTTTTTATAAAAACGTAAACTGAAGACTGTTAGCTCTAAACCTATTTTCAAACCTATTCTCAACGATAATTTGTTCCCTTAGCACGTCATTTTAAAAGATATCGTCTAATTTCGGTGTGACCTGAATAGGTTGTGAGTTATGACTACAGTTAACGCATAGGCTGTAATGGGTTACATTAAAGAGGAAAGTCTACAGATACAGTTATTTTAACTGTCGTTTTGCAAAAATAATAGAGGTTAAATAACATACAAAAGGTAAGAAAATCCGAAATTTTTAGTTTAGGTAACCACAATTCTTGATTGAAGAGGGGTCTGGTGCTGGTTGAGCAGTAGTTGAAAAGGCCATGAAGTTCAACATACAATGAGCACTTTATTGTGACCGTGCACCTTTTAGTTTTTAATATAAAAAACAAGCTTTTTTTCTTTATCACCCTGTAACTCGTAACCGGTGCCCCCCCCCCCCCCCCCACCAGCCATACAATTTTTGGTTCGTCAAGGTGATTACTATCACCCCCTGCTCTCTGGATCTCCTAGTGGGAAACTCCCTGTATTATTAACATATACTTAGCAATTTCATTTCGAGAAATATTACACAATACTGCATACCATATATTTATATTTTGCGAATTTTACTCCTAAAGGAGCTTGTAATATATCAAATTCCAATATATCTCACTAGTCGAACTTCTGAAGAGAAATATATTACGTAACATGTTTATATTATATTATTGAATTCATACTAGCTTATACATAAAGGAGTAAAATATTAGCAATATTTATTTATTTATTTATTTATTTAATAAGCAATTAACAAGAGTAGTAAACAGAGATTAACTCTAATAATATACTACCTTAAATTTAACCTACTACTAATATTTTAGAGATTTGGTCAGAAAAGAATGAAGTGATGTATAGTTATGTAAAGGATATCCCGCGTGGACTCTCCGGGTTATACATACTGTTTCTTTTCAATTTATTTACAGGAACGCCGTAATTTCCAGAAGGCCTTCATGAAGGAAACCGTTCCATAGAAGTAACTGAAGGTAACTCTGTCGGAGATCTACCCGCGTTGTTTTCTTCCTAGGATAATGTTGTTTCCTTGTAATAGTAGATATTTAACTAGTGCTTAAAGAAAAGGAGAAGAAAAAAACACCAGTATATTACGGGAGTGAAACTAAGCATAATATTAAACCCATTTGTGACGGATATTGAGGACAGTGGTCCACGGTTAATAAACATCGTATTGTATAGCTCATAATGAGGCGAAAGTTATTTTCAATTCCTCTCACTCTCCTGGACCCCTCGCTTGTTGGTAGTGGTTGACCCAGACCGCTCCTCCCCTCATTTCAGGTCATGGTAGGGACGCTGTAAATTAATGTGCCCGCCAGTGAAGGAGGGAGGATTGGGCGATGACACGCGCCCAGGGCATTGGGGCTCTCAGTAAGTAAAGGTAAGTAGTGTAAGGGTCTATTCTGGACCGAATGGTCTGCTAGGTTTTGGTAAAGGCACGAATTCTTTTTTGGATATGGGCTGTGACAGTGGCAGCTATTTGGTTTACCCACCTCACAACTCTCACGCACTAGCTGATGTGCTAGAGTGCCGCCCTGTGTAAACGCTGTTCACAGAGTGAGCTGTGGGAATGGACTGCACGACAAACGTCACCCACTTCTATGCTAGTAGTATAGCTATGTCGGTTCTAGACCACTTTTGATCGAAATTTTTCTAAGTCCAGAAATGACATTTTGAATTTCGATAAAAATTGCTCTAGAACCGACATAGCTTTTTGTGGATATTTCTGAAAAAATGTTATACTCCGACCTTACAAACACACACACACACACACACACACACACACCTACACATTTATTTTTTGTTAATATCCACACACAATAATTGTAGCTGATCTTTACTAACGCACAACTCGAACTTCTTAACATTCATTAAAACACAGTAAGCAATAATTGTTAAAGTTGATTATTTTATTTTTTTGTCAATATCCATACAATAATTGTATTTGCTGTCAAATCTTGGTAAAACCCAATTTCCATTGATGTATCATCATCTGCCGAGCTGGAGTGCACCCTGGTAAAATGCGGTGGAAAATTAGCTCCCGATTCACTAACTTCACCGCTCATTACTATTATTGGCCACCTTTGTATGTTGGTTGGCAAACACTCTTTTAAAATTTCAATAATTTGTTCCATTACGTACAACTGCTCGATTTAAACTAATGAATTAGACATCAATCATAAATTGCCAAATTTTTATAAATGCAATGAAATCTAATCAATTGTGGTTAACAAACTTAGAGCGTAAAATTCCCATCATCTATTTTAGTAAGCGAACCGCAACCGCAACTTTTGATAAAAATTTCATGAGAAATTCAAGTCAATTCGTTTTCAAACTACTATACATAAAATAAAGCCGCAAACCGCTTCGTTTTCAAACCACTATATCCTGTTATGTCAAAAATTATAAATTAAGCAATTTAACTGTAATTAAATTTTTCATATATGAACAAAGATTCTATACATAAAATAAAGCCGCAAAAACGCTTTGTTTTCTTTTTTTCGTTAGAATAAATTTACAGGAAAATGGTAACCGCACCAAAATGAATGATGGAAATAAGTATAAATACAATTGTAAAAATGACACAATTATCAGTTATTTATTTTTTAAGCTTTTGGAACAGTTCACAAGTTTGGTAAGTTTATTGTTTTTAATTATTTTGAAGTTAAAGTTATAACAATTTTTATATATATCTTTAGATATGGAACAAAAAAATGTTATTGATATGGCTTTGGCTGATGAGGTCAATAAATACTGTAAGCGCTTAAAATGGATTAAGGAGGAGCTGATTCAACTTACTAGACACCTGCAAGAGGTTGGGGTTGTCACTGTTGGAGATACTGAAGCGTTGCTATTAAACATCAGCTGTATGGCAGAGGAAATGGTTTTGGCGGACGTCAGTGGTGATGATATTGAAGAAATGTGGAACCTCCACGAGGCTATATTTTTTGGGTATAATAATATGGATTGTAGTGATATTTTATTTATAAGATATTGCATAAGAATTGTAAATTCTGAAATAGTAAGAATAAGTGATACACATCAAAAATTATGTTATTATTTTTTCGAAGTTTTGTGGTTTTGCAATATTTTTAATTTTTTAATACATAACAGAAAATTTTTATAAAATATTGCACAGGAAGTTGTGGTTTTGCAATATTTAAAATTTTATAAAAAATTAAATTTTTCTATTAAATATTATACAGGAAGTTGTGGTTTTGCAGTATTTTAAATTTTTAAATACATAACACATGTTCAGGATGTTGTGGTTTCATATATGAGGCAAATTTTTGGGTGTGGGAAAAGTCCCCACCATTTTTTTCTTTTTATATTTGCTCTATAAAACCTTTAGATAATAATTGTTTGGACATTAGTAAGGCTTTGAAATTTGTATAATAAAGTACAATCTGATACATCACTCAGGATAAAATGGATTGTGATAATTCAAAAAAGTTGCATATTAAAAGAACCCGGAGGATGAGAGATGATAATTACGTAACTCGAACGCCAAAACCTGATACTATTTTAAATGGATTTAACTTCAAGCCGATACTCTCTGTTACAAAAATGGATGTAAACAAAACATATAAAATTCTCAACGTTACTAGGAAAAGTACTAGTTTTGGTGAAAAGCTAATGCTGGAATTGGATGATAACTACCTATATTTACCAGCCCGATTCAATAACCTCTCGGAAGATGTTATCAATGACATCAATAACAAGCAAACCTATAAAATTATTAATGAGTTTCATCCTAATAAAACTTATAATTTAAAATTCATTATTAGTGACAATGATGATGGCGATGATGATGACAATGATGATGATGATGTAGAAGAAAATGAAATTAATTATCCGCATAAAATACCAAATATGTACAACTATTTAAAATAAAGAAATAAATATTTATATATTTTTTTTACTTTTCACTCATTTTCCCAATATGTATATGGGTTATTCACATAGATTATTCAAGTGTATGGAGGAAAGAAAATGTATAAATATATTTTCATTTTTAACACCTGATCATTGGTAATCTGACAATAGATAGGTTAACATAGTTTCAAAGGGAGGGCATAAAAAAAATGTTTTGGGCTGATTCAATATGGGATGAAACGCATTTTTGTACCTGTCTGAATGCTTGGATGTATATGAAGATTGTGCATTCAGTTGTAAGATGTGACTTAATGAAAGTATATATGACTGCTGAAAATGGTAAAAGATGCAAGGTATTAACTTTGACTAGAGGTAAACCAATTCCCCCAAATTTTGGGAAGATGCGCATCAATCCATTTGAACATGTTAAGATTGAAGTCAGGGGAGGAGAAATAACTGTAATAGGCTAGCTACAAGATGGGACGATCAGACGTCCAAGTACTAATTTCTTCCTACATAACTGCCCGTTTGCAGGTGAGGAGGAATGGTATCGTAAACCAATAAAGCAACAAGAAGCAAACAAATCAGAAAAAATAAAAGATGTAAAAGAGTGTAAAAGCAGTAATACCCAAGCAAATTCTGATATGAAAATTGAGTGATAAGGGTGGAATTGTATATAATCAATTAAATTACCGCAATCAACAACTAAACAAATAAAGAGATATTATGTCATTAAAAACTTTTATTTCATTTGCATTTGCGTGCTCTTTATATGCAAACTGCTTAGCACTCCCAATCAATTTAAACTTAGGACAAAAATCAAACGATAATATTGATTTTAATATACAGTTGCCAAATAATGATTCCATTCAAATTTCTTTATCATTTCGGTTACTTACACTAAGTAATGCTACATATGATGCATTACCTACAACAACAACAACTAATATGCCTTTAAATGATGATTCTTCTGTTATCTCTTCAGAAAATGGAACTGAATCACCTAAGGAAACTGATGTGGAATTAATACCAGAAAATAGTGTAGTGAGTGTTGAGCAGGCAATTGAAGGATTTAGGCAAAACTTAATAAACAAAGAAAAAGATATAGGTGGAATTATAGAGAGTGATCGTGTGTTTTACAGGCATTTTAAATTAAACTTTGAGGAGGACAAATCAATGAGAGTTCGATGTACATATGATAGCAACTATGAGCATAGAACTCTAAAAATATGTTGTTATGAATATCATGAACTTGAAGGAGAACGGAGTTTGAGTAATGGTGAAATTGAATACTTCAGAGAGAATGACTCTACATATAAATCTGACATCACATCTGTTGATTTGAGGAAAATGAAGCAGACTTACAACATGGACATTTCATAAACTGTAGAGTTCCAGTTGAAGTTTATAATATTATGTGAATAAAACAATTGATTTTTTAAAACAAAAAATTGTATTTTATTAAAAATTATCCATAAATTTCTTATACAGGAAAACATTTTGTAATGCACATACACCATTATGTATCATACATCGTGGTACATCAACATATTTTTTGCTTAATTTTTCTGATATAGGACATCCCTTTTCATCTAAATTGCAAATTGGTACATTATTTTCCAACTTTAATATATCGATAATCCACTTGATTTTTTCATTTCCTTTCACATATATGATTTTGTCTTGGAGAATGTCTTTAAAAAGGGCAGTGACACTATCTTGTGAAGTAAATCCTCCATTCCAAACAAATCCATGGTGATATTGATTTAGCCATCTTGCTTGATTTTGTAGTTCCGGAGGTAGATTTTCAAAGTTGTATATTGGTTTCAAAATAAAGTGCTGTAGTTGATTATCCTGAGTTATAATGGCAATTTCCTTTAAGATGAACGTATTTCTAGGTCCTTTGAACCCTTGAATATCAATGATGCAATTCATTTTTACAGTTTATGAACATCACTAGTTAGAGGATTGTACTGAACTATTCTATCATGTATAAGTAGACAGTATGCAGCAGTATTTTTCGGTATATTTACAGATGTTTGAAACTCTATGCTGACATCTACAGGACCAGTTTTGAGATATTCATTTTGGCGTGAGCAATCAATAACAACTAAAGGAGCCAAATTTTTGAACTGCTCTTTAGTGAGTAATGGTTCAGATCGGCGGTTGTAATATGACTGTTGGAATTTACAATACATCTCATATACATAATATAGCGTATTGATCTATATTATATTTTATATTCAAATCATTGTATGGATATTTTTCAGAATTTAGATAAACTTTTAGGTCTGTTAGGTTGCAATGATCAAATTTGGATGCATCTTTTTCACTTGAATCTTTACGGTCAGTTTGTAAAGCAAAAATCACATATCTTGGTTTTTCTAGTTGATTAACTGTTTTAACAGTCCATGTATGGCGGGTCGACTGTGATGGTGATGGATATTCATACAAATCCCAACTTCGAAATACCATTTCAATTGGGTGATTGCTTTCAGTAATTTTCAATAGAGACAACTTTTCCATATCAGCTACAGTAACATGTGGCAGATGCCATTGTAATTTAAGTATATTTACTGAGCCATCACAATCTTTAGCATAAATTGCATTTAGGTCCGTTCTAGAACGAATCAAAACTAGTTCATGTTTGGCATTAATAACTATTTTCTTATAGTCTTCAGCAAATCCAAGAAGATATTTTAGTGGTATACAAAAATTAAAGTTTCCTTCTGAGTTAAGAGTTATATTGGTGAGAGACCATCCTAAATTTAGAAGCATTTTACTTTCACTTTCGTTTAAAGAAAGCTTATTTTTTATCGTTGAGGTAAGACCAACATTTTTGTTGCGATCAATTTGTACTCCATTTATTTCATACCGGATCTCCTCGAATAAAAATGCCATCGCATTATTAGTTAATTTTACATCCACAGTTTTGTCAGCCACCCTAGAAGTGCATTCCAATTTCCCTTCAATATAAATAAAACTTTCGCTTGGAAGTACATAGATATCTTGATGCTGAATAGCTATACGTATTTCATCATTGTTTTTGAAAGAGTTCGTGAAGGGTGAGTAACTATGATATTCAATTTTTGCGACACTATTATCATAGCTTACAGCATCCTTTATACTCAAAACTTCACTCATTGCTTGTCTTTTATGATAAATCCTAAAGTACTCAAGTATTTTTTATTTTGTGGGGTAAGTTTGAACCGTTTTTCTCTTTGAGGTCTAAATTCGATGAGAGTTGCAGAAGAACTGTTGTTGATGGCAGCTAATGTACGTAATTTATTCTTATTATACAATATCATGTTGGGGTTTAAGATGTAACCGAGCTGTTATTGTTTCACCCCTAAAATTTATTAAATCACCGTCCTGATCAAGTAGCTTTAAGCTGATGGAAGTAATTCTTCGAGTGGTTAGCGGTAAATAAATGACGTTCTTTGGTACCTCAACAATCTTATAACCAGGCCCCACCTTTGGAGAGAATTCGTGTAGTGTATGTACTCGTGTATCGTTCATGAATGATCCACTTATTATATTACATTCTACTCTTATTTTATTAACTTTAATTATATTAACTGGTAAATCTGACACATGCAATAGGTTCTAGTTGGCGCTTACTAAATCCAAAAAGTGATCCAACTGTACCCTCTTTGTTAAAGTAAATCGGTCCACTAGATTTGATTTCACTTTTCAAAGGGTTTCGCACGCAATTTTATATAGTAACTCTCTTTACTTAGTTTACTTAATTGATTCTCAAGATATTCAGCTATGTCATCTATCTCATATGATCCTGTAGGTATTTCTATAACCGCACTCCCAATGTGAAATAGATTATTTTTTTTATTCTCAATATTTGGTATTGAATTGTAAGTTTGGAAATCAATTAACCCACATACATAGCCCCCTGACAAATCTATGGGTGGAAAATACTCGGTTGTTAATATAGATGAATTTCCGCTTAATGTAAGTGTTAATGACATTGTGGTGTAATTTAAAGTGATGCAATTATCTGGTTTCCCACTCATTTATATAGATTTGCGAGGGCAATGAGAATCATTTCAGTATTAACCGCGGGTGGATTCAGTAGTACAAGAAAGAAATAAAAATATGGAAAGATTAAATGATGAAGTGCAAATATTTCTTAAAAATTTTGATATTAGCAGATTCTTGCAAGAGTATGACAAGTTGTTGCTAGAAGAACATATGGAGGAAATAGAAAAATCCTACCGCTTTTTGGATGAATATAGATAAATGAACATTTTGACTTCAAAATATGGGGGGCATTATGAATCCTGCAGTTGGGCTTACAATACTTCAACATCAGGTCCAGATACTTGTAATTGTGGGCATGTTAAAAGAGAATTTTTGCGAATAACCAAACTATTGAAGTTATATTATAGAATTAAGGGACCTTGTTGTTCCTATTGTATAAAGGAAATATTTTAAATAAAAATACATATATATAATCATATTCTTTTATTTATTGTAACAATCATACAAAAATTTCAAACATAAATGACCGCATATTACTGAGTTATATGTTTGATAGGGGGAATAATTATACCTTACATTACTAGTTAAATATTTTCTAATTTCTAATGGGGGTTGTAAATTTCCAAAGCTATCAAAGTACTGAATATCTTCATCATTTTTATAGTACGCTACCCAATGAGTTCCTGGACCTGATGATATATCCAAGTTGATAATACCGCATTCCTTCTTGTTTAGTTTCTTTGGAAGCTTATCTCGCATGAAAACTCCTCGAAAATATGGTAGATCTTTTGCATATTTATGCAAATCTACCTCAGTTAATGGTCTTTTAGGTAGCGTTTTCAATAGTTTTTTGGCTCTGGGTTTAAGTATAGCCCCAATCCCTTTTTATGAGGTTTGAGATAAAGACCTTTCCCTATTAGACGGGATTCCATTTCTTCATTATGCCTCTTACTCTCTTTAAGCTGCTCCTTTGCTTCCTTAACAGCATTAACAGCTTTAATAATAGTGCCAGCACCTCCTCCTAAAGATCCTAAAGCAGAAAGGCCAGCAAATAATGGAACGAGGAATGGTAAAATACCTCCAGTTTTTGGTATAGGTATGACTCGTGGAACTTTCACATTTTTCTTCCTATATTTAATTATATCTCCTACTTCCTTTCGTGCTAACGCAATGGCTCTGTTCAAAGAATCAGGTTTTTGTAATGTTTTTCTTAACTTTTTTATTTTTCTTTCTTGTGCTCGTTTTCTTCTTACTCCTCATTTTCGCCATACCCATCCCAAATTTAGCCTTAGCATTCATGATATTGGTAACTAGCAATGCGTTTGCACGTTCACCTAGGTTTGCGTCAGTAGATTTAACTCGACTCCAAGCCTTTTCAGCCAAAACCTGATCTGCTATGTTGCGATCTGATGTACTTTTTAATTTAGAGTAGGCAATATCATGTTCTTTACATGCACTATCTAAGGGATTAATACCAGGGTCACCACGAGCTAATCTTTTTGCTAGCTTCGTACCAGGTCCGCAATACTGGTAGCCTGGTAAGTGTAATTCAAACGGCAGTTTATTAATGAGTGTATTAATTACCCCCGAACCTTTCTTATTATGCTTAAGCATAAGTATGTATGACTTTAACCTTCAACATTCAGATACAAACTAAAAAAGGATTTAAATTTAGTATACATTTATAGATTGGAGTTAGTATTCAAAATGAAGTTCATTAAGCAAAATCTATCGCTGCCAATAAGAAATAATGATTTTCGGGGCAATATTACAGAAATTGGCAGACATAGTTCATTATTACCAAATAGTATACGTGCACTAATAGTTGGCCCTTCCAATTGTGGAAAAACAAATGTTATGATTAGTTTGCTGGAGCATCCTAATGGTTTGAGCTATGAAAACGTTTATGTATATTCAAACTCACTCTATCAATCAAAATATTTATACTTAAGAAAACTTTTGTCACCCATAAAAGGATTAGGCTATTATACATTTTCTAATAATGATGATGTTATACCATTTGATGAGGCAAAACAAAATTCAATTTTTATTTTTGATGATGTAGCATGTGGGAAACAAGACAACATACGCTCTTATTTTTGCATGGGTCGACATAATAACGTAGATAGTTTCTATCTTTGCCAAACTTATACTCATATACCAAAACACTTGGTACGAGATAATGCCGACTTTCTCATTTTATTTAAACAAGATGATACAAATCTTAGGCATTCTTATGATGATCATGTGAATACGGATTTGAGCTTTGATACTTTCCGAGATATGTGTGCTAAGTGTTGGAAGGATAAATATGGGTTTCTGGTAGTAGACAAAGACAGCCCCTTAAGCAGATCCATTAAAGCAGTCAACAGATCAGATAAAGCAGTTAGGAGAGCAGTTGAAGCTGTTAACAGATCAGTTAAAGCTGTTAGGAAAGCAGTTAAAGCTGTTAACAGACCAGTTAATAAAGCTGTTAATTGACCAGATCGATTTTGAAAAAAATTATCAATACAAATGGGTAATAAGAGGGGGTTAATAAGGGATATTATTAAAACTAGGAATGCTATCAAGAAAAAGTATCGAACTATAAAAACGGGGCGAATCGATGTTGAATCTCAACTTGAAGAAACATTTAAGCCCATAACAACCCCACTTAAAGAGCTTATAAGTGAAACAAAAGTAAAACAGGGACTTCATGCTGATATCAAATCAGAACCTAAAAAGAAAAAGAAAATAAATGAAGATGATGATGATGATGACGATGATTATGATGGCTTCGAGTTAAACCCGAAACAAATGTATATGAAAATGGAACCAACAAGCACCCCACTGAAGTATAGAGACTCTTCTTTAATGTCATCACAAGACGAGTATGGAACACCAACTCATTCAAGAACCTTAGCTAATAAATCAGATTCCACCCTCAACTTATCAACTGGGGTAGTTAATAAATATTTAGGATTTTACCAAGCCAAAAATCCTAAAATTGACCGAACTTATGGTGTTTATATGGATAATGGGAGGTGGAAAATTGGGAAATCTAGCATTGACATTGATGCACAAAATTTTGTCATTAATGGGAAACACTATAACATAACAGCTGGCTTATGTGAACTTCTTTTTATGAAAGAACCATCAAACAGATTATATGGTGAAAAAGACTTGGCTAATTATCGAGAAATCTTGGAAGATTCTAATGCCCATAGACGTGATTATAGTGCAGATGGGCAAATAAAAGGTAGTAAAGGACCTAAATATAAGAGAATTATTAGAAAATTTATCGATCATGAAGGTATGGGTCTCATGAAGCTTCCCAGAGAGGCTATTGACTATGTTTACTGGGATGATCCAAACGAATTGGTAGATAGATTACGACTTTTAATTGGCTCTCAAGTAGCCGGGAATAATAGTCATAACAATGAAATTGTTTCCATTATTGAGGAGTTAAGGGAGTCTGATTTAATTTTATAAAAGCCTCCTCCCGCTTTTTATATATTTATTCACGAAATGACTGTTGATAAGTTCGGACGATCGCTAAGAGATGGTAATATTGGACGAGGTTCTCCTGGACCTCGAGGAGAACGGGGTCCCTCTGGACCACCAGGCGAAATAGGCTCCACCGGACCTGCAGGAGTGGGTTTTCTGTTAACATCAGATAACAACTATGATATGCAATTCAGCAATATTAAGAATCTCAAAAATCCAGAAGAAGATAGTGATGCTGTAAACAAGCTATATATAGATGAGGCAATAGATAAATATTTAGATTTATGCAAATCCCATAGTAGTTTAGAAACAAAAACAGCTAAGAGTAAGTTAGAGGAAGAGCTTGCGAATGTACATAATATTATTAAAATAACTAGAGAAAAACTGGAAACATTGGCCCAATCACACATAAATAAGTCATTTGAAAAGTTAAAAGTTTATATTGATACAAAGTACGAAGACATTGAAACGAACTTGCGAGGGTTAATAAATGTAGAATCTCTTATAGTCAAAGCTAACAATGAGTAAAGAGGCTCTTGTGAGTGAGCTGCATAAAGCAGCTCGTCGAAATTTTCCCCGGCGTCGTGTCATTATGAAAGATTTGGATGATCTCTGGCAAGCAGATTTGGTTGAAATGGGTGCTTATGTTCGCGAAAATAATGGATACTACTATTTGCTAACAGTGATTGATACATTTTCAAAATATGCTTGGGTACAGCCCATTAAAAATAAAACTGGAAAAGAGGTAACGGCTGCAATGGAAAAAGTTCTTAAAAGCGGTCGGGTTCCTAAACATTTACAGACAGATGATGGTAAAGAGTTTTATAATAAAATATTCCAGACACTAATGGAATCAAACACTATTCGACTTTTAGTATAATGAAAGCCTCAATAGTTGAAAGATTTAATAGAACGTTGAAAGGTATGATGTGGAAAGAATTCAGTAAGAATGGTTCCTATCGTTGGATTGATTTTGTACACAATCTTGTTCATGAATACCATAATAAAAAGCATAGGACCATTAAAATGCGCCCCTCCGATGTTAATCATATTAATAAAAATCTTCTACTACAAACAGTATACAATCACATAAAAATAGTGGGGGCAGCAAAATATAAGGTTGATGACTATGTTCGCATCAGCAAGCACAAACATATATTTGAAAAGGGGTACACACCGAACTGGACGACTGAGATCTTTAAAATTAAAAGCATACAACATACGAATCCGGTGACATATCTTCTAGAGGATTATGAGGGACATTCAATCAAAGGAGGATTTTATGAAAAAGAACTACTAAAGACGAAATATCCGCATAATTACCTTGTTGAAAAAGTATTGAAGAAGAAACGGAATAAATTTTTTGTAAAATGGCTAGGGTTCTCTGCAAGTTCTCTGTAAGTGTTAATGACATTGTGGTGTAATTTAAAGTGATGCAATTATCTGGTTTCCCACTCATTTATATAGATTTGCGAGGGCAATGAGAATCATTTCAGTATTAACCGCGGGTGGATTCAGTAGTACAAGAAAGAAATAAAAATATGGAAAGATTAAATGATGAAGTGCAAATATTTCTTAAAAATTTTGATATTAGCAGATTCTTGCAAGAGTATGACAAGTTGTTGCTAGAAGAACATATGGAGGAAATAGAAAAATCCTACCGCTTTTTGGATGAATATAGATAAATGAACATTTTGACTTCAAAATATGGGGGGCATTATGAATCCTGCAGTTGGGCTTACAATACTTCAACATCAGGTCCAGATACTTGTAATTGTGGGCATGTTAAAAGAGAATTTTTGCGAATAACCAAACTATTGAAGTTATATTATAGAATTAAGGGACCTTGTTGTTCCTATTGTATAAAGGAAATATTTTAAATAAAAATACATATATATAATCATATTCTTTTATTTATTGTAACAATCATACAAAAATTTCAAACATAAATGACCGCATATTACTGAGTTATATGTTTGATAGGGGGAATAATTATACCTTACATTACTAGTTAAATATTTTCTAATTTCTAATGGGGGTTGTAAATTTCCAAAGCTATCAAAGTACTGAATATCTTCATCATTTTTATAGTACGCTACCCAATGAGTTCCTGGACCTGATGATATATCCAAGTTGATAATACCGCATTCCTTCTTGTTTAGTTTCTTTGGAAGCTTATCTCGCATGAAAACTCCTCGAAAATATGGTAGATCTTTTGCATATTTATGCAAATCTACCTCAGTTAATGGTCTTTTAGGTAGCGCTTTCAATAGTTTTTTGGCTCTGGGTTTAAGTATAGCCCCAATCCCTTTTTATGAGGTTTGAGATAAAGACCTTTCCCTATTAGACGGGATTCCATTTCTTCATTATGCCTCTTACTCTCTTTAAGCTGCTGTTATATACCTAATATATAATATAATATATAAAATACAATAAAAAACCTGAAAAAAGGGGAAGAAAATAAAAATCATATTCATTAATTTTTTCACCTAAGCTAACCATGCTTAAAACATGGTTGGCTTATCTCTTAAATCTATGAAGAAAATTGCATCAGCAATTTTCTTCACATTCCACATAATTTATAAAATTTTTCTCATAAAACAACTTGGGAAAAACAAAAGTTTCAGTTTACAACCCAAGTCGGTTTACTTAAAAATTTTCACGACAAATTTTGCATTCAGCGAAATTTGTCATTTCAACAATTTAATTAAAAAAATAAAGTAAAAAGCAAATCGTACCTTCAGTACAATTTGCCGTGAAAAAATTCAATATGTATGTACATACGTACATACATATTGTGTAAAAGCTTTCACGATAAGAAACGCGCGCCGCATAAATGCATTGTATGTATATGCGCGCCGCGATTTCAAACGGTGGGTGATGTTTTAAAAAGTGTAAGATTAAATTTTTGCAGCCATCGTCCAAAGCAAATAATTCTGGACATGTTTGAACAAGTCCAGAATTAAAAAGTAAAATTTTCTCAGGATAAGAAAATGCAATTTAGCATTTTCTATCCTGAACGACGGCTCTTGATCACGATGAATGTGATTAAGAGTTGAGTTTGATTTTTGAATTAAAATACGGCGGTTCGGCGGTTCGAATTAAAAAAGGTGGTTGAGTGGTTTTTCTTTTGAATAAGCTCGGTTGAATTTTGTCGGTTGACTTTTGCAATTTGTACTACATAAAAGTTTTAAGAACAAGAAAGTAAAAGGAACATTATATTAAAAGTGTAGTTTGGATTCCTGGATTGAAGTTACATAAAAATTTTAGGAATAAGAAAAACAAAGGGAAATTATGTTAAAAGTGTAGTTTGTATTCCTGGAAAGTTTGAAGATTAAATTAACATAAATTAAATCAAGTGTTGTTTGCCTACCTTTTTGGATTAGCAGAGCCACGAACTACAATCTAGCATTAAGGTAAAATTAATATTACATAAAATATAACAAAATTGGCGCAGCCGGTAGGATCAAGGAAGCTTGGTCAAGTTAAACGATCGTAAACGCTTGAAAAGCCTTGATCCTGCAAGAATCTACGGGGAACCTGTGACACTAGCCACATTATACGGCCACGTCACCCCCAACGCTCGGGGTAGATATCATCTATAGGCGCCTCCAGGCGAGCAAGCGTTCACCCCAGTGAGTGAAAAAAGAAACATCAGCAAGGGACTTTACCAGAAGCCCTTTCCCAGCACCGAGAAGAAGTCAGGACAACGGACACCCATTCAAAACCGAGAAGGAGGAAAACGAAGACAGGCCCAATCAAAATCATCTCCAGAAGGAAGATATCATCGTTCCTGGGTTGAAGGGGATTTCGAAGAAGGCTTTAAGCCCCCCTTTCAACCATATCCAGGGGAAATAAGTCGGCCTCGGGCCCCCCCGGCAGCAAACAGAAGCCACAACAGAAAAACTCCGTTCCAGGATTGAAAGGGATCTCGAAGTCGGCAAAAGCCCCCCTTTCAATCTCAGCCAAGAGAAATAAGACGGCAGGAGCCCCCCTAGTAGCAAGAAACATTCCAGAAGGGAATACTCCAAGAAGGCTGGAAGCCCCCCTTTAGGACAACGCGGGACGCATATGTCAGGAGAAAACTCGACACCGGCACCTGAGACAGGCACGAGATTAAACTCCATACCTTCATCCGACGCGGAGAAATCCCCAGGTGAAAATCTTCATCACCTCCGGGAAGGTACAGACAACGCCCCAGAAGACAACCCAACACAATCAACTAGCCAGAATCCAGACCCATCACAGCAGGAAAGAAAAGGAGTTCGCCTTCGAAGCGGCACCGTTTTAACAGGGCCCACAGCTGTATCTAAAGTAAGTCTAGATAAGTTTTTAGATAAGTTGTTAGAAAAGGCACGTGAATCCGATAAGCTCACTGTCACGCACTGCGACGCTCTTGACCATAGATTAAGTCAAGGCAGAGAGCAGAGGCTGACAAAAATCGAAAAATTTAAAAAAGATACAGAGCGATTCAAACAGGAGCTTATCGAATTTGCCGGGCTTTCACGTTCACTAGGTTTAGATAAGAGCTCAGCCAGTGTAGTTGTAAGCGCTGAGAGTGACAGTGATATTAGTGGTGACGAAGCGGACCAAACAACCGCCGAAAATCTCCTTAGTGGCTGGCTAGAAGTATCCTTCACGGATTCTAGTCCAGAAACCAGCCCTGAAACCCGACAAAGCACAAGTAGACTACCCTACAAAAGTTTAAATAAAAAGATAATCACAATGGTAGATTATGCGAAGGTGGCCAAGCTCACGGCACAACTAGTTCCTCTGTTTTCGGGTGAAAATACCCCACAGCTAGGTCGTGAGCTACAAACATTTATTGGCTGTTGCAAACAGGCCCTACACTGTTTAAGTGAGGAAGAAAAACCAGCCTTCCTACATATCTTGCCCACAAGGCTTCGTGGCGATGCTTATCAGCTGTTTGCTTCGGACGTTCCAACTACTTTTAGTGAGGTGGAGGAACGTCTGAACAGAACCTACCTACCACGAGAATCGTACCAAGAGTTGGTCAACAAATTGATCACAATGAGGCAAAACCCGTTGGAAACTCTCACTGCCTTCACAACAAGAGTGAAGCAGTTGTTGATGCTTTGCAACGAGGCAGCGGTACTGAAGTACGGAGCAACGGCAGCCCCAGCTGTGAAGACACAGTTGGCGGACTTCGCCAAGAATGCCCTCAAAAGTGGAGTGAACAATCCCCACCTATGCCAGTACCTCCTCACTCTGGTAGAAAATGATCTAGAGCAGCTGATACAAAAGGCTCTAGACATGGAAAAGCTGCAAGCAGGCACAGTTTTCGTCCAAACGCCGCTAACGCAACAGCCATATCCAATGGCACCAATAGACCCTAGTCTTCGAGTTCGGGCTCTCAGCCGAACCCCTTACAATCAAGCACCACAGCCACCCATGTATGCATCACCACGAGCACAAGAGCCCCGACAGTTTAATCCCCCATACGTACATGCTCAACCACTACGCCCGCCATTTCCACGAAGGGATTCTAGACAACCGGATACACAGAATCTGGTACAAAACATCACCTGTAATTTCTGCCAGAAGCGGGGACACACCTACACGGAGTGTCTAAAACGCAAAAACACCCCCTTCTGCACTAACTGTAGAAGTTACGGGCATGACATTCGCGACTGTCGAAACAACCAAACACAGTCTGCAAATCGTTTCACACGAGGATCGCCTAACAATCAACCACAGTCAGACCCGAACAATACAAAAGGCCCCAGAGTCTTTAACATAAGACAAAAATGTGATTTTTGTGGGCGCCGTGGACATAAGATCGACGAATGTCGACAAAAGCAAAAGTGGGAGGATAAAAAACACTGAAACGACAAAGAGTCGACCCAAAACTCCCCGGCTCGACTATAAACCCTACCAGCAATAAACAAGGGTCTTCTCAGCCGCCCAACTTCAGTGTGCCCACCGCCAGACTTCCTCTAGACATAGGTCTAAATGGTCAGGCCCAGCTAATAGTGGACACCGGCGCTGAGATCAGTATAATTAAGAAAAAAGCTCTCAAATCTCGCGAGCTAATAAACCCCAACAAAAAACTAACGCTTCAAAGTCCTTTTGGCACCGGTAAAACCTTAGGAAGTTGCCAAGGAAACTTCATGCTAAAAAGTAACTTACCTTGCAACTTTCAGGTGGTAAAAAACATCCCAGGTATTTCTGACGACGGCTTGCTAGGAAATGATTTCCTAGCCAAAAACTGTAATGTTGAGGGACCCAACAAGGATCTGCGATTTCCTCGCACGGAAACCAATCCAGAAGAGTTTGCTGTTCCATTAGAAACCGCATCGGATAACCCGTGTTCACAAAACACAGTCAACAAAGAGATACTGGTAGAAGATATTAAACCCGACGGGGATACACCTTCTACCCGAAGTGCTCTCAAAGCTTCTCAGTCAGAAGAAGTCGGCTGTGACTTACAAGAACGCGATAAGGGTGAATTGATTACCAAAAATCTGGCTTGTAAGACTGGCCAGCAACAGGTAAATTTAAATGAACCTGTGTGCATACCAGCAAGGTCTCAGATCGTAGTCAAAGTTCCGTTGCAGTTGCAGGAAGAAATGCTCAGTCTGTCAAAAGAAATAGACGACGGAGTCTTCTTAGCGAACAGCTTGCTCTCAGCTGGGTTAAAGGCAGTCCCTATAGGAATCCTCAACACACGCAGTTCCCAAGTAGTCCTAAAAAGCGTGAACCTAAAGCTGGTTCCCATTAAAGACTACACTGTCGTCCCCATCAAACGAGAGCCAGATAAAGATATTGCAACAGCCCATCCCTTGAACCCCATGAGTCGAAATGACGGCGATGGTGAGCATCAAAATATAAGTAGATCTAAGATTAAGAAAATAGGGCACAAGAGCCCCAGCCAACTAAGCGGTCATAAGAAACTGCTCCAAGACGCTTGCGGGTCCCTCATGAAAACCCCAACGTCAGGCGCTGACCAGCACACAAACGGTCTGCCGATAGCAACTCCCGCAGATCCATCTGGCCCAGCGCCACTCATATATCAAAGAAATAGGTTAAGAGGTAAAATGAATAGGGATAATAATAATAGAACTAGATTTAAGAGCAATAAAAACAGGGCAATAAGCGCCGATCAGACGGCCACCCTACAACACATAAAATACTTGTTCCCAAACGAAGTCGAACAAGAAGACACCAGTAAACAGCCCCGCCTCACCAGACTAGAGCAAGAACTCAGTCTGGATGAAACTCTAAACACTGAGGAAAAAGCCTCAATAACAGATCTCTGTTATGAATATGATGACATATTCTTTTTAAAAGGTGACAGGCTTACACATACCAATGCCATCACCCACGACATCCCTTTGGTGCAAGACCAAGCACCTATTAACCAAAAGATGTACCGGTTACCAGAGACACAGCGAAATGTCATAAATGAGCAACTCAGAGAAATGCTGGACAACGACATTGTCCAGCCCAGCAAAAGCCCATGGAACTCGCCACTGCTAGTCGTCCCCAAAAAAGCGGGACCAGATGGTGAGAAAAGGTGGCGCGTCGTCGTTGATTTCCGTAAGTTGAACGAAAAAACGATTGGCGACGCCTTCCCGCTACCACGGATTGAGGATATCCTCGATCAACTGGGCCATTCAAGATACTTCACTACCCTAGACCTAGCCAATGGCTATCATCAGGTACTCGTCGATCCGAAAGATCGAGCAAAAACGGCTTTCAGTACCAACTACGGGCATTATGAATTCAAACGCATGCCGTTCGGGCTTAAAGGAGCCCCGGCCACATTTCAGCGTTTAATGAATTTCATATTAACTGGCCTACAAGGCCTAGAATGTTTCGTCTACTTAGATGACATCGTCATCTATGGAAAAAGTCTGGCAGACCACAACGAAAAGCTTCGCAAAGTCTTTGACAGATTAAGAGAAAATAACCTGAAACTTCAACCTGAGAAATGTCAATTTCTCAGGCGCGAGGTAGTGTACTTAGGACACAAATGTTCTAACCAAGGAGCACTACCTGACCCTAGCAAAACGGCATGCGTCCAAACTTTCCCCATTCCTAAGACAGTAAGGCAAGTCCAATCTTTTTTAGGCCTTGCGAATTACTACAGAAAATTCATACCCGATTTTTCAAAAACTGTACGTCCTCTAACAAACTTACTCCGAAAGGATGTAAAGTTTAAGTGGACTGAGAAATGCCAAGAGGCATTTCAAAGCATTAAGAACGCTTTAATTTCCCCTCCACTCTTAATATATCCCGATTTTTCAAAACCATTCAACCTTACCACAGACGCCAGCAGCGAGGCTCTTGGAGCAGTTCTCTCTCAAGGAGAGGTAGGAAGTGACCAGCCCATTGCCTACGCCAGCCGTACCCTGAACAAAGCCGAACGTAACTATTCCACTATTGAAAAAGAGTTACTGGCTATAGTTTGGGCGACTAAAAATTTCAGGTGTTATCTGCAAGGCCGAGAGTTCACGGTCTATACAGATCACAAACCACTCAAGGGTGTCTTCAATGTTAAAGACCCCACATCCCGTCTGGTGAGATTTCACCATAAACTTTCCGAGTTCAATTATAAAATTGAGTATAAGCCCGGAAAGTACAATACGAATGCCGATGCTTTAAGCCGCATTCCACGGGATAATAACAAAGACAAGGAAACTGCAACCTTCACGGTAGAAGCTATAGTCCACCACCAAATGAACTCGGATATAGAGGAGGAAAAACACTCATCGGACCAAAAGGAGTGTCTGCAATGCAATGCAGTAACCAGAGCCCAGACACGAAACATTCAGGGAAGTGGAACAAATCAAGACAGCCAGTCCAAACAAAAGGAACAAACCCATCATCCAGAAGCGGCAGAGGACCTTGACAGTCCACCTAGTACCAATCCGCAAATTATAGGCGAAACTCGTCCCCCTGAGGTAATCACAAGCCCAGAGGATATTCAATTAATCTTAAAAGATTATCATGATTCTCTCTTTGGCGGCCATCAGGGAGTGATAAAAACCTATAAACGGATTCGAAGAAAGTACTGGTGGAGGCACATGCTTAGTGACATCAAAAAGCACATTAAGCGGTGTGCCAAATGTCAAACCATGAAGGCCTCACCACAGTATAAAATGCCAATGGTAATTACAGACGTAGCGGAACAACCATTCGATAAAATCTATCTAGATATAGTCGGCCCACTAGAGGAAACTGAATCCGGAAATAAATATATATTAACGTTTCAGGATAACCTCACGAAGTTTGTAGATTGGTATGCCATACCAAATGGGGAAGCTATAACGGTAGCGCAAATTTTCTTCGACGAAATCGTCACGCGCTACCGCATTCCCAAAAGAATAGTCACCGATCAGGGAAGTAATTTCCTGAGTGACCTATTCAAAAAGGTATGCAAACTCCTTAGGATAAATAAGCTGCAGACTTCAGCTTATCATCCCCAATCAAATGGAGCACTCGAACGTGCACATAGACCGTTGATTGAATATCTACGAACTATAGTGGACGAAAATCCCAGCTCATGGGATAGTTATCTGCGAACCGCAGCTTTCGTGTACAACAACAGTGTACACGAAGGGACAAAATTAACTCCCATGGACTGCCTCTACGGCTTTACAGCGGACGTTCCGTCCAACTTAAGGCGAGATCCTGAACCCGTGTATAATCACGAGAGCTACTACCATATTCTCAGGTATAAGCTTCAAAAGTCTTACGCCATGGCACGGAAAAATCTTCTGATGAGTAAACAACGCTCGAAAAATTACTATGACAAAGCTGTACGTCCCCTGACATTTCACAGAGGAGACAAGGTTCTACTCAAGAGCGAGAGTCGCAAACATAAGCTCTCCCAGATTTGGGTAGGACCCTATACGGTAACCGGCATCCCCAGTTCAGTAAACACAACAATTAAAATTCGCAAACGAGAGGTGACGGTACATAACAATCGTCTAAAACCTTTCTACGAATAACATGGTGTCAACATAATCTAAGTAATTCTAAGATACATATATAATAGAATGTAAGCTACAAAATCAACAAAAACCCCATTTTAATATCCTACCCTATCCTCTCCTAGATAACAATGCGGCCAATAATTTTTTACGGACTGATCCTGATCACGATAGGAGCCCTCGCGGAGGAACCTTACACTATAACGCCCCTAAATAATACGGGAATACTATTTGAGGATCTTGGAAGCCTATCAGTTTACCACGATACTTGGAGCATCATAACTGAGTTAGATCTGGCGGAGTTCGACAATCAGACAAAACTGGCGGAACGCGCGGAACACTACGTACATCAATTATGTGGTAACAAATCCTCTGATCAAGATCTATGTACCCTACAAACCAAACATGTACATGCCCTGATGGAAAACATCAAGAGACGCACCAATGTCATTAAAGAGGCAGTGCCTAAATCACGCAAGCCCCGATCCATCTTTGATGGGATAGGTAATGCGATGCACTATCTCTTTGGCACTATGGATAGCGGAAACGAACAAGAGGTGTACAGCCGACTACGCGAATTAGAGGTAAATACTCAAACCTTAGCTGATCTGGAAAAGCAACAGATCAGTGTAATAAAAACCACTTTTGAACAAATTCAAAAACCCTTATCCTCACTGTCTGAACGACAACACCAGATAATCAATCAGATTAACCATCTGCAGAATACAACGGATGATTTGATAGCCCACCAAATAAGACAAGAGATCATTTCTAGTTTGACACTACAAATGATAGAGTTGGAATTTAGACAACAAGCTCTACTAGACATAATAGTGTCCAGCAGGAATAATCAGATTCATCCTCTTTTAATTTCCCCGAATCTCTTGCTAGAAATTTATCACAAATCTCATTCCACTTGTCCCAACCTACAGGACTGTTTGTCAGTTCTGTATCAAACAGCAGATGTTAAGACACATTTGTTACAGGACAAATTAGTTATCCGAATCAAACTTCCCATATTTAATATTCCCAAGATGAAAATCCAACAGATTAGATGTTTTCCCATACGGGTGGATTCAAACCACTCATTAATACCTGATTTCGAATTTTCCCATGTGGCGAGTCAAATCCAGACCCAGGAATTTCTGCTGCTGAAGCCAGAAAACCTGAGATCTTTCAAAAAAATTTCAAAGGGAATCGATGAGGATACTTGGGTTGGTAAGCTAAATACACCAATCACAAAAGCTAGTAAAACAGATGAATGTATCATCAAACTTTTGTTTAACCCATTAGACGAAAACCCACAGTGTAGTTTCAGGGTTCAAATTCCCCCAAGGGACACAGTAATTAAACTCAATAGACCAAATTCGTGGCTGTATTCCTTAACCGAAACTACTATAGTACATATAACTTGTACTCAACAGTTACTCACTCATCGTCTCGCAAAACAAGGAATCATGACAGTCAACGAACCATGTTCCTTGCAAATAGGGCCTCATACACTTTATTATGAAGCAGAAAATTTGCATCCGCTTAGAATCCTCCAACCAACCTACTTCCCAGGCACAAACGAAACTCAGGATGAGTTGGCAGAATACATGTCCAAGATATCCGCTCCTAAAAACCTTGAGAAACAACCAACGTTACTCCTCGGAGACGATACAAACCAACGTATCCACCTAGATACAAAATCTCTAGACGAAATCCGTACCAAAGTGAACAACATTCACTTTGGACCAAAGGCCAAGATTCCTCATATACTCTCTATTACATCCCTATCAATGACCGGACTCTTGTTGCTAATTGCATCTGTGGTGGCATTAGCAAAATATATCGTACCCGCATTCATGGCATGGATTGCTAAACGCAGACAACAGCCCACAGCTGAAAACGTTCCTATGGAACCGGTTTACGCAACACCCCAAGGAAAATTAAAACGTACTCAAAGTCTCCACAGAGCGAGATCTATACAAGTAACATAGTATAATCAAAAAGATCTATACTCGTTGGTTGGCCCCCGTCTCATCCTTTTATTACTGGCGGAACCACTATCCTTTCACTACACTGGTATTAGAAGATAATTTGAAATAATTTATAGCAAATAAGAAATAAAGCGACCAGGTAAAATAAATATTACATAAGAATAAACTTTATTTAGTAGTACCTAAGAACCTAAAATTAATAAACATAAGTAGTACTTAGCAAAGTTGAAATAATAAATTAAATAAGCTAAAAAATAAGGTAATAAATAGAAGAAAGAAAGGCATGAAAGAGTGGAATTAAAAACAACTATATAACCAATTAAAATATAATCAAAATTTATATACAAAAAAAAGGTTATTAATAGTAATAAATAACAAATAACTAATGTTTAGTAGCATTAAGCAATACAAAAAATAATAATTTAGCAAATAAGATATTAAAAAACAATAACATAAATAACTATGCTAAATAGATATAAAATGAAAAGTTAAAATACTAACATTATAAATATGAATATAGCAAATAAAAAGAATACAAAAAAAACAATAAGATAACCAAGAAAAAATTAAAAGGCGTTAGATAAAAATAAAGTAAAAAGAAAATATGCTTTAAAAGTAGATATAAATAAATAAATAAATAAGTAAGTAGAGCTAGATAATAGGACTAAAGAAACCGTACACTTAATTACACACAAAAAAAAAAAAAATTAAATTTGATTAGCGAATGCTTAGAAAAATATATGAGCATTATACATTCCTGTAAAAACTCAACCGAAAGCCAACCAAGAACCGCCCGCCAAAAAACGCACCCACAACAACTTCCCCTGAGAATTATTCCTCTTCAAAGAATAATTCCCTTTTTCTCAGGGGGAAGGATTGTTATATACCTAATATATAATATAATATATAAAATATATATATAAAATACAATAAAAAACCTGAAAAAAGGGGAAGAAAATAAAAATCATATTCATTAATTTTTTCACCTAAGCTAACCATGCTTAAAACATGGTTGGCTTATCTCTTAAATCTATGAAGAAAATTGCATCAGCAATTTTCTTCACATTCCACATAATTTATAAAATTTTTCTCATAAAACAACTTGGGAAAAACAAAAGTTTCAGTTTACAACCCAAGTCGTTTTACTTAAAAATTTTCACGACAAATTTTGCATTCAGCGAAATTTGTCATTTCAACAATTTAATTAAAAAAATAAAGTAAAAAGCAAATCGTACCTTCAGTACAATTTGCCGTGAAAAAATTCAATATGTATGTACATACGTACATACATATTGTGTAAAAGCTTTCACGATAAGAAACGCGCGCCGCATAAATGCATTGTATGTATATGCGCGCCGCGATTTCAAACGGTGGCTGATGTTTTAAAAAGTGTAAGATTACATTTTTGCAGCCATCGTCCAAAGCAAATAATTCTGGACATGTTTGAACAAGTCCAGAATTAAAAAGTAAAATTTTCTCAGGATAAGAAAATGCAATTTAGCATTTTCTATCCTGAACGACGGCTCTTGATCACGATGAATGTGATTAAGAGTTGAGTTTGATTTTTGAATTAAAATACGGCGGTTCGGCGGTTCGAATTAAAAAAGGTGGTTGAGTGGTTTTTCTTTTGAATAAGCTCGGTTGAATTTTGTCGGTTGACTTTTGCAATTTGTACTACATAAAAGTTTTAAGAACAAGAAAGTAAAAGGAACATTATATTAAAAGTGTAGTTTGGATTCCTGGATTGAAGTTACATAAAAATTTTAGGAATAAGAAAAACAAAGGGAAATTATGTTAAAAGTGTAGTTTGTATTCCTGGATTGAAGCTATATAAAAGTTTGAAGATTAAATTAACATAAATTAAATCAAGTGTTGTTTGCCTACCTTTTTGGATTAGCAGAGCCACGAACTACAATCTAGCATTAAGGTAAAATTAATATTACATAAAATATAACACTGCTCCTTTGCTTCCTTAACAGCATTAACAGCTTTAATAATAGTGCCAGCACCTCCTCCTAAAGATCCTAAAGCAGAAAGGCCAGCAAATAATGGAACGAGGAATGGTAAAATACCTCCAGTTTTTGGTATAGGTATGACTCGTGGAACTTTCACATTTTTCTTCCTATATTTAATTATATCTCCTACTTCCTTTCGTGCTAACGCAATGGCTCTGTTCAAAGAATCAGGTTTTTGCCTTTGAATTTATTTACGTGCCTTTAAGATAACCGTTCTCAGGGTAATGTTTTTCTTAACTTTTTTATTTTTCTTTCTTGTGCTCGTTTTCTTCTTACTCCTCATTTTCGCCATACCCATCCCAAATTTAGCCTTAGCATTCATGATATTGGTAACTAGCAATGCGTTTGCACGTTCACCTAGGTTTGCGTCAGTAGATTTAACTCGACTCCAAGCCTTTTCAGCCAAAACCTGATCTGCTATGTTGCGATCTGATGTACTTTTTAATTTAGAGTAGGCAATATCATGTTCTTTACATGCACTATCTAAGGGATTAATACCAGGGTCACCACGAGCTAATCTTTTTGCTAGCTTCGTACCAGGTCCGCAATACTGGTAGCCTGGTAAGTGTAATTCAAACGGCAGTTTATTAATGAGTGTATTAATTACCCCCGAACCTTTCTTATTATGCTCAAGCATAAGTATGTATGACTTTAACCTTCAACATTCAGATACAAACTAAAAAAGGATTTAAATTTAGTATACATTTATAGATTGGAGTTAGTATTCAAAATGAAGTTCATTAAGCAAAATCTATCGCTGCCAATAAGAAATAATGATTTTCGGGGCAATATTACAGAAATTGGCAGACATAGTTCATTATTACCAAATAGTATACGTGCACTAATAGTTGGCCCTTCCAATTGTGGAAAAACAAATGTTATGATTAGTTTGCTGGAGCATCCTAATGGTTTGAGCTATGAAAACGTTTATGTATATTCAAACTCACTCTATCAATCAAAATATTTATACTTAAGAAAACTTTTGTCACCCATAAAAGGATTAGGCTATTATACATTTTCTAATAATGATGATGTTATACCATTTGATGAGGCAAAACAAAATTCAATTTTTATTTTTGATGATGTAGCATGTGGGAAACAAGACAACATACGCTCTTATTTTTGCATGAGTCGACATAATAACGTAGATAGTTTCTATCTTTGCCAAACTTATACTCATATAACAAAACACTTGGTACGAGATAATGCCGACTTTCTCATTTTATTTAAACAAGATGATACAAATCTTAGGCATGCTTATGATGATCATGTGAATACGGATTTGAGCTTTGATACTTTCCGAGATATGTGTGCTAAGTGTTGGAAGGATAAATTTGGGTTTCTGGTAGTAGACAAAGACAGCCCCTTAAGCAGATCCATTAAAGCAGTCAACAGATCAGATAAAGCAGTTAGGAGAGCAGTTGAAGCTGTTAACAGATCAGTTAAAGCTGTTAGGAAAGCAGTTAAAGCTGTTAACAGACCAGTTAATAATAATAATAATAATAATAAAGCAGTCAACAGATCAGATAAAGCAGTTAGGAGAGCAGTTGAAGCTGTTAACAGATCAGTTAAAGCTGTTAGGAAAGCAGTTAAAGCTGTTAACAGACCAGTTAATAAAGCTGTTAATTGACCAGATCGATTTTGAAAAAAATTATCAATACGAATGGGTAATAAGAGGGGGTTAATAAGGGATATTATTAAAACTAGGAATGCTATCAAGAAAAAGTATCGAACTATAAAAACGGGGCGAATCGATGTTGAATCTCAACTTGAAGAAACATTTACGCCCATAACAACCCCACTTAAAGAGCTTATAAGTGAAACAAAAGTAAAACAGGGACTTCATGCTGATATCAAATCAGAACCTAAAAAGAAAAAGAAAATAAATGAAGATGATGATGATGATGACGATGATTATGATGGCTTCGAGTTAAACCCGAAACAAATGTATATGAAAATGGAACCAACAAGCACCCCACTGAAGTATAGAGACTCTTCTTTAATGTCATCACAAGACGAGTATGGAACACCAACTCATTCAAGAACCTTAGCTAATAAATCAGATTCCACCCTCAACTTATCAACTGGGGTAGTTAATAAATATTTAGGATTTTACCAAGCCAAAAATCCTAAAATTGACCGAACTTATGGTGTTTATATGGATAATGGGAGGTGGAAAATTGGGAAATCTAGCATTGACATTGATGCACAAAATTTTGTCATTAATGGGAAACACTATAACATAACAGCTGGCTTATGTGAACTTCTTTTTATGAAAGAACCATCAAACAGATTATATGGTGAAAAAGACTTGGCTAATTATCGAGAAATCTTGGAAGATTCTAATGCCCATAGACGTGATTATAGTGCAGATGGGCAAATAAAAGGTAGTAAAGGACCTAAATATAAGAGAATTATTAGAAAATTTATCGATCATGAAGGTATGGGTCTCATGAAGCTTCCCAGAGAGGCTATTGACTATGTTTACTGGGATGATCCAAACGAATTGGTAGATAGATTACGACTTTTAATTGGCTCTCAAGTAGCCGGGAATAATAGTCATAACAATGAAATTGTTTCCATTATTGAGGAGTTAAGGGAGTCTGATTTAATTTTATAAAAGCCTCCTCCCGCTTTTTATATATTTATTCACGAAATGACTGTTGATAAGTTCGGACGATCGCTAAGAGATGGTAATATTGGACGAGGTTCTCCTGGACCTCGAGGAGAACGGGGTCCCTCTGGACCACCAGGCGAAAGAGGCTCCACCGGACCTGCAGGAGTGGGTTTTCTGTTAACATCAGATAACAACTATGATATGCAATTCAGCAATATTAAGAATCTCAAAAATCCAGAAGAAGATAGTGATGCTGTAAACAAGCTATATATAGATGAGGCAATAGATAAATATTTAGATTTATGCAAATCCCATAGTAGTTTAGAAACAAAAACAGCTAAGAGTAAGTTAGAGGAAGAGCTTGCGAATGTACATAATATTATTAAAATAACTAGAGAAAAACTGGAAACATTGGCCCAATCACACATAAATAAGTCATTTGAAAAGTTAAAAGTTTATATTGATACAAAGTACGAAGACATTGAAACGAACTTGCGAGGGTTAATAAATGTAGAATCTCTTATAGTCAAAGCTAACAATGAGTAAAGAGGCTCTTGTGAGTGAGCTGCATAAAGCAGCTCGTCGAAATTTTCCCCGGCGTCGTGTCATTATGAAAGATTTGGATGATCTCTGGCAAGAAGATTTGGTTGAAATGGGTGCTTATGTTCGCGAAAATAATGGATACTACTATTTGCTAACAGTGATTGATACATTTTCAAAATATGCTTGGGTACAGCCCATTAAAAATAAAACTGGAAAAGAGGTAACGGCTGCAATGGAAAAAGTTCTTAAAAGCGGTCGGGTTCCTAAACATTTACAGACAGATGATGGTAAAGAGTTTTATAATAAAATATTCCAGACACTAATGGAATCAAACACTGTTAAGTCCCAATGTGGGCTTAGCATGAAAAAAGGGGGCAGGTGCCGGTTTTAGAAATGATAAGACAGGATTTTCACACAATAACAATTCACTAGTTTATTAACACAGAATAATTCTTAATATCTAGGTAATTCAGTACTTAATTCTAATTCAATTCACAATTGACTTACTAATGTATACTAAAGAATAATGAGTATGGGTCTCCACTGGCGACTTTTATTCCTTAATCTGTAATAGAAAAAGGAATTATTAATAATCAACTCAAACTAAAGGGTTAGAATTTTAAGTGGTAGAGTGAGCGTCATACAGCTGCTCATAAAAGGTCTGGGGTCAATACTCCCAATTTAGGGTGCTGAAAATATATTTAAATAAAATATATTAAATTTGTTAGTAAAGAAAGGGATTCAGAAATACTTCCCTTGGTTTTGTTAATCAAGACTTCAAATGGTGTCAGAACTACCGATCTGTCTTGTCGCTTGGTCAAATCGCAAGTGATTTTCTATTCCCAATCGCTCGCTATTTATAGGCAGAAACACAATGGGACTTGTGTCTGCCGGTAGCGTTGCCATGACGCCAGCGTCGTTGCGTGAATTTTTACGTATTTGGTCCTCAAATGGCGTCATCGTGTGGATGGTCATGCATTTGGTCCAAGAATCATCCATTTTGGCCCAAAAATGGCGTCATCATACTTTTAATCGGAATACTTTGTTATGTTATGGGCCATCATTTTGATTAAGCTAAATTGTTGGTGACAGCTGATGGAGACTGGTAAGTGTTTACATTCTTTTTAATGTTTATTATTCGTTTTATTAATCATTTTTTTCCTATTTCTTTTTAGGTGGTGGAGACATGACTGTGGCGCGGGATTTTAACTTATTTAATGAGTGAGTATTTATTTCTTGGTAAAGTCTCAGATCATTTAAAATTTGCAAATGATCTGAGATTTTACCATTTATTGATTTTATAAATACCAGTATTTGTTTTTCTTTTATATTTTTCTTCGTGGGAGAGCTACTAATTTCATCGCGGGAATTATTGCCGATGATCATCGTGGGATTTATTATTGAAAAATAGTGTGAGTTTTTTAGTATGTAAGTTTTAGTGTTAGTTTATTTTTTTTGATTTTTGAAACTTGTTCCATGACGGAACATCCTCCCGCCTCTCGAAAAAAGAGAAATTATATTTTTTGTTAGCAAAAAAAAAAATAAATAAATTAATCGTGTGCAAACTTACGTTACTGGTCTTTTCTTGCAAGCGAACCTTTATTTGCCCTGACGCTAATTTGAGAAAGCGCAGTGTGTCCCCATCTTCCGTTGTGATGCGGAAGCATTTTCTTGCTGTGAAAACTTTTAGCCATGGAATTGGCTGGGTACGCACTTGTTCCCACAGCTGTGGCTCCACGATGAAATTCATAGGAGGCCTTGTTGGGATTGTGTTTGGACGACGTTCTGAAGCCGTCAGAGCTGGCTTGTTGGGTGGCGTCATCAATGCTGGTTTCTTGAGAGGTACGTCGTATAGTGCTGTGGTTGACGTGGAAGCCGTCAGAGCTGGCCTTTTGCGTGGTGCGTTGTGCGATGTTGTAGCTGAAGCTGATAATGCTGTAGCATGCGTTGACTTTGAGGGAGCCGTAAAGGCTGGCTGCATTGCTGATGTGTAGCACTGCGTCGCTGCTGCAGTCGTTAGTGCTGGATTTTCACAGCGCGAATGCGACGTTATGGTTGAGGCCGGCAAAGCTGGTTTTTTAAAGGATGCGCTGGGTGGCATCGTTTTTTGAGGTGCCAACTTGGTGACCGTAGATGGCCCTTTGAATGAGGCCTTGTATGGAACTGCTGCTGGTTGTAAGACGGATTTCCTGGCACCAGTAGGAGGCCTAGCTGGCCTAGTTGGTTTACGAAGCGTGGCTTCGTTAGCTAGCCCTTTTACGTGGTCTGTAGCTGGAAGTGCCTCAAACGGAGGTACAAATGTCTTTGGACGTCTCGGCATATCTGTTATCCTGAGTTTGTCCTTTAAAGGAATCTCGAGCTCAGGGACGTCATCAATGTATAGACAGTCGTCCAAATTGGGTAGTGAATTCATTTTCCCTTTTTAGGTTGAAAAAAAAGAAAAAGAAAAATAAAAAGCAACAAAAGAATAAAAAAAAAACAAAAAAAAATTGCAAGCAAATAAAATAATTAAAAAAACAAAACTCACAAATGATAAAAAGAAAAGATGGAGAAATCAATAGAAATAATAATGTATATAAAAAAATAAAAATAAGCCTTGCAAATAATAATTTTAATGAAAGTAATTTGTTCCGCCTCTTTCTGCTTCGCCAGTTGTCAAAGTTTTGGCGCATTGGATCATAAGTGAAGTTGGTGTTGATTGGTAATGTTCTGCATTACCGGCGATTTATTTACGAGTATGATGCTTCTCATATATTTCGTGAGATGGCGTTACTGCTTCGTGCTGAAGAGGAATGTTTATGATTAAGTGCATTATTCTGCTTCTAATTGGTTGTTTTGTTATCTTGTAGTCGGCTGACAGTCTTCTTGTTATTTTGTTTTGCATGTGTCTGTGGTTCTGACATTTATACTTACTAGATCCAATTTCTGCTGACTAGTCAGTTGATCGAACGCAAAGCGTTTAATAAGTGAAGTGGTTTTTAAAGAGTAAATGCTGATCATTAGCTTGAAAGATCTGTTGTGCGTCTGACTAGTATGTCAGTTTTTGTGTTTGGATGATTTTTGTCAGTACACATATTGTCTGATGCCAGTTTTTAAAGTGGTAGAACTGACATGTAGCAGCTTTCGTGAAAATATTGTAGCAGCTGACGTTGCGTCTATGTAGCGACATGAGTATTTTAAATTTCCAGATATAGATGGAACTGGGGTAGACTGTCAAGTGACCGATTGGTTTGACAGGTTTTGGTGATGTTAAGCAGTTGTTGTACTTGTGAATTTGTCACAACTATTTAATGTGTATAGTTTGTAATGCTATACATCTATGGATGCCTTCGGATGCTTCTTTGGCTCGTACCTTTTACTCCGTTGTGGTCGGATGCCAAGGATGGCGTTATTTTTGGAGTAGGTATGTTTTCTGTCATTTGATCTCTCACATTTGATTTGGTTTGACACTGTATTGTTCCATGATAAATTTGATGCCTGATTGTATGTCTGGCATTTATTATCAAATCTGGTGTTGATATTTTTTCCTGTGACTGTCAAATTTTTATATCTGTTTATTTTGTTTTCTCTGTGTGCTTTGACACGATTGTGTACTTGCCCAGACAGTTTTACTGTCATGTATTTTGTTTGACAGTTGCTTCCTTTACGTGATGTCTTGGTCTGATTTGTGTGGTGGAGAGAAGTTTTCTGGATTTTCTCTCTGGGATGCACGTTTCTTCTTCTTCTTCGTTGGTTTGAATTTGGATTCCTGCTTATTTGTGTCGTAAGTGTAGTGATTTCGTCACTACTTTTGATTTTTCCTAGTAGAATCCAACCAAGCTGCGTGTGTTGAGCTGTGGGTTGTCCTGGTGCACCCCTGATAATTCCGCTCTCTATGACGTCGGCATAGACGTCAGCTCCTAGTAATATGTCGATCGGACCGGGTGCGTAAAACCTTGGATCTGCTAGGAGCAAATGCTGCAGATAAAGCAATTTGCTGGTATTTATCGTGTCAGCTGGAACGTAGTCAGTGATTTTTTCCAAAATGAGAGCTTCTATATTGGTTTGAAATTTCGTACGAAGAGATTTCAATGTAAATGACGTTTGAGCATTTGAGGATGCTGTCTGAATTTGGCCTAACCCTGTGATTTTCACATGTTTTGATTTTGGCTGTAGTTTCGCCCGTCTACTTGCCGCTTTCGTAATGAAGGACCTTTGAGAGCCTGAGTCTATCAGTGCTCTCATTGTGTGTTTCTTTCCATCTGGGCCCTCGATTTGCACTAATGCAGTTGACAGTAATGCATCATTGTGATGTGTTGAAAAAAATGATGTTGTAGTTGGCTCATTACTGCCACTGGGAATTTCAAGCTTCAATTCTGCTTGCTTCTGATTTTGCTCACTATTCGTTGATCTATTGTCTCCCTCGGATGATTGCTGCACTAGATGCAGCAGTGTGTTGTGTCGTTTGTGACAGTGGAGGCATGTTTTCTGGCTGGGACAATTATATAAGTTATGTCCCGATGCTAGGCAATTTCTACACAGCTTGTGTTGTTGCACGAATTGTAGTCTCGCTGTTGGAGATAATTTTTTGAACGCCGCGCAGTGAAACAGCGTGTGATTCTGTTTACACTTGACGCATGTATAAGATTTGTTCATAAATGCATATGCGTCTTTATATGTATGTTTTGTTGATGACGGGTGGTCATTTGTAGTTGTGGTTTTGTAACCACGACGATTTTCTAGCTGATTAGGAGACCTTGCTTGTCGTCCACAATCTAATGGTTTCAAGTTCTGACACACTTGAAGGGATTCTAGAGTACGGAAACGTGACTCTAGGAAAGTTGACAGATCGGCGTATGTCGGTATGTCAGTTTTACTGCCTTGGTCTTGCTCCCATAGCTGATGCGTTTCTGATGGAAGGCGTTGAACCAAGTTGTAAATTAGTATTGCATCCCAGTGCTCAATGGGTAGTTCTAAATATTTGAGCTCGTGTAAGCTCTCTTCTGTTTGGTCTAAGAGAGAGCGAATGGCATGGGCAGACTCTGTTCTTATTGATGTTTGATTTAGTAAAGTTTTTAAGTGTGTGTTAACTTGAGCCCGCTTGTTGTTATATCGTTTTTGTAGTAGTTCCCATGCCTTTACATAATTTGCTTCTGTGATTTCAAACTGACGTAATAAGCGTTCAGCTTCGCCAGTGACGCTGAGTTTGAGGTAGTGTAGTTTTTGGACCTTGGATATATTTAGGTCTGTGTGAATTAATGAATTGAACAAATCATGGAATGTCCGCCATGATTTGTAATTACCGTCAAATGTCGGTATATGGATTGGTGGAAGCCGCGTTTCTGGCTTTGATAGTCGTACTGACTGAACTCTGGTTTCATTTGTGTTTGTATTGAGAGGTATTGCTGGGTATGACTCTTCTAATTCTTCTAGTAGAGTGGATAAGAGATTTATATATATGATTTCGGTTTCCTCATATAGTACTCCTTTGGCATACTCGCTTTGAGCGCCATCTTTGGTAGACCAGATTGCTATATGCAGATCTGTGAATGATTTCCAGAGTTTTTCTAGTGAGTCTATGCGTGCTGCATAGTATTTTTTGCCTGCCTTGGTATCACTACCTGCCTTGGAGTGATTTGTGGCGGCCTTCTTGATTTGATCATTAACAGCTATCAGTGATAATGTTAAACTAGCGATATCTGCCATTTTGAAAATCTTCCTGTCTTATCCGGCTTCGAAAGGACCAATGTTAAGTCCCAATGTGGGCTTAGCATGAAAAAAGGGGGCAGGTGCCGGTTTTAGAAATGATAAGACAGGATTTTCACACAATAACAATTCACTAGTTTATTAACACAGAATAATTCTTAATATCTAGGTAATTCAGTACTTAATTCTAATTCAATTCACAATTGACTTACTAATGTATACTAAAGAATAATGAGTATGGGTCTCCACTGGCGACTTTTATTCCTGAATCTGTAATAGAAAAAGGAATTATTAATAATCAACTCAAACTAAAGGGTTAGAATTTTAAGTGGCAGAGTGAGCGTCATACAGCTGCTCATAAAAGGTCTGGGGTCAATACTCCCAATTTAGGGTGCTGAAAATATATTTAAATAAAATATATTAAATTTGTTAGTAAAGAAAGGGATTCAGAAATACTTCCCTTGGTTTTGTTAATCAAGACTTCAAATGGTGTCAGAACTACCGATCTGTCTTGTCGCTTGGTCAAATCGCAAGTGATTTTCTATTCCCAATCGCTCGCTATTTATAGGCAGAAACACAATGTTACTTGTGTCTGCCGGTAGCGTTGCCATGACGCCAGCGTCGTTGCGTGAATTTTTACGTATTTGGTCCTCAAATGGCGTCATCGTGTGGATGGTCATGCATTTGGTCCAAGAATCATCCATTTTGGCCCAAAAATGGCGTCATCATACTTTTAATCGGAATACTTTGTTATGTTATGGGCCATCATTTTGATTAAGCTAAATTGTTGGTGACAGCTGATGGAGATTGGTAAGTGTTTACATTCTTTTTAATGTTTATTATTCGTTTTATTAATCATTTTTTTCCTATTTCTTTTTAGGTGGTGGAGACATGACTGTGGCGCGGGATTTTAACTTATTTAATGAGTGAGTATTTATTTCTTGGTAAAGTCTCAGATCATTTAAAATTTGCAAATGATCTGAGATTTTACCATTTATTGATTTTATAAATACCAGTATTTGTTTTTCTTTTATATTTTTCTTCGTGGGAGAGCTACTAATTTCATCGCGGGAATTATTGCCGATGATCATCGTGGGATTTATTATTGAAAAATAGTGTGAGTTTTTTAGTATGTAAGTTTTAGTGTTAGTTTATTTTTTTTGATTTTTGAAACTTGTTCCATGACGGAACAAACACTATTCGACTTTTAGTATAATGAAAGCCTCAATAGTTGAAAGATTTAATAGAACATTGAAAGGTATGATGTGGAAAGAATTCAGTAAGAATGGTTCCTATCGTTGGATTGATTTTGTACACAATCTTGTTCATGAATACCATAATAAAAAGCATAGGACCATTAAAATGCGCCCCTCCGATGTTAATCATATTAATAAAAATCTTCTACTACAAACAGTATACAATCACATAAAAATAGTGGGGGCAGCAAAATATAAGGTTGATGACTATGTTCGCATCAGCAAGCACAAACATATATTTGAAAAGGGGTACACACCGAACTGGACGACTGAGATCTTTAAAATTAAAAGCATACAACATACGAATCCGGTGACATATCTTCTAGAGGATTATGAGGGACATTCAATCAAAGGAGGATTTTATGAAAAAGAACTACTAAAGACGAAATATCCGCATAATTACCTTGTTGAAAAAGTATTGAAGAAGAAACGGAATAAATTTTTTGTAAAATGGCTAGGGTTCTCTGCAACACACAATTCATGGGTCAATAAAAAAGAAATATTATAAATTTGTTGTATAAATAAATGATTTATAAGACTAGTAATTAATCTTATGGGGATAATAAAAGAAAAATTCTTATAATATGAAGCCTTTTATTTTTGCTAAAATTTCAAGTGTTCAATAAACTATAATGACCCCAAGGTAAAGTATATGTGGAGCCATTTATAATAAAACGTTTATCATCAAAAGGACTTATGGCAATTTTATTTTGAGTTATACTAAAAACATTATGATTGGCAGATCGTATAGAATTTTGTTGTCTATATATTTCAGTAAATTCATCTAAACAATTTTTATAATCTATAAAGCAAATTGATTTTTTAGCAACATAACTTTTAACTCCTTTAGCTTTATTTAAATAATCTTTACCATCAACTCGTAAACTATACATCTTAGCTCTCAAACCAATAAACTCAGTCATGACACGACCATTCAATTCATCCTTCATCAAACCTGGAACTTTCTTATTACGACGTGGTAGATCATAAATGTTGTTTACAGAATAATCACTTGTATCAAACATATGTATTTCTCTTTTCATTATTTCATATGGATATATATCATCCAGTTCATAGATTAATGAATCTGTATCTGTATAGATACATCTAGATAAATTTCCATAAGCACGCTTCATATATCCATAATGAAATTCATATAAACATGTATTGGATATATCCAGTACAGCTTGGCCTATATAAATAGGTTTATTCATAAGCACTTGGGTTTTATTTAATTCAACTGCAATTAAATTCTCATCGAATATAGTTCTACTGTGAAAATTAGGTTTAGCTATCATTGCTTTAACTCCATATCGACCATTCCACTTAGTGAGAAGTTTGATATTCACACGGTTCCGAACATTTTCCATCGTCTTGCCAAATACAGCATTATTCATAAGCTTAAAAATTTTTTTTTCAAACTCATTCGTTGCTATTGTTCTAAAAGCTGTGTTTAAATCAATGTACTCTTTTAACCATGGTGACTGATTGAACTGCAAAATTCTATGTATTTTTTTTTAATATCAACCCATTTTTTAAGCATTGCTTGAGACTGCGGTAATGAATAACGTATCGATCTTTGTTATATTCGGTTAGCAATAGTTTTGAATTCATCGATTCAGGAGGTTTCATTTGCGTTGGAGCAAATGGTAAGTCTTTATGATGATCATGTATTTCATGTGGATACTCTAAGTCAACCTCCAACAAGTATCCAACATCTGAATCGTCGGAAGTATTTTCAATATCAGCACTTTCAATCCACTTAAAATTTCCTGTAAGTAAAAACTGTGACATTGCCCATCCATATAAATTATTCGCATCAAAGTACATCAAATATTTTATTTTATCCTGCGGGTTATAATCTGCCATATATCTATTATTTGCTTTGCTATATCTACATTGGGTTACACCCCCTCTAATACCTCTTTCAATAAATAATAGCATGTCAATATCTGTAACGAGCTCTAATTTCACTTTGGTGTGCATCAGCATAGCGTCCCAACTTAGACCTGGACTTGTAAAGTAATGAGCTGGATCTAGTCGATGGCTTTGAAGACAACTATTACGAAAATTTTCAAATATTTCAGCTAATAAAAGAATATCAGTTTTTAAATATAGATCAGAGTATTCACCCACTTTTTGAATATTGAATACTCGCCATATATTTTGCGCATGTGCATAATCATCATCACTGATATGGCTATCGTTAAGTTTATTGTAGAAATTTTCTTTTGGTGGAAGATGAACCTTATTTAATTTTTCCCAGCTGTCGACGTAATCGTAAGGAAATATACCCTTTCTTGAAAGAAGATGATGATTAATAGGAAATTCGCTCTTTATTAATCTGAAGTCATCACAGTAAGAAGCTAGTTTTTCAAGAGATGATGGTAAAAATCGAAAGGAGTCTATAAATTTATATGTAGCTTGAAAACCTTCTACTTTTTTTGTGAAAGCAAAGTATTTTTCTTTATTAAGTGGTAGTAAATTAACTTTACCATCAAAAGCTATAGCAATATCTTTAATAATAAAATGAGCATCATATCCACTCAAATTGTGAAAGACCACTGGTATTACACGACTATCTTGAAACTTCATGTTGCAATTTTGATGAGCCACCCCCAGCACCTTACCGGTCATATGGCAATGATCTATTACACGTACATCTGAATTTAAAAATTCGGATTCACATATATGACAGACGGACTGACTTCTTAATTTACTGGCAAGCTCCTCTGTGATTTCGTCCATAGAAATTTCGCAAAGAAATGTTGCCTCAATATCCTCAGCTAAATTTCTGAGTTCACAGGCAAACCATTTTCCACAATCTGATCCTCGATATGAATGATAGAAATTGAGAGTTGGATCATAAGAACACATAAAATAAAGTCCAATGCTATGTATCTCATGCTTTTGATATCGCTTAGTACTACTTCCAGCTGCAACATTAATAGGGTGTAACAAACTCTCGGTATCAGCATATACTATATATGGACATCGTTGTTTATAATTAAAATTCTTAAATGACAGCCACTTCCCATCTTCTGTAGGTAAGATTATTTTACATGAGTTAATTTGCTCGCAGTCCATGGTGTGATGCTTTAGCTTAACTTCAGTATAAAAATAATGAAGGCATCGGTCGCATATCCACTTTTTATGTCCTTGCCGTGGTAACTGTGATGATACTAATCGTGATAAATTCTTTATCCAACAAAAATGATAATTAACTTCAGCATCATCGTCATCATCATCACTATCATTGCTATCAAAGTCATCAGTATTATCTACGTATTTATCCTGAAGCATTAACAAGTTGATATGTTGCAGTAATTTTTGTTTGGTTAATCTTGTTGGTACAATAGTAAAATTACCTCTCCTTTTTTTCATTATATATATATTAACACTAATGATATTTTTTTTTTCAAACCTGGAGATGTCTTTCATTTGTATCGGGAAAGTGATGCCATCTGCATGTAAAGTAGTTGAATGTATAGCACTTACAACACTCCAAGCAAAACATGCGTTATCTGAATTTTTTACATTAACACAAGCTTTTTTCCATTTTATTTGTGGAGGTAAATCTATATATGATGAGCCCGAAAGCGGTACATATTTGTTGATGTTCACCGCCAAGTTAATAATTTGACTTAAAGCCCATCCGCTATCACGCTCTTGAAACTCATCTAAATTAGTTAACAACACACCTTGTATTTTCTTAACAAGTTCTTTTAAATTACTTCCGCCAACAATTGTATTATTTCCTGTTGTTAGATACTTATATTCTCGAACTTCTGTACCATCAGTAGTTAATTTTTTAAATTCACAGCAAAAAGAAGTGTTTACTTTAATTGTATTAAACTTCCCCAATATTTTTTTCAATCGCGTCACTAATAGTGTTCCAACTCGTTTCAAAAACAGTTTAGGGTCTTTAAACTTTTTATTAATAAAAACACCTGTTTGAATGCGATTTTTGAATGCTGAATTTATATCTTTCCACACTATAGACTCATTTCTTCTATCAAGTTTTACTCTACCACCACCACCACCACCACCACCAACATGAACTAGTGATGTAATATCGCATAAAAACTTTTTCATATGGCCTATATTTGTTTCTAAGTTTTTCTTTTCACCTATTGTCTTAGCTCGTTTTAGAGCTTGATACATTAAACCAATATTACTTTTACAATATTTTATCCACTTCTTTAACTCATAAATATTATTTGCTTGAAGTAAAGGTATAACTTCTTTTAAATTATTTACTATTTCATTAGACATTTTTGTATAAGAGCCATCTTTAGAAATAACTAAAATGACTGATTCAATCAACGTGAGTAAACTGATCAACGAAAGCGAAAAGCTGTACTCCTTATATACCCCCCAAAGAAAAAAAGGTATGAAAATAGTTGAATAAAAGGCTATATGTATATACATACATACATCTAGAAGAAAAAAGTAAAGACAAAGGAATGAATAAAAGAAGAAAAAAGATCTACGAAAAGTAATTTTCATATAATAAGTATTTAAATCAAGCGCATTATTGCAATTACTACATACTACAAAATGTTCAACCAAAAAATCATCCAAATCATCAAAATTAAAAAACGATCTATTTACTAATACTTCATCATCAATTATAACATTTCTATTGATGGCACAATAGATGCAGTAGGGTTCAGTATTTGAAATTATGTAGTGGAATGATATTTTTATTTCAAAGTTATCGTCATCTTCATTATCGGAATCTGTATCAATCACTGCATGGTCCAAGTGTATGTTCATATCGTCATCTTCATCATAATCAGACTCAGGAATTTCTTCATCATCATCATCGCAAAATAAATGTAATATATCAAGATATTCCCGTAAAGAAGCAATACGATTTATCCCTCTTCTTATATCATCTTCCAAAGTATTAGATGTAGCACTTCTTTCCGAATTTATTGAACGAAAGTAGATTGGGCTATTAGATTTTGGAGCCATTGAAATTTCTGAGCTAGAAAAGTAAAATTGCACATGAATGGGGGTGTATTACGCTGATACTTAAAGATCAGTCAGTATGTAGTCGAACTGGAAGTTATTAATTTGTATCTACCTACCTTCTCTTAAGTTTCAAATTTCCCTTAGGTATTCCAAAAGCTTAAGAAATAAATAACTGATAATTGTATCATTTTTACAATTGTATTTATACTTATTTCCATCATTCATTTTGGTGCGGTTACCATTTTCCTGTAAATTTATTCTAACGAAAAAAAGAAAACAAAGCGTTTTTGCGGCTTTATTTTATGTATAGAATCTTTGTTCATATATGAGAAATTTAATTACAGTTAAATTGCTTAATTTCTAATTTTTGGCATAACAGGATATAGTGGTTTGAAAACGAAGCGGTTTGCGGCTTTATTTTATGTATAGTAGTTTGAAAACGAATTGACTTGAATTTCTCATGAAATTTTTATCAAAAGTTGCGGTTGCGATTCGCTTACTAAAATAGATGATGGGAATTTTACGCTCTAAATATGTTAACCACAATTGATTAGATTTCATTGCATTTATAAAAATTTGGCAATTTATGATTGATGTCTAATTCATTAGTTTAAATCGAGCAGTTGTACGTAATGGAACAAATTATTGAAATTTTAAAAGAGTGTTTGCCAACCAACATACAAAGGTGGCCAATAATAGTAATGGGCGGTGAAGTTAGTGAATCGGGAGCTAATTTTCCACCGCATTTTACCAGGGTGCACTCCAGCTCGTCAGATGATGATACATCAATGGAAATTGGGTTTTACCAAGATTTGACAGCAAAGCAAATACAATTATTGTATGGATATTGACAAAAAAATAAAATAATCAACTTTAACAATTATTGCTTACTGTGTTTTAATGAATGTTAAGAAGTTCGAGTTGTGCGTTAGTAAAGATCAGCTACAATTATTGTGTGTGGATATTAACAAAAAATAAATGTGTAGGTGTGTGTGTGTGTGTGTGTTTGTAAGGTCGGAGTATAAAATTTTTTCAGAAATATCCACAAAAAGCTATGTCGGTTCTAGAGCAATTTTTATCGAAATTTTTCTAAGTCCAAAATGTCATTTCTGGACTTAGAAAAATGTCGATCAAAAGTGGTCTAGAACCGACATAGCTATACTACTTATGCTATCATAACAAAGTCTTGAGACAGTATCAGAGGGTTGTCCAAATAAGCAAGGACATTATCGTAAAGATCGAACGGGATGATTTTGTCCATTAAATGACTGATAGTTTGAGGTGCACAGCATAGTCCGAATGGCATCAGCGTGGATTGATGGAGGTAGAAAACAGGCAACGTAAATGCTGGGATCTGCCAAAAAGAGTCTTTTAAATCCAGGCTGGAAATGTCCTTTGTCGGAATATGATAAAACCGTTGATTTATCGGAATAGCATCACCAGTGTTAATCTTGTGGGTCTTGTTCCCAGAATCATGAACGCCTTAGAGGGAGATGTCGCTACTTGTCTTTCGCTTGTTTTTTCCAGCTTTAAAACTTCTAATAAAGGAATTGTCAATGAATGGATATTATCTTCTATTTGGTTTTTAACCATATTTACTTTGTATGGCGGAAAATTTTTATTTGTACCATTAAATAACAATTTCTATCACATTTTATCACATTTTTTTGCAAGTACAGTTATCTTCTTTCTAAGACGTCAATGATTCTGGGCACATCTATATTAAGGATTGTGTTGCTAATTGCCTTGGTTATTAGTAGGTAACTAAATAAACTGAGTAAGACTTATTGAGTAATAACTTTGAAATGGAGGGAAGAATGGAAGCCACTATATAGATTATTGGAAATCTCCAATGAATTTCAAATCTTAATATTCACGGGATATTCATATCTTTCAGATGCTATACGGTTTTTAATAAAATATGATGGAAAAATATCTAACACCCTCCTATCTCTTAAACGATGCAATTTTCAACTCCATTTCGTCGATCTAATCAAGAATATTTTACTTTTTTCGACCTAAACATAACAGGCTGTCAAGAGAACAATGACATATAAAAATTGAATTTTGAATGAATTTGTTTTATTGACTGTAATATAAATATGAGTGCGAAAAGAGATAAAAAAGGTGGGCAAAAGAACCAACAAACCACAAAAGAGGGTGCGAAGGAAATACCCTATTATGATTTGGTCATAAACTTCGAAATTATGGAAATAGGAAACATGGCTTCGAGCGAAACAAGATTTTTTATCGATGCAAACTTTATGAATAAATCTCTGAATAAGGATACATTAAATATCTTTGAAGCTTGCCACTGTGGTCCAGTGGATATTCTAAATTTCAATTGGACCTTACCAGTTAAGATCAAGGGCGAAGAGGATATCGTTGATCTTTCAGCGAATCCTATAGTGATTAGTTGGTCAAAATTGACTACAGAGTACGATGGAGACGTTCCAAATCCAGTAATGGCAGAGCATATAACTCACCAAGGACTTGCCTTTGTTGAATTGGCGGAAATTATTACCAATAAAGTGGAAAATATCACAAAATCAACTAACTTCCAAGCAATTCAAAAGTTGCGTGGCGCTGAATTGAACACATGGCCGAATGTTCCCTTCATTAAGTACAGATTATCTTCTTCTAAACCAATCATAAGTGATGATAAAACTAAATATAATACAATTTCATTAAGCTTTGAGTGTGGTATTAATTTTCCTAAAAATTTTCTGACAAAAGAGTGTTCATACGAAATAGGAGCTGTGCTTTCCATTTCTAAGGAAATTTCACGGAATATAGTATGTCGGCATGGAAAGCTTTTAAGGCCGGCTGATATACCTAAACTGAAAACTTATTGCACCTTGAGCCATTTTGACCATTTCGCCAAGTTCAGTTCTTATCGCACCAATACTTCGTACGAACGAAGAGAAATTGACTATTCAATAGAAACTTGTAGATTACAAGAAGAATTACTGGAAAACTGTGAGAAATTTGTAAGTTTCTATGGAGTTTACAAATGCATGATTACAAATGAGACATTAAAGCGACTTATTGATATGAATCATTTTGCCATTGAAGTATACATAAAAGAAGGAAGCAATGCGCATCATGCCCTTGGTATCCTAAATTTGACACCATTTACCTACGTTGGTGTAACGAAGGTCAGAGCTTTAGTGCCCCTCCAAAAATTTAATCATTATCTTTTAGTAACAAATTGCGGCCATGATAAAAGTATTTTCGTAGAGGGGCCACAACCGAAACAATCGCCCAAGAAAACGGAAAAGTCTTCCAAGCCTTCCAAGTTGCAAAAATTTATTTCTTTATCAGCCTCAGATCAATTTTTTACTAATGAAGAGGGATATAGTACTTGTATTGCAGTGGAGATTGAAATCGATTCACCGTTAAATTCAAGAAAATTAGATGTCTTTAGTAAAGCACAAATGCACATAATTGAAACATCTAGAGTGCATAGAACTCGGTCTCTCTTTACTGAAAAGGAGCTCGACTTTTTCTTTAAAAGAGAGATCGGCACTTTCGTTCGCCTTACCGAAAGCAAAGGGCAACCTGTTGATGCTTTCGGATCAATAGACAAACTCTGTTTGGTGTCGAATGAAGGCGATATGTTTGGAGCAGCAGCAGCTGTACTTTCAAAAAAATTTAATTTTTCCGAGGCCACGGATGCGGAGAGCACACAGGTAGGTTTTCTAAAAATTATCCTATAAAACTGTTTTAATTATTAGGGATAGGATTTGCATGCACTGCTGTTTGCTTGATTTCAATTAACAATTTTGTACGAATTTATATTCAAATTATTGTCCACATGAGCCAACATTTATTTTGGAAACCAGAAAGTATTTGCATAGCAACCAGCAATTTTTGAAGCTTCTGTGCCCATCCCAAACCTACACTTATTTTTTAATTTTAATAGAACCAGTAACTACCTACTACTGATTTTGGAGATTCATTTTGTAAGGTACAAGGGTAGGAAATTTACTATGAAATCACAAGACACTTCCGATCTCTAGTAAGACTTCATTTAGAAGATTTTAACAAGAGTTTATTGCACACATAAAACTCAAAATCTCAACGGCTAGTAGATAGGTTGATAAGAGCCTGACGATTCGCGGAATGAACCTCTGCATGTTTTAGAGCGTGCTGAGAGCAATTTTTTTTTTAAGAGCAGTTTTGTATTCATTTGATTGACCTCCTCAACACGGCATATGAAAGACAATATGAATCTCTTGTGTACACTCTGTTCTGGTAGATGTCGCATCTTATTCTCGTGTAATTTTTGTATACCCTATATTAGACTTCATATTCATAATTTATACCCTAGACGAAATCTATAGGGTATAACTAAGTTTGTCATTCCGTTTGTAACACCTAGAAATAATGACTGTAGAGCAAAATGGATTGGACACCCACGCATAATATTAAAACTTATTTTGATTTTTGCATGTCCGTCCGTCCGTCCGTCCGTCCGCACGATAACTCGTGAAAGCATTCACTTAAAGAGCTGAAACACTGAATCGGGCAATTCCTTCGACTAAGAGATCTGAAATTTGGTACATGGTGTAAAAACACAATAGTAAATAAAATTAGGAAATGGACTAAAGTGGGCACCCCTTTCTTGGTGTTTCCATATAAAACCTTAGGATTTTTATATGTACTGTGAAAACCATCTATCCTAGACGGTTATAATATACCGAAAAGTTGTTCAGAATTAGAAATTTTATGAAATTGGTTAGAACCATTTTCTGTTCGACGAACCGTTTTAGAAATATATTATATGCGAAAAACCCCTTCAAAAATTACACTTGCACAGAAAGTTCACCATACAAAATTACATACCGGCATCTAGAATATCATAATAATTGGTCTTCAACAATTCTAGCTTTCTTACTTGTTGCTAATAGGTATGTTCACAATTTCATTACTAACTAATCCACCACTAACGTGTATAACATAGACCGCTGACACTAGTGAAATTGCTTCCATTAACATGAGATCAGTTTTATATAGTTTTCTTGTTTTGGTTTAACTACTTTATTCAGCTGAACTTCATATAATAAGTTTCATACGAAATCCACCATAGTCCAGATTCAGTTAGTGCATTTTCCAAATGTACATATAGAATAGAAATAGATATCAATACAAAATTTTCAATTTTTTCTCCATCAACATACTTTTAGGGATGGACAAATAAAAATTGATTAATTTTATTTCCTTAAAAATCATAGGAGATAAGCTTACAATAATAGTATTAATTTCGAATGTATTTGCCAACAGTTCAACTTGTAATAAAAAATGAAATTAAGATAATTTCTACACTCCTGCCAACAAAATTAGTCCCACATGAAATGGGAAATGAAGCATGTCAGGTTAATCCTTACACGAAACTAATCTTGCAAATACAATTTCTAATTCTAGCAAAATAAGCGGCAGCAGTATAGTGCAATACTCTCTCTAACTGTCTGTACTAAATTGTAATTTATATTTGTATTATAGCATATTCTGGAAAATAGCTATATTTACCTAGTAAATAAAATCCATGAGATTATATTTCGTGATAGTTCTGATCCTAAGGAAGAAGTATCAGATATCGAATTTCGAGAGCTTTGTGCTATTGAATGCTTCGAATTAGATATGTTGGATGACGCCAGAGACTTCTATATTATGGTAATATTGCTAAATATTTGATGCAGAGTTTAAATAAAAAATAATCTTTTAGAATATCAGAGACACACGAGACAATCCTACGCACTTTGTATTATATGCGATACACAGTTTGTTAATAGGAGACATGCAAATGTGCTTGGAGTGCTGTTTAGATGCCTTGAAACGAGACCCAAACTGTTATATTTGTTACTTACTTCAATCCTATGTGGCTTTTGTATACAAAGATATCAAATGCGCAGGAGAAATCCTCAGGCGTGTAACCAGAACTTGTGAGAATTTTATTGAAGCTTGGATGGCTTTATTTGTTCTATTACTTCAAGAAGACAAAAGGGATGAAATGACTTTTGCTTTGCGAAACGTTTATTTGGCGCATGAACATCCTTATACAACCTGGTACCATGATAAAAAGGAAGTAACCTGGAAGCCAACAAAAAGCGGTGATCCACGATTGAATTCCATAATTAAATTGATCCAGTGGGGATGCTTAGATTTTGCTGAAATCGGTCTGACCTCAATAATACATGCGTATGGATGCAACAGTTATGTATACCTGTATCATATGGCGTTAATTGAATATTATAGAAAAAATTATTCATCTGCACTTCAAAGATTGGGAGCTATAAAAACTTGTACAGCTAATCAACTCTGTCATAAAATCAAACTGAGAGTTCATTGCTTACTTAAAATGGAAAGTCTTGCAGCTGTATGCCAAATGAAAGATTTTTTAAATATGACTGCTATAAAGAACTTGGATGAACAGCTCAACTTAATGCATCTCAAAGTGGGGAAAGTCTACTTGATATTGAAGAAATATAGAGCAGCAATTTTTTTTCTTAAACAATGCTGTCACAGATTTAGAACTTTCGCAGCCTATGCACTTCTTGGAGAAGCCACATTTAAGGTAACTTCTTTCTCCACACTTTATTTATTTCTTATTGTCTGTCTATCAGAAATATTAGATAAAGCAGTACCTATTACCTGCGTATTAGAAATATGTAAGCGATCTTATACCGACTGCCCAATTCTCTTGTTTAACTACACAATGGACGTAAACACACTACTACTGACATATTATATTTCATCACGGTATACATACTAACAAGGTATGACTATCCGGCACCATAGATTCGCCATTTTCGGTGTTAATCGATTCGCATGACTCGTTTCTTAAAAAGTAAATAATATAAAGTTTAATATTTATGTAAATTTATTCAACTGGATCCATTTAAAATAAGTACCATTTTACTTTCTAAACAGAACGATAAATTGAAGGAAGATTATTAGAATTGTATTCCACATTTTAATTTGACACTAACCCCACTTTTTACACTTCGTTATGATTCATTGCAAATTTGCCATCCATTTAAGAAAATTACGATTACCACTAACTAATTTCACTATAGAAATAATAAAAAGAACTTAAATAATCAATTAGGAATGCAAATTATAGGTATTTCAGTCTTATTTTGCATTTTTTATCGATAAAACTTTCGTGGCACTTTGTTTAGATCCGCACTGATTTCCCTTAAATGAGCTTAAAACTAACAAATTAAAGGTATATTTAAGTTAAGAAACTCATATTATATTTATTCCAACCTTTTTTAATGGATCCAATGGAATAAATTTACATAAATATTAGCACTTTATTTTTCCCGTTTTAAGAGTCGATTCGTGTGACGTCCACGCACTTGACAGCCCGGACAATCATACCTTGTTACTCTGTTTATCGTGATATTACATGGACTGGTTTTGAAGGAGCAGCAAACAATTTCTGCTCAGTTTGCTTCCAGTTTCATTTGCAAGGGTCATTTCAAATGAAAAGGATATTTTACAGGACGGGGTTACAGATGGGTATAGTAAGAGTGTTACAATGAATTAAGGGGAAATATACCAAAATCATAATCCACCCTCTGCCGCCTAAACGACGCATTTTGTTCTTTCATAACTTAAGGAGCTCCTTCAGGTACTGATAATTTGGAACATCAGTTGTGGACTACAGGTCGGTCTTTCTCTTTCCGTTTCAGCATGAAAATTTCGTTACATCCAGATATTGTCATAGTGTTTTTTTATGTATATGTATAATATAAGTTTTTGATCCCGAAAACGTAGTAAGTTACTTCTTGCCTTGTCTTAATACTTGTGCTCTCCATATAAAAGTAGCTTGGATTTCATTCAAACACCATAAAATGTGAGTTCGATTATCGGGCAAATTCTTCGTAGGGTTGTCATACAAAAATTTTATTTTTCGCTATATATTTGGATACTGCCCGAGAACGCGTCGACGTAGAGAGCTGAAATCTGGCGCATCATTATGGCCCTTTTCCTTCCTTCACAAGCTATGAAACAGACTCCCTCACTTCCACATGAGAGCCCCAACGGGGTTCTAATATTCTAAAATAATTGGAGTGCTCTTATGTAAAACTGACAAAAGTTTTATTTGAATAGATCATCCGCTCTAAACTACTATTCATATAGAAAGATGGTGTTGTGATAATCTTAAGCTTACTTTCTTTCGAACCGAAATAAAAATGTTTTACCTTTCCTAACAAAATTATTTAAAAAAATTCATCTGCACCAAATGGCTACGATTCCTCAAATAAAAACTCTGAGCTGAGTAGTCATTGTATGTGACGCTGTGGTATCATAGAATGCCCTGGACTGATGAGATGATATCAAATGTAGTTGCCTGCAGATTCGGGCTCCGGCTGCACATATGCACGTAATTATTACTCAGCTGAAAGTTAGTGAGCGTAAAATGGTAATGTAATTAAAACTATTTTATTATTTTTTTAAGCACGGTCAGATAACTAAATACAGATAAAGAATGGCCTAACTAAAAATTGACCCAGCAGCCAACTACTCATAGCCAAGTAAAGCTTTTGTCAACAGCCAAGTACCTAAAGCTTTGTAGTACAGGCAACACTTTGCTTTTTGTAGCATAGTTTTCCAAACAGGCTTTTATAACTTATATAAAAAGCACTCGTATGCGGCGTATGTTTTGCATACATACTGTTATTAAGAATTTACTGGATATTTTTTCGTTGGAATATGTATAGGGATACACTATTTAGGGGCAGCTCTGTGGAAAAAGTCTTTCGGTATTTTATTTTTCGACTTAATTTTGTCTGGCCATTCGTATTTGAATTTGGTAGGTGTTGAGGTTGACCAGTGTTAAAAGGTAAAATTTATGGTTAATTTGAAATTTAATTTTATTGGGTGGTGTTTTTATAGGTAATTACAATACTTTTTAAAAATGGCCGAAAGATCCACAGAGTGGAATATAAATTGCAGCATATTATCTTCCCAAGGTAATGCGAAAAATTTTCCAAGCCGTAAGTTTTTCAAATTTTCCAAAGTAGCTTCCGATAAATATAATGAATGCCTTCAAGTATGTTCCAGCTCCGCTGGTGAAATACAAGCTCAGAAAAAGCCTTACATTTGTAGCATTCATTTACAGAGCAAATATTTTGGAAAGCGATTTAAAAAAAAAGCAGTTCCATCTTTAAATCTAGAATTTTCTTTTGTTGAAATTTCTCGATCACCATCTCCATACTTCTATAAGTCGAGAGCTACAAAAACATATGAGAGGAAATTTGTAGAATCGGACTTCAACATAGAAGAATTAAATCAAGCGTCAGCGGCTTTCAATAAAAGACCGAATTTTTCTTCTTCACCAATACCATGTGAGCAATGTCTAAAGCATTACAAAGAAATTAAATTACTGAAATTAAATCTTTCAAAAATGAAAAAAAAAAACTTATTGCGAAGAAAGTTTTAAATAAGAGGGTGAAAAGGACCAAGAATAAAAACAAGAAAGTGAAGGATTATAAGGAAATATTAACCGAAAATATAGAAAGATTAGATAATATAAATGAAAATACTAAAGTTTTCTCCAAAATGATATTAATACTGGCAAGAACATATTCAGAGGCTGAAAAGAGAATAGCGCAATGTATTTATTTTCGCTCCTCTGCCGGTTATATTTTCCTTCGTGATGTGCTTGGACTCTATATGCCCCACATAGTTTCTATGCATAATTGGACAAAAAGTAAAAGTTTATCCCCAGGTGTCAATAAAAATATATTGCATGAAGTAAAAACACAAGCTGATAACCTTCCGGAAAAAGAAGTTGTTATTATGTTTGATGCAATGGCTATTCAAGAAAATCTTTTATATGATATAAGTCGAGACAGGATTGATGGATGCGAATATATGGAGATGGAGCGAGATATAAAAATTTGGCAAAACATTTGCTTGTATTTATGGTAAGAAGTATCTGCGGAAATTTTAAGCATGTCCTTCACTATATAGCCTGCTCATCTTCTTTGACTGGAAATATTTTAAAAGATGAATTAATTAGATGCTTTGAGTTTTGTATCCAACTTGGGTCGCATAAATAGGAAGTTGTTCCGTGAATTGGAAATATATGAAGATAATCCCTTTTTTCAACACAATACTACAACAAACTTTACGGAACAGTTTGCTCATGGGTGAGATTAGTACTTCCGATGGGATAATATGCTGGATCGTCATTGCATTTATATATAATTTGTGACGTCTTTTCGTTCGGTCGCTAGGATTTGCTCGGGCGCCAATACGGTCGTCGGTGGAAAACGTCAAATTTTTGCTGGGTAGCTGCAATGGAGTATAGGGCTAAATGACAACGCTGGTTTCTCTTTTATATGCTTGATTCTTTATTGCTTCTTATGGCTGTGTTCCTGTTACAAGCGGGAGATGTGAGTTCGTAGACTACTTAGCGTTCCGTTGCACACGTACAGGCTGAGTGGCTTCCGTTTTATCACACGTACAACCCCTCAGCTTTCCGTTCTTCACGTACTTACTCGGCAACAAAGAGACTTGGACGGCTTTCCGTTGTACATGTACAGGCTGAGTGGCTTCCGTTGTATCACACGTACAACCAATTAACTTTCCGTTCTTCACGAACTCGCCTGGAATTACGGGCGCGTGTATGGATTCCGTTTTAACACACGTACTACCGTCGGACTGCGTTCTGGATGTTCAAATGCCTTCCGGGCAAGCCAGTTCGGCATTTAAACGTCGGGATAGGTGGGGATTCGGGTACTAGAAAAGGTGCCTTGGCCTGATTATTATGCCTATACTTATATGTTATTTTCAAATTCTAATTGTGAATTATATAAACGAAAATTTTACATGAACAAAAATGAAATCTTCTCTCTACAGGTTTCCCCTACAATATAGTTCGTTACATCTCCCCCTCGGTTCGTAAGAAATTTCAACAAATTTCTAAGTTACCTAAAATTCAAAAATTACTACGCTCTTTGACATCAACAAGGAAAAAACTTTTTATATTATAATTTCAAATCCAAAACGGTTAAATTCAAGAATAAAAAAAAAACAAAAAAAATCTTACGAGATTTCAGTAACTATAGTACTCTAATTCTATCACCTAATTTATGCCTAGTTCTTCATAAACAAAAAATAAGTTCAAATGTAATTTAACAACAAGAGATAGACAAAATTCATGAAAAAACAAAAAAAAAACAGTATCTATCGTAACCTAAGTTTACTTATATCTACTTTTCGGCTGTACTGTGTTCTGGTCCTTTTTCGGGTCCCATCTGGCATCTTGACTGGGTGGGTTCTCCTGCGTTTCTTTGCCTGGGTAGGTTTGGCGGACCTCTGCGGACTGGTCTGAGTGCTATGGCTGACTGCTATGGTGCAAGGGATGGTAGCTTTGTGTATCATTTTCTTCATTGTGGGGAAGAGCGCTGGATTCGAAATGTTTGAATCTGGAGTACGTGTAGGCTGGATGTCCCTCAGTAGTTACGCTATGGCGTTTCTGGATCACTTTTTCCATACAAAAAGTGTCCGGAAAATTCCAACTATTTTGGTGGTTCTGGACCGGGGTTCTGGGCCACTGGGGGAATCCGTCTAGTGGTCTACGTCACAGGGCCTGCCTGGGGAATTCCTTCTGGATCACTGAGGGTTCTGGGAGGGGGCGGAGAGGGGGTAAGGGGGCTTTTGTACTGCAATTTTGACATTATCTTGAAGTTTTCTTTTAGGAGTATACTTATGCCAACAACAACAACCAATGTAGGTATGTTGACTTGGATATGTCCGATAATCAAATTCTGAATAATGTAAACAAAATCGCTACCGAGTAAAGTAAACAAATTGAGCGATATTTACACACACACCAGGGGCCAGGTGGCTGGTAGTTTGATATCGCCTCTTCGCACAGGTCTACATCACAGGGCGAATTCCTTTCCTACCGTCTGACTAACCAGAGTATGACGTCATCTGGTTGGCTGATCCCCTCAGCTGATTAAGCTCTGTCATAGCTGATTTTTTAAATAAAATAATGTTGGATTTTGCTGGAATCCAACCGAGAACGCTTGGTTTTGTAAAATCCGATGCGCTCTACCATGAGACCATGGAGGTGTTCTATGAATATTCTTTAAAGTTGCTATATATGGCTAGAGTTCTATACCAGAGGTGAGGGATTAACCGGTACTACCGGGATGTGTCATTTGGTCTTGACTGCACCCTAGTAAGTATAGGGTCAGTTTGACCAGACAGATGTGACGTCACCGACCCTGAGGTCATTGACCTTTGACCGTTGACCTTTGACCCTTGACCTTTGACCTTTGACCCTGACCCTGATGTCATTGACCTTCACACACACACACACACACACACACACACACACACACACACACACACACACGATACAATTTGAGGTATTACGTCACAACTCACAAGTCCTTGCTCATGACATTGGCGTCTCAAGCTCTATCTTAGCTGAAATAAAAAATTGGCTTTGTGTTGGAATCGAACCGAGAACGCCTGGTGTGAAAATCAACAAAAAAAGAAACCCCAAGACTTATATCATTGAAAAATTGTGTCAATGGATTCTAGATGGTGGGTATGTGGAGGGGGGGATAATAAAGATAGGGAGGGGTGGTAATGAAATTTTCATCAGAAATCCTCTACGGGCTCTGGTTTTCGAGATATTAGCGTATTAATAATTCAAGTTATGCCAATTAGCTCCTTGATTGGAAATTAGCTAAGGGGTTTGTCATGCTTGAAGTTTTCTTAGCTGAGCAGATAACGAATTTCGCAACATGGCATCATCACCTCGGTTTTTGTTGTTTTGCTGAACGGAAGTTGCAGATATCGATCATCACAAGATTCGTAAACAAATTTTCATATACTGTTGTAAAAAAATTTAAGCAACATCAGCACATTTATTCTTATCATGTAATTTGATACCACACTTCCTGTAAGCCGCCCAATTCCAAGAATTTTACTGATCGACACGTTTCATTGGAATTCGTAAACAAATTTTCAATCCTGCTGTAAACAAAGTTAAGCAATATCAGCACATTTATTCTTTTCATGTAATTTGACACCACACTTCCTGTAGGCAGCCAAAAAAATTTTATTGTTCCAAGAATTTTACCAATCGAAACATTTCATTGGAATGTAAACAAATTTTTACATTTTCTTGTATGTAAACAATCTCATTTGAAAAATTCGACCAGCAGAATAAAATAATCAAATTAATTTGAATGATTTTTTTATCGTGTAATTCGATATCATCTCAGCCTGTAAGCAAATTCATTGGAATTCATCCTGTGCAATTTTAGCAGCAGGATCATTCATGTTTACAAACCGTTGCTATAAAAGCGCAAGCAAACTCTTGAGGAGCACCAGTCAGTTTTAGTGAGTCTCCGTGATAGTACATAAAAATAAAATAAAAATGACAACCGCGCTAGTAAATAAAAGTTTTTCAGTAATTGAAAATTTGCGAAAAGATGTGTTGAAGTGTTTAACAAATTCAGATAATAAAGACTATATTGTTAAAAAGTGCAACAGAAACATACATAAATTTCAAGTTGCATTTCGGAAGTGCAATAAGAGTGCGAGGAAACGACATTTCGAGAGCTGTCTCGAGCAAATTAAAGCATTGAGAGCACTATTGAGAAATCCCCGTCGAGGTGGAGGAATTACTCGCATAAGAAGAAGTGATTTTGTAAAGTGGGAGGAAATAAAGACAGCGTTCGCAGAGAGAATTCGACAAGGTGTTATTGCAAATTTAAAGCATATCGATCCGAAGCTATTTATGCAAGACGCTGCCAAATTATTTACGCGTCGTGTTAAAAATACCTTAAAACATTATTTTAATATTAAAGTTTCTACAACGTTTTGCGGTGAATTTGTTAAAGGAACTGGTGACAATTAAATGATAAAAGACGTTGAATATTTCCAATCGAGAACTGCTCCAAAAAGAAGTGGCTGGGCACTGCACTCAATAATACATCTAGCAGTACACATCAACAAGTTTGAGCAGCTTCGAGGATCTTCGTATATACCCCTACCAAAGGAAATTGCATCAAAGAAAGCTTGCATCAATGTGCAAAATAATGATGAAGCATGCTTCGCATGGGCCGTAACATCAGCGCTATATCCTGCAAATATTAACACCAATAGGATCTCATCGTATCCACATTACTCTACAGTACTTAATTTAACTGGGATAACATTTCCCATGACACTTAAGCAAATTACACAATTTGAGGACCAGAACGATTTATCAATAAACGTGTTCATCCTGGAGAAAGAGCATTTCCTCACCACAGTTCCAGTCAGACTTACGAAACACAGAATGGAGCGACATGTAAATCTCTTAATGCTACAAGATGACTATGACCAGGCAGCAGCGACAGCAGATATCATTTCTGCTGGATTAAAGATCTTTCGCGCCTCATATCGAAACAAATTTCGAAACATGGTGGTGGTAGAAGGCATATTTGTGACAGATGTTTGCTCTACTTTTACTCTGAAGAAAAATTAACATCACACACTCCCGAATGCGAGAAACAAAACGACTGCAGAATTATGTTTCCCTCAGAGGAAACGAAATGGTTGGAATATAAGAATTATAACCATAAGAATCCAGTCCCGTTTTGTGTGTATGCTGATCTTGAATCAATATTGAAGCCGATTCAGGGAAACGATCAAAATACACAGCGAATCCAGGAACATGAAGTTCACAGCATAGGGTTCTACTTTCACTGCAAACATGATGCTAAGCTCTCATATTACAGAGCATATCGAGGCAAGGACTGTCAACAATGGTTTGCATTAGAATTGCAAAAGATTGCATCCATAGCTGTTCAGGAAAAGCTGAACATCAGGCCAAGCAGCCCCTGACTAAAGAGGAACGACGTTCACTATGGCAAATATTTGCTGCCATATATGTGAAAAAACGTTTGCAGCTGATGAGGAACGAGTTCGGGATCATTGCCACTTAACAGGAAAATATCGAGGACCAGCGCATAATGCATGCAATCTCATGTATCAAGATTGCTCCATAGTTCCAGTCATTTTTCACAATTTATCCGGATATGATGCCCACTTCATTATTAGGGATATAGCTACATCTTTCCCAGGAAAAGTTGATCTCTTGCCAATAAACAAGGAAAGATATATCTCGTTCACCAAGCACATGGACGGCAGCCACATAAAATTCAGATTCATCGATTCCTTCCGTTTTATGTCAGAATCTTTAGATAAGCTATCATCATTGTTGCCGATGGATAAATTAAACACTACAAGATCGGTATGGCAGGGATTGGATGATGACACTATCAAACTTCTTACACGCAAGGGTGTCTTCCCATATGATTTTATTGATGACTGGGATAAATTGGATTTCCGAAACTTGCCAACACAGGAAGCGTTCAACAATAAACTGACTGACAGTGCTATATCTTCTGAGGACTACAATCATGCTGAAAAGTTCTGGCAAAAATTTGAAATACAAACACTTGGTGAATATTCAGATCTATATCTTAACTGATGTTCTCCTATTGGCTGATGTGTTTGAGAACTTTCGAGAAGTGTGCATGAAGACATACAATTTAGATCCAGCACATTATTACACCATGCCAGGCTTAACATGGGATGCTATGCTAAAATTCACTAATGTCAAATTAGAGCTGATAACCGACGTGGATATACTGCTATTCATAGAGAGAGGCATTCGAGGTGGTATAAGTCAATGTTCGAACAGATATAGTAAAGCCAATAATAAATATATGGATGATTTTAAGCCTGAGTAGAAAGAGAAATACTTGATGTATTATGATGTGAATAACCTTTATGGATGGGCCATGTCACAGCATTTACCAACCGGAGGATTCAAATGGGTTGATGTTCCCAATATTGTCGTTTCCGAAATTCCTGATGATTCTCCAACTGGATACATATTCGAAGTCGACTTGGATTATCCTCAACATCTACATGATAAGCATAAGGACTTACCGTTTTGTTCTGAGCATGCAGCACCACCTGGAGCAAAATTAGAAAAGCTTTTGACAACATTACATCCAAAAACTAAATATATTATACACTACCGAAATTTGAAGCAATGCTTATCACATGGACTCATCTTGAAAAAAGTGCACCGGGTTCTTCAATTCGACCAATCAGCTTGGCTTAAACCATATATTGACTTAAATACTACCAAACGGATGCAGGCTACAAGCAATCATGAGAAGGACAGCTATAAAAATATGAATAATGCAGCTTTTGGTAAGACCATGGAAAATGTGCGCAAGTATAGCGATATCAAGCTTTGCGTCAAGTGGGAAGGTCGCTATGGTACAAAAGCTCGGATTGCGGCACCCAACTTCCACAGTGCAACGATATTTGATGAGAATTTAGTTGCTGTGGAATTAAGGCGACTCAAAATCTTATTCAATAAGCCTCTATATTGGAATGGCAATTATGGAAATTTCAAAGATATGCCTCTACGATTTCCATTACAGTTTTATGCAGCTTCAATTTGGAGATAAATGTAAAGTCATGTATACAGATACAGATTCTCTAATATATGAACTTGAAGAGAAAAATGCATATGAGTTCATGGCTGAAAATATAAACAAATTTGATACAAGTGATTACCCAGAAGATAACCAGTTCGATTTACCGCTCATGAATAAAAAGATTCCTGGTCTAATGAAGGATGAGCTTAATGGGAAAATCATGAGCGAATTTGTAGGCTTGCGCTCGAAAATGTACAGTCTGCGTATAAACGATGGTAAAACTGTAAAGAAAGCAAAAGGAGTAAAGACTAATGTAGTCCAGAGGCATATCAGTTTCGAAGACTACGTCGAATGTTTGAATAACAAGCGAGTATTAACTGCTAATCAGAGCTCCATACGATCACATAACCATAATGTCTACACGATCAACCAAAAGAAGATTGCATTGAGTGCATATGATAACAAGCGGTATATTATGAGTGGGACAACGGATACTCTACCATGGGGACATTACTCTATTCAAACAGAACAGCAAGGAGCAGACGCAGAAAGCATATAATCTAAGGCTAGTCTAAGATATGTATTGTAAACAAAAATTGTATTATAGCTGAAATACCATTTAATGAAATAGTTTGTTTTAATTGTATGTATTATAGTATAAGATATACATTATTGTAAAATAAAGAAAGTGTTATTACAGTTATAAGGAAACCGATTAAAGCAATTGAATGATACACTACGAATTAAATGTTAATGTTTTTCAATTAATAATAAATCAATAATGATATTTTATATATGGTATTCTTTTTATTCAATTTCCCTACTAAGTCCAGAGCTCCCGAATAATATTTGCCCACTACAGCGAGCTCCTAATCGGGCGGTTGAGCGTTTTACCCAGAATGTTAGGACGGCTTGAGAAAAAAATATTTACACGTGGGCTCGACCTTGACCCCCGGCACCACCTTTGAAACCGGAAGGGCGTCTGACCCTTGACCTTCATCCGGAAGTGTATTAAAGTGTATAAACAAGCACATCACAGGGAACTCCGATTTGGCTGATGATGAGAATTCCGTCTGTCGATCAGACCAGTTTGTTATCTGGCCTATTAAAAAGCTGTTAAGCTGTTATCAGAGCTGTTTGAAAAGCTGTAAAGCTGTTATTTAACCTGTTTAAAAGCTGTTAAGCTGTTATCAGACTTGTTCGCAAAGCTGTTAAGCTGTTATCAGACCTGTTTAAAAGCTGTTAAGCTGTTATCAGACCTGTTCGAAAAGCTGTTAAGCTGTTATCAGACCTGTTCGAAAAGCTGTTAAGCTGTTATCAGACCTGTACGAAAAGCTGTTAAGCTGTTATCAGACCTGTTCGAAAAGCTGTTTAGCTGTTATCAGACCTGTTTAAAAGCTGTTAAGCTGTTATCAGAGCTGTTTGAAAAGCTATTAAGCTGTTATTTAACCTGTTTAAAAGCTGTTAAGCTGTTATCAGACCTGTTCGAAAAGCTGTTAAGCTGTTATCCGACTTGTTTAAAAAGCTGTTCTGGATGAATGTCAAGGACTTGATGCCCTTCCTGTAATTATGGATCTATTTTGAGAAATACCAATGCACTAGGCCCATGCCTTTATGCTGTATGAGTTTACTGATTATAGATTTAAAGCCGCTCTATTACCTTTTATTTGTCCATCTTAAGCATTGTCACGTTTATATTCATTGGTATCTCTCAAGATAGTCCCATGCCTTTATGCTGTATAAGTTTACTGATTATAGCTTTATACTTAGCCGTTCTAGTACCTTTCATTTGTCCATCTTCACCATATTCACTTTTATATGCATTGGTATCCCTCAAAATAGATCCATAATTACACGAAGGGCATCAAGTCCTTGACCTTCATCCGGAACAGCTTTTTAAATAGGTCTGATAACAGCTTAACAGCTTTTCGAACAGGTCTGATAACAGCTTAACAGCTTTTAAACAGGTTAAATAACAGCTCAACAGCTTTTCAAATAGCTCTGATAACAGCTTAACAGCTTTTAAACAGGTCTGATAACAGCTAAACAGCTTTTCGAACAGGTCTGATAACAGCTTAACAGCTTTTCGAACAGGTCTGATAACAGCTTAACAGCTTTTCGAACAGGTCTGATAACAGCTTAACAGCTTTTCGAACAGGTCTGATAACAGCTTAACAGCTTTTAAACAGGTCTGTTAACAGCTTAACAGCTTTTCGAACAGGTCTGATAACAGCTTAACAGCTTTTAAACAGGTTAAATAACAGCTTAACAGCTTTTCAAACAGCTCTGATAACAGCTTAACAGCTTTTCAAACAGCTCTGATAACAGCTTAACAGCTTTTAAACAGGTCTGATAACAGCTAAACAGCTTTTCGAACAGGTCTGATAACAGCTTAACAGCTTTTCGTACAGGTCTGATAACAGCTTAACAGCTTTTCGAACAGGTCTGATAACAGCTTAACAGCTTTTCGAACAGGTCTGATAACAGCCTAACAGCTTTTAAACAGGTCTGATAACAGCTTAACAGCTTTGCGAACAGGTCTGATAACAGCTTAACAGCTTTAAAACAGGTTAAATAACAGCTTAACAGCTTTTCAAACAGCTCTGATAACAGCTTAACAGCTTTTTAATAGGCCAGATAACAAACTGGTCTGATCGACAGACGGAATCCTCATCATCAGCCAAATCGGAGTTCCCTGTGATGTGCTTGTTTATACACTTTAATACACTTCCGGATGAAGGTCAAGGGTCAGACGCCCTTCCGGTTTCAAAGGTGGTGCCGGGGGTCAAGGTCGAGCCCACGTGTAAATGTTTTTTTCTCAAGCCGTCCTAACATTCTGGGTAAAACGCTCAACCGCCCGATTAGGAGCTCGCTGTAGTGGGCAAATATTATTCGGGAGCTCTGGACTTAGTAGGGAAATTGAATAAAAAGAATACCATATATAAAATATCATTATTGATTTATTATTAATTGAAAAATATTAACATTTAATTCGTAGTGTATCATTCAATTGCTTTAATCGGTTTCCTTATAACTGTAATAACACTTTCTTTATTTTACAATAATGTATATCTTATACTATAATACATACAATTAAAACAAACTATTTCATTAAATGGTATTTTAGCTATAATACAATTTTTGTTTACAATACATATCTTAGACTAGCCTTAGATTATATGCTTTCTGCGTCTGCTCCTTGCTGTTCTGTTTGAATAGAGTAATGTCCCCATGGTAGAGTATCCGTTGTCCCACTCATAATATACCGCTTGTTATCATATGGACTCAATGCAATCTTCTTTTGGTTGATCGTGTAGACATTATGGTTATGTGATCGTATGGAGCTCTGATTAGCAGTTAATACTCGCTTGTTATTCAAACATTCGACGTAGTCTTCGAAACTGATATGCCTCTGGACTACATTAGTCTTTACTCCTTTTGCTTTCTTTACAGTTTTACCATCGTTTATACGCAGACTATACATTTTCGAGCGCAAGCCTACAAATTCGCTCATGATTTTCCTATTAAGCTCATCCTTCATTAGACCAGGAATCTTTTTATTCATGAGCGGTAAATCGAACTGGTTATCTTCTGGGTAATCACTTGTATCAAATTTGTTTATATTTTCAGCCATGAACTCATATGCATTTTTCTCTTCAAGTTCATATATTAGAGAATTTGTATCTGTATACATGACTTTACATTTATCTCCAAATTGACGCTGCATAAAACTGTAATGGAAATCGTAGAGGCATATCTTTGAAATTTCCATAATTGCCATTCCAATATAGAGAGGCTTATTGAATAAGATTTTGAGTCGCCTTAATTCCACAGCAACTAAATTCTCATCAAATATCGTTGCACTGTGGAAGTTGGGTGCCGCAATCCGAGCTTTTGCACCATAGCGACCTTCCCACTTGACGCAAAGCTTGATATCGCTATACTTGCGCACATTTTCCATGGTCTTACCAAAAGCTGCATTATTCATCTTTTTATAGCTGTCCTTCTCATGATTGCTTGTAGCCTGCATCCGTTTGGTAGTATTTAAGTCAATATATGGTTTAAGCCAAGCTGATTGGTCGAATTGAAGAACCCGGTGCACTTTTTTCAAGATGAGTCCATGTGATAAGCATTGCTTCAAATTTCGGTAGTGTATAATATATTTAGTTTTTGGATGTAATGTTGTCAAAAGCTTTTCTAATTTTGCTCCAGGTGGTGCTGCATGCTCAGAACAAAACGGTAAGTCCTTATGCTTATCATGTAGATGTTGAGGATAATCCAAGTCGACTTCGAATATGTATCCAGTTGGAGAATCATCAGGAATTTCGGAAACGACAATATTGGGAACATCAACCCATTTGAATCCTCCGGTTGGTAAATGCTGTGACATGGCCCATCCATAAAGGTTATTCACATCATAATACATCAAGTATTTCTCTTTCTCCTCGGGCTTAAAATCATCCATATATTTATTATTGGCTTTACTATATCTGTTCGAACATTGACTTATACCACCTCGAATGCCTCTCTCTATGAATAGCAGTATATCCACGTCGGTTATCAGCTCTAATTTGACATTAGTGTATTTTAGCATAGCATCCCATGTTAAGCCTGGCATGGTGTAATAATGTGCTGGATCTAAATTGTATGTCTTCATGCACACTTCTCGAAAGTTCTCAAACACATCAGCCAATAGGAGAACATCAGTTTTAAGGTATAGATCTGAATATTCACCAAGTGTTTGTATTTCAAATTTTTGCCAGACCTTTTCAGCATGATTGTAGTCCTCAGAAGATATAGCACTGTCAGTCAGTTTATTGTTGAACGCTTCCTGTGTTGGCAAGTTTCGGAAATCCAATTTATCCCAGTCATCAATAAAATCATATGGGAAGACACCCTTGCGTGTAAGAAGTTTGATAGTGTCATCATCCAATCCCTGCCATACCGATCTTGTAGTGTTTAATTTATCCATCGGCAACAATGATGATAGCTTATCTAAAGATTCTGACATAAAACGGAAGGAATCGATGAATCTGAATTTTATGTGGCTGCCGTCCATGTGCTTGGTGAACGAGATATATCTTTCCTTGTTTATTGGCAAGAGATCAACTTTTCCTGGGAAAGATGTAGCTATATCCCTAATAATGAAGTGGGCATCATATCCGGATAAATTGTGAAAAATGACTGGAACTATGGAGCAATCTTGATACATGAGATTGCATGCATTATGCGCTGGTCCTCGATATTTTCCTGTTAAGTGGCAATGATCCCGAACTTGTTCCTCATCAGCTGCAAACGTTTTTTCACATATATGGCAGCAAATATTTTCCATATGTGAACGTCGTTCCTCTTTAGTCAGGGGCTGCATTGGCCTGATGTTCAGCTTTTCCTGTACAGCTATGGATGCAATCTTTTGCAATTCTAATGCAAACCATTGTTGACAGTCCTTGCCTCGATATGCTCTGTAATATGAGAGCTTAGCATCATGTTTGCAGTGAAAGTAGAACCCTATGCTGTGAACTTCATGTTCCTGGATTCGCTGTGTATTTTGATCGTTTCCCTGAATCGGCTTCAATATTGATTCAAGATCAGCATACACTCAAAACGGGACTGGGTTCTTATGGTTATAATTCTTATATTCCAACCATTTCTTTTCCTCTGAGTGAAACATAATTCTGCAGTCGTTTTCTCGCATTCGGGCGTGTGTGATGTTAATTTTTCTTCAGAGTAAAAGTAGAGCAAACATCTGTCACAAATATGCCTTCTACCACCACCATGTTTCGAAATTTGTTTCGATATGAGGCGCGAAAGATCTTTAATCCAGCAGAAATGATATGTGCTGTCGTCATCATCATCATCCATATGATCATCAGCCTGGTCATAGTCATCTTGTAGCATTAAGAGATTTACATGTCGCTCCATTCTGTGTTTCGTAAGTCTGACTGGAACTGTGGTGAGGAAATGCTCTTTCTCCAGGATGAACACGTTTATTGATAAATCGTTCTGGTCCTCAAATTGTGTAATTTGCTTAAGTGTCATGGGAAATGTTATCCCAGTTAAATTAAGTACTGTAGAGTAATGTGGATACGATGAGATCCTATTCCAGCTGAGTGTGTATTGGATCCGAAATGTTTGATTTAAACCACTCCTTTAAATTGTCATCTGCACTAATTGGAGCAGTTCTCGATTGGAAATATTTAACGTCTTTTATCATTTCATTGTCACCAGTTCCTTTAACAAATTCACCGCAAAACTTTGTAGAAACTTTAATATTAAAATAATGTTTTAAGGTATTTTTAACACGACGCGTAAATAATTTGGCAGCGTCTTGCATAAATAGCTTCGGATCGATATGCTTTAAATTTGCAATAACACCTTGTCGAATTCTCTCTGCGAACGCTGTCTTTATTTCCTCCCACTTTACAAAATCACTTCTTCTTATGCGAGTAATTCCTCCACCTCGACGGGGATTTCTCAATAGTGCTCTCAATGCTTTAATTTGCTCGAGACAGCTCTCGAAATGTCGTTTCCTAGCACTCTTATTGCACTTCCGAAATGCAACTTGAAATTTATGTATGTTTCTGTTGCACTTTTTAACAATATAGTCTTTATTATCTGAATTTGTTAAACACTTCAACACATCTTTTCGCAAATTTTCAATTACTGAAAAACTTTTATTTACTAGCGCGGTTGTCATTTTTATTTTATTTTTATGTACTATCACGGAGACTCACTAAAACTGACTGGTGCTCCTCAAGAGTTTGCTTGTGCTTTTATAGCAACGGTTTGTAAACATGAATGATCCTGCTGCTAAAATTGCACAGGATGAATTCCAATGAATTTGCTTACAGGCTGAGATGATATCGAATTACACGATAAAAAAATCATTCAAATTAATTTGATTATTTTATTCTGCTGGTCGAATTTTTCAAATGAGATTGTTTACATACAAGAAAATGTAAAAATTTGTTTACATTCCAATGAAATGTTTCGATTGGTAAAATTCTTGGAACAATAAAATTTTTTTGGCTGCCTACAGGAAGTGTGGTGTCACTTTGTTTACAGCAGGATTGAAAATTTGTTTACGAATTCCAATGAAACGTGTCGATCAGTAAAATTCTTGGAATTGGGCGGCTTACAGGAAGTGTGGTATCAAATTACATGATAAGAATAAATGTGCTGATGTTGCTTAAATTTTTTTACAACAGTATATGAAAATTTGTTTACGAATCTTGTGATGATCGATATCTGCAACTTCCGTTCAGCAAAACAACAAAAACCGAGGTGATGATGCCATGTTGCGAAATTCGTTATCTGCTCAGCTAAGAAAACTTCAAGCATGACAAACCCCTTAGCTAATTTCCAATCAAGGTGCTAATTGGCATAACTTGAATTATTAATACGCTAATATCTCGAAAACCAGAGCCCGTAGAGGATTTCTGATGAAAATTTCATTACCCCCCCTCCCTATCTTTATTATCCCCCCCTCCACATACCCACCATCTAGAATCCATTGACACAATTTTTCAATGATATAAGTCTTGGGGTTTCTTTTTTTGTTGATTTTCACACCAGGCGTTCTCGGTTCGATTCCAACACAAAGCCAATTTTTTATTTCAGCTAAGATAGAGCTTGAGACGCCAATGTCATGAGCAAGGACTTGTGAGTTGTGACGTAATACCTCAAATTGTATCGTGTGCATGTGTGTGTGTGTGTGTGTGTGTGTGTGTGTGTGTGTGTGTGTGTGTGTGTGAAGGTCAATGACATCAGGGTCAGGGTCAAAGGTCAAGGGTCAAAGGTCAAAGGTCAAGGGTCAAAGGTCACTGACCTCAGGGTCGGTGACGTCACATCTGTCTGGTCAAACTGACCCTATACTTACTAGGGTGCAGTCAAGACCAAATGACACATCCCGGTAGTACCGGTTAATCCCCCACCTCTGGTATAGAACTCTAGCCATATATAGCAACTTTAAAGAATATTCATAGAACACCTCCATGGTCTCATGGTAGAGCGCATCGGATTTTACAAAACCAAGCGTTCTCGGTTCGATTCCAGCAAAATCCAACATTATTTTATTTAAAAAATCAGCTATGACAGAGCTTAATCAGCTGAGGGGATCAGCCAACCAGATGACGTCATACTCTGGTTAGTCAGACGGTAGGAAAGGAATTCGCCCTGTGATGTAGACCTGTGCGAAGAGGCGATATCAAACTACCAGCCACCTGGCCCCTGGTGTGTGTGTAAATATCGCTCAATTTGTTTACTTTACTCGGTAGCGATTTTGTTTACATTATTCAGAATTTGATTATCGGACATATCCAAGTCAACATACCTACATTGGTTGTTGTTGTTGGCATAAGTATACTCCTAAAAGAAAACTTCAAGATAATGTCAAAATTGCAGTACAAAAGCCCCCTTACCCCCTCTCCGCCCCCTCCCAGAACCCTCAGTGATCCAGAAGGAATTCCCCAGGCAGGCCCTGTGACGTAGACCACTAGACGGATTCCCCCAGTGGCCCAGAACCCCGGTCCAGAACCACCAAAATAGTTGGAATTTTCCGGACACTTTTTGTATGGAAAAAGTGATCCAGAAACGCCATAGCGTAACTACTTCCCTCTTACCGGCTCGCATCAAGGAAGGTTTCCTCGTACTGGCCTGGATGTCCTTCTTATTGTCCCTCTTACTGGCTGGTATCACGGGAGATTTCTTCGTACTGGGCTTCGGTACGGTCTTCGAGACGACGGCTGATTGATTGGCGAGGCCGATTAGGGCCAGGTCGGCTGCAGGACCCTGGTCCTCTTCACACAGCTGCTTGGGAGTGTGCTGTGCCTTTTTTAGTCTCTCTCTGATTGCCTTTGGTGTTAACGGGAACTGTCTATTGGGAAGATAGTCCTTTTACTTCTCGAGTGCTAGGTAGGGGCTGCTTGATCGTCTTCTTCTTTCCCCCCGGTATGGCTGTGATTATGGTGGTATCCACTTTGTGAGCTGGTTTGCCATGGCTGGGTCTATCTGAGCTGCGGTGAGCCATAGGCATCTTCTGACTTACCACGGGCGTGAAGCGACTTTGACTGGAACTGGTTCTAGTTAAAGTTTTTTCATCTTCTCCCTTATAGTCGACATGGCTGCTACTTCTTGACTGATGCTTGATCTGCTTTCTGCAGTCATATTTATGGGGATTTCATGTAACGGTCGGAGATCTTTGACATGGACAGTGAGGGTTTCAATTCTCCCAGATTTATTTCTGCTTATCTTGTAAACGACTGGAGACAAGACCTTAACAACTGAGTACGGTCCGAAATATTTGGGTGCTAGTTTTGCCGCAAAGTGTTTATTTGCATCTGACAGTGGATATTCTCTTTTGTACACTAGCGTATTTAAAGCTGGTTTCCATTCTCTTCTGCGTAAATTATAGTGGCGTTGTTGGTGAGAGAATGCTCTGCTGAGATTAGTGCGGACGAGTTCGTAAATTTCTGCCATTCTCTGTTGGTGTTTTTTGGGTCTTCTGTTCTGGTGTTCGGACTCTCGTTTCTATCATACGGCACTCGGAATTCCCTTCCACAATTCAAGAATGCGGGAGAGTAACAGGTGGATTGATGTATGGTGGTGTTTAAACAGAACATAATTTCTGGCAAATGTTCTGCCCATTTACGATGGTCTGTTGGTGTGTACTGTGCAATCATCGTCTCGATAACTTTATTGACTCTTTCAGTTGAGTTTGCCTGCGGAGTATATGGTGGAGTGAGTCGGTGTGTTATTTCGAACCCTCTTAAAATAGATTTGAACTGCCGGCTTGTGTATTGGGTGCCATTGTCAGAAATTAGTATTTTTGGGCATCCGTGACGGAAGATAATGCGTTCTTTCAGTGTTCTAGTCACAGCTGTTGCGGTAGCTTGCCTCAGCGGTTGAATCTCTACCCATTTGGTAAATTTGTCTTGGTATACCAGTATGTAGGTATAACCCTGGCTAGTTCTAGGTAGTGGACCTATCAGGTCAGTTGTTACAATTTCCCATGGTTCTTCGACTTTAGTCCAATGCATGAGCCCAGGCGTTTTCCGTTGTGGTGGCTTGTATTGTATACAGCTATGACAGTTGCGCACATATCTAGCAATGTCTCGGTACATCCCTGGCCAGTAATATCGTCGTGCGATTCGATTTATTGTTTTTGCTATGCCCATGTGACCTGCTGGTACGTCATCATGGTTTTCAGATAGGATTTTCAATCTCAGTGGTTTTGGAATGCATAATTTCCAGGCTGTATCGGCCGCTGATCTGTCGTGATCCATTCGATCATAAATATGCCGGTATAGTTTTTCGCCTGAAATGCTATAGTCTGGATATTTGTTTGGATTCTGGCGTACTTCTTTGAGCTTGTTCTGGTACCAAGGGCAGTGTTGGGCTGGGAGTATATTACAGATGTCTTCGGGTAGACATTCGGCTGTCGGATTTCTAGATAGAGCATCTGCCACTCTATTAAATGTCCCCTTTCTGTAGTGGACGCTAAAATCGAACTGCTGCAGTTCTAGTGCTTAGCGTGCTAGTCTTCCAGATGGATTCTGTACTGAATTGAGCCATTTCAAGACTTGATGATCGGTGATAACTTTGAAAGTGTAGCCCTCTAGATATGGCTTCATTTTTCGAATGCCCCATATAATTGCCAGACATTCCTTTTCTGTGGCGGAATATGTCTTTTCTACTTCACTGAGTGCTCGGCTAGCATACGCTATCACCTTTTCTTGGCTATTGATCTGCTGTGTCAATACTACACCCAGACCTTCCCCACTGGCATCGGTCTGCAGTGTGAATGGTTGACTGAAGTCTGGGCATATTAGTATTGGTGTTTCAGTGAGCTTTTTTTTAGTATTGCAAAAGCGTTCTCTTGTTCGGTGGACCACTCCCAGGATCTCTGCTTCTTCAAAAGTTTATTTAATGGTGAAACAAGCTTGGCAAAGTCTTGTATGAATCGCCGGAACCAGGATGCTAGCCCAATAAATTGGCGTAACTCTTTGACGTTGCTTGGCGCCTTGAAGTTTTGTATGGCGGCGACTTTATCTGGATCGACGGCAATGCCTCCCTGACCCACGATGTGTCCCAAGTATTTTATTCCTTTCTGACAGAGATAACATTTAGCTGGGTTTAGTTTCAGATGCTACGGCGAAAGCGTCTATGTCTGGGCTGATAACTCGGTCGAGTAACCTTTGAAATGTCGCTGGTGCAGAATGCAAGCCAAACGGCATAACTATGAAATTAAACAGTCCCCGACCTGGTACTGTGAAGGCGGTTTTTTGCTTGCTCTTCTCAGAGAGTGGAACTTGCCAATACCCATCTTTCAGGTCCAAAGTTGATATAACTTGTGCCCCTTTGAGCTTGTCTAGTTTCGATTGTATTTGTGGCAGTGGATAAGCATCTTTTGTCGTGACTTTATTCAGCTCTCGGAAATCCACACAGAACCGATTTTCGCCATTTTTTTCTTAACTGTCATAACCGGTGAGATGTACGGGCTGGTTGATACTTCTATAATCCCCTTTTTGAGCATTTTGTCCACTTCGACATTTATTATTGCCTGGATTTTCGGATTTCTGGGATGTATCGTTGTTTTACTGGTTCGGTTGATTTTAGCCGAATTTTATGCTCTATTAATTTCGTTGTTGCTGGTAAATCTGAAAATTTCTTCATCTCTTCCGAGAGGAATTCGTCCAGAACCTTACTTTCAGTCTCTTGTATTACACACATGGCATTGGCGGTCTTGGTAGTGTTAAATTTTTGTTGAAAAGCTGTCAGGCTCATATGGGCTTCTAGTAATAGGTCCATTCCCACTATCATGTCTTCTGTCAGGGCTGGCAAGACGAGGAAATTGTGGGAGTATTCTTGACCATTAATATGGAAGCATATTCTCATTTCATATTTCAACGCAACTTCAGTTCCGTCGGCTAGACGCGCTTTTCTTATTGATCCCTTACAGCGTTTTATTCCTCTCCTCATACATTCTTGGTATATCGTTGCTGAAACGTATGAGGAGACAGATCCCGTGTCGATCAAGGCCCTGATGATGATGCCTGCCATTTCTATATTTATGAATATCCGGTTATCGTCGTGTTGGGGTGTGCTTGTATTCTGGTTAGTAGTTCTACTATTTATTCGGCACGCTGAGGCCTGTTTGTTGATGGACGTAGCTGGCCTCTTGTTGACTACGCCCTCTGCGAGTTTCCCTGGTGACAGTTGCATTCTCGCGTAAGCTGTCCTCGTTTACCACAGAATGAACAGAATTTAACTGGTGGTCTATTGCATTGAAAGCGGTTATGGCCGGGCTGTGCACACCTCCAACAGCAATTCTCTCGGTTGTAATTTTCTATGGTTAACAACTGGTCTCTTCTATTGCTCTGGTTTAGGGTTGACTCTCTCTTGACTCTACTTTGTTTTTGTTAGTAGCGGATCTCTTCATATTGATCGCATAACTCTAATAGGTCTGCTATGCTGGTGAAATCTTGCCGTCATACATACAGTTTGTAGTCGCTTCTCAAGTTCCGGTATAATCTCTCTAGCTGGTCTTCTGTCGTGAGTAGGCCATGTCTTCTCATTAGTGTTTGGATCTCAGTGACATATTTTCTGGCTTTTTCGTCTTCTCTCTGTTTTCTGGTCGTTATTTCCAGCAATAATCTTCTGAAGTCAGGTGGGTAGAAGAACGCTTGGAACTGCTGCAGAAATTCAGACCATTGCTGCCAATAATTACGATTATTACGATACCAGAGTAAGGCCTTCCCTCTCAGTAGTTCTGGTAAAGCCTCGATTATATCATTTAGTTCAATATGATAGCTCGCTGCTAATTCTTCGATTCGTTCTATATAGCCGATGGCGTCTCCAGTTCCATCGAAGTGAACGTTCCACTTCCTAGCACGGTCCATCAATTCAGTACCTCTCAATGGTAGTGCTTCTCTAGGTATTGTAGGAGTGAATTGAGTGTCTGAAGGCTCCTGGGTTTGTGTCGTGTTATGTTGGAGGGTTAGCTCTGGCATTGATTGGCTCGCAGTATTTGTCTGTCTTGCTTCCATTGATACCTTTATATGCGTACTCAGTCGTTTTCGCAATTCGTCAACAGTTCCCTCGGTCTGTAGTTCATTTTCTTCTAGTTTTTCTATCAGCTCCTCTTTACTTAGCTGATATATCCATGTAACCTTTGCCATGCCGAAGATTTTCTGCTTTATACTCACTGCTGTAGGAGTGGGTCTACTCTGTTGTTATCAGGTCAGCTCTTGTCTTATATGGTCCCTGCTCGGGCGTCAAATTGTGACGTCTTTTCGTTCGGTCGCTGGGATTTGCTCGGGCGCCAATACGGTCGTCGGTGGAAAACGTCAAATTTTTGCTGGGTAGCTGCAATGGAGTATAGGGCTAAATGACAACGCTGGTTTCTCTTTTATATGCTTGATTCTTTATTGCTTCTTATGGCTGTGTTCCTGTTACAAGCGGGAGATGTGAGTTCGTAGACTACTTAGCGTTCCGTTGCACACGTACAGGCTGAGTGGCTTCCGTTTTATCACACGTACAACCCCTCAGCTTTCCGTTCTTCACGTACTTACTCGGCAACAAAGAGACTTGGACGGCTTTCCGTTGTACACGTACAGGCTGACTGGCTTCCGTTGTATCACACGTACAGCCACACAGCTTTCCGTTTTTCACGTACTGGCTTTGACAGGAGTAAGGCAGTTGGATGGCTTTCCGTTGTACACGTACAGGCTGAGTGGCTTCCGTTGTATCACACGTACAACCAATCATGTCGTGTTATGTTGGAGGGTTAGCTCTGGCATTGATTGGCTCTCAGTATTTGTCTGTCTTGCTTCCATTGATGCCTTTATATGCGTACTCAGTCATTTTCGCAATTCGTCAACAGTTCCCTCGGTTTGTAGTTCATTTTCTTCTAGTTTTTCTATCTGCTCCTCTTTACTTAGCTGATATATCCATGTAACCTTTGCCATGCCGAAGATTTTCTGCTTTATACTCACTGCTGTAGTAGTGGGTCTACTCTGTTGTTATCAGGTCAGCTCTTGTCTTATTACGGTCCCTGCTCGGGCGCCAAATTGTGACGTCTTTTCGTTCGGTCGCTAGGATTTGCTCGGGCGCCAATACGGTCGTCGGTGGAAAACGTCAAATTTTTGCTGGGTAGCTGCAATGGAGTATAGGGCTAAATGACAACGCTGGTTTCTCTTTTATATGCTTGATTCTTTATTGCTTCTTATGGCTGTGTTCCTGTTACAAGCGGGAGATGTGAGTTCGTAGACTACTTAGCGTTCCGTTGCACACGTACAGGCTGAGTGGCTTCCGTTTTATCACACGTACAACCCCTCAGCTTTCCGTTCTTCACGTACTCGCCTGGAATTATGGGCGCGTGTATGGATTCCGTTTTAACACACGTACTACCGTCGGACTGCGTTCTGGATGTTCAAATGCTTTCCGGGCAAGCCAGTTCGGCATTTAAACGTCGGGATAGGTGGGGATTCGGGTACTAGAAAAGGTGCCTTGGCTTGATTATTATGCTTCTACTTATATGTTATTTTCAAATTCTAATTGTGAATTATATAAACGAAAATTTTACATGAACAAAAATTAAATCTTCTCTCTACAGGTTTCCCCTACAATATAGTTCGTTACAAATTTCGAGAAAGGAAAAAGCACAAAAGTGTACCCAAAACTAACTCATTCTCACATCAGTCCCATCGACTTGCTATGCAGGTCAAGTCACAGCGTTGAAGCAGGTACTTTCTAACACTAAAAAAATTTCCTAAAGAATTGGAAGTAAAAGCCGAAGCTACCGCCAAATGTTTCAAGAAAATGAATAGAATATTCGATATTTTAAACGGCAATCCCACATTTATGAGGGATTCGCAAGACTTTGAATTTCTTTTAAAAATGAAAGACTACATATCGAATATGAAACCTCTTGCCTCTAAAAGAAGTGTTTTTTGTTTCAGTGATTTGTTAATATCTACAATAAAAGTATCTTTATCATTTTGGAGTTACATACAAATATTTTTTATATCTACGGTCGGAAATTTAACCAAGATCCATTGGAAAATTTGTTTGCACATATAAGAGCAAGAAATGGTAATAAAACTTTTTCAAATTGCGAAGATTACAGTTACGAATACTTTAGTTTGGATTGGGATGCAGTCTTTCAAAATCAGGAAAATATTTTGCAGAACATAAGTGAAAACGGTGAAAAGGACTTAGACAGATCTTCCTCGATAGAAGTGCCACCCGAACTACAGCACGCAGAAATTCCTTTAGACACGATTGATGTTGCTGTGAAATACTTTGCTGAATATTGCTTTCTTAAATTAATGAAAAAGCTGGGCGTCCCTCGTATAAAATGCACAAATGAAATGACCACAGCAAATACATCTTGTACTGCTGTTCCTTCAGACATATTAATACAAACAAAACAGTATGAAAATTGCAAAGAAGATAAGTTCTTAATAACACCATCAGAGAAATTTTATGAAATATGTAAATTGCAAATGAAAATCTTCCGATCAGTGTTTGAAGTGGACTCACATATTCAAAATATAAAGTCAGTACTTTCTAAAAAATGTGTTAACGATACAAACAAAACTTTCGAAGGATGGTTTGATCACAGTGATAATTGCTACGATCATCGCATGAGAATTTTCAACTTTATGATTTTAGTTTTAATTAGAAAAAATTGTACATGGGCATGGGTTATTGATGTATATCACTCTAATAAAAAAAATCGTGCACAAAGTAGAAAAATAAAAATTATATCCACATTATATGAATAAAAATTCCAATAAAAGCTTAATGCATAATTGAAATCATATCAAATGTTAAATAACTTAAATTGAAAAATTATTTTTTATGTAATGAAGTTTTTTTATGTAGAATAACTTGCCTTTCTTCATAAACTCTTATATAAAATAATATCTTACAAATAAACTATTTGAAAAAATAAGAAGAATAGAAAATAAAATATTTACTTTGAAGTTTAAATTAAATTGAACTTAGTGGTACAATTTTCAAAAATTAAAGTAACATTTTTAAATTTAAAAAAATGAATTTTTTCTCTTCACTCCAGGATTTCATAGTAGTTATGGCTTCTGTTTCTATGGTTCTGCCCTACGAGGTTCTTGATTTCCAGATGCACCAGCTTGCTTAACGATGCCAATCCAGAGATTGATTGGCAATGTTACTTTCCCGTCAAATCTAGCGATCCTCTACAAGTACTATATCAGAATACAGTTCCCACATCTGGGCCGTAGCTGGTTGAACAGTCTACCATCTTCTGTCTTTTCGCGGGCGTACAACCTGCGAAAGTCCAAGAGTGATACACATTAGCCCCTCCGGCATTATCCTCGTGTCTCCTAATCCTTTCCTTATCTCCTGCCTGCTATGCTGTGCTTTGCATAATGAGGTATCCCCTGAGCTTGGCTTAATAATATAAAAAAAAAAAGTTTTTGTAGAGTGTGGTAAAGCCAATTCAACTTTATTCTTTCGATTTCTTTATCGAACTTCTCCAAACATATTTACTAGGCACTCTACATGTCTCTGCTAGGTTTAGGATGCTGGGTATGTGTTGTGTTGATTGTAGTTATACGGAAACTGACATCTTATTTTATAGCATTAGTTTCGATAATTTCTTACGTCTCTCGACCAATTGGGATAAGCTCAACAATCACATATATGTAAAACTAAATTTGTTAGAGCATTATGGTATTAAGCAGTATCTGTTTGCATAACTCTGTCAGTATTATCGCCTTCTTCATCAGCTCTATATCGATCCTCTAAAGTCTTTCCAAACCTAATTAACTTCTGTTATGCAAAAAAGTCAAAAGGAATGAAGATGGTAGCTCGCCAATCTGATGTTAGAATTATTCGTGCGCGCTGTCTGAATTGGGAAGAACTTCGATCAGTTTTGGACAGCCTTGCGATCTATAAGCCGGAAGTGGCAGACGCGGCAAATTTTTGAGAGCGCCCTTCGTTTTTCAGTTTTTAGACCAGAGCACATCGGCAGTAGATAGTTTTTTTAGAGAAGTCATAGTTTGGTCGAACTTTATTTTTATTAATAAATGACATCGAGTAATCAAAATAGTTACGGTTGATCTGGGTTGTTCTACCATCGCGGGACAGACCAAAAGTTAAAATAAAATAAAATCAGGTGCTTTAGTTAAAATCGTGGTTCCATGAAATGTATTCAAATTTGAATGATATTGAAAGTATTGCTTCCTCCCAAGGGTTCGCTCATTTCTGTAATGTTTTTCTGCACGATATTGTTGGTTGTGGTTGGATTGCTGTTGGATTGCTTATGTAATTATTGAGCCTCCCAATTAAAAAAAAAAAAACATGTGGCGCTCATACTAAAATCAATAAAAAAACAAGTAAAAAAGCTAGAATTGGTCTAAGACCAATTCTTAGGATACCCTAGATGAATGCCCGTATTAAATTTCGTATGGTCACCGATCTATTCAAGTATTGATTTTGAAGTGGTTTTTCGCATATATTTCTAGAACGGTTTGTCGCACAGACAAAATGATTTAACCAATTTTATAGGATTTCGTATTCTGCAGAAGTTTTTAGTACAATAAAAATGTCTTGGACTGATAGTTTTCAAAATATACGTAAAAAACCGAAATTTTTATATGGCAACACCAAGAAAGAGTTGCCCGATTTAGTCCATTTTTGACGTTTTATTTGCTAATGTAGTAAAAACATCATGTGCGAAATTTCAGCTCTCTACGTCGACGCGTTCTCAGGCAGTGTCCAAATATATAGCGGAAAACGAAGTTTTTATATGGCAACCCCACGAAGGAGTTGCCCGATTTGGCTCATTTTCGAACTTAATTTTACTTTTTTTTTTAAAGTCTGTGTACAAAATTTCAGCTCTCTAAGTGTACGCGTTCTCAAGTTATCGTGCGCACAGACGGACGGACGGACGGACGGACGGACGGACATGCAAAAATCGAAATAACTTTTAATATTATGAATGGGTGTCCAATCCATTTTTCTCTACCATCATTATTTCGAGGTGTTACAAACGGAATGACAAACTTAGTATACCCCTATGATTTCATCTAGGGTATAATAACCCTCCCTGCTCCTACGAACTACCTAACACTAACAGGCCTGTTATGTCATGAAGGCAACGTAACACATTGCGCCACCAAGAAACAGAAGTAAACATCTTTGGCTAGCTCCAGTATTCATATTGTCTACTTAACGAAAAAGAAATGCCTTTCTAAAATTCGAATTCTTTAGACCGTTGCCAGCCATAACAACGATTAACGCATATAAATTCTAAAGAAAAATGCTCAATTTAATTACCTAGAAAAAAATTTAGGTTTGCTGAGGCTCGTTATATCATAGAGAAAACAGTATCAGAGTAGAAAACTGTATGTTCAGATTTTTGCCACACACCTTTTGCTCAAGTGCCCCTAATCTACTTCTAACAGCACATGGCTGGTCTGAAAGCAACGCATACAGAGCTAGTTCGATTGTGTTAAGTGATCAGTAGTCAGTGTAATTAGTGGCGGCTCCAAAACCCCAAATAACCCATTTTTAGCATACTAATAGTAAGGCATCTAGAACATTTCAACCACTCATTACTTTCCCTAGAAAGGATACATTTTTTAAAGGACGCATAAAAGACCATACATGCCATAAAACACAAGCGAGGCCAATAATATAAATTCCCAAAGGCGGTCGTGAAAATTTCTTAACAATTGTTGCCGTGAAGCAACCAAAATGAAATCTAAATGTGCCATGAAGCAACTAAAGAAAAACTCAATTGTTTTACTTCCTCAAACATTAGGAAATAGCAACGCTCAATTGCTAACAATCAAGCACACAAAGCATTTCCCAACTTGAATTTCACTTTCTCAATTAAAAATCCCAACATATGGCCTACCAGCCAACTGGGCCACTGAGACATCTTGTACATACATGTAATTGTTGACATGAGAACATTTCAAGTATTCTCAGAGGGGAATGCCTTAAAAAAGTAAACATGAACATTATGATTATGTGTCCAAGAATTTCCCAAACGTTTTCAGTGGGGAAAGCTTGAACACATATAGGAACAAACATAAATTAAGAACGAGTATCGAAGAGATACTCGCTAATTCCTATAAGACTTCCCCGGAGGGGAAAACTCAAAATGTCTTGCTGCATCTGCGATTCGCTAGAGACTTAACGTAAAGGGGGCGTGGTCTCTAGTAAATAGGAATTCTAGCTGTTGATCATAAGAAGATGGCGCTAAATTCCCGATCAATTTGTATGATCGGGGCAGTATTTTTCAAACGATTTTTAAAAGAACAACTGCTAATATTCCCCCGACCAACGGTAAGAAATCTTAACAGTCAAATAAAGAAAGTAAAGAACATAAATTGTGAAGGTATAAGTAAGTTATCAAGTAGAACATAAATTGTGAAGTTATAAGTAAGTTATCAAGTAGAACATAAATTGTGAAATTATAAGTTGGGAAGCCTACACCAAAGGTGCGTTTTCAATAAATAAAACCCAATCATGAAGAAAAAGGGCAGGTGATCTTCCTCGAATTTAGAGAAGCACTCCCTCGTCCTGTTGCCTACAGACGCGCGACAAAAATTGGTGGCAGCGGTGGGATTTCTACGTGTATTCTCAGAAGGAGAATATCACCTAAACTAACGGAAGAAAAAAATCTCCACTCCATGTGCTATCCTAGGCATCAAGAAGATCTACCCGCAGAAGAGGCGGAGGAAAACGTCAACGTTATTGAAGAAATCATTGAGGACGTAGAATTCGAAGAGGATCCAAGCGAATTCGAGGAACTAGAATTCGAAGGAGAACACAGCGATATTGACATCGAATCTGGGACCAGTGACACCGAAGACGATCCTTGGGACAGAGAACTGTCCTACCTACTAAATAACGAGGCCTCTGCAGAAGAAGTATACCAAGCTATACTCCGAAGAAACAACCCTGACGATGACGAAATAACGTGGGACTTCGACACGTACGAAGAAGTACGAAAAGTGCTTAGCAGCAACTTCAACCAGTAAACCGGCAAACAGCAAAGCGAAAAAATTTTAAATAAAGTGCAAGTGAGAAATAATAGTGCCAGTGAGGAGCCAGAAATAAAGCTACAAAAGGAACAGAAACCGTTATCATCATGATAAAGTAGCAGTAAGTCAAATGCTTTTTAGAACTTAATTAATTAATGATTTTTAAAAATTCTTATATTTTACTATTATACCATTTATAAATAGTATAGAAGTGAAAATATATATATATATATAAAAAAAAAAATGAGAAATGAGAAATGAACCATTTATGTAACTCTACAAAAAACTCTCTCTCAGTCGCATTACGCGTATAATAATTTTTTTTTTCTCTAGAAAGGGGTTAAATATTCACCCAGATTTAGCGCCAATTCGTGTCCTGTATTTGGTTTTGTATTTTGTTTTTTTTATGCTTTCACTCGTGCAAATAATCAGCCTGAGCTACTAACACTAACAGGTTTTGTGTTCAAAAGTTAAAATTCTATAAAGTTCCGCATTTCCAAGTACAAAGGGCGCTCCGAGCCAACCCGTGTGTTACTAGCATTAAAACTCCCTCTCTTTAGTATAAAAACAAAAAGAGAAAAGACAAAATTTTTATAAAGTTTAATTCAGTTTTTACACAGGGCGCTTCGAGCCAACCCTCTTGTTAAATGACAATTTTTTTTATTATTATTCATTAAATATAACAAGTGAAGTGGAGAAAGGTTTGAGTGCAAGTTCCATCTTTTTACCTTCAAAATTGTAGCGACATGCGCTAGAAATTATTCAGCCCAAGCTACTCACAGTAACAGGCTTTCTGCAACTCGTTTGGCTCGAGCTGCACGGTTTCTAAAAACCACTGAACCCTCAAAAATTGCGCTTGGAAATCAAAACACAGAAGGCACAGGCGCAGCCACGGATCTTAGAATATACCTGACTGGTACACGGAGTATGGTCCCCGAGTTCGATGACAGAACCGAAGATCTACACCGTTTCACTACTTGCTGTGACTTGTTATTCACGCAAGCCAAGACTGTCCCAGACCAAAATATTTTTCTCACCATTGTGAAAACAAAGCTGACAGGTCCCGCGTACGATCTGTTGAGATTCAAAGAATTTTCTTCTTATGATACACTCAAAGCAGAGTTGAAAACCCAATTTCGACAAAAAAGACCGCGAGTGGTGGCTATACAAGGAGAGCTAATGCGCCTTAAGCAAGGTACTCGTGAAGATCTGACGTCGTTTGCAAATAGGATAACGAAAGCGCTATCTGATTTGAATTCAGCCACTTTCAACGAAGCAACCGAAGCCACCTCGAGAAATTATTTACTCAAAGAAAACGAACAAAATGCTGTACGCGCATTTGAAGGTGGCTTAGGAATGAACAATTGAAAACAATTGTAAAAGCTCGATCTGAAAACGAACTACAAAAGAGAATCACTTTTGCTACTGAACATTCACACAGAATCGAGGATGCACATCAAAGCGCGTCTCGCATAAGTTCACCGAATGTCTGTGAATATTGTGGCAAAAGGGGTCATACTAAAGAGACCTGTTTTAAGAGAAAACAACTCCCAATGTTTTCTACTTTCCCTAATGTTAAAAGGGAAGTAAATAGAGAAATCTGTAGCTATTGCCATAAGCCTAATCACAGGCAAAATGAATGTCGGAGCCGGCTCTATGATGAACGGACAAGGCGATCAAACTTCGACAGAGATCGAACACAATTCTCTCCGAGGCAACAAATCACCCGTCAAGGAAATACACCCCATAGCCAACCGACAAATTTTAGACAAGTCAGATGATCAGACGCACGGAATCAATTTCCGAAAAACGAGTTTACGCGGGAGGTATCGGACGACGAACCTTCCCGCCATATGACTACTCAAGCAATCGTTCACGAAAATCCCCAATAAATGATCATAGGTTTTTTACGAAATTTAGGGTACCTATAAAAGCTCTTAACCATTCATTGACAGTGACAATTGCAGTAAACTTCACAATAAATACCCCAGCTACATTCCTACTCGCTACAGGGGCTGAAATCAGCTTGATAAAAGCTGAGTCTACCCACGACGAGGCACTTGTATAGGAGGATAAACGCTGTTTTATCACTACCTTGGCTGAAGATAGTTTTTCTTCTTACGGAATTACTTATTGTGAAATTACACTAGTCACACAAGGAAGCGAGTTCAATTTAAATCACCCATTTCATATAGTCCCGGAAGGCAGTAAACTACCTTGCGACGGTATTCTAGGGAACGATTTCCTGAAAGAATACGACTGCGCAATGAATTACTCAGACATGTGCCTAGAGGTTTGTTTAAGGAGTAAATATCTAGGGAAAAGGAAATGAAAGGTGATATGATTGCAGTCAATAAAAATAATAAAATCAAGAAGGAGGAAACTAAGGAGGAACTAAGTAAACAAAGGGAATTGCGAAAGGGAAATTTAGATTCAAATGCTCAACAGTCTATAAATTTCAGAATGATCATCCAAGTATTTTATTACCTTTTTATAATAATGGTAAACTATCTACCTAGAACATCTAAAATCCCGTCCAATTCGGTAAGTGAGAATTCGAAAATTAAATCGACGGATTCCGCTGCCTATGTGAGTTGTACAGGAGAAGATGCCTCAAGGGAAGATAAAATCAAGAAACAGTCAAAGGAGCTGTATCCACCACAAGTACACGATGCTAAGACTGTGGCCTGTAGAAAGAAGTTTTTTGAAAAACAAAATCCCCACAAAGGAGGGAAAATTACACAAATTACGTTGAGTAATGATAGTAAAGATGATCAAGCGAATATAATGAGTACACAATGGGAAGCCGAAAAAATGGACTACCCCAATATTAAAGCAGAAATAAGCAATAACCCTTCATCCTCGAATATTATTGACCTTCCTCCTCGCTCAGAAGTAATTGTAGCAATACCCGTAGAAAGAAACGGAGAAGCTTTTTGCGAAAGAAAGAATTACAGCCAGGCGTTTATGTAGGGAAAACAATGGTAAGCTCTAAAAACAAGTTTGCAAGTTTATTAATGATGAATTCCACATCAGAATCAGTAAAAATAGATGTTCTAGATATCAAACCCATTTGGGAGGACCTGAGCGATTACAGGGTCTTCCAAATCAATTATGATCAAGATCCTGTAGTAAATCGGTTACATAAATTAGAGAACCATTTAGCTCTGGAGCACTGTAACCTAGAAGAACGGCAATCAGTTCTTAAAATGTGCCGCGAATTTAATGATTTGTTCTTCTTTGAAGGAGATCACCTTACATGCACTGATGCTGCTAGCCACGAAATACCCATTCTCAGTAATACTGGGCCGATATATGTGAAACCATATAGTTTGCCTGAATCCCAAAAAGGGGAAATAAATTGTCAAATAAATGACATGCTAGAGAAAGGAATTATTAGCCCAAGTCGAAGCCCGTGGAATTCTCCACTACTGTTCGTTCCAAATAAACCAGACGAAACCGGCAAGAAGCGATGGCGAGTTGTCGTTGATTTCAGAAGGTTAAATGAAGTAACTATCGGAGATGCTTACCCACTACCCAATATAACAGAGATATTGGATGAGTTAGGAAGGTCTAAGTATTTCTCGACACTGGATCTAGCTAGCGATTTCCACCAGATTCCTATGAGTAGTAAGGATAAAGATAAAACAGCATTCAATACTCCATTTGGTCACTTTAACTTCAACCTGGTGCCATTCGGTTTAAAGGGTGCCCCAGCCACGATTCAAAGGTTAATGAATACCGCTCTTACAGGTCTCCAAGGCATTCACTGTTTTGTCTGCTTAGACGATATAGTCATCTACGGCTATAATTTAAAAGACCATAATGCCAAGCTTATACAGGTATTCAAAAGACTAAGAGAACATAAGCTCAAGCTTCAGCCAGACAAATGTCACTTCATGCAAAAAGAAATAGCTTATCTTGGACATGTCGTAAGTAAACAAGGCGTGTCCCCGGACCCGGAGAAAATTAAAGCCGTTAAGATATATCCAACCCCTAAGAAAGCCAAGGATATAAAGGCTTTCCTGGGTTTTGTCGGCTATTACAGGCGTTTCATTCCCAACTTTTCAAAACTGGCTAAGCCCCTAACAGCTCTACTGAAAAAGGATACACCATTCAAATGGGACAGTTTTTACGATGAGTCTTTTAGAATCCTCAAAGGTAAATTAGTAGCTGCACCCATTCTTGCATATCCAGAATTCGACCAAGAATTCAATGTCACTACGGACGCAAGTGACGTTGCTTTAGGCGCTATTTTATCTCAGGGTAAGATTGGTAAAGATCGACCAATTTTTACGCCAGTCGGACTTTAAAACCTACAGAAACTAGATATTCGACTATCGAGAAGGAGCTTCTTGCAATCGTATACGCCGTGGAACAATTTCGACCACACCTTTATGGGAGGAAGTTCAATATCATAACAGACCATAAACCATTGATCTGGCTTATGAATTTAAAATATTCCTCCCCTCGCCTTATGCGCTGGAGAATAACGCTAGAGGAATACGATTATAAGATTCATCACAAACCCGGATCGCTAAATGCAAACGCAGATGCTCTGAGTCCCATGGTTCCAGACGAAGCCAAGCCGAAAGAAGAGTCAAAACTTATAAATGTAGTAACAAGAAACCAAGCAAAGTTTCCGCAAAAACCCGTAGACAAATCAGACTCCGTGGAGTTTATCTATAATAAATATGTATCCTCACCTCATACTGATATCGATTTCATGCCTGAAAAGATAGAGAACCTAATCACACAAAAAGGTATCTCTTATAAGTATTTCCTATTACCAAATACAGATAACCACATCGAAGATCAATTAAAGGAAATTTTCCCTTCACAGCACACTTATATAAGAAGCAAACCTTTGTCATGTGCAAAATTACCTTTCCTATGCGAAATAGGCAAGACTACAATGAATTAATCGAGTCGTTATTAAAGCTACGAAATCATTGTACCGAAAATGAACAGAAGGAAATAAATATGTACATACCAAAGGCTGATAGTAGAATAGACTTCGAGCTGAAAACCCTGATTTCGTTGATATTCGAAAAGATCCAAGTAACTCTATTCCTTTCACAAATTATCGTTGTCACGGATAGTGAAAAACAAAAGGAAATAATAAGAGTATGCCATGACACGCCTATAGGTGGTCACCAAGGTGTTACAAGAACATTGAAAAAGATCCAAACAATGTATACTTGGGCAGATATAACACGGGATGTTGAAACATACATAAAAATGTGTGATTCTTTCCAAACTAATATTATTAATTATTATTAATTGAGCAAAAACCCCAGAACGCCAATGAAGATCACCACATCCAGTTCTAAGCCGAAAGAATCGCTCTAGATATCGTTGGTCCATCATCCTTTCAGGATGATCTCACAAAATATACAGAGGCTATACCATTGCATAATGCAGAAGCCCGAACAGTGGCCGAAGCTTTTGTAACAAACATTGTTTGCAGACACGGAATCCCGGTATCCGTACTAACGGATCAAGGTTCCAATTTCTTGAGCGAAATGTTCATTCAGATGTGCAAATTGTACAGATAAAGAAATTACAGACAACACCTTGTAGCGAATTAGTCTCTTCGCTACTTGGTTAAAAGTCAATTTCATTGCCTTAAGCAGTTCATGTTCCTCACTAGCTTCATTAAAAAGTTCCATGCAATTCCCTTATTAACTTTCCTGCTTCAGCACAAATTTGAAACGCGCTTTCTGGAACACGACTCGAGTGATTTTTTTTTATTTGTACACGCGATTTTGTGTTATACCCTTATAAGGATAGATTCTGAAGTCAAAGTCTAAAAATTTTTCCATGACGTGTTGGACGCTGACATGCGATTGGTGGAGTTGGGTTCGGGCACGGGAATTAACCGAAGAGACTGTGAGGAAAAGTTTTGATGGTGACTAAAAGAAAGGGAAGGAGAGGTGGGGGGGATGTGAGGATGGATTTTGGCGTGGTTCGAGAGGTGGGAAGAAAAGTAAAGATGAGAGAAGCAAAACAACTTTTGGTGAGCCAAGAAGATTTTTTATTGATAGAGAAAAATTATTCTTTGATTTTTTGAGTTCGGAGTTGATTTATAAAAATAATTAAAAATAATATTAGTTTGAGTCTTGAAAATTTTAATCAGTTTGAGTCTTGAAAATTTTAATCAGTTTGAGTCTTGAAAATTTTAATCAGTTTGAGTCTTGAAAATTTTAATCAGTTTGAGTCTTGAAAATTATAATCAGTTTGGATCCTGAAAATTATAATCAGTGAAATAAACAGGAGTTTATCTATACAAATATTAGTTTGGATCTTGAAAATTTTAATCAGTTTGGATCCTGAAAATTTTAATCCGTCCTGGAAATTATAATCAGGTATTTTTTTAATTGGAATTATCGTTTCTAAAGAAGTGAAATGAACAGGAGTTTATTTATAAAAATTGTATTTTATTTTTGTCCTGAAAAATAAAGCAGGCGTATATTTGTGAAATTGTTGTCCTGAAAAATAAAGCAGGCGTATATTTGTGAATTTTTTTTGTCCTGAAAAAATAAAGCAGGCGTATATTTGTGAATTTTTTTTGTCCTGAAAAATAAAGCAGGCGTATATTTGTGATTTTTTTTGTCCTGAAAAAAATAAAGCAGGCGTATATTTGTGAAATTTTTGTCCTGAAAAATAAAGCAGGCGTATATTTGTGAAATTTTTGTCCTGAAAAATAAAGCAGGCGTATATTTGTGAAATTTTTTTGTCCTGAAAAATAAAGCAGGCGTATATTTGTGAAATTTTTGGTCCTGAAAAAAAATAAAGCAGGCGTATATTTGTGAAATTTTTGTCCTGAAAAATAAAGCAGGCGTATATTTGTGAAATTTTTGTCCTGAAAAATAAAGCAGGCGTATATTTGTGAAATTTTTTTGGTCCTGAAAAAAATAAAGCAGGCGTATATTTGTGAATTATCAGTTCTGAGAATATTGGTGATCCATACAGTAATATCATTTAAAAAGAAAAAGAAAGAGAAATTTTTAAATCAGGTGTTATTAATGAATTTTCGTTCCTAAAAGTAAATAAGGATATTTTTTTTTTTTTTTTTTTTGTATAAATAAAAATCCTGTTGATGATTTTATTTTTTTCAATTCTGGTTGTTTGTTTGTTCTTAGTTCTGCCAAGTGAGAGTTTTTTTTTTATCCAATCGTTATATTGGTCCTGTAACTAAAGGCAGGCTTGTAGGATTGGTTTTCTTGGTCAAGGCCACCAAAGGTTAGAAGGAAGATCGCAGTTTTGTTTTGTTTTGTTTTGTTTTTTTTTCTTATATAAGAATGTGGTAAGGAAATTGGTTCTCAGTGAGGAGGGGGAGGAAGGCGACATGATGAGGTAAGGTAAGGAGTGGGATTTGTTGTTGCCACTGGCGCATACACACTAGAGGTATTAGGGGATCAAACCATAAAACAAAAACTTGTCATCTGCGGTTTGATCATGGGGAGGATGGGAGCGTAGGGCTCAATGGCGATGACAAGGGACTCTGCTAATATCGAGAGTCCATCCATCTCTCTCTCAGTGGTTTCCGTACTACATGGTCTGCTTCTCTAGTGATGTGAAGATGGTCTCCTTCTAAAGAGAAGAACGATTTTTTTTTTTTTTTTTTTTTGTGTGTAACACGGCTGTCAGCGTGATCATCGGGTCAGGATGGTTTCAAGTAAGTTCCGTTGTTTTGTACGTAAAAAAATTGTCCGTCCGTCCGTCCGTTATAAAAGTCCAAGTGCAGTCCATGTAGTTGGCTATTATTCCAGTCCGTCTGTCCGTCTGAGTATATATTTACTTTTATTATTGACACAGTAAACTAGCATCCGAGGGATGAGGACGACAAGAACCCGCCCAAGCCGGCTGATCGCTAGCGGCGAAATACTGTGTCGTCGTCCTCACTAGTCCTAAGGATGATTTTTGCAGCAAGAGTTGTCAACTGCAGCTGCTGTCTATATCAGTTCAAAGTTGATATGGGTAGTGCTGTCAGAAAGCTTCTCTCTGTTACAAATGGCGCCCAACGTGTTCTTTTCCTCTTGTTCTTTTAAAATTATCGGTTCTGATGGTTTTCTTTCATATTTCAACCATCGTAATAAATTCAGTTTTGTTAAATATATGTGTTTTCCGCGAACGTTAACTCGCCGTGTGTGTGGCCCACCTGTGTAGAGTGATCCTTTTTGGTCTCCGTAGAGTCTTGAACTCTCGTGAGGTTACCCTTTTCACTTTCGTCAGAGTGGTAGTTCTGCATTAACACAGGGTTTTGGTGTTTAGCTTTAAAGTTTGTTTTCGTATACATTTCCTGCTCGATGGTCTTGCTGACTGCTTCGGCTTTTGGTTATTGACTAATATACCTTCAGTATAATTTAGTCGTTGTGTTATTGTTAAAGTGCTTCCCTGTTTGGTGAAAAGAGAACTTTGTGCGTGAGTCGCACCGTCAGAAGCTAACGCTTCGGTTCTTGAAAACCGGACAGACAACCACTTGACTTCAGTTAGTTTTTTTTTTATTATTATTTTGTCAATGAGACCAGAGTCTTTTTAGCAAGTTGATGAACGGTGTTCATCTGTTTGATCTAATGTCCTTGTTAAGGGGATTGTGGTTGGGTTGATTAAGTTGCCACTACATTTTTTTTTTTTCCTCTTCTCTTCTTTTCTTCCGATGTTGTAACTCATCTAGTTTTCATGTGATAAATGCTCCGTTTTCGGTGAAGTGTATGTTGTATGCGAAGCATACTAGTTTTGAGCTTTTGTTCCATACACTGCTGCGGGTTCCAGACAGGAGACAGTATTTGTTGTAGTATTCTTCTTGTTTCTTTATAGGGCATTGTAGTATAATTGCCATTTCGTATCGTATTAGCACATTCTCGCTACTGCTCCTGGTCTGAGTACTGGTAGTCACCGAGAGTATGACCATTTTTCTCTTCTCAAGTTATTATGCTTCGGGCTCTTCAACGAATTGATGACGGAAGTTCACCGGTTGAATTATTTCTTTGTCGAGGAGGCTGGACCAGAAAACTTTGTCCAGGGGTTTTTTTTAGATAGAGAGAGATATATTAGTTACGACAGATGGTCGTTTAGTTTGTTTGTGTGTGTACGCGCGGACGGGTGGTTGCTTGAATCGCCTCCTTGTGCCAACCCCCCCCCCCCCCCTCGTTAATTATCCTTATATATATATACCACCATAAACTGTTGTATTGTGCTGGATAGTGTCCAGACATTCATTGAAGTTTTTTTGTTAGTTATTTCATCATCGTATAGTTCTTTCGCGTAAAATTTTTATTCGTTTAGAAATGAATTTCTCACTACTATCTATAGACGATTTGGAGATAGAATTCCAAATTCGGGACATCTCGGGCTTAGAGCCGGACGCTCTTAACAAACTGTCGCAAAGGTACAGAGCAGAGAATTCTGACAATTCTTTGGTACCTACTATGTCACATAATTATAACAATCCCAAATCAGAATGTCAGATTCTGACAAATCGTGTTGAAAGATTACAAAAAGATTTACTCGAGTATCCACCTACTACAGTGGTGGAGCAAGAGCAATTTCATACTCTGATTTTGCACTTATTGGGTCGATCCCAGCGCATATACAATTCTTCTCCGCTAGTTAGAGGAAACGCTGAGAAGCTTATGGTTACTCTAAGAGACCGTTTAAACTTTCTTAATTCCTTTAAAGATCTTCTTAATATTGATCGGATGCCTCAGGGAGCTTGTGGGGGAAAGGCACCTAGTTGCTCTGGAGCTATTCCAAAAATTAAATCTGCTGTCGTGACTGGAAAGTCAAGTTCTAACGTACAGTTTACTAGTCCACAAAGTTCATTGAACGGTGAAGATTTCATGGGTTTTGAGAATCCATGGGATTCACCAACGGTATCTGCTGATCAAGTTAAGGATACAGTTAATACTTCTCTATTTGTAGCAAATCCTAAACGGATTTCGAATGGTCCACCGTTGAAGCCAGTCACTCGCTTCACAAGAATTGCTCCCGCCCATACGGCGGTGGATGCTCTCATTACTCATCAAGGGAATGAACGTTCTTTTGTGGGAAATTTATCTGCTCGTTCACATGAAGTGCCAGTACCGCCTTTGGTCCAGGTCCAGCAAGTTCCTGAGCCTTCAAACGCCCCTTCATTTTCTTTTACTAATCGAAGGGGTAGTCCTACACGGAGTCCCATTTTTAGGTGGAAGTTGGTGTTCGATGGAGCAGCTTCCGGTTTGGATGTTTCGGAATTTATTTTTCGGCTGGAATCCTTGGCGCACTTGGAAAGAGTAGCAGGAGATGGTTTATGTGCGGGATTCCATGCTCTAGTTTCCGGTAAAGCAGCCAATTGGTATTGGCTTTTCTTGCGTCTCAACCCAAATCACACTTGGGAAAATTTGCGATCTGCATTACTCCGAGAATTTCGAAGTCAAGATACTGATTATGAAATTCGAAAATTGATTGAGAGTCGTAAACAGGGACATCGAGAATCCTTTAGTGATTTCCGTCTTGCAGTTCATGCTATGGTAACCAAAATGGTTCATCCTATTCCTGAAAGGGAATTAATTGAAATTCTTCGTCGAAACATGAAGGCCTCATTACAAGAGGTTCTGTTGCTTCGTCCGATTGACAACATTCTTGACTTACGCGATTTATGTAATCAGTACGAAAAACTTTGGTCTGAAATTGGTGCTCCTAGAGAGCCAATCATACGCAAATCTGTCCATGAACTTTATTCCGATGGTCCGTTAATAAAAAACAGTCCAATTGTTTACTCCGGTAATGATGTGGAGGCGTTTCAGCCTGATTTGAGAGCTACAGCAGGTCCTCCAGTTCCATTCAAATCGTATTCGGGACCGCAAAATCCTCGTCGTTTAAAATGTTGGAATTGTGAAAGAGAAGGACATTCTTATCATGATTGTTCTTTGAGTCCACAACGTATTTTTTGTTATGGATGTGGTGCTGTTGGTGTAATTAAGCCACGTTGTCCTGCTTGCTTGTCGGGAAACCAGAGGTGGAGTCGGAATCCTATGGAGACATCCCGAATTTTAACTCCTACTCAGGTCTCCAGGCGAAATACCGAGGAAGCAGCTTCAAATACCGAACCGATGCAGAATCGCTAGGTTTTCATAATAACAATCCATGCTATATCAATTGTACTAACGACGTTACGTCTTGTGATAATAGGACCTCACATTCTATGCGTGTTCAGACTTCAAATATATCCAGTTTTAAGATGACAAATTCAAATGTGACAACTTCTTCTAATGTATCAACAATGCAAGGGCTTTATAAAAATTTAGATGTTCAAGTTAATGATGACTTGTCTACTAATGTTGAGTTCACTGATAGTAACAATTGTAGTTGTACTTCGTCCAATGAGGACATTTCATTTATTTCATCTGATTCTGAGACCAACAATGATGTTGACCTTAAAGTTTTACCTGTCAGTGATTCACCTTTTTCCAGAACAGCTCAACGAACACACAAATATCGTAGCTTGCGAAAAAACATAAAAGCTGAAGTGGCGGAAACTATTATCTCCACTGATTTTGATCCTCGACCTTATGCCGACGTATTTATAAAAGGAAAAAAAATCAGGGGACTGCTTGATAGCGGTGCCAGTGTAAGTGTTCTTGGTTCTGGAGCAGATAAATTTCTGAGTACATTGGGAATTTCATTTCATGCATTGCCTACTAGCATCTCTACGGCAGATGGTCAACAACAGCAAGTTTTGGGTCATATTAGAGTCCTTGTAAAATTCGGAGAGAAGACTCGGTTAATGCGACTACATATTGTTCCTACTCTTCAGCAACCTCTTTACTTGGGAATAGATTTTTGGAGAACTTTTGGTCTTGCTCCTGTTATGATCAGTGAGCTGTATGCCTTGTCCAATCCGCCTCCAGTTTGTTCGCAACGACACAATCTGTCTGAGGAAGATTCCAAAAAATTAAACACAGTGATTGATACTTTTCCTTCTTTTAGCAATCAGGGCCTTGGCCGCACGAAATTGGTGGAGCACGAGATAGACGTCGGAACTGCTAGGCCTATCAAACAAAGATATTATGCAGTGTCCCCTGCAGTTCAAAGGTCTTTGTATGATGAGCTTGACCGTATGTTGTCATTGGGAGTTATTGAGGAAAGCCAGAGTTCCTGGTCGTCCCCGGTCACCTTAGTGAAAAAGCAAAACGGGAAAGTTCGACTCTGCCTTGATGCCCGGAAATTGAATGAGGTCACGGTACCAGATGCTTTTCCTTTGCCTCTTATTGATGGCTTACTTAGTCGACTACAGGATACAAATTTCATCACAGCAATTGATTTGAAGGACGCCTTTTGGCAAATTCCTCTTGCTGTTGATTCAAGGGACAAAACCGCATTCGCCGTGCCCGGCCGTCCTTTGTACCATTTTACGGTCCTACCTTTCGGTCTGTGCAATGCTCCACAGACTATGTGCAGATTAATGTGTAAAGTAATACCACATCAGTTGCATGACCAAGTATCCGTTTACTTGGACGACTTGTTAATTACTTCTTCTACATTTGATGAACATGTGAAACTACTTTCAATAGTGGCTGACTTGCTTCGCAACGCAGGGCTTACCATCAATGTAGAAAAGAGTAAATTTTGCATGCGTGAAGTGAAATATCTCGGTTTCGTAGTTGGTGATGGATGCTTAAAGGCTGATCCTGAGAAAGTCATTGCTATTTCAAACTTCCCAAGACCTTCTACTGTCAAAAAGGTTCGCAGTTTCTTGGGAGTTTGTGGTTGGTATAGGCGGTTTATACCACAGTTCGCTACTATTGCTAGCCCTATTACAAATCTTCTGAAGAAAAATGTTAAATTTGAGTGGAATGAAAAGGCTGAGGAAGCTTTTACAAGACTTAAAGAATGCTTAATTACTGCTCCGGTACTGACAAATCCTGATTTTTCGAGACCTTTCTTTATTCAGTGTGACGCAAGTAGCACAGGTATTGGTAGCGTGTTGTTCCAGCGTGATGATGGTGGAGAGGAACATCCTATTGCGTTCATGTCTCAGAAGTTAAATGCTGCACAACGCAATTATAGTATTACCGAATTGGAATGCTTAGCAGCAGTCCTGAGTGTGAAGCGTTTTCGACCCTATGTTGAGGGATTGGAATTTACCATCATCACTGATCATGCGAGTCTTCAATGGCTTATGAACCAGCGCGATTTATGTGGCAGACTTGCACGATGGAGCCTCAAGCTTCAATCATTTAACTTTCATATTGAATATCGGAAGGGTAAGGATAACGTGGTGGCTGATGCTTTATCCAGAGTCTTTATGGACGAATTGTTAGATAATGAAATCAGTGATGAAGGTACTAATGAGTTTAGAGTGGAACCAGTTGTTGAATCTATCGATTTGCAATCTCCGGCGTTTCTGAGTAAAACTTATGTGGAAAGATTGGAAAAGGTCACTTCTGCAGTAAATCCCGTATCAAATCTCCAAGTTAAAGACGGTCGTTTGTATATTTCTTTTAATTCTCCAAAATTTTGCATATCTTCCAATTGCGTTAGGTGGAAATTATGGGTTCCGGACGAATTGTCTGCTATTTTAATAGAGCAAGAACACAAGCCTCCCACTTCTTCTCATTTTGGGTTTGGTAAAACGCTAGAAAAATTAAGGCGTTTTTATTATTGGCCAAACATGACTTCTGATGTACGTCAGTACGTCAACGCTTGTGAAACCTGTAAATTGATTAAGCCATTCAATTTCTCTTCCAAACCTCCGTTGGGGGAGAAACGTTCAACTGACTTACCCTGGCAGCGAATTTTCATTGACTTTCTTGGCCCTTATCCACGTAGCCTCAACGGCAATAAATATATATTTTTGGTAGTAGATCACCTTTCAAAATTCGTTTTGATCAAAGCTTTTCCGGAGGCAACCACTACTCGAGTAATACGTTTTCTGGAACAAGAAGTATTCCATGTGTTCGGGGTTCCCGAGTTTTTGCACTCAGATAATGGAAGTCAGTTTACTGCTAAGTTGTTCTCACAGTTGCTGGAAAAGTATGGAGTCACGCATACCTTTTCTCCATCGTACTCTCCTCAATCAAATGCTTCTGAGAGGGTCAATCAGTCAATACTGGCAGCCATCCGTGCGTATGTGGGAACCGATCATCGAAGGTGGGATGAGCACTTGAGTGAAATTGGATATGCCATCCGAAGTGTCGTTCATGAATCAACCAAGTGTTCACCTTATTTTCAAATGTTTGGGAGACATCCGTTAGTGCATGGCAGTTCGTATAAACTTATTCGAGAATGCACAAATATCTCAGACGGTGTCTTGGAGCATGTTCCTGTTAATCAGCAACTCCAATTGGTTCGAGAAGAAGTTAAGATAAATCTCTCCAAAGCATATAAGAAATACTCAGAGAAATATAATCTTCGTACTAAAGCTCGAATTTTCACCATTGGTCAAACGGTTTTTGTTCGGAACCATGTCCAGAGTAATGCAGTGAATCGGTTTACTTCAAAGTTCGCGTCTAAATTTGTGAAGGCTAAAGTTGTTGAACGTGTTGGAAAGGTGTCATATCGTCTTGAGACTCCAAGAGGCGTTCCTCTCGGGGTGTTCCACGCGCAAGACTTGAAGTCATAAATTACCGGATAATTTTTTTTTGTATGTTACGCCTCTGCACTTACGGGTGTAGAGGAAATTCAAAAAAATTGTTTTTTTGTCTACAGCTCTAACCCCTTTTGGGTTATCTTCAAGGTAGATATGTTGCTATCCTGTCTTTCTTTCCTACCTTTTTTTTTTTTCTGACGAGATTTAGTTTATGCGATGGTAGTTTCCGACATGTAAAGGATTGGTTCGGAATCACCAATGACAAGCCCTAGCTTATAACTGGTGCCTTACAATAAAAGTAGAGGTACACAACCCCGTCAACAAAATAAATTTTTTCCTGCCTGCGGTGATGCCCCAAGGGTGGAGTTTTGTACTAGCATCACGTTGTTATTGTTAAAAAAAAAAAAAAAAAAAAAAAAAAAAAAAAAAAAAAAAAAAAACCTATTCTGTCTCCAGTTCTTTCCTTTTCTTGTGCCACATGGGCCGTCATTCAAGGTTCTTGGTTTGATTCAGGGATTTTCCTGGAGTCCTTTTTGTTGTATTTGTGGAGCCCGGCTTGAGACTCTTTGGTGGGTTGTCCCCACGTTGGGCGTTTTCAGTTTTAGTATCAGTTTTCTCAGTGCGGAGCCCGGCTTTGAGACTCTTATCTCGGTGGGTCGTCCCCACGCTGTAGCGAATTAGTCTCTTCGCTACTTGGTTAAAAGTCAATTTCATTGCCTTAAGCAGTTCATGTTCCTCACTAGCTTCATTAAAAAGTTCCATGCAATTCCCTTATTAACTTTCCTGCTTCAGCACAAATTTGAAACGCGCTTTCTGGAACACGACTCGAGTGATTTTTTTTTATTTGTACACGCGATTTTGTGTTATACCCTTATAAGGATAGATTCTGAAGTCAAAGTCTAAAAATTTTTCCATGACGTGTTGGACGCTGACATGCGATTGGTGGAGTTGGGTTCGGGCACGGGAATTAACCGAAGAGACTGTGAGGAAAAGTTTTGATGGTGACTAAAAGAAAGGGAAGGAGAGGTGGGGGGGATGTGAGGATGGATTTTGGCGTGGTTCGAGAGGTGGGAAGAAAAGTAAAGATGAGAGAAGCAAAACAACTTTTGGTGAGCCAAGAAGATTTTTTATTGATAGAGAAAAATTATTCTTTGATTTTTTGAGTTCGGAGTTGATTTATAAAAATAATTAAAAATAATATTAGTTTGAGTCTTGAAAATTTTAATCAGTTTGAGTCTTGAAAATTTTAATCAGTTTGAGTCTTGAAAATTTTAATCAGTTTGAGTCTTGAAAATTTTAATCAGTTTGAGTCTTGAAAATTATAATCAGTTTGGATCCTGAAAATTATAATCAGTGAAATAAACAGGAGTTTATCTATACAAATATTAGTTTGGATCTTGAAAATTTTAATCAGTTTGGATCCTGAAAATTTTAATCCGTCCTGGAAATTATAATCAGGTATTTTTTTAATTGGAATTATCGTTTCTAAAGAAGTGAAATGAACAGGAGTTTATTTATAAAAATTGTATTTTATTTTTGTCCTGAAAAATAAAGCAGGCGTATATTTGTGAAATTGTTGTCCTGAAAAATAAAGCAGGCGTATATTTGTGAATTTTTTTTGTCCTGAAAAAATAAAGCAGGCGTATATTTGTGAATTTTTTTTGTCCTGAAAAATAAAGCAGGCGTATATTTGTGATTTTTTTTGTCCTGAAAAAAATAAAGCAGGCGTATATTTGTGAAATTTTTGTCCTGAAAAATAAAGCAGGCGTATATTTGTGAAATTTTTGTCCTGAAAAATAAAGCAGGCGTATATTTGTGAAATTTTTTTGTCCTGAAAAATAAAGCAGGCGTATATTTGTGAAATTTTTGGTCCTGAAAAATAAAGCAGGCGTATATTTGTGAAATTTTTGTCCTGAAAAATAAAGCAGGCGTATATTTGTGAAATTTTTGTCCTGAAAAATAAAGCAGGCGTATATTTGTGAAATTTTTTTGGTCCTGAAAAAAATAAAGCAGGCGTATATTTGTGAATTATCAGTTCTGAGAATATTGGTGATCCATACAGTAATATCATTTAAAAAGAAAAAGAAAGAGAAATTTTTAAATCAGGTGTTATTAATGAATTTTCGTTCCTAAAAGTAAATAAGGATATTTTTTTTTTTTTTTTTTTTTGTATAAATAAAAATCCTGTTGATGATTTTATTTTTTTCAATTCTGGTTGTTTGTTTGTTCTTAGTTCTGCCAAGTGAGAGTTTTTTTTTTATCCAATCGTTATATTGGTCCTGTAACTAAAGGCAGGCTTGTAGGATTGGTTTTCTTGGTCAAGGCCACCAAAGGTTAGAAGGAAGATCGCAGTTTTGTTTTGTTTTGTTTTTTTTTTTTTTCTTATATAAGAATGTGGTAAGGAAATTGGTTCTCAGTGAGGAGGGGGAGGAAGGCGACATGATGAGGTAAGGTAAGGAGTGGGAATTGTTGTTGCCACTGGCGCGTACACACTAGAGGTATTAGGGGACAAACCATAAAACAAAAACTTGTCATCTGCGGTTTGATCATGGGGAGGATGGGAGCGTAGGGCTCAATGGCGATGACAAGGGACTCTGCTAATATCGAGAGTCCATCCATCTCTCTCTCAGTGGTTTCCGTACTACATGGTCTGCTTCTCTAGTGATGTGAAGATGGTCTCCTTCTAAAGAGAAGAACGATTTTTTTTTTTTTTTTTTTTTGTGTGTAACACGGCTGTCAGCGTGATCATCGGGTCAGGATGGTTTCAAGTAAGTTCCGTTGTTTTGTACGTAAAAAAATTGTCCGTCCGTCCGTCCGTTATAAAAGTCCAAGTGCAGTCCATGTAGTTGGCTATTATTCCAGTCCGTCTGTCCGTCTGAGTATATATTTACTTTTATTATTGACACAGTAAACTAGCATCCGAGGGATGAGGACGACAAGAACCCGCCCAAGCCGGCTGATCGCTAGCGGCGAAATACTGTGTCGTCGTCCTCACTAGTCCTAAGGATGATTTTTGCAGCAAGAGTTGTCAACTGCAGCTGCTGTCTATATCAGTTCAAAGTTGATATGGGTAGTGCTGTCAGAAAGCTTCTCTCTGTTACAACCTTACCACCCTCAACCTAATGGCGCCTTTGAAAGAAGCCATCGGACGTTGGCAGAATATTTGCGTCACTACGTAAACCGTGACCAGTTGACATGGGGTGCATGGATTCCTTATGCCATGTATGAATATAACACCAACGTTCACAGCAGTACAGATTTCACCCCATATGAACTTGTATATGGATATCCACCGAGAATACCCTCCATTGTAAAATCAGATCCCGGATTATGCTATAATTAAGATAATTATAGTAATGAATTAAAAGCCCGACTACAGCATCGTCATAAGATTGCCAAAGAAAACTTAATTAAATTCAAAAACAAATCAAAAGTTTTGTATGATAAAACCTCAAAGGAAAAATCTTTTTTTTGTCTCAGTGACAAGGTCCTATTAAAAAATCATATGCGAAAGAATAAATTATCTCCCTTATGGACAGGACCCTATGAGATAATAAAAATGAACTCAACGGAAAACTCTACGGTTAGAATAGGGAATAAGCTTAAAACTGTACATAATAATAATCTTAAACTATTTCTGGAATAAAACCTAATCCAAATTCTTATCTCAGGACCATCACCCTGATGACCGCTCTTGTACTTTGTGCATGTGTACCAGTAGTCGAATGCTCATTAAAGATCACCTCACTAGGATCAAGCCCTGTAATCTACTTTGAAGAAGTAGGACGTGTAGGCCTGTATAGCAACGAATGGCAGGTAATAGTGTACTATGACCTAACAGATTTCAATTTCGAGCTCGAGAAGCTTACTAATTGTACAGAATTAGCTCAGAAATTCTGTAACATAATAGAATATAAACACAATAAACTCCCTCTCTGCGGCGATATCACATATCAATTAAACACACTCACTCATGTTCTTAGACAAAATTCACTATTATATACAGAACAAAACAACAGATATAAACGCTGAGTTTTCAATGGTGTAAGTACACTCAGTGAAACCCTTTGGGAACTTTAGATGAGGATGATGCGATCCAAATTAACCAACACATAGAAAACCTTCGGGACAATGACGATCATTTATTAGAATTGATCAAGAATCAAACGCTGATCATAGACACCACAGTGAATATATTTAACAAAACCCGTTATGCCATAAAGGAACAATTTATTCACATAGACAAGAAATTAGGTAGTCTAATGTCAGCAAGTTATCGCCTAACCAGCGAGAACATCAAGCAAAATATCACCAGAGAATTAGAGACACTTCTCTCTCTAACCGCCTTAATGATGGTTAGGTACCAAAACGTACAAAATATCTTCATCGATTTAGTTACAGATGTGCGACATGGAAAACCACATCGTTCAATTATTACACCCCAACAAATGAGAAATATATTAGAGACTATACAAAAAGAAATACCCAACTCCCTTACTCTACCAATCAATAAAGAGAAAAACGATCTCTTACAGATTTACCAAGTTAGTAATGTACGAACAGCAGTCATTAACAATAAAATAATTTTTCTCCTCAAACTCCCGTTACCTTTCAGAGATAATTATCAGCTACTGAAGGTATACCCATTTCCCACGGCACATAAAGCAAATTTTGCCTACATAAAACCCTCTCTCGAATATCCTGTAATAGATTATAACAGAGAACATTATTATTCTTTAAATAATTTTGATTTACAAAACTGCCAAACATCAGATTTAACCCACTACCTTTGTCGCATCGTACACCCGATATTTAATGCACATTCCATTAATAATTTATGCGAGATAGATCTTCTCAAACATTCAAAAATTATTCCTCCTCACTGTGAAATTCAAACTGTGCCCAAATTGGATTTTTGGATCCAATTTTCCCAACCCAACAAGTGGTTGTTCTCAATGAAAGAGCCTGTAGTGGTCGACACTGTATGTAACAGTGAAATAACCCCTCAACAATTAAACAGTACTGGTGTGATTGAATTATCTGTAGGATGCTACTTACGAACCAAAGATTTAATAATCCAAGCTCACAATTTCAAGAAACTTGAGTTAAATAGCCATTACCTACCTTCAATCAACCTCACGTACGAGATACCTACATACCCAACAACAAAGCCCCATGAAGTCCCAAGTACAGGTAGTAAAATTCCACAACTATCAAGAGTTGTCACAACTCAGTGCCGCTATGGAAAAACAAAAGCACCAAGAAGTATTAAAACATCACCAAGTAATTCCGCATATCATCCATCATTACACTACACTATACTTACTTGCAGCTATAATGCTTACCTACAACATGTATAAACTCATAAAAAAATACAGAACACAACACATAAACACAGAAAGTCCGTCTATAGAGCTTAATGAGGCAGCAGAAAACGATTATCGCATAACCATACAAGGTTAAGGTCAGAAATATAAAAAAAATAGCTAAAAGCACAATTTATCGATTTTTGGGATAGCACTTGGTGGAATATGTTTCTATTAGGCATCTTTGTTTGAAAAAACAACAACAAAACACTTGCTCCGATTCCACAATAATTTATTTTTATTTTTTACAAAAAATTGAGTAAAAGCCTACGCGTTTCGTCTTATTAGGACATCATCAGGGCTTGCACTAAACCTAAATCTGGGTCAACTAAGCTGAGCTAGATACATACATACATACTACACTAACCGAGTTACGTACATACACTAAACACCACATGAATACACACAAACGTTACAAAAATAAAATTAATAGAGCTAGACACGAACAAGAGATCACAGATGAGTTGTATATAATTTGTGGACTAATGTTATAACTTAACTAGGTTAGGGTTTAAAAGGGGGCTTGTATTATAAAAATCAATCTGATCATAGGAAAAACAAAAAGATCTCTAAAACTAAGATTCAGAGAACATATTAATTTATCCAACACAAATAATCCGACTTCAGGTCTTGCTAAACATTTAAAATATACCAGACATAAGTGTACTACACAAAATATAAGCCTTTTACATAATATTAATGGAGGCCCAGTATTGGATAGGTATGAAATATTTGAAATCAGAAAGGCTATTGACGACGGTTATACTTTGCTGAATGATCAGATAGATTTTTATGGAATCGGAGCAAGTGTTTTGTTGTTTTTTTTTTCAACAAAGATGCCTAATAAAAGCAAAAACAAAAAGCACACTCGCAACAAATGCAAAAGCTCGTATGCAAGAGAGAAAGTTTTTTTTTTCTTTTTAATTAATCATTTATACAAAATTACAATAACAAAATGTAAGTCTTAAATAAAAATAATAATATAATTAAATTAAGATAGGATAAAAGTAATAAGCGCAACAAAAGTTTCTAAAATATCATGCTTTATACTGTAAAAATATAGCAATTTGTGGCCATCCGCCTAGATATATGCAAATAGAATTAATCTACAAAACTAGAATTTTTATACACCAAGATTAAGATTGCAAGTTTTCTTTACTCAAATAAGGTTTATCCCCATAACATTGTAGACATAGCCAAATAAGCGTAGTATGGAATAACGATTATTTCATGTTATAAATAAGTGAACAAGTTTAAATAACACCTAATTATCCACCTTTCTATACACAAAATACTAGAATGTAACTAAGTCTAAGTAACGCATAATTGCCTACCTTTTTAGACATAGAACGTAATTAACTCAAATTTGTAATAAAGGCAAACAAACGCCAATAGGTTAAGAAGCGTCTTCTCTGATTAAATAGCAAACAATAAGAAACGCATTCACTCTGTTTTTTTTTTTTTTTTTTTGAAAATTCCCTGAATTTTCTTTTTCTACGGGGATGGTGTAATGAGTGGCGGCTCCAAAACCCCAAATAACCCATTTTTTGCATACTAATAGTATGGCATCTAGAACATTTCAACCACTCATTACATTTTTGAAAGGACGCATAAAAGACCATACATGCCATAAAACATGAGCGAGGCCAATAATATAAATTCCCAAAGACGGCCGTGAAAATTTCTTAACAATTGTTGCCGTGAAGCAACCAAAATAAAATCTAAATGTGCCTTGAAGCAACTAAAGAAAACCAATTGCTTTACTTCCTCAAACATGAGGAAATAGCAACGCTCAATTGCTAACAATCAAGCACACAAAGCATTTCCCAACTTGAATTTCACTTTCTCAATTAAAAATCCCAACATATGGCCTACCAGCCAACTGGGCCACTGAGACATCTTGTACATACATGTAATTGTTGACATGAGAACATTTCAAGTATTCTCAGAGGGGAATGCCTTAAAAAAGTAAACATGAACATTATGATTATGTGTTCAAGAATTTCGCAAACGTTTTCAGTGGGGAAAGCTTGAACACATATAGGAACAAACATAAATTAAGAACGAGTATCGAAGAGATACTCGCTAATTCCTATAAGACTTCCCCGGAGGGGAAAACTCAAAATGTCTTGCTGCATCTGCGATTCGCTAGAGACTTAACGTAAAGGGGGCGTGGTCTCTAGTAAATAGGAATTCTAGCTGTTGATCATAAGAAGATGGCGCTATCTGTAAGTATAAATTCCCGATCAATTTGTATGATCGGGGCAGTATTTTTCAAACGATTTTTAAAAGAACAACTGCTAAGCTTCCCCCGACCAACGGTAAGGAATCTTAACAGTCAAATAAAGAAAGTAAAGAACATAAATTGTGAAGTTATAAGTAAGTTATCAAGTAGAAAATAAATTGTGAAGTTATAAGCTATCAAGTAGAACATAAATTGTAAAGTTATAAGTTATCAAATAAAACATAAATTATGAAATTATAAGTTGGAATAAAAAAAGTTGGAAAAATAAAAATCGAAAGCTTACACCAAAGGAGCGTTTTTAATAAAGAAAACCCAATTACAAAGAAAAAGGGCAGGTGATCTTCCTCGAATTTAGAGAAGCACTCCCTCGTCCTGTTGCCTACAGACGCGCGACATCAGCACAATATATACCTACGGAGAGTAGCTATATGCTTGCGTTGCGGTGCGGTGGCAATCGTCCTGCCTACATTGATGGATATATGCACGCACACTGCACCGTATATCGTATTATATTTCTACAATACATGTGCATCTCGTGGTGGCTGGTGAGTTCACAGCAGATGACAATGCCAAAGCCAAGATCATTTCATTTTTCTGTACACTGTTGAGCGGCAAACAGCATTGACTGTCAATAATTTTCGTTTGAGAATTACGATTTTTTTTAACAGATAATAGCGTACCGTCATCTTTACGTATTTAAGTTTATAGAGTTTTCCTTTCAATTCATTGGAATTGAGATTTTTATATAGTACATAGTTTCTTTTTAATACCTACCTGAATTCATGAATTGATATTTCTTTGTTTGATTTTATTGTATTTTTTCTTCTTAATTTTCATTTAAGAATTACGATATTTCTTTGAATAATACTGTCCTTTAATAATAAATTTATTAGATGTATAATTTTAAAGTTTTCCGTGGAGTTGAAATTTTTGTATAGTAGTTATTTTTTCAATAAATGAATTTTTGGACAAATATTTCTTTGTTTTATTTTATTTTTGAGTTCTTAAAAATGCCATCTAGACGTAAGTGCAGTATTCTTGGTTGCAATAGCAACTCAAGAGATGGGTATTTGAGATTTTTTAATTTTCCTAAACAAGGATTTGAAAAATATAAATATTGGTTAAATATATGCTGGGAATCCGAAGATAAAATTATAAAATTTAAAAGCCCTCAAATTTGTGAATTACATTTTGAGGGCAGATATAAATCTGTCAGAAAACTTTCTTCTGATGCTGTTCCATCCCTTAGGCTGAATACGTCCGATTCGATTGAAGCTTTACCAACGGATCATACTAAGAGTTCCTGCATATTACCGGAAGAATTAAATGATCTAAATAAAATGTATATTGATGATAATAATACTGAAAACCTAAATATTATGGGTATATGCGCAGATTGTGAGAAGCGTGAAAAGGCTCGCAATTTTTATCAGATGAAAGTTACCAAACTAGAAAAAGAACTGGCCCATATAAGGAAAAGAAATAATTATTTAAAAAAAGTTTGGGGGTTATCTAAAAAGGAACTTCGCAGAAAAAAAATCAGTAATAATAATATGAGAAACAAAATACGTAAAACTACAGTTACAAGTACCATTAATTCAGTTAATGTTGCAGAATACGCCAAGAAGTTTTGTAATCTATGTTATGGATGTATGTTGAGAGTGAATGGTCAGGACGTGAAGTCCAAACTGCCAGCATGAGCTGACAGATCACTCGATGATAGCGTTAGTACAGGGCGGCACGCTAGCCTGCATACGAAAGCCTCGCACTCACTCAGTCCTGAAGGGACCTTTACGTCACTTACCTGCATTCCCATGAAGGCGCAGATGGCATGCCTTCTTGGCCAAGCCCCATCCTCCAATTGACTTTGGGTGGCACAATCGTCCAAAGTCCCTTAATTGACCTGTAAAGAGAGCAAACGAGACTAGGCCACCGTCATCCCTTGTGTGAGGACCTCAGGATGGTGAAGGAAGAAATGAGAAAAAACCAACTCGCCATTACGTTATAAATTTATTCTGTCTAGCAAAGTACTTTAATCAGTTCTTTTAATAATAAAATTTCACATGTTCTCATCCATACATGATGCTATGTACATTGAGCATTGTTCGAATCTAAACTTAATTATGCAAATACATTGTGACAATAGGATCTAACTAAAAAGAACACTTAAGCGACAAGATCATATGATAGCGGACGTCATAATTGCCTATATGTTTAACTCTTCAGAAGGAAAGAGCAAGATGGCCCGTGATGCCAGACCAACGACGATAGACCTTCTAATTCAATTATTTCAAAATTTGTGGTGCCAAAGATCAAAAATCAAGAATCAAAAACTAAGGTAATTACGAATAATACTAGCATCTGTTTATGATATTAGTTCAATAATCCAAAACTAAAGTAAGTAAATATTTAACATAAAAACAAATGGGTGACACAACTTACATACTTTTGTTGCCGATGCTCCCTCGCTGAGGCGCCCCATGAAGTTTCATCATGTCACTGGATGAAAAAAAATTTTTTTTCTTTACAGCTTTCCGAGCTAAAGGAGATACAAAAAGAAATATTCGTAATGTAAACGGACTGTCCTACCTATGTCGCAAGATACAATAATAAAAAGAACAAATCTACTTAACTAGACTGAATCATAGTTGGACTAACATGTTCTCCGTGCGAAACAATTTGATAAACAGAGTTGATTCCTTCCGCGTGTGGCATATCTTTTAGCGTTTGCAAAATTTACTAGCTGATTTCTTATCCCTAGCTGTTGTATCCCGTCTCCAGGCGGCCGTGGTTCATCTTACCATATAACCTCTCATTATTTATGTTCGACTTCTTTTATATCGATTGCGCTTAGAGTACACACTGTATTCAGAAGCAGTCAAACATACAAGGATGTATATAGGCACTAAAAGTTTAGCGCAAAATGTCTAGTTGAGATCACTACTTTATCTGATTTTCAATCAATATTGTAATTATTTTGATGCCAGTGTATCTTACTGGATTTCTAACACTGGTGGAGTTTTTTTTTTTCTTTCTTTTTCTTAAAAAAACTTGCTCTGAACTACCGACCGACAGCGGCCTATGACGCGACGTCGTCCATTGGATAGACACAGTTGCCGAACACACTTTGCCAAAGCACAACTCCTCTTTAATGAGGTCGCACTTAAAGGCTCTGAGCACCAAAAGCAATAGATAATCCACTTTGCCAAACCTAGGTGTAAGGGCAGGTCGCGGCAGCCGTAACTTCAAATTTCTTTTGTTCCGCGACTATCCCTCTGGAATTTCGCTGCTTTCGGGAAATTTTTCGCTGGTGCGGGTTTTGTTTTTTCTTTTTATGCCGGATCTAAATGAAAAATGATTTTACCGATTGCTAATATTTCACCGGTAAGCATGAAAAATTATTTGCACTTACTTACAGGTTTTTTTGTTCTCATCCGTGCACTAACTACAGAAATTTCGACAAGACAGAGACGTCTTCTTCTTCTTTTTCTTTTTCAAACCCGCATGTCACACGAGCTGAAGGAAGCATTACTCTCAGTCGGGGTGCGTTCAATTTTTTTATGTTTAACGCAGCCAGCCTACATGCTTCAGTATCGTCAATGTAGCATATTGCTATATGCAATACGCTACGACCATAACATCTACTTCTTAAAAGTGAAAATTCCTATTCATCTAAGGAAAAAGAAATTTGTCAAATAATATATTTTAAATCTTCAGTTACGTACAATTTTCTCAGAGAGAAGCTAGAATTCAAGCTGCCTTCCTCAAAATCTATATATAACTGGCTTCCGATAACTAATTTGACAGCCGGAATTCAATTTGAGGTCTTAAATAAAATTAAGGAACAAGTCTCTGCAATGAATGAAAAATCCCGGCAAGTTGTATTGATGTATGAGGAAACTACTATTAACAGAGGCTTGAAGTTTAACAAGGCTCATGATAAAATTGAAGGCTATGTTGATTACAGCTACGGTGATAATAAAAGGCAACCTAGTATTGGAAAATCGGTGTGCGTGTTTATGGTGAGGAGTCTTTTCTCAAATTGGAAACTGCCAATTGCTTATGCTGTTTCTGAAAATTCCATTCCTGTTGACAAATTAAAAATGCTTATTGAGGAAACTATAGAAATTTATTCGCTCGTGCTTTAGTGTGTGACCAAAACAGCGTAAACCGTTCAGTATATAAGAAACTCGGGCCAGTGGATGAAGTAACTCCATTTTTTTATTACAAGGGAGAAAAAAATGTTTGCCTATTCGACGTACCTCATTTGTTCAAATCTCTTAGAAATTATTTGCTAAAATACCGCCTTGAAATTGAAAACAAGGGGTATGGAAGCTGGAAAGTCTTAACGGAACTTTACAATAAAGATTCTATTTCTAAAACAAACTAGAGTTTGCCCTAAACTAAAACCTGAGCACATAAATCCCAACACTTTCCAAAAAATGAGTGTTTCAGCTACACAAGCGATTAGCGCAACCACTGTAGCGGGAATTCGAACAATGAAAAGTTTAGGACTGTTCACTGAAAATGTGCAAAATTATATTGATGTCACTGCTGACTTATTTGAAAAATTAAACAATCTTTTTGATTGCCTTAACAGTCAGTTATTACATAGCCGAAACCCTTATAATTTCCCTCTCAAAAAAATTGGTCAAGTTAGAGACTATTTAGAAGAGATGAACTGTTAAATTTGAAATACAAAGCTCCAAAACCAGAATCCATTGTCTCAAAGGATTCGTTCAAACTATTGAAGGTGTACTTCAACTTTCGGATATTTTATTCAAAGAATTTGAAGATTGGTGTTATTTATGCACGAATAAGTTAAACCAAGATCCGTTAGAGAACGTTTTCAGCCAAATTAGATACAAGAAAAGAAACCCTTCAGTATGGGAATTTAGTTATATCCTAGGACGAATAATATCGGCTAAAATTATATATGTCTCAAAATTTGCTAATTGCCAACAAGACAATGATGAAATGCTGGAAATTGACTGGAAAGCTATTCATGCGACAGAAAATCAATCATCCAGTAATGAGAATGACAAAGCATCACATTTATCTGATTCTGATGTTAATAGATCTACCAAAGCTACTCAAAATTACAACATAAATATGGACAATATTTTATCTGAAGAAAATTTGCCCGATGACTTGCCTTTTGTAGAAGTTGAAGGCACCGAACTATCTGATAACGCAATACGATATTCTTCTGAATACGTTATATACAAATAGTTAAAAAATAGCACCTGGTAAATATTGTGAATCTTGCCGTCAAAATGTTCAACATGACCCCAATTCTGTTATTTCCTCGTCGAGCGAGCTTCTAATTCAATTCAAAAATTTTAAAGAAGGTTCGCTTCAGGCACCGACGGAAGAATTTTTCATTATTTGCAAAAACGATGTATCAAAATTTAATATAATTTTTGAAAAGGACTTTTTCAAAACCGGAATTTTTGAAAATATTATTGATATATGCATCAAGAACAACCCTACTTGGTACAATGAAAAATACCCTTGCTATTTTCACCGAAAATCAATGCTTGAATTGATAATTCTTGTGCTTTTTAGAAAAAATTGCGCTTGGCAGATAGATAAAGCTAAAAACAAACATGAGAAGCATTATGGGGCTCAACAAAGACTTAAAATCTTGAATTCATAAGAAAACAAAGAAGTTTAGTTATCAGACCTTATCATCAGGACCTAGTTTTCAATAACTGCAATAAAAACACATTCGTTATTTATATTATGTCGACTGAAATTAATTTTTTTGCCTAAGGGCAAGATCAATAAAATTTTCAAAACTATCATTCGGATTTTAATTGTTATTTAAAATGTTCTGGAAATGGTCCTGAAATGGGATACAGGCTGTCGCCAAAAATAGAATTCAACCGAGAGTCACCTACCTGTCCCCAGTGGATTAAATAAGGAAGCCTATCCAAAAGGGAGAAAGTGCTCAAATCTTTAATCTACTCTACCTATCCTATCTGTAAATCTGTACCTGCTAATTCATTCTATACTTTTTAATTTTTTGCATTAAAAAAACAACAATAAATTTCTAATAAACAGATAATAAATTGAAATATTGTACATGAAAAACTGTATGCTTACCTAACAGCCAACACACTGGACAGCACACATACTTTATTTACTAAGAAAACAAGTAAAAAAGCTAGAATTGGTCTAAGACCAATTCTTATGATACCCTAGATGAATGCCCGTATTAAATTTCGTATGGTCACCGATCTATTCAAGTATTGATTTTGAAGTAGTTTTCGCATATATTTCTAGAACAGTTTGTCTCACAGAAAAAAAGGTAATAACCAATTTTATAGCATTTCGTATTCTGCAGAAGTTCTTAGTACAATAAAAATGTCTTGGACTGATCGTTTTCAAAGTATACGTAAAAAACCGAAATTTTTATATGGCAACACCAAGAAGCAGTTGCCCGATTTAGTCCATTTTTGACATTTTATTTTCTAATGTAGTAAAAACATCATGTACGAAAGTTCAGCTCTCTACGTCGATGCGTTCTCATACAGTGTCCAAATATATAGCGGAAAACGAAATTTTTATATGGCAACCCCACGAAGGAGTTGCCCGATTTGTCTCATTTTCGAACTTAATTTTACTTTTTTTTTCAAGTCCGTGTACAAAATTTCAGCTCTTTAAGTATACGCGTTCTTGAGTTATCGTGCGCACAGACGGACAGACAGACGGACGGACAGACGGACGGACGGACGGACAGACATGCAAAAATCGATATAACTTTTAATATTATGAATGGGTGTCCAATCCATTTTGCTCTACCATCATTATTTCGAGGTTTTACAAACGGAATGACAAACTTAGTATACCCTATGATTTCATCTAGGGTATAAACAAGTAAAAAAGCTAGAATTGGTCTAAGACCAATTCTTATGATACGCTAGATGAGTGCCCGTATTAAATTTCGTATGGTTGCAAGTATTGATTTTGAAGTTGTTTTTCGCATATATTTCTAGAACAGTTTGTCGCACAGAAAAAATGGTAATAACCAATTTTATAGGATTTCGTATTCTGCAGAAGTTTTTAGTCAATAAAAATGTCTTGGACTGATCGTCGTCAAAGTATACGTAAAAAACCGAAATTTTTATATGGCAACACCAAGAAGAAGTTGCCCGATTTAGTCCATTTTGACATTTTATTTGCTAATGTAGTAAAAACAGCATGTACGAAATTTTAGCTCTCTACGTCGATGCGTTCTCAGGTAGTGTCCAAATATATAGCGGAAAACGAAATTTTTATATGGCAACCCCACGAAGGAGTTGCCCGATTTGTCTCATTTTCGAACTTAATTTTACTTTTTTTTTTTAAAGTCCGTGTACAAAATGTCAGCTCTTTAAGTATACGCGTTATCGAGTTATCGTGCGCACAGACGGACGGACGGACGGACGGACGGACATGCAAAAATCGAAATAACTTTTAATATTATGAATGGGTGTCCAATCCATTTTGCTCTACCATAATTATTTCGAGGTGTTACAAACGGAATGACAAACTTAGTATACCCTATAGATTTCATCTAGGGTATAAAAATAGAGTTAACAGTGGCACATTCATCATCTTGGCCAAACAAGGATTCTTCCGTTACCTCTAAATTATTAAGGGAATTGAAATCTTCCTCTGCAGAATTTAAAGCTTCCCAATCAATATGTAAAAACTGATCGGTGTCCTCTACACAATTTGAATATTTAGATGAAAACAGGAGCTTAATGGATAGAATTTTCGCTAAAATACTATTAAGTTCAAAAACTTTTGGGTTCTTCTTATTTGTGTTTCGTGCCCGTATAACACTAAAGAGATTTTCCAGTAGGTCCTGGTTAAATTTAGAAGTATACATCTAATAAAAATATTTATGATCTTCAAACATTTCATTTGTGACGTTTATTATTGAACTAATAGTTAAACTTAGCCCTTTAAAGCAATAAACGGGACTTTTAGATTTGGTTCTATTTATAAAAAGTATATATTCTTTCATTTCACATAAGAATTCAAAATTCTCCGATTCGCGTATAAGAGCTGGGCGACCATTTAAAATGTCAAATAATTTATTTCGTTTTTCAAAAAATATTATTGTTCCCTTGGCTTTCATTTTGATGTCATCCGAAAATTTATTGAGGTCTAATAATGTAGATATAGGAGCTGCGACTGTTCCGCTCATCGCTTGAACAGCCAAACGAGCGTTCATTTTTTGGAAATTTGTAGGGTTGATATGCATTTGTGTAAACTTTGTGCATAGTTTTGTATTATTTGCTCTTTCGGAACTAAAAACTTCTTTTACTACATCCCGACTGACTATACCATCAGGAGTCTGAAAGTCACTATCAAGTAATCTGTTTCTAATAGATTTGAATAAGTGGGGAACGTCATAACAGACATAAATTTTCTTTTTTTCAAAAATGAAATAATTGTTTTCACAAGAAATACACAATTCCCTAAATAATGACCTGTTTGTTGGTCCTTGGTCACAGGTAATAGCTTTTACATTCAGACCTAACTCCAAACAAACGTTAAGACATTTAAACAATTCCTCTTTCAACACTTCTACTGGAGTTGTATTCGCGGAAACTATGTAATTTATGACATGTTTTGACTTCCCACACAAACTACGAAACATAAAGACGCATACATTTTTAGCGAGTTGACGTTTTCTGTTATTATTCCCGTAATCTACGTAACCGTCGATTCTATCTTTAACAGCGTTATATATCAAATCTGTCTTTATGAACATTTCACCGAATAACAAAATTACTTCACGATTTTTGCTATCAAACTTTCCAACTTCTGTTTTTATTTCTGAAATAATGCTTTGGTTAAATCCCTGTGACAAACTTTTTATTTTTGCCCATTGTACAATGAAGAAGGATGCGGAAGTTTTAAGTTTAAGGATTGTCTCATAAAATTACATAATGATGCACTTCTATAAAATAAACACTGAGGAATCCACTTCTCTTCTTTGGTGTAACTAGTTTTAATATTTAATAACATTTTACAGAGAATTTTAGAATTTTCTGTCGTAGGAGTGCTGTCTATTATTTCCATAAGCTTAGTTTTTGGCTGAATAGATAAAATTTTCCTCCGATCCCGATTTCGATTCAAAGTCTTAATTTGCTTTTGTAATTTAATAATTTTATTGTCTTGCAATTTTAACTTACCTTGTAATTCTAAAATTTTAGATTGATGAATTTTATTGATTTCATTGAGATTTTTGCAATTACTACAATAAGCCTCAGTGTAAAATCGTTACTAACCGTATTTAATGTAGGAATATATGTCTTAATATCTGGTTGCTTATTAACACGTAAAGGAGGAGAATCAGGAACGACTGCTGAAGCGCCAGAGGCTCGTTGTGGTGTGCAATGATTGTCTGATAAATTGGAGGAGGAGGACAAATTAATTTTCGGATACGCTGATCTCTTAAGTTTTCTTTCTCTGATATCATTTTTATCGAAATGAATATCACAAACGTACGGCTTGCTCTTCTTTTGAATTTCCTCAATTGACTCCACACATTTACTGACCCACAAGCAAAATAGTTTGCAATCTTTCTTTGGAAACAAAAAAAAATTCCTTTCAGGAAAGTATTTGCTATTTGACAAACAATTCACTATTGAGCATTTTATATGCCAAGGTTTACCCATTTTAATCACAAAGTGAATATATTATTAAATATATTATAAAACACAATTAGAAAAAATCTCTTTTTTTGTATTATAATATTATTTATTTCACCAAAACACAATCACAATTATTTAATCTGCTGTTCGCTAAAGCCAGAATCAATTATATCTGTATCAGATGTAAAAATCTAACAGTTGTATTCGTATACACAAAAGCCATAAACAATAATATATGTTCTTAAGACTGGCTATGCCGATAGCGAGTGCCTGTTGCTGTAATTTGCCAGTAAAAAAGTAAATAAATCACATGAAATGTGTAATAATATCAACACACAATCACAATTGTGGTGAAAATTTTAACACAAATATATCATAAACCAAATATCTCTGCTTTTAGTTGACTGGTTGTTGCCTCTGATGAAAGCACATGGCTGGCGGATGTGCATATTGGAACGAAAAGCTATGGCTGGCTTATGGCACATGAGTGATTGGCTTATACACAGCCGTTTGGCGTCAGAGCTTCTCTAATAAAATCCATATCTGGGTATTTCTTATCTGTGGTTATATTTTAAATAGTCCAGGCGCGGCTCGAGTCAAATAACTCGTCTGGAGCTTATACCGGCACCGTTGCCTAATGTCGGCCACCAATTCCTAAATGTCGTCTTGTTATTCCTCCTATGTTCTATTGCTTGCAACGTTGCAATAAAAAATACTCTTGAACAAAATTTTATGCAAAAGGCCATTTATTCTACCACAGATTTCTAGACTGTTGGTATTGTATATGTATGAATTACAGTATTGCTTTATTGCTAACAGTGTATATTAAAAACACGCCACATACGAGTGCATTTTAGATAAGTTATAAAAGCCTGTTTGGAAAACTATGCTAGCAAAGTGTTGTTGCTGTACTACAAAGCTTTAGGTACTTGGTGCTAATTACTGCTAATTACTGCTAATTGTAAGTGGGGTCAACTTTTAGTTAGGCCATTCTTTATTTGTATTTAGTTATCTGTGATAGTAGCCTTTGTGAACGTATGGAACCATGCTGTAAATTACTAGTAGACTATTTTCCTATATGGATAGTAGTTTGGGCTCTGTAGCATATATAAAGCCAATGTGTGGCATTTTCCCATAAGTCAGTATAGAATATTTTAGAGAACGGTCTCCCAACGCACACATAGATTTCTGTTTCATGGCTTGAAAAAATATTCTCGAGGGTTTTGGTAGAGCTCGTGTGGTTATTCGGAATACAATTTTTAGTGTATTATTTGAGTGACTTAAAATAATGACCCGGAATACAATATTATTATTATTAGTGCACGTGACTTAAAATAGTGATTCAGAATAAATTTGTAACGAAGCGTCTTCCGCTTAAACGTGTTTAAGACCGATACGTAACGGCTTCTATTTAAAAGAAACGAGTACCACTGGGAAGTTACAGAAGCTTTCTATGAAAGGATAAATTAAATGGAATAAGACTTGCGCCAACCAATTTACATTGGACATTGTGTGGTTATAAAAAAAAAGAAACACAAAAAATTGGCATGAATAAACTATCTATATTTAACTTTTTTGAAAAAAAACTAACATAAAAATTAACGTCATACATAAATATACAATAAATAAATTGGTGAAAGTAGTAGTAGCACCTGGACATGATATAGGAATGGCCTCAATTTTTTGGAAATTTGTTCCTTAGAATTTTTCTATAATACATTTTGGAGGTCGATAACGTCACACATGAATTCTTCCGAAATATTTTCTCTAAACTTCTAAGAAGAAATGAATGCTTATTGCCAAAACCGTCGAGAAGTACCTCTCAAGCCATGAAACAGACTCCTTCACTACCTCAACTGAGTCTTATTTAAAACTGACTAGTTTGTTTTGAATAGCTCCTCCACCCTAAACTGCTATTCATTTATCTTCCGAGCTGAAATAAGATTTTAACACCTTTTCTAACAAAATTATTTAAAAAAATTCATCTGCACCAAATGACTACACGGTTAAAAATATTGGTATTATTTCAATAAATCAAAGTATACATATAAATCCTTACACTTTCTGCATAAAACGAATACAAGTGTTAATTATAAAAGTTATAACAAGCTTGTTTAGAATGAATTTGCTATGGTATAAAAATGAGGAATAGTTTTCCGGTATTAATTTTATGAGAAACATGTATACTTTCAATTAATTCTATTAGTTTATAAATTCTATACGGTATCGTATAAAGATTTCGTATAAAGACTTTGTATAAAGTTGATACTTTGAATTATAACAGAAGTTTATAACATATTCATACAAAGTTTATCACTTTTTGTATTTTTTGTATCTTATCCAATTATGGATGAAATCCAGTGGGGGTAGAAGATTGTGATTGCTGAAGGGAACGACTTCAATTCAAAACTACAATGTAAGCAATGTTGTATATATGTATTTTAAAAATTTTTTCTCCAAATTATAAATATTTAAAAATAATGTTTTGTTACAATGTATAGTCCATTAGTTTTTCTTGAAAAAGATGAATCATATGAAGTATGATTATCATACGCATACAATGGTAATAACAGTACGCTATCTTCACTTAGATCCTCTGTGATTTGAAATGCATTATGAAATTCACAAAACTGTATTACACTAAATTTTTTACATATAAATATAAATTCATTTTTATACGCTAAAATACATTTTATTTGAAAAAAATTATTTATGTTATGGGTTAAGTTATAGGTATTCAGGTGAAATAACGAACAATTCAGGACGATAATGAGTAAAATACTCAATCCAAGAAACAGTTTTTATCATTTGAAAAGGATTATTGTCTACTTGTTTTAACAAAAATTTATATTTATTATAAATTTCCAAAGTTAATGTTGTTATCTTGCCTACTTTAGGTACTTGTTCAAAGTTGTATGCTTTCCAAGTTGAGACAAATATCTGCTGATGACGAATCGCTAATGTTTCACATAAGTTTTTATAATTTTTTAAATTTTTTGCAAGATTTTTGAAATATTGGTGCTTTGCTTCATACCGCATTGTAGAAAAATGACTAACAGGACCCATTAAACGCAATACTCGTGGATAATGGGTTAGTAAGTGATGCTTGGGGAGCAGACGCACATCAAAATCACTTTTTAAAACAAGCAAATGTCTTTTGATCAAATCAGGTAGTCTCGCTACGAAATGAAGAGTTAGTTCTGATATTTGCAATAAAGTTGTTATAAGATCCCATTTTTGTTCCAAAGAATCGTTTACAATATTGCCAAAAATATACGGAAAATGTATTAAAAAACACCAACATTGCGAGGCTGAAAGAGCAAATGAGTCTCTATTTAAAAAACAAGTAGGTAAATCTTTCCTAAAAAGATATCCGTAATTAAAGGATCGGATTCTGTCATTAATGTTTTCATAAGTTAGAATTTTTTGCTTCACCAAATACTTTAGGAAAGTTGTAATGGCATAAGCAGCAATTCCTTCAAGAATATCGTGCATGGGATCTACAGTATTATTATCAATTACATTGAAATACTCTAATTCATTCAGAACGGAAAGGTATTTTACACCTTTACAAATATTCGAGTCAAAAGAATGTAAATTGGGATAATGCTCTAAGCTATTTAGGGTACGGAGTTTTGACTCATTCTCAAAAAATGAATTTTGGATATCATGCTTATGCGTTTCACAAACTCTACAAAAGAAATTTGCGTTGAACCCACCAGCGAAGCCAATAATTAAATTCGCACCCAAATTGTCGTGAGAAATTCCAATTAGTGTACAGTACAGTCTTAAATTACCTACATCAATTCCCTCTGTTTCTAGAATTTTCAGGTCATTTACTATAGGCTTTAAAATCAAGTTATAGTTTATTTTGGGTGATTTCAAGTCGTTTACGTTAAATAGTGCAATTAATTGAATATGATTTAACTGGCTCAAATATTTAGACGGCAAATTTCTAATGGTAAAATAAATGGCGCCAATCTTATGAATGGTCTTTCGACTTCCTAATGGATTAGTGCACTCGAAATCGTCGTAGAACAATTGTATTTGAATAGGATTTTCTTTTATTTGAAATAAAGGATTTTTTTTAAAGTTTTCCCCACAACAATATTTACTATATATGTTTTCTTTGCAAACGTGACTATTTTTACTAAAAATTCTGTTTTCAAAAAGAGCTTTCAAAGTTTTCAAAATATTTACGTACTGAAATGTGTTCTGTACTAAGTACTTTACTAATTTCTTAGATTTTTTACAATATTGTTGATCCCATCTTGTCGAAATAACTATTGACTTAGGGTGTACGAAATATAAAGATTTCTTGAAGTTCATATCTCTTTTATATTTTGAGCGGACATTTTGTATGGAATTAACAAAGTTAGTTTTCAATAATTGCATATTCTCACGAGCTACTCGCTTTGAAGTTTCAATTCCACGGTTATCAATTGCAAATCAGAAGTAAAAGACATTACTTTTGTAATAGTTCGATCAGGCAAACTTAAAGAATTTAAATTTTCGGCAAACGATATTACAGAAAAAAAATTAATTATTTGAGCACTAGCATAAGGAATACAATTTAATTCTTAATGGCAGTCAGAAAATTTTTCTGAAGAACTTGCTTCTGAAAGATTAATGAAGTCTCTAAGTTGGTTTTAAAAACCTCGGAATGGCTCCTAAATGTCTCTGAATTGTTTTTAAAGGTAACTGAATGTATACACTTTAGTGCATGTTTCTTTAAACCCGAATAAGTAGTGAACGTTAATGAACAATTTTCATTGGCAATACATTTCAGTTGTAGAAATTTTGAATTAGTCATATAATATTCCAACTTCAAGTGATTGAATATAATAATCATAGTAAAGGATTTCTTTTTACATAAAAAGCAAAAATACTCCATATTTAATTAATAAGAATAATAACACAAATATTGTAAAAATACTATGTTGGCAGTTATACAAAAAAACAGTTCATATAGGGAAAATATACTTATTAATTAAAGTAGAAATTTGGAATAGTGTTCCTGTCTTTCTTACTGACTACTTGTATTTAACTTATCCGGCGTCAAATAAACATCCTTAGTTTGTGCCGTTACTGCACATTCAATTTTATAAATATAATTTTGAATAAACTTCCAAAACAATCTCAAATTTCGATCGTATTCAATATTAAAAATAAAGTGCAGTTTGAATACTATATCAATCGCATTCAGGAATGTATAATTACCTGGAAGAGGTATTAAATGTTGATCTAAAACTATTAGGTACTGAGATATGGATGACTTTAAGTTTCCCACTGAAACAATGTATGGTGATTTGTTACTTGAGTTGTCTAACAACTCAGTGTTTGTAAGTCCAGGCTGAAATATATATTTGCCAATAACACACCAATATATGTAATACCTAATAATAACCACCTTTTTGAATGTGACGATCCGTTCAATGGCCAATTCATCGGTTAGTCGGCTTATTCTTTTGTTTCCGTTTGGTGGTGGAGGCAATAAACGAAGAAGATTAATAAATGAAAGGGTGGAGAGATCCCAATCTATGCAAGAAAACTACCTTTTATAAAAGTTTTATAACAATAAAATTATTACCTTTCTCTCTGTCTATTTCAGTGTATAAAATTTTTTTGCCCTTTTCTTTTACCGCAGTAAATACGTGGTGTTGTAAAGTGGCCCAAATTTCCAGAAGTCGCTCACTACAGTCTTTAAACTCCAAGCAAAAATCGAATGAAATCTGAACAATAGATTGAGTAATATTTTTCAATTACAATTCATATATGTCAACATAAAAATGAGTACTTACCAATTCTGGGGCAGTATAAATGTAAGTACAATTCCCATAAACGTTAAAACCAGATTCCTTAACTTGTTTTCTTCTTAATTTTAAAGTTGCTCTTAATTTTTCCTTTGCAAATTCTAATTGTTCTGGAAATGTAGCACTTTGAAGCTCATTCAAGTCCTGTTGAAACTTTTCAATTTGAGAATCGTTGAAAATCTCAGTACTTGAACTTATGGTTGGTAATACAACACTGTTATCTAATTTTTTCCTTTTGGCTCTATCATTTTTTAGTTTGATTTGCAAATATCCTGTATTGGAACGATTAACCAGCAACTCCTAGAACACAATATTATTAATTTCATTTTTCCAACAGTTCTTAACTTCCCTTACAGTTTCATTTCGACCGCTTGATTTCAGACACGGAAATAGTGATAGAAAGGCCTGACTAGCTGCCTCGTAACTCCCGGCTAGTTGGATTAAATCCCACGTGTTCTTCGACGAAAGCACACAAATAAGAAATTAATTTTCGTTTTGGGTATCAGTCAACGTACCTTTACGCTCATATTCTACAAGAAGAATATCTCCATATGACTTCTTGCTAATGTAGGCTTTAAGACTCTAAAATGAATAGAACAGCTGTCACTTTAATCTAATAAAAAATCTTAACCTACATCAGATGTCACGTAAATATCTGGTCCAATTGCAGCATTACATCTTTTCAACGTTGAATCTGTCAATATATTTCTGTCAGTAGATTTCTCACTTATATTCTGGGCTTGGTTCTCTACAAAAAACATAAACACACATGAATACGCGATTCAAAAGATACAGTATATTCAAACTCACCATCAAGATTAGCCCAATCTTTGGTCTTCAATTTTAAAATAAAGCAATTGATAGACATAGTCATAAAAAATGCTGGTTCTATTACTGCGTCGTTATTGTTTAAAAAGCCAACGAATTCTTCTTGCAAAATTTCAAAGCTAGCTAAGGCTAAGAAAAGTTTTTACAAGTAAGTAAATTATATATTTATTTTTGTATACGCTGAGCAGAAAAGCAGGCTACTGAAAATGTACCTCCAAATAGTTATAATTCTATACTAGAGCAAAATAATTACATTATTCGTAATCTTTCCAATTTTTAACATGTAATAATGCTTTAGTATTCAAACGAAAAACGCATTTTATCTTGAGTATTATCTAAATACTCAATTAAAACGGAGAAATAAATCTTTAAATATAACGCAGTGCCAGTTATTACACGAGATATAAATTGAAAACTACAAATAAGTTTTTTTGTCATATAAACTCACCTGAAAACACAAAATCCATATCTTCCAGTTCTATTGTCTCACTTATAAATTTTTGCACCTTCACTATTTTACGCACTTTTTCGAATTCACATGTGATAAATATACCGGCGTACATCTTAAAACCTGCCATGCTCTCTACTCAAATTTCATACTGCAAATGAAATAAATGCATGTTTATGCAAGAGTAATGTGTAAAAACGGTACTTTTCAATTTTTATAGCAACCTCGTCGAGAATTAATAACAAAATATTATACATACGAATAGTTATCTTAACATGGTATAAATTTCGACTAGTTCCAAGCAAATGATCCGTTAAACAGTTTTCCAAGAAATGTGACTTATCTGAACGTGGGATAAAATTTATACGTAGGTAAGATAGGAAACATGTGTGCAAGTTCGAGTTATAGAATTTTGGAATAAAAATTATACATCAATGTAATAACTTAATTCTATAAAATTTACAATATTCATTTGATAAATTCAATTATGAATTCCATAAATCTTCAAATGAAATTTATCATATTACTTATAAAAAGAAACTGGTATATATATTTCATATATATTTTATCCTTATTTAGCATAAAAAATTTATATATATTTCATTTTATCAAATTTTATATTAACTTTAATATACATAAAAGCTATAACATAAAAAGAATAGATAAAATTTATAATTTACACCAATATTTTTTACTGTATACGATTCCTTGATTTTTCGCCGCGAGCGTCGCGTGCGGTGATAATCTCATACTCCCTATACAACACGCATACATTCGATATTATCTGTCAACGCGTGCTACGCGTGTTACGCGCTTAAAATTTTCAATCTGACTCCAGCTTATGAAACTAAAGAGAGGCCATTTTGTGTATGTATCACCTACTAATAACAATGGACTGAGCGTATTGCCATATTCCTATAGGAAGGAATGTCACAAGTCTTATAGTTTTCACATTAGCGCTATGGCAGAGTTGGAGCTACCAACACAAAATATCGCGTACTGAACGTTTTCTTATGCAATTTGATGTTTTTATGTTAAATGCAGATGCAATCACCTCAGGAAGAATAAGGTAAAGATAGTGTTTACCATGCTCCGCCTCGCTTGCCCATACGCAGGATTTAGGTAAAAATAACCGTTTTGAAAATTAAAGTGGGAATGAGTTTAATTGCTTATATTTTTTTAATTTAATTCGATTTTCGGTTGTAAAATTTCATCTGATTGCTTGCGTTTTACATGTTTTTATAATCTAAATGAAATCTAAAGGCTACACTAAGTTTGTCATTCCGTTTGTAACGCACACAAATAATTATGATAGAGCAAAATATGAAAATATGAATAATATGAAGTAATTTTGATTTTTGCATGTCCGTCCGTCTATGCGCACGATAACTCGAGAACGCGTGTGCGTCAAAAGCTAAAATTTTGTACGCGGACTTTATAAAAAAAAATTTAAGTTAAGTACGAAAATGAGACAAAACGGGCAACCTCTTCGTGCGTTTGCCATACAAAAATAAATTTTCTTTTTCCACCAAATATTTGGATACTGCATGAGAACACGTCGACATAGAGAGCTGAACTTTAATAAATGGTGTTTTTATAGTAATAAGAAGTAAAATTTCAAAAATGGACTAAATCGGGCAACACCTTGTTATTCCCATATAAAAATTACATATGTTAGACATTTTTATTGTACCAAAATCTTCTTCAGAATACGAAATCCTATAAAATTGGTTATAATCGTTTTTTCTGTCCGACGAACCGTTTTCGAAATATATGAGAAAAACCACTTCAGAAATCAAACTTGCATAGAGCGGTGACCATAGGAAATTTTATACAGGCATTCATCTAGGGTATCATAAGAATTGGTCTTATACTAATTCTAGCTTTTTTACTTGTTTTATGTAGTAAAAGTTGTAAAGTGTGTTCAAATCCTGATATAGAGAAGCACAAAATATGTTCCACATGAAATAGAAAATTGCTGTCATTGTTGTAAGTCAATGGGTCTGATGAAATCGAATCAGTATGCCAACTTATTCGGACTCCGACCACACATACACTATTGCAACTATTACTCAGCTAAGAGTAGTTATTGAGCGTAATATGGTGAGGTTACTTTTTAATCAGAACTATGTTATTATATTGTCAAGTATGGTATATAGTAAGGGTAGCCTTTGGGAAAGTAAGGACCCAAGCTTAAAATTCCTGCAAGACTACTTTCTTGTATGGATAGTTGTTTTAGACTCCATAGCATATATAAAGCCTTTGTCTGGAACTTCTTAATGAGTATCAATATAGAACATTTTAGAGAACGGCCTCGCACGTACATATATAGATTTCTGTTTCACCTTGGGAAGTATTTCTCGAAGGTTTTGTTATTGCTCATCAACGCCTCTGCGCTTATAAAAAAATTGTTAGCAGACCAAGCACCCATTGTCGCTCTCCAAAGGAAGGAAGGTATAAATATCCAGTAAATTTCCCTGCGTTTAGCGTTTAGTTACGTCAGCAAATCGAGACATCGCCTGTAAATCTGAGAGTAGTATAGTTTTGTTTGCAATAGCGCCGCAACTATACAACAAGTAAAAGTAGTTGTTCTATGTTCATTCTGGCCCACTTTTTCCATACAAAAAGTGTCCGGATAATTCCAACTATTTTGGTAGTTCTGGACCGGGTTGTGGGTCACTGAGGGGGATTCCGCCTAGTGGTCTACGTCACAGGGCCTGCCTGGGGAATTTCTTGTAATCAGTATTAGTAATAATACAATTTAACACTATGCTATTCTTTTTCATACCAAAAGATTCTAGAAGGTGCCAGTGGATAGGTATTAGTACTAGGGTAGGTAAAATTTTCATCAGAAATCCTCTACGGGCTATGGTTCAAGATATCAGCGATCTTACCTTCTCAGGCGTAATTAATATTAGTAGCTGAAAAACAAAAAAAACAACAGCAACTATAACCTAAGTTGTAGACTAAAGATTTGATGATATCAATCTGTTGGTGCTTTTTATAAACAAGATTGCACCATGTATTTATATATCTAAATATAACGGGTTTTCCAATAAGAGGTGTTATTTTGATATTCAAAGAAAAATGCCATTTTTTGAGACAAATGATCGGAGCTTTATTTCATTATAAAGAGAAAGGTATGCGGTTAAGAGTGGAAAATAACATCAGCCAAATGACCACCACGACCACGCCTACAGGACCATATCCTTTTCATGAAATTTTCCATAACCAAATCGCAAAGTGGCTGCCCTATGTCCTCGATAGCCTCACGAATTCTATCTTTGAGGTCTTGAATCAACGCTGGGCTGTTGGCGTAGACCTTCTCTTTCACGTGGCCCCAAAGGATAAAGTCGCACGGTGTTAAGTCACAAGATCTCGGTGGCCAATTGTGATCACCTCTTCGAGAGACAACACGGTCCAGAAACTTTTCCCGTAAAAGATCAATGGTTTCGTTGCTTGTATGGTACGTAGCGCCGTCTTGTTGAAACTAAACGTTGTCCAGATCAATACCATCTAACTCAGGCCATAAAAACATAATAACTGTTGCTCCACCCTCATTTTCGAAAAAGTAAAGGTCCAATGACCCCGCGGGACCATAAACCGCACCAAACAGTCACATGTTGAGGATAGAGAGGCTTTTCAACAATAACTCTTGGGTTTTCCGAGTCCCAAATGCGACAATTTTGCTTGTTGACGAAGCCATCGAGGTGGAAATGGGCCTCATCATTCAAGATGAGTTTTCGATGGAATTCCGGATCATTTTCATGCATTTCAAGGACCCAATCAGCAAAGACTCGACGTTGTTGATGATCGGCCGGCTTGAGTTCTTGTGTTAACTGAACTTTATAAGCCTTAAGACCCAAATCTTTATGCGAAATACGGTGTAATGACGTTTGTGGAATGCCTAATTCCAAAGAACGACGAGGAATGGGCAAACCTGGGTTTTCTTCAACACTTTCGGCTACAGCAGCAATATTCTCGGCTGTTCTTGAGCGCCGTGCACGGGTCTTATTCTTCACATCACTAACTTGTCCCGACAGCTCGAATTTTTCTACCAATTTCTGTATTGCGGTCCGACACGGTGCTTCACGGCGACCCAAAAATGTTCGAGTTTTATGAACCGTCTCTGCCACATTTTCACCATTTTTATAATAAATTTTTATAATTTCAATGCGTTGCTGAATCGTGTATCGTTCCATTTTTATTAATGGCGTAGTTTCTACTTGTCAAATGTCAAAAAATGACAGCTCCAAAAGTGACCTCTACCGAAATTGCGGGCTAATTAAAATAGCACCTCTTATTGGAAAACACTTTAGATCAGGCGAAGCTGGTTGTGGTGAATGTAGGAAGATATGTTGACTTATATATGTAATGGAAATTAGTAAATGTATAATTTTGCTCTTCAGGTATAATGCTTCTCATTTGATTCCTTGCATAAACAAATTCGTACAGTCCAGTAAAAGAAACAAATATGCAGTCGGATAATATAAACAAATTCGCATAGCAGCCGAGTAAGTAAACAAATTGAGCGTTTTGTGAAAGATTCCTAATTTATTTAGCTGAAAACAACAAAAACAACTGATAGATTAAAGATGTGATGATCTTAATCTGTAGGTGTCTTTTAAAACAAGTGGCAGGTTAAATTACCAGAAAGTTGTGCGTCCGGTTAATCTGGAGGTTAAATAGACACTAAAATGGATAAATTAGAAAGCAATATTACTGAAAATTCTCTTATATTCCTAACATTTTCATCAGTACCATATATGGTACCACGAGTCACCTCCAGCAGAGCTCCGCATTACTGCAGAAAACTGAAGGACGTCTAGTATCCATAAAGTCGGCCAAATATCGATATTTCAAACAAAAATTTAACCCAACGCTTTCAAACAAGATTCTATGGAAGAATCTGAAACAAGCTGGAGTATATGGTGGCACCAAAGAAGAAACTTCACTCGACCCTAACGACTTGAATAGATTTTTCGTGTCGCATAATGTAAATCAATCAGCATTACCCGGGAACACACCTTGCTTAAATAACCCTGAGAATACTAATTCTTTCTCTTTTTGGTGTATTGATTACGCAGAATGTTATAAATCTATATACTCTATTAAATCTAGTGCCACTGGTCCTGCTAATATATCACCAAAATTCCTGAAATTACTGCTGCCTTACATTAGTCGCTATATATTATTTATTTTTAACACCTGCTTAACATCATCTACCTTTCCTTTTAGATGGAAAAGTGCTACTGTGCTACCTGTTCCTAAGAAAAAATCTGCTGTAAACTTTTCTGATTATAGACCCATCAGCATTTTGTGTTTCCTCGCAAACGCTTTGGAAAAGGTGATGTACACTCAGATCCAATTGTTTGTTGAGAACAACAGAATGCTTTCACGTTGGCAATCAGGTTTCAGACCAGGATATAGCTGTGAATCGGCTGTCCTAAAGGTTACCACTGATTTAAGAAAAGGCCTAGACAACGGCGAGATTGGAATACTAGGTTTTACTCGACTTTACTAAGGCTTTTGACTGTGTAAATCACTCGATGCTCCTCAACAAACTTCAGACATTTTTCCGGTTTTCTTCTAGTGCTGCCCAGTTGATACACAGTTTTTTATGTGATAGATATCAACAAGTGCAAGTCAACGATCGTTACTCTGATTTACAGCCGCTTTTCTGTGGCGTTCCCCAAGGATCAATCTTAGGCCCATTGCTGTTTTCCTTATTCATCAATGACTTACCAGACATTGCTCAAGAGGTTAGTGCCCATTTATATGCTGATGACCTCCAAATATATAATAGTAGACCTCTCAGTCTTATTGAAGACTCCACTGTAAGGATTAATGATGACTTATGCTGATGACCTCCAAATATATAATAGTAGACCTCTCAGTCTTATTGAAGACTCCACTGTAAGGATTAATGATGACTTAGTACGAATCTATGATTGGTCCCAGCGTAACCTTTTGATGTTAAATCCTAATAAGTCTAAATATATAGTTTTTTCCAATAATACTTTGGAAACTGACATTCCGCACATCATGTTTGGGGGTAAAGTACTGACTAGGGTAAGCCAAGTTACGAATCTCGGTGTTGTTCTTAATGGGAGAATGAAATGTTGTGATCATGTACGCGTAGTGCTGGGTAAGGTGTATGGAGGTTTCCGACGACTCTGGCTCTCTGCAAAATTATTAAGCACGGACATTATATGTAGATTAGTAAAAACCCTCATCCTGCCCTACTTCTCTTACGGGAACTTAATTTTCCCTAAATTGGATAGCTACTGCTCTCGTAGAATAAATGTTGCCTATAATGATTGTATCCGCTTTATTTTCAGTTTACGTAGATTTGATCATGTCTCTAATTTTATACTCAGAATACGGGGCTGTCCACTGAACATTTACCTACGACGACAAGCACTTCTATTCCTCTTCAAGGTTATTCGTACGTTTCTCCAATCTAGGCGTCGTTGTGATCTTCGGATTCCACGTCATAACTGCTTGGTTCAGGAAAGCTCTTTCTTCATTCAGATCCCACGGCTTTGGAACACATTACCTGCTATTGTGCAGCGAGCGATTACTGTCGGTGAATTTAAGAGGTTGCTATATTCAATTCACATCTAAATGGTTTCAAGAGTGCTGCTAATTAATTAGTTAATTAGCTATTTTCTTGCTTTATGGATTAATGACTTTAACCCTTTCAGTCCCGAATTTTTTCCAGCGATACAAAAAATGTTTTTCCCTCAAAATTATGATCCATGGAGTAACTGATTAAAATGGCCGCGAGCATATACCCCTCATACTTAATAATACTAATTCTTAAAAATGTCCACTATAATGGACAACGTGACTCTATGGATAGAAACTTGATATATATGAAACAATAAAAAGAATATAATCTTTAGTTAAAAAAATGGAATGTAACAAAAAAAGATATGCAAAACAATAATACAGTATTTCAAAGTAAAGAAAAAAAACATAAAACAAATATATGTGTATTTCAATATGACGGGGTGTTTAAAAAATAAAAGCTCTTAATCTTTTTTATGGAAAATGAAAAAGCAGTTTCTATTTTTAACTTTTTTAACTAGACAAAGGTGTATTTTGCACTTCTTACAATATACATATATGAGTTTTTCCTTTACAATCCTTTCCCTTGCATCGGGAAGCCTCTTTGTTGTCATCGTATTCTGGAAAATGTCCATACGAATCTTTTGCGATTTCAAGTAATCAAGTAAATCTAGCTCCCCGTTTCTTCCAAGCCCAGCCTTCTCGCAGTCTTGGCGGTATTCTACCCAAGAGTTCGTTACTGCCATATCGATGGCATGGAAGATCATTCGTAATGTCCACTTGTTTGACTTTTTGTGGATTCTGTAATAGCTCATAAATTGATCGAACTTATCCACACCTCCCATTTTTTGATTGTAAGGTTTTATAACCTCAGGGCGAACAACTTTAACTTATTTCTTATCCTTCTTATTCCATCTTTGTACACTGTCCTTTTTCCCAATTTCAACAAAATTTGATGCTAGTAGCACTTCCTTATTGTCATACCATTTTGTCAGAACAATCTTCCCGTCATTGCTGACGACTTCTTCAGTATATCCTCTCCCTTCCGCATGCATTTGTTTTTCTGTTGAAAAATGTGGCTTGTGGAAGCGAGGCTGTACCCATCGCTAAAATTTTTCGTTCTTTCAAATTTTCTAACAAGTTGTAGGTTGTAAAGGACTTGTCGAATGTCAAGCTGTGACTAGATGAAGGTATGCTACGGGATAAGTGGAGAACCACACCGGCTCCTAAGCCATAACTTTTGAGTATATCTGGCTCGATTTCCGTGTTATTCCCTTGACAAATGAGAAAATCATGAATGAGGCCACTTTCTCTACATAAAAAAAAAACAGTTTTATTCCCCAAGGATTGGGTTTATCTTTTATGTATTGCTTAATAGATAGCCTACCCTTAAAGGGAACCATTTGTTCGTCTACGCACAGATGAGTACACCGTTTTAGTTGTAAACATCGATCACTTATTTCATCAAAAATAGGTCGAACTTTGACCAGGACATCCTTGTTATCTTTAGGAATATCTAAATTGTTAATTAGATGTAAATGCTGCCTAAGCCCAAAAAATCTATTTCAGGCCATGGATTTTGAAATTATTACAATTTTTAAATTTGTGTTCCAGTAAGACGAGTACGAGGATATTTCAGAATTCCCATGTGTAGTGCTATTAGATTTTTAATTTCATTTCAATTTACTGGCTTCATCGAGCTACCCTTTTACAGTGCATAAATGTTGGTTTTTTCCACCATATTTTCAAAAATATCCTCCGATAAGTATTTTTTGAAATAATCTATTGGTAATTTTACTTCATTGTATTCTATGGATGATGGTTGGGTAAAGATAGATTTATCATCTTCAGCTATCGTAAATGACCGACGGCGCCATTTCACATTTTTGATTTCCGTTAAATTTAAATTTGAAGTACCAACGGGGGTGGCTTATTTGTATTTCTGATGTATCGTCAATTGGAACAATTTCGCGCAAATATCGTTCTTCGTCGAAAAAACTGACTATATCTGCTCCTAAATATACCTTCATAATAATTTAGCAGTAATATTTATGAGCTATATTACCTATTCGAATTATTCAATGTCGTCATTTACGTCTACATCTTCCTCAATTGCATCATCTTGTATATTGGATTCCACAGAAAGCTGTGCTAAGACATCTAGAATATCATCTTCATCTTCTAATCTAGAGAATTCTATGAAAAAAAAAGATAATCTAGTAGAAATTGTGACTTTTCTTTGTATGCCTTGTCACAGTAAAGACACTTTGTCCATTGCAGTGGACATAAACATTGCGCTGTTATTTTTATTACTAAAATACCAGCTTTGTCTTCTAAAGTCAGTTAAAGCTAATTTTGAAATCTTTTCTCATTCAAGTAATTCAATATTTCACATTTTTATATAAAATAACTTCAAAAAACCTTTTTTAAAACTTACTCACCCCCACGATTTGAAATTCCATTTATCATAGCTGCATAAAACACAGAAAATACAAGCTTACTGCACCCACCGAACTTATAAGAACTAATAAACCGTTAGTCAAAGGGGACAGAACTAGCATGGAACCGAGAAGAGAGAGGAAATTTACAGTCACTTCTTAAATTATGTCATTCGAATTTGATGTCCATTGAAATGGACATCAGGACTGAAAGGGTTAACATAACATAAGTATTTATTTCTTGCTTGAGTATATTTGTGGTAGCAATATCTTCACATTATAACTCTACTAGAATTTAGTTTTTGCAATGTGATTTTATTTTCATTAATATTTGATATTCACGCTTAGTATAAGTAACTATTTGAACATTGTTTTCACTGTAACTATAATTTAGAGTACTTAAAAAAGATTGTTAAATCTTGTGTACCAGTCCAGCTTAATAAATTAAATTGAATTGATATATGTATATGTATAGTTTTTAAATATTAATAACTTTTGAGATAATTCTTTCTAAAAACCTCTTGCTGGACAATTATCAAAGATCTCTGGAGATCTCTAGAGACCAAACTTCAAATTTTATATATAAACTTCGGGGACTTGTCTCTAGAGACTTTTTCTATTATGTTCTCCGGAGACCAAATTTGTTCGTCTCCAACCGGAGACTGGAGTCCAAAAGTCTCTCACCGTGCATCTTAACCGTTACTAGTAGTTGTTCTATGTTCATTCTGGCCCACTTTTTCCATACAAAAGTTTCCGGAAAATTCCAACTTTTTTGGTGGATCTGGACCGGGTTCTGGGTCACTGAGGGCGATTCCGTCTAGTGGTCTACGTCACAGGGCCTACCTGGGGAATTTCTTGTAATCAATATTAATAATAATTCAAGTTAACCATATTCTATTCTTTTTCATACCAATAGATTCTAGAAGGTTCCAGTGGATAGGGTATTAGTACTAGGGGAGGTACAATTTTCGTCAGAAATCCTCTACGGGCTATGGTTCGAGATATCAGCGATCTTACCTTCTCAGGCGTAATTAATATTAGTACCCGAAAAACAAAAAAACAACAGCAACTACAATCTATGTTGTGGATTAAAGACTTGATAATATTAATTTATAATATATATAATATATATAATTTATAAACAAGATTGCAACATGTAATTATATATCTAAAAATAGATCAGGCGAAGCTGGTTGGGGTGAATGTATGTAGATATGTTGACATAGATAAGTTATGGAAATTAGTAAAATGTAATGCTTCTAATTTAATTCCTTGCATAAACAAATTCACATAGTTCAGTAAAGTAAACAAATTCGTAGTCGAATAATGTAAAAAAATTCGCACAGCAGCCGAAAAAGTAAAAAATTTGAGCGATTTATGAAAAGTTCCTAATTTCTTTAGCTCAAAACAACAACAACTGATATTAATCTGTAAGATATGATGTCTTAGAAGAGTAGTGGAAGTTATAATTGAGAATTTCTTTTGCTAAAAAAAAAAACAACAGCAACTAACGTAAGTTGTGAATTAAATATCTTTTATAAACAAGAGGGATCATGCTATGATATTCTATATCTAAAATTAGATCACGGCTGCTTCGGATGTTAAGAAACATGAAGTAATGGAAATTAAAGCCTTATCAGAAAATTTTCGATGCAGGTGTGTCTCTGGGTGTGTGTGTGTGTGTGTGTGTGTGTGTGTGTGTTTGTGTGTTGTGTGTGCTAATATAGTATGTGATACTAATTTGTATGATATGTTGATTTAGTTGAGTAGTGAAAGTTGTATGGTTATAGTAAAAGACTTTTCATCAAATTGTTGATGATGAGGTGTAATGGCATGACCAGTGTTGCCACACGAAATCTTTATAGAGGAACTTGTTAGCCTAGCCTGAAAGTGGTTTGATCTGAAAAATTGCGTATTATCATTAGCTTGAGAGTGGGTTAATTAAAAGCATTACCAAGCTATCATATTAATGCCGACTTAGATTAGTAATACATCGACTGCAAACGTTTTTTCACATACATATATGGCAGCAAGTGTTTTCCATATTCGGACACCGTTCGTCTTTAGTCAGGGGCTGCATTGGTCTGATGTTCAGCTTTTGCTGTACAACTATAGATGCAATTTTTTGCAATTCTAATGCAAACCGTTGTCGACAATTCTCGCTTCGATATGCTCTGTAATATGAGAGCCTAGATGTGAACCATTTTTTAGATATAGGAGTCAATCAAATCACATAACAGCGTAATTGTTTGATTTATAAAAAAACTCCGCTACCTTCCTATGCCCACCACAAGATTATATTATAAAGATGAAATTAGCACGTTCTTATCTAGCCACCGAGCCAACATAAAAAAAAAAATACCTGCTTGGAGGTTAAAAAAGTTTAAAACTAAGGACTTAAAGGTAAACAAATAACATTATCCTCTTCCACGCTCTTCGCTAAAGCTTTCATATTCCATTAGATTAATGTACAACACAATTAATATATACACACCTTACAGTACCCACTCTCAACCTCCACCTTGGGATGATGCTTTAGAAAGTTAATATGAAGCGACATTGCTGATAACTTCCAATACTCAGCTAAGACAAGATATCATGCTACATTAATATCATAACAGCACCTTCTTTCATCAAAACTTTTAAATAAACCCGCGCTCAACGAAAAGGTTAGCAAATATGTGCTCAATCTGATAGTATGCAGCTAAAATTATCATATTCTTATCAGCTTCAAGTGAACTATGATATCGGGGTCAATCAAATCTCATAAAAGCTTGACTGATTGAGAAATTGTATTGAAAATAAAATACAAACTCCTAGATACAAAAAACATTAATCGCTTAATTTGTTTCCTTTACCCGGCTGTATTTGTTTACGCAAGATGTCAAATTACCTGCCGCCTGGCCACCTTTTCTAATGCTTTAATTTCCATAACTTCTAAAAATTTCATGTGTCTTACCACCCCAAGCAACCGTGATCTATTTTTACATATCGAATATCATAACATGATCACTCTTGTTTATAAAGGACACCTACAAACCAAAACTTACGTTATAGATGTTGTTGTTGCGTTTTTCAGCAAAAGAAATTTTCAAGTACAACTTCCACTACTCATCCAAGCCATCATATCCTACATATTAATATCAGGTGTTGTTCTTTTCAGCTAAAGAAATTAGGAATCTATCATAAATCGCTCAATTTGTTTACTATACTCGGCTACTGTGCGAATTTGTTTACATTTTTCGACTGCGAATTTGTTTACTTTACTGAACTGTGCGAATTTATTTATACAAGGAATCTAATTAGAAGCATTACAACTGAAGAGTAAAATTAAGCATTTGCTAATTTCCATTACATATCTAAGTCAACATATCTACCTACATTCACCCCAACCAGCTTCGACTTGTTGTGATCGGGGTTCTTATTAAAGCTTTTTCTCACAACAAGGGCTGGGAGTGCTTTAAAGAGAAGTTCACCAGCCCTTCGATATTATTATCATCTTGGAATTGACACTCCGTGGCTGGGATAACAGCAATTTTTATTTATTCTAGAAATAAGACTAAGACACTTTGCAAATAAATCTTAGTTTAGCTTTAAGACACTTTGTATATAACTTTTAGTTTAGTTACAAGACAGTTTGTATATAACTTTTAGTTTAGTTTTAAGATTCTTTAGGATCAAGAGACTTTACCGTGTGTCGAGGGTCTTTTGATCATTATCAAAAATAACTCCTGTTCTTAGCGACGCACCGGCTTTTTATTCAGGAGGATTCATTGATTTTCCTCGATAATTGCTAATCGAGGAGAATTTATTAGAGGGGCGAAAAATTAGGAAATCAAGGTTAATAATTTAACAATCAAAATTGGGCATGCCTCCATACATATATTGATTTTATTTATTGGGAATAATCAATATCGCTATGTAAGCGATGTTAAACATTTTCCCCTGTGCAGGCTATTGACGTGCATTATATATGTACATGCCTTTATTACATATTTTCCCCTGTGCTTAAAGAAATTAAACGCAGGTTATTGGCTTATGTTATATGTATATGACAAGAATTACAAACAAAATACAGTGCTACATATATAGGACAGGTACCAAATAAATTGCACAAAGCGAGCATAGTGCATTTACAGTAAATTATATGTACATATTAGAAACGAGGAGAAACAAGCGGTGCTCGATATATGGGTCCCTTATTAAGCGCTTTGCGCATACTATTTCATGTATATACATAATTCATGTAAGCAGCCTGGACTGGCTGTAAGGTAGGTCAGGCACGGCCTATGTGAATCGGTCTCGTGCTGAAAGTTGGGTTCTATGGGCAATGCGCGTACTGCATAAAAAGTTGAGTCGGCAATAAATTTGAAGAATTTATTGACTTTTGATTGAAAGCTTGTGGGCATAATTATTTGAAAATGTTATATGCCGAAACCTTTTTTATTGTCTCGGGGTTATGAGATGAGTAATGCACGCCACTCATTACACCTTCCCCCTTAGAAAAGAAAGTTCGAGGATATATGTATGGAACTTTCGAAAAAAAGAAGATTATCGTTGAAATATCTAGAATAGTATTGCCGGTGGTCGCTTTACATTCTTAATATCTTAGATAATTATTATTATATATATATATTATTTTACAATTTGGGACATTACTACCTTACTCTAAAAGTTCTATAATAAGAAAAATTCATAATAATCTCCTAAAATATTCTAAGCTTACGAGCTTTGTTTTAAATGTGGTTTGAATTTGATTACAGCTAAGTCCTTGTCTTCTTTTCTCTTTTTTTTTAGTAATTCATAATCTCTCTCTTAAAATACAAAAAACGTTTTATGGTAAGAAAAATTCTATTATATCATATCATAACAGTCTCTTAAAATATACTTAGCTTACGAGCTTTCCTTGCCTTTTTTTGCAAGCTTTCATTGTCAATTGGTAATGAGATTCTGGTTTCTCTTTTACGCTTTCCTGTACTACTTCGAAAGTTTTGAACGAATTTAGATTTTTTTTCATCTTGCTAAAGATGAAAAACGATATAACTTTTTGGGAATCTCCGATCGATGGTAAAACAACTTGTTGAGCTTAAAGTATTATTTTATTTTTATTTAAGCTTGGCCCGATGTTTCGACTCTTGTTTCGAATCCTTTTCTAAGGGTCTGTGAAAATATTACATCAAAAATATTTTACAGTTTTTACGAAATTATGTGGAAAAAGAAATTGTGAAATATCAAAAATTTATACCTTAAATATGTCTACATGCGATGATATATTATGAATAAGTAAAATTGAAGAGCTATTATATAAAAGACGAAAAACAACAAGTAATAAATTAGACATTGAAAGAACGCGGAAGTTACAATAAATTAAGAAAATTAAAATTAAAACTTATACAATTAATGAATTTTGAAAATTTTTACACGACAAAGTTACACGAAAAAAGAAAAACTTGAGAACGCAAACATGACAGATGAGTGAGGTGTATAGTGTTGTTGTGGATTAGCTGGTTTTGATATGTTGTTCGGTGTGTGTGGCTATGCTTATTTATTTTACTTAATATTGTGTAGTAAACTTTGTGTATGATTTCCGTGTCCAGTCTAATATTAACCAGGTGTTCTTTATTTATGTGAATGTGGCATGCTTCTTTCGTCTCTATTCTTCGTTTGTTGTCTTCTCTGTCAATGATGGCAGCCTGGTCAAAGTTAAAGATATGCCCCGTCTCCAGCGAGTGTGTTGCCAGTGCGGAGCTGGGTGTCTGCTTTTCTATATATTTTCTGTGTTGTGATATTCGGGTTTTTAGTTTTTTTTAAGTTTGACCGATGTATGATTTTGGACAGTTGTCACATTGAACCTTGTACACTAGATTAATTCCTTCCTGTATTGCTACACTATTTTTGGTTTTGGTGTATAACTTATTGAGTTTGTTAATGGGTTTGAACGTGATATTGAGCTGGTCATTGGTAGATTGTATTTGTCGTCTTATTTCATGTGATATTGGGGGAATGTATGGGATGGATGTGAACATTGTAGTGTTGGTATTGTCTAGTTCTACTATCGATGCTCTAGTTTGATTGTTAGTTGGTGTGTTTTGTTTGGATTTCTTAGTAGGTTTCTTAATGATTTTATGTTTTATGTGTGGTGGATAGTTGTTTTTTGTAAGAATGCTGGTGATGACTTTTTTGTTGGCAAAAGATTGTGCTGTGTTAATTATTGTTGATGGTGGGTGGATGGAATAATAATTAATCATACGGTTCGAGCTGCACGGTTTACAATACCAATCTGTGATAATTTTTTGGAATGGTATCTGGTTGCCATTTTCTGTTTCTAAGGTGAATATGAACTGGCTATGAGTGTTGTTGAAAGTGTGTAGTAATTCGTAAACGTCGGGCCAAGCTTAAATAAAAATAAAGTAATACTTTAAGCTCAACGAGTTGTTTTACCATCAATCGGGGATTCCCAAAAAGTTATATCGTTTTTCATGTATAATTCCCCCGATCAAAAACAGAAAAAGAGCTAGCTTGCTAAAGATGTATTTATAAAGACAGTAGTACATATGAGATTACATAATGGTGTATATTGTGAGGGCTCAGTGTGCGAAGCCGATTTTGTACTTGTTGTTTTTGTAAGGAGATGGCTGCGCTGAGCATTTGTAAATCATGATTGTCACCGTGGTATTTAATCACATGCGACCTGTCTTCGGTGTGTTGCCGATTATCTTGGGACTACTTGGATTTTGCAATTCGAGGGAATGGAATTACTATGTTTGAGACTATCTATCTCGCACAGGTCATTTACGGGGGAAATGTTGCTTATCGAATAGATGGTTCGATAAAGATACTGGACCAAGTCCAATGTTAAGCAGTTTTGTAGGTCGAAATTATTTAGTGGGTAGTAGTGCTCTCGGATATAATAGATATTCTAGCGAGGGCTCTAAATACGCTAATTCATTTCCATGTGTAGTAGGGTAGGTTTTTAGAAGTTGATAGTTGTCTTTGAATTGTAATGGGAGTTTTACTTGAAAAATTGTTTTGTTACCTGTCGTAGCAGTACGAACACTGCTCAGTTGATATATCTGTAGGAAGTTATTCGAGTCTTTGTTTGTAGGCAACGTGAGTGAATTGGGTAATTCCTTCTGAATTGTTTCCAGGGTATGTTTTATTTGAGTTGGTGTTATAATTGACGGGTGTGGCTTTCCGTGTCGGACATCTGTTACTAAGTCGATTAACAGGTTTTGAGTGGTTTCGTATCTGAGCATCATTAAAGAAGTGAGCGATAGTAAGGTTTCTAATTCTGTAGTTATGTTTTGTTGTAAGGAGTCTAACCTGTGTTTATTAATCGAGGAATTGATGGTATCGTTTTTTTTATCGATGTGGATAAACTGTTCTTTAATGTCCATACGGGACTTATTGAAGATATTTACAGTGGTTTCGATAATTGTAGTTTGATTTTTCAAAAGCTCTAGTTGGTAGGCTTGGGAGTCGAAGTTGGATGCATCTTCAGCATCCAAGGTACCGAACAAAGTTTTGCTTAGAGTCCCTACTACGTTAAATAACCCTCCCTCTTTTGTATCGTTAAGTCTCTGGTTTTAGTAACTCCGAGTTTTGTCTAAGTATACTATTGATGAATATAATTGGTGTGTTATATCGTCGCATAACGAAAGCTTATTATTAAAAACTTTAATTATATTACAAAGTTTCTTGGAGGTTTTCGTACAATTACTTAATTTTTCAAGCTCGAAATTGAAACCTTTAAGATCATAGTATATAACTACTTGCCATTCATTACTGTAAAGGCCTACTCTGCCCACTTCCTCGAAATATATCCCGGGGTTGTCCTTCAGGCATGTTATTTTCCAGGCTTTTGGTCTATTATTTATAGCGGCGCCAATCCCAACATTTATAATAACGAGAATCCATATGTACCTCTAGTGTATGTTGAGAATTAGTCTTTTTAAATTGTTATTGTGTACTACTTTAGATTTATTCCCCATTTTGATTGTCGAATTTTCAGTCGTATTGATCTTTATTACCTCGTATGGTCCGGACCATAGCGTGATTTTTTAGGAGGATTTTGTGTCCGAGATTGACTGTTTTGGTTTGGGAATTTTTGTCGTACAGACATTTATATTTGTCCTTAGTATTAAGGAGATTTGCTCGTGCTATTTGGTAGTTGTGTTGTAACCTGGCTTTTAGCTCATTACTGTAATTGTCGTAATTATAGTTAACAACGGGATTAGTTTTGACAATGGTGGAAATATTGGGTGGAAATCCGTACAGTAGTGCGTACGGTGAAAAATTTGTACTAGCATGAAGACTGGTATTAAAAACGAACACAGCGTATGTGATCCAGGTTTCCGAAGTGAGCGGGTCGCGATTTACATAGTGCCGTAAATATTCGGCTAGTGTCCTATGACTGCGTTCCAAGGTACCATTGGTTTGTGGGTGATAGGGTGTCGTCGGAACTTTCATAATTTTCAATCACTTACACATTTGCGTGAACATTTCGCTCACGAAATTGGTTCCATGGTCTGTTAGTGGGGAGTCCGGAATTCCGTGTTTGCATATGATATTTGTTACAAATTCTTCAGCGACTGTTCACGCGTCAGCATTCTCCTCTCTTTTTAATTATTGTAATTCTTGTAATAATATCCGGATCCTGGAATACGAAGTTTATCTTATTTTTTATTTCCGAAAGAGTTAATAGATCGACGTTAGGTAACGATATAAAAAGTTCCGTGAGTTTGCGTTGCTTGCAATATTCTTTATAATCATAAAATTTTTTTAGCACTTGTTTGTTATCGTTTTCCGTTCACATTGGTATATTAGCCTTTGTTATGACATACGTTTGATTCTTCATTTTGTATTCGTTTATTTTGCTAACTTCTAAGTTGTCTGTCAACTCTGGAATGATGTCTTTTAAACAAATCTCAGTTTGATCCTCAGTTTTGCGTAACATAAAATATTTGTATCTTACGGCTTTTTAGTTAAAAAGGTGGCCTCTTTCCTCGGACAGGGAACTATTATCCACACATGGGCTTGATATATAGTCATTGTATAAACTATCAATTGATGCATGAGTCAATGGGTAATTTGAAATTTGGGCTTGCCTACGAGTGATTAAATTGATTGCCTGACTCTCATTACGTTTGCTGGTTTCGTCAGGTATTATATTGCTTAGGGCATCGGCATTGGCGTTTAATGAACCGGGCTTATGAATTATGTTATAATCATACTATTCGAGTTTGATTCGCCACCTTATCAACCGAGATGAAGGATCCTTCAATTTCAAAAGCCAGACCAGTGGTTTGTGATCCGTGACTATCGTGAACTTTCTGCCATATATGTATGGGCGGAATTGCTCGACAGCATAGACGATCGCCAGTAGTTCTTTCTCGATAGTCGAGTATCTAGTTTCTGTAGAGTTCAGGATTCGGCTGGTATAACATATTGGGCGGTCTTTTCCGATCTCCCTTTGAGATAACACGGCGCCCACGGCGCAGTCACTGGCATCAGTTGTTATATTGAATTCTCTATCAAACTCCGGATATGCTAGTATAGGCGCGGAAATAAGTTTGTTTTTTAGGATCTTAAATGATTCGTCGCAAAAACTGTCCCATTTAAACACCACATTTTTTCTCAGTAGGTTAGTCAGAGGTTTAGCTATCTTGGAAAAATTCGGTATGAAAAGTCTATATTATCCCACAAAACCAAGAAGTGCTTTGATATCTTTCGCCTTTTTTCGTGTGGGGTACGTTTTAACTGCTTCAACCTTGCTCTGATCTGGCTGAACACCATGTTCACCCAATACATGTCCCAGGTAAATTATCGTGATCGGGGTTCTTATTAAAGCTTTTTCTCACAACAAGGGCTGGGAGTGCTTTAAAGAGAAGTTCACCAGCCCTTCGATATTATTATCATCTTGGAATTGACACTCCGTGGCTGGGATAACCGCAATTTTTATTTATTCTAGAAATAAGACTAAGACACTTTGCAAATAAATCTTAGTTTAGCTTTAAGACACTTTGTATATAACTTTTAGTTTAGTTACAAGACAGTTTGTATATAACTTTTAGTTCAGTTTTAAGATTCTTTAGGATCAAGAGACTTTACAGTGGGTCGGGGGTCTTTTGATCATTACCAAAAAAAAATTCCTGTTCTTAGCGACGCACCGGCTTTTTTTTAAGGAGGATTCATTGATTTTCCTCGATAATTGCTAATCGAGGAGAATTTATTAGAGGGGCGAAAAATTAGGAAATCAAGGTTAATAATTTAACAATCAAAATTGGGCACGCCTCCATATATATATTGATTTTATTTATTGGGAATAATCAATATAGCTTTGTAACCGATACTAAACATTTTCCCCTGTGCAGGCTATTGATGTGCATTATATACACGCCATTATTACATGTTTCCCCTGTGCTTAAAGAAATTAAACCTAGGCTATTGGCTTATGTTATATGTATATGACAAAAATTACAAACAACATACAGTGCTACATATATGGGTCAGGTACCAAACAAATTGCACAAAGCGAGCATAGTGCATTTACAGTAAATTATATGTACATATTAGAAACGAGGAGAAACAAGCGGTGCTCGATATATGGGTCTCTTATTAAGCGCTTTGCGCATACTATTTCATGTATATACATAATTCATGTAAGCAGCCTGCACTGGCTGTAAGGTAGGTCAGGCAAGGCCTATGTGAATCGGTCTCGTGCTGAAAGTGTGGTTCTATGGGCAATGCGCGTACTGCATAAAAAGTTGAGTCGGCAATAAATTTGATGAACTTATTGACTTCTGATTGAAGGCTTGTGGGAGTAATTATTTGAAAATGTTATATGCCGAAAGCTGTTTTATTGTCTCGGGGTTATGAGATGCGTATTGAGCGCCACTCTTTACAGGCTGATTTATTTTTAGATATATGATCACATCATCAAATCTTTAATCTATCAGTTATTGTTGTTGTTCTTTTCAGCTAATGAAGTTAGGAGTCTTTCGTAAATCGCTCAATTTGTTTACCTTGCTCAGCTACTGTGCGAATTTGTTTACATTATTCGACTACAAATTTGTTTACTTTACTGGACTGTACGAATTTGTTTATGCAAGCAATCAAATTAAAAGCATTACACCTGAAGAGCAAGATTAGACATTTCCTAATTTCCATTACATATATAAGTCAAGATCTCTACCTACATTCACCCCAACCAGCTTCGCCTGATCTATTTTTAGATATATAATTACATGTTGCAATCTTGTTTATAAATTATATATATTATATATATTATAAATTAATATTATCAAGTCTTTAATCCACAACATAGATTGTAGTTGCTGTTGTTTTTTTGTTTTTCGGGTACTAATATTAATTACGCCTGAGAAGGTAAGATGGCTGATATCTCGAACCATAGCCCGTAGAGGATTTCTGACGAAAATTGTACCTCCACTAGTACTAATACCCTATCCACTGGCACCTTCTAGAATCTATTGGTATGAAAAAGAATAGCATATGGTTAATTTGAATTATTATTAATATTGATTACAAGAATTCCCCAGGCAGGCCCTGTGACGTAGACCACTAGACGGAATCGCCCGCAGTGACCCAGAAGCCGGTCCAGATCCAACAAAATAGTTGGAATTATCCGGGCACTTTTGTATGGAAAAAGTGGGCCAGAATGAACATAGAACAACTACTAGTAACGGTTAAGATGCAAAGTGAGAGACTTTTGGACTCCAGTCTCCGGTTGGAGACGAACAAATTTGGTCTCCGGAGAACATAATAGAAGAGTCTCTAGAGACAAGTCACCGAAGTTTATATATAAAATTTGAAGTTTGGTCTCTAGAGATTTCCAGAGATCTTTGATAATTGTCCAGCAAGAGGTTTTCAGAAAGAATTATCTCAAAAGTTATTAATATTTAAAAACTATACATACTTGGTGGACGTGCAAATTTTACCGGATAAACACAACAATCCCAAGCTAAGGTGAAACAGCATATGTCGAAGGCTGCGTAGATGATCGGTCGCTAGAACGTGACCTCTGGATACTAGACGTCCTTCAGTTTTCTGCAGTAATGCGGAGCTCTGCTGGAGGTGACTCGTGGGACCATATATGGTATTGATGAAAATGTTAGGAATATAAGAGAATTTTCAGTAATATTGCTTTCTAATTTATCCATTTTAGTGTCTATTTAACCCCCAGATCAACCGGACGCACAACTTTCTGGTAATTTAACCTGCCACTAGAGTTTAGTATAGTTTAAAGGCCACGTTTTCTTTTAAATACCAAGTCTAATTCTTCGTCCTTAGTGATTTTTGACATTGGTTCAACAAACGTTTGGTTCAGCTGTCAACAATTTTCAATCCGGCACTTGCGTAAAAGTTGAAAGTTGACCAACTTGCTTGCGGCAAATGCGGTAACTGCGTTCACTGTGTGACATTTCCATCCGGCATTGATCCGTTCATTCTGTTCCAGCGGTAAAGTTTCTAAAGACAGAAGTGGGGTTTCTTAAAAAATTCGAAGCGTCTCAACGTACTCAAAGGCAAATGTGTCCCAAAATTATTAAAACAGCTGCCGGTCTATTGTACCTAGTGATGTGAAATTTTTTATTTTTGTGTCTCAAATGGCCGGATTACATTAACAACGTCGTTTTATGTGAACAATATTTAGAGACAGTACTGCATGTATGAAATTCATTACATTACCCACGCCGGCGTTGTCGTCGTCATCGGCGTGGTCGTCGTCATCGGCGTGGTCGTCGAACCATTTCTAATCCTAAATTTAACGCTGGCGCTCCATTGCTGCCAATATACCAGATCTAAACCTATTATGAAAACACATGACGAAATGAAACGACATCGGAATTTCTGTAAATAAATGAATTCGTATTAAAGAAATGTGGACTTGAAGGAAAAGAAAATATATTTTTTATTATTATTTAGAATTTATTCCAAACCGGCAGAGATTACAAGCAAATAACTAAACTGTAAAATGTAAGGGAAATAAAGATATGTCGCTGACGCCCAGTATTAATGTAACTTGCCCGACGTTTTGTTCGGCGTTTGACGACGACGACGACGATCGCGCCCGCGTCCGCGTTAATGTTATCCAGCCATATGAGTCAGAATGACAACTAGTTTGCATGTGTTTTGACTGTAGAGGCTCCAGATATTTGCCTAGATATTCCACCGGTTCCGAATAATGAGTGAGGGGAATTCAGTGGACTTATGCCAGAAGAGGGAATCTCCCTTTCAGTAGGCGCGACCTTTTATTGGAATTTAGTGCAAACAGAAATAATCCGGATATCGATAAGACTATCTGTAATCAAAACAATTTTGATTTGGACTTCACAAGGCCCCGTTAGTGAAGACTGTGAAAAACTGAGTTTAACCATAACCACAATTGCGCTCCAGGATATCGACTTTTTGGGATTCATAGAGCTTTGAAAATTCAAATTCCATGGGCATCATTACTATGGCGTTCTACTTCTAACAATCCAAATCTTAACGTTAATCAAAATGATGCTGTTAACCGTCTCAACAAAGCCTAAAAGTTTATTAAATAAGATATGGCCTTGCGAGGGATGATATCTACTGGAGTAGCTGAGAAGGCTTCCACCGAAGCTCACAGTTCTATAGAACCGACTATAGTCAAATATTATATGCCACACCATCCAGTCCATTGTCGTTAAATGATAATATATTTTCAAGGCATAATCTGCTTCATGGTATATTGTCTATTCTGCTAAATTTTTGTATGGGAAAAATCGCCTTAGTAACGGACATAGAGAAGCTGTTTCTTCAAATATCCTTAGCAGAGCAAGATCGAGATTCGCACTTTCTTTCTTAATTTGGATAACCAGTGACAAACATCGATTCATTTTCAATGTATGAAGAATATCGCACGACCCGTGTCACGCTTGGAGTGATTTGTAGCCCTTATTTACTTACAGCCACAATACGAAAGCATTTAAAAGATGAAGCCCCATTCTCTCCAAAAACGCGTGACATCCTACACAGGTCCTTTTATATGGACAACCTAGTTTTGAGTGTAAATGAAGAACAGACAGCTTGCAAAATTTATACAGATGCCTACAATATTTTACAAAAAGCACTTAATTAAGAAATGGAATTCAAATATTTTGGATCTCCGAAAGAGATTTCAAAAGAGGAAGGAGATTGGTGTTGCACAGAAGGTACTGGGTTTCAGTTGGTGTTATGCTACTGATGAAATCTCGGTTAGTAGATAAGCTATGCTGGTTCTGCACCACTTTTTTGAGCTTCCAGGAATTCGCCACAGATGGCGTCACCGTCGCTAGGTGGTTTGAGCCCATACTAAATGTAGGTTTGTGTCTTGGCTGTATCGGTTTGTGCCTTGGATACACCATTGTGTCTTGGGTGCACCATTGCGTCTCGACTGCGCCCTAGCGGGATTAACCGGTACTACCGGGATGTATCATTTGGTCTTGACTGCGCCCTAGCGGCATTAGCAGGTACTACCAGTATGCTCCGGTTTTCTAGCGACACATGACATCACCATGAACAGATTCTAGACGGACGATGTCAGTGAGACATTAGCCGATGCTACCAGCATGCTCCGGTACTACGTCTTTCTTGGATGTGTGGTACGGTTCACTTGGAAGTTTTTTGCTACACTTTTGGCCCACACGTGGCAGCATGCTACGGTTTTTGGAAGTTTTTTGCTTCACTTTTGCCCACACGTGGCAGCATGCTACGGTTTTGGGAAGTTTTTTGCTTCATTTTTTTGGATGTGTGGTGCGCCTAAATGTAGGCTTTTGTTGTTTTCAAGTGTTGCGCCTGGTTTTCAATTAATATTAGTAATAATTGATTTTTCTTGAGTGCCTAAATGTAGGCTTTTGGTTTTGAACTAATAATTAAAGTTAATAGTAGGAAATTTTTTCATGCCAATGGATTCTAAAGGGGCGGTATGTGGGGGGGATAATAAAGATTGGGAGGGGGGTAATGAAATTTTCATCAGAAATGCTCTACGGGTTCTGGTTTTCGAGATATTAGCGTATTAATAATTCAAGTTATTTTGGCTCATGGAAATGGATTCCTGGAGGTGTGGAGTGGGAGTTTTCAACAGAATTCCTCTACGGGCTTTGGTTTTCGAGATATTAGCGACATCTGTTTGGACGCAAACGCCATTTCTTGAGTAAGGTACCCTAGCGGGCTTAGCCGAAACTAGCAGCATGCCTTGGTTTTGCTGTTTTCTTTTATTAGCGAGAGAGTTCTAGATATCGGCATGACGTCACCATGGTTTTCCTGCACCTAAATAAGTTTTCTTAGCAGGGAAGTTGTAGATATACTGGAATTTGGTGATCTATATCTGAAAACTGATGTCCTTCTATTGGTTGACGTCTTCGAGAACTTTCGAGATGTCTGCATGAAGACGTAAAATTTAGATCCTGCACATTATTACACCATGCCAGATCTAACATGGGATGCAATGTTAAAATATATCAAAGTGAAACCAGAGCTGATTTTCATCAGAAATCCTCTACAGGCTTTGGTTTTCGAGATATTAGCGTTTTGGTTTTGAATTAATATGGGGAAGTACCAGATATCAGCATGACATCATTTTGGTTTTGCTGTTTTCATAATTTCACAACATTGCATCAGCTTGGCTTGATGATTTGAAACGCAATTTTTTTTTGTTTTTTGTTTTTTTCGTTTTTCATCACTTTAATCTTAATCTACACTTATATAATCTACCACTTTAGTTTGAAAAATTGTCAAATTTTTTGATAACATACATGTGTTTTTTATTTTTTTTTAATTTTAATTCAATGAGCTTAATCTCATCTTTTTTTATTTTTTTTTGTAGCTCTGAGTTTACTTTTCTCCGCCTTCATGCTTCGCTTTACAGCAGCAAATGTATTATTCTAGAGTGCGGACGCGTCAATTTTGAGTCCGTAAAGATTTGGGAAAACACGCGCAATAATAAAGATAAAAAGGTGAAATAATTGAGGAACAGTGTGTATGTGTGTGTGTGTTGCTCAAGGAGTTTTTTCTTGCGTCCTTCTTAAAAAAAAACATAAAATATAAGCTAAAAATTTTGAAAAGTAAAAATTTTTGACGTTCAGAAAAAATAATTTAATTTAATTTCGGTCGTTGCCATGACAACATGGTAACCATAAAATTTCAAGTTTTAATTTAGAAATTTAAAGTAAAAAATAAAAAGTGACAACTAATATTATTTAAAAATAAAATAAATATAAAAACAAAATAAAAGAACAAATTATATAAATTAAAACGAGGATTTAAGCTGCTCTGCCGCACTCAGTATGAGTACGAGCAGCAGCGATTCTGGAGGGACAGGTGATCCACTGAAATTAATTGAAGGGAGGAAGAAGACTACCAAAGCTTCTTCTTCTTCCAAAAAACAAGTTAAAGGGCCCACTGAAAAGGCCATTAACGGCCCTAATGAAGAGGCCAAAAGTAAAAACCTACAGCCATCTCTATCAGAGAAGATGACAACAGGGACAGCGATGGTTGTTAGTGAAGTTTCTGGAACAACAGCTCCAAAATCCAAAGCTATTGCTGCAGCATCTGTAGAGGCAGCTATAGCAAATATTAAGCTGACATCTTCAAGCCAAGGGCAAAACCCAACGTTGAAGGAGGTTGTCGAAAAGGCTTCGGCTTCAGCACAAAAACCTAGCGGTGTCATAATGAGGCCGCCATTGGCTTCGGTTAAACCAACTGGCCAGATTAAGATGGTATTAGTAGCAGCAGGACCAGAAGCAGCACCACGATCCCCGGCGTTAATGTCAGGGATATCATATGCGCAGGTAATTGGTGGTTCCAAGAACGTTACCACCATCGAAATTTAGAGTAGAGGCATCACTCCTCGCCCAGCCCCATTGGACGCAGGTAAGCCTCGGCCCAAGACCAGTGCGGGTCTCCAGGGCTTCTTTGACGGGAGATGGCAGGACGAGAGCTACGGGATGCAGATTGATCACATCAGAGGATGTCCTCAGTCTGCATACCTGAAGGCGATCTTCCGCGTCATCTCTTGTGAGCAGCTATTTTCTATGGGGATTATAGCTGGAGGAATGGTCGAGGTGTACACCACGACCCTCGAAAGCGCTACCAAGCTCATGCTTGATGGCATCGAGGTGGAGGGTAGACACCTCGTTCCATTCCCGCTAAAAGAGAAGCCCACGAAGGTCGTGTTTTCACGGGTCCCTATGCGAGCCCAACATGAAGACCTCTCGAATTTCCTTGGGAGATTCGCTAAGGTTCATGGAAAGGTTCGCGCAATTCCCATTAAAATCGGCAACGAGGGTCTCGACGGGGTATCCTCGGTACCAGCCGGGAAGCGTCCATCACTTTAAATAAGGGGTGCACGCTTCCATCAGGCTTTTACTTGAGCATATCCGGCTCGAGATACTGGATAGACGTGGGCACCGAAACGAAATGCCATGCTTGCCATTTGGTAGGGCATTTTATTGCTGACTGCCCCAAGAGAAGCGGAAAGAGGGCTGAACAGAAGGCTCCTTCGAAGGAAACCACTGCTAGAGTAGTGGCTCCGGAAAAGGAACTTTCTGCCAGCACTCAACCTGCTATCTTGGAGCAGCCAGTGACTAAGGTGCCTGAAATTGTCCCAGAGGCAAAAAACTTTAAGGCTATAAACGGTGCCACGTCAGCACGTGAAAGCATGGCTACTTCTGACGAGGAGTCGACTAGCCATGTAGTAAAAAAAAAAGAGGACGAGGAGGAAGAAAGTCGACCGGGTGATGCTGCCTCCTCCAGAGCCAGCAAAGCCAGTCGCACCCAAGCGGCCCCACTCGGAGGAGGACGATAATGGTGCCCGCGGTTCGAAGGTTGTTGTGAGAGAGGTGGAAGCATCTCTCGAGCAGCTTTCGGACTGCGAAGTGACCGGCTTGGATGAGACTGGTCTCTCGAGCTTCAGTGGCTACGAATTAAATTATGCAAAAAAATTATTAAATTATGCAAAAAAAAAAAAAAATTATTAAATTATGCAAAAAAAAAAAATTATTAAATTTTGCAAAAAATTATTAAATTTTGCAAAAAAATGCAAGTGCTGGTTTTTATGTCATCTGTGTCCATGAAGCTTTTGTGGAGCAGCATGACGAAACGTTGTACGGCAGGTGGGGCACCACTTGTCCAGCGCAGTAAGTCACTTAGTTTAGCCACCGTAGTGCTTAAGTGAGGTACTAGAAAAACCTTCCATTAAGTGGTGTAGATGATGTGTTCGTGTTTTTATGTGTTGTGTTTCATGCAGTTACATGTCCTGTTTAGTTTATTAGTTTTGTTAGGGTCTTGCTGCCATCCTTATGGGGAGTTGCTGGGCTACGTAGCAGGACAGCCCGATAAGTCTTGATACAAATTTTTACTAAGTTGTGAGATACTATGGTCTAACAAAAAAATTTTGGAGTTTAATTAAAGGGAAATGGCCGTGTAGGCCCCTATTTGGCATTACTTAACCAGTTTCGCTCCAGCCATGGAGCTCATCAGAAGTTTTCTACGCTAGCAAACGTTCAGTTTGCTTGATTGTGTACATCTTCAGTGTACAATGTTGAGACTATTCTATTACTATACGTCAGATTTTTATTTTCTAGCTGAACCCTATTTCAATTTTTGTATGTTTCCCGATCATATGATTGTTCATTACCCTGTGCAATGTCATTCTTGTCATTGCACATGATTTTGAGCACGCACATATGTGGCTATTTTATACTCTTAGCGTGACTCTCTTCTTCGTGTCGTCGTTCTCTAAGGATGAATCTAAACTATTTCCTATTTTCCTATTATTTGAAATTACAACGAGATACAAACATCTATTTGTCAAATTAGATATACATATAATTAAATAAGAAACGAATAAAATAGAGTAAAAATGAACACAAAATTACAAATAAGAAATATAAGAATAAAACAAAATTACATATATTATATATGTACTTTATTCCATTACCTACCCCTTTCCTTGTTTTCACTTTTATTACCTATACTCCTATTATTTTTTTGGTTTCCTTCTATTTCCACTACTTTACTTTACACTTATTTATTTATTTAAATTTAAAATTAAATTAATGATCAAATTACCGTGACCTGTTTTGCAACTTTACGTGTTGCTTGTTACGCCCGCGATTCACTACTGTTGGCTTTCGTCAAAGGTCTCTTCTATTTATGTTAGATTTGTGGTGTGCGATTTGTCTTCGTCCCGCATTCTGTTCCGTCCACGTATCCCCACTTCTTATTGAGTACCGTTTGCATGTATATATTGGCCCATTTGGGTTCAACTGCTACATCCATATGGTGTCACTATACACCGGGACCGTTCAAGGTTTATGACTGACTGAGTCGTTCAATGTTTTGACCGGAGCGGTGTGGCGTGCCACCATTCCGTATAGGTCTCTGTTAACTGTTTTGTGTGCGTCTGTTTTAGTAGAATGTTGTACGCTTGTGTGGCTGCTATTGTATAGAGTGTTATGTGTGGGCGTTTATGTATCTTTATGTGTGTAGTTTAGTATGTGTTCATCCACCATTCATGGTCGCTCTCTCGTCTTACCGTTGCTCTATCACTAACTCTGCAGTGCTGGGTGTTTGGTTAGTATCGGTGTGATTACCCTCCCGAGCATGCTTAGCACCGTCATTGGAGCCTTGGTAAGCTATATACTGTGACCAATGGACATTATAAGCTATGTCCAAAGCTCCTGATTAGTGCAAGATTCGATACCGCTCTTTTCTAGGAGCTAAAAAATTATTAAATTTTGCAAAAAAATGCAAGTGCTGGTTTTTATGTCATCTGTGTCCATGAAGCTTTTGTGGAGCAGCATGACGAAACGTTGTACGGCAGGTGGGGCACGACTTGTCCAGCGCCGTAAGTCACTTAGTTTAGCCACCGTAGTGCTTAAGTGAGGTACTAGAAAAACCTTCCATTAAGTGGTGTAGATGATGTGTTCGTGTTTTTATGTGCTGTGTTTCATGCAGTTACATGTCCTGTTTAGTTTGTTAGTTTTGTTACGGTCTTGCTGCCATCCTTATGGGGAGTTGCTGGCCTACGTAGCAGGACAGCCCGATAGGTCTTGATACAAATTTTTACTATGTTGTGAGATACTATGGTCTAACAAAAATTTGGAGTTTAATTAAGGGGAAATGGCCGTGTAGGCCCCTATTTGGCATTACTTAACCAGTTTCGCTCCAGCCACGGAGCTCATCTACGCTAGCAAACGTTCAGTTTGCTTGATTGTGTACATCTTCAGTGTACAATGTTGAGACTATTGTATTACTATACGTCAGATTTTTATTTTCTAGCTGAACCCTATTTCAATTTTTGTATGTTTCCCGTTCATATGATTGTTCGTTACCCTGTGCAATGTCAATCTTGTCATTGCACATGATTTTGAGCACGCACATATGTGGCTATTTTATACTCTTAGCGTGACTCTCTTCTTCGTGTCGTCGTTCGCTAAGTATGAATCTAAACTGTTTCCTATTTAAAGGGTCATTCATGAAATTACAACGAGATACAAACATCTATTTGTCAAATTAGATATACATATAATTAAATAAGAAACGAATAAAATAGAGTAAAAATGAACACAAAATTACAAATAAGAAATATAAGAATAAAACAAAATTACATATATTATATATGTACTTTATTCCATTACCTACCCCTTTCCTTGTTTTCACTTTTATTACCTATGCTCCTATTATTTTTTCGGTTTCCTTCTATTTCCACTACTTTACTTTACACTTATTTATTTATTTAAATTTAAAATTAAATTAATGATCAAATTACCGTGACCTGTTTTGCAACTTTAGGTGTTGCTTGTTACGCGCGCGATTCACTACTGTTGGCTTTCGTCAAAGGTCTCTTCTATTTATGTTAGATTTGTGGTGTGCGATTTGTCTTCGTCCCGCATTCTGTTCCGTCCACGTATCCCCACTTCTTATGGAGTACCGATTGCATGTATATGTTGGCCCATTTGGGTTCAACTGCTACATCCATATGGTGTCACTATACACCGGGACCGTTCAAGGTTTATGACTGACTGAGTCGTTCAATGTTTTGACCGGAGCGGTGTGGCGTGCCACCATTCCGTATAGGTCTCTGTTAACTGTTTTATGTGCGTCTGTTTTAGTAGAATGTTGTACGCTTGTGTGTCTGCTATTGTATAGAGTGTTATGTGTGGGCGTTTATTTCTGTGTGGTTGTGTATGTATCTTTATGTTGTAACGAACCATTTCCAAGTAACCTCTTTTCTTGACCAAAATAACATAAAAGTATAAATTTAGATCCCACTGTAGTCGAGATTAGTTACTCATAATTTCGTAACCGACAGTAATCCTCTAATTTCTATCCCTACTCTAAAACAAAGTAGAAATTACCGAAATGTTCTAGCATCTGCCGTCAGAAAAGTATAAATGCATGCACACCATTCATTCGAGAGCTCAGTTGGTGGCTGGCTGCCGACAGGATGGGAGCTCCCGTGATGTATTTCTGGGGACTTCTTTCTTGTTGGACACCGGGCCAATGGCTGTAGCCCGCTCCAGTCCTCCTTCCTCCGTACACCTTCGTGATGTATTTCTGTAGGTGTATTCCGTTCCGTACACTCTCGTGATGTATTTCTGTGAGTGTTTCCTTTCCTGTCACTCTCGTGATGTATTTCTGTGAGTGTTTCTTTTCCTGTCAATCTCGTGATGTATTTCTGTGAGTGACTTGTATTCCTTTCCGCACACTCTCGTGATGTATTTCTGTGAGTGTTTACTGTTCCTTCCTCCGTACACCTTCGTGATGTATTTCTGTAGATGTATTCCGTTCCGTACACTCTCGTGATGTATTTCTGTGAGTGTTTCCTTTCCTGTCACTCTCGTGATGTATTTCTGTGAGTGACTTGTATTCCTTTCCGCACACTCTCGTGATGTATTTCTGTGAGTGTTTACTGTTCCTTCCTTCCTCCGTACACCTTCGTGATGTATTTCTGTAGGTGTATTCCTTTCCGCACACTCTCGTGATGTATTTCTGTGAATGTTTACTGTTCCCTCCTCCGAACACCTTCGTGATGTATTTCTGTAGGTGTATTCCGTTCCGTACACTCTCGTGATGTATTTCTGTGAGTGTTTCTGTCCCGTTCTTTCCCGTAAGGTAGAACCGTAGAAAGTAATATAGTATTGGTTAGGAAATGGTTTTCAACTTGCATGCATTCTTTAAAAATACCATAGTAATTAAATAAAGAACAGATACAGAGAAATTTGTGAACAAGTATACTGTTCCTATAAATGTATATATTTGTAGAAATGATTAGAATAAGTAACACACATTGAACTTTTATATTAGGGTATATGTTAAGCCAGAATATATTTTGATTATTTGTTTATGTAAATGGCCCTTGTTATTTATTGACCCTGGCGTAACTCACGAGCACCCGGAACCCCTAACAAGGGCTCGCAAGGAAAACCCGTTACATAAAATGGCGCCCGAGCAGGGACCGAAGTTTTGTACCAGATACCAACCGACTGCTGTCAGATGTGATAACCGTACCGAAGCCAGCTATATAACCAGGGATACTAGCCGACCGTTTATAAATATGTATCCAAACCAAAATCACATAATATATGTGTATCCAATCGACCGACCGTTACCAGAAGGTGTCTTGATATATTCACCAACCGTTTACCAGAAATATATCCGGCGAAAACGCTACCAAACATGTATTCGTACTGTACTGCCCGTAGTCAGAGCGTACATACAAAAATGTAAGATGTGATAAAATTGATGCCACTGGTATAAAGTTAGTGGTTGTATTCGTTTATCTACAAATTCTACACTTCAATGTTAAACTAGAGCTTTAATGCTCAATAAATCTTAGATACAAATAGTTTAATTTATCAATATTCAATAAATGAGAAATATAAAATATATAATAAATGTAGTAATTTTGTTGCAAATAACTTGTACTCACCTGATCTACGTTTGGCAGTTGATTAACTTGATTTTAATAATTTTTACTGAGGTTGGGATTGGGATATTCTTTATTCTGGTCGATACCCAGAATAAAGTGAGGTGAATAATTCTTACTGCAGTCGAAACCCACAGAGAATCTTTATTGCAGTCGTTTCCCACAATAAAGTGTTGGTTAGTAATTTTCTTGTTACAGTCGTTACCCGTAACAAGAATCTTTATTGTAGTCGTTACCCACAATAAAGTCTTTATTGTAGTCGTTACCCACAATAAAGTGTTTTATTAGTAATTTTCTTGTTACAGTCGTTACCCGTAACAAGAATCTTTATTGTAGTCGTTACCCACAATAAAGTGTTTAGTGTTAGTAAATTTCTTATTACAGTCGTTACCCGTAATAAGAATCTTTATTGTAGTCGTTACCCACAATAAAGTGTTTAGTGTTAGTAAATTTCTTATTACAGTCGTTACCCGTAATAAGAATCCTTATTGTAGTCGCTACCCACAATAAAGTCTTTATTGTAGTCGTTACCCACAATAAAGTGTTTTATTAGTAATTTTCTTGATACAGTCGTTACCCGTAACAAGAATCTTTATTGTAGTCGTTACCCACAATAAAGTGTTTTATTAGTAAAATTTCTTAGTACAGTCGTTACCCGTAATAAGAATCTTTGCTTTAGTCGCTATTCAAATAAATCTCCTAATCTAGTCGCAACCCAGAATAAGAAAAATTTATTTCAATTGTCAACCAAACAAAGTGTTAAACTGTTAATAAAAATTCACAACACTAGGAAATACCACTAAAAAATTATCAAGTTACTCACTGCACTGCCAAACTGAAAAAGAGATCGAGTCAAGTTAAATTGCTGTTTATATAGCCATGGTTTGCACACGGCACCAAAGAACGGTAGTCAAAGGCGCATGGCAACAATAATTGGCATAGTAACAATAACCTAGCATAGCAACAATAACCCAGCATAGCAACTGCAACTCATCATGTGTTTATGCAGTCTTACCATATTAGTCATTGTTGGTATCAAGCTGTTTTGCTAAATATATTTAAAGTTTTGGCCCACACGTGGCAGCATGCTACGGTTTTTGGAAGTTTTTTGCTTCACTTTTGCCCACACGTGGCAGCATGCTACGGTTTTGGGAAGTTTTTTGCTTCATTTTTTTGGATGTGTGGTGCGCCTAAATGTAGGCTTTTGTTGTTTTCAAGTGTTGCGCCTGGTTTTCAATTAATATTAGTAATAATTGATTTTTCTTGAGTGCCTAAATGTAGGCTTTTGGTTTTGAACTAATAATTAAAGTTAATAGTAGGAAATTTTTTCATGCCAATGGATTCTAAAGGGGCGGTATGTGGGGGGGATAATAAAGATTGGGAGGGGGGGTAATGAAATTTTCATCAGAAATGCTCTACGGGTTCTGGTTATCGAGATATTAGCGTTTTAATAATTCAAGTTATTTTGGCTCATGGAAATGGATTCCTGGAGGTGTGGAGTGGGAGTTTTCAACAGAATTCCTCTACGGGCTTTGGTTTTCGAGATATTAGCGACATCTGTTTGGACGCAAACGCCATTTCTTGAGTAAGGTACCCTAGCGGGCTTAGCCGAAACTAGCAGCATGCCTTGGTTTTGCTGTTTTCTTTTATTAGCGAGAGAGTTCTAGATATCGGCATGACGTCACCATGGTTTTCCTGCACCTAAATAAGTTTTCTTAGCAGGGAAGTTGTAGATATACTGGAATTTGGTGATCTATATCTGAAAACTGATGTCCTTCTATTGGTTGACGTCTTCGAGAACTTTCGAGATGTCTGCATGAAGACGTAAAATTTAGATCCTGCACATTATTACACCATGCCAGATCTAACATGGGATGCAATGTTAAAATATATCAAAGTGAAACCAGAGCTGATTTTCATCAGAAATCCTCTACAGGCTTTGGTTTTCGAGATATTAGCGTTTTGGTTTTGAATTAATATGGGGAAGTACCAGATATCAGCATGACATCATTTTGGTTTTGCTGTTTTCATAATTTCACAACATTGCATCACCTTGGCTTGATGATTTGAAACGCAATTTTTTTTTGTTTTTCTCGTTTTTCATCACTTTATTCTTAATCTACACTTATATAATCTACCACTTTAGTTTGAAAAATTGTCAAATTTTTTTGATAACATACATGTGTTTTTTATTTTTTTTTTAATTTTAATTCAATGAGCTTAATCTCATCTTTTTTTATTTTTTTTTGTTGCTCTGAGTTTACTTTTCTCCGCCTTCATGCTTCGCTTTACAGCAGCAAATGTATTATTCTAGAGTGCGGACGCGTCAATTTTGAGTCCGTAAAGATTTGGGAAAACACGCGCAATAATAAAGATAAAAAGGTGAAATAATTGAGGAACAGTGTGTATGTGTGTGTGTGTTGCTCAAGGAGTTTTTTCTTGCGTCCTTCTTAAAAAAAAACATAAAATATAAGCTAAAAATTTTGAAAAGTAAAAATTTTTGACGTTCAGAAAAAATAATTTAATTTAATTTCGGTCGTTGCCATGACAACATGGTAACCATAAAATTTCAAGTTTTAATTTAGAAATTTAAAGTAAAAAATAAAAGTGACAACTAATATTATTTAAAAATAAAATAAATATAAAAACAAAATAAAAGAACAAATTATATAAATTAAAACGAGGATTTAAGCTGCTCTGCCGCACTCAGTATGAGTACGAGCAGCAGCGATTCTGGAGGGACAGGTGATCCACTGAAATTAATTGAAGGGAGGAAGAAGACTACCAAAGCTTCTTCTTCTTCCAAAAAACAAGTTAAAGGGCCCACTGAAAAGGCCATTAACGGCCCTAATGAAGAGGCCAAAAGTAAAAACCTACAGCCATCTCTATCAGAGAAGATGACAACAGGGACAGCGATGGTTGTTAGTGAAGTTTCTGGAACAACAGCTCCAAAATCCAAAGCTATTGCTGCAGCATCTGTAGAGGCAGCTATAGCAAATATTAAGCTGACATCTTCAAGCCAAGGGCAAAACCCAACGTTGAAGGAGGTTGTCGAAAAGGCTTCGGCTTCAGCACAAAAACCTAGCGGTGTCATAATGAGGCCGCCATTGGCTTCGGTTAAACCAACTGGCCAGATTAAGATGGTATTAGTAGCAGCAGGACCAGAAGCAGCACCACGATCCCCGGCGTTAATGTCAGGGATATCATATGCGCAGGTAATTGGTGGTTCCAAGAACGTTACCACCATCGAAATTCAGAGTAGAGGCATCACTCCTCGCCCAGCCCCATTGGACGCAGGTAAGCCTCGGCCCAAGACCAGTGCGGGTCTCCAGGGCTTCTTTGACGGGAGATGGCAGGACGAGAGCTACGGGATGCAGATTGATCACATCAGAGGATGTCCTCAGTCTGCATACCTGAAGGCGATCTTCCGCGTCATCTCTTGTGAGCAGCTATTTTCTATGGGGATTATAGCTGGAGGAATGGTCGAGGTGTACACCACGACCCTCGAAAGCGCTACCAAGCTCATGCTTGATGGCATCGAGGTGGAGGGTAGACACCTCGTTCCATTCCCGCTAAAAGAGAAGCCCACGAAGGTCGTGTTTTCACGGGTCCCTATGCGAGCCCAACATGAAGACCTCTCGAATTTCCTTGGGAGATTCGCTAAGGTTCATGGAAAGGTTCGCGCAATTCCCATTAAAATCGGGAACGAGGGTCTCGGCGGGGTATCCTCGGTACCAGCCGGGAAGCGTCCATCACTTTAAATAAGGGGTGCACGCTTCCATCAGGCTTTTACTTGAGCATATCCGGCTCGAGATACTGGATAGACGTGGGCACCGAAACGAAATGCCATGCTTGCCATTTGGTAGGGCATTTTATTGCTGACTGCCCCAAGAGAAGCGGAAAGAGGGCTGAACAGAAGGCTCCTTCGAAGGAAACCACTGCTAGAGTAGTGGCTCCGGAAAAGGAACTTTCTGCCAGCACTCAACCTGCTATCTTGGAGCAGCCAGTGACTAAGGTGCCTGAAATTGTCCCAGAGGCAAAAAACTTTTAGGCTATAAACGGTGCCACGTCAGCACGTGAAAGCATGGCTACTTCTGACGAGGAGTCGACTAGCCATGTAGTAAAAAAAAAGAGGACGAGGAGGAAGAAAGTCGACCGGGTGATGCTGCCTCCTCCAGAGCCAGCAAAGCCAGTCGCACCCAAGCGGCCCCACTCGGAGGAGGACGATAATGGTGCCCGCGGTTCGAAGGTTGTTGTGAGAGAGGTGGAAGCATCTCTCGAGCAGCTTTCGGACTGCGAAGTGACCGGCTTGGATGAGACTGGTCTCTCGAGCTTCAGTGGCTACGAATTAAATTATGCAAAAAAATTATTAAATTATGCAAAAAAAAAAAAATTATTAAATTATGCAAAAAAAAAAAAAAATTATTAAATTTTGCAAAAAATTATTAAATGTTGCAAAAAAATATTAAATTTTGCAAAAAAATGCAAGTGCTGGTTTTTATGTCATCTGTGTCCATGAAGTTTTCGTGGAGCAGCATGACGAAACGTTGTACGGCAGGTGGGGCACCACTTGTGCAGCGCCGTAAGTCACTTAGTTTAGCCACCGTAGTGCTTAAGTGAGGTACTAAAGTGGTGTAGATGATGTGTTCGTGTTTTTATGTGTTGTGTTTCATGCAGTTACATGTCCTGTTTAGTTTATTAGTTTTGTTAGGGTCTTGCTGCCATCCTTATGGGAAGTTGCTGGGCTACGTAGCAGGACAGCCCGATAAGTCTTGATACAAATTTTTACTAAGTTGTGAGATACTATGGTCTAACAAAAATTTGGAGTTTAATTAAGGGGAAATGGCCGTGTAGGCCCCTATTTGGCATTACTTAACCAGTTTCGCTCCAGCCACGGAGCTCATCAGAAGTTTTCTACGCTAGCAAACGTTCAGTTTGCTTGATTGTGTACATCTTCAGTGTACAATGTTGAGACTATTGTATTACTATACGTCAGATTTTTATTTTCTAGCTGAACCCTATTTCAATTTTTGTATGTTTCCCGATCATATGATTGTTCATTACCCTGTGCAATGTCATTCTTGTCATTGCACATGATTTTGAGCACGCACATATGTGGCTATTTTATACTCTTAGCGTGACTCTCTTCTTCGTGTCGTCGTTCGCTAAGGATGAATCTAAACTATTTCCTATTTTCCTATTATTTGAAATTACAACGAGATACAAACATCTATTTGTCAAATTAGATATACATATAATTAAATAAGAAACGAATAAAATAGAGTAAAAATGAACACAAAATTACAAATAAGAAATATAAGAATAAAACAAAATTACATATATTATATATGTACTTTATTCCATTACCTACCCCTTTCCTTGTTTTCACTTTTATTACCTATACTCCTATTATTTTTTTGGTTTCCTTCTATTTCCACTACTTTACTTTACACTTATTTATTTATTTAAATTTAAAATTAAATTAATGATCAAATTACCGTGACCTGTTTTGCAACTTTACGTGTTGCTTGTTACGCCCGCGATTCACTACTGTTGGCTTTCGTCAAAGGTCTCTTCTATTTATGTTAGATTTGTGGTGTGCGATTTGTCTTCGTCCCGCATTCTGTTCCGTCCACGTATCCCCACTTCTTATTGAGTACCGATTGCATGTATATATTGGCCCATTTGGGTTCAACTGCTACATCCATATGGTGTCACTATACACAGGGACCGTTCAAGGTTTATGACTGACTGAGTCGTTCAATGTTTTGACCGGAGCGGTGTGGCGTGCCACCATTCCGTATAGGTCTCTGTTAACTGTTTTGTGTGCGTCTGTTTTAGTAGAATGTTGTACGCTTGTGTGGCTGCTATTGTATAGAGTGTTATGTGTGGGCGTTTATTTCTGTGTGGTTGTGTATGTATCTTTATGTGTGTAGTTTAGTATGTGTTCATCCACCATTCATGGTCGCTCTCTCGTCTTACCGTTGCTCTATCACTATCTCTGCAGTGCTGGGTGTTTGGTTAGTATCGGTGTGATTACCCTCCCGAGCACACTATCGATGCTCAGCACCGTCATTGGAGCCTTGGTAAGCTATATACTGTGACCAATGGACATTATAAGCTATGTCCAAAGCTCCTGATTAGTGCAAGATTCGATACCGCTCTTTTCTAGGAGCTAAAAAATTATTAAATTTTGCAAAAAAATGCAAGTGCTGGTTTTTATGTCATCTGTGTCCATGAAGCTTTTGTGGAGCAGCATGACGAAACGTTGTACGGCAGGTGGGGCACCACTTGTCCAGCGCAGTAAGTCACTTAGTTTAGCCACCGTAGTGCTTAAGTGAGGTACTAGAAAAACCTTCCATTAAGTGGTGTAGATGATGTGTTCGTGTTTTTATGTGCTGTGTTTCATGCAGTTACATGTCCTGTTTAGTTTGTTAGTTTTGTTAGGGTCTTGCTGCCATCCTTATGGGGAGTTGCCGGCCTACGTAGCAGGACAGCCCGATAGGTCTTGATACAAATTTTTACTATGTTGTGAGATACTATGGTCTAACAAAAATTTGGAGTTTAATTAAGGGGAAATGGCCGTGTAGGCCCCTATTTGGCATTACTTAACCAGTTTCGCTCCAGCCACGGAGCTCATCAGAAGTTTTCTACGCTAGCAAACGTTCAGTTTGCTTGATTGTGTACATCTTCAGTGTACAATGTTGAGACTATTGTATTACTATACGTCAGATTTTCATTTTCTAGCTGAACCCTATTGCAATTTTTGTATGTTTCCCGTTCATATGATTGTTCATTACCCTGTGCAATGTCAATCTTGTCATTGCACATGATTTTGAGCACGCACATATGTGGCTATTTTATACTCTTAGTGTGACTCTCTTCTTCGTGTCGTCGTTCGCTAAGTATGAATCTAAACTATTTCCTATTTAAAGGGTCATTCATGACATTACAACGAGATACAAACATCTATTTGTCAAATTAGATATACATATAATTAAATCAGAAACGAATAAAATAGAGTAAAAATGAACACAAAATTACAAATAAGAAATATAAGAATAAAACAAAATTACATATATTATATATGTACTTTATTCCACTACCTACCCCTTTCCTTGTTTTCACTTTTATTACCTATGCTCCTATTATTTTTTCGGTTTCCTTCTATTTCCACTACTTTACTTTACACTTATTTATTTATTTAAATTTAAAATTAAATTAATGATCAAATTACCGTGACCTGTTTTGCAACTTTACGTGTTGCTTGTTACGCGCGCGATTCACTACTGTTGGCTTTCGTCAAAGGTCTCTTCTATTTATGTTAGATTTGTGGTGTGCGATTTGTCTTCGTCCCGCATTCTGTTCCGTCCACGTATCCCCACTTCTTATGGAGTACCGATTGCATGTATATGTTGGCCCATTTGGGTTCAACTGCTACATCCATATGGTGTCACTATACACCGGGACCGTTCAAGGTTTATGACTGACTGAGTCGTTCAATGTTTTGACCGGAGCGGTGTGGCGTGCCACCATTCGGTATAGGTCTCTGTTAACTGTTTTGTGTGCGTCTGTTTTAGTAGAATGTTGTACGCTTGTGTGTCTGCTATTGTATAGAGTGCTATGTGTGGGCGTTTATTTCTGTGTGGTTGTGTATGTATCTTTATGTGTGTAGTTTAGTATGTGTTCATCCACCATTCATGGTCGCTCTCTCGTCTTACCGTTGCTCTATCACTATCTCTGCAGTGCTGGGTGTTTGGTTAGTATCGGTGTGATTACCCTCCCGAGCATGCTTAGCACCGTCATTGGAGCCTTGGTAAGCTATATACTGTGACCAATGGACATTATAAGCTATGTCCAAAGCTCCTGATTAGTGCAAGATTCGATACCGCTCTTTTCTAGGAGCTAAAAAATTATTAAATTTTGCAAAAAAATGCAAGTGCTGGTTTTTATGTCATCTGTGTCCATGAAGCTTTTGTGGAGCAGCATGACGAAACGTTGTACGGCAGGTGGGGCACCACTTGTCCAGCGCCGTAAGTCACTTAGTTTAGCCACCGTAGTGCTTAAGTGAGGTACTAGAAAAACCTTCCATTAAGTGGTGTAGATGATGTGTTCGTGTTTTTATGTGCTGTGTTTCATGCAGTTACATGTCCTGTTTAGTTTGTTAGTTTTGTTACGGTCTTGCTGCCATCCTTATGGGGAGTTGCTGGCCGACGTAGCAGGACAGCCCGATAGGTCTTGATACAAATTTTTACTATGTTGTGAGATACTATGGTCTAACAAAAATTTGGAGTTTAATTAAGGGGAAATGGCCGTGTAGGCCCCTATTTGGCATTACTTAACCAGTTTCGCTCCAGCCACGGAGCTCATCAGAAGTTTTCTACGCTAGCAAACGTTCAGTTTGCTTGATTGTGTACATCTTCAGTGTACAATGTTGAGACTATTGTATTACTATACGTCAGATTTTTATTTTCTAGCTGAACCCTATTTCAATTTTTGTATGTTTCCCGTTCATATGATTGTTCATTACCCTGTGCAATGTCAATCTTGTCATTGCACATGATTTTGAGCACGCACATATGTGGCTATTTTATACTCTTAGCGTGACTCTCTTCTTCGTGTCGTCGTTCGCTAAGTATGAATCTAAACTATTTCCTATTTAAAGGGTCATTCATGACATTACAACGAGATACAAACATCTATTTGTCAAATTAGATATACATATAATTAAATCAGAAACGAATAAAATAGAGTAAAAATGAACACAAAATTACAAATAAGAAATATAAGAATAAAACAAAATTACATATATTATATATGTACTTTATTCCACTACCTACCCCTTTCCTTGTTTTCACTTTTATTACCTATGCTCCTATTATTTTTTCGGTTTCCTTCTATTTCCACTACTTTACTTTACACTTATTTATTTATTTAAATTTAAAATTAAATTAATGATCAAATTACCGTGACCTGTTTTGCAACTTTACGTGTTGCTTGTTACGCGCGCGATTCACTACTGTTGGCTTTCGTCAAAGGTCTCTTCTATTTATGTTAGATTTGTGGTGTGCGATTTGTCTTCGTCCCGCATTCTGTTCCGTCCACGTATCCCCACTTCTTATGGAGTACCGATTGCATGTATATGTTGGCCCATTTGGGTTCAACTGCTACATCCATATGGTGTCACTATACACCGGGACCGTTCAAGGTTTATGACTGACTGAGTCGTTCAATGTTTTGACCGGAGCGGTGTGGCGTGCCACCATTCCGTATAGGTCTCTGTTAACTGTTTTGTGTGCGTCTGTTTTAGTAGAATGTTGTACGCTTGTGTGTCTGCTATTGTATAGAGTGCTATGTGTGGGCGTTTATTTCTGTGTGGTTGTGTATGTATCTTTATGTGTGTAGTTTAGTATGTGTTCATCCACCATTCATGGTCGCTCTCTCGTCTTACCGTTGCTCTATCACTATCTCTGCAGTGCTGGGTGTTTGGTTAGTATCGGTGTGATTACCCTCCCGAGCACACTATCGATGCTTACCACCGTCATTGGAGCCTTGGTAAGCTATATACTGTGACCAATGGACATTATAAGCTATGTCCAAAGCTCCTGATTAGTGCAAGATTCGATACCGCTCTTTTCTAGGAGCTAAAAAATTATTAAATTTTGCAAAAAAATGCAAGTGCTGGTTTTTATGTCATCTGTGTCCATGAAGCTTTTGTGGAGCAGCATGACGAAACGTTGTACGGCAGGTGGGGCACCACTTGTCCAGCGCCGTAAGTCACTTAGTTTAGCCACCGTAGTGCTTAAGTGAGGTACTAGAAAAACCTTCCATTAAGTGGTGTAGATGATGTGTTCGTGTTTTTATGTGCTGTGTTTCATGCAGTTACATGTCCTGTTTAGTTTGTTAGTTTTGTTACGGTCTTGCTGCCATCCTTATGGGGAGTTGCTGGCCTACGTAGCAGGACAGCCCGATAGGTCTTGATACAAATTTTTACTATGTTGTGAGATACTATGGTCTAACAAAAATTTGGAGTTTAATTAAGGGGAAATGGCCGTGTAGGCCCCTATTTGGCATTACTTGACCAGTTTCGCTCCAGCCACGGAGCTCATCTACGCTAGCAAACGTTCAGTTTGCTTGATTGTGTACATCTTCAGTGTACAATGTTGAGACTATTGTATTACTATACGTCAGATTTTTATTTTCTAGCTGAACCCTATTTCAATTTTTGTATGTTTCCCGTTCATATGATTGTTCGTTACCCTGTGCAATGTCAATCTTGTCATTGCACATGATTTTGAGCACGCACATATGTGGCTATTTTATACTCTTAGCGTGACTCTCTTCTTCGTGTCGTCGTTCGCTAAGTATGAATCTAAACTATTTCCTATTTAAAGGGTCATTCATGAAATTACAACGAGATACAAACATCTATTTGTCAAATTAGATATACATATAATTAAATAAGAAACGAATAAAATAGAGTAAAAATGAACACAAAATTACAAATAAGAAATATGAGAATAAAACAAAATTACATATATTATATATGTACTTTATTCCATTACCTACCCCTTTCCTTGTTTTCACTTTTATTACCTATGCTCCTATTATTTTTTCGGTTTCCTTCTATTTCCACTACTTTACTTTACACTTATTTATTTATTTAAATTTAAAATTAAATTAATGATCAAATTATCGTGACCTGTTTTGCAACTTTAGGTGTTGCTTGTTACGCGCGCGATTCACTACTGTTGGCTTTCGTCAAAGGTCTCTTCTATTTATGTTAGATTTGTGGTGTGCGATTTGTCTTCGTCCCGCATTCTGTTCCATCCACGTATCCCCACTTCTTATGGAGTACCGATTGCATGTGTATGTTGGCCCATTTGGGTTCAACTGCTACATCCATATGGTGTCACTATACACCGGGACCGTTCAAGGTTTATGACTGACTGAGTCGTTCAATGTTTTGACCGGAGCGGTGTGGCGTGCCACCATTCCGTATAGGTCTCTGTTAACTGTTTTGTGTGCGTCTGTTTTAGTAGAATGTTGAACGCTTGTGTGTCTGCTATTGTATAGAGTGTTATGTGTGGGCGTTTATTTCTGTGTGGTTGTGTATGTATCTTTATGTTGTAACGAACCATTTCCAAGTAACCTCTTTTCTTGACCAAAATAACATAAAAGTATAATTTTAGATCCCACTGTAGTCTAGATTAGTTACTCATAATTTCGTAACCGACAGTAATCCTCTCATTTCTATCCCTACTCTAAAACAAAGTAGAAATTACCGAAATGTTCTAGCATCTGCCGTCAGAAAAGTATAAATGCATGCACACCATTCATTCGAGAGCTCAGTTGGTGGCTGGCTGCCGACAGGATGGGAGCTCCCGTGATGTATTTCTGGGGACTTCTTTCTTGTTGGACACCGGGCCAATGGCTGTAGCCCGCTCCAGTCCTCCTTCCTCCGTACACCTTCGTGATGTATTTCTGTAGGTGTATTCCGTTCCGTACACTCTCGTGATGTATTTCTGTGAGTGTTTCCTTTCCTGTCACTCTCGTGATGTATTTCTGTGAGTGTTTCTTTTCCTGTCACTCTCGTGATGTATTTCTGTGAGTGACTTGTATTCCTTTCCGCACACTCTCGTGATGTATTTCTGTGAGTGTTTACTGTTCCTTCCTCCGTACACCTTCGTGATGTATTTCTGTAGGTGTATTCCGTTCCGTACACTCTCGTGATGTATTTCTGTGAGTGTTTCCTTTCCTGTCACTCTCGTGATGTATTTCTGTGAGTGACTTGTATTCCTTTCCGCACACTCTCGTGATGTATTTCTGTGAGTGTTTACTGTTCCTTCCTTCCTCCGTACACCTTCGTGATGTATTTCTGTAGGTGTATTCCTTTCCGCACACTCTCGTGATGTATTTCTGTGAGTGTTTACTGTTCCCTCCTCCGAACACCTTCGTGATATATTTCTGTAGGTGTATTCCGTTCCGTACACTCTCGTGATGTATTTCTGTGAGTGTTTCTGTCCCGTTCTTTCCCGTAAGGTAGAACCGTAGAAAGTAATATAGTATTGGTTAGGAAATGGTTTTCAACTTGCATGCATTCTTTAAAAATACCATAGTAATTAAATAAAGAACAGATACAGAGAAATTTGTGAACAAGTATACTGTTCCTATAAATGTATATATTTGTAGAAATGATTAGAATAAGTAACACACATTGAACTTTTATATTAGGGTATATGTTAAGCCAGAATATATTTTGATTATTTGTTTATGTAAATGGCCCTTGTTATTTATTGACCCTGGCGTAACTCACGAGCACCCGGAACCCCTAACAAGGGCTCGCAAGGAAAACCCGTTACATAAAATGGCGCCCGAGCAGGGACCGAAGTTTTGTACCAGATACCAACCGACTGCTGTCAGATGTGATAACCGTACCGAAGCCAGATATATAACCAGGGATACTAGCCGACCGTTTATAAATATGTATCCAAACCAAAATCACATAATATATGTGTATCCAACCGACCGACCGTTACCAGAAGGTGTCTTGATATATTCACCAACCGTTTACCAGAAATATATCCGGCGAAAACGCTACCAAACATGTATTCGTACTGTACTGCCCGTAGTCAGAGCGTACATACAAAAATGTAAGATGTGATAAAATTGATGCCACTGGTATAAAGTTAGTGGTTGTATTCGTTTATCTACAAATTCTACACTTCAATGTTAAACTAGAGCTTTAATGCTCAATAAATCTTAGATACAAATAGTTTAATTTATCAATATTCAATAAATGAGAAATATAAAATATATAATAAATGTAGTAATTTTGTTGCAAATAACTTGTACTCACCTGATCTACGTTTGGCAGTTGATTAACTTGATTTTAATAATTTTTACTGAGGTTGGGATTGGGATATTCTTTATTCTGGTCGATACCCAGAATAAAGTGAGGTGAATAATTCTTACTGCAGTCGAAACCCACAGAGAATCTTTATTGCAGTCGTTTCCCACAATAAAGTGTTGGTTAGTAATTTTCTTGTTACAGTCGTTACCCGTAACAAGAATCTTTATTGTAGTCGTTACCCACAATAAAGTCTTTATTGTAGTCGTTACCCACAATAAAGTGTTTTATTAGTAATTTTCTTGTTACAGTCGTTACCCGTAACAAGAATCTTTATTGTAGTCGTTACCCACAATAAAGTGTTTAGTGTTAGTAAATTTCTTATTACAGTCGTTACCCGTAATAAGAATCTTTATTGTAGTCGTTACCCACAATAAAGTGTTTAGTGTTAGTAAATTTCTTATTACAGTCGTTACCCGTAATAAGAATCCTTATTGTAGTCGCTACCCACAATAAAGTCTTTATTGTAGTCGTTACCCACAATAAAGTGTTTTATTAGTAATTTTCTTGATACAGTCGTTACCCGTAACAAGAATCTTTATTGTAGTCGTTACCCACAATAAAGTGTTTTGTTAGTAATTTTCTTGATACAGTCGTTACCCGTAACAAGAATCTTTATTGTAGTCGTTACCCACAATAAAGTGTTTTATTAGTAAAATTTCTTAGTACAGTCGTTACCCGTAATAAGAATCTTTGCTTTAGTCGCTATTCAAATAAATCTCCTAATCTAGTCGCAACCCAGAATAAGAAAAATTTATTTCAATTGTCAACCAAACAAAGTGTTAAACTGTTAATAAAAATTCACAACACTAGGAAATACCACTAAAAAATTATCAAGTTACTCACTGCACTGCCAAACTGAAAAAGAGATCGAGTCAAGTTAAATTGCTGTTTATATAGCCATGGTTTGCACACGGCACCAAAGAACGGTAGTCAAAGGCGCATGGCAACAATAATTGGCATAGTAACAATAACCTAGCATAGCAACAATAACCCAGCATAGCAACTGCAACTCATCATGTGTTTATGCAGTGTTACCATATTAGTCATTGTTGGTATCAAGCTGTTTTGCTAAATATATTTAAAGTAATTTAAATGTTAATTTCAATTAATATGGTATAAAATGATTTTCGCTTTGTTAAATATACTTACTTGCAACGAAAACAAATTAATTTGTCCAGTATATCGAATAAGATTGCGAACTTGATTCAGAGAAATAGGGAAATTTGATTGAATCATGGAATCTTGTTAAATTCGATGTCTCTAGTGCAATATAGATGGCACTATTTTGTTCCACTATGTACCTTCCTTCCATTTTGTCTTGAAGTGTTTCATTTCTCTAAGTTGGCTCACTGTATAAAAATATTGGCGTGACGTGCGACAGCTGACAAATTCAATGTTTACATATTTACTGCGTGGGACAACATAATGATTAGGTATTATAACTTTTATGAAATTTTAATTAGGAACTCGATTCTTTGTGGTTTTTTTTTTGTTTCTTGCAGAGGTGCTGACTCCGCAAAGAAGTTCTCCGAGGTTGATGTTCGCCACAGAATCCTTTTCCGTTTTGGAACATACTGCCCCCCTTTGAAAGGCTGGATGGCTTTCAAGTATTGTGTGTGAATAAATATTGAATATGTCATGAGAACTTGATGTTTGATTTAAGTTGAACGTATCTAATGTTAGAGCTGTTATCCTTTTGCAATTAATTTTTTATTTATTTTGCTATATTTTGTGAGCCAGAGTTGAGTTATCTATCGTTAATTATTGCTGGTTGAGTTAGCTCGATGCTGTTTCCATGAACGGCTTCTGAGTTGAGTTGACAGCAGAGATTTTTCGATAAGTAGCACTATTCTAACAAATATTTACACAAAGCCCAGCTTCACTCGACCGGTTTCCAATGACACTAACTGGGGTTGAACTCTGCATGGAAACAGGGCATGTATATCATTTGAAAGTAGACAATATGTTTTTATACTACCAAATATAAAATTTATTTATTAGTTTTAGTAAATAAAAATCAATTCGAAGCAATAAATGTAAGTAGTTATGTCTTTTTAAATAAACTCAACTCCGGGTAGTTTATATGTACTATAAAATCACTTTTTCGTGACATCGCAATTTTTATCCGTACAGAGCACAGCCACAACTCATCAGTTACATCTTCAACATATTCACCCTTATTATCGTGGTCACTTGAAGTGAGAAATGGCGTTACAACACAAACTTGTACCCTTATTATCTTTGTCACTGTATGCTGTGATTTTCGTAAGACATACAGATGTGAGATTTGAGGGATACAGGAATCAATGTAAATGATTGCCCTTCGTAATAAATGACCTCTTTATTAGATAAAAAAAAAAAAATGTAACCCTCTTAAAGCCAAATGCTAATTCTGTGGCGTATTACAGTAGTCGAAAACTCCGGCTATCTCGTGACGTCGTGATGTTCTCACAATGACCTAGTCATGAATTAACAACGCAGACCAAAAGGAAATATGTTTCATGAGAACAGAACGAACACTTTTATTTTATAATCTTTTATTTGAAAAATTTTTATTTTTTTATTTACTTAACACTTTAATGGTGCCATCTTTCATTAAGCGTACGTTGTACCGTGTGCCATCTTGGGTGGTGAATCGCTGCTTGCGCTTCTTCGATTTTCGGAGAGCATCCCAAGATACGGTAATAGTTTCACTGGTCCCCGTAGGATTGGTCAATGTCAGGTAGAAATCGTTGCTCTGTGCTGTGGCCGGCACTAGCGTTAGGTCTTCTAAGATTTTAATCTTAGGTTTTTGAATTCCTGATGAAGTTCCCACACTGGATGGTCCTGGAACTGGTTCTTGTTGTTGTTGGTGCCTTGGAGACGGTGGTGGTGAATCCTCTATTTCAATTATGTCCGGATCATCAAGTTGTAAATACTGCATGCGTCGACTGATTTTGTTGACTTGGACTGCTGTCTGTAACTGCTTAAGCGTCTTTTCCAGGGTCCAAATCTCCTTGACTTCCTGCTCTATACTTCTTGCTGGAGTTGGAGGAGAACCTTTGTTCCCGTCAGAGGATTCCATCATCATTTTAAGTCTGTATCGCACAAGATTTTAAAGGAGACTAACTGCCCGTAGTTTCCTCCTATTTAATTTTGGCACAAACTGCTTATCAGATTAACGGTTAAAGAATTGTTTTACAGACAACAATTAGCTATTGTTTTAACAATTCATTGTAATACGTCATAGCAAGAATGCATTTTGTGCATTTGGTGAGGAATGTGATCGTGTTTTTTTTTTTTTTTTTTTTTTTTTGTTTTTACATAGATATATGAAATTATTGAATGTTGTTTTATTGTTTACGGATTTTGATTACTGCATAGGAAATTTATGCAATTATATGTAGTTGATGAAAATTAATTAAAAAATTTTTTTTTTTGAAAATTTTAATGCTATGATTGAATACTTGCTGTATGTACTTTGATGACGACGCTAATATGGGTGGAGGGTAGATATTCGGGAACAAAATAATATGTTAAGAGGAAAGTCATTTGAAACGTCCTTTTGTAAAACTCTATCAGCTACAACGAAATTTGTGCCGCAATCGGAGTATATATCCGTACATAGTCCTCGTCGACTAGAAAATCGTCGAAATGCTGCTATAAAGGCTGCTGTGGTGAGATCTGATACAGGCTCTATGTGGATGGCCTTAGTGGCCATGCAGATGAAAATACAAATATAGCCCTTATAGAACCGATTTCCTCTATGCTTGGACATTTTTAAGCTAATGGGACCAGCATAATCCACCCCAGTTTGTTGAAACGGTCTTGATATGTTAACTCTTGAGGCAGGTAGATTCCCCATGATTTGATTCCTATTTGTGGCGGAATGTTTGAAGCAAATTATGCATTTGTGTAAGACAGCTTTGACTGTTTTTCGTCCTTGTGGAACCCAGAATTCATTTCGCATTGTTGATAGAACCAATTGTAGACCTCCATGCAAAGTTTTCATATGAAAATGGTTGATTACTAATGATGTTAGATTATGTTCTCTCGGTAATATGATTGGGTGTTTTTGATTGAAGGATATATTGGCATTTTGTAGACGACCGCTGACACGTAATAATCCATGATTATCCAGAAATGGGTTAAGGGAGAGAATTTTACTTTTGGGCGATAATAAACGCTTTTCTTGTAATTGCTTAATTTCGCTTTTAAATATGTATATCCTTTTGAGCTAGTTTGATTAGCAATTGTTTTGCTTGAACCATCTCAACAGGTTGGAGGAGTGAATTGTTGTAATGAGTTTTGGGAATTATTTTGCGGCAGTAGTTGATAAACCTGAGACAGTAAGCAGTGACTCGTTGCAGTTTAGCAAACGTTGAGAATTTATTAAAAAGTTCATGAGTGTTTGACTGAGTAGTGGATAAACAGCTTACTCGCTTTTGTTCAGATTCTATGTTGCTTTCCGTAATAGGTAGTAATTGAGGCCATTTTTCTTTAGGATCCATCAACCACTGAGGTCCATGCCACCACAATTGGTGGGAATTTAATGAAGCAGGTTCAATTCCTCTGGAGTTGCAGTCGGCAGGATTCTCATTAGATCGCACGTGATGCCATGACTGTATATCAGTTAAATTTTGGATTTCTGCAATCCTATTTGCAACAAAAGTTTTGTACTTGTTCGGATGATTGCGAATCCACGATAGAACAATAGAGGAATCTGTCCAAGCGAATGTGGGGATCTTTGTAAGACTTAGATCAGTTTTAATTCGATCAATGAGTCGAACTAAAAGTACTGCGCCACATAACTCGAGGCGAGGAAGCGTAATAGGTTTGACAGGTACTATTTTGGATTTTGCAATAAGTAAATTAACATGCACGTTTCCTTCTTGATCTATAGCCCTGATATATACTGCCGCCGAATACGCGTGATTGGAAGCGTCGGAAAATCCGTGTATCTGGCACATTGATAAATCACTAGTGGTGAATATCCACCGTGGTATATGGATTGAGCTAATGTGAGATAGCTTTTCTTTAAATTGTCGCCAGTGCATGTCGATATGTGAAGGTATCGGCTCGTCCCATGAGCATCCCGAAAGCCATAAGGTTTGCATCAGAATTTTGGCTGTAACTATGATCGGAGATATCCAACCTAGTGGGTCAAAAAGTGTAGCAATTTCTGACAACACAGAACGCTTTGTAGAGCTGCGATCTGCGAATTGTTTATATTGCAAAGTGAAATGGTCAGTTCCTGGGTGCCAATGTATTCCCAGGGTTTTTACAGATTCGTCACTTGCTAACCGTAATGGAAGTTGTACTTCCCTATGTTCTTCCGGAATGCTTGATAGGAGATCCGATGAATTGCTTACCCATTTCCTTAGGTTAAAGCCTGCTGACGACAGAATGTTAATCATCTGCGCTTGTATTTCCAAGGCTTCATTGATGGAATCTGCTCCAGTGAGCAGATCATCAACATAAAAATTACGCGGTATAATTTTGGCAGCTATAGGATATTTTGCGGCTTCATCAATTGCTAATTGGTGAAGGGTCTTGATGGCTAAATATGGAGCTGGCATTGTGCCAAATGTGACCGTGGTTAACTTATAGTCTCTGATGCTTTCGCTGGGACTATTTCTCCAGACTATTCGTTGAAAATTTTGATCTGGGGGTTGAATGTTAATCATTCGGTACATTTTCTCTATGTCGGCTGACATAGCGTATTTATATTTTCGCCATCGAAGTAATGTTGAGAAAAGCTCAGATTGCAGTACTGGACCCGTATGTAGCTGTTCGTTTAAACTTTTCCCATTAGTGGATTTAGCCGAGGCATCAAAGACGACTCGGACCTTGGTCGTAGTACTATCCTTGATGACGGCGTGGTGAGGAAGATAATAACATTTATCACGACTGGCTTCTTTATCAGCCAATATCATGTGCCCTAATGATTTATATTCGTTAATGCAAGCCTTGTATTCCTGACTAAGCTCAGGATTTTGTTGCAATTTGTGCTCTAGACAATAATATCTTCGTAGAGCCATGCCACGAGAGTCACCCAAGCTGGGAGCTTCATTAATAAAAGGCAAGCGAACTTCGTAACGGCCGGTTGCATTTCGAAGATGAGTTTTTTGATAAAATTCTTCATAATCGCGGTCTGCCTTAGACAGTTGTCTTCCTGGAGTAACTTCTTCGGTTTCCCAGAACCGCCGCAGAAGTTTATCGAGGGAAGACTCTTCCTCGTACTGAGCGTTTACTGTTAAGGTGGACGCAGTGGACATTGTGTGAGTGTTTTTTAAATTGCCGAAAAGGATCCAGCCTAGGGTGCTGTTTTGTGCTATAGGTGTACCTGGGGGGCCTTTTCGCAACCCTTCTAAAAGGATTTCTCCATAAACATCTGCTCCTAAAAGCAGGTCGACTTTTCCTGGCTTGAAAAAGAGTGGATCTGCTAGTTGCAGGCCATGTACGTGGCTCCATTCCTTGCTTGGAATGGTGGACGGAGGCAGTATGTCCGTGATGGTGTTCACGATAAGGGCATTTATCGTGGTTATCTTATTCGAAGTTGAATAAGAGTGAATGTTTACTGATGCTTGTTTGCTAACACTCATAGTTTCTGACTTTCCTAAGCCAGTAATTTGCATCGATGTGTTCATAGTGGCCAATTGCAGCTTGCGTGCAGCAGCCTTTGTTATGAACGTGACTTGAGAGCCTGAGTCAATTAAAGCTCGTAAAGTGAACATGGTGCCCTTTTTTGATGGAACTTTAAGCAATGCTGTGGCAAGCAAGGCTTGTGTAGTTCGCATTGTTTGATTCGCGTGAAGCGTTTGAATTGATCCCTTGGATGTGGAAGGCGAATTACAAGGTTGTACTTGTAGTTGTGGGTTGTCTGATTGCTTAGGTGAACCCTGTGGATTTGTGATATTCCTATGTAGTAAGGAATGATGTTTCCTTCCACATCGCTGGCACGTAAACTTGCTAGCGCAATATTTTGTATTGTGGCTTTTTGAAAGGCAGTTAATGCACAATCGATTTGACGTGACAATTTTGAATTTTGAATCAACGTCCAATTTAATAAATTTGGGGCATTTGAATAATCGATGCTGCTCTTTACACATTATGCATCTGTCACCAGATGATGTAAAGTGAGTTGATGCTCTTGGTATTTGAGCTGATTTATTGGTTGAATTTGGTTTTGCGTCTGAGATTGCTTCGAGAGTTCTAAATCTTGTTTCTAGAAACGTCTTCAAAGATTCAAGGGTAGGCAGTCCATCTGCACTGTTTACCTCTTGTTCCCATAAGCGATGAGTTTCTGCTGGCAAGCACTGCACTAGCATATAAATCAAGATTGTATCCCAGTGCTTAGTGGGGACTTCTAATGCTTCGAGTTCGTATATGCATTCGGAAGATTTGTCCAGCACTGTTTCTATAGCTCTGGCTGACTCTTGTGTTGCTTTAGGTAAATTGAATAGAATTTTTAGCTGAGCATTAATTAACACTCGCTTGTTGTCGTACCTGTTAAGCAATATCTTCCATGCGCTGTCATAACTCGAGTTAGTCATAGGAAGTTGACGCAATAAGTGTTCTGCTTCTCCAGAAACACTTGATTTCAAGTAATGAAGTTTCTGCACTGGTGATAGTGCAGAATTTGTATGAACCAAGGAATGAAATAGATCGTGAAACGACCTCCATGATTCATATGACCCTGAGAATTTTGGTATTGTGATGCTAGGCAATCTCAGAAACGAAGAAGATTCATTATCCGTGCTTGGCTTTGAGTCTACTTTTGTTTCGAATGCATCTAATGCATCTCTGAGAATACCTCGAAACGTGTAGTATGTATTTTCCGCACTTGAGAAGTGATCGTTTGTGAAATAATCGTATTTTTGAAGCTCGCCGTCCTCTAAAGCCTGAGTGGCTTGGACAATTGCATAATGTGTATTCTTATAATCGGACCAAATTTCGCTTAGGGCGCTTAACCGCTCAGAAATGAGTCCTTTCGTTCGTTCTTCTACATCAGTCTTGTTGTAGTTGTTGAACGATTTTTCAAATATTATTGCAGAGGTGGTTTGGTTAGCGAAAAGTTTTTGAAGTGTAGTCATGTTTGAAAAACTTGGAATATATACCACTAGACTTTAGATCCGGCTCGAAGGACCATTAAATGTTGTATTCGTTTATCTACAAATTCTACACTTCACTGTGAAACTAGAGCTTTAATGCTCAATAAATCTTAGATACAAATAGTTTAATTTATCAATATTCAATAAATGCGAAATATAAAATATATAATAAATGTAGTAATTTTGTTGCAAATAACTTGTACTCATCTGATCTATGTTTGTCAGTTGATTAACTTGATTTTAATAATTTTTACTGAGGTTGGGATTGGGATATTCTTTATTCTGGTCGATACCCAGAATAAAGTGAGGTGAGTAATTCTTACTGCAGTCGAAACCCACAGAGAATCTTTATTGCAGTCGTTCCCCACAATAAAGTGTTTTATTAGTAATTTTCTTGTTACAGTCGTTACCCGTAACAAGAATCTTTATTGTAGTCGTTACCCACAATAAAGTGTTTTATTAGTAATTTTCTTGTTACAGTCGTTACCCGTAACAAGAATCTTTATTGTAGTCGTTACCCACAATAAAGTCTTTATTGTAGTCGTTACCCACAATAAAGTGTTTTATTAGTAATTTTCTTGTTACAGTCGTTACCCGTAACAAGAATCTTTATTGTAGTCGTTACCCACAATAAAGTGTTTAGTGTTAGTAAATTTCTTATTACCGTCGTTACCCGTAATAAGAATCTTTATTGTAGTCGCTACCCACAATAAAGTGTTGGTTAGTAATTTTCTTGTTACAGTCGTTACCCGTAACAAGAATCTTTATTGTAGTCGTTACCCACAATAAAGTCTTTATTGTAGTCGTTACCCACAATAAAGTGTTTTATTAGTAATTTTCTTGTTACAGTCGTTACCCGTAATAAGAATCTTTATTGTAGTCGTTACCCACAATAAAGTGTTTAGTGTTAGTAAATTTCTTATTACAGTCGTTACCCGTAATAAGAATCTTTATTGTAGTTGTTACCCACAATAAAGTGTTTAGTGTTAGTAAATTTCTTATTGCAGTCGTTACCCGTAATAAGAATCCTTATTGTAGTCGCTACCCACAATAAAGTCTTTATTGTAGTCGTTACCCACAATAAAGTGTTTTATTAGTAATTTTCTTGATACAGTCGTTACCCGTAACAAGAATCTTTATTGTAGTCGTTACCCACAATAAAGTGTTTTGTTAGTAATTTTCTTGATACAGTCGTTACCCGTAACAAGAATCTTTATTGTAGTCGTTACCCACAATAAAGTGTTTTATTAGTAAAATTTCTTAGTACAGTCGTTACCCGTAATAAGAATCTTTGCTTTAGTCGCTATTCAAATAAATCTCCTAATCTAGTCGCAACCCAGAATAAGAAAAATTTATTTCAATTGTCAACCAAACAAAGTGTTAAACTGTTAATAAAAATTCACAACACTAGGAAATACCACTAAAAAATTATCAAGTTACTCACTGCACTGCCAAACTGAAAAAGAGATCGAGTCAAGTTAAATTGCTGTTTATATAGCCATGGTTTGCACACGGCACCAAAGAACGGTAGTCAAAGGCGCATGGCAACAATAATTGGCATAGTAACAATAACCTAGCATAGCAACAATAACCCAGCATAGCAACTGCAACTCATCATGTGTTTATGCAGTGTTACCATATTAGTCATTGTTGGTATCAAGCTGTTTTGCTAAATATATTTAAAGTAATTTAAATGTTAATTTCAATTAATATGGTATAAAATGATTTTCGCTTTGTTAAATATACTTACTTGCAACGAAAACAAATTAATTTGTCCAGTATATCGAATAAGATTGCGAATCATATTTACTTCCTCGAACTTGATTCAGAGAAATAGGGAAATTTGATTGAATCATGGAATCTTGTTAAATTCGATGTCTCTAGTGCAATATAGATGGCACTATTTTGTTCCACTATGTACCTTCCTTCCATTTTGTCTTGAAGTGTTTCATTTCTCTAAGTTGGCTCACTGTATAAAAATATTGGCGTGACGTGCGACAGCTGACAAATTCAATGTTTATATATTTACTGCGTGGGACAACATAATGATTAGGTATTATAACTTTTATGAAATTTTAATTAGGAACTCGATTCTTTGTGGTTTTTTTTGTTTCTTGCAGAGGTGCTGACTCCGCAAAGAAGTTCTCCGAGGTTGATGTTCGCCACAGAATCCTTTTCCGTTTTGGAACACGTACATAGTAGCAAGTTAAAAAAAAAAAAACCGAAAAGTATTTAAATATAATACTAAACCAGTAGAACGACAGTTCTTAGCCGACCGTTGAAGAAGTCACATCGACCAGAACAAGTACAGCAAGTTAACCGATCAGTCTTATAAATATAAGCACTCGGAAGCCAGAAGTTCAGTTTTTAACTAACCAGCGATTGAATAACATCGTAAAACTAACCAGCAAGATGAGTCTAACTCCTGAAGGGACCGATACAAGGTGGATTCATAATCTACGAAAACCAGCATTGCAGGAACAATGGAGAGAAAACTGATTGTCAACAACCGGAAAGATCGAGGTACTAAGGGACCGCTTAGCATCACATCTAACCATGGAAACCAATTGCAGCCAGACCAGACCACTACTAGGAAACAACCGAGAAGCTAAAATAAATCTGTCACAAGCCGAAGTAATGGACAAGGTTCGAAAGTGGGGTATTCATTACGACGGTGGAAAAGATGTTTTTGGATATTTAGAGAGACTGGATGAGATGACGACAGCCTACAACATAGCCAAAAACGATTTGTTACTCGCTTTACCAGAAGTACTAAGGGGAAAAGCCCTATTATGGTTCCGAAATAATAGAGAGGACTGGAAAACATGGGACGATTTTACGGAAAGTCTTAAGGGATATTTTCTCCCTCCGCAATATGAACTAAAACTGGAAGAAGAATTTCGCACCAGAATCCAGGGCAAAAACGAGAGTATCCGTGAGCATATAACCGATATGCAAACTCTGGGACGACGTGCTGGAAAATCTCACTCAAACCTGCAGTTAGAGAGAATTTACACGAACTTAAAACCCGAATATCGACTGTACATCCGTAGAAGTGATTTTAAAACAATCAGCGAGCTACAAAAACTGGGTGAAGAATTTGAGAGCATCAAACAAGACCAGAACAAGCAAAAATTTTCACCAGCAATTGGACACACTAACAAACCATCTGAAGCCGCGTATAGGGGACTACAATTTCAGAGAACTTCTCCTATCGCAACCGCAATCATTCAACCTGGTTATAATATGAGAGAATGTTGCTGGAAATGTGGTGAAAAAGGTCATTCCCGATTTCAATGCCGAAAACCGCCGAGATTGTTTTGTTCTCGTTGTGGAAAAACTGGAACCTTAAGTAAAAATTGCGACTGTCAGGGAAACGATCCAAGGACCGGAGAAGTAAGAGGCTCATCCGGCCCAAAAATGTACGAGCCAAACCAAAGGAATTAGACACTCTCGCACACGATAACAGACCATTTGTAACGCTCACTATCAAATCAAACAACTATAATGCACTTGTCGATACCGGAGCCTCACTCTCATACATCGGAAAAATTTTTAACAAAATATGTGTAAACCAAAATATTCCAATCCAAGATATTCCGGAACAAAAAGCCTGCTTGGCAAATAAAACGACCGTATCGATAACAAAAAAGGTAAAATTAGATTGCCTATTAAAAGGCCATACTATTTCACACTGTTTCTACATTATGTCATCTCTCTGTGAAGACATTCTATTGGGTATGGATTTCCTGCAGAAATGTGATATATGTATATGCTTATTCAAACCAACTGATTCAAAGCCAGAAAAAGTTGAGACATCTCAGTCAATTCTAGCAGCTAAGATTGCACCAGTATTAGAGGAACAAAACTGTAAATCTTCCGATAAAAACCAATTATTGAAACAATTTCTCGCTATAGAGTTAAAAAAACGTGAGCAAATACAGGGAACTATAGCACTGGTAGAACACAAAATTAGGCTTAAAACAAACCAACCGATAAAACATAAATATATGCCGAGAAATCCAGCCATGCAAAAGATTATCTACGAAGAAGTAGACCGAATGTTAGCAGATGGGGTAATAGAACCATCAAATAGCCCATACAGTTCTCCAGTTGTATTAGCCAGAAAGAAAAATGGACAGTATAGATTCTGTATAGATTTCCGAAAAATTAACGATATTTCTAAAAAAGATGCCTATCCATTACCACAGATCAACCATATATTGGACAAATTGCGGGAGGCAATTTGACCTCCATCAAGGATACTGGCAAGTACCATTGGATACTAAAAGTAAACCAATAACAGCCTTTACAGTTCCTGGATGAGGGCTATACCAGTTTACGGTCATGCCATTTGGCTTACACTCCGCACCAGCTACATTTCAAAGGTTATTAGATGAAGTTATTGGTCCGGAATTAGACGGCAAAGCGTTCGTCTATTTAGACGACATAATAATTCTGGGAAAAACGTTTGAAGAACACTTAAACAATCTGCGCGAAGTATTCCAAAGATTACGCCGAGCTAATTTACGACTAAATCCAGAAAAGTGTTGTTTCTGCAAAAAGGAATTAAAATATCTGGGACATCTGGTAACTTCAGATGGAATCAAACCAGACCCTGATAAGGTTGAAGAAATTTTAGCCATAACAGCACCAGAAAATGTTAAACAATTACGGCAATTTCTCGGAATAACATCATGGTACCGAAGATTTGTAGAAAATTTCTCACAAGTTGTAGCTCCTCTAACCAAATTACTGAGAAAAAAACAGAAATGGATTTGGAATCAGGAGCAAATTGACGCGTTTAATAAACTTAGAACAAAATTAACAGAAGCCCCGATACTCACTTGCCCAGATTTTGAGAAGCTGTTTGTACTGCAAACAGACGCTAGCCAGGAAGGGCTAGGAGCCGTACTTACCCAGAATATAGACAATCAGGAAAAAGTGATTGCCTATGCCAGTCGTACGTTGAATGAGGCAGAAAGAAAATATTCCGTTTCAGAAAAAGAATGCTTAGCCGTAGTTTGGAGCATAAAAAAGATGAGGCCATATCTAGAAGGTTATCGATTTAAGGTTATAACTGATCACCAATCCTTATAATGGTTAAGAAATCTAGAAAATCCAGCAGGAAGATTAGCCAGATGGTCCGTGGAGTTACAACAATACGATTTCGAGGTCCAATATCGTAGAGGAGTTTTTAACAAAGTTGCAGATGCGCTATCTCGACAACCAATTCCGGCAAACCCAATAGTATCTATATCGCATATAGATAACATACAATGTCCATGGTATAAAAAGAAATACGATGATGTAGAAAAGAAGCCAGAAATTTACCTAGACTACTGTATTCTGAACCAAAGGGTATACAGACACTTGTATGACCGATGCGATTTTAATGAACCAGAAGAAGAAAGAGAATGGAAGTTATGTGTACCAAGAAATCTACGAAATAAAATTCTGACTGAAAACCATGACGCACCAACAGCAGGGCACATGGGTATTGCAAAAACTATAAACCGAATGGCCAAACCTGGCCTGGCCAATAGTAATGTAGCCAATTATGTGCACAACTGTATAATCTGCTTAAAGCATAAAGCCCATCAGGCAAAAACCGCTGGAAAAATGCACATGACACCAGTAAATAAACCATGGGAAATAGTAAGCTCCGATTTGATTGGTCCACTTCCCCGCTCAAAGCAAGGAAATACAATGATATTAGTATTTCAAGATAAATTTCCGAAGTGGGTTGAAATTCAGCCAATCAGACAAGCTACAGCTCAAATCGTAGCAAAATCTTTCCGAGAAAGAATCATTATGAGGTTTGGATTTCCACGAAGTCTCATCACCGACAACGGACCACAATACACCAGTAAAATTTTCAAGAGTTTATTAAAGGAATATTCTATCCAACATCGTTTAACACCAGCATATACGCCACAGGCCAATCCCACCGAGAGAATAAACCGAGTGATTCATACCATGATTGCCCAATACGTGAGTAACAATCATCAAGATTGGGATAAATATTTACCAGAATTCATGCTAGCTCTTAACACCAGTGTACACGAATCAACTGGATACACACCTGCATATTTAAATTTTGCGCGTGACCTACATACACCGACTATGAGAGAAGAGGAAAGATGTACCATATCTACAAATAACCGATTTCAAGGGAAAAATCCATTAAACGACATCTACGAATTGGTGAAATTAAACCTAAACAAAGCATTCCAGAAGCAGAGGCATTACTATAATCTGAGAAGACGAGAATGGAAACCGAAAGAAGGAGACACCGTTAGGAAAAAGGAATACCAGCTATCTTCAGCCGCCAGAGGTTTCGCCGCCAAATTAGCTCCGAAATATTCTGGGCCATATCGTATTGCTAAGGTTATTTCACCAGTAATTTTCAATCTACAAGAAATTGAAACCGGCAAACTATTGCGACCCACACACATCAAAGATTTAAAACCTGCCCCTCCAGAATTATTATTAAACTCTATAAATTCTGATTGCATTATGCAACAAGGGTCAGTCAGTGGCAACCAGCGCCAAGGACAACATCTTACGATGAATCCAACAATCCGGAAACAATGCCGTCCCGACAAAATAGTTACACCTAGGCAACGAACACCAAAAAGCCAAAAGGGAAAGATGTTGGGACCCCCAATAACCGCCATCCAGGATATGGAAAGACGTTTTCCTCGGACCAAAATTCCACACAACCGCACCAACGAGTATCGCCGCCCAGTCCTCAAGAAAAATGGAACCGATGCAATAACCGTTTATCCGATTCCTCGTTATTCGAAAACTAACCAAACCGAGGATATTACTATAGATGTAGAAGAAACGTCAAGTAACAACCTGGAAACCAACGACAACTGCATCAAAAAGTTATCTCATAGCCAGCCAAACAATGAGCTAATGGATATTGAGGAAGGAAATCCTCCAACAAACATTAAACAACCGGAAGATAACCAACCCGAACGGAGTGAAGACATTTCTCTCATGTCCCCGGTCGAGCTCGAAAACAACCTCGCGCAATGGATGACAAAGTTTTGCAGCAGCATTGATGAGGACGTACAAGAGCTGTTGGAAGAAGTAACCACCGAAGTCATTCAGGTAATGGAAACAACTTCCAACTCTATTTCTACTACCACTTCAGATCCCGAACAAAACGAAGTTACACCGGCAGAATTAGGCTTACAAGGCACCTCGGATGATATATTCAAAGCCAATAGAAGAATCCGATGTAAATTCAAGGATCATCGTTATACGATAAAACGAAAAGATAACACCGCTATAATTATAAGTAAAACGAAAATTATGTGAGATATATATATAATAAAATAAGAATGTAAAATATTAAGTTTATAAAATTCCGATTCCACACAAAAATCTATCCGAAGAAGGGGGGGGGGGGATGTAACGAACCATTTCCAAGTAACCTCTTTTCTTGACCAAAGTAACATAAAAGTATAATTTTAGATCCCACTGTAGTCGAGATTAGTTACTCATAATTTCGTAACCGACAGTAATCCTCTCATTTCTATCCCTACTCTAAAACAAAGTAGAAATTACCGAAATGTTCTAGCATCTGCCGTCAGAAAAGTATAAATGCATGCACACCATTCATTCGAGAGCTCAGTTGGTGGCTGGCTGCCGACAGGATGGGAGCTCCCGTGATGTATTTCTGGGGACTTCTTTCTTGTTGGACACCGGGCCATTGGCTGTACCCCGCTCCAGTCCTCCTTCCTCCGTACACCTTCGTGATGTATTTCTGTAGGTGTATACCGTTCCGTACACTCTCGTGATGTATTTCTATGAGTGTTTCCTTTCCTGTCACTCTCGTGATGTATTTCTGTGAGTGACTTGTATTCCTTTCCGCACACTCTCGTGATGTATTTCTGTGAGTGTTTACTGTTCGTTCCTCCGTACACCTTCGTGATGTATTTCTGTAGGTGTATTCCGTTCCGTACACTCTCGTGATGTATTTCTGTGAGTGTTTCCTTTCCTGTCACTCTCGTGATGTATTTCTGTGAGTGACTTGTATTCCTTTCCGCACACTCTCGTGATGTATTTCTGTGAGTGTTTACTGTTCCTTCCTCCGTACACCTTCGTGATGTATTTCTGTAGGTGTATTCCGTTCCGTACACTCTCGTGATGTATTTCTGTGAGTGTTTCCTTTCCTGTCACTCTCGTGATGTATTTCTGTGAGTGACTTGTATTCCTTTCCGCACACTCTCGTGATGTATTTCTGTGAGTGTTTACTCTTCCTTCCTCCGTACACCTTCGTGATGTATTTCTGTAGGTATATTCCGTTCCGTACACTCTCGTGATGTATTTCTGTGAGTGACTTGTATTCCTTTCCGCACACTCTCGTGATGTATTTCTGTGAGTGTTTACTCCTCCTTCCTCAGTACACCTTCGTGATATATTTCTGTAGGTGTATTCCGTTCCGTACACTCTCGTGATGTATTTCTGTGAGTGTTTCCTTTCCTGTCACTCTAGTGATGTATTTCTGTGAGTGACTTGTATTCCTTTCCGCACACTCTCGTGATGTATTTCTGTGAGTGTTTACTCCTCCTTCCTCCGTAAACCTTCGTGATGTATTTCTGTAGGTGTATTCCGTTCCGTACACTCTCGTGATGTATTTCTGTGAGTGTTTCCTTTCCTGTCACTCTCGTGATGTATTTCTGTGAGTGACTTGTATTCCTTTCCGCACACTCTCGTGATGTATTTCTGTGAGTGTTTACTGTTCCTTCCTTCCTCCGTACACCTTCGTGATGTATTTCTGTAGGTGTATTCCTTTCCGCACACTCTCGTGATGTATTTCTGTGAGTGTTTACTGTTCCCTCCTCCGAACACCTTCGTGATGTATTTCTGTAGGTGTATTCCGTTCCGTACACTCTCGTGATGTATTTCTGTGAGTGTTTCTGTCCCGTTCTTTCCCGTAAGGTAGAACCGTAGAAAGTAATATAGTATTGGTTAGGAAATGGTTTTCAACTTGCATGCATTCTTTAAAAATACCATTGTAATTAAATAAAGAACAGATACAGTGAAATTTGTGAACAAGTATACTGTTCCTATAAATGTATATATTTGTAGAAATGATTAGAATAAGTAACACACATTGAACTTTTATATTAGGGTATATGTTAAGCCAGAATATATTTTGATTATTTGTTTATGTAAATGGCCCTTGTTATTTATTGACCCTGGCGTAACTCACGAGCACCCGGAACCCCTAACAAGGGCTCGCAAGGAAAACCCGTTACAATGTGTGTAGTTTAGTATGTGTTCATCCACCATTCATGGTCGCTCTCTCGTCTTACCGTTGCTCTATCACTATCTCTGCAGTGCTGCGTGTTTGGTTAGTATCGGTGTGATTACCCTCCCGAGCACACTATCGATGCTCAGCACCATCATTGGAGCCTTGGTAAGCTATATACTGTGACCAATGGACATTATAAGCTATGTCCAAAGCTCCTGATTAGTGCAAGATTCGATACCGCTCTTTTCTAGGAGCTAAAAAATTATTAAATTTTGCTAAAAATGCAAGTGCTGGTTTTTATGTCATCTGTGTCCATGAAGCTTTTGTGGAGCAGCATGACGAAACGTTGTACGGCAGGTGGGGCACCACTTGTCCAGCGCCGTAAGTCACTTAGTTTAGCCACCGTAGTGCTTAAGTGAGGTACTAGAAAAACCTTCCATTAAGTGGTGTAGATGATGTGTTCCTGTTTTTATGTGCTGTGTTTCATGCAGTTACATGTCCTGTTTAGTTTGTTAGTTTTGTTAGGGTCTTGCTGCCATCCTTATGGGGAGTTACTGGCCTACGTAGCAGGACAGCCCGATAGGTCTTGATACAAATTTTTACTATGTTGTGAGATACTATGGTCTAACAAAAATTTGGAGTTTAATTAAGGGGAAATGGCCGTGTAGGCCCCTATTTGGCGTTACTTAACCAGTTTCGCTCCAGCCACGGAGCTCATCAGAAGTTTTCTACGCTAGCAAACGTTCAGTTTGCTTGATTGTGTACATCTTCAGTGTACAATGTTGAGACTATTGTATTACTATACGTCAGATTTTTATTTTCTAGCTGAACCCTATTTCAATTTTTGTATGTTTCCCGTTCATATAATTGTTCATTACCCTGTGCAATGTCAATCTTGTCATTGCACATGATTTTGAGCACGCACATATGTGGCTATTTTATACTCTTACCGTGACTCTCTTCTTCGTGTCGTCGTTCGCTAAGTATGAATCTAAACTATTTCCTATTTAAAGGGTCATTCATGACATTACAACGAGATACAAACATCTATTTGTCAAATTAGATATACATATAATTAAATCAGAAACGAATAAAATAGAGTAAAAATGAACACAAAATTACAAATAAGAAATATAAGAATAAAACAAAATTACATATATTATATATGTACTTTATTCCACTACCTACCCTTTCCCTGTATTCACTTTTATTACCTATGCTCCTATTATTATTTTTTCGGTTTCCTTCTATTTCCACTACTTTACTTTACACTTATTACTTGTCACATATCGACCTGCGGGTTCAGAGGATCTGCATAGTTTGTTCTGGTGAAGGCACCTTGTTTCACAGGTTCTTCACTTGTCCAGCTTTGCAGAGTCTGATGGAACTGGTGCGCGATATGTGTCAGTTGATCCACCCGAATTTCAGCATTACTAGGACATCGTTTCTATGGGGACCAAAGGTTTGTAGTCGGGTGAATTGTTTGATTAGCTTTGTGTTGACACTGGCCAAATCTACAATTCACTTGTACTACATGAGAGCCGGAGATGGGAATCAGAACACTGACCCACAACACCACGCACAAGCACTTAAGCGCCACTTTGTTGACAGATTGAAGAGACGTTTACGTCTTGAATATCTGGCAACGAACGCAGACACATTCAACTGCACATGGCAGCCACAATCGTCATTGCAGGACGGCGCGCTTGTCTTTCGCTGGTGATATCAGGCCACAGCATTTGCAACACTAGTCCACGGGGCTTCTCCCCGCTTAGAAATCGTTGCACGTGCTGTGGGAAGGACAAGTGCTCTTTTAGAGATGCTAAGCTGGAGGGATGATGAGGGCAGTTTGTAGAGGTCTATGATACTACAGGCTGCCCTCGCGGGACTCTATAACGGTATCGCGCAAATTTTTCGTTCGTTCGTTTTTAATTCGGTTTCGGTCTCGGTGCTAAATTGCAAAATTTTTTGTTTAAATTCGCTCGTTTAGGAACATTTTTATTAGTTTATTTTGGAAATTTGGAACTCATTGGAACTGCCACTTACATAATTGTCAAAATTGGGACTGGTTCAAATTTTTCAAAATTCTTGTGACCGTTTTTAGACTCTTTTGAGCATTTTGTCTTGTTTGTCTTCCTTTTTGTGTGTCATTTTTATTGTATTACTTGTTTTAATTCTCCCTTTTGACTGTTTGTAAGTTAGTTTAGCTAGTGTCTTTTTTACAATTTTGTGCCTTTTGTTTGTTAGTTTTAAGGAATTTTTAAAAGAGCCAGAGAGCCAAAAATTAGAGACTTATTTACATAAAAAAAAAATGTATAAGTATTATTAAGCTATGGGAGAAAAAAAATACTTACCGCCTCGATTTGTTGATGTTGATGCTGCTGCTGTTGCTGCTGCTGCGACTGTTGCTGCCTATGTTGCTGTTGTTGTTGTTGTTGCTGCTATTGATGAAGAAAATTGAAAAATTAATGATTTTTAAAAAATTTCGCTAATTTTGGCATAAATTACCTCAGACATCTTCGTTCATAAAGGTTCCTTTCGAAAATGAGCTAAACTCTTTAGATAATTTAACCTCCTTCTGTACATATCTTGCAAAAAGAATTACGTTTGCAAAATCTTGCAAATATTTCATTTTATAAACACTGATATCAGTTATAAACAAATGAACTAAACTCTTTCGCTAGAACATCAAAACAATCATATCACAAGCTTACATACCCATGCTCAGATACCCCAGATTTCTACCATTAAAATATCAATATGTAACTTAATATCGCCGCACTTCTTGTAAACAAACTCATATAGTTTGCAGCTTGCAATTCAAATGATTTGAACTCTTTTATAAACATTAGATTACATATAATTTTTGCTATCGCCCCAGTAACAACATTTGAATACTTCAATAAAATCTTTCAACATGTAATTTGATATCACCTCGAATTTTAAAGTTAAAAGAACAAAACATAGTATGAGGTATGTATATTGAAGCAATTTCAGCAAATCTATCCTGAAATCTTTCTAGTATGAAGTGTGTTGAAACAATTTCTTTTGCTGAAAAAAAAACAACAGCTATAAATAATGCACTAAATTAATTTTTCAAATTAATTATTTATTTCTAAATCTTAAGCTATAAACTTTTTCACAATGTTCTATATATATATATGTATAGGATAGGGAGGGGGGTAATGAAATTTTCATCACAAATCCTCTACGGGCTCTGGTTTTCGAGATATTAGCAACATTTGTTCAAACAATTAGCTAATTGGTAATTATATAATTACTAATTGGCAATTATCTAATTGGCAATTAGCAGCTTGGATGGTAATTAGCTAATTGGCAATTAGTAATGTGGTGTGATGCACTTTACTGGAATTCTCATAAAATAAACAAATTTAAGTAATATCAACACTTGCTGTAAATATTTAATAGAAAACTTCAAGTTTAAGGTAAAAATATGGTTGCTGGGAGGTCTATTGATACAATTTCTTTTACTGAAAATAATGTTGTCAAACCAAAATTAAATTTCAATATTTATTCACTTCAAATTAATTATTTATTTCTAAATCTTAAGTTATAAACTTTTTCCCTATGTTCTATATTCAAAATTGGTAGCAATATAAGTGAAGTTCTATGAATCCTATCTTGGAAACGAAAGATGTCCAGAGCATATGTCTCCCAAGGTCCTTTTCTGGGCTCATATTCAATTATATAAACTTGTGGAGCACTAGTACTAAACGTAACTTTCATTATCACTAATAATTTAGAAATATTAATAATAAAAATACTAGTTTCACATTATTTATTTTTTTAATTAACGATTATAATAATTAATTGGATACAGATTAATATCATGGTGAATAAACTCTATTTTAAACGTTCGGCCGATAGGACCTCTATTTATAACATAAAAATCTCCTGCAGTATTTATCTCCAGTATAGTTTCGTCAGTAATTGTGCTGTACCGTGCAGGAAGGAAAAGTTGACAGTCCTCCAAGTCCAGGATGATACGAGATCCAAATGCAGTCTTACATCTTCTGGCACCGAGAATCTTGTATTCCTTATTAAATTCCATTTCAGATGTCTTTAGAGAAGGTGGGTACTGCTCCAGCTTCTTCAGTTCCCCCATTGCGTTTGCCATTTCAGATTACTTTCTCCTTGGTTGTTTATCGTTTGAACTCCAAAATGAAACTGATTGCAAATCTGATTCAGCTCCTCAATTTATAGTCATGATTCCAAAACAAGTTTAATCCTGCTTAAAGCAGATTTGCAATATCAGCACATTAAGCTGAATGATTCATGTAATTTGAAACCACACTTCCTGTAAGCAACCAAATTCTAAGAATTTTGCTGATCGAAACGTTTCATTGGAATTCGTAAACATCCTGTTGTAAACAAATTTAAGCAATATCAGCAAATGATTCATGTTTACTCTTTTCAAGTAATTTGATACCGCACTACCTGTAGGCAGCCAAAAATTTTATTGTTCCAAGAATTTTGCTGATCGAAACGTTTCATTGGAATGTAAACAAATTTTCACATTTTCATGTATGCATTCATGTAAACAATCTTATTTGCAAATTCAACCAGCAGAATAAAGTAATCAAATTAATTTGAGTGATTTTCTTATCGTGTAATTCGATATCATCTCAGCTTATAAGCAAATTCGTTGGAATTCATCCTGTGCAATGATTATTGTAGCAGCAGGATCATTCATGTTTACAAACCGTTGCTATAAAAGCGCAAGCAAACTCTTGGGGAGCACCAGTCAATCTAAGTGATTCAAAGTGTTAGTGCCGAATAAGAAAAAAATTAAAAATGTCTATCACAGTAATAAATGAAAGTTTTTCATTAAGTAAGAAATTGCGAGAAGATGTGTTGAAGTGTTTAAATGATGTAAATTTTGTGAATAAAAACAATATTATTAAAGAATGCAACAGAAACATTCGTAAATATCAAGCAGTATTTCGAAAGTGTAATAAGAATGCTAGAAAACGACATTTGGACAGTTGTATTGCTCAAATTAAATCGTGGAGATTGTTAATCAAAGCTCCCCATCGAGGTGGAGGCATTAATCAACGAGTAATAAGAAGTGATTTTGTTAAGTGGGAAGAAATAAAAACATCATTCGTAGGTAGAATTAGGGCAGGTGTTATCGTGAATATAAGCCCCTAGATCCTAAGCTGTTAACGCAAGATGCTTCCAAATTACTTGCTCGCCGCATTAAGAATACAATAAAACAACAATATCATATTAAAGTTGCTACAACGTTTTGCGGCGAATTTATTAAACAAAATGCTGACAATGAAATTATAAAAGACATTAAATATTTCCAAGCGAGGACTGCTCCAATCAGTGCAGATGATAATTTAGAGGAGTGGTTTAAATAAAACATTTTGGATCCAATAAACACTCAGCTAGAAGAATTCCAGGAAAAAGATAGTGGTTGGGCACTGCATTCTATAATACATTTAGCGGTGCATATCAACAAGTTTGAGCCGATTCGGGGATCATTTTATGTACCTCTGCCAAAGGAGATTGCGTCAAAGACAGCTTGCATTAATTTAAAAAATAATGACGAAGATGCTTCGCGTGGGCCGTAACATCAGCGCTATGTCATGCAAATGTTCACTCCGATAGGACCTCATCATATCCACATTATTCTACTGTGCTAAATTTAACTGGAATAACATTTCGCAGAACGATTTATCAATAAACGTATTCATCCTAGAGAAAGAGAGTTTCTTCACCACAGTTCCAGTTAGACTTACGAAACACAGGATGGAGCGACATGTAAATCTCTTAATGCTGCAAGATGACTATGACCAGGATGATGATGATGAAGGTGAAGATCATATGGATGATGATGATAACGATGATGATGCTGGCAGATATCATTTTTGCTGGATTAAAGATCTTTCCCGACTCATATCGAAGCAAACTTAGAAACATAACAATAGAGTGTACATATGCGACAGATGTTTGCTCTACTTTTACTCTGAAGAAAAATTAGCATCACATACTCCCGAATGCGAGAAGCAAAATGATTGCAGGATTATGTTTCCCTCAGAGGAAAAGAAATGGCTGGAATATAAGAATTATAACCATAAGAATCCAGTCCCGTTTTGTGTGTATGCTGATCTTGAATCAATATTGAAGCCGATTCAGGGAAACGATCAAAATACACAGCGAATCCAGGAACATGAAGTTCACAGCATAAGATTCTATTTCCACTGCAAACATGATGCTAGTCTCTCATATTACAGAGCATATCGAGGCAAGGACTGGATTGCCTCCATAGCTGTACAGGTGAAGCTGAACATCAGACCAATGCAGCCCTTGACTAAAGAGGAACGGCGTTCACATATGGAAAATACTTGCTGCCATATATGTCAAAAAACCTTTGCAGCCGATGAGGAACGAGTCCGGGACCATTGCCATTTAACAGGTAAATACTGAGAAGCATAATTCAATTCATTTCTTTTCATAAATTCTTTTAATAGGAAAATACCGAGGGCCAGCGCACAATGCATTCAATCTGATGTATCAAGATTGCACCAATAAACAAGGAAAGATATATCTCATTCACCAAGCAAATAGACGGCAGCCACATAAAATTCAGATTCATCGATTCCTTCCGTTTTATGTCAGAATCTTTAGATAAGCTATCATCATTGCTGCCGATGGATAAATTAAACACTACAAGATCGGTATGGCAGGGATTGGATGATGACACTATCAAACTTCTTACACGCAAGGGTGTCTTCCCATATGATTTTATTGATGACTAGGGTAAATTGGATTTCCGGAACTTGCCAACACAGGAAGCGTTCTACAATAAACTGACTGACAGTGCTATATCTGCCGAGGACTACAATCATGCTGAAGAGGTCTGGCAAATATTTGAAATACAAACACTTGGTGAATATTCAGATCTATACCTTAAAACTGATGTTCTCCTATTGGCCGATGTGTTTGAGAACTTTCGAGAAGTGTGCATGAAGACATACAATTTAGATCCAGCACATTATTACACCATGCCAGGCCTAACATGGGATGCTATGCTAAAATACACTAATGTGAAATTAGTGCTGATAACCGACGTAGATATACTGCTATTCATAGAGAGAGGCATTCGAGGTGGTATAAGTCAATGTTCGAACAGATATAGTAAAGCCAATAATAAATATATGGATGATTTTAAGCCTGAGAAGAAAGAGAAATACCTGATGTATTATGATGTGATGATGTGCCATATCACAGCATTTACCAACCGGAGGATTCAAATGGGTTGATGTTCCCAATATTGTCGTTTCCGAAATTCCTGATTATTCTCCAACTGGATACATATTCGAAGTCGACTTGGATTATCCTCAACATCTACATGATAAGCATAAGGACTCACCGTTTTGCTCTGAGCATGCAGCACCACCTGGAGCAAAATTAGAAAAGATTTTGACAACATTACATCCAAAAACTAAATATGTTATACACTACCGAAACTTGAAGCAATGCTTATCACATGGACTCATCCTGAAAAAAGTGCACCGGGTACTTCAATTCGACCAATCAGCTTGGCTTAAACCATATATTGACTTAAATACCGCCAAACGGATGCAGGCTACAAGCGATCATGAGAAGGACAGCTATAAGAAGATGAATAATGCAGCTTTTGGTAAGACCATGGAAAATGTACGCAAGTATAGTGATATCAAGCTTTGCATGAAGTGGGAAGGTCGTTATGGTGCAAAAGCTCGGATTGCGGCACCCAACTTCCACAGTGCAACGATATTTGATGAAAATTTAGTTGCTGTGGGATTAAGGCGACTCAAAATATTATTCAATAAGCCGCTCTATATAGGAATGGCAGTTATGGAAATTTCGAAAATATGCCTCTACGATTTTCACTACAGTTTTATGCAGCGTTAGTATGGAGGTAAATGTAAAGTCATGTATACTGATACAGATTCTCTAATATATGAACTTGAAGAGAAAAATGCATATGAGTTTATGGCTGAAAATATAAACAAATTTGATACAAGTGATTACCCAGAAGATAATGAATTCAATTTACCGCTCATGAATAAAAAGATTCCCGGGCTAATGAAGGATGAGCTGAATGGGAAAATCATGAGCGAATTTGTAGGCTTGCGCTCAAAAATGTACAGTCTGCGTATAAACGCTGGTAAAACTGTAAAAAAAGCGAAAGGAGTAAAGACTAATGTAGTCCAGAGGCATATCAATTTCGAAGACTACGTTGAATGTTTGAATAACAAGCGAATATTAATTGCTAATCAGAGCTCCATACGATCTCATAACCATAAGGTATACACTATTAGTCAAAAAAAGATTGCATTGAGTCCCTATGATAATAAGCGTCATATTATGAGCGGAGCGACGGATACTCTACCATGGGGACATTACTCTATTTCATCAGATCAACAAGTAGCAGCCGCAGAAAGAATCTAAGTCAAATGTAAATAATAAATGCATTATAGTTTTAGTTTCATTTATTCAAGTAATTTGCATTATAACTAGATGTATAATTGTAAAATAAAAAAGTATTGTAATTGTATTATAGTTATAGTTGTTTTTCAAGATATTATAAAACATCTTTGTTATTAATCCAAGAATTGTGTTTTGAAGAAAATCCGAGCCATTTAACGTAAGCTTTATCTCCACTCTTCTTTAAGATTTTCTCTACGAGGTATAGGTTTGGGTGTTTAACTTTCAGCAGCTCCAATTCATAAAAGCCTCCGGTGATTGGATTTCCTTGATAATCTTCCAGCCGATATGTGATGGGGTTTGTGTTTTGAACTTTAATAATTTTAAAAATCTCAGCTGTCCAGTTTGGTGTATAGCCTTTCTCAAATATATGCTTGTATTTGCTGATGCGTACCAAATCTCCAACTTTATACTTTGCAGGAACAACAATCTTTATATGATTGTATACAGTTGAAAGCAGTTGTTTCTCATTGGAGGTGTTGATATCACGTGGTCTCATTTTTGTAGTTCGATGTATTCTTGAGTTGTATTCAGTGAGCAGTTTCTTTACCATACCAATCCACTGATAAGTTCCATTAAAGCTGAATTCCTTCCACATCATATCCTTCAGAGTTCGGTTAAATCGTTCCACTATTGATGCTTTGAGGAAACTGTACGTAGAGTAATGATTTATTGCATGCTTCCGCATTAGATTTTTAAAGAGGCTGTTGTAGAATTCCTTTCCATCATCAGTCTGCAGGTTTTTAGGGATTCGTCCCTCGCTTAATATAGATTGCATGGCATCTCTTACTTCTACACCAGTTTTTCTTTTAATTGGAATTGCCCATGCATATTCGGAGAAGGCATCAATTACTGTCAGCAGATAGCGGTAACCCTTGTTCACATAGTTGTAGGGATCCATTTCAACCAAGTCTGCCTGCCACAAGTCATCTAGTCCTTTGATAATCACACGACGTCGTTTAAAATTTTTTCTCGCTGGTTTATGCAGCTCATTTACCACTTGTCTCTTACTAATCGTAATTATAAATGAAACAGATTTCTCAAGAGTTTTTACTCATATACACCATCTTTTGGTGTCAAGTCTTTCTTATTTATTACTGAAGTAAACAGATAGTTTTCAATCTTTGCGATTTCGCCATTGATATATAGCGTTAAATTTGCCACCTCTATATTAATAGTTTTTCTTATTTCTTCCATACTTATTTTAATTTTCTTGTCAACATAGTCTTTGGTAGTAGCATCATCATTTTCAAGGGGCTCACCAAGTCGTTTTATACACTTTGAGTTCAGATCGTAGTCTCCGTTTATCGTTAAATTAAATCCAATACCCCGCTCTCCTTGTTCACCAGCTGGACCCTGAGCTCCTTGTTTACCAGCCTGGCCTTGAATTCCTTGTTCACCGGCTGGTCCCTGAGCTTTTGTTGGTCCACGTTCACCTGGTTTCCCAAGATATCCTCGCTTAGAGAAACGTGCAAACTTATCAACGCTCATCTGTAGATTGTGAAGAAGTATGGTAATGAGGTAGTATTTAAACTATAATATCTGCTTCTCGCAACTCCTCCAGGATAGATATAATTTCATTGTTGTGACTGGTGTTACCAGCCTGCTTTGATGCCATTAGAAGGCGCAGCCTATCCACGAATTCATTTGGATCATCCCAGTAAATGTGATCAATGTTTTCTTTAGGCAGAAGCATTAGACCCATGCCTTTATGCTGTATAAGTTTACTGATTATAGCTTTATACTTAGCCGCTCTAGTACCTTTTATTTGTCCATCTTCAGCATAGTCACGTTTATATGCATTGGTATCTCTAGAAATAGATCCATAATTAGTTAAATCCTCTTTAGTATAGAGACTTTTTACAGGATCTTTCATAAATAGCAGCTCACATAACCCCAAAGTTGTTTTATAGCTCTTCCCGTTGATAATAATATTTCCTACATCATCAACATCAAACGTTGAATTACCGATTCTCCATGCGTTGTTATCATAGTAAACTCCATAGGCTGGATCAATTTTAGGGCTATTATCAGTGAATAGCTTTAAATAGTTTGAAACTATGTATCCAGACGTATCGGGGGAGGTGACAGGAGACCTTTCTGTCAATGTTCTTGAATGTTTAGGTGTTGCGAATTCTTCCTCAGATGTTAAGGAATAATCTCCATAATTTATAGGTGTGCTACTAGCCTCCATTTTAACATATTTTCGTTTTGGAGGGGTAAAAGGTTCCACAATTTCGTTGTCTTCTTCTTCTTCTTTTTCTTCTTTTGCTTCCAATTTGAGTGGTGGCTCGTTTTTGACTCTTGTTACAAACTCTTTTAAGGGTTTGGTGATTGGCTTGAAAGTTTCTTCAAGTTGAGCTTCTGCTTCAATCCTACCCGTCTTTAGAGCTTTAAATTTCCTTCGCAATGCATTCCTTGTCTTGATGATTTCTTTTAATAGGTTTTCATTCATCTTCGATATTAACGGAATAACGGCTTTTCAAACAGGTCTGATAACAGGTATACAGCTTTCCAAACAGCTCTGATAACAGCTTAACAACTTTCCAAACAGCTCTGATAAGAGCTTAACAGCTTTTCAAACAGCTCTGATAATACAGCTTAACAGCTTTTCAAACAGCTCTGATAACAGCTTAACAGCTTTCCAAACAGCTCTGATAACATCTTAACAGCTTTTCAAAAGCTCTCATAACAGTTTAACAGCTATTAAACAGCTCTGATAACAGCTTAACAGCTTTTCAAACAGCTCTGATAACAGCTTAACAGCTTTTCAAACAGCTCTGATAACAGCTTAACAGCTTTTCAAACAGCTCTGATAACAGCTTAACAGCTTTTCAAACAGCTCTGATAACAGCTTAACAGCTTTCCAAACAGCTCTGATAACAGCTTAACAGCTTTTCAAACAGGTCTGATAACAGGTGAACAGCTATAATCTATTCAGCAGGGGCCACAGGATTCCGTGTGCTTTCGGCTGAGTTCCAACTTCGACTTATGAATATTTCGCATGTTTCATCCTTTTATAGTACAATGAAGGTATCAAATCCTTTACGGTAGCGCCCCTTGTTTAATGAGCTGTCCTTATCAATCATCAAGAAACCATATTCATCCTTCCAACACTCAGCACAGGCTCTTCGAAATTTATCAAACTTCATGTCTGTATTCACATGATCATTATAGATATGTTTCAAATTCAAGTCATCTTGCTTGAATAAGATGATTAAATTAGCATTGTCACGTATTAAGTGCTTTGGTATATGCGTATATGTTTGACAGAGATAGAAGCTCTCTATATCTTCGTGGCGACCCATGCAAAAATAGGATCGCACATTATCTTGCTTTTCACATGCTACATCATCGAAAATAAACACTGAATGTGATTTGGCTTCCTCTGGTGCTAGAACGTCGCAGTTGTTTGAGAATGTATAATACCCCAACCCTGATATGGGAGTCATCACTCGCTTCAAGTATTCATACTTTGGTTGATGTAAAGATTTTGAATATATGTAAATATTTTCATATCTCAGACCATTGGGATGTTCCAGCAAACTTATCATAACATTAGTTTTTCCACAATTCGATAGTCCAACAATGATGCTCCATATACTATTAGGCAATAGGGGGCCATGCTTCTTTTTCACCTTCATAAGAGCTACATCAGCATTTCGAACAGGAAAAGCTTGTTGTTGTTTCATGAACCGCATATTAAAGACTAACGGGATTCCTATAAGTACACCTGTTACGTTACCCTTGTCCTAGACGTAACTCGTGGCCGTTCAGGCCGATTTCGCAGCTCAGTGAAGAAGGGTTTGGGTTTCTTCTAATTTAGTTTGGGCGCCACATGGTTTTCGATTTCTTTAATAATTTCTTTTCTTGAGAGGGAAACCATGAAACTCTCAATTAAATGTATGAATGCATATATTTCGTTAGTTTTTTTTTCTTTTTTTTACAAAACACTTTTCTACGAAAAAAACAAGGTATAACTGTATGTACATGTACGTAGCTACTTCCAGAAGGGAAGGAAAAAAAATATTAAAACCGATTATTAGGAGATGAAGCCGAGCCAAATTAACAAGGTACGAATCTATTTTTATATCTAGGTTACGATAAAAAAAAGGAAAAAAGACGTCACCAGAGTTTAATACTGTCCCACGACGAATCCCACCTTCCAGCTCCAATTCCGAAATTCTCAAAAAAAAAAAAAAATTTAACCAAAACTGGACCACAAAGCCCGCTTGCTATCTGATCTTTTTCTTCACTCCCACTCGTCGACCGCCTGATGACAAAAAAAAACCAGGCTCGAGACTGTTCTTTTTGCTCACACCAGTGTGTTTTTTTTTTTTTTTTTGACGTCCTCCAGCTGGACAAAGATTCGACATTCTGTTAATAATGTTTCCCAATTCGGGTACTTCGCCGATCCTGCCAGGGGACTAATTTACAGGGTGTAAATAAAATGTTTTTGGTAGTAAATCTCATTCGTCTCTAAACGGTGACATACATTTGCATTTCTGTTTGGCTTGTTTATTATTAATCGGTGAATCGGAACTAGTAGGTGAGAGTTTATTTCCAAAGAATTACTGAAACGAAACGTAGGAATGAAGCATAATTTGGCTCTGCTTATCCCAAAATGGCTAGAAAGAAATAAGGTTATATGATCGATATTAAGTAAGCTAAAGATCCAGTTTTCGTATGATAGAAAAAAAAGGAACAAATATTGACCACAACAATTCCAAAATCGGTCTCTTTTTTATAGTACTACAAAAGCAATTAAATACTAGTCTTACTTGAACATAATTACTGATCTTCTAACAACATATATGTAGGCTTAACTTAGCACCCTTAACGGTGATAGAAGGTCGGAGCCACACATGAAGGGTTCAGCGTCCAACCCTTTCCAAGCTTCAATTCTCCGCTTAAATATCCTTCAGCGAAATGTAATATTTCCTCCCCAACTTCGAGAAGATTTCCTTTAAATCTTCTCAAGACCTTCGGATCGAGGGGATTTCCTGCCATCCGGTAGAACGACGACTGCCAGAATATAGAATTTAAGTTACAACACCTATGTGTAAACCGGTAGATCATCATCATCATAAACTGGCGATTCGGGGTCGCCTTACATAACGTCGACGCCAACTAGAAATGGATAGAAATCATCGTGCAGTAAAAAAAAATAAGATAAAAAAAAAATGATTAATTACCAATGGACCAACAAAATGGCACAGAAATAGTAATGCAAAATATGATTCTTCATATAATAAAGCGTACCTATGTAAATTCCTTAATTCTACCTTTTTTGTAAAGACTTACAGGAAGAATAGCTTCCACCACTGAGCAGAGATTTTATTCTCACCCAAAACGCTAATGCGTACGTAATCTTATGCTTATTTCTGAACACGTTCTTATTTCTCCTCATTCTTGCCACAATAGGGCTTCAAGTCCCTGCAGTGCCATATACCCTGGGATACACCTTCTTTGTTCTTCAATTCATAGGTCCAAGGTGATACGCGACGAGCAATTTGGAATGGTCCTACAAACCTCGGAGCTAATTTAGCGTTGAAGTACTTGGACGCGTCTGACAGAACAAAGTTTTTTCGCCAGACTAAATCTCTGGGAAAGTATTGCACGTCTCTTTTTCTTAAATCATATGACCTTTTCCCGACTTCACCTGCCTTCTCTAACCTTTTCTGGACATCTATTCTTATTTCTTCTAAGCCCTTGGATCGATCATAAGGAGTAGCATTGGAACTCAGCCTTGAGTGTCGTATTTCGTCACCTCTAGTAACCATTTCTTTTCCAAAAAGTACAAAGTAAGGCGTTAGTTTAGTTACTTCATGGACGGCCGTACGAATAGCGCAAGCTACATTTGCTAAATGGCCATCCCACTCTCTGTGATTATCCGATATGTAAGCGCGCAACATAGTCTTTATGGTTTGGTTGGTCCTCTCGGCAGGGTTGGCTTGAGGGTGATAAAAAGGAGTGTATTTGATTAAAATGCCATAACCTGTTGCTAAATTTTGAAATTCGCGACTCTTAAACTGCACCCCATTATCGCATATTATGGTCTTAGGGACTCCAAACACCAGAAACACATAGTCTTCCAACAACTGACATATAGATTTGGCCGTAGCTGTGCGAAGGGGAAATAAGACCGGGAATTTACTAAATTGGTCCAGAATCGTAAGAATGTAAACATTACCTCTCTTAGACCTCGGCAGGGGACCTACTAGATCGACACAAAGGGTCTGCCATGGGAACTCAGCATTCGCTCGTGTTGCCATTAGGCATGCTGGTCTCTTGCGGTCGGACTTGGTCGACTGGCAGATTTTACAGTCTCTTACATAGGAAGCGATATCAATCCTCATTTTCGGCTAGTAGAATTTTCGTGCTACTCGTTCGAATGTCTTCCGAACACCTGTGTGACCCGAAATTGGATCATCATGCAGCCTGCGGAGAACTTCCTTTCTTTTCTCTTTGGGCAATACTTCTCTCCAACGGTCTGGTTCCATAGCCAAGCTCGGGTAAGTAACCTCTACATGCTTCCATAGCATACCTCCCTCGATACACCAGTCAGGATACTTTTCCGGTGTTTTGCTGACCTTTGACAACATTTTGATATACCAACTATCTTTTGCCTGAAGGTCGCTATCAGAACGTATACAATCGAGCGCTGGGACAGATCTTGATAATAAATCTGGGACTAGGTGCTCTTTTCCTTTACGATGAACTATTTCGTAGTCGTATTGCTGCATTTTAACAGCCCAACGAGCCAATCTCCCCGTGGGGTCCTTAAGATTGCCTAACCACACTAGCGAGGCATGATCTGTAACGACGATAAATCGGGTTCCCTCTAAGTATGGACGCAATTTTTCTACAGCCCACAATACTGCCAAGCACTCACGTTCAGTTGTTGAATAGTTTCTCTCCGCGCGATTTAAAGAGCGACTAAGGTATGCTACCACTACTTCTCTATCCTCGACTTTCTGTGTAAGAACAGCCCCGATACCAAATCCGGAAGCATCCGTATGTACCTCGAATGGTAAGCTGAAATCGGGACAAGATAAGATTGGAGAACTCACTAATTTGTCTTTTATTGTCATAAACATGTCATTACATTTAGAATCCCAGACAAACTTTCGATTCTTTTTTAATAAGTTAGTTAATGGAGACAGTAAGGTAGACAAATTTGGAATGAATCTTCTATACCATGACACGGCCCCATTAAAGCTTCTAACCTCCTTTGCCGTTTTTGGAATTGGGATATCGAGTATACTTTTAACCTTATCCGGATCAACCTGTAATCCATTTTCTCCTACCAAATATCCTAAATAACGAAGTTCAGGTCGACAGAACTCACACTTTTGGTAATTAATAGAAAGTCCAGCCTCCTGAAGTCTGTTCAGCACTTTACACAGAACTTCAAGATGTTTTTCAAAATTTTGAGTCACTATGACTACGTCGTAAGGTATACAAAAACACAATCTTCTAGCTCACCGGAGAGAACGGTATCTATAAATCTCTGCCAAGTGGCAGGTGAATTGGTTAAACCAAAAGGCATCCTTTTGAAATGAAACAAGCCTCGTCCGGGTACTGTAAAAGCCGTATATTCCTTAGAGTCTTCAGCCATGGGAATTTGCCAGAATGCGGACTTTATATCTAAGGTGGATATGTATTTAGCGTCCCTTAGACAATCAAGAGTAGCGGAAACATAAGGAAGGGGGTAAGCGTCTTTGATAGTGACCTTATTCAGCTTCCTATAATCCACGCAGAATCGGTACGTCCCGTCCTTTTTACGTACCATGATAATTGGCGATGACCACGCACTCTTTGATGGTTCTACCACCCCATCCCTAATCATCTTATCTAGTTCATCGTTGATGATTTTTTTAATGGTAGGAGACACGGGGTAATATCTTTGCTTTACTGGCATCGAACTAGTCCTAATGACATGCTCTACGTGATTTGCACATCCCAGACCTTCGCTCATCCTTGCTTCTGCCTTTCCTAACAATGCCGCCAACTGTTGTCTTTGCTCCACCGATAGTTTAGATTTGCTCTCTAATGAACACAAGTGAGGAGGTATATTTTCATCTGAGAATGACCATCTATCCCTACTTAAGTTTACTTCAATATCCATAGCTTTCCAGAAATCCGTTCCTAAAATTATATTTACTGGCAATTGCGCGACAATCAATACCGACAAAACTTTTACACAATTCTCTAGTCTAATCGGCAGGTTTATTTCTCCCGAAATGTTTATTTTCTCACCATCTGCTAAAGTTATAGTTTTGCAATCTGAGCAATCTGCTACTAGACCCATTCCTTCGATCAGTTTCCATCCAGGCCCGCCTAGAATAGTTCGCGTCGCCCCAGAATCTAACAAACCTAAGACTTCTACTCCAAAAACTGACACCTTAAGATATGGTCGCGAATCGTTATTGATATGGTGGAAGACACTAGCTAATTCTGACGCTAAAATTGTTGTATGGGACCCGGACGTAGTCTCTAACTTTGCGGCGCTTGAGTTATTGCTGGAGCTCAACTCACCGCTTACTGTTGAGCTCTGCCCTCGTTTCCCGATGGTTGAGTTCTCCCTCGATCACCATTCTGAGTTGATTGCGACTTACAGTTCGAGCACCTCGAACGTATAACTCCTTGAGCTCCACATCCAAAACACTTGCGTGGTTGCCTGCAAAATCTGTGAGTATGACCGTCACGCTGGCAATTCATACACCTATATTGAGGACGATGGAGGTTTGAAGAGCTCGCTGATGCAGCGGATATTATATCTGTGGAAACATAAGCCAAGTCTGGCTCTAAAAGTTGCCCAGAACGCCGGGGAGGGGGTGTGAATGATTCTACCGAAGCGCGAACCGATTCCAGACGACGGCCTAGATCAACTAATTGCTGCGGTGTCTCGACCTCGCTTAGTCCTAGCTGGGTTTGGTAAAATGGACTAATATGTTTTTTTAGTATGCTCATCTGTTGTGGCTCAGTTAAGGATACTGAAAGACGAGAGAACATAGTTGACATAACTGCTAAGTATGTGCCCATTGTCTCCCCTTGACCCTGAGTCCTACGCTTAATTTCATCCATGAGCTTTTCATCATAATCAGGCGCCAGGAACTCTTTCCTCAATTCCTTTACTAAATCAGCCCATGAGTGCATTCTGCTCTTATTTGCTCGGTACCAGATAAGAGCTCTACCTGAGAACAATTCTAGCGCTGATTTGAATAGTTGGGCCTTGCAGACATTTCTAGACTCACTTAATTCTTGTACCCTTTCTAAAAACGAGTTCAATGAATGCCCGGACTCGCCAGAAAACTTTAGGTTCCATTTATAAATAGGAATTACGGATTTGTTAGAAAATATAGCAGCTTCAGAGAATGATTGATTTGGATCGCCATCTTCTGAGCTTGAATCGTCTGCTAAACTACTACCCTCACTCTTTGCATATAATGTTCCGAGAGCGACAACTAAACCTGCCATAATACGTGCCTTTTCCTTTATATCTTCTGCATCAATGGGTAACATTCGCGCGTGTCTCCCGAGAGCCCATTCTAACTTGGTTTGAATTTTTTTGTATTCGGAACTCTCACTATTTCCTTTGAAAACATCTATTAATTTCATAACTTCTTCCAATTTTCGATCTAAGGCATCCTTATCTACTTTAAATTCGAAAGGATAAGGTAGTACCATTAAATCTTTTCCCGCTTTTTCAGATTTCAGTCCTGCACGATAAGAAACACGCATCTCTTCTACGGTGCCCAGTGACATTCCGCGAATGTCAAGCTCATAAGCTAGTTCCTCTTGGTTAAGTCTATTTATTTCCATATTATATGGCATTGTTAGCTATCAGTATTAGAGGTTAACTTGAGAGGGCTGTCTCTTCAGAAAACACAATCGTATTATAAATTTGTCGTAGAACGCAAGATAAAACCTAGGTCAACACCATATACCCTATATACGTAAAAACAAATTTTTTTATTTTTTTCTTAATCCTTTAACAATAAGGGGCTAATGCGAGAAAATCACAAGGATTTCTTGGGTAACCTAGTCCATGTGGGACGCACCACTCCGAAATGTTACATATGAAGTGCTAAACCTCCACCAGGTTGACCAAAATATTTTGAAAAAACTAAAAATAAATAAATATAGAAAAATTGTAAAATGTGTCGTATGAATGTAATTGAAAACAAATATATAACTCTACGTAAATCTGTGCGCACTCAAAGATCGGGGAATACTATATTTTATATGTTCGCTAAAAAAGAGGAAAATATAATCAAAAAAAATCAATATTCCAAAAAAACAAAATTCAATTTATCTCCACTTCAAGTCGGATAAAATAAATTGTTTGTAAATGATAACTCGATTCCTTTATCTTTAAATGTTATTTATTGTAATTAACTAAAAACTTATAACATAACACTAATTGCTTGACATTTTTTTTAAGAAAATCGCAAAATCACCGACTGATAAATGTTAGGTCCGCACAGAATGAAATTCAAGAGGTATCTGTGCAATTTAACAAGTTTGTTAGGACCATGGTATGCTAATTCTAACTGATTGTTAAACAATGGATTTACTGATAAGCAATACAGAATAGTCAATTTCATCATGAGTAGTGCATAGAAATAAATTGTTACAAGTTGAATTGGCAGATTAGATTTCTATAAAAATGTGTACAATTTCAATTACGTTCAACTGATAACTATAAAAAATTTGAATAGAGTTAATTAGAAAAATATTTAATAATGATTTCTGTACATTCTCCCCCTGTTAAGAGGAGTCTTAACCATCAGCTACAGGAAGTTTGCAACACTTTGCAATTGGTCTTCTAATCTCACCTCGTGTTGTTTTTAAAGTAACGACCCTGACTAAACCATCGTGACCAGGATGAGTTTTAGTAACGCGACCAAGTATCCACGTAGATGGTGCTAGATGATCTTCTTTTAAAGTAACCAAATCTCCTACGGCCAGATCATCTCGAGATTTCTTCCACTTAGAGCGTTGCTGGAGACTAGTTAAGTATTCAAGATGCCATCTGCGCCAAAAGTGCTGATGCATTTGTTGAATTAGTCTCCATCTTTCCAGAATGGAAACTGAATGTTGCTCGAGTGGGATTTCGGGAAGAGTTGTCAGCGGTTGACCGATTAGAAGATGTGCTGGAGTTAGCGCATTTAGAGAGGAAGAGTCATCTGTCATCGGTGTAAGCGGTCTGGAGTTGAGGAGACCTTCTATCTGCGCGAGTAGAGTAGATAGCTCTTCGTACGTCAACTTTGTTTGGCCAATGGTTCTTCTAAGGATGTTCTTCACTGACTTTACGCCTGCCTCCCATATACCGCCAAAATGTGGAGCAGCTGGAGGTATGAAATGCCATGAAATGCTATTAATAGAAAGAAAGTTATTGGTTAATGAATTTTGATACAATGACATGAATAGATTGTGAGTTTCATTTAAACGTCTTTTGGCCCCTACAAAATTTGTGCCATTATCGCTGTAAATGTTTGTAGGGATCCCCCTTCTAGCAATAAATCGCTTTAGACACGCAATAAACGTTTCTGATGTTAAATCTCCTGCCGCTTCCAAGTGTAATGCCTTAGTGCTGAAGCATACAAAAAGTACAATATAACCTTTTACAGTACGAGCTCCTCGACCTCGACGTAGCAGAAGTTCAATTGGTCCAGCATAGTCTATACCAATATTTTCGAAAGCCCTACCGGCTGACACACGATTCTTTGGTAGACTTGCCATAAGTTGATGTGAAGTTGAAGCACGATGACGTACGCATGTTAGACATTTGTTGATGCATGATTTAATTACAGTTCTGCACGAGATTATCCAATATCTTTGTCTGATAATGCTTAGTAAAAGTGAAATGCTAGCGTGAAGATACTTTTTGTGCATATCGATGACGAGAAGCTTGACAAAAATATGATCCTTTGGAAGAATAGGAGGATGCTTTGCTTCATATGAGCAGTTTGAGTTAACTAATCTTCCACCAACACGCAAGATGTTTGATGAATCCAGAAATGGTGTGAGAGATAACAACCGACTTGAGCCTGGTATAGGCTGTTTCCTTTTAAGATGGCGAATCTCCTGGTGAAATGCCTCATTTTGAGCCCATCGAATGCAACTTTTATCTGCTGATATGATATCATCGCAGGATATAAATTTTTCAATGATTTCAGTTTTCGATGATCTGAGGATTCTAACGAATTGAAAACATCTAGCTATGATTCGCTTGATTGTCGATAATGATGAATAGCGTTGAAATAATGTTGTAAGTGTATCATTAGTGAACTCAGTGAAGAATGCTTCCAGGTAATTTTCTCGTTTTTCGCAATCGGAATTTTCACAAGTGGCTGCCGATTGTATGTGTGAAGTGGTTTTCTTCCACTCATGTTTCAGCCACGGGGGGCCATTCCACCATAGTGACGAAGATATTAGTTCAGGTGGGGAAATTCCACGAGACGCTAGATCTGCTGGGTTATCAGCTGACTTGACGTGCTGCCATGAACTTCTTGGTAATATTTGTAAAATCTCGGTAGTCCGATTAGCGACAAAACATTTCCATTTGCGAGGATGAGATGCCAGCCAGGATAGCACGATTTGTGAATCAGTCCAAGCAAAACATGTGGAATCTGGAAGATTTACATTTGATATTATGAATAATATGAGCTTTGATAGCAACAGAGCTCCACAAAGCTCCAGCCGTGGGATGGAAAGCTGCTTCAAGGGCGCTACCTTGGTCTTTGCTGCTACGATATTAACTGAGACACCTCCCGTCTGATCAGTGCTTCGGAGGTAAACCACAGCGCTGTACGCTCGTTCAGAGGCGTCTGAAAACCCATGTAATTCCAATGACTTATTCGGAACATGAAGCCAACGCGAAATACGGAGATCTTGCAGACAGTGCAAACTATTACGAAGTTTTAGCCATTTTGAATTTAATTCTTCATCAATGAGATCATCCCAATCGTGATGCGTTAACCAAAGTTGTTGAAGAAGAATTTTGAATCTTATAGTTACAGGTGCGATTAATCCTAGTGGGTCAAAAACCTTGCTAGATTCCGATAGAATAGTGCGTTTAGTAGCAGTGTGATCGCTTGCTAGATTGACATGGAAGGTGAAAGCATCAAATTGAGGAATCCACTGGAGTCCAAGAACCTTAACAGTGTTCGGATATTCATCAATTTTCAATGAAGTATGTTCGCTGTCGTGTTGAGAAATAGATTGAAGGAACTGTTGTGAATTTGAAGCCCATTTGCGTAATGAAAATCCTCTCTGATGAAGTAGTGTATTTAGTTCGTCGTGGAGTCTTAGTGCTTCAGCATCGTTGTTGGCTCCACCTAATAGATCGTCAACATAAAAGTGATTGAGGAGTGCTGATTCTGCTAATGGAAATTTATCCTTGAAGTCAATGGTTAGTTGCTTTAGTGTCCTGGTTGCTAGAAATGGTGCTGATGCCGTTCCATATGTTACCGTCTTCAAACGCAAATGTTGCATTGGTTCCGTTGCTGCATCTCTCCATAAGATCCTTTGATAATCTCGATCGAGTTTGTTTACAACAATTTGCCGATACATCTTTTCGATGTCGGCTGTAACAGCAACTTTGAACGTTCGGAAAGATAGTAGTATTTGGAGCAAATCTCGTTGTACTTTTGGACCCACTAGTAATTTGTCATTAAGAGAGACACCAGAGGTAGTTGTTGAGGAACCATTGAAGACTACTCTCACCTTGGTGGTTGTGCTGGAAGGTTTTATCACAGCATGATGTGGAAGGTACGCATGATCCTCTTCCATGGTAATTTCCTGGGATGGGATGCACTCTAGATGTCCCAAATCTCTGTACTCGGCCATAAATTTACGATATTCTAATTGTAAATGTGGGTCACGCTGAAATCTACGTTCCACTGATTTGATGACATTAAATGCAGTATGAACTGATTTACCTAACCGTGTAGAATTTTCCTTGAAAGGTAATCTAACAACATAGCGGTGGCTGTTAGGGTCCACATAATGTGTTGTAGCGTAACTGAGTTCACATTGCTCTTCCTCAGGCGTGTAGAGTTGACTCTGATTTGAAACTGGCAGTTCTTCCACTTCCCAGAACTTACGTAGAGTGCAATCAAGTTCGGCGATGTCTGTATGTAGGGATAGGATGTTCGGCTTCGAGTCAGAAGCTGTGAGAGATCCCGAAACTATGTAACCAAATATCGTGTTTTGAAGTAAAGGAAAACCTGGAGCAATAGTGTTACGCCCATCTTGAAGAATGTATAAGAAACAATCCGCACCCAATAAAATATCAATCTTGCGTGATAGATAAAATTGTGGATCGGCTAACTGATAAGATCTGATACCGTTCCAATCAGGAATACTGAAGGATGTAGCTGGCTGTGATGCCGTTAATTTATCTAGGACATATGCCTTGACTGTGAGGTGTTGATTGTGATCATACCTAGAGGAGATAGATAGCGTAATTACTCCTCTTGTGACTGTTGTCCTTGATGAAGATAAACCACTAACTGTAATACGCGCCTTTTGTCGAGTGAGGCCTAATCGTTGAATACAGTCTTCTGAAATGAACGACGCCTGAGAGCCAGAATCCAGAAGTACTCTACATAATTGTGGTGTTCCAGAAGAATCCATTATGTTTACTAATGCTGTTGGAAGAACGGCAACTTGGTTTAGATTTTCATGAAATGTCGTGTAAGAATTAACTTGTGCATGATTAGCAGTTGATTTAGGTGTTGTTACATTGAATGTAGGCACCTTAGGATTGAGATTAGTACTGATAGATGCTGCATTAGCAGATTTCTCATACATTTTGGACGGAAGTGAGTCAGATTCCCTTGCCGTGATTATTCCGCTTTCGTGGAGACTAGAATGGTGTAGCTGCTTGCAAAAATGACATCGAAATTTGGATTTGCACTTTAGAGCTGTATGTCCGGCATTCAAACAGTTAAAGCATAGTGACCTGGAAGCAACAAATCTACGCCTTGCTGTCACATCCATGGATTTGTACTCAGGACACTTGAACAACTGATGATCCTTGTTACAATTGGGACATCGTAACGAAGTGTCAAGATGCAGATTACGAACCAGTTGATGGCCCGTCTTTCTTGGTGCTGTGTCGCATGTATCTAACGCGTCACATCGTGTGTTTAGGAACTCCAGGAATTTCTCAAATGTGGAAAAATCCTCCGAAGTAGATTCTTCAGCCCATGCTCGACGTGTATCGGAATCGGTTTTAGTTAGAATTAAATGAATTAACCAAGGATCTCGCTTGTCAGCGTCTGCTCCTAAGACTTTAATGCCACGAATTATCTCATCTGAAGTATCCGCCAACCGTCGCAGTGCCGTGGCTGAGGATTGAGAACAGCTTGGTTGATTAATAAAAGCCTTGATATATGATGTGACTATGTGCTTCTTCTTATCATATCTTTTTGTAAGTTTTCCCCATGCTTCGTTATAATTGGAATCTGTTATTGACAAGTGTTTAATTAGATTTGCAGCGTCTCCCTTCAATAAACCCTTGAGATATTGCAACTTTTGAGATGATGATAACCCTTCCCGATTATGTATAGACGAGGTGAAAAGATCCTTGAAGGAAGGCCAATCCTTATAATCTCCACTGAAAGGTGGAACATTCACTTTAGGGAGTCTCACATCAGCAGAAGGTGTTGCTGTGATAGTATTATTAGCTAAGCTATCGTAAAATGAACGTTGCTGTTCAAATAATCTATTCATTGTTGAACTGATTTGTTCAGCTGAAACATGATCAGCAGATACATTAACAGACGATGCATTGCCGGGCGAACCATTGCTAGCTGTAGACTGACCGGGAAGCCGCGCGTGCATGCCCTTAGTTAATAAGGCTTTCACTTCATAGTACCTATCTTCAAAGTCTTCGAATTCAGAATCAAGGCCGTTAACTACTAATTGGTCATCGATTTCTTTAAACTCATCCCACAATTCGGTCAATTTCTCAAGGCGCGCTGCTATCTCTTCCGCTGATTTCTCTGGAGGTATATTTTCAGAAAATGTTTTAAGACGTGTTAATGAACCTTTGACCCGCCCTCTTTGTGCCTTTAATTGAATTGTGTCAGTCATAGCCGTGTGCGAATTATGTATATAAATTTAAATTTTCTTAAGAAGTTGATGTATATTGAAAAAACGGCCCAAGCTCTTAAAATTAAAGTAAAACTCCCTTAATTGATTGTTCTAGACGTATTCATAAATTCAAATGTAAAATAAATTGCACACACACTGTTTTACTTATGACCTTGATTTGCCCGTGATCTGTATCGATAGCACATGTGCACAAAGTAAGTCTGCTATGATAAAATTGTCATTAAAATGCACTTATTCAAACAATAAATAGTCGAGAATCACAATTATACAAATTTTCCCTGGGTTCGCAAAAATTTTCAAGCTCTGATAAAATATTATTATTATAGATCATGTGCAATAATTGTCTATACATAAATGTAAATCATTCGGAGAATTCCTCCATATGGCGATATTAAATGCAGTTATGTGCCTTATTGATTTAATTGCAATAAAAAATGAAAAGGTACTTATCTTGAATGATGAATGTGAAAATATTCCATGAAGATCCAATCGATTCCAATTCTGAATAGGTGAAACCGTTAATTCAATGCATTTCTGTCTGTTGCTAATCACTTGAACTATGTATGTCTGTGCACTTTATATAAAAATTGTTTTTAATTTGCAAGTCCCGGGTTTCGGCACCAAAAAATGTTTGTAAATGATAACTCGATTCCTTTATCTTTAAATGTTATTTATTGTAATTAACTAAAAACTTATAACATAACACTAATTGCTTGACATTTTTTTTAAGAAAATCGCAAAATCACCGACTGATAAATGTTAGGTCCGCACAGAATGAAATTCAAGAGGTATCTGTGCAATTTAACAAGTTTGTTAGGACCATGGTATGCTAATTCTAACTGATTGTTAAACAATGGATTTACTGATAAGCAATACAGAATAGTCAATTTCATCATGAGTAGTGCATAGAAATAAATTGTTACAAGTTGAATTGGCAGATTAGATTTCTATAAAAATGTGTACAATTTCAATTACGTTCAACTGATAACTATAAAAAATTTGAATAGAGTTAATTAGAAAAATATTTAATAATGATTTCTGTACATAAATGGAAACCAAACTTTAACTAGCACTCAATATAATAACGCCACTTAGAAGCAAAATTCTCCCAAATTTCTTAATTAACAACTAGTATCGTTTCACATACCTTCTGACTGTATGAGGAATCCCGAAATTTGTCAAGCGATAAGAACGTTGACAACAAACTGAACTTTAAACTGGGTAAATCGTTCCTTGCCCTGAATTCCACTTTTCCTCAAATCAATCACAACAATAGGTTTTGACAGCAAATCACAGATACTCTGAAATGAACTTCGGGCTAATTTCCACCTTAATCAAGAACGTACGATCCTTTATTCCAATTGTAGGACAGAACGTCGATAAAAGAAAGCACCTTTTCCCTTTAAAGTACCACAACAATTAAAGTAGGGATGGCCGATACCGATACGATAATCGATATATCGATGTTTATTCCTTTACAATACGGGTAATTCGTATCGATATTTAAGTACTTTAAATATCGGTGTATCGATATTCCTTTAATTATTGGCCATCCCTAAATTAAAGTGTCACAATAATTATCAAATTTCCCACACAAAAGGGCCAATTGAAGAACTGACAGCAACTAGTAAAGGGGCAGTGCTTTTGCCGAGTACCTATATTTTACTGTGGTCAGTACCAGAATTTTTAGAATATTGTAACTAATCAGCCTTGATAACAAATGGCAAGCAACAACAAAGCTCAGCAAATGAACTGATTTCTCTTCTCGTTAGAATTGTTTCCATCTGCCGCGTCCGAGTGCCGTAATATTTTAACCGGAATAATCAATTGATCTGCTTCGTAGCAAAAAAAAAATATTCTCTTTTCCCACCAAAAATTAAGAGATAAAGCAAGGTTATTGATGATGTTCTATGTATGTAGGTTTAATATTGTGATAGATAATTAATTTTTTTTTTTTTTTTTTTTTTTGCCCTGGTATTAAAAAGAAATATTTATATGAAGGCTGGAGTGATTACAATGCTTTTCCAGAAAACTTTAATAATAGAGAGCTCAGTGGTGGTCAACTAAAACGTTAAAAACTTTGTAAATTTGGCTAGGCTTAACCTTTACGATCCCCTTCAATACTTTTCGCAAGTATTTAGATATTATGTATGTATATGTATTAAGTATACAATAAAACGAATTTAGCTATTTTCCGAAATCTTGATTTATGGCCCCACGTTGGGCGCCAAAAATGTTACGTTACCCTTTCCCTAGACGTAACTCGTGGCCGTTCAGGCCGATTTCGCAGCTCAGTGAAGAAGGGTTTGGGTTTCTTCTAATTTAGTTTGGGCGCCACATGGTTTTCGATTTCTTTAATAATTTCTTTTCTTGAGAGGGAAACCATGAAACTCTCAATTAAATGTATGAATGCATATATTTCGTTAGTTTTTTTTTCTTTTTTTTACAAAACACTTTTCTACGAAAAAAACAAGGTATAACTGTATGTACATGTACGTAGCTACTTCCAGAAGGGAAGGAAAAAAAAATATTAAAACCGATTATTAGGAGATGAAGCCGAGCCAAATTAACAAGGTACGAATCTATTTTTATATCTAGGTTACGATAAAAAAAAGGAAAAAAGACGTCACCAGAGTTTAATACTGTCCCACGACGAATCCCACCTTCCAGCTCCAATTCTGAAATTCTCAAAAAAAAAAAAATTTAACGAAAACTGGACCACAAAGCCTGCTTGCTATCTGATCTTTTTCTTCACTCCCACTCGTCGACCGCCTGATGACAAAAAAAAAACCAGGCTCGAGACTGTTCTTTTTGCTCACACCAGTGTGTTTTTTTTTTTTTTTTTTGACGTCCTCCAGCTGGACAAAGATTCGACATTCTGTTAATAATGTTTCCCAATTCGGGTACTTCGCCGATCCTGCCAGGGGGACTAATTTACAGGGTGTAAATACAATGTTTTTGGTAGTAAGTCTCATTCGTCTCTAAACGGTGACATACATTTGCATTTCTGTTTGGCTTGTTTATTATTAATCGGTGAATCGGAACTAGTAGGTGAGAGTTTATTTCCAAAGAATTACTGAAACGAAACGTAGGAATGAAGCATAATTTGGCTCTGCTTATCCCAAAATGGCTAGAAAGAAATAAGGTTACATGATCGATATTAAGTAAGCTAAAGATCCAGTTTTCGTATGATAGAAAAAAAAGGAACAAATATTGACCACAACAATTCTAAAATCGGTCTCTTTCTTATAGTACTACAAAAGCAATTAAATACTAGTCTTACTTGAACATAATTACTGATCTTCTAACAACATATATGTAGGCTTAACTTAGCACCCTTAACGGTGATAGAAGGTCGGAGCCACACATGAAGGGTTCAGCGTCCAACCCTTTCCAAGCTTCAATTCTCCGCTTAAATATCCTTCAGCGAAATGTAATACACCTGCTTATATTACATTTCAACAGTATCATCGGAACGTTATAAGATGTCGGATCACAAATCGAAACGCTCCAGGAAATCTTTGAAAGGGGGCAGAGGACTATTAAATTCAGTCATCAACAAATTACCTGTAGAATTACATCTACCGGGATACCAGTACTGTGGACCAGGAACAAAGTTACAACAAAGATTGGCGAGAGGAGATCCAGGCATTAATCCACTGGACGCAGCCTGCAAGGAACACGATATAGCATACTCCCGGAATAAAGACACAAGTGATCGACATATAGCTGATAAAATATTAGCTGAAAAGGCCTGGCAGCGTGCAAAATCTACGGATGCAAATTTGAGTGAACGTGCCAACGCCTGGCTTATAACAAACGCAATGAAGGCTAAAATTAAGCTAGGTATGGGTCTTAAGGCTAAAAATAAACGCCTACCCACATTCCGAGAAGCAGTACGAAATGCACGTAAAATTTTAAAAGTAAAAAAACCGAAAGACTTGATGGAAGCTACAAAAATAGCTCTTAGTGCAGCTAAAAATATTGTGAAAAGAAAGAAGAAATCAATTAAAACTCCACGAGTGATACCTGTACCAAAGGTTGGTGGAGCACTTCCGTTCCTCATCCCGTTGTTTGCTGGGCTTTCAGCATTGGGAGCACTATCGGGAGGTACAGCAGGCATAGCTAAAGCAGTAAATGATACCAGTGCCGCAAAGGGAAAATTGGAAGAAAGCAAACGTCATAACCAAGCAATGGAAACTATAGCGGTTGGTAAAGATGGAAACGGGCTGTTCTTGAAGCCGTACAGAAAAGAACTTGGACTCTATCTACAACCTCAACCAAAAAACTCTTACAGACGCTACCCAAAAGACCGCTAAACGAGTTGGATCTTCACAAGTATACCACAAACTTGCCGCACTTCAGAGGAGTATTTATGCGTGATAATCTTCCTAAAAAGCCATGGAAGCGAGAAAGTGGAATTGTTAACTTGGACATCTCAACTGGAGCAGGTACACACTGGGTAGCGTACTACAAGAAAGGTGATAACATCGAATACTTTGACAGCTTTGGCAATCTCCAACCACCAAGGGAGCTAATAAACTACTTGGGTAGTAATATTACGTACAACTCCAGCTCTTATCAGAACTATGATGCAGTAATTTGCGGTCACTTATGTTTAGAGTTTTTATATAATTGTTATAGAAATTAATTATTATCTATAAATAAATGTATCTATATTGAAATTGTGGCAGTTCATTATCAACCGCCATGTCACTAACACTTACTCTCACGGGAAATTCATCTCTACTCAGTGCTGAGTACTTTCCTCCGCTGGAGCTAGCAACGGATTATGTTTGTGGATTAATTGATTTTCAAACATACAACTCTATACCAAATATTGATGTGAGCAATAATCTGGTTCATGTAGGGAATGAGGTTGTTGAGATACCTGTTGGATCCTATGAGATTGATGATATAGCAAAATACGTACAAGGATACTTGGATAAAGAAGGGAGAAGGATAAAGGTTACAATAAAGGCTAACAATAATACATTGAAGAGTGAAGTCAAGCCAACTGAAGAAATACATTTTGAAGAACAGAGATCCATAGCACCTCTGCTAGGATTCAGTAAAAGAATTTTGACTGCTAATATAGTGCATACATCAGAGTTGCCAGTCAACATCATTAAAGTAAATACTATAAGCATCGAATGTAATATTATATCAGGATCATTCTTCAACAACACACAAGTACACACTCTCCACGAGTTTTCCCCGAACGTTGGGCCTGGTTATAAAATAGTGGAGGTACCCAAAAATGTAATCTATTTGCCTGTGAACACCAAACGTATAAGTTCTCTAACATTGAAGCTCCTTGACCAAGACGGTGACTTAATCAACTTCAGAGGAGAGACTATAATCATCAGGTTACATTTGCAGCCACAGCATGTTGATATACAATAATGATAAATACGAGTTCGGAGCAGACAAGATCATTAGTCAGCGGACAACCTTGAAGCGATCAAGACCTACATTAACACCTGCAAACACAGCATATTTACAATCAATTGGCTTAACGCTGAAACAATGAATAAAGGAATACTAGATATTGCACCAGACGCTCACTTTGATAACAGTGTTACTAAATTTGAACATCACTCCTATTCACCATTTCTAACATCATTTAAAAACAGCGATGAAATCCGTATCTCTGTACAACATCAGGACTTGAATCTTCTACCCAGCAGGAGTTTTCTTTACATTGAGGGGTCGCTAACAAAGCTGGATGGAACCGTTTCAGCAACTGCAAAATTAGCTAACAACGCTCTACCATTTCTTTTTGAGGAAATACGATATGAATTGAATGCAGTGGAAATCGATCGTACAAGAAATCTTGGGATTGCGACAACATTAAAAAACTACGTATCGCTAAATGCAAATGTAAGCAGGATACTACTCAACGGCAGTTGGTCACCAGATTCATCCATTATACCAACCAATGGACTGAACTATTGTGTACCTCTGAAATATTTATTGGGATTCGCTGAAGATTACAAGAAAATTCTTATAAATTCCAAACATGAAACCGTATTGATCCGGAGCAGGATAGATGATAATGCCATTGTATCAGCCACTGATGTGGTGAAAATTGAAATTAATAAACTTCAATGGAGCATTCCACATGTTACAGTATCCGATGATGAAAAGCTGCAACTATTTAAAATTATCGGGAGAGGTCGCCCGATACAAATACCATTCCGCAGCTGGGACATATATGAGTATCCAGTACTGCCGGAATCCACGCATCAAACCTGGTCAGTTAAGACTTCCACTCAACTGGAGAAACCTCGATTTATCATCTTAGCATTACAAACGGATCGAAGGAACGATAAAACCAAAGATGCAAGCAAGTTTGATCACTGCAAACTCACCGATGTTACAGTTCATTTGAACTCAGAATCATATCCCTATGATGATTTGAATTTGAAATTTGATTTGAATAGATTCGCATTGCTGTATGAGATGTATATAAAGTTTACACAATCATACTATGGTCATCAGTATCAGCCGTTCCTCACATGGGAGAAGTTCAAAACCGATGCTCCGATCGCTGTCATTGATTGCTCACATTAAAATGAAACAATACATACTGGACCTGTTGACATAAGGCTAGAATTCAAGACATCTGAAAATATACCGGCTAATACAACAGCATATTGTCTGCTTCTACACGATCGAATAGTGGAATACAGTCCGCTGACAAGTGAAGTTAGAAAGTTAAATTAAGAAGATGGCTGTCATCGTAGACGTTCAAGGATTCAAAACTAGTCTCAATGAATTTACCACTAAAGAACTGGCAATTTTAAACAATGAACACCAGATACAGCACTTTATATTTCAACCACCGTTCAGATACAAAGATTTGACTTCAGCAAAAAAGAGGCAAGTAAAATGGCTTCAACACAATTTTCATGGATTCCGCTGGGATGATGGCTACATACCGTATCACAAGCTGTACACTATAGTTGAACCACTGCTTCGAAATAAAATCATATATGTAAAGGGAGCTGAAAAAGCGCCATCTTGCCAAGTTCATATTGGACAATGTGCTATAAGAAATACTTTTATAATAAGAAATTTTATTGGAAATAAAAACAAATGTTTATAAAAGATAAGACTTTTCAAACACACATAACCCAGAACCCTCACTGACATCTTCTAGAATCTGTTCATGGTGATGTCATGATGTGAAATTCGAATGATGCTGATATCTACAACTTCCCTGCTAAGAAAACTTATTTAGGTGCAGCAAAACCATGATGACGTCATGCCGATATCTAGAACTCTCCCGCTAATAACAGAAAACAGCAAAACCAAGGCATGCTGGTAGTTCCGGCTAAGGCCGCTAGTGTACCTTACTCAAGAAATGGCGTTTGCGACCAAACAGATGTCGCTGCGTATCGGCTAATGTCTCACTGACATCTTCTAGAATCTGTTCATGGTGATGTCATGTTGTGAAATTCGAATGATGCTGATATCTACAACTTCCCTCCGCTAGGGAACCTTACTCAAGAAATGGCGTTTGCGCCCGAACAGATGTCGCTAGAAAACCGGAGCATGCTGGTAGTACCTGCTAATGCCGCTAGGGCGCAATCAAGACCAAATGATACATCCCGGTAGTACCGATTAATCCCGCTAGGGCGCAGCCGAGACGCAATGGTGCACCCATGACACAATGGTGCATCCAAGGCACAAACCGATACAGCCAAGACACAAACCTACATTTAGTATGGGCTCAAACCACCTAACAACGGTGGCGCCATCTGTGGCGAAATCCTGGAGGCTAAAAAAAGTGGTCCAGAACCAGCATAGCTTATCTACTTCGGTTGACTTAAGCCACCCAATACAACGAATATTACAAAAAGGGGGCGTTCAGTCGTTCTACAGATGCTCGGACCATTTCTCGGTGAACTGAAAATACTATTTCAACATATTTGGAAGGAAAATATCGACTGTGATGAACCATTAGCCGGCACCGTTATGAAGACCTGGAGTTCCTACATGACTATTTTAGAGGTCTTATTCGAAATAACTTTATCCCGATATGTATTTCCTTCTCAAAATAGTGTAAATCGATAGTTACATATTTTCGCAGACCCCGATTTGAGCATTAATGGAGTGAATGTGAATGAAAACTGAAATGCTCATGTAAAATAGAGTTACACCATTAAGATCTACAGGAGACATCGAGCTTACGCTTCCCAAGCTTAAACTTACTGCCGCGTTAATTGCTGCTTGACCTTATAAAGTATTTGTAGCTGCAGCTGGAGATATCCATTGATTATGGATAGTTATAATCAGGTTCAAAGATAGCTTTTCATTAGATTAACGGTGATATAAGGAAATGGAAGCCTTATGTCGCACTCAGAGTGAACGAAATTCGGCAATTTACAAAATATTCAGATTGGAAGCATTGCCCTGGTGATAAGAATCCTGCAGATCTTCTAACGTGTGGGATTAACTCATCTAAATTGGATGGGTCCTCCTTGATTTAAGGGCCTCTCTAGATGTCACAAGCAGAGAAAGATTGACCAACAGCTGATTCCAGTTTGATGACATAAGGCTTCTGACTTGTCTTATTGTTCCGGGTGCAGCCGAGAAGAATAAATTTCTTGATGTATCTATCGAAATTGAGGAATTCAGTTATTACAGAAGGCTTTTGCGAGTGGCTACCTTTGCTAAATGATGGTGGTGACGTTTAATTAACAGAGACATTTGTTTTCCTTTTCTTCTCTCATGTATTAAAGAAAATAAATCAGAATCCCCAAGTTCCATACACGAAACTGACGCCCTACCCAATGCCCACCATTTACCCCAAGTACCAGGACCCATATTTAAAATTTTTCGCCGTACTGTTACTTAAAATGTTTTTTAAGTACAAGTCCATAGTAAGTTAAATAACTGGATGAGCTTTCCATTTACAAAATATCATAAAATATTGTATAAGCTTTTGCTGTTTTAATTTCTACATAATTTTGGAAGTTGTTTATACAGTATTTGAGTATGCCTTTAGCGAAACAAATGTCAATGTCAATCAGGTTATGATTGACTTTATGTAGCATTTACATAAATGAAAATCAACCCTAAATATGTGCGAAGGAAGATAGCAGATGTGGCATGTCAATTTCTGTTACAGTTACTCATATATTGCGCTAATTTTCTTTCTATTTTATTCAAGGCAGTAAGATTTCTTTAGGCACTGTCGAGATGCAGATATCCTCTATTATCAGAAGGCTTATTTAAATAATTTACAAGGGCTGAAGTTCTTCATGTTATGGCGGTATTTGTAGTAAGTCCGTTAAGTACCAATATCGGGACTTGTACCCGAGAATTTTTAAGTACCAGTACCGGGACTTGTATTTGTGCTTAAAAAACATTTAAGTTCAGGTCCTGGTACTGTTAATAATACTTAAGTACTAATGTACTTAAGTACTTTACAGGTCTGTAGTTAGATACACATTTTAGATCGAGTATTTACGTTTTTATTAAGCACTAATAAAGAGATAGTTATAGTCTGTAAACGCTTTAGTTTACAGTTTTTTTCTGCAAACTTATTTAGGACCTATTGCGCTGTTAGTTCGTTTTCAATTAAAACCTCTCCTTAAGCAATTCAAATTCAAATTTAAAGTTTATTTATTGCGCCACGTCACTGACGTTGGGTAAAGTGATTAGCAGTTGCTATTAGCCAAGTCTTAACTCGATGGAAAAGTTTCGTTCACAGCTGGTTGAGCTCACATGAAGACCCAGAGCTGCTTGCAGCTACTTGTATAAATTTGGGCAGAAGTCTTTATTAATTTCTCTTTTCAATCTTTAGAAAATTTACTACAATGCTCTTCTTTTGGAACATATTGTTCATCATTTTTGTTTCAGTCTGTAAGGTGGAAATGTTTACATTGAAAATATCTTTATAATTTTCTGAAAATGGCTGTCCATGTTTCAGGTACAACTATGTGTGCCAAAGGTAGATTTTCAAACCTATTTTTGAAGTTACTGATAATGCTTGCTTAGGTTCTTAATTGGATGCGTCAGGTATGTAAGCATACGTATGTGCCTGTGACATAACTCTATTTTGTAATTTGTTGTCCATTACGAAAATAATGTGAAAATAATGTGATCCTAATTTTCATATAATCAGTAGAAAACGTCAATTCCTATACAATTTGTTTACTGATCAGATTCGTGTGGGAGGATACTCTTCTAGCAAGTGATTATGTCGTTCCTCCAACAAATTTTTAGTACTTAGTCTGGATTTTGCTAAGATTTCATGTCGCCAGTCAGATGCTGTCCGCGCGAATATTTATTCTCATATAGAGTATCCACTACTGTGTTGATTCGAATGATTTTGGGGAACGCGGTATAGAAATCCTTGGTGACCAGTTTTAATTACGCGGTGTAAAAAAAAAACATGCGTACTTGCTGGACAATAATTAGTTTGCTTTCTGCGGGCTTTACCTCGAAGGAATGCTGCTCCTCTTATCTCTTTCTGGATCGAAGCTTTCCGTGTCTCCGCCGCGCCAATTTTCTTCGCCACACAAAGTTGATTTTATTTTCCAATACACTCAATTTTCCCCGATGTTTTTTATAATTTCTAATTTTCTTTTTATTCGCTCACAGCTATCAGTCTCAACAAAAAAGCTCGACAAGAAGCAAAGCAAAAAATGTCTTCCTCCTTCTCGGATGCTTCTTCTGCCTCGTCTTTTTCCACAGTTCCCTTTCGACTCTCAATTGGATGCGTTCGGCACGTTTCAATCTCCATTCATACAGAAAACTGTTCGCGTCCACTTCATGCGGCTACGGGTCGCTTAGACGTGTATTTAGCTCAGTGTATTGATAGTAGTAATTGTAGTGAAGTATATTCTCAAAATAAATATTTTATGATCAATAGAATTTGTAACGTTTATTTCCGCTTCTGGACATAAATATTTTGGTGTATATACATATATATATTTTCATTAATTTATTTATTTTTTTCTTTGTTCTTCACTGACTTGTTAATTAATATTGGTATTAATAATAATTTTTATGCTCATGTATACACATATGTATATGCATGTATGTGACCTCTATATTGACTTATTAATTCAGGAAAAATTAAATCAAAATTAAACTTTTTGCGTACTTTTGTGTACTACTTTCTCACGCAATTTTTCTTTCTCTTACGTAATTTTAATGAAATCGTTGAAATCAGCTCAAAGTAATGTAATTTCCCATACTTTAAGACGGCTGATTTCAACTTAGTCTACAAAATTACAATCGAAATGATGTAAATTTTGACGAACGCATCCTAAATTCTGAAGGGATACCAACTTTACTTCGGAACGTTGGTATTTTATTCGTTTCAAAATGGCCGAACATGGTTCATAGCAGTCATCATATCTCATGTTTTGGTGTGAGAAAGAAAATGAACAAGGAGAATACCACGTGGCAAGCGGTGAACTCTCGACGATATTATCAAAATCATAGTGAAAACATGGTCTCGTCATATCGAAATTACGTAATTTCAGGCCCAGTGAAAACGTACGATTATGAACATATATCTAATGAATTACTGACATCTATCTGTACAGCTGTGTGATGTTGTTTGGGCGGTTGAGGGTTTGTTTACTCGGTCGGTAGCGAAACGTCGGATTTGTCGCTGGGTAGCTTCAGTGGAGTAAGGGTCCAAATGACAACACCTCGTTTGAGTTTAATTCGTTGCTTTATTGCTTATGTTCCTAATATAAACGTAAAATGTTAAATTATATATTAGTTCTAAACAGATACCTATAAGTCTGGACGTATGGCTTGCCATTGACAGACGTAGTTGGCTGTGAATTGTGAGTAAGACAAATCGATACACCCTACCAGACATTGCAGAGTTTAAAATCGGCTCTATCTAAATGTAAATCTGTTGGGTGTTCACTGGCTATTTGAGAGCTGGTTCCATGTACATATTCTTTATGAACAAATTATAAATCAAAACCTAGAACAGAAACTTTCACGAATTGCATATAACGAGCTTTTTAAGCACTTTATATTTTCACACAATATTATTTACTATAATTTCAAATTTTGTACTTACAGTCTCAATGTTATGAAAATGCGGAAAGTTGCTTCAAAGTAGTGTACAATATCAATCCCTTTAATAGTATTTCCTGGGCATATTTGGCAATCATTTATTATCGAAAAAATTTAATTCCACAATATCAACTTTGCAAGACTAACGCAGAGAAGGTAAGTTTTGATTTATATTATTAATTAGTTACAATAACTGTTGTGGAAAATGACCTTGAATGGAAAAAAAAATTTCGTTTATCTTTACAAAAAATGTTTTGTTTTACATTTACAAATATAATTATGTATACATATATATCTTCTCTATTACTATAGCTCTTAAGACACTTTAGAATAAAAAACAAGAACCGAAATATGTAAACCGAAAAATTAATTCTCCCACTTTAAAATAAGCTCTTTGCTTCAATCATAAAATCCAGGGAAATAGAATAAACTACGAATTTTACTGAGAAAATAGTTATATTTATTTCAGATTTTTAACAAAAACACAACCTTTATGCTTTATCGGACACAAAGCTTTTTCGGCCGAAAAATTCGGCCAATGAAACGTACAAGCTGTTTTTCTTAAAAATTTGAGATAATATACTATTTTATTAGTAACATTGTTAGTGTATCCTGTTTCCTAAAATTTTGCTAATCATTAGAGCAAAAATTTTGTTTTGCGGTTTACATTTTCTCGGTTCTTGTTTTTGATGTAAAAGTGCCTTTAGGATTTAACTCTAAGCTTTACACGCCAACTCTAATCTTTACACGCCAACTCTAATCTGTCTAATCTGTATATACTCTAGATTTACTAATTTTAAATGTTTCCTCCCTAACCTGTATGTGTTTGTAAAAGAAAAGTCTGTAAGTGTTCGATTTGCCAACCGTTGTTTGACATGACCGTGTCCGCGGCGCGTAATAAATTTATCTATGACGAAGTATCAAGCTTAAGATTCCAACTACTCCAATATGCGACATACTAACTACTAAACTAAATAGCCCTGCATTAGAGCAAGAAGTGATTCTTAATATATACCTATATGTAAAAAAAACGGAAGTAGGTATGGGGGTATGAAAGCCATTGTTACTTATTGGCAATTCGAATTTTGCTTATATAATTTGATTGTACGGCAATGAATGGTTGACAGGAGGTTGAATGCTGCTACCGCCTTAATGAGTATTTCCGCTATTTATAATATTTGTAACAAAATGTTTTGGGAGATTCGTGAAAGGCCACGCACAAGATTAAATATTCATTCATAGGGATTTCTGGGACATAATATTGGCACGGCAGCCGGATAGAACAATCGGTAGGGTAACAGCTACAGCCATACGGCACGACAGCTGGAGAGAAATTGGTATGGGAATGTATATAAAACTACAACAATACGGCACGGCACGGTGCAATGAAGGAATGTGAAGTTGCAAACCAACTTCATCCATACCCATACCACACGGAAGATGGAGAAAAAAAATGATATGGAACATACATACATTCATACGGCTTGGCAGCTGGAGAAAAAGTTATATAACAACATATCTACACAGCCATACGGACGGCAGCTACTCAAGAAGGTAGGGTTGGAAGCCAACTACAGCCATATGGCACGGCAGCTAGAGAAAAGGTACCGAGAGAAATTTACTCGGTTGAGCCTGGAAACACACTAGGGCTCAGAACTTGTGCTGAAATTCATATACCATAGAACAGCTTGAAAGTTCTAAAATTTCCCTTATAGCTTTGCTGATTGGCGGGGCATATGTATCAGATAAAATTAGATATTTATTTATGAATGAATCAAATGGTTCGTTACAACCGTATCTCAAGATCTATAAGCGTGGTGACTCTTACTATGCCGTCTCCATCTAACCACGGCCCCCAACACGACCCGGAAACGCAAAACATGAAACAATTATGTGCTAATTATGTGCCAAACTGAAAAATTTATTAGATCTTTGAAATATTCGAAATGCGGGGTGCCGGCCAACGCCAAGCTACAGTCTGCTTTATTATTAACTACTCACTGTTTTAGTTTGCAGGATATCGCCACAGATGTCGCCATCGTCGATAGGTGGTTTGAGTCTATGCGAAGTGTAGGTTTGTATCTTAGATGTATTGGTTCGTGTCTTGGATGCACCATTGTGTCTTGGATGCACCATTGAGCCTTGACTGCGCCCAAGCGAGATTAACCGGTATTGCCAGCAAGCTCCGGGATGTGTCATTTGATCTTGACTACGCCCTAGCGGCATTAGTCGGTACTACCAGTATGCTAGTAGTAGTCACTGACATATATAACATGGACTGCCTGATTTTCTATTTCATATGGGTCAACTTTCGTTGGCAGGGTGCGACAATTACCTTAATTTCAAGTTTTATTTTCATTTTAATGTTCATATTAAAAGCTCAGCAAATTACAGATGAATTCGAAATTGTTTCTATTCTTGGAAGCTTATCTTCTACAACACCAAATATTTGTTAAACTTGTGTTGTAAGGAAATAAATTTACGCAATTTTTGTCTGCCTGTCCCTAAAAGTAGCTATGGGGGACAGAGAAAGGATTACAAACACTGTACTGCCATATATTTCTATTCTATATATTCATTTGGAAAACCACTGAGCTGAAACTGGACTATGGTGGATTTCGTATAGAACTTATTATTTCAAGTTCAGTGGAATCCAGTCGATAAACCAAAAAGAGACAACCATAGAAAAGTGATCCCAAAATAATGTCAAATAATGTAAGCAATTTTGTAGCGTCAGCAGTCCATTGTACAGATGTCAGTGGTAGTAGTTCTATGCCGGTTCTGACTCACTGTTTTAGTTTCCAGGATTTCGCCACAGATGACGCCACCGTCTCTAGTTGGTTTGAGTCTATGCTAAGTGTATGCTTGTTTCTTGGTTGTATTGGTTTGTGTCTTGGGTCCACCATTGTGTCTTGGATGCACCATTGAGCCTTGACTGCGCCCTAGCGAGATTAACCGGTACAACCAGCAAGCTCCGGGATGTATCATTTGGTCTTGACTACGCCCTAGCGGCATTAGTCGGTACTACCAGTATGCTCCGGTACTACGGTTTTCTTAGATAGTTATGTGGTGCACCTCAATGTAGGCTTTTTAATTATAATTTTTCTTGAGCGCCTAAATGTAGGCTTTTGGTTTTGAACTAATATTACTAATAATTAAAGTTAATAGTAGGAAATTTTTGTTCATGCCAATGGATTCTAGATGGGCGGTATGTCGGGGGGGATAATAAAGATAGGAAGGGGGGTAATGAAATTTTCATCAGAAATCCTGTATGGGTTCTGGTTTTCGAGATATTAGCGTATTAATATTAATCTGGTATTATTTTCATTCAGCTTGTAATGCGTAGAGATAATTCTACTATAACCAAATGGATTGAACCCATCCATAATATTTAAAGTTACTTTGATTTTTGCATGTCCGTCTGTCCATCCGTCCAGAACGCGTGTACTCAGAGAGATGAAATTCTGCACACGGTCTTTGAAACAAAGTAAATTTAAAATGGAACAAATCGGGTATCTCCTTCGTGGGGTTGCCACACAAAAATTTCAGTTTTCATTATATATTTGGATACTTGGATACGAATATATGTTATGGTCGTAGCATAATGCATGCAGCAGTATGGTACACTGAAGCTAGCAGAAGTATGCCCATTGTGCTACACGAAAATGTGCTAGCACCTGTGTCACGTCGACACGAGTAAGCGGACGAAGAATGGTGAAGAAAAGAAGAGATTCACAAACTCGTTTTGCTGATGAGAAAAAGAATTGGAATTTCTTTCTTTTTTCTTTTTATTGATTTAAAAATGAATGGATACTGTCAGGGTTGAACTAACTAACTCATTTCACTGGATCATCACATTACATCAGACTTTCCTAATTAAGGGCATACATATTGGTCGGTTATACTCGATTCCTCGAAGTCGCATACAGTTGGCCATCCCGACAGTTTATCGTTAAAGGTATATAGTGCGTGCGGACGGATACAAGCCTTCCTACCAACACTTCCATGGTGTTTCGAGAAGTTACCTTGCTTATAAACCTACCAGTGTGCGATGAAAGCGTATTAAGAAAATCACCCACAGTGGTCGACTTGATGTCTCTTTTACATGTAAGCAAAATTCGTTTGAATTCTTAAAATAATGACAAAGCGGACATCCTCGGAGGCGTCTCTGCGGTGGATCCTCTGCAAACCATGCATGTAAGTTGTAGTTTTTTCTAATATTCCTTTTTGTAAAAATGTATTGCTTGTTCTCACTTGCTTTCAAAAAGAAAAAATGAAGCCTTAGTTCGGTTAAATAAGTAAATATATTTGACAGCAGTTAGCTCATAAAAACAAAATTATGAAATAGTTTTTGGTAGAGTCATGCTTGCGCTCCTTTTGAAATTGTATTGCACAGTTTCCTACTTTTCATCATTAATTTTTAGAAGAACAGAAAGAAAGTAAATTAAACAACCGATTTAAGTTTCAAAAGTACTTTTTAACGTTAAGACTAACTATTAAATGGAATCAGTTCCTTAATAATTAAACATAAAAAAAAAACTCAGCCACATTAACCTTAAGGGAGAAGGGCTGTAGAAAAAAAATCATACGGGCATTTATCTAGGGTGTCGTGTCCCAGAGCAATCAAACAACAGAAAATCAAGTAATTAATTATATATATATATATATATATATATATATATATGTATATATATATTTAATTAATTAAAAACGGCACTTCGCAGACCAGTCACTAGTCCATTTGTGTCCGATATTCGGAAGTAAACTTTCTTTGCTCACAACGCGGATATAAACAAACGACAACAACCTTGTCGTTTGTTCTACCGGTTGCAGCACCTGAGTCGCTTAGTGGTAAACAATCGCTTTACATAATAATTACCATGCGAGGTAAATTATTATCATAATCGTCAATTGCTCTACTAAGCGCTCATCGCAGCCAGCTATTGGGCTAATCACCAAAATAACTGATTACTTCGCCAGAATGCGACCTTGGCTGCTGGAAGAATCTAACTCATATTGGGCCATAACATTCCTCCCCCTTGGAAAAACTAGTTTCCGCAGGGAACTAGATCTCGAAAGTGCAACAGCCTTACTCATGAAAATATTTGGTTCAGATTCTCTGACAACTTTACTTGATTCTTACTTTGATTGTGCTATTTTTCTTAATCTTATTACAATTCCTATACCTATTTTCTTTTCATATTCAATTTCTTATATCTTATCTTCATATTTACTTTCTTTATTTGCCTCACATGTAATTTATTCCATAGTTTTTTTTTCACACTGACATTCAAATTTTTTTTTTTTTTTTTTGTAAATTATATTAGAATTTTATGAATACCCTATGGTACAAGAACTCCTTAACGTATTACATTGTTAGAAAGCATTACTTACTGTCTATATAATTACAAAAAAAAGTTCCTTTTACAATCATTTATATTACCCCGAATACTTACAAAAATACTATATGCTCTCATCGGCATATCGCCTGCGCTCTGGAAGCTTTGGATACGTCAATCGTAGATTTGAAGATCTTACGTATTCTTATTTGACGTATGACAAACCTTCTATTCTTCTTAAACTAGGTGAAATGAACCACTGAATTTTACTAATTAGTCTTTATTTCTTTTTACTTCAACATCTTTTCTCTTATTACTTCTTTACAAAATTTTTTTTTTTAATATTATATTATTCGATCTTTTTAAGCTATGAACATTTAACTATCTTGAAACATTTAATATTCTTCTTATTTTTTTTAATTTCTCTTTTTTTTTTCATTTCTATTACATATATTACGTATTTCTTATTGTTTCAATTTTTTCTTTCGACTTGTCCAATAAGTTTGTTTTTTTTTAAATGTATTGTACCTTTTTGTTTCTTTTGTCAAATTTCTATACACTTTTAATGTCTTATTCCTTTGTTTTGTCGTTATTTAAATAATTAAATAACCATTTTTTCTAATTTCTCAATATACCTACATATATGTTTTTTTAAAACACATTTTCTTACCTATTATTCATATCATTTTACCTGAGTTGTCGCGTTGCTTCAGCCTCCAATAAAGCAGGCACTATACTATCCTTATATCTTCTTAAGTTTTCTTTCTTGACCTGTAAATCTATAAAGCTATGTCATATCGTTTAAATTCAAGAAAAATTCGCCAAATGACTTTCAAAATTTGAAGGCCCCTGTTGAAAACTTCGGCTGAGCGTCACTTTTCCCAGAAACTTACCAACATTTTCAAAATAAGGTGTCATGAAACTTGCAGTAGAAGTCCAATGTTCCGCAAAATTGAAGTTTGGATCCCGTAATTGCTTCTTAAATTATTTCTGGTCTAACCGATTTATTCCTATATCCTTGAAATTTAAGCTTACCTCTTCGCCAAAGCCCCTGCGCTTGCCTTTTTTGTGAATAGTAATTTTTCCTACCTTCATATTTCCATGCAGGTCTTTCGGAATACTTACGCGGTTGTTTGTTCGGGGAAATTGGTGCTTTTACCGGACAGGCTCTTGCATTAGCGATTCTATCATTCAGACTATTTCCGCTGTGTTGACTGTATCTACGTTGACTGCTAAACCCTTCGCCAGATTCTGCGGTTATAGGCTTGTTAAGCTCAGAACTTTAGTGAGGTGTGATAGGTATCTTCTCCCAGAAGGGCACCAGAAATGGGTCCTACCATGTAGGTACTATTTTTTCTGCCGTGTTGATCTTTTCCTTCTCTATCACGGCTTGGATTGTATTTTCTTGACTTCTACTCTGCCAAGCTGTGGGTGCCACTTGTGCACAAGCTGCGATATTTTCACAAGAAGCCTTTTCTTCTATACCTTTGCTGGCGTCTTGTATTAGCAGCTTCATATTTAGCCATCATTATGGCTCTGCCACTGAGGAAATCCATTCCAAGTATATCGTCAGCTGGAATGGAGTCCATATCACTATTGGGATTAAATCTGCAGGCATGCTGGTTGTTGTCTGTCTGCAACTTAACTTCTCAAGTACCCATGGAACTCCTAGCGGATCCGAACAGTCCTCTAATTCTAATTTTGGGATGTGTCTGTACAGGCGTATTGCCCTTTATCCTATTAACCTTAATTATACTGCAGGTAGATCCGGTATCTATTAAAAGTCTCCACATGCCTTCTAATGCTGTGTTCGATTGGACTGTTATGACAAACTAGTTTTTCATTGGCCTTCCCTGCTAGATACTTCTTGAGACAATTCTCCGTACAGTGGTCTCGTGATCGACAGAACTGGCAGGAGGTCCCCTCCCCTGCCGTAAGGAATCTTCCATTAACGCCTTCTTTAATATCTGCGACTCTGACGTGATGTATTCGCGCCTATATGGCTGACATTCCCTAGAAATATGCCCAAGCTGTCCACATTTGAATGATTTGATATTCTTTCCTCTGAGAAATTCCGGTATTCCCTTCCGCGTCTCTGGTACCATGACCTGAAGTCTTTCGAAGTCCTTTTCGTAATAAGTAACTTCCACCTGTACCCCTTCGAGCGATTCAAATTTCCGCCTCGTAAGGCAGACTTGAGTCGGTTTAAGTCTAACGCCTGCTCTGAATGTCTCCACGGCATCTGCCTCCAGTTGTTATGGATCTGTTGTTAAATAGCCCTCCTTCCTTTTTAGTTTTAATGCTCACCTGTCACTCAGCTAATTCGTTGCAGGCTGAATGACACAAAATCTTGAATTACAAACTACACAACCTATTTTCCTTTTTGAACTGCTTTATTCTAGCACTATTACGACTTCTATTTAGAAGACAGGACCACTATTGATCTTATTCGTTTATGACTATTATAAATTCTCTTGCCACAACAACACCAAAATGATTATACAAATGTTTATGAAACGGATCAAGTTTTTCTAATTCACTTCTTGAATTTGTTTTTTGCTTTTAGAACTTTCTCCAGATAAATGCTTAAACAATGTCTTTAAATGGTTAACAACCGGCTCAATAATTCTAGTCCACTTTCGGCACTTAATCCTTTTCGAAATTTTTACAAAATCCCGTTTTCAGAACACACGTATTTTAACCGAAAACTTTTTTTTAACCAACTTGAAAACCAACAACTCTTTTCGAAACTGCCGACTGAATTTTACTCAACTCTGGATCACATTCATTGTGATCAAGAGCCGTTGTTCTGGGTCGAAAACGCTTAATTGCATTTTCTTACCATGAAAAAATTTTACCATTAATTCTGGACTTGATTAATCTTATCCAGAATTATTCGCGTCGAACGGTGGCTTCAAAATATGTAATCTTACACTTTGAAAAACATCAGCCACCGTCCCGTCGTTTGAAATCGCGACGCGCATATACAAACAATGCATTGTACATACATATTGTAATTTTCGCGGCAGGTCGTACTGAAGATACGATTTGCCTTTGGATTAATTTTTTAATTTTTATTATTTCCAGTGACTAATTTTGCTGAAGGCAAAATTTGTCGTGGTAATTGTTTCTGTTAAGACGACTTGGTTGAAAGCTGACACTTTTGTTTTTCCCAAGTCGTTTTATGAGAAATGTTTTTATGAACTATGTGGAATATGAAGAAAATTGCTGATGCGATTTTTTTCACCCTTCTTTGAATAGGAATAATTCTCGATGAAATAGTGTGGGATCAAAAGAAGTAAACACGTATTTACTATTATGATTTCGAAAATTAAACTCAAATAATTTTTTTTTTGTTTCTCCAGGTAATTACATATTTCTGGGCTGTCAGAAGCGATTCTCGGGGTTCTTAGAAATGAGTTTTATATTTTTTTTTTTTTTTTTTTTTGTATGGAGGTTTCGGTGTTGGTTGATTATCGTTTGGTATGTTTTGTTTGCTTTTGTTTTTTTCTTCACTTATAATGTAAACTTTATATTTTTTAACTTATTCTACGTTATTTAATTATTCTACGTTGTTCTGAAATTCTAAGGAATTCTATTTCATTTTGTAAAAAAAAATGTCTAATTTAGGTTTTTTATTCTAATTGTTGGTTTGTTTTTTATCTTATTTAGTATCTTATTTGTTTTCTGCTTATTTAATTTATTATTTTTAATTTATTATGTACTACTTAGAATTATTATTTTTTTTTTCTTAGGTACTACTAAATAAATTTTATTCTTATGTACTATTAATTTTACGTGGTTATCTCTTATTTGCTACTATTATTTCAACTTATTTTCTAAAACCAGTGTATTGAAAGGATAGGATGCTGCATCAGTAACAACAGAATGAAACGGGGGCCAATCAATGAGTATAGATCTTTTTGATTATACTAATTTTATAGATCTCGCTCTGGGAAGACTTTGAGCATGTTTTAACTTTTCTTGGGGTTTCACGTAAACCGGTTCCATGGGTGTGTTTTCAGCTGTGGGCTATTTTCTACGTTTAGCAATCCATGCCGTGAATACCGGTACGATATATTTTGCTAGTGCTACTGATACCATTAGCAACAAGAGTCCTGTCATTGATAAGGATGTAATAAAGAGTATTTGAGGAATCTTGGCCTTTGGTCCAAAGTGAATGTTATTCACTTTGGTACGGATTTCATCTAGAGATTTTGTATCTAGGTGGATACGTTTGTTTCTATCATCTCCAAGGAGTAATGTTGGTTGTTTCTGAAAGTTTATAGGAACGGTTGGAAAATTTTTAGCGGATGCAGACTTTCTGCCTCGTAATACAGAGTGTGAGGCCCTATTTGTAAGAAACATGGTTCGTTGACTGTCATGATTCCTTGTACTGCGAGACGATGAATGAGTAACTTTTGAGTTCAGGTTATTTGTACTATAAGGGTTTCGGTTAAGTAGTAAAACCTCGAATTTGGTCTATTTAGCTTAGTTATTGTGTCCTTTGGGGGAATTTGATTTAGTAGCTTTAGTGAAAGTTGAAAGATTTCAGGTTTTCTGACTTCAGCAATGGAAATTCCTGGGTCTTGATTTGACTTGCCACATGGGAAAACCCGATATCAGGTATTAATGAGTGGTTTGAATCCACCCGTGTGGGAAAACATTTAATCGGTTCGTTTTCATTTTGGGGATATTAAAAATGGGGAGTTTGATTCGGATAACTAATTTGTCCTGTAACAAATGTGTCTTGATCTCTGCTGTTTGATACAGAACTGACAAACAGTCCTGCAGATTGGGAGAAGTGGAGTGGGATTTGTGATAAATTTCTAGCAAGAGTATCGTGGAAATTAAAAGGGGATGAATTTGGTTATTTCTACTGGACACTATTATGTCCAGTAGAGCTTGTTGTTTAAATTCCAACCCTGCTTTATTTGATGGGCTGTCAACTCGTCTGTTGTGTTCCGCAGATTGTTAAACTGATTGGCTATCTTATGCTGTCGTTCAGACAGGGAGGATAGGAGTTTCTGAATTTGCTCGGATGTGGTCTTTATTACGCTGATCTGTTGTTTTTCCAGATCAGCTAGGATTTGAGTATTTACCTCTAATTCGTTCAGACGGCCTTACACCTCCTGCAAGTTTCCACTCTCCATAGTACCAAGTAGATAGTGCATCGCTTACCTATTCCATCGAAGATGGAACGGGGCTTGCGTGATTTAGGCACTGCCTCTTTAATGACGTTGGTGCGTCTCTTGATGTTTTCCATTAGGGCGTGTGCTTGTTTGGTTTGTAGGGTTCATAGATCTTGATCAGTACAACAGGATAATCGACAACCACAACTACCACAACAGCAGTTGAAGCATCAGCAACAACATCAACAACAACATCAACAACAACAGGACCAACAACTGCAGCACCAAAAACAACAACAACCGCAGCAGCAACAAACACAACTACAACAAGTGCAGCATCGACGTCAACAGCGGCAGTAGAGGCAGCATCAGGGGGACCATCAACAGGAACAGCAACATCTAAATCAGTATCGACAGCATTCACAACAGCACCAGGAAGATCCACAATAACAACAACTGCAGCAGAAGCCAGAACTAAAGCAGCTGCAGTAATGGCAGCAGGTGCAACAAAACCAACTGCAGGTACAGCAGTTGCTTGAGGAGCTGAATGAGCAACGACCCCAATAACGACACAATTCAGAGAAGTCTGATACCTTAGATGTTGTCCTTGAGGCTGTTGCTTCCCCAAAGACTATTTTTCTATCTCTTCTAAAATATGGGACCTCCTCAATCTGTCATATGTGAATGCAAAAATGAATGTTACGGATTCACGCATTAGATGCTTCAGTTTGACCCCAGAGGGCCTTTCAAATCGTACACTGTCGTCGTTCAAGTTGCTAGTTCCCGATGACCTCGAGATGTCGCTGTTAGATTCTAAATTCTGGCATGATGGCTTACTGGTAAAATGGTTCATATCTCGTCTGATTCGGAATGCATAAAAAAACCTAATATGTTTGACGGGGCGATGAAGCTTTCGCAGATTAAGGAATTGGTAGTTTATTACCAGAATGTTCGTGGTCTACGTTCTAAAACACGTCGGCTCTACTCTCTCTTTTAATATTCCTCATGATATTATTATTTCAATGGAGACATGGCTTAACAATTCCTTTTCGGATGCTGAATTATTGGGCAATGACTTTCAAGTTTTTCGACGAGATTGTAATCCTTATGATGGTTCTGTGCTAGGAGGAGGTATTCTGATCGCGGTAAGGATTTCATACAGTTGTTCCCGGATCGATATTCCCAACCCATCCCTGTCTGAATTCCTGTGCATCAGTTTGACAGTTGGGGCTATAATACTGTACATTCTAGTAGTTTACATTCCTCCTGCTAGCCCTTCTGCTTCATATGGTGCTGTTGCTGCTGCTGTGGAATATGTATTCCATCTGGCGCAGAACCCGGATAAGATTATATTGTTTGGTGATTTTAATCTTCCTGCTGTTCAATGGCAAGTTTCTGTTGATGTCTCCATGGTCCCCAGTACATCGTCTGGGAATGCGCATATCCTCCTAGATTCTATTGCCGCACTTGGTCTTTCTCAGGTAAATGATGTTAAAAGTAATCGTAATAAGAGCTTGGACTTGGTCTTTACCTCGGATGCTTCGGAAGGTATGGTTCGTCCGTGTGATACATCATTGGTTCCTATTGATGCATACCATCCAACTTTGGACGTGATAGTGGGCATTGATTGCCAGAGTATTGGTGTGTCTTCGATTGAAAACTTGCCGCCCTATAACTTTAAGAAAGCTGATTTTAACCTACTTAATTCTAATTTATCGTCCATTAACTGGTCCTTTCTCTTAAACAATTATAATGTAGATGTAGTTACAGAATATTTTTATAATGTTTTGTTAGATTGTTTAAAAGATTGTGTTCCATTGTCTTGTATAAGGAATGGCGCTTCGTGTCCTCCTTGGTACGGTGCCCAGCTTAAACGCTTGCGCAAACTGAGAAATAAGGCTTGGCGAAGGTTTCACCGGTCTCAGTCTTATGAAGACCTAAAACAATTTTTGTTATTGAAGAGCAAATTTCGTATTGCTCTTTTTTCATGCCTATGATACGTACTTGTTTAAGATGAGAAATGTAATCAGATCGGATCCTAAACAATTATGGCGTTTTGTAAATACCAAAAAGAAATCCAATAATTTTCCTCCTGTCTTAGTATTTATGGATAATACTAGTCATGATCCGTTTGTGATATCTTATTTCCTCGCTGATTACTTTAGTGAATCATTTTTAACTACTGACATTCAAATTGATTTTGCTTATTTTAATTACTTAACGACACTTCCTAAAGTTGATATCCCATGCTTCACTATTGATCAGAAATCTGTTGAGGATTCCATGTCCAAGCTAAACCCAAGTTATTTCGTTGGGCCAGATGGGTTACCACCTTCTGTCCTAAAGAACTGCAGTGGAACACTTTCTTACCCGTTAGCATTGCTGTTTAGTCTATCACTGCGGCTCGGTAAATTTTCTGAGTTATGGAGCTTGTTACCAACAATCGTCCTATCGTTAAAATTTCTTGTATTCCCAAACTGTTTGAAGCTTATTCATATGAATTTCTGTATTTTCATTGTAGTAGAGCTCCCAGTCCTCATCAACATGGTTTTATGAAGGGAAGATCATACTTGAATCGAATCGTTTGAGTGTGGTTGCGAAACTCCCTGTATTTATACAGACTTCAGCATGGCTTTAAACTGAAATCCTTGGATTTCCCGATTTGGTTGTTGAATTGGTTATCATCCTACCTTAAGGATCGTAAGCTTAGGATACAGTTTATTTGTGCTCTTTATAAGGAAATAACGACTTACTCTGGTGTTCCAAAAGGTAGCCATATAGGGCCCCTGCTCTTCATATTATTCATAAATGATGTTTCTTAAGTAGTTAACAAATCTGATATACTAATTTACGTAGATGATTTAAAACTCTATAAATCTATCGATTCGTATTCTGATTGTCTTAAATTGCAGAAGGTCCTGGACAAACTTGTTGAAGGGTGTACTAAGAGTTCTCTCTTTTTGAACATTGATAAATGTAAGCTAGCCATTTTCTCTCGTAAGCGAGTTCCTTCGAATGATGTCTATGTTATGAATGGTTTGTTGCTTTCGAAAGTTGATAAAATATCTGACTTGGGGGTATTGTTTGACTCTAAACTCACTTTTAACCTCCACATTGATCACATTGTTAGTAGAGCGAACTCAATGTTCGGTTTTGTAAAGCGCTGGGCAAAGGAACTTGATGATATCTACATTACCAAAGCTCGTTTTACCAGTCTTGTTAGACCCCTTTTGGGAATATGCCAGTCCTATTTGGTCTCCCTCGAACAAAAATCACACAACTATTGAGAGCGTCCAAAGGAGATATTTACTCTTTGCCCTAAGAAGTCTTGAATGGAGAGATAGACTTCATCTTCCTACTTATAACGAAAGTTTAAATTTAATACGCCTTCCTATTCTAGAAACCCGTAGGAAAATATATGATATAAGCTTTATTTTTGAACTTATGAAGGGTGACATCGACATGCCTTTGATGCTTAATAAAATTAAATGCAATTCACGAACTCGACACTTACGATAATTTTATTAATTAATTTTATTAGTTGTGCTCCCATCGCACCAACTATGGACACTTTGAGCCAATGTCTAGAATGTGCTGTACTTTTAATTTGAATTTTCATTCGATTGACTTTAACATCAGTAAGTCCCAATTAAGAAATTTTTTTAAAAATTGTTTTGTTTTATAGCTTTTACTTGGATATTGTTTTCTGACCATTGTAGCTAACATTTTATCCGGAATAAATAAATAAAGGATTTGTTACCACATAATTGATGTACGTAGTGTTCCGCACGTTCTGTCAGTTTTGTCTGATTGTCCAACGCGGCCAGATCTAACTCAGTGATGACGATCCAAGTGTCTTGGTAAAGTGAAAGGATTCCAAGATCCTAGAATAGCACTCCCGTATTATTTGGAGGTTTGACGGAATAAGGTTCCTCAGCGTGGACTCCTATCGTGATTAGGAACAGTCCTTAGGAAATTATTGACCGCATTGTTACCTAAGAAAGGGCATAAAAGGAAATTAAAATGGGTTTTTGTTGACTTTATAGCTTACAAGCTAATATGTATGTACCTTAGATCTAGATATATATTATGGTTTTATTTATTTTTGGGCGGTTGATATGTACCGGGACGTCTCTTTTTCGAATTTTTATTTTGGCGTTTACTGAGCAAGGTACGATGGTTACCATGTAGGGTCCTACCCAAATCTGGGAGAGCTTGTGTTTACGACTCTATCTCTTGAGTAGAACCTTGTCTCCTCTGTGAAATGTCAGGGGTCATACAGCTTTGTCATAGTAATTTTTCGAACGCTGTTTAGTCATCAGCAGATTTTTCCTTGCCATGGCGTAAGACTTCTGAAGATTATACCTGAGAATATGGTAGTAGCTCTCGTGGTTATACACGGGTTCGTGGTCTCGTCTTCAGTTGGACGGAACGTCCACTCTAAAGCCGCTGCTAGGGCTAATTAATTAATTAATTAATTTTGTCCCTTCGTGCACACTATTATTGTACATGAATGCAGCGGTTCGCAGATAATTATCCCATGACCTGGTATCTTCGTCCACTATAGCTCGTACATATTCAATCAATGGTATATGTGCACGTTCGAGTGCTCCATTTGATTGGGTATGGTAAGCAGAGGTTTACAGCTTATTTATCCTAAGGAGTTTGCATGCCTTTTTGAATAGGACACTTAGAAAATTACATCCCTGATCGGTGACTATACTTTTGAGGTGCGGTACCGCGTGGCGATTTCATCGAAGAAAATTTGCGCTACCGTTATAGCTTCTCCATTCGGTATGGCATACAAATCCTGAAACGTTAATATGTATTTGTTTCCTGATTCAGTCTGCTCTAGTGGGCCGACGATATCTCGATAGATTTTATCGAATGGTTGTTCCGATGCATCCATAATCACCATTAGCATTTTATACTGTGGCGAGGCCTTCATTGTTTACATTTGGCACATTGCTTAATGAGTTTTTTGATGTCGCTAAGCTTATACCTCCACCAGTACTTTCTTCGAATTCGTTTATAGGTTTTTATCACTCCCTGATGGCCGCCAAAGAGGGAATAATGATAATTTTTTAAGATTAATTGAATCTCCTTTGGGCTCGTGATTACTTCAGGGGACGAGTGTCGTCTCTAATTTTTGGATTGGCACTAGTTGGACTGTCAAGGTCGTCTGCTTGCTTTGATTGATGAATTTTATCTTTCTGATCTAGCAGTTGTTGGTTTTCTGGGTTTGATCCATTTTTCCGAATGATCCGTTCTGGGCTCTGGTTAGTGTATTGCATTGCAGACATCCCTTAAGGTCGGGTGAGCGTTTTTCTTCCTCTATATCCGAGTACATTTGGTAGTGGACTATAGCTTCTACCGTGAAGGTTGTACTTTCCTTTTCTTTGACATTATCCGGTAGAATGCGGCTTAAAGCGTTGGCATTCGTGTTGAAATTTCCGGGCTTATATTCAATTTTATAACTGAACTCGAAAAGCTTATGGTGAAATCTCATCAGACGGCAAGTGGGCATTGAAGGCCCTATTCAGTTAACTGTATAGACCGTGAACTCTCGGCCTTGCAGATATCACCTGAAATTTGTAGTGAAATAGCTACGTCCAGCTTTGTTCAGGGTACAGCTAGCGTAAGCAATGGGATGGTTGCTTCCTACCTCTCCTTGGGAGAGGACTGCACCTAGGTCATCGATGCTGGCGTCTGTAGTCAGGTTAAAGGGTTTTGAAAAATCGGTATGTATTAGGAGTTAAGGAGAAATTAAAGCGTTGTTAATGTTGTTTTTGCTCGATCTTTGGGATCGACGAGTACTTGATGATAGCCATTAGCTAGGTCTCGGGTGGTGAAGTATCTGGAATGGTCCAGTTGCTCGAGGATATCCTCAATGCGTGGTAAGGGGAAGGTATCGCCAATCGAATCGACGACAACACGCCACCTTTTTTCTCCGTCTGCTCCCGCGTTTTTGGGGACGACTAGAACCGGCGAGTTCCATGGGCTTTTGTTGGGCTAGAAAATGTCGTTATCCAGCATATCCCTGAGTTGCTCATTAATGACATTTCGCTGTGTCTCTGGTAACCGGTACATTTTTTTTTATCGGTACTTGGTCTTACAGCAGAGGGATGTCGTGGGTGATGGCGTTGGTATGTGTAAGCCTGTCATGTTTCAAAAAGAATATGTCATCATATTCGTAACAGAGGCGTGTTATGGATGTCTTTTCCTCACTATTTGGAGTTTCATCCGCATTGATTTCTTGCTCTAACCTGGTGAGACGGGGCTTAGTTATGGTGGCGTCTTGTTCGACATCGTTTGGGAACAAGTACTTGATATTTTTTAGGGTGACCGTCTGATCGGCGCTTATTGCCCGGTTTTTATTATTATTAAAACTGGGTTTATTTAATGATTTTATATTATTACTATCATTATTTATTTTACCTCTTAACCTACTTGTTTATGTATGAGAGGCACTGGGTCAGGATTTGCGGGAGTTGCTAACGGCAGCCCATTTTTATGCTGGCCAGCGCCTGACGTGGGGGTTTTAATGAGGGACCTGCACCCGTATTTAAGCCATTTCTTGTTACTGCTTGGTTGACCGGGGCTCTTATGCCGTATTTTCTTAATTTTAGGTTTAAATATAACTTGGTGGTTACCATCGCCGTCATTTCGTTTCACGGAATTCAGTGAATGGGCTCTGGTACTATCTTTATCTGGTTCTCGTTTTATGGGCACGACAGTGTAGTCTTTAACGGGAACCAGATTTAGGCTAACGCTGTTTAGAACTACATTTGAACTGCGTGTGTTGAGGATTCCTATGGGGACTGCCTTTAACTCAGCTGAGAGTAAGCTGTTTGCTAGTAAGACTCCGCCGTCTATTTCTATTAACAGGCTGAGTATTGCTTCCTGCAACTGCAACGAAACTTTGAGTGTGATCTGAGATCTTGCTGGTACGTACATAGGTTCATTTAAATTCACCTGATGCTATCCAGCCTTACAGGCCGGATCTTCGGTAATCAAGTTACCCTTATCGCGTTGTTGTAAGTCACATGCGACTTCTTCTGGCTGAGAAGCTCTGAGAACACTTGTCGTAGAAAGTGTATTCGCGTCGGGTTTAATATCCTCTACCAGTGTCTGTTTCTTGACTGTGTTTTGTGTACACGGGTTGTCCGATGCAGTTTCCAATGGAACAGCAAACTCTTCTGGATTGATTTCCGTACGAGGAAATCGAAGAACCTTGTTGAGTTCCTCAACATTGCTGTTCTTGACTAGGAAATCATTTCCTAGCAAGCCGTCGTCGGAAATACCTGGGATGTATTTTATAACCTGGAAATTGCAAGGCAAGCTGCTTTTTAGCATGAAGTTTCTTTGATAAATTCCTAAGGTTTTTCCGGTGCCAAAGGGGCTTTGAAGCGTTAGTTTCCTGTTGGGATTTATTAGGTCGCGAGATTTGATAGATTTTTTCTTAATTATACTGATTTCAGAGCCGGTGTCCTTTATTGGTTGGGCCTGACCATTTACACCTATATCTAGAGGAAGTCTGGTGTTGGGCGGCTGAGGAGACCACTGTTTGTTGCTGGTAGGGTTTATGGTCGAGCCGGGGAGTTTTGGGTGGACTCTTTGTCGTTACCCTGCTTTTTATCCTCCCATTTTTGCTTTTGTCGACATTCCGCGATCTTGTGTCCGCGGCGCTCACAGAAATCACATTTTTGCCTTATATTAAAGGCTCCGGGGCCTTTTATATTGTTCGTGTCTGTCTTTTGCGGACTGTTAGGCGGTCCTCGTGTAAAACAAGTTGCAGACTGTGCTTGGTTGCTTCCACAATCGCGAACGTCATGCCCGTAACTTCTGCAGTTAGCGTGGAAGGGGGTATTTTTGCGTTTTAGACACTGCGTGTATGTAGGTGTGTCCCCGCTTCTGGCAGAAGCTACAGGTGATGTTTTGCACCAGGTTTTGTGTATCTGGTTGTCTCGAATCCCTTTATGGACATGGCGGGCGTTAGTGGTGCTTGGAAGAAAACTGTGCTTGCTTGCAGCTTTTCCATATCTATGGCCTTTTGAGTCAGTAGTTACGCTAGGAGAATTGTGGCGCACTTTTACAATACAAAAAATGGCAATTTTTTTCCCAAACTTTTTTGGGAGTTCTGCATAATTGTGGGTTCTTGGGAGGGGGAGGGGGAGGGGAAATGGGGCTGAGGTCGCTTTTGTAATGAAATTTGTACATTATCTAGAAGTTTTCGTTTAGGAGGATACTGATGCCAACAACAACAACCAATGTAGGTAGGTATGTTGACTTGGATATGTCCAATAATCAACTTCCGCATAATGTAAACAAAATCGTAGCCGAGTAAAGTAAACAAATTTAGCTATATTTACACACACACACACACACACACACACTCAACACACACACTATGTCATACTAAAAGATTTTCTACCAGGCGATATTCAGTACCATGTTATTAAATTAACAACAACAACAACTAACGTAGGTAGATATGTTGGCTTAGATAAGAAATGGCCTAATTTTTTATCTTCAGGTGTAATGCTCCTAATTTGAATCATTGCATAAACAATTTGTACAGCCGAATAAATCGCAGTCGAATAATGTAAACAAAATTCGCACAGACCCGAGTAAAGTAAGCAAAAATCGCAGTCGAATAATGTAAACAAAATTCGCACAGACCTGAGTAAAGTAAACAAATTGAACGATTCCCAATTTCTTTAGCTGGAAAAAAACAGCGACTGATATGTTGTCTTAGATAAGTAGTTATAGTTGAAAATTTCTTTTGCTGAAAAAAAAAACAACTGCGCATTAAAAAGCCAAGACTGATCATGATATCTAAAAATATATCACGGCTGCTTGTAAGAAGTAGTGGAAATTAAAGCCTCGGTGGACAGGTGGGTGGTAATTTGATACCGCCAAGTAAAGTAAACAATGGTTTTTGCATCTAGGAGTGTGTATTGAAAAGTCGTAAGTTTTATAAAAAAAAATGTTTTTTATTTTAAAGTTTCTTTTTACAAAAATTTGTTTTTATTTCCAATAAAATATCTTATTACAAAAGTATTTCTTATTGCACATTGGCAAATATGAACTTGGCAAGTTGGCGCATTTGTGTTAATCTCTATGAGTTTTCCACAGTTGTACTCATCTTCGACGTTGATAACGGTTTCACCCTCTCCAACTATCTTCTGCATCCAATGAACTTTTTCAGCTCCCTTTACATATATAGTTTTGTTTAAAAAGCAGTGGTTCAACTATGGTGTACAGTTTGTGATACGGTATGTAGCCATCATCCCAGCGGAATCCATGAAAATTGTGTTGAAGCCATTTTATTTACCTCTTTTTTGCTGAAGTCAAATCTTTGTATCTGAACGGTGGTTGAAATATAAAGCTCTGCATCTGGTTTTCATTGTTTAAAACTTCCAGTTCTTTAGTGATAAATTCATTGAGGTTTGTTGTGAATTCCTGGACGTCTACGATGACAGCCATCTTCTTAGTTTCACTTTCTAACTTCACTTGTCAGCGGAATGTATTTCACTATTCGATCGTGTAGAAGCAGGCATTATGCTGCTGTATTAACCGGTATATTTTCAGATGTCTCGAATTCTAGCCAGCTTTTATTGTTTCATTTTGATGTGAGCAATTAATGACAACGATTGGAGCATCGGTTTTGAACTGCTTCCATGTGAGGTACGGCTGATATTGATGACCATAGTATGATTGTGTAAACTTTATGTACATGTCATACAGCAATGCGTAGCTATTCAGATAAAATTTCAAGTTCAAATCATCATATGGGTATGATTCTGAGTTCAAATGAACTGTGCAACATCGGTGAGTTTTCAGTGATCAAATTTGCTAGGATCCTTGGTTTTATCGTTCCTTCGATCCGTTTGTAATGCTAAGCTGATAAATCGAGGTTTCTCCAGTTGAGTGGAAGTCTTCACTGACCATGTTTGATGCGTGATTTCTGGCAGTACTAGATACTCATATATGTCCCAACTGCAGAATGGTATATGTATTGGGCGACCTCTCCTGATAATTTTAAATAGTTGCAGCTTTTCATCATCGGATACTGTAACATGTGGTATGCTCCATTGAAGTTTGGTAATTTCAAATTTCACCTCATCTGTGGCTGATATAATGGCATTATCGTCTGTCCTGCTCCGGATCAATATGAGTTCATGTTTGGAATTTATAAGAATTTTCTTGTAACCTTCAGTGAATCCCAATAAATATTTCAGAGGTACACAATAGTTAAACAGTCCATTGGCTGGTATACCGGATGAATCTGGTGACCAACTGCCGTTGAGTAGTGTCCTGCCTACATTTGCATTTAGCGATACGTAGTTTTTTAATGTTGTCGCAATCCCAAGATTTCTTGTACGGTCGAATTCCACTGGAATCAATTCATATCGTATTTCCTCAAAAAGAAATGGTAGAGCGTTGTTAGCTAATTTGGGGTTGCTGAAACGGTTCTATCCAGCTTTGTTAGTGACCCCTCAATGTAAAGAAAACTCCTGCTGGGTAGAAGATTCAAGTCCTGATATTGTACAGAGATACGGATTTCATCGCTGTTTTTGAATGATGTTAGAAATGGTGAATAGGAGTGATGTTCAAATTTAGTAACACTGTTATCAAAGCAAGCGTCTGGTGCAATATCTAATATTCCTTTATTCATTGTTTCAGCGTCAGGCCTATCGATTGTAAATATGCTGTATATGCAGGTGTTAATTTGGGTCTTGACCGCTTCAAGGTTGTCTGCTGACTAATGATCTTGTCTGGTCTGAGCTCGTGTTTATCAATACTGTATATCAACATGCTTCGGCTATGTTGTTTTTACATTTTATCTGATACTGTTGTACTAGGGAAATTTTCTATACACTCTAACCTTTCACATGCAAAAAACCAGAAGTCCGTATCTTACATAGGTAGGGAGCATTTGCCGTTACAATATTCACCTAAAATTTCCATTAAATATGCTGATTAGCGCGACTCCAATTTTCCATTAAGTGTGTGAGATATATCATTTTGGAATTTGCCTAAAAAAGTACCAAAACGTCTTCGCCAATATCTCGGTCAAATCTCAACCGATTTTAATCATTCAAAGGTTTTGAGAGGCAGAAAAAAATGCCCTCTTAAAAAAGGTGAAAGTTCTGCAGCGGATAGCTGTAACGTGTACTGCAGTGTAAGAAACTACGGTGTATACACGGAAAAATAGCAGTAGTAAATTTCTGCATAGGTGAGGGATGGAAGTATATCAGAAGTAAATTTCTGCGCCAGAAGTAAATTCCTTCTTAGATGAAGGATGGAAATACAGCTCGTCGCCTTTTTATAGTCGTCCTGACCCGCTGTGGTTTCGCTTCTTAATGTATTGCCCTGGGAGCGCTAATTTGAGAGTTTCGTTCCTCTGAACTCTGATTTCGGCGAGAGCGAAGGCAGCCGATTGAAGTCGCTTGATGTTAACACAAATGTCAACAATCGAATGAAAGAGGATGTTGTTTATTAAATTGGTTTGTTGCTAATTACATTCTATATATATGTATATTATATGTTTTTCTTTAGTAGTAGAGCTATGGCGTCACAAGATCACTTTTTCCATACAAAAAGTGTCCGGAAAATTCCAACTATTTTGGTGGTTCTGGACCGGGGTTCTGGGCCACTGGGGGATTCCGTCTAGTGGTCTACGTCACAGGGCCTGCCTGGGGAGTTCCTTCTGGATAACTGAGGGTTCTGGGAGGGGGGAGCAGAGGTGGTAAGGGGGCTGAGGTCGCTTCTGTACAGCAATTTTGACATTATCTTGAAGTTTTCGTTTAGGAGGATACTTATGCCAACAACAACAACCAATGTAGGTAGGTATGTTGACTTGGATATCTCCGATAATCAAATTCTGAATAATGGAAACAAAATCGCAGCCGAGTAAAGTAAACAAATTGAGCGATATTTACACACCCACACACACACACACACACACACACTACGTCATACTAAAAGCTTTTCTACCAGGCGATATTCAGTACCATGTTATTAAATTAACAACAACAACAACTAACGTAGGTAGATATGTTGGCTTAGATAAGAAATGGCCTAATTTTTTATCTTCAGGTGTAATGCTCCTAATTTGAATCATTGCATAAACAATTTGTACAGCCGAATAAATCGCAGTCGAATAATGTAAACAAAATTCGCACAGACCCGAGTAAAGTAAGCAAAAATCGCAGTCGAATAATGTAAACAAAATTCGCACAGACCTGAGTAAAGTAAACAAATTGAACGATTCCCAATTTCTTTAGCTGGAAAAAAACAGCGACTGATATGTTGTCTTAGATAAGTAGTTATAGTTGAAAATTTCTTTTGCTGAAAAAAAAAACAACTGCGCATTAAAAAGCCAAGACTGATCATGATATCTAAAAATATATCACGGCTGCTTGTAAGAAGTAGTGGAAATTAAAGCCTCGGTGGACAGGTGGGTGGTAATTTGATACCGCCAAGTAAAGTAAACAATGGTTTTTGCATCTAGGAGTGTGTATTGAAAAGTCGTAAGTTTTATAAAAAAAAATGTTTTTTATTTTAAAGTTTCTTTTTACAAAAATTTGTTTTTATTTCCAATAAAATATCTTATTACAAAAGTATTTCTTATTGCACATTGGCAAATATGAACTTGGCAAGTTGGCGCATTTGTGTTAATCTCTATGAGTTTTCCACAGTTGTACTCATCTTCGACGTTGATAACGGTTTCACCCTCTCCAACTATCTTCTGCATCCAATGAACTTTTTCAGCTCCCTTTACATATATAGTTTTGTTTATAAAGCAGTGGTTCAACTATGGTGTACAGTTTGTGATACGGTATGTAGCCATCATCCCAGCGGAATCCATGAAAATTGTGTTGAAGCCATTTTATTTACCTCTTTTTTGCTGAAGTCAAATCTTTGTATCTGAACGGTGGTTGAAATATAAAGCTCTGCATCTGGTTTTCATTGTTTAAAACTTCCAGTTCTTTAGTGATAAATTCATTGAGGTTTGTTGTGAATTCCTGGACGTCTACGATGACAGCCATCTTCTTAGTTTCACTTTCTAACTTCACTTGTCAGCGGAATGTATTTCACTATTCGATCGTGTAGAAGCAGGCATTATGCTGCTGTATTAACCGGTATATTTTCAGATGTCTCGAATTCTAGCCAGCTTTTATTGTTTCATTTTGATGTGAGCAATTAATGACAACGATTGGAGCATCGGTTTTGAACTGCTTCCATGTGAGGTACGGCTGATATTGATGACCATAGTATGATTGTGTAAACTTTATGTACATGTCATACAGCAATGCGTAGCTATTCAGATAAAATTTCAAGTTCAAATCATCATATGGGTATGATTCTGAGTTCAAATGAACTGTGCAACATCGGTGAGTTTTCAGTGATCAAATTTGCTAGGATCCTTGGTTTCATCGTTCCTTCGATCCGTTTGTAATGCTAAGCTGATAAATCGAGGTTTCTCCAGTTGAGTGGAAGTCTTCACTGACCATGTTTGATGCGTGATTTCTGGCAGTACTAGATACTCATATATGTCCCAACTGCAGAATGGTATATGTATTGGGCGACCTCTCCTGATAATTTTAAATAGTTGCAGCTTTTCATCATCGGATACTGTAACATGTGGTATGCTCCATTGAAGTTTGGTAATTTCAAATTTCACCTCATCTGTGGCTGATATAATGGCATTATCGTCTGTCCTGCTCCGGATCAATATGAGTTCATGTTTGGAATTTATAAGAATTTTCTTGTAACCTTCAGTGAATCCCAATAAATATTTCAGAGGTACACAATAGTTAAACAGTCCATTGGCTGGTATACCGGATGAATCTGGTGACCAACTGCCGTTGAGTAGTGTCCTGCTTACATTTGCATTTAGCGATACGTAGTTTTTTAATGTTGTCGCAATCCCAAGATTTCTTGTACGGTCGAATTCCACTGGAATCAATTCATATCGTATTTCCTCAAAAAGAAATGGTAGAGCGTTGTTAGCTAATTTTGCGGTTGCTGAAACGGTTCTATCCAGCTTTGTTAGTGACCCCTCAATGTAAAGAAAACTGCTGCTGGGTAGAAGATTCAAGTCCTGATATTGTACAGAGATACGGATTTCATCGCTGTTTTTGAATGATGTTAGAAATGGTGAATAGGAGTGATGTTCAAATTTAGTAACACTGTTATCAAAGCAAGCGTCTGGTGCAATATCTAATATTCCTTTATTCATTGTTTCAGCGTCAGGCCTATCGATTGTAAATATGCTGTATATGCAGGTGTTAATTTGGGTCTTGACCGCTTCAAGGTTGTCTGCTGACTAATGATCTTGTCTGGTCTGAGCTCGTGTTTATCAATACTGTATATCAACATGCTTCGGCTATGTTGTTTTTACATTTTATCTGATACTGTTGTACTAGGGAAATTTTCTATACACTCTAACCTTTCACATGCAAAAAACCAGAAGTCCGTATCTTACATAGGTAGGGAGCATTTGCCGTTACAATATTCACCTAAAATTTCCATTAAATATGCTGATTAGCGCGACTCCAATTTTCCATTAAGTGTGTGAGATATATCATTTTGGAATTTGCCTAAAAAAGTACCAAAACGTCTTCGCCAATATCTCGGTCAAATCTCAACCGATTTTAATCATTCAAAGGTTTTGAGAGGCAGAAAAAAATGCCCTCTTAAAAAAGGTGAAAGTTCTGCAGCGGATAGCTGTAACGTGTACTGCAGTGTAAGAAACTACGGTGTATACACGGAAAAATAGCAGTAGTAAATTTCTGCATAGGTGAGGTATCGAAGTATATCAGAAGTAAATTTCTGCGCCAGAAGTAAATTCCTTCTTAGATGAAGGATGGAAATACAGCTCGTCGCCTTTTTATAGTCGTCCTGACCCGCTGTGGTTTCGCTTCTTAATGTATTGCCCTGGGAGCGCTAATTTGAGAGTTTCGTTCCTCTGAACTCTGATTTCGGCGAGAGCGAAGGCAGCCGATTGAAGTCGCTTGATGTTAACACAAATGTCAACAATCGAATGAAAGAGGATGTTGTTTATTAAATTGGTTTGTTGCTAATTACATTCTATATATATGTATATTATATGTTTTTCTTTAGTAGTAGAGCTATGGCGTCACAAGATCACTTTTTCCATACAAAAAGTGTCCGGAAAATTCCAACTATTTTGGTGGTTCTGGACCGGGGTTCTGGGCCACTGGGGGATTCCGTCTAGTGGTCTACGTCACAGGGCCTGCCTGGGGAGTTCCTTCTGGATAACTGAGGGTTCTGGGAGGGGGGAGCAGAGGTGGTAAGGGGGCTGAGGTCGCTTCTGTACAGCAATTTTGACATTATCTTGAAGTTTTCGTTTAGGAGGATACTTATGCCAACAACAACAACCAATGTAGGTAGGTATGTTGACTTGGATATCTCCGATAATCAAATTCTGAATAATGGAAACAAAATCGCAGCCGAGTAAAGTAAACAAATTGAGCGATATTTACACACCCACACACACACACACACACACACTACGTCATACTAAAAGCTTTTCTACCAGGCGATATTCAGTACCATGTTATTAAATTAACAACAACAACAACTAACGTAGGTAGATATGTTGGCTTAGATAAGAAATGGCCTAATTTTTTATCTTCAGGTGTAATGCTCCTAATTTGAATCATTGCATAAACAATTTGTACAGCCGAATAAATCGCAGTCGAATAATGTAAACAAAATTCGCACAGACCCGAGTAAAGTAAGCAAAAATCGCAGTCGAATAATGTAAACAAAATTCGCACAGACCTGAGTAAAGTAAACAAATTGAACGATTCCCAATTTCTTTAGCTGGAAAAAAACAGCGACTGATATGTTGTCTTAGATAAGTAGTTATAGTTGAAAATTTCTTTTGCTGAAAAAAAAAACAACTGCGCATTAAAAAGCCAAGACTGATCATGATATCTAAAAATATATCACGGCTGCTTGTAAGAAGTAGTGGAAATTAAAGCCTCGGTGGACAGGTGGGTGGTAATTTGATACCGCCAAGTAAAGTAAACAATGGTTTTTGCATCTAGGAGTGTGTATTGAAAAGTCGTAAGTTTTATAAAAAAAAAATGTTTTTTATTTTAAAGTTTCTTTTTACAAAAATTTGTTTTTATTTCCAATAAAATATCTTATTACAAAAGTATTTCTTATTGCACATTGGCAAATATGAACTTGGCAAGTTGGCGCATTTGTGTTAATCTCTATGAGTTTTCCACAGTTGTACTCATCTTCGACGTTGATAACGGTTTCACCCTCTCCAACTATCTTCTGCATCCAATGAACTTTTTCAGCTCCCTTTACATATATAGTTTTGTTTATAAAGCAGTGGTTCAACTATGGTGTACAGTTTGTGATACGGTATGTAGCCATCATCCCAGCGGAATCCATGAAAATTGTGTTGAAGCCATTTTATTTACCTCTTTTTTGCTGAAGTCAAATCTTTGTATCTGAACGGTGGTTGAAATATAAAGCTCTGCATCTGGTTTTCATTGTTTAAAACTTCCAGTTCTTTAGTGATAAATTCATTGAGGTTTGTTGTGAATTCCTGGACGTCTACGATGACAGCCATCTTCTTAGTTTCACTTTCTAACTTCACTTGTCAGCGGAATGTATTTCACTATTCGATCGTGTAGAAGCAGGCATTATGCTGCTGTATTAACCGGTATATTTTCAGATGTCTCGAATTCTAGCCAGCTTTTATTGTTTCATTTTGATGTGAGCAATTAATGACAACGATTGGAGCATCGGTTTTGAACTGCTTCCATGTGAGGTACGGCTGATATTGATGACCATAGTATGATTGTGTAAACTTTATGTACATGTCATACAGCAATGCGTAGCTATTCAGATAAAATTTCAAGTTCAAATCATCATATGGGTATGATTCTGAGTTCAAATGAACTGTGCAACATCGGTGAGTTTTCAGTGATCAAATTTGCTAGGATCCTTGGTTTCATCGTTCCTTCGATCCGTTTGTAATGCTAAGCTGATAAATCGAGGTTTCTCCAGTTGAGTGGAAGTCTTCACTGACCATGTTTGATGCGTGATTTCTGGCAGTACTAGATACTCATATATGTCCCAACTGCAGAATGGTATATGTATTGGGCGACCTCTCCTGATAATTTTAAATAGTTGCAGCTTTTCATCATCGGATACTGTAACATGTGGTATGCTCCATTGAAGTTTGGTAATTTCAAATTTCACCTCATCTGTGGCTGATATAATGGCATTATCGTCTGTCCTGCTCCGGATCAATATGAGTTCATGTTTGGAATTTATAAGAATTTTCTTGTAACCTTCAGTGAATCCCAATAAATATTTCAGAGGTACACAATAGTTAAACAGTCCATTGGCTGGTATACCGGATGAATCTGGTGACCAACTGCCGTTGAGTAGTGTCCTGCTTACATTTGCATTTAGCGATACGTAGTTTTTTAATGTTGTCGCAATCCCAAGATTTCTTGTACGGTCGAATTCCACTGGAATCAATTCATATCGTATTTCCTCAAAAAGAAATGGTAGAGCGTTGTTAGCTAATTTTGCGGTTGCTGAAACGGTTCTATCCAGCTTTGTTAGTGACCCCTCAATGTAAAGAAAACTGCTGCTGGGTAGAAGATTCAAGTCCTGATATTGTACAGAGATACGGATTTCATCGCTGTTTTTGAATGATGTTAGAAATGGTGAATAGGAGTGATGTTCAAATTTAGTAACACTGTTATCAAAGCAAGCGTCTGGTGCAATATCTAATATTCCTTTATTCATTGTTTCAGCGTCAGGCCTATCGATTGTAAATATGCTGTATATGCAGGTGTTAATTTGGGTCTTGACCGCTTCAAGGTTGTCTGCTGACTAATGATCTTGTCTGGTCTGAGCTCGTGTTTATCAATACTGTATATCAACATGCTTCGGCTATGTTGTTTTTACATTTTATCTGATACTGTTGTACTAGGGAAATTTTCTATACACTCTAACCTTTCACATGCAAAAAACCAGAAGTCCGTATCTTACATAGGTAGGGAGCATTTGCCGTTACAATATTCACCTAAAATTTCCATTAAAGATGCTGATTAGCGCGACTCCAATTTTCCATTAAGTGTGTGAGATATATCATTTTGGAATTTGCCTAAAAAAGTACCAAAACGTCTTCGCCAATATCTCGGTCAAATCTCAACCGATTTTAATCATTCAAAGGTTTTGAGAGGCAGAAAAAAATGCCCTCTTAAAAAAGGTGAAAGTTCTGCAGCGGATAGCTGTAACGTGTACTGCAGTGTAAGAAACTACGGTGTATACACGGAAAAATAGCAGTAGTAAATTTCTGCATAGGTGAGGGATGGAAGTATATCAGAAGTAAATTTCTGCGCCAGAAGTAAATTCCTTCTTAGATGAAGGATGGAAATACAGCTCGTCGCCTTTTTATAGTCGTCCTGACCCGCTGTGGTTTCGCTTCTTAATGTATTGCCCTGGGAGCGCTAATTTGAGAGTTTCGTTCCTCTGAACTCTGATTTCGGCGAGAGCGAAGGCAGCCGATTGAAGTCGCTTGATGTTAACACAAATGTCAACAATCGAATGAAAGAGGATGTTGTTTATTAAATTGGTTTGTTGCTAATTACATTCTATATATATGTATATTATATGTTTTTCTTTAGTAGTAGAGCTATGGCGTCACAAGATCACTTTTTCCATACAAAAAGTGTCCGGAAAATTCCAACTATTTTGGTGGTTCTGGACCGGGGTTCTGGGCCACTGGGGGATTCCGTCTAGTGGTCTACGTCACAGGGCCTGCCTGGGGAGTTCCTTCTGGATAACTGAGGGTTCTGGGAGGGGGGAGCAGAGGTGGTAAGGGGGCTGAGGTCGCTTCTGTACAGCAATTTTGACATTATCTTGAAGTTTTCGTTTAGGAGGATACTTATGCCAACAACAACAACCAATGTAGGTAGGTATGTTGACTTGGATATCTCCGATAATCAAATTCTGAATAATGGAAACAAAATCGCAGCCGAGTAAAGTAAACAAATTGAGCGATATTTACACACCCACACACACACACACACACACACACTACGTCATACTAAAAGCTTTTCTACCAGGCGATATTCAGTACTATGTTATTAAATTAACAACAACAACAACTAACGTAGGTAGATATGTTGGCTTAGATAAGAAATGGCCTAATTTTTTATCTTCAGGTGTAATGCTCCTAATTTGAATCATTGCATAAACAATTTGTACAGCCGAATAAATCGCAGTCGAATAATGTAAACAAAATTCGCACAGACCCGAGTAAAGTAAGCAAAAATCGCAGTCGAATAATGTAAACAAAATTCGCACAGACCTGAGTAAAGTAAACAAATTGAACGATTCCCAATTTCTTTAGCTGGAAAAAAACAGCGACTGATATGTTGTCTTAGATAAGTAGTTATAGTTGAAAATTTCTTTTGCTGAAAAAAAAAACAACTGCGCATTAAAAAGCCAAGACTGATCATGATATCTAAAAATATATCACGGCTGCTTGTAAGAAGTAGTGGAAATTAAAGCCTCGGTGGACAGGTGGGTGGTAATTTGATACCGCCAAGTAAAGTAAACAATGGTTTTTGCATCTAGGAGTGTGTATTGAAAAGTCGTAAGTTTTATAAAAAAAAAAGTTTTTTATTTTAAAGTTTCTTTTTACAAAAATTTGTTTTTATTTCTAATAAAATTTCTTATTATAAAAGTATTTCTTATAGGACATTGTCCAATATGAGCTTGGCAAGATGGTGCATTTGTTTTAATCTCTATTAGTTTTCCACAGTTGTATTCATCTTCGACGTTGATAATGATTTCACCCTCTCCAACTATCTTCTACATCCAATGAACTTTTTCAGCTCCCTTTACATATATGGTTTTGTTTCGAAGCAGTGGTTCACTATAGTGTACAGCTTGTGAAACGGTATGTAGCCATCATCCCAGCGGAATCCATGAAAATTGTGTTGAAGCCATTTTACTTGTCTCTTTTTTGCTGAAGTCAAATCTTTGTATCTGAACGGCGCTTGAAATATAAAGTGCTGCATCTGGTTTTCATTGGTTAAAATTGCCAGTTCTTTAGTTATGAATTCACTGAGGTTTATTTGAATCCTTGGATGTCTACGATGACTGCCATCTTCTTAACTTTCTAACTTCACTTTTCAGCGGACTGTATTCTACTATTCGATCATGTAGAACCAGGCAATATGCTGTTGTATTAGCCGGTATATTTTCAGATGTCTTGAATTCTAGCCTTATGTATACTGGTCCTGTTTTTATACCCTAGATGAAATCATAGGGGTATACTAAGTTTGTCATTCCGTTTGTAACACCTCGAAATAATGATGGTAGAGCAAAATGGATTGGACACCCATTCATAATATTAAAAGTTATTTCGATTTTTGCATGTCCGTCCGTCCGTCCGTCCGTCTGTCCGTCTGTGCGCACGATAACTCGAGAACGCGTATACTTAGAGAGCTGAAATTTTGTACACAGACTTAATAAAAAAAAAAAGTAAAATTAAGTTCGAAAATGAGCCAAATCGGGCAACTCCTTCGTGGGGTTGCCATATAAAAATTTCGTTTTCCGCTATATATTTGGACACTGCCTGAGAACGCATCGACGTAGAGAGCTGAAATTTCGTACATGATGTTTTTACTACATTAGCAAATAAAACGTCAAAAATGGACTAAATCGGGCAACTCCTTCTTGGTGTTGCCATATAAAAATTTCGGTTTTTTACGTATACTTTGAAAACGATCAGTTAAAGACATTTTTATTGTACTAAAAACTTCTGCAGAATACGAAATCCTATAAAATTGGTTATTACCATTTTTTCTGTGCGACAAACTGTTCTAGAAATATATGCAAAAAACAACTTCAAAATCAATAATTGAATAGATCGGTGACCATACGAAATTTAATACAGGCATTCATCTAGGGTATCATAAGAATTGGTGTTAGACCAATTCTAGCTTTTTTACTTGTTATTGTTTCATTTTGATGTGAGCAATCAATGACAGCAATCGGAGCATCGGTTTTGAACTTCTCCCATGTGAGGAACGGCTGATACTGATGACCATAGTGTGATTGTGTAAACTTTATATACATATCATTCAGCAATGCGTATCTATTCAAATCAAATTTCAAATTCAAATCATCATAGGGATATGATTCTGAGTTCAAATGAACTGTAACATCGGTGAGTTGACAGTGATCAAACTTGCTTGCATCTTTGGTTTTATCGTTCCTTCGATCCGTTTGTAATGCTAAGATGATAAATCGAGGTTTCTCCAGTTGAGTGGAAGTCTTAACTGACCAGGTTTGATGCGTGGATTCCGGTAGTACTGGATACTCATATATGTCCCAGCTGCGGAATGGTATTTGTATCGGGCGACCTCTCCCGATAATTTTAAATAGTTGCAGCTTTTCATCATCGGATACAGTAACATGCGGAATGCTCCATTGAAGTTTGGTAATTTCAATTTTCACCACTTCAGTGGGTGATATAATGCCATTATCGTCTGTCCTGCTCCGGATCAATATGATTTCATGTTTAGAATTTATAAGAATTTTCTTGTAATCTTCAGCGAATCCCAATAAATATTTCAGAGGTACACAATATTTAAACAGCCCATTGGTTGGTATAATGGATGAATCTGGTGACCAACTGCCATTGAGTAGTATCCTGCTTACATTTGCATTTAGCGATACGTAGTTTTTTAATGTTGTCGCAATCCCAAGACTTCTTTTACGATCGATTTCCACTGCATTCAATTCATAGCGTATTTCCTCAAAAAGAAATGGTAGAGCGTTGTTAGCTAATTTTGCAGTTGCTGAAACGGTTCCATCCAGCTTTGTTAGCGACCCCTCAATATAAAGAAAACTCTTGCTGGGTAGAAGATTCAAGTCAAGATGTTGTACAGAGATACGGATTTTATCGCTGTTTTTAAATGATGTTAGAAATGGTGAATAGGATTGATGTTCAAATTTAGTAACACTGTTATCAAAGCAAGCGTCTGGTGCAATATTTAGTATTCCTTTATTCATTGTTTCAGCGTTAAGCCTATCGATTGTAAATATGCTATATTTGCAGGTGTTAATTTGGGCCTTGACCGCTTCAAGGTTGTATGCTGACTAATGATCTTGTCTGATCTGAGCTCGTGTTTATCAATATTGTATATCAACATGCTTCGGCTATGTTTTTTTTACATTTTATCTGATACTGTTGTACTAGGGAAATTTTCTATACACTCTAACCTTTCACATGCAAAAAACCAGAAGTCCGCATCTTACATAGGTAGGGAGCATTTGCCGTTACAATATTCACCTAAAATTTCCATTAAATATGCTGATTAGCGCGACTCCAATTTTCCATTAAACGTGTGAGATATATCATGTTGGAATTTTCCTAAAAAAATACCAAAACGTCTTCGCCAATATCTCGGTCAAATCTCAACCGATTTTAATCATTCAAAGGTTTTGAGAGGCAGAAAAAAATGCTCCCTTAAAAAAGGTGCAAGTTCTGCATCGGATAGCTGTAATGTGTACTGCAGTGTAAGAAACTACGGTGTATATACGGAAAAATAGCAGTAGTAAATTTCTGCATAGGTGAGGGATGGAAGTATATCAGAAGTAAATTTCTGCGCCAGAAGTAAATTCCTTCTTAGATGAAGGATGGAAATACAGCTCGTCGCCTTTTTATAGTCGTCCCGACCCGCTGTGGTTTCGCTTCTTAATGTATTGCCCTGGGAGCGCTAATTTGAGAGTTTCGTTCCTCTGAATTCTGATTTCGGCGAGAGCGAAGGCAGCCGATTGATGTCGCTTGATGTTAACACAAATGTCAACAATCGAATGAAAGAGGATGTTGTTTATTAAATTGGTTTGTTGCTAATTACATTCTATATATATGTATATTATATGTTTTTCTTTAGTAGTAGAGCTATGGCGTCACAAGATCACTTTTTCCATACAAAAAGTGTCCGGAAAATTCCAACTATTTTGGTGGTTCTGGACCGGGGTTCTGGGCCACTGGGGGATTCCGTCTAGTGGTCTACGTCACAGGGCCTGCCTGGGGAGTTCCTTCTGGATAACTGAGGGTTCTGGGAGGGGGGAGGAGAGGTGGTAAGGGGGCTGAGGTCGCTTCTGTACAGCAATTTTGACAATATCTTGAAGTTTTCGTTTAGGAGGATACTTATGCCATCAACAACAACCAATGTAGGTAGGTATGTTGACTTGGATATCTCCGATAATCAAATTCTGAATAATGGAAACAAAATCGCAGCCGAGTAAAGTAAACAAATTGAGCGATATTTACACACACACACACACACACACTACGTCATACTAAAAGCTTTTCTACCAGGCGATATTCAGTACCATGTTATTAAATTAACAACAACAACAACTAACGTAGGTAGATATGTTGGCTTAGATAAGAAATGGCCTAATTTTTTATCTTCAGGTATAATGCTCCTAATTTGAATCATTGCATAAACAATTCGTACAGCCGAATAAATCGCAGTCGAATAATGTAAACAAAATTCGCACAGACCCGAGTAAAGTAAACAAAAATCGCAGTCGAATAATGTAAACAAAATTCGCACAGACCTGCGTAAAGTAAACAAATTGAACGATTCCCAATTTCTTTAGCTGGAAAAAAACAGCAACTGATATGTTGTCTTAGATAAGTAGTTATAGTTGAAAATTTCTTTTGCTGAAAAAAAACAACTGCGCATTAAAAAGCCAAGACTGATCATGATATCTAAAAATATATCACGGCTGCTTGTAAGAAGTAGTGGAAATTAAAGCCTCGGTGGAGAGGTGGGTGGTAATTTGATACCGCCAAGTAAAGTAAACAATGGTTTTTGCATCTAGGAGTGTGTATTGAAAAGTCGTAAGTTTTATAAAAAAAAATGTTTTTTATTTTAAAGTTTCTTTTTACAAAAATTTGTTTTTATTTCCAATAAAATTTCTTATTATAAAAGTATTTCTTATAGGACATTGTCCAATATGAGCTTGGCAAGATGGTGCATTTGTTTTAATCTCTATTAGTTTTCCACAGTTGTATTCATCTTCGACGTTGATAATGATTTCACCCTCTCCAACTATCTTCTACATCCAATGAACTTTTTCAGCTCCCTTTACATATATGGTTTTGTTTCGAAGCAGTGGTTCACTATAGTGTACAGCTTGTGATACGGTATGTAGCCATCATCCCAGCGGAATCCATGAAAATTGTGTTGAAGCCATTTTACTTGTCTCTTTTTTGCTGATGTCAACTCTTTGTATCTGAACGGCGCTTGAAATATAAAGTGCTGCATCTGGTTTTCATTGGTTAAAATTGCCAGTTCTTTAGTTATGAATTCACTGAGGTTTATTTTGAATCCTTGGATGTCTACGATGACTGCCATCTTCTTAATTTAACTTTCTAACTTCACTTTTCAGCGGACTGTATTCTACTATTCGATCATGTAGAACCAGGCAATATGCTGTTGTATTAGCCGGTATATTTTCAGATGTCTTGAATTCTAGCCTTATGTATACTGGTCCTGTTTTTATACCCTAGATGAAATCATAGGGGTATACTAAGTTTGTCATTCCGTTTGTAACACCTCGAAATAATGATGGTAGAGCAATATGGATTGGACACCCATTCATAATATTAAAAGTTATTTCGATTTTTGCATGTCCGTCCGTCCATCCGTCCGTCCGTCCATCCGTCCGTCCGTCCGTCCGTCCGTCCGTCCGTCTGTCCGTGTGTGCGCACGATAACTCGAGAACGCGTATACTTAAAGAGCTGACATTTTGTACGCGGACTTTAAAAAAAAAAGTAAAATTAAGTTCGAAAATGAGACAAATCGGGCAACTCCTTCGTGGGGTTGCCATATAAAAATTTCGTTTTCCGCTATATATTTGGACACTGCCTGAGAACGCATCGACGTAGAGAGCTGAAATTTCGTACATGATGTTTTTACTACATTAGCAAATAAAATGTCAAAAATGGACTAAATCGGGCAACTCCTTCTTGGTGTTGCCATATAAAAATTTCGGTTTTTTACGTATACTTTGAAAACGATCAGTCCAAGACATTTTTATTGTATTAAAAACTTCTGCAGAATACGAAATCCTATAAAATTGGTTATTACCATTTTTTCTGTGCGACAAACTGTTCTAGAAATATATGCAAAAAACAACTTCAAAATCAATAATTGCATAGATCGGTGACCATACGAAATTTAATACGGGCATTCATCTAGGGTATCATAAGAATTGGTGTTAGACCAATTCTAGCTTTTTTACTTGTTATTGTTTCATTTTGATGTGAGCAATCAATGACAGCAATCGGAGCATCGGTTTTGAACTTCTCCCATGTGAGGAACGGCTGATACTGATGACCATAGTATGATTGTGTAAACTTTATATACATATCATACAGCAATGCGTATTTATTCAAATCAAATTTCAAATTCAAATCATCATAGGGATATGATTCTGAGTTCAAATGAACTGTAACATCGGTGAGTTGACAGTGATCAAACTTGCTTGCATCTTTGGTTTTATCGTTCCTTCGATCCGTTTGTAATGCTAAGATGATAAATCGAGGTTTCTCCAGTTGAGTGGAAGTCTTAACTGACCAGGTTTGATGCGTGGATTCCGGTAGTACTGGATACTCATATATGTCCCAGCTGCGGAATGGTATTTGTATCGGGCGACCTCTCCCGATAATTTTAAATAGTTGCAGCTTTTTATCATCGGATACTGTAACATGCGGAATGCTCCATTGAAGTTTGGTAATTTCAATTTTCACCACATCAGTGGGTGATATAATGCCATTATCGTCTGTCCTGCTCCGGATCAATATGATTTCATGTTTGGAATTTATAAGAATTTTCTTGTAGTCTTCAGCGAATCCCAATAAATATTTCAGAGGTACACAATAGTTAAACAGTCCATTGGTTGGTATAATGGATGAATCTGGTGACCAACTGCCGTTGAGTAGTATCCTGCTTACATTTGCATTTAGCGATACGTAGTTTTTTAATGTTGTCGCAATCCCAAGATTTCTTGTACGATCGATTTCCACTGCAATCAATTCATAGCGCATTTCCTCAAAAAGAAATGGTAGAGCGTTGTTAGCTAATTTTGCAGTTGCTGAAACGGTTCCATCCAGCTTTGTTAGCGACCCCTCAATATAAAGAAAACTCTTGCTGGGTAGAAGATTCAAGTCAAGATGTTGTACAGAGATACGGATTTTATCGCTGTTTTTAAATGATGTTAGAAATGGTGAATAGGATTGATGTTCAAATTTAGTAACACTGTTATCAAAGCAAGCGTCTGGTGCAATATCTAGTATTCCTTTATTCATTGTTTCAGCGTTAAGCCTATCGATTGTAAATATGCTATATTTGCAGGTATTAATTTGGGCCTTGACCGCTTCAAGGTTGTATGCTGACTAATGATCTTGTCTGATCTGAGCTCGTGTTTATCAATATTGTATATCAACATGCTTCGGCTATGTTTTTTTTACATTTTATCTGATACTGTTGTACTAGGGAAATTTTCTATACACTCTAACCTTTCACATGCAAAAAACCAGAAGTCCGTATCTTACATAGGTAGGGAGCATTTGCCGTTAAAATATTCACCTAAAATTTCCATTAAATATGCTGATTAGCGCGACTCCAATTTTCTATTAAGCGTGTGAGATATATCATGTTGGAATTTGCCTAAAAAAGTACCAAAACGTCTTCGCCAATATCTCGGTCAAATCTCAACCGATTTTAATCATTCAAAGGTTTTGTAGGGGTAGAATCTGCTCACTTATCTACCAGTTTATCCGCACCAACTCTATCGGGGGTGGTCATTCCGTTTGTAACACCTCGAAATAATTATGGTAGAGCAAAATGGATTGGACATCCACGCATACCATTAAAAGTTATTTTGATTTTTGCGTGTCCGTCCGTCTGTCTGTCCGTCTGTCTGTCCGTCTGTCTGTCTGTCCGTCTTTGCGCACGATAACTCGAGAACGCGTATACATAGAGAGCTGAAATTTTGTACACGGACTTTAGAATAAAAAAGTTAAATTAGGCTCAAAAATGAGACAAATCGGGCACATCCTTCGTGGGGTTGCCATATAAAAACTTTCGTTCTCCACTGTATATTTGGACACTGCCTGAGAACGCATCGATGTAGAGAGCTGAAATTTGGAACGTGGTGCCTTCATTATACTAGCAAATAGAATTTCAAAAATTGACTAAATCGGGCAACTCCTTGGTGTTGCCATATAAAAATTTAAGTTTTTTACATATACTGTGAAAACCATCAGTCCAAGACATTTTGATTGTACTAAAAACTTCTTTATAATACGAAATCTTATAAAATTGGTTATAATCATTTTTTCTGTCCGACAAACCGTTTTAGAAATATATGCGAAAAGCAACTTCAAAAATCAAACTCTCATAGATCGGTGACCATAAGAAATTTGATACGGAAATTCATCTAGAGTATCATAAGAATTGGTCTTAGACCAATCCTAGATTTTTACTTGTTTTTTATTCTTTTCGAAAACTTAGTATATACGTTAAGCATAAATTCTTGGATTAAGAAACAGTATTTAACAGTATGTTTAATTAGCAGCGCGGAAGTGTCTAACGAGTCCTGAATTGAATAACGGCCATCAGCTAGAGAATCTTTTGAATCTTCGGATTGAAAGATTTTCTTGCCTCGATCTTAGTCTCGAGAGTACTTACCTGCCTTTTCCCGGATTACTCGTAGCTTCTGCACAATCGGCAGAGTCATCCAGACTTTGACCATTTGTATTGTACGATCACTCTTATCGTTTCTCGTTGAGATTATAAAATTTTTACATGGCTACCGTGCGAACACCTACTTGTAAGGCTGATGTCTCTGCACAGAGACCGGTCACTGTTCCATCTGTCAAGATAAATACCGGTACGCTAGAGAGAAGCTAGTTGCGAACATGTATTCCACAAACTAATTCATGGTCGTGACGATCTGGCAGCCCCATCCCGAGAAGAACATTTCCTGTAGTGGGGATAGTTTAAGGCTCTCAGTAGAACAGTTTGTGTTCTGAGTGGAAGCACTCACTGATCCACCTCAGAAGTAGGTTTCGATCTTTTGGTTAGAAACATGAGCATGTTGCTCGCACGTGCCATGGATTCGTATTGGTCATGGTTTCAACTTAACTAAACGCTAACGTGTCTGAATTGGTAGTCACCAAACATGACCTAAAGGTGCGAGTTCTACTAATATACCCTAGAAAAAAATCTGGCGAATCCTTGGCAACATAACATCAGAATTGGTGCAGCTGCGTGACAAGCTGCAGACTTCAATGCTAGATAGTAAGTCCCCTGTGGATAGGCTAATCTAACGTGTCGTTCGAGATCCAAAGAAAGATCTCTTTACACTCAACAAATATCATCGCACAGTTACGATCTCTAGTCACTCAAATTTAAGGTACGCATTTGCGGATCGCGACTGCGTGCAATTGGAGCATACATAGATATTAGATACTGAGCGAAATCGAGGACCAGTAAAATTATTGTCCTGACTTGCCAATACCACTTGAGAGTAGCACTAGTTTAGAATACATTTCAGCCACTCGGACCGACAAGTAGTGATCTGTTGGAATTGTGGCCAGCACGGCCACTTGTGAGATCTGGGCTCAAGCGAAGGGGTGCCGGTGGTAAATAGACCACTCAGCCTTTCAAGTTCAAATATTAAATATTTTATTAAATATATTGCTTAAATATAACAATTAAAAAAAAAGGCTTATCTTAACCTAATTTTTCACCATGAAAGTTTCCCTGCGGCGAACTGTGACGTTTGCGACGAGAGGCAGAAAAAAATGCCTTCTTAAAAAAGGTGAAAGTTCTGCAGCGGATAGCTGTAATGTGTACTGCAGTGTAAGAAACTACGGTGTATATACGAAAAAGTAGCAGTAGTAAATTTCTGCATAGGTGAGGGATGGAAGTATAGCAGAAGTAAATTTCTGCGCCAGAAGTAAATTCCTTCTTAGATGAAGGATGGAAGTACAGCTCGCCGCCTTTTTATAGTCGTCCTGACCCGCTCTGGTTTCGCTTCTTAATGTATTGCCCTGGGAACGCTAATTTGAGAGTTTCGTTCCTCTGAATTCTGATTTCGGCGAGAGCGAAGGCAGCCGATTGATGTCGCTTGATGTCAACACAAATGTCAACAATCGAATGAAAGAGGATGTTGTTTATTAAATTGGTTTGTTGCTAATTACATTCTATATATATGTATATTATATGTTTTGATAGTCTTTAGTAGTAGAGCTATGGCGTCACCAGATCACTTTTTCCATACAAAAAGTGTCCGGAAAATTCCAACTATTTTGGTGGTTCTGGACCGGGGTTCTAGGCCAGTGGGGGATTCCGTCTAGTGGTCTACGTCACAGGGCCTGCCTGCGGAGTTCCTTCTGGATAACTGAGGGTTCTGGGAGGGGGGAGGAGAGGTGGTAAGGGGGCTGAGGTCGCTTCTGTACAGCAATTTTGACATTATCTTGAAGTTTTCGTTTAGGATACTTATGCCAACAACAACAACCAATGTAGGTAGGTATGTTGACTTGGATATCTCCGATAATCAAATTCTGAATAATGGAAACAAAATCGCAGCAGAGTATAGTAAACAAATTGAGCGATATTTACACACACACACACACACACACTACGTCATACTAAAAGCTTTTCTACCAGGCGATATTCAGTACCATGTTATTAAATTAACAACAACAACAACTAACGTAGGTAGATATGTTGGCTTAGATAAGAAATGGCCTAATTTTTGATCTTCAGGTGTAATGCTCCTAATGTGAATCATTGCATAAACAATTCGTACAGCCGAATAAATCGCATTCGATAAATGTAAACAAAATTCGCACAGACGCGAGTAAAGTAAACAAAAATCGTAGTCGAATATTGTAAACAAAATTCGCACAGACCTGAGTAAAGTAAACAAATTGAACGATTCCCAATTTCTTTAGCTGGAAAAAAACAGCAACTGATATGTTGTCTTAGATAAGTAGTTATAGTTGAAAATTTCTTTTGCTGAAAAAAAAAACAACTGCGCATTAAAAAGCCAAGACTGATCATGATATCTAAAAACATATCACGGCTGCTTGTAAGAAGTAGTGGAAATTAAAGCCTCGGTGGACAGGTGGGTGGTAATTTGATACCGCCAAGTAAAGTAAACAATGGGTTTTGCATCTAGGAGTGTATATTGAAAAGTCGTAAGTTTTATAAAAAAAAATGTTTTTTATTTTAAAGTTTCTTTTTACAAAAATTTGTTTTTATTTCCAATAAAATTTCTTATTATAAAAGTATTTCTTATAGGACATTGTCCAATATGAGCTTGGCAAGATGGTGCATTTGTTTTAATCTCTATTAGTTTTCCACAGTTGTATTCATCTTCGACGTTGATAATGATTTCACCCTCTCCAACTATCTTCAGCATCCAAAGAAATTTTTCAGCTCCCTTTACATATATGGTTTTGTTTCGAAGCAGTGGTTCAACTATAGTGTACAGCTTGTGATACGGTATGTAGCCATCATCCCAGCGGAATCCATGAAAACTGTGTTGAAGCCATTTTACTTGTCTCTTGTCTCTTTTTTGCTGATGTCAAATCTTTGTATCTGAACGGCGCTTGAAATATAAAGAGCTGCATCTGGTTTTCATTGGTTAAAATTGCCAGTTCTTTAGTTATGAATTCACTGAGGTTTAATTTGAATCGTTGGATGTCTACGATGACTGCCATCTTCTTAATTTAACTTTCTAACTTCACTTTTCAGCGGACTGTATTCTACTATTCGATCATGTAGAACCTGGCAATATACTGTTGTATTAGCCGGTATATTTTCAGATGTCTTGAATTCTAGCCTTATGTATACTGGTCCTGTTTTTATACCCTAGATGAAATCATAGGGGTGTAGTAAGTTTGTCATTCAGTTTGTAACACCTCGAAATAATGATGGTAGAGCAAAATGGATTGGACACCCATTCATAATATTAAAAGTTATTTCGATTTTTGCATGTCCGTCCGTCTGTCCGTCTCTGCGCACGATAACTCGAGAACGCGTATACTTAAAGAGCTGAAATTTTGTACGCGGACTTTAAAAAAAAAAGTAAAATTAAGTTCGAAAATGAGACAAATCGGGCAACTCCTTCGTGGGGTTGCCATATAAAAATTTCGTTTTCCGCTATATATTTGGACACTGCCTGAGAACGCATCGACGTAGAGAGCTGAAATTTCGTACAGGATGTTTTTACTACATTAGCAAATAAAATGTCAAAAATGGACTAAATCGGGCAACTCCTTCTTGGTGTTGCCATATAAAAATTTCGGTTTTTTACGTATACTTTGAAAACGATCAGTCCAAGACATTTTTATTGTACTAAAAACTTCTGCAGAATACGAAATCCTATAAAATTGGTTTGCGACAAACTGTTCTAGAAATATATGCAAAAAACAACTTCAAAATCAATAATTGAATAGATCGGTGACCATACGAAATTTAATACGGGCATTCATCTAGGGCAGGGGTATCCAAACTTTCTAGGCTAAGGGCCACATTGATTCCTTCATTAAGTCGCAGGGGCATGACCTAGCTAGCGCATCATACAAAAATACTGTAGTTTTGAATTTCACGCAAATTTTCGTTTTAGGACATGTCGACGACTGGCGTGTATACAACGTCATCTTTAGCGAGTAGCAGAGCTACAGCATGTGGTGGAAAAGTTCTGTGCTGCAGGATTGCTTGTCAGGAAGATTCGAGCAGTTGGACAATTCCAAAGTTTGAATTCGGATCGACAAGTGCTAATATTATGTTTTCTGATTTTAGTTTTTTAGTATTAATGAAAATACACATTATCTTGATTTGAAGTTACGCGCTTTTTTGTTGATTTGTATAAATATGGAAGAGAAACGAAAGATAGATAATGAGTGCAGAACATTTAAAGAGCAATTGGGACAGAAATATTTCGTGATTGAGTCTAATAAGGTAATGTGTATAATTGCAACGAAACAATATCAGTCTACAATGAATACAAGAGATTAAATATTTTCAGAATTACTCCAAATTTACAGCGAGCCTACGGTTTGAAAATTTGAATCTTTTAAACTCGAGTTGAAATCTTCGCAAATCTTGTTTAAGAAAGTAAATGCTGAACAAGACGCAGCAGCTCATTCTAGTTTCCATGTAGCTCATTTAATAGCGAAACATGGAAAACTATTTACTGACGACGAATTAATCAAGGATTGCATGATTGCAGCAGCAGATTAAATGTGTCCAGAAAAAGCTAATTTATTTCAAAACATTTTTTTGTCAGCAAACACAGTGACTCAAAGGGTAGGTGATATTGCAGAACATATATTAACTCAATTGTCTGACAAAAATCGACACTTAGAATGGTTCTCTTCGGCTCTGGATGAGTCAACAGATCTTTCAGATTCTGCTCGAGCTTCTTGACGCTCATAGCATTCACGGCACGACCACTGAAGCAGATATTTTTAAAGGAGTTGAAAATTCTGTTCAAAAAAACAATCTTCAATGGAAAGATTTGAAGTGTATCACTGCTGGTGGTGGCAAAGACATGTGTGGACAAAATTAAGGAGTCGCTGCTCTCGTATCAAAGGTCGTAGAAGATGACGGTGGATCAAAACCATTAACCGTATACTGTACCATTCATAATTAGTATTTGTGCGGAAAAAGCATGGATATGTCAGAAGCTTCAAAGCGAGTCAGGTTAGCTGTAAATTATATCAGATCACTTGCGCTCAATCTTGGGAAAATGACCTGCCATATTATACTGTAGTACGCTGGCTTAGTTGCGGAAAAGTTTTAACGCGATAATAATAATTGACATTTTCCTGAATGAAAAGAAGGTTGAACTACGAAATAATGAGTGGTTATGGAATTTATAATTTTTTATAGATTTAATTAAACATATGAATGACCGAATAACCAGCTTCTGCCTGATTTATACATTCATATTATGTAACTCCTTTCGACAAAGAATTATTTTATTTTAATCTTAATTGAATATAAAATGTTTCATGCATTTCAATACGTGCAAAAATTTAGTCAGCAAACTTAGACTCCATTTCCGGTAGATTTCGCAATTAAAACTTTAGTTGCAGGAAATAAATTTCGAGTCTCGCTTTTCAGATTTTAATGAAATTGCAAACGATATCAAGATTTTCCAAATCCTTTTATCATCGAAATAGAAACCCTTGCCCAAGAAATTTAAATGGAAACGTTTGATTTGCTGTGTAGCGATATTTAAAAAAAAAAAAAAATATTCAAAGTCATCGTTGCTAGAATTTTATAGGAGTCTTCCACTTACACAGTTTGATCAGTTACACAAATTGGCTCGTGACTTTTTCTCCCACTATCGGCACTATTTATCTGTGTGGAAAATATACAAAAAATATTTACAGATCCAAATTGACTGATGAACTTTTGAAGTCGCTTACCGAAGTCGAATTATCTACTATGTACGTAACTTATTGTAAGTTATTAGGATAAATCTCATATTATTAATTACAACTAAAGTGTCCGATTCCATTATATAAGTATGTCAGTTAATACGTTTCTTAGTTGGTCGATAAATGAAAACATTTCATTTTTATTTTGTAGGATAACTTACATTGTAAAATTTATCAAAATGAACCACGACGGGCCGGTTATCAGGCATGTCCGGCCTGCTGCCACGGGCCGGATACTTGGCGCTCGTGGGCCGGTGTTGGCCCGCGGGCCGTAGTTTGGAGACCCCTGATCTAGGGTATCATAAGAATTGGTGTTAGACCAATTCTAGCTTTTTTACTTGTTATTGTTTCATTTTGATGTGAGCAATCAATGACAGCAATCGGAGCATCGGTTTTGAACTTCTCCCATGTGAGGAACGGCTGATACTGATGACCATAGTATGATTATGTAAACTTTATATACATATCATACAGCAATGCATATCTATTCAAATCAAATTTCAAATTCAAATCATCATAGGGATATGATTCTGAGTTCAAATGAACTGTAACATCGGTGAGTTGACAGTGATCAAACTTGCTTGCATCTTTGGTTTTATCGTTCCTTCGATCCGTTTGTAATGCTAAGAGGATAAATCGAGGTTTCTCCAGTTGAGTGGAAGTCTTAACTGACCAGGTTTGATGCGTGGATTCCGGTAGTACTGGATACTCACATATGTCCCAGCTGCGGAATGGTATTTGTATCGGGCGACCTCTCCCGATAATTTTAAATAGTTGCAGCTTTTCATCATCGGATACTGTAACATGCGGAATGCTCCATTGAAGTTTGGTAATTTCAATTTTCACCACATCAGTGGGTGATATAATGCCATTATCGTCTGTCCTGCTCCGGATCAATATGATTTCATGTTTGGAATTTATAAGAATTTTCTTGTAGTCTTCGGCGAATCCCAATAAATATTTCAGAGGTACACAATAGTTAAACAGTCCATTGGTTGGTATAATGGATGAATCTGGTGACCAACTGCCGTTGAGTAGTATCCTGCTTACATTTGCATTTAGCGATACGTAGTTTTTTAATGTTGTTGCAATCCCAAGATTTCTTGTACGATCGATTTCCACTGCATTCAATTCATAGCGCATTTCCTCAAAAAGAAATGGTAGAGCGTTGTTAGCTAATTTTGCAGTTGCTGAAACGGTTCCATCCAGCTTTGTTAGCGACCCCTCAATATAAAGAAAACTCTTGCTGGGTAGAAGATTCAAGTCAAGATGTTGTACAGAGATACGGATTTTATCGCTGTTTTTAAATGATGTTAGAAATGGTGAATAGGAGTGATGTTCAAATTTGGTAGCACTGTTATCAAAGTGAGCTTCTGGTGCAATATCTAGTATTCCTTTATTCATTGTTTCAGCGTTAAGCCAATTGATTGTAAATATGCTGTATTTGCAGGTGTTAATGTAGGTCTTGATCGCTTCAAGGTTGTCCGCTGACTAATGATCTTTTCTGCTCTGTACTCGTATTTATCATTATTGTATATCAACATGCTGTAGCTTCAAATGTAACCTGATGGTTATAGTGCCTCCTATGAAGTTGATTAAGTCACCGTCTTGGTCAACGAGCTTCAATGTTAGAGAACTTATACGTTTGGTGGTCACAGGCAAATAGATTACATTTTTGGGTACCTCCACTATTTTATACCCAGGTCCAACGTTCGGGGAAAACTCGTGGAGAATGTGTACTTGTGTGTTGTTGAAGAATGATCCTGATATAATATTACATTCGATGCGTATAGTATTTACTTTAGTGATGTTGACTGGCAACTCTGATGTATGCACTATATTAGCAGTCAAATTTCTTTTACTGAGTCCTAGCGGAGGAGCTATGGATCTGTTTTTCAAAATTTATTTCTTCAGTTGCCTTAACTTCACTCTTCAATGTATTATTGTTAGCCTTTATTGTAACCTTTATCCTTCTCCCTTCTTTATCCAAGTATCCTTGTACATATTTTGCTATATCATCAATCTCATAGGATCCAACAGGTATCTCAACAACCTCATTCCCTACATGAACCAGATTATTGCTCACATCAATATTTGGTATAGTTTGAAAATCAATTAATCCACAAACATAATCCGTTGCTAGCTCCAGCGGAGGAAAGTACTCAGCACTGAGTAGAGATGAATTTCCCGTGAGAGTAAGTGTTAATGACATGGTGGTTGATAATGAACTGTCACAATTTCAATATAGATACATTGATTTATAGATAACAATTAATGGCTATAACAATTACATAAAAACTCTAAACATAAGTGACCGCAAATTACTGCATCATAGTTCTGATAAGAACTGTAGTTGTACGTAATATTACTACCCAAGTAGTTTATGAGCTCCCTTGGTGGTTGGAGATTGCCAAAGCTATCAAAGTATTCGATGTTATCACCTTTCTTGTAGTACGCTACCCAGTGTGTACCGGCTCCAGTTGAGATGTCCAAGTTAACAATTCCGCTTTCTCGGCATAAATACTCCTCTGAAGTGCGACAAGTGTGTGGTATACTTGTGAAGATCCAACTCGTTTAGCGGTCTTTTGGGTAGCGTCTGTAATAGTTTTTTGGTTGAGGTTGTAGATAGAGTCCAAGTCCTTTTCTGTACGGCTTCAGGAACAGCGTCCAGTGGATTAAGGCCTGGATCTCCTCTCGCCAATCTCTGTTCTAACTTTGTTCCTGGTCCACAGTACTCGTATGCTGGTCGATGTAATTCTAAAGGTAATATGCTGATGATTGAATTTAATAGTCCTCTGCCCACTTTCAAAGATTTTCTGGAGCGTTTCGATTTGTGATCCGACATCTTATAAGGTTCCGTTGATACTGTGGAAATGTAATATAAACAGGTGTATTTATAGGAATCCCGTTGGTCTTCAATATGCGGTTCATTAAACAACAATAAGCTTTTCCTGTTCGAAATGCTGATGTAGCTGTTATGAATGTGAAAAAGAAGCATGGGCCCCTATTGCCTAATAGTATAAGGAGCATCAGTGTTGGACCATCGAATTGTGGAAAAACTAATGTTATGATAAGTTTGCTGGAATATCCCAATGGTCTGAGATATGACAATATTTACATATATTCGAAATCTCTACATCAACCAAAGTATGAATACTTGAAGCGAGTGATGACTCCCATATCAGGATTGGGGTATTATACATTCTCAAACAACTGCGATGTTCCACCTCCAGAGGAACCCACAACATATTCAGTGTTTATTTTCGATGAAGTGGCATGTGAAAAGCAAGATAATGTGCGATCCTATTTTTGCATGGGTCACCACGAAGATATATACAGCTTCTATCTCTGTCAAACATCTACGCATATACCAAAGCACTTAATACATTAAACTGCTAATTTAATCATCTTATTCAAGCAAGATGACTTGAATTTGAAACATATCTATAATGATCATGTGAATACAGACATGAATTTCGATAAATTTCGAAGAGCCTGTGCTGAGTGTTGGAAGGATGAATATTGTTTCTTAATAATAGATAACGATAGCTCATTAAACAAGGGGCACTACCGTAAAGGTTTTGATACATTCATTGTACTATAAAAGGATAAACATGCGAAATATTCATAAGTGGAAGTTGTAACTCGGCCGAAAGCACACCGAATCCTGTGGACCAGCTGAGTAGATTAAAGCTGTTCCCGTGTTATCAGACCTGTTCGAAAAGCTGTTCACCTATTTTCAGATCTGTGTGAAAAGCTGTTAAGCTATTATGAGAGCTGTTTTAAAAGCTGCTAAGCTGTCATTAGAGCTATTTAAAACTTTTTAAGCTGTTATCTGAGCTGTTTTAAAAGCTGTTAAGCCATTGTCAAAGCTGTTTGGAAGGCTGTTAAGCTGTTATCAGAGCTATTTGAAGAGCTATTATCAGAGCTGTTTGGAAAGCTGTTATTCAGTTAATATCGGAGATGAATGAAAATCTATTAAAAAAAATCATCAAGACAAGCAATGCAGTGCGAAGGTAATTTAAAGCTCTAAAGACGGGAAGGATTGAAGCAGAAGCTCAACTTGAAGAAACTTTTAAGCGAATCACCAAGCCCTTAAAAGGGTTTGTTACAAGAGTAAAAAACGAGCCACCAGTCAAATTGGAGCCAAAAGAAGAAAAAGAAGAAGAAGAGAACGAAATTGTAGAACCTTTTACTCCTCCAAAACGAAAATATGTTAAGAAGAATTCGCAACACCCATACATTCAAGAACATTGATAGGAAGGTCTCCTATCACCTCCCCCATACTTCTGGACTAATATTTTCCAACTATTTAAAGCTATTCACTGATAATAGGCCTAAAATTGATGCAACATATGGAGTTTGCTATGATGACAACGCGTGGAGAACCGGTAATCCAACGTTTGATGTTGATCATGTAGGAAATATTGTTATCAAGGGGAAGAGCTATAAAACAACTTTGGGGTTATGTGAGCTGCTATTTATGAAAGATCCTGTAAAAAGTCTGTATACTAAAGAGGATTTAACTAATTATGGACAAATAAAATGTACTAGAGCGGCTAAGTATAAAGCTATAATCAGTAAACTTATACAGCATAAAGGCGTGGGACTAATGCGTCTGCCTAAGGAAAACATTGATCACATTTACTGCGATGATCCAAATGAATTAGTGGATAGACTGTGCCTTCTAATGGCATCAAAGCAAGGCTGGAAGCACCAGTCACAACAATGAAATTGTATCTATACTGGAGGAGTTGCGAGAAGCAGATATTATAGTTTAAATACTACTCCATTCCCATACTTCTACACAATCTATATATGAGCAACTGCTTTCAACTCTATACAATCATATAAAAATTGTTGATCCTGCAAAGTATAAAGTTGGAGATTTTGTACGCATCAGCAAGTACAAGCATATATTTGAGAAAGTTTATGCACCAAACTGGACAGCTGAGATTTTTAAAATTATTAAAGTTCAAAACACAAAACCCATCACATATCGGCAGGAAGATTACCAAGGAAATCCAATCACAGGAGGCTTTTATGAATTGGAGCTGCTGAAAGTTAAACACCCAAACCTATATCTCGTAGAGAAAATCTTAAAGCATAGTAGGGATAAAGCTTACGTTAAATAGCTCGGATTTACATCAACACACAATTCTTGGATTAATTACAAAGATGTTTTATAATTTCTTGAAAAAACCTTTAACAATTTAAAATAATTATAATACTTTATACATGTAATTATAATGCAAATTACTTTAATAAATAAAACTAAAGCTATAATACATTTATTATTTACACTAGACTTAGATACTTTCTGCCGTTGCCACTTATTGATCTGATGAAATTGAGTAATGCCCCCATGGTAGAGTATCCGTCGTTCCGCTCATAATATGTCGCTTATTATCATATGGACTCAATGCGATCTTTTTTTGACTGACAGTGTACACGCTATGATTATGGGATCGTATGGAGCACTGATTAGCAGTTAATATTCACTTGTTATTGAAACATTCGACGTAGTCTTCGAAATTGATATTCCTCTGGACTACATTAGCCTTTACTCCTTTAATTTTTTTCCAGTTTTACCATCGTTTATACGCAGACTGCACATTTTCGAGCGCAAGCCAACAAATTCACTCATGATTTTCCCATTCAGCTCATCCTTCATTACCACAGGAATCTTTTTATTCATGAGCGGTAAGTTGAATTGATTATTTTCTGGGTAATCACTTGTATAAATTTTTTTTATATTTTCGGCCCTAAAATTATATGCATCTTTCTCTTCAAGTTCATATATTAGAGAATCTGTATCTGTATACATGACTTTACATTTATCCCCAAATTCACACTGCATAAAACTGTAGTGGAAATCGTAGAGATATTTCTTTGAAATTTCCATAACTGCCATTCGAATATAGAGAGGCTTATTGAATAAGATTTTGAGTCGCCTTAATTCCACAGTAACTAAATTCTCATCAAATATCGTTGCAGTGTGGAAGTTGGGTGCCGCAATCCGAGCTTTTGCACCATGGCGACCTTCCAACTTTACGCAGATTTATATCGCTATATTTGCGAACATTTTTCATGGTCTTACCAAAAGCTGCATTATTCATCTTCATATATAGTAGCTTTCCTTTTCATGATCGCTGGTAGCCTGCTTCCTTTGTTGGTAATTAAGTCAATAAATGGTTTAAGCCAAGCTGATAGGTCGAATTGAAGAACCCGGTGCCCTTTTTTTGAGGATGAGTCGATGTCATAAACATTGCTTCAAACTTCGGTAGTGTATAACATATTTAGTTTTAGGATGTAATGTTGCCAAAAGCTTTTCTAATTTTGCTCCAGGTGGTGCTGCATGCTCAGAGCAAAATGGTAAATCCTTATGTTTATCATGTAGATGTTGAGGATAGTCCAAGTCGACTTCGAATACGTATCCCATTGGTGAATCATCAGGAATCCCGAAAACGTCGATATTTGGAGAATCAACCCATTTGAATCCTCCAGTTGGTAAATGCTGTGACATGGCCCATCCATAAAGGTTATTCACATCATAATACATCAGGTATTTCTTTCTCTCCTCAGGCTTAAAATCATCCATACATTTATTATTGGCTTGACTATATCTGTTCGAACCTTGACTGATACCAGCTCTATGAATAGCAGGATATCTACGTCGGTTAACAGCTCTAATTTCACATTAGTGTATTTTAGCATAGCATCCCATGTTAGGCCTGGCATGTGTAATAATGTGCTGGATCTAAATTGTAAGCCTTCATGCACACTTCTCGAAAGTTCTCAAACGCATCGGCCAATATAAGAACATCAGTCTTAAGGAATAGATCTGAATATTCAACAAGTGTCTGTATTTCAAATTTTTACCAGACCTTTTCAGCATGATTGTAGTCATCAGGGGTATAGCACTGTAAGTCAGTTTATTGTAGCACGCTTGCTGTTTTGGCAAGCTCCGGAAATCCAATTTATCCCAGTCATCAATAAAATCATATGGGGAGACACCTTTGCGTGTAAGAAGTTTGATAGTGTCATCATCCAATCCCTGCCATACTGATCTTGTAGTGTTTAATTTATCCATCGGCAGCAATGATGATAGCTTATCTAAAGATTCAGCCATAAAACGGAAGGAATCGATGAATCTGAATTTTATGTAGCTGTCGTCCATGTGCTTGGTGAACGAGATATATCCTTCCTTGTTTATTGGCAAGAGATCAACTTTTCCTGAGAAAGATGTAGCTATATCCTCAGTTATGAAGTAGGCATCATGTCCAGATAAATTGTGAAAAATGACTGGAACTATGGAGTAATCCTGATAGGTGAGGTTACGAGCATTGTGCGCTGGTCGTCGGTATTTTCCTGTTAAGTGGCAATGGTCCCGAACTTATTCCTCATCAGCTGCAAACGTTTTTTCGCATATATGGCAGCAAGTATTTTCCGTATGTGAACGCCGTTCCTTTTTGGTCAGGGGCTGCATTGGCTTGATGTTCAGCTTTTCCTGTACAGCTATGGATGCAATTCTTTGCAATTCTAATGCAAACCATTGTCGGCATTTCTTGCCCCGATATGCTCTGTACTATGAGAGCCTAGCAACATGTTTGCCGTGGAAATAGAATCCTATGCTGTGAACTTCATGTTCCTCGATTCGCTGTGTATTTTGATCGTTTCTTTGAATCAGCTTCAAAATTGACTCAAGATCTGCATACACACAAACCGGAACTGTATTCTTATGGTTATAATTCTTATATTCTAGACATTTTTTTATCTTCTGATGGAAACATAACCCTGCAATCATTTTGCTTCTCACATTAGGGAGTGTATGATTTTAATTTTTCAGCATAGCGAAATTAGAGCAGACATCTCTCACATATATACTTTCTACCATTAAGCTTCGAAGTTTGCTTCGATTTGAGTCGGGAAAGATTTTTAATCCAACAGAAATGATATCTGCTGGCATTATCATCATCGTGATCATCATCATCCATATGATCATCATCCTGGTCATAGTCATTTTGTATCATTAAGAGATTTACTTGTCGCTCCATCCTGTGTTTCGTAAGTCTAACTGGAACAGTGGTGAAGGAATGTTCGCTCTCTAGGATGAATACGTTTATTGATAAATCGTTCTGGTCTTCAAATTGTGTAATTTGCTTAAACTTCATGGGAAATGTTATACCAGTTAAATTAAGTACAGTAGAATAATGTGGGTATGATGAGGTCCTATCGGAGCTTACAGTTGTAGTATATAGCTCTGATATTAACGCCCATGCGAAGCATGCCTCATCATTATTTTTCAAATTAATACAAGCTTTCTTTGATGCAATTTCCTTTGGTAGATGTATATACGAAGATCCTCGGAGCTGCTCAAACTTGTTGATATGTACCGCTATATATATTGTTGAGTGCAGTGCCCAACCACTGGAAGTCTTCCAGATGAGTGAGTATTGGATACAATATGTTGATATAAACCACTCCTCTAAGTTATCACCTGCACTAATTGGAGCAATTCTCGCTCGAAAAAATTTAATGTCTTTTATAGTTTCATTGTCCCTAGTTTCTTTAACAAATTCACCGCAAAACTTTGTAGAAACTTTAATATTAAAATAATGTTTTAGGATATTTTTAACATGTCGCATAAATAATTTGGCAGCGTCTTTCATAAATAGCTTCGAATCGATATGTTTTAAATTTGCAATAACACCTTGTCGAATTCTGTCATCGAACGCTGTCTTTATTTCCTCCCACTTTACAAAAACACTTCTTCTTACGCGAGTAATACCTGCAACTCGATGGGGAGCTCTCAGTAGCGCTCTCAACGCTTTAATTTGCTTGATGCAGCTCTCGAAATGTAACGTCGTTTCCTAGCATTCCTTTTACACTCTCGAAATGCAACTTGAAATTTATGCATGATTCTATTACACTTTTTAACAATGTTGTTGTTATTCACTGAATTTTTTAAACACTCCATCACATCTTTTCGCAAATTTTCAATTATTAAAAGACTTTTATTTACTAACACCGAAAACATTTTTAATTATTTTTATATTAAACACTAACTTGCTTGCGCTATTATAGGAACACCTCGCTGTTTACTTTATACGAATTTGTTTACAAGAAGTGAAGTGGTATCAAATTACGTGAAGATGGCTCATTCGATTAAATTTGTTTACACAGGTGTGCTTGACTCATTCAGCGAATTTGTTTACAGGAAGTGAAGTGATATCGAATTACGTGAGGATGGTTCATTCGATTAAATTTGTTTACACAGGTGTGCATGACTCATTCAGCTTAAATGCGAATTTGTAAACAGGAAGTGGGGTGATATCAAATTACATGAGGATGACTTTATTCAGGTGCGCGGATTGCTTACAGCAGGATTTAACTTGTTTTGGAAGATTGCCCATAAATTAAGGAGCTGAATCAGATTCACTATCAGCTTCATTCCGGAGTTCAAACAAATAGGAAAGAAGGAGAGAATAATAATAATGCCAAACGTAATGGATGAACTAAAGAAGTTGGAGCAGTACCAACTGTCTCTGAAGACCTGTGAAATGGAGTTGCATAAATAGTAAAAGATTCGTGGAGTGAGAAGGTGTACAACTGTATTAGCAGCTCGTGTGGTTCTGTATTTGGAGAATTATCAACTATATCTTCCTTCACGATACAACACAACTTCGGACGATACTTTGAGTAAAATAAATACCCAGGGAGATTTCTCGGTGATTAACAGAGGACCAATGGAGCGATCACATAAAATTGAATTTATTCAGAATGATATTAATCTGTATCCAATTATTTATTATAACCGTTGAATAATAAAAAGGGAATAATGTGAAAATAGTTTTTTTTAATTAGTACTGCTGCTCCATAAGTTTATATGATTGATTATGATCGCAGAAAAGGACCATGGGAGACATATGCTCTGGATCTTTTTCGCTTCCAAGACAGGATTAATAGATATGTTGTTGCCAAATGTTAATATAAAATAGAAAACAATTTTTCATAAAACTTATGACTTTTCAATACACACTCCTAGATGCAAAAAACCATTGTTTACTTTACTTGGCGCTGCGAAGAAGCGATATCTATTTACCAGCCACCTGGCCACCGAGGCTTTAATTTCCACTACTTCTTACAAGCAACCGTGATCTATTTTTAGATATCATGATCACTCTTTTAATCCGCAGTTGTTTTTTTTCAGCAATAGAAGTTTTCAATTATAACTACTCATCTAAGACAACATATCAGTTGTTGCGTTTTTTTCAGCTATTGAGAATCTTTCATAAATTTGTTTACTTTACTCGGCTCTGTGAGGATTTCGTTTACATTATTCGACTGCGATTTTGTTTACATTATTCGGCTGTACGAATTGTTTATGCAATGAATAAAATTAGAAGCATTAGATGATCAAAAATTAAGCTATTTCACATCTAAGTTATCATATCTACCTACGTTAGTTGTTGTTGCTGCTAATTTAATAACATGGTACTGAATATCGCCTGGTAGAAAATCTTTTAGTATGACGTAGAGAGTGTGCTTGGCCACCTTTGAATAGTCTACCATTGTGATTATCTTTTTGTTTATAGTTTTGTATAGTAGTCTACTGGTGCCTTTTTTGGTTTTAGGCCTTGGTTCTGGACTAGAATCCGTGAAGTATTCTTCTAGCCAGCCACTAAGGAGGTTCTGTGAGAGGCGTCACTACTAGTATCTTCTTCAGCACTTACAACAACACTGGCTGTGGTCTTATTTATACTTAGTGAACGTGAAAGCCTGGCGAATTAAGCTCCTGTGTGAATCGCTCTATATCTTTTTTAAATTTTTGGATTTGCGTCAGCCTCTGCTCTCTCTCTTGACTTAATCAGTGGTAAATAGCGTCGCAGTTCGTGACAGTGAGCTTATTGGATTCCCGCATTTTCTCTAATATCTTGTCTAAAAAATTATCTAGAATTACTTTAGTTACTACTGGGGCACCAGTTAAAATAGTACCGCTTCGAAGGCGACCTCCCGAGGTTTCTTGCTGTGGGGGTAAAGATGAGTTTTCTGGTGACCTGATACTGGTTGAGTGACTCCTGTGGCGTGGATCGTACCTTCCTGGAGGTATTGTGAATTCTCACCTGCGTCCTGCGTTGTCCAAAATGGGGACTTTGAGCCTTCTTAGGGTGTTCCTTCTGGAATGATCTTGCTGCTACGGGGGCTCGTGCCGTTTTAAATCCCTTGGCTTAGATTGAAAGGGGGGCTTTAGCCGACTTCGAGATCCCTTCAAATCCAGGAACGAAGTTTAGAGTGTTGGGTTTTTTGAGTTTGCTGCCGGAGGGTCCTAGGCCTACTTATTTTCCCGTAGATACGATTGAAAGGGGGGCTTAAAGGCTTACTCGAAATCCCCCTCAACCCAGGAACGTTGGTTTTTTTCCTTCTGGAATTGGCTTTGAATAGGTGTATCCGCTATCCTCCTCGTTGCTCCGTTGATGGTTTGTTCACACTTAATGGGGTGAACGCGTGTTCGCCTGGAGCAGAGGAGCCTATGGATGTTATCTACCCCGAGCGTTGGGGGTGGCGTGGCCTTATAGCTTGGCTTAGTCAAAGATACCCCGTAGATTCGTGTAGGACGAAGGCTTTTCAAGCGTTTACGTTCGTTTTACTTGACCAAGCTTCCTTCATCCTACCAGCTGCGCGGAACTGTTGTTACATAATACTCCTCCCTTTTTAGTTTTAACGCTCACCTGTCATTCAGCTAATCCATTTCTGGCTTAATGACTCAAAATCTTGAATTACAAACTACACAAACTATTTTCCTTTTTGAAATGCTTTATTCTAGCACTATTACGACTTCTATTTAGAAGAAAGAACAACTATTGAACTTATTCGTTTAAGACTATTATAAATTCTCTTGCCATAACAACACTAAAATGATTATACAAATATTTGTGAACCGGATCAAGTTATTCTAATGCACTTCTTGAATTTGTTTGCTTTTAGAACTTTCTCCAGATAAATGCTTAAACGATGTCTCTAAATGGTTAACAACCGGCTCAATAATTCTAGTCCACTTACGAAACTTATATCCTTTTAAAATTTTTTACAAAATCCCGTTTTCAGAACACACGTATTTTAACCAAAAACTCTTTTTTTTAACCAACTCTTTTCGAAACGACCGACTCATTTTACTGAACTCTTGATCACATTCATCGTGATCAATAGCCGTTGTTCAGGGTCGAAAACGCTTAATTGCATTTTCTTACCCTGAAAAAATTTTACCATTAATTCTGGACTGGATCAATCTTGTCCAGAATTATTCGCGCCGAACGGTGGCTTCAAAAAATGTAATCTTACACTTTGAAAAACATCAGTCACAGTCCCGTCGTTTGAAATCGGGAAGCGCATATACATACAATGCATTTATGCGGCGCGTATTTCTTATATCGGGAGCTTTTCACGTAATATTTATGTACATATGTACATACATATTTTAATTTTCGCGGCAGGTCGTACTGAAGGTACGATTTGCCTTTTGATTATTTTTTTAATTTTTACTATTTCCACTGACTAATTTTGCTGAAGGCAAAATTTGTCGTGGTAATTCTTTCTGTTAAAACGACTTGGTTGAAAGCTGACACTTTTGTTTTTCCCAACTCGTTTTATGAGAAATTTTTTAATGAACTATGTGGAATACGAAGAAAATTGCTGATGCAATTTTTAGGTTTTTAGGTATATTTTTGACATGTAACACAATTCTGCAGTCAAACCTCTATCTCCTCCCGGGTATTTTGCCGAGACCCCCGCTTTTATCAGATCGAGCAATTCTTTCGTCTGGTCTGAGAATTCCTTGATATCTTCGCCGGCCTCTAGCTGCATGCCAGCATGCCAGCATTTCTGTTTGCAATTCAATTACTACAACTCAGGAAGCGATATATGTACCTCCTTCGAAAGCCTGGATGATCTTTCTCCGGATAGCATGGATACATATTTGGATACTAGATCCATTACTTTTTCGTGCACGTCTGTCATATTGCCTTGCTGACTGTTCTCTCCGGAAATGTTTCTTTCCTCTGGAATTAATTGGTTTCTTTCGCTTTCCTCTTTTCCATTTGACGCTGTTTCTTTCTTTTACGCTGTTTCTTCTCTTTACTTTGCTCTATTTCTGAATGTTGCTTCTGCTCCTGAGGCTGTTCCCAGAATAATAATTTCCTTGGCTTGAATCACTTACTCGTGATCGATTTATTAATGTATTGATTCGGATTTCTCTGTGAATATCTATCGAGCCCCAATTCTTTCTCTTGTTCTGCTATAGTTTCCTCGGCCTCCTTTAGCTGCACCTTTAGCGAGTCTATGCTCTTTAGGAGGCCTTCTTTTTCCTTCTGGATTTTTTTCAAGACTTGTTCTGCTTCTATTTCATGGCCCTGGATAACTTCGAATGCTGCTGTCACAAGTATATCTTTTGCCTTTTGTACTTCTTTTAGCACTCTCATTCTGTTCCTCCAGTATTTTCTTAGCCTCTTTTTCTGTTCACCTTTTCCGTAACTCTCCCGTTATATGCTCCTCGATATATTGCCATTCCTGTTCTTAACTCTGCCACATTGCCTGGCATTCCTTAAGTTCCTGTGATTTTAGTTCTACTTCCCTTTCCTGAGCCTGATAGCGTGCTATTTCCTCCCAAGTTAATATTTTACTCCTACTTGTGGACATTTAAGATATATAACACAGCTACACAGACATCGATATGCTGCCGATGATTATTCCGTAAAACTCCTATCCTTATTGTAATTTAATAGGTAAACCGAACTAGACTCAACCTCTTGACCAAAAGTATTTCCGATAACTCCGATCTTTATATGAAACAACTGTAATTACAATCACTATACTCGAGACTATTTAACAGAACATTATTATACCCTAGATGAAATCTATAGGGTATACTAAGTTTGTCATTCCGTTTGTAACACCTCGAAATAATGATGGTAGAGCAAAATAGATTGGACATCCACGCATAATATTAAAAGTTATTTTGATTTTTGCATGTCCGTCCGTCCGTCTGTCCGTCCGTCCGTCCGTGCGCACGATAACTCGAGAATGCGTGTACTTAGAGAGCTGAAATTTTGTACACGGACTTTAAAAAAAAAAAGTAAAATCAAGTTCGAAAATGAGACAAATCGGGCAACTCCTTCGTAGGGTTGCCATATAAAAATTTCGTTTTCCACTATATATTTGGACACTGCCTGAGAACGCGTCGACATAGAGAGCCGAAATTTCGTACATGACGTTTTTACTACATTGGCACACAAAGTGTCAAAAATCTACTAAATCGGGTAACTTTTTCTTGCTGTTTCCATATAAAAATTTAGGTTTTTTACGAATACTTTGGTCTTAGACCAATTCTAGCTTTTTACTTGTTAACTATTTACTTTCCTTAGCCTCCTATTACCAAACAACAAAATTATCACAGGTCAACCGGATTATTATTTTTCATACTCCTTAATCTTTGTCTGACACGCTAAAGAACAAAAAAAAAAAAAAACAAATTCGATATTTTGTTTTTTTTTTGTTTTTAAATTTTATTTTAAACTACACACAAAAAAAACAACACAAAACAAATCTTAAATTAATTTTCACTGTACCGTAAAAAAAAATTGCATAAAAATTATGTAGATGGCCTGTAACACGCGAAGTTGTTTAGCGCGTTTATTGTATGTACCTACGCGTGTAATTGGTTGGAGTAGCCAAAACCCTCGAGAATACTTTCCAAGCCATGAAACTGAAACCTATATGTGTGCGTTCGGAGTCCGTTCTCTAAAATGTTCTATATTGATGCTTATGGAAAAGTACCAAACATTGATTTTATAAATACTATAGAGCCCAAACTACTATCCATACAGGAAAATAGTCTTCTAGTAACTTACAGCTTGGTTCCTTATCTTCCCAAAGGCTGCACTTACTACATACCTTCCTTAACAAAATAATAAAATAGTTTTGATTACAAAGTAACCATATTATTTTACGCTCAATACCTCTCAGCTGTTCATGTGTGTATGTGCAGCCGGAGTCCGAATCTGTAGGCAGATACCTTCGATATCATCAGCGGCACAGCGACATTACAATGATTACTCAGCTGAGAAGTTTTGTTTGAGAAATCGTGGTCATTTGGCTAAGATAAATTTTTATACCCTAGATGAAATCATAGGTGTATACTAAGTTTGTCATTCCGTTTGTAACACCTCGAAATAATGATGGTAGAGCAAAATGGATTGGACACCCATTCATAATATTAAAAGTTATTTCGATTTTTGCATGTCCGTCCGTCCGTCCGTCTGTCCGTCTGTAGGCACGATAACTCGAGAATGCGTATACTTAAAGAGCTGATATTTTGTACACGGATTTTAAAAAAAAAAGTAAAATTAAGTTCGGAAATGAGACAAATCGGGCAACTCCTTCGTGGGGTTGCCATATAAAAATTTCGTTTTCCGCTATATATACACTGCCTGAGAACGCATCGACATAGAGAGCTGAAATTTCGTACCTGATGTTTTTACTATATTAGCAAATAAAATGTCAAAAATGGACTAAATCGGGCAACTCCTTCTTGGTGTTGCCATATAAAAATTTCGGTTTTTTACGTATACTTTGAAAACGATCAGTCCAAGACATTTTTATTGTACTAAAAACTTCTGCAGAATACGAAATCCTATAAAATTGGTTATTACCATTTTTTCTGTGCGACAAACTGTTCTAGAAATATATGCGAAAAACAACTTCAAAATCAATACTTGAATAGATCGGTGACCATACGAAATTTAATACGGGCATTCATCTAGGGTATCATAAGAATTGGTCTTAGACCAATTCTAGCTTTTTTTACTTGTTTAAATAATTTTGTTAGGAGAGGTATGAAAATTTTATTACAGTTGGCAAGATAAGAAAGCAAGCTTAAGATTATCAGAACACCATTTTTCGGTGTGAATAGTTGTTTAGGGCGGAGGAGCTATTCAAATCAAACTTGTCTCAGTTTTACATAAGAACACTGCAAATATTTCAGAATGTAAGGACTACGTTGGGCCTCGCATGTGGTAGGGAGGTAGTCTCTTTCATGGCTTGTGAAGTATTCTCGAGGGTTTTGGAGTAGCTAAATTAGCTCAACTCCTGGTGTGTGTGTTTGGAGTAGCTAAATTAGCTCAACTCAACTATATAAAAATATATAAAAAAAAAAAAAAAAAAAAAAATCACAAAACACAAAACTTAAGTTAACCTGAAAAGAGAATAAAATTTATAACGGAGCAGCTGAAAAGCGTTAACTCCCACAATAAAAAAAATCAATTGCGAATATCTTAAAAACCGGCTGCGCCAATTGTCGTCTCCCAGAACAATCAAACAAGAGAAAATCAAATAATTAATCACGATCACTCTTCAATGCTCGAATTTGTAATATATAAAACTTTATTTCACGCAAACTGACCTATCTTAACACGAATTACTCGAACAATTATTCCGCCTTTCGAACTGACCTAACTTAACACCTGGTAATTGTTATTTCACCAACCCCTGCTTCTACGTATAGTCTCAAATAAAAGATTACTTCTTCTAGTCCAGTAATTAACATCTTTATTTCTAATCCTTAAACTAATTATGAAAAGACTTAAGAGAGACCTTTGCTAGGTGTCGGCTCTATGCCTAAGAGGTAGTGCGTCGCCATTCGCAAACATCATAGTAGACCTTACAATTATGTACATTTAGTTAAGTCTCCATGAGTTGTCTTAGTATGCCATCTGAAGATTTAGATGGCGTTTAGTGACATAACACTTTCCTCCTCTGAAGTATGAAGCCACTGTTATTAATTCCATTATATTCTTAATTATCCGAATTTAGCAATCTATTTATTTTACCTCAAATTTATCCTTAGCTATAACTTTACATTTGAATTACTTTCCCTATTCAGTTATTTTCTATTTGCACTCGTTTTGATCTTCGTAAATCTGATTCTGAGTATACTCGTTTAGTTGTATTATATTGTTTCTTATTACTACTCTTTTCAGGTTGCTTTTGTGACAATATTTATTTATTTGCATTAGTTAACATTATAAAACATGTATTTTGACTTTTTGCATAAAGATAACTAGCCGGTAACCATCGAACATGATTCTTGAAAGGGTTTTTATAATATATTCTTTCCATTTTTTTATAATTATTGTAAGTGTCTTTATATTGAATAAATTTTTTATGATTTAAATTAGTAAGACATTTGGATTGTTTAATATTACTTGCTTCTTGTAGTTCATTATTCATAATTTGATTTTTGTTATATATTGTATCAAATAATGTTCTAGGTTTAAACTTAAATAACATTGCATTTGGTGTCTTGGATGTAGCTGTAGTTCGAGTATTGTGTTGTTGTATTAAAAACTTATTTATCTTTTCTTCTCTTATTAATTTCAAATTACAAAGTAAGAATTTTTTAACAACTTTTTTAACTGTCTGTGCATTTCTTTCCGCCAACCCGTTTGATTGAGGATGATAGGCTGGCGAGTGTATTACTTCAATATTATGTTTATTTCAGAAATTTTTGAACTCATATGCTGTAAAGGGTGTACAGTTGTCAGTTATTAATTTACTAGAAAATCCATATACAGTAAAAATGAAACTAATTTTAAAATTGTATATTTTACCGTAGTTGTTTTCATGTATGCTATATTCACAAGTCTCGTATACGAGTCGACGATTATCAAGAAAAATTCGCCATTAAAATAAAAAAAAATCTAGATGGACACGTTCGAACGGAAATGTACTTTCTTTCCACCTAGAGACAACAATTTCTTTTTTGACATTTAGTGTTGCTTGGCGCTATTTACGAATGACTCTACATCTTTATTTAAATTAGGCCACCAAAAATAAGAACTAGCCAATACTTTCATTTTCACTACACCAATATGTTTTTCGTGTAACTGTTGCAATATTTTTTCACGTAATGCAGAGGGAATTACTACCCGATTAATGTAAAATATACAACCATTTTCTATACTCACACTTTTTTGCTTTGTTTTATAGTGTTCCAATTCGTCAGATACTACTTTTGGCCAACCGTCACGTATTTTTTCAAAAACTTTAGACAATAATGCATCGGCTTTTATTTGACCATTTATTTCATTTATATTGATTGGTAAATCGGAAGAGAAATTTAGGAAATGTATAGTCTCTACATTTTCTATACATGTATTTGCTGGAAGGTGTAAACGTGATAATGCGTCAGCATTTCCAAGTTTTTTCCCTGTACGGTAAGCAATTTTATAATTATTCTTGGAAAGCGTTATCGCCCACCTTTGCAAACGTGCTTCCGCAATTTTAGGTGTTCCCTTAGACGGATGAAAAATTTCTTTAAGCGCTTCATGATCCGTTTATATTGTAAAGGGACGGCCATAAATATATTTATGAACTTTTTTTGTGGCAAATATGATTGCCAACGCTTCTCTATGTAGCTGCGAATAATTCTTCTCAGCAGGAGATAATGAACTTGATGCGAAAAGAACAGGTTTCTCTACTCCGCTTATTATATGAGATAGTACAACTCCCACACCAAAAGCGCTAGAATCTGCAGCAATAATAATTTCTTTATTTGCGTCATACATCTCTAAAACATTGCGATTCAGTAAGAGACTTTTACTATACTCAAAAGTTTCCTGACATTTTTTTGACCAACGAAATGGAATATCCTTTTGTAAAAGGCTATACAACTCTTTTAGTTCCGTAGCCAAATTTGTAATAAATCGCCTATATTAATGTAACAGCCCTAAGTACGACTGTAATTCTTTAATATCTTTTGGGGATGGATAATCTACAATAGCTCTTACGTTTTTTTGGTTTGGACTAATTTCATTGAATTTTAAAATATGACTCAAATATTCTACACTTGTACAAAGAAATTGACATTTACTCAAATTAATTTTAACTTTATGCTGTTCTAAACGTTGTAAAACAGCCATTAAATTATTTTGACACTCCTCTTCTGTTGGACCACCTAACAAAATATCATCCAGATAACAAAAAACCTTTTCTAAATTGACAAGTATTTGATCCATTACAGCTTGAAAAATACTAAGAGCATTTTTAACTCCAAATGGTAAACGATTATATTGGAACAATCCTTTGTGTGTGTTAATAGTAAGGTATTCTTTACTAGCGTCAGATACAGCTAATTTCTGATAAGCTCTAGATAAATCAATAACACAGAAAAAGCGACAGCTCGAAAGATTCGCAAAAATTTCCCCTATGTTTGGTAGGGGATAATGCTGGATAATATTTTGCATAAAACGGTTTATGGTAATGTTACAATCAATGCAAATTCGTATGTCCCCATTTTGTTTAGGAACTACAATAATAGGACTAGCGCACTTACTATATTTAACTGGGTTGAGTACATTTTCTTTTACTAGTCGTTCTAATTCTATTGAACCTTTTTCTTTTAATCGCACTGGCATAGCATAAGCTTTGTGAAAAATAGGTGCACATGGTTCTATTATCAATTCCACACTATAATTCTCAATCATAAGGTTAGGATTTTCTGATACCGTATTTGGAAATTTTGCTTTTATTTCCGCTAAAATTTTGTTTGTACAGGGTGGGCCAAAAGTCACCATGGGGTTTAAAAATTTAATAACTTTTTCGTTCATATATTTTTTTTATATATTTTTTTTAGATTATAAAATATACAAAATGGAAATTTTTTTACGCTAAGTATGGAAAATAATGTCACTTAAATGACCGCCGTTATTAGCTTCGCAATGATGGGCTCTTTTTAGAGCATTTTCCATAGCATCTTTCAACATTTGTGGCTGTAGCGCTCGAATTTCTGCAACAATGTTGGCCTTGAGTTCAAGGATTGTCTCGGGCTTGTTCACATATATTCGCTCCTTCAAATAACCCCAAAGAAAATAGTCGGGTGCTGACAAATCTGGCGAACGCGCTGGCCAATTAATTTCCAAATTTCTTGAAATTATTCGCTGTCCAAAAATTTACCATAAAAGTGCCATTGTGTCTCGGGCAGTGTGGGCAGTGGCTCCATCCTGCTGAAACCACATCTCAGGTCTGTTTTCAAGAGCAGGACGTAAAAAATTTTTTATCATAAACCGATACCGCTCTCCATTTACGGTTACAGCACTTCCATCTTCATTTTCGAAGAAGTAAGGCCCAATGATATTTTCAGATGTAATTCCACACCATACTGTACACCTAATGGGGTGCAATTGGCGTTGATGAATTGCTCTTGGATTTTCAGAACCCCAGAACCTGCAGTTCTGCTTATTAACAAAGCCATTCAGATGAAAATGAGCTTCATCACTCATAATAAGATTTTCAATAAAGTTGATTTCATTTCTGGCCAACTGTTGAAATTTAACTGCAAATTTTAGACGTTGCCGATGATCTGCGGGTTTCAATTCTTGCACCAATTGCACCTTATATGGGAATAACAGTAAATCTTTTTTTTACGAGACATCCCTAGCTGGTAGATGTTTCTGGTGTTTCGTTAACACTTTGCTCTACACGTTCAATATTTTCCGCAGTGTGAATTATACGCGGTCTACCGGTTCGAGGCAAATCACTTACGGTGCCATGTTGGTGGTGACAATCAACTAAGCAACGAATAATGGCTTCAGAGGGCGAAATTCTGACGTTAAAATGGCGACGATATGCTCTTTGCATTATAATAATTGATCGCTGATTTAAGTAATAAAATTCTATTATTCTGGTTCTTTGTTCAGTTGTGAATCTCTCCATTATTTATTCTCCAGATGTTATTTATATAATCTAAATAAAAAAAAAAATAAAAAAAAATATATAAACGAAAAGTTATTAAATTTTTAAACCCCATGGTGACTTTTGGCCCACCCTGTATTAACTGATAAAACAATATTTACCTGACTCTTTTCTTTACCAATATTTTCTACCAGTATATTTTTCCAATTTGCTTGGCATTCATTTAACCCATTTCTTCCGAATAATGCCTTAAAATATTCTCTTGTTTTCCCCACAAATATTGTGTTGAGGGATATTAGCTCTGCTTCTGAGCCGAATTTAATGTGGTTATATAGATTATTGGAAAATTCGATCTTTTTTTTAAAGACCCAGAACCAGCTTAACACAAGCTCGCTGCATGGACACGTTTAATAAATAAACGGTCAACAATACATGCGTTTCATCATTTAGTCGGTGTTAGTACTAGTATGTTACACTAAACATAGAACGAACACCGGATAAAATGACATGCAACATAGAACAAGACAATTTATAAAAGTTGAATAAAACAAAATTAAATATTAAATAGGCGTTTTTTTAAAACATGCTTAGGGACGTCAACAACAAAATTCTCAGCCATATTATTGACAGTAATACACATGCGATTAATAGGTTCATACACGCTAAAGTTAGACCTTGAGGAGTTAACATGTAGCAGATGTAGCCTTCTCAAATTGTGGCTACTATCACGGAAAGAGATTTTGTTTAGTAACAAAAGAGAATCTATATTCGCGTTTAAGAGTTGATGCACAAATGTTACATCGGTAACCAAACGACGTTTCTCAAGCGAGTGCATATTCAAAAGCTTTAAGCGATCCTCATAGGGTGGAAGAATTAAAGAATTATTCCAGGGAAGATGTCTGAGAGCAAATCGTAGGAAGTTCCGCTGAACAGACTCGATACGGTCGATGTGTGTACCGTAAATTGGAGACCAGACTTGGCTAGCATACACAAGAAGTGGTCTCATAAAGCAAGTGTACAAACGCAATGTTATGGTAGGATTTGAAAACTCTTGGGACCAACGTTTTACAAAGCCCAGCATAGAACTACTCTTTGAAGCCATGTAGTTTATATGGGAGACAAAATTCAATCTGTGGTCACATTTGACACCCAAGTCACAGACAGAGTCCACACGGTACTTTAACTTTGTCGAGCAAGGGGTTAGCCGCTCGCAAACCGTCTTGGACCTACATATTTGTGCTCAGAGAGAACCTCTGTTTTTTAAGACGTGCATTAAGTGGTTATAATAAGTATTCTCACTTAGGCCGCGGAGATTTCCTGCCAGACGATTTTTTTTGACATTGCCTTTCCTTTAACTTATTACGTATGCATACATTTTTTGGTTATATTTCACACCAAAAATTTACTGCGGGCTCTTAGACTAATACGATCACAAGCGCAAGCCTGCAAATTCGGTCATAGTTTTCCCATTCAGCTGATCCTTCATTAGAGCAGGAAGTGTTTTATTCAAGAACGGTAAATTGAATTGATTATCTTCTAGGTAATCACTTTGATCAAATTTATCGATATTTTCAGCCATAGACTCATACTGATCCATCCGTTGAATCATTTCTTGCCCAAGTGCAGCTTACATTGTGCTCATAATATTTTGAATCGACTTTCTCAATATTTTTATATAATTTTAATAAGTCATAGCATTCTTGAATTTGTTTCTTACGCCCATTGAGAAAAGTGTTATTATATTCTCTTATAAACACCTCAATATCCATCTTAACAATCTCACATTCAAGAAGACACTAACCAAATTCTCATGCAATTCCCTTTTTGCTACTTAGATTTTGTATAGAACATACCAATTTCTTATAAAAATTTTCCCTGCTTATTAGATAGATAGAACATACTGTTACCAAATGCTTATAAAATTTTGTTTTACCACTATGTATTTGTAAACATTATAGGATACATTTTTACCTAGAACTGATTTCAGAAAATGGTTTCCGGCTTCGTTTTGTGTGAAGCTATAACTTACCCTATTCAAGGTTCTTGGACATGTGGATATCTATAGTAATGAACCAGATGATGAGCTAGGCGAAAAAGGTTCTGAAATGGATAACTCCGCAGTACTATCATTTATTTGAGAATCCCATTCGAAGCTTTGAAAAGAGTGATTACCAGGGATCCTGTGAAAAATCAAGTCTTCTGTGGTTCAATAGAGACACACAGATTCTTATAAGATTTCTTCTGCCTGTTAGATTTTGTATGGAACGTACTCTTACCAGATTCTTATACAATTTTTTTTGCTTATTAGATTTTTTATAGAACATATTGTTACCAAATTCTTATAAACTTCATTTTTTTACCATCTAGGATATCGCATTCTTTCATCAAAGCTTTAAGTTTAACTCACTCTCAACCTAGTAAGAAAATTCTCCAATATCGCAACAGTTTCACCTGATCTATTTTTAGATATGTATTCACCCAGCCCAGCTCAACATATGATAACCCCTGACAACCAGAGCATATAAAGCAAACAACTGATAATACCAAGTTACAACTTGGCAAGCTCTCATGCACCAAGTATACAGACCAGCCCAACACAAGCATGATAATTCCATAACATATCAATCAAGCAACTGATAACACAAAGCTCCACGCTGGCATGTAAACGATCATGTCTACCTCAGGCATGTGTGCTAGAGCGAGATGGTTGAAAAGTATGGTATTCACTAAAGTTTCCTGCTAGATTATGAGCACCCGCCGGACATAAAAGAAACTTCATGTAGCACCAAATTTAACCTCTTCTCAAAATATTTGTTAATCCCAGACCGAAAAAGTATAACGAATTTTAAACAAAACCTATAGACTTCCTCATTTACCAATATCCATAAGATAATTTTAAGCTATCATGTCCACCTAAAATATGAACACAGATTTATGTTAGAACGACGCAGATGTTTTGGCAGAGTCAGCTGGTTGAAAAGTATGGTATTCACTAAAGCTTTCTACTATATTATGCACACCCACTTCGAGCACCACTAAGCGTAACCCAATCTCAACAGCCACGATCTTGGCGAGAGGTAATATCAAATTATCTGCTAAGTCATGCCATTACACCTAACACCAAAAATTATTTTTTTACTGCTCCCCTACAATTTCCACTACTTAATACCATAACACTATCTTCTATAATCAATGCTTTTAATTTAAGCCACTGTCAACCTAAGCCAAAATATGTATAGCCCACTGTACTAAAAGCAAATAAAGCAAGCGGCTGATAATACCAAGCTCCAAGCAGGCAACTATATGATCATGTCCACCTCAAGAATATGTGTTAGTGAGAGACAGTTGATGTGTTAGAGTGAGATAATTGCAAAAGTAAATTTGGACTTCCATAAGAAATAACATGGAATTTTGCTGTCGAACTCTAATCACCTAACCAGAAAAGATCACTTTGCTAAACAGTTACTCTACAAAGATTTCGTATGGCAACACTGAACATTCCACTATACCAGATCGGCTAAAATCAGGTTTTCACTTCACCCATACGACTTTCACTACTCATCTAAGTCCACATAGCATACTATATTAATATCATAGCAATATCTTCTTGGAAAGCTTTAAATTGGTAACATTTTACTACCTTAGAAAGATTTCAAGTGGCAGCATTGACCGTGCCATTACACTTAATCATAAAAAAATTGTTGATAAGGCTTTTACTGCACCCATACAACTACCACTACTCATCTCAGATATTCCTCAAATCAACATATCATCCTACCGCCTTCTTTTATTAAACCCTTAAATCCATCCCAATATTACGGCAGCTTAATGTTATTGTCATCGATTCAACATCTTTTTTTATGAGTTTCAGTTAAATTTAAGCCTTGTATCATGAAACCGTGAGAATACTTTGCCCCAATCAAATAAACACATATGTACCTCCAATCCATTGTACAACATACATCGATTAAATCCCTCATACCAAAACTCCTGCGAATACTTCCCAAGCCATGAAACAAATCTATTTGTATCCGTTGGGAGTCCGCTTTCTAATATGTTAAGCCTTGGATCATGAAGCCGTGAGAACACTTTGCCCCAATCAAATAAACACATCCATACCTCCAATCCATTGTATAACACACATCGATTCAATCCCTCATACCAAAACCCCTGCGAATACTTCCCAAGCCATGAAACTGAAATCTATTTGTGTCCGTTGGGAGTCCGCTTTCTAAAATGTTCTATATTGACACTTATGGAAAACTGCCAAGCACTGACTATATATGCTATAGAGCCTAACTTACTATCCATAGAACAACAGAGTCTTCTAGTAATTTACAGCTTATTTCCATACCTTCCAAAAGGCTACACTTACTATATACCTTACTTAACAAAATAATAAAATAGTTAAAAGTAGCCTTACCATTTTACACTCACTAACCCTCAGCTGAATGTGTGTCTATGTGCAGCCGGAGTCCGAAAGAGTAGGCAGCTACATTCGATATCATCAGCCCACGGCATGATTACTCAGCAGGTTCTTGATTGAGGAATTGTAGTCAATTGGATAAATTTTTTTAAATAATTTTGTTAGGAAAGGTATAAACATTTTATTTTGTTCCAAAGATAAGAAAGTAGGCTTAAGATTATCAGAACACCACATCTCTGTATGAATGCTAGTAAGGGCGGGAGAGCTATTCCAATCAAAATTTTGTCTATTTTACATAAGATCACTGCAAATATTTTGGAATGTTAGGACTCCGCTGGGGCTCTCATGTACTAGTGAGGAAGTCTGTTTCATGGCTTGTGAAGTATTTTTGATGGTTTTGTTCATACCATTCATGAAATCTTTTATTTTAATTCACAATATTCTTGTTAATACACCTCAGCTGCACAGATATATATCCAACCATAGATCCACACCCATGATCAGTAAAGTGACCCCACCCAGGCACTAAAGATCTCAGCTAATAAGTTATATAGCCCCGTTCAACAAGAAGCAAGATAGTTCCAGGCAACCATACTATACTCATAGTATATAAAGCAGACAACCAAGCTCCAAGCTGCCATGTATATGACCAATTCCACCTCAAACATGTGTGCTGGAGGGAGACAGATGTTGTGAGAGAGCGAGATGGATTCAAAGTACGATATTCACTAAAGCTTCCTAATGTGTTAGAGTGAGATATATTACAGCACTCCACTACTCATCCAAGACTAAATTAATATAATCATACCACCTTCTTTCATCAAAACTTTTTATTTAATCCACAACCAACCAAATTAATGGTAAAATTTAAAAATAAGTGAATAACACTACCCACTCTCGACCATCGCCACGGTCTTCACCAAAGCTTCTATATCCTAGTAGAATTATTTCAAAGCTCTTAGCTTATAGTACCACGGTCTTCACTATTGCATTTCTAGACTTATCAACTGTTCGAATGATGATACTTTAGAGGATATAAATATGAAACGGCATTGAGCGGAAGACATTCCAATAGACACAAAAAAATCGCCCAACTTTCTTACTTTTCTCAGCTGTGCGAGTTTTTTTATGTAAAGTTACCAGTCATGCCATTACACTTGAAGACTAAAAATTTTCTAACAAGGCTGCACCTATGCAATTTCCATTACTCATCTTAATCACCACATCATCCTACATTAATATTATAGCTCGTCAAAGCTTTTAATTTAACCAATTATCATCGTAGAAAAATAGCCTAGACTTGAATTATTAGTAATATGAATTACATCAGAAAAGGTACGGTCGCTAATATCACGAAAGCCATAGCCCGTAGAGGATTTCTGATAAGAATTTTCAGTACATGCACACCATTTCATCTGAAATTTTTTAGGCTTTAATTTCCATTCTTACCATTCCAAACAGCCCTGATCTCTTTTTAGATATCGAATATCATGATCACTCTTGTTTATAAAAGATACATAAAGAGCACAACTTAAGCCATAGTTGTTGTTGATTTTTTATCAACAAAAGGAATTTTCAATTATAACTTCTCATCTACGACAAAATATCAGTTGTTGTTTTTTCAGCTAAAGAAATTGGGAATTTTTCATAATTTGTTTACTTTACTCGAGTCTGTGCTAATTTTTTTTATAATATTCGATTGGGATTTCGTTTATATTATTCGGCTGTACGAATTTGTTTTCATTACTCGGCTGTCCGAATATATCTAAGCAAGGAATCAAATTATAAGCATTACACCTGAAGAGCAAAATTAGGCAAAGTCAACATATCTACCTACATTCACCCAGGACCACCTTCGCCTGATCTATTTTTAGATATATCATCACATGGTGCCATCTTGTTCATAAAAGATGCCTGCAGATTAATATCATCAAATATTTAATCCACAACTTAGGTTGTAGTTGTTGTTGCTGGTTTTTTTTTCAGCTACTAATATTAATTACACCGAGAAGGTAATGATGAAAATTTTACCCGCTAGTACTGTCATGAACAAAAATATCCTAGGAACTAGTACTAATATTAATTAGTGTGAACTTTGTTTACATTATTCTATTTTGTTTACATTACTCGGCTACGATTTTGTTTACACTATTCGGCTATGTGAATTTGATTATCGGCCTGAAGACAGACAAATCCAAGTCAACATACCTACTTACATTGGTTGTTGTTGTTGGCTTCATAATCCTCCTAAAAGAAAACTTCTAGATGATGTCAAATTTCCAGTACAACAGAAGCCTCAGCCCCCTCCCCTCCCCTCACCCTCGCCAACCACAGTGCCATCAGTGATCCAGAGCTCTCAAAAAAGTTTGGGAAATAAGTTGCCACTTTCTGTATGGGAAAAGAGTACTAGAACTGTCATAGAACAACTACTTACTCTTTATTTTTTCCACCGGAGAGGCGAGCGTGGAAACTAGTTCCCTATGGTATCTCCCCCAATCAGTCCGCTTTGAATTCCTGTATGCTTCCACCTCAATGAAGTCCGCACCCATACAGAATGCAATGTAGGGGTTATCAGAGAGAGACTCCTCTCGCGATTACCTCCAGTCGGAAAACAGGGGAAAACCGTCGGAAGACGTAAAAGTCATATCGATGACTTCTTGTCTTTGATTGGTAGCAAAGGTTAGTTCGTTGCCCTGATTCAGAAGAACCAGGTCCGCTGAAGTTATGAGCTCCAGCAGTTGCTCACCCGGATGGTGAGTGTCTGAGCTGCGCCAGACAATGTGGAGGGCATTGGCATCACAACCAATCAAAACACCAAGCTGGTTAGGACTCGCATACTCAACCGCTCGCCTTACTCCCTCAGTAGGAGCGGTCAGCGGAGTCATACGGAAAATATGCTGAGACAATAAGAATTGCTTTTCTTTTTCAGCTATTGAGAATCTTTCATAAATTTGTTTACTTTACTCGGCTCTACTTTACTCAACTGCGATTTTGTTTACATTATTCGGCTGTACGAATTGTTTATACCATGAATCAAATTAGGAGCATTACACCTGAAGATCAAAAATTAGGCCATTTCTTATCTAAGCCAACATATCTACCTACGTTAGTTGTTGTTGTTGGTAATTTAATAACATGGCACTGAATATCGCCTGGTAGAAAATCTTTTAGTATGACGTAGTGTGTGTGTGTGTGTGTGTGTGCGCATGTGTGTGTGTGTGTGTGTGTGTAAATGTCCCTCAATTTGTTTACTTTACTCCCCCTCCCCTACTCCCTCCCTAGAATCCTGGTCCAGAGCCATCAAAATAGTTAGAATCTGCCTTGCACTTTTTGTATGGAAAAAGTGAGCCAGAATGAACATAGGTTCACTACTGAAGATACATTGTTCGTCTGCCCTTTAAGAGTCCAGCAGAACCACTTGGCAATTCCAAAGCTGTTGCATTAGCTCGCCTATTGCATTAGCTCGACTGTTGCAGGTGGAGCAAAGATTAAAAGGGAATGAAGACGACATGATCGAATACAACACATTTTTGGCTGAGTATCTCGCATTAGGTCACATGAGCCGTGTGAAGTTCGAGAAAGGAACCTAAGTGAATGTTTTCTATCTGCCGCATCATGCAGTGTACAAAAAAGATAGCACCACCACAAAATTGCGAGTGTTGTTTGATGTTTCCTGCAAATCACAATCTGGTTTTAGTCTGAATGGCATACTTCATACTGGACCCGAAATTCAGAAAAATTCGAGTGACATCATTCTACGTTAGAGAAAGCACCGATATGCATACACTGCTGACATTGAAAAAATATTCAGGCAGGTGACTGTTGCAAAGAAGATAGACACAACACATGGCTAAACCAGCATCCTGACGATTGGCCAGGCAAAGTCTCAAAATTAGCATAGGTGTTGACACAAAAGCAATGGCTGCCAGAGGGCTTAACGCAATGCTGTTATTAATTGACTTTTTCATCTGTTCTACACTCACTCGCCAAGTACGAGTGATAGCTTACTGCAAGCGTTTTATCGAAAGCTGAAATTCAAACTAGCGATCACCCAACAAAACATGAATTGGAATGCTCAAGGGAGCGCATTATCCAAATTACTCAAGAAAAGGCATACTCCAATAAAATAGACAGACTGCGCAAAAAGAGGCCGCTAGCATATTCCAGCAAAATACTTTCGTTACGCCCTTTCCTAACAAGCCTCTCAAAGGGAAGAGTAGCCAAGGCGGTCAAAAGATATATTGCATAATTCATATGCATGGTGACCAAGGCTGTAAACTGGGAGAAGTTGGTCAGCGATCTTACAACCGACGCATTTCTAGCTGCGTACAAGGGGTTTGTAGCCGGCAGAGGATATTGTCGTCAGATACATAGCGATAACAGAGCGAATTTTGTTAGACAAGGATCTCCAAACAACAATTGCGGAAAGCACGAAACGGGCTGCAGAAATAACAGCCAATGATGGTACAGAATGGAAGTTCATACCGCCAGCAACCCCACACATGGAAAGCCTGTGGGAAGCAGGTGTTGAATCCTTCAAAAGGCTTCTCAAGCGAATCTTAGGCGAAGCTCTGCTAACCTACGAGGAATTTAGCACTGCATTATCTCAGGTCGAAGCATGCCTTAATTCAAGACCAATCGGGCAGCGGTCGGCTGATCGCACCGACCTAGAGCCACTTACCCCTGGCCATTTCCTAATTGGACGGCCGCTGTTAGCACCTCCTGAGCCAGACATGACAAACCAAGTGCTTTACGAAAGATGGAAAACTCTGACAAAATTACAGCAGCATATCTGGAAAAGATGGTCGCAGGAATACCTAAGCTTGCTGCAGCAAAGAAGCAGGTGGACAACTCAAGTTCAAAACTGAAGCACAGTTGAGCTAGTAATTGTAAAAGGTGACATATTGCCACCCCAGAAGTGGCCCTTCGGTCGAATTGTGCAGCTGCATCCCGGAACTGACGGCATAGGATGTTTAGTACCCGTGTGATACAAAAACGATATCAAAAAAACGCCCAGTTAATAAGTTGTGTCAGCTGCCAATCAGCATTCTGAGCACAGGCAAGGAGGACTCTGAAATTAAGGTCACCACAGCACATGCAGTTGCCTCAAATGCCAGCTCAGACATCCGCATAAGGTCAATCTCACAAGGCGATGAAGGCCCCGAAAGCATGCAATGCACTGAACAAGAGCACTCCCAATACAAGGCACGCATTTCAAGATCCATCAACCAAGAGGTGAAGAATCAAAACAACTCCCCGCACTTGGTATAAAAACATATTGCACGTAGCTCTACGGATGCTGTACTGGATGACAGTAGTGTTTGGCCAAGGTTATGAAATCATCCGCCCAAATGCTGGATTTTACATAGAAAATCTGTGGTATGCCAAAATTAAAAGAGGAAACCTTAGGTTTCAGATTTCGCTCCCCATAAATGAACTCAACACTCACCAAAGGTTTATCAATAATACTTTGACGCAGATTGATCAAATGTTTGAACCAGCCGGAAAGCTCACGCAAATTACCAGCCATTGCGACGCATTTCTTTTGCATCTATCCGTCAAACGGTACTATCTACTAGAAGCTACAGACGAAATCCAGCACTTGTCTGAACACCACAATAGAAGTAACCGCGGACTGCTCGGAACCCTTCTCACAAAGATCTTGGTGTAAACGATGCGATTTATAAGGAGATGGAAGAACATCGCGACTGAAAGCAGACTAAAACAATTCGGCGCAAGCCTATCTCAGGTAGTTCAGTCAATTAATGAAATGGCAAGCTGGTACTCCCAGGCTGATAATAACAGAATCAGCATAGAGGTGCTGGCTACCAATCTCGGCGCCGAAGATTATTTCGATGAATTAGAGCATAATTATGATAAATGGCGGAATGCAATTCATGAACATGGGCACATTCTTGACATTAAAACCACAAACGGCATCATCTGGAAGGCACTTATGATGAAAAATACATGGCTTTACGTAGTACCAAAGGTTATAGCAATCACTTGCAAAGGGGAGAGAACGGAAATTCGACTCAATACCACAGGCATCATCTGCCTTGATGATGATTCCGTCATCAAGAGCAAGCAGACTACCTTAAAGACCAGCATTGATGAAACTATTGAGGTCATTTCCAGCCACATAAGAGAAGCTGCTCCAATAGTACCTCACATCAGCGATGCTAAACCCTTGGTGATCTTACATAGCTCACCAGATAACCATAGGCTGCATGGCTACCTCTACTGCCATCATGATTATCCTGATATTACATATTGGTGCGAGACGATATTGGACCAAAATCAAGGTATGTTTCAAGAGTTGTCAGAAGACTCCTGCAAAACTTACACGTGAAAGGCGATCCACACCAGACATCGAGGGGGATTTCAACCGAGTTTTGGCATCAGCCGTCCGCCAACATATTCAGCCCTGAAAAAACCTTTTTAAGCCAGCCGTAAAGTTTAACAATAATTGTCGACGTATCTCGATAACGATGATCGATACGTGAAAAATGTATAAGACCTTAATTGTAGATCGTACAAAGAGCAACAAAAAAGTATTGCATAAAAATTTTCGTATCTCAACGGGAAACCGAGTTATGATGAAAAAACCGAATTTAACCCTTTTTTCAAGATGGCGGAAAACGCACCAGGTTATTTTGGTCGACAATTTGAACTTAAGCTTTTCTAGCCGCCCCCCACGTAATATCCAAAATTTGGCTTTCTCGGTTCATTTTCATTTCTAACCCGATTTTTCCGACGTAATGACTGGACTACAACGAATATTAATTTTATATTGTTGGTTCGGCAAAATGTGACATTTTCTTCCAAGCTGGAGCAGTTGGCTTAGAACTTAAAGCAACAGGTTACATAATCTATTCGGGATTACATAACAAAAATAAAATTGATTGAAAAAAGTAAAGATTTGTAGCAACAGGAGCTAAAAAATCATCACAAGGTGTACATTTTCTCGAAAACAAAAGAAATGCATATAATTTGAAAAATACATGACTTAGATTTCATATTTCGTTATCAGTAATGCACTCCACTCACACGTATACCTACCTACATGCCGTGTAATCGGATATGATTTTTCGTCGTGCAAATTAAATGCACATAATATAATTCGCATATTCTCACGTACGATCTTTCATCGTCGTGAGAAAGCAAAAGAAAAAAAGAAAAGCTTTTGCAAGCAATCGTGGGTGCCTGGGTGCAAGATCACCAAACCTCGGGGAGTTCTTTAAAAAACCGTCGAACAGGGCAGTCCGGGAGTAAACGATTGCGGAGTTAAAATTATCGAAAAAAGTTTCAAACTATCTACCTATATGTGTTAAAAGAAAAAATGAAATTAATACCATATCGTATTAAACGATTTTAAGTAAATTATCGGAAAAAGTGTGAAAAAATTAACTCTGTAATTACATCAAACAATTTTCTTAAATTATTGGAGCAATAGTGTTAAGAATTAATACTACGGTGTTTTAAACAAATTTTTGCTAACGTTAGTAACAAAAAAAGAAATTATGTAATAAAAACCAGTAAATTTAAAAAACCAAAAAGTGAGTTTTTCTATCAAAGCCTCAAATCGATCAGTGAATGAAAAGTTGAGTACTCTCCGCCCCGAGCACGGCACTCTAACTATAACAACTGGTGGCAGCGGTGTTCCTACCCCATATCGAATCAGTGCCAATTAATAAATAAAATAAAAATATTAAATAAAATCCGGCCACAGTTATAACAACTGGTGGCAGCGGCATTTCCAAAAAATCAGGGTACCCAGGAGGTATTTAGAGGCATTAAAAGTTTAAGCGCCATAGCGCTCAACGGTGGACCCAAGGAGGCTTCATCCCTGCCTCACCCAGACGATTCCCAGAAGGACGACAACGAGAAAACGTCGCCCCGGACGCGCGACGTAATAGCAAAATCGCACAACACACGCCAATCTCTTCACCAGCTTTAGCACCAACATCAACAAATCAATTCATCTACAACAACAGCAACATCTCCAACAAAAAAACTTTCACCACAGACGTAACAAAAATAAGGTAGAAAATTCTTTTAATTATAATATACCTACATATATTTATAAAAAAGTTTTAATATTATATTGTGATTCCACCCTCTTGCTATATATCTTATATTCATTTATTATTAGAAAACAACTAAATTTTAATTAATTTCCTGTTCATCCAATACAAATATCCAAAACGACTTTATTAACTAAGTTATGCTCTTACTAGAAAATTCAATTGAAACTTACACATACACCTTATCTACATAAGGCTTTCTTTTATTTTCTAAATTAATTCGACACTTTTGTCGTTGTTTTTTTTTTTTTTAAATAATTTTCACCCTAAATCAGAAACGATTAATAAAAGTGATTACTAACTCAGTCTATCTTCTAATATAAATTTTTAAATTGAAATCCGGCCTTCTACGAAGCGACCTCTGCGATAAGACCTTGTGAGCTTGCTGGTCAGAGGACTTCGGAAAGCAATCAATAATCAATCCCCTACGATAGGACTTCATAAGCCTATCGGGCAGGAGAGCGATATTGGTTGGAAGACTGATCTTAATTTGTTTTTTTCCTCTTCTTTCCTTTTCGAATACATTTTCCTTTCCTTTTCCCTTCTGCACATTTTTGAAATTCAAAAAATAAAAATTCTTTCATTCTACTTTTATCCCACATTTGAAAAAAAAAACCTACATACTTACATATATACAATTTCGTTTTCTTTTAATGATTTTCGTTATAACTGCAATCGAGCATTTTTATCTTTACATTCCACATATATTTTTTTGTGTGTACATTTGTACAGTTATTTTGAGTCAAAACATTACCTTTTACCTCTTCTGATTCTTCCCAATTTTTAGGCCCTATAAAACAACAGTGCAATACAATCAGTCATGACAGATGAAAATAAATCTTTCGATGAGCTTTGCTTGTCACAAGTCCCAAAAACGGCAGAAATTAGACAAATTCTGTCCGATTATCATAGAGCCAATAAAGGCAAAAGGACTGCAGATTTTACTTCTGAAAAACTCCAAAACTTGGAAGAATTGTGGGCTTCATTTTAAATAATTGAAACCCTGATTCAAGACCATGAAGATTTTGATGATTCTGATGACTATTTCAAACAGTCATGCTATGACAAGACTGAGGACTGGTATAATCTTACCAAGGTAACTCCATCTGATAGGCTGAAGTCCATATCAATCCACACAGAACGCACAAATAACCCATTTTATATTCCACCCCCCAAGACTTCGCAGAAAACACCTGCAGCTGACACCCAAGACAATACAGACAAAGATCAGTCAAATACAGTACGGTTCAGACTGCAGGATCATAGGCAAAAGTCTATATCACGAATTATACAAGCGATCAATTTTAATTTATTATCAGCTGCGACCCAGACATATCTGACACAAAAGATCAATTCATTACACAAATACTGGGATGATTTTGAGGCAACGTACAGTGAAATAATTTCATATACCGGCCCTAATGATTTGGAGCATGACTATTTCAAAAGTGATGTTTACGCCGAGGTAGAAACATCATACACAGACACGATAATTGCCCTTCAAGAGCAATTGGACTCTCGAATCCAAAACGTATCGAATAATATACATAACTTCACAGACCATCATCATAATGTCTCCTTTAGAGACCAATCTACCATCTTTCTATCAGAAGCTAGATCGTTAATTCCCAACTTTAATGGAAATCCCAAAGATCTTCACAAATTCATTTCAAGTTGTGATGATATATACGCGACGGCATCGACGACGAACGAAAAGCACTCCCTCCTCAGTTTAATAAGGAGTAAACTATCCGCTGAAGCATATGATGTATTCAGGTACAACCAAATATCAGATTGGTCTGAATTAAAACCTCTGTTGACTCAAACCTTCGAAGTAAAAATCTCTAGATCTTCCTTACAATCCCAATTGACCAACTCCAGACAAAGAAGAGAGGAAAGTGTAAAAGACTTTTTGCAGAGATTAAGTACAACACTGTCCAAGCTAAATGAAGCAACACATTCCTATACAACGGACAAGGTGCTCCTACGGTCTTTGTTAAAAGATAATGAGTGTCAGGCTGTGAGAGCAATTGAAGACGGGTTATCCAATCCACAATTACAGACCTTGGCTAAGGTACATTTCGATAAATCCTTATCTGCACTAAAATCACATATTCTAGATCACTCATTACGTATGGAGCAGAAGCAACCCAACTTTCAAACATATAACAAGGTAAATCAAAATTCCTTTCAAAGTATAAATAACAATCTTCGTTGCTTCAAATGTAATAGACTGGGGCATGCTGCATCAAGTTGCCCAGTCATACAACGCACCACGCAAAATTTCAATGCAATTCCAAAGCTAAACCCCCAATTACAACGCTCTCCAGATTTTAATAAAATTAAATATCCATCACAATCTCCTTCATGTCGATATTGTCATCGGAAGGGACATACAATCGAGGAATGCAGGACAAGAACTGCGAATAATAGTCGCTTTAACGACAGCCCAGGAAAACAAAATAATTTTCAAAAGGTGAAAAATACTCCACCAACAAACACGGCTGCCAGACAGCCTCAGAATAGGAACTGGCAGCAACCAGTATTCCGAGAAAGTCAAACTCCACCGCCTAGATATAATAATGCCAATATCTCGGCTAGGTCACCATCTCCGAACAGGAAGAATAACAAAAGTCCATCGGCATCCAGGCAGGGAAACTGGATGCAGCGGGGGGTCTCATTCGGCAACCCCTCGCACATACAAACTACAGCACAAGTCCACAGGAATCCCGAGACAATATCGACGGAAAAGCTGGCAGCAAGAAATTAATTCAAATCCCCGTTCAAATAAATAAAAATTCACTAACGCTTTCCTTGCCTGTCGACATCTGTTCTGCTCCGAAGCTTACCTTTTGGATTGATACAGGAGCAGAGATCAGCTTAATAAAACTCCATCCACTGAAACCAGACAGTATCTGCTACAGAGATGCTGTCTGCAATATAAATACTTTGTTTACAGAGTCAACTTCTACAGAAGGACTCATCTTCGCGAAATTAACTCTAAAATCTGCGCAAAATAACTCCATCCAAGAGCACCCATTTCAAATAGTGGGAAATAACTCCATCCTCTCATACGATGGCCTGCTTGGTCATGACTTTTTATCTCGATACAATGCTAGTATCAATTACAAAAATAAATATATTTCTTTAGAAATAAATGATTCAAATGAATGTTATCCTTATGAAGAATATTACAATAATTATCCATACGTTTATTTGAAAAGCGAAGACCCAGAAAAGAGGTCTCAAACAAAAAGCCTATTATATACGGAGATAACATTCTCCGATATTAATACTAATAAAAATATATCTCCATCTACAGCCGCACAAAAGGCTGCATCTAGTAAAATTCTATCTCCTTCATCAATAGATTCACAAAAAGTGAATTCCAAGATAAAATCAAAGAAGTCAGAGAATTTCAATAAAGTTTTATCACCTTCAAATCCTATCGAGTCGGAATCGTCGATTACCTCCTTCCAAATTCCACAAAATTTGGAATCATATCTCCTTCCTACTAATCATCCGAAAGAATCGGATAAATTAAATAAAATTAAAATTCCGGTCCAGTCTGTTTCAAGAAAGAAATAAGACCAGGTCTGTTTCTTGGAAATTCGATAATCGAAGCAGTCAACGGTATGGCAAAAGTCCTAATCCTCAACACAAATGAGGAGGACGCCGATCTGGCACCTTACGAGGTGAACCCAGTTTACCAAGACTTGGACGACTTTGTAGTCATCTCCACAGACTCTGAAAGAGATCCAATTAAGGGCAGAATAATTAAGCTGCAAAACCTTATAAAATTGGATCACTGTAATTCAGAGGAATCTGAGAGTGTTCGCAATATCTGTAGGGAATTCAACGATCTCTTCTTCATAGAAGGGGATATCCTTTCATATACAGATGCGATTACCCACAAAATCGAGACACTCCAAGACAAACCGCCCATTTTTACAAAGCCTTATAGACTTCCTGAAGCAAGCCGAGCTGAGATAAATAGGCAAATACAAGAAATGCTTGAGTCAGACATCATCAGACCTTCACATAGTCCCTGGAACTCTCCACTTCTCCTGGTTCCTAAAAAACCAGATGAGAATGGAAACAAAAAGTGGCGAGTAGTGGTAGACTTTCGTCGTATTAACGACATTACTATTGGAGATGCGTACCCACTGCCTAATATCACTGATATATTATACCAGTTGGGGAAGTCGAAATATTTCACCACACTCGACTTAGCCAGTGGATTTCACCAGATAAAAATGGACTCGAAGGACAGGGAGAAAACTGCCTTTAGCACACCCTATGGCCACTACGATTACAATCGTATGCCATTTGGTTTAAAAGGAGCCCCTGCTACTTTTCAACGAGCCATGAATAATATCTTATCTGGCCTTCAAGGCATCTATTGCTTCGTATACATGGACGATATTGTAGTCCATGGATACAATCTCAAAGACCATAATACAAGACCCACAGCAGTATTTAGCCGTCTTCGCAATTTCAACCTCAAACTTCAACCCGACAAGTGCCATTTCCTAAGAACGGAAATTATGTATCTAGGGCACATAATTACAGAAAATGGAGTCAAACCAGACCCAGCAAAAATCAAATCAGTTCAGTCCTATCCCAGACCCAAGAAGGAGAAAGATATTAAAGCCTTCCTTGGTTTCGTCGGCTATTATCGCCGCTTCATTCCAAATTTTTCAAAAATAGCTAAACCACTTACAAATCTTTTAAAAAAAGATACGTCCTTCCAGTTCGACTCAATTTGCGATGAAGCGTGTTGCGAATTGAGAAATAAATTAATTTCAGCACCAATTCTATCTTATGATTTCGGCAAAGAATTTTTTGTCACCTCCGATGCCAGTGATTACGCCATCGGAGCTGTTCTTTCACAAGTTGATGATCAAGGAGATCATCCAATCGCCTATGTGAGCCGAGTTCTCAATGGTGCAGAGACTCGTTACTCAACAATAGAAAAGGAGCTCTTAGCTATCGTTTTCGCAGTTGAGCAATTCAGACCATACGTTTATGGCAGACAGTTTACAATTATAACTGACCATTAGTATGGCTCATGAATCTGAAAGATCACTCCTCAAGACTGATGAGATGGAGAATACGTCTTGAGGAATATGACTACAAGATAGTCCACAAATCAGGTAAGCTCAACACAAATGCAGACGCTCTCAGTAGAGCTATTCCAGATAATAGCGAAAATTTCGCAAAACCTACCACCTGCATAAATGTGGTAACAAGGAATCAAGCTAAAGCTCAGGCAAATCTGAACATTACCGACACGAGTATTATTACTCAAAACCCAGCTCCATCTTCATCAAACAATTCCTCGGTCATAATAACTGAGACTAATTTTCCTCTTTTACTGACTAAAAATGCGAATCCTAAATTTTTCATCTTGCCAATGCAAGATACAGAACTTGAAAGAGTGTTGGATTCGAAACTAAAATTTTCAGATAAATCCCCACTTTCAGAAACTGAACTGAACTTCTTCAAGAAGAAAGACTCATCAATAATTATATCAAAAACTAATTTACCTTGTCGATCGCAAAGACATAGATCAGACCTCGAAAAGATTTTAACTGAGATCTGCTCATACACAGAGGCAAATCAGTTAAAACAAATTAATATCTCCTTCCCAATTTTAGATTTTCAGAATCTAATAATTATTAAAACCGCTTTAACCAAAATCTTCGCTAATAAGCAAATAAACATAAAACTGCATCAGGATTCAATTAAATATTTATCAGACATTAATGACATCGAACAAGTTTTAAAAGATTTTCATTCACTACCGACGGGAGGCCATCAAGGCGTTTCCCGTACAATTAAAAGAATCAAAAAGCAATTCTACTGGCCTGGCATGTCAGACGACATCGTAAAGCATGTAAGGAAATGTAAACTTTGTCAGGTGAACAAAGTATCCAGAAACCCTAAAATTCCAATGAAAATCTCGAGCATTAGCTCCAAACCTTTCGAAAAGTGTACCTAGATGTTGTAGGACCTCTCCCAATTTCTCATTCTGGAAACAAATACATCCTTACATTTCAAGACGACCTTTCAAAATTTTCAGAGGCTATTCCCATAGTCGACACCGAGTCTAAGACATTAGCGGAAGCCTTCACGACAACGATAGTTTGTCGACATGGTATTCCAGAAAGTATCCTCACAGATCAAGGTTCTAACCTCATAAGTGGCATGTTCGCCGAGGTATCTAAATTGCTGAGAATTAAAAGGCTCAAAACTACTCCATATCAGCCTCAAACGAATGGTGCGTTGGAGAGAAGCCACAGAACCTTAGCAGAATATCTCCGATCTTATGTAGCAAAAGATCCACAAGACTGGGATACATGGATTCCTTATGCCATGTTTGTATATAATACAACCCCTCATTCGAGTACTAATTATACTCCCCGCGAACTCCTGTACGGATTCCCAGCCGAAATTCCAAACAATTTGAAATCTTCTCCAACCGTTTGCTATAATTACGACAATTATGCAAACGAGTTAAAAGCGCGTCTACAACATACCTTCAAAATGGCTAAAGACATAGCCATGGCAAACAAAGAAAGATCAAAATTGCAATATGACAAAAGCTCCGTCCAAAAATCTTTTATGGTAGGCGATAAAGTCCTACTTAAGAGCAGAGTTCGAGAGAACAAATTCTCACCACTATGGTCAGGTCCGTATGAGATAATGGAGATTAATTCCCCCGAAAATTCCACTATTAATATCAATAATAAAAACAAAAGAGTCCATAACAATGACCTAAAACTTTTCTCAGAGATATTAACATAATGTCATCTTCCAGGTTTCCAAAATGATGCATATAGCATTCTTTCTAATTTTCATCCCCTTAACCTACGGCTCAGGAATAGAGGTGAGGCAGCTAAATGCTACTGCAGGCATTTATTTTGAGGAAATTGGCAGAGCCAACTTCTACACCAACGAGTGGAAATTAGTCACATTCTACGACCTGGAAAATTTTAAAACAGAATTCAACAACATCCAGTTCATAGCCCAACAAATTACAGCGACCTGCCAGAAACTGGACAAACACTCAGCCTTGAGCCACACTTGTAACGGTACGTTGTTACAAATAAATCTTATATTAGCAAACATAGAATATAAGAATATGTTACTTGTACCCCAAAATAAAAAACAAAGAGCACTTTTCAATGCTATAGGCTCAATCTCTAAAGCCCTTTTCGGCACATTAGACGAAGATGATGCCAAGCTATATGATGAACAAATACGAAATCTCACCCTTAACCAAAACTCCCTCCTATCACTTATGAAAAGCCAAACTGCGATAGTCGGAGCAACCGCAAATGTTTTCAACAAAACTAAAGGCGCAATTGAAAAGGATTTCATGGTTATGCATAAAAAGTTAATTTCAATACAGATAGCTACATCATTAATGGAAAACAGAACATTGGATAACAAAATATCCATTGAAATTGAATCACTTATTTCCCTGGTTTCGTTAATGGCATTCAGATACCAAAATACCCAGTCGGAATTAATAAATGTCTTAACAGATTCAAGGCATGGAAAATTTCATCCTACACTCATTTCCCCTAGACAAATTGAAGAACTCGTATTGAACACAAGACAGGAATTGCCAAATTCACTGATGCTTCCTATAAACGCCAGAGACAACATATTTTCACAAATCTACAAATTAAGTACAATTTCGGCAAATATTTTTAATAATAAAATAATTATCGAACTCCGAATTCCACTTCCTTTCAAGGAACCATACCAAATATTCCAAGTAATGCCATTACCAACACTCCTTAACGGATCGTTCATATATATTAAACCATCGAAGGAATACATGTTAATAGATTACAATCGCGAACATTATATTGAATTAACCGTCCAAGATATCCACAATTGCGCAACATTGGATCATATGCATTTCTATTGTAAGATATCATCCCCTATCCTAAACACTAATACAAGAACAAACCAATGTGAAGTGAATCTACTAAAGAAGGAACCTATTACACAAGAATGTAAAATTCTGATCTTGAGGCAGGATTACTGTTGGACACAATTATCACAACAGAACGCTTGGCTTTTCTCCCTGAAAGGATCCCTCCACATAGACATTATTTGTGAAGATTACATTAATTCACAAACCCTGCATGGAATAGGAACAATGCACATCAATCCCGGTTGTTATGTTCGCAGCAAGGAATTCATCCTGCACGGACATAACGTAAAAATGTCGAAATTCAATTCCCATTTTATCCCAACGATAAACATTTCCAATATAATATGGAATATGACGTCTTCTCCCATGGAAACGTTTATAAAAACAAATCCCTTAAATATTACAACAAACGCGGATCTAAAAAAAGTTCTAGAATCCATTCGTTCGCAAAAAGAGCAGGAATTAACTTCGCTCAATCCAATCAACAATCATCATATCCACCACTATACATTATCATATATGACGATTGCATTAGTCATCTCAATTCTATATGCGCATTTGTACGTGAAATACAAACAAAAAATCTGTAAATCACGGAAAATACTTTCTCTAGATGAACTAGAAAATGTGCCTAGGCCTGCACCAAGAAAACTTAATTTCAAAATAACCCCAGCACCTAAAAGGAAAACGACAGAAAACGTCTAACTTACGGACACTAACAAACTGACAACAGTAACCTTTTCCTTTCCTTAAATTTTATCTCTCTAATAACTCCCTCATCTTCTCAAAAAGAACACAATTTCCAATAACTTCGATGAAGAAATGAAATATGTTACAATTCCAAAAAAACACTGTAAAAGATAGAGAAAAAATAAAGGTGAACATAAAAAAAAACAATTTGCCATCGCTACATGATTTTCAATTATATAAAGATAATTTATATGAGTATACTGTAATAAGGGAATAATTAGAAGTAGATATAATTAAAAATATAATAAAAAAAAAACAACCGAAAAACTTCCTAGTAATATATTTTATATAATAGCACCACTCTTTCTAATAATAAATAAATAAGTAGCAGTTATTAATACTATAAGAAAACATGTTATGCAAATTAATTTCCATTATTACCTATAATTACAAAAACTAACTTTTTTCCCCTCCATCTCCTTTTTAATAAAAAAAATAAATAACTAAATAAATAAATGATAAATAATTTTTAGTCATAATAAAAAAATATACATATATATTTTTTTTTATAAACTATAATAAGGTAAGGCAATCCTAAGTTTAACAGCTCTATAGCTCTAAATTTATCCACTAGGATATAAATATGTAGATATACATTGTAATGCATATATTATAAGATAATCTTTGAACCACTCCTTCCATAATATAAAGAAAGTTTTCTTCTCAAAAAATAAAACTTTCTTTTCCCAAGGGGGGAGGGATGTTGTGACTCAGGTACCTATCGTCCCGAGTCATGACCATATAGTCAATGCATAAATATATTGTCCTATACAATATATTGATGTATTGAAAAGTCGACCCTGAAAACGAAAAATCATACAAATTTAAATTGTCATTTAAATTTTTTTGTCGCATTCAAAAATTTCAAATGCATTTAAAAATGCATTTGCATGTCGGAACAAAATGCAATTTAGCATAATATAATTCGCATATTCTCACGTACGATCTTTCATCGTCGTGAGAAAGCAAAAGAAAAAAAGAAAAGCTTTTGCAAGCAATCGTGGGTGCCTGGGTGCACGATCACCAAACCTCGGGGAGTTCTTTAAAAAACCGTCGAACAGGGCAGTCCGGGAGTAAACGATTGCGGAGTTAAAATTATCGAAAAAAGTTTCAAACTATCTACCTATATGTGTTAAAAGAAAAAAGGAAATTAATACCATATCGTATTAAACGATTTTAAGTAAATTATCGGAAAAAGTGTGAAAAAATTAACTCTGTAATTACATCAAACAATTTTCTTAAATTATTGGAGGAATAGTGTTAAGAATTAATACTACGGTGTTTTAAACAAATTTTTGCTAACGTTAGTAACAAAAAAAAAGAAATTATGTAATAAAAACCAGTAAATTTAAAAAATCAAAAAGTGAGTTTTTCTATCAAAGCCTCAAATCGATCAGTGAATGAAAAGTTGAGTACTCTCCGCCCCGAGCACGGCACTCTAACTATAACAACTGGAGGCAGCGGTGTTCCTACCCCATATCGAATCAGTGCCAATTAATAAATAAAATAAAAATATTAAATAAAATCCGGCCACAGTTATAACAACTGGTGGCAGCGGCATTTCCAAAAAATCAGTGCTCGTTTTTGTTTAAAAATAAAAAAAAAATTTTAGCCCGGGTACCCAGGAGGTATTTAGAGGCATTAAAAGTTTAAGCGCCATAGCGATCAACGGTGGACCCAAGGAGGCTTCATCCCTGCCTCACCCAGACGATTCCCAGAAGGACGACAACGAGCACGGCACTCTAACTATAACAAATATAATTAGAAACATATTTGGCGAACCATGCAAATTTATTTGATTAATTATTCCTAAATGACTTCTAGGTTTTTTTAAAATGAAAGCTAAGAGATTGAAAATAATTTATTGAGGAAAAATGTTGCGTAAATGTTGCAGGATATAAAACAACAGGACGCTGGATGTAATTTAATGGCCGATGAAAGGTAGTATCTTACAAAAATCATCGGCGTTTCAGTAATTAGAATCGCATCGAGGTTTGGTAAGAAGATTTATTTTTAGGACAAATAGGGGTTGTAAATAATGAAATGACCCGAAAAATGCTCAATTTGGTCGCCTTCCACCGCAGATGAGATATTATAAAATTTTTTAATACAAACGGTAAAGGATGTTTGTAGTACGAAATCGCATCTAAATTTTGTCCGCTAAACTTAAATCTAATTAACTTTTCAATCCGTTAATTACTTTCTGAGGAAACAAGATAGTACAAAATCGCCGATTTTTGTGCGAAAAAATGGCATTATTTTAATCTCACACTTTTTTCACCGTATTAAAAGTGCTCACAATAGCTCTCCAATGCCTATTAAAGAAAGAACGGGTAAAATGTGTTAAAAATATAGGAATGGGGGTGGACATGACCCAAGCGGAACAACGTCTCAGTGAGGTTTTCACGATTAAAAGAAAACCCCAATGTTTAACGGTAAAAACGGCTCCATGAAGTTTTCAGGATTAAAAGAAAAGTCCCACCACTCTCCTATACCTCCATCATGCTTTCATTTGATACCCAATTTGGATAACCCATATTGAGGGTGGTTCTACTACCCCACACATAAATTTTTCCAACCTATTTTTTCCCCCTTAATCCAGCAAATACAACTAAAGCAACCGTATAGCTCTACTACCCTCGTCCACAAAATTACAGCCCCGCAAAATAAAAGTCCCGCAAAAATTTGGGTAAATAACAAACGGTAAAAAACCCGTTTTTTGTACGATTCGATTTTAAAATTAATCCAACCTCGAGGGAGCTCTTTTACCCCTGCACGCACAAAACCTAATTAACATACATTTATCCACTTTTCTCTTCTCCCTCCCATTTAAACCGAAAAAAACCGCATCCCTCTACGATTCTTCCACGCAAATCCAATCACACTTTCAATATATGAAATAAATGAATAAAATTCAGGGAAATAAGATAAACTAAAAATTTAACAGAGAAAATAGTATATCGTCGGCTAAGTATTTTTTTGTCGTGTATTCCAAATTGGAAGTTTTGACCTAAAAGGTGATTTATAGATTTTTGACTGCGTTCTTTCTGAATCTGTGATCGGTTTATTCTTAACTCTGAAGGTTGCTAAGATAATGAGCAGTACTTTTGTCGTACATCCGTAAAAATCAGCACTTGTAAATACTGGTATGTCGTAAACGCCAATTTCTAGAACGTACGACAATATTTTCTTGCAAATTGCAATTATTTTTGGCTGAGTATTGATTTGTCGTACGTATAAGCGACAAACATACGTTAAAGCAAATAAACATGTGTTCAATTTTGTTATGTCGTACGTGCATAGAAAAGTAGGAAAATACAATCGACATACGACAATAAAATAAAAAAAAAAATTGACTTGGTTTGTCGTACGTGCTTATAATTTTCCTTAGTAAACCAAAAAGTATAAAAACATTGGCGACGGTACATTTCCCTTTGGAGTGGCTCCTGCATCGCGCAAACAAAAATAGCTGCCCTGCTTAATTTTTTTCGCAATCAGACTAATCTGAATACTATTGAACAAAAATCCTTGACGAAATGCTTAATTCGAGAAGTTGACTGCGTCCATAGTGTTATAGATGGAAACATTAACAATTTTTAAATCTATAGCCCGTTATCACTACTAAGGCATCTTAAAAATATGTCGTAAAAGGTACTGTAACAAATCTTGCAATTTGGGTTTTCCACAAATACCTTTTACATAATTATGCTGTATGCTGTGCTGGTAAAATCAAAATTGGTGCACTTATGCAAGACTAGCCTTGAGGTATTGGCTACAAGGCACAAGGTGACCATATACTGGGTATCTGGCCATAAGGATCTCTCAGGCAATGAGATGGCTGAAGAGTTGGCCAAAAAAAGGCTCTGAATCTAGTAAAGCTCCTTACGGGACACTGGGCCATAGGTGACCATGCCAGAAGACTGGGGATAGCGGCGAACGATTTCTGCAGGAGCTGTAAAGACTCGGAGGAAATCGAATCCGTCCAACATGTTCTTTGCGAATGCCCCGCTCTGATGAATAAAAGAAGTAGGTTACTGGGTAGCTACTTCTTTTCAAGTCTGCGGAACTGCAAAACAAGTAATTTAGATGTGTCCTGAGTTTTCTGAGAGAAGAAGAATGGATCTAGGTAAAAAGTCCTGGATATATCTTGAGTTCCCCAAGGGAAGCAGGACTGATCTGAGGCGGCTTTAAAGCGTTATCCCATGGGTCCTAGGGGCACAATTGACCCACTAGAGGTCTACGTGATGCAGGCTAGTTGTATTGCGGTACCCCTCTGACCTAACCTAACCTAACCTTGGAAATAAAACCACATCATTACTAAGAAAAAAACAACAAAGAAAACTTTGCGAACAGCGAAAAATTTGATTAATCAATAATTAAATATAATTTAAAATAAAAGTAAGTCTATTTCAAAAGAAAATATATTAACAGCTTATTAGCTTATACCAGTAGTAGACCAAGAGTATTATAGATCCCTTTTACAAATAAATTAAATACATCGCCATCTTTAACTAATTGCAACAAATTTAATGCATATGAACTAGAGTTAAGTTTACCATTTTTCTTGTTTCATGTTCCGTAAGAAATGTTTTTTAGTAATGTTTTCATCAATTTCAATTTCCTTATTTCATCCATATTATTAGTATCTGGTAATGATTATTACAAAGTACTAACAGTATTAGAAACAAATTAAACAACAAAAATAATATACTAAGCTCTGATAAGTTATATCGAGTTTTTATACCCTAGCTAAATGTAATGCAAAGAAATAATAGCAGAGCAAAATAGATTGAACACTCATACACAAAATTAAAATTTATTTTGATTTTTGCATGTCCATCTGTTCGTCCGCATGATAACTCCTGAGCACAAATAAGGGTGCTGAAATTTTATACATGGGCTTTTTTAAAAAACAAATAAATTAAAGTTCCAAAATGGGACAAATCGTGCAACCCTTTCTTCGTATTACCATACAAAACTTTGGGGTTTCATTATATCTTTGGTACACGACGCAGATAGTTGAAATTTTTCCACAGGATTTTCATAAAAATAGTAAATGAAATTTTAAAAATGAATTTAAATGTGCAACCCCTTCTTGGTGTTGCCATACAGAACTTTTGATATTCACTTTATTTAACTTTTATGCTCATATAACATTATTGGTTAAGTAGCAATTGTATCTTTTTCTCGAGGTAATTTCAATAAAATTATGTAAATCTTTTGTGGTATGAATATACAATTTCAAACTTTATTCAATATTGGCTAAACTACTTTATTAAGAAGCCTAATTCAAGCAGTCTTAGTAATCTAATAAATCGGAGTAATAATGGTGCAAAAATAACATAATCCTATCGGGGCATATATTTTTTAATTGATGGTAAAACATTAAAATGTGTTTTCCAGCATTATGACCAGGGGCCGGATTCTGTAGCACGGAGAATTTGGGAATTTGGGAGATGAGAATTGCGTTTTCTTAGAATTTTAAATTCCCTAATTCTCCATTCCCAATTCACTAACATGGTTGGAGAATTAGGGAAAACGTAAGAAATGTGAAAAAGGGCGAATCGCCTGGGACGATTAAGGGTATCAATTTTTGTTGTAGAGGGTTGCACTTTTTTTCATATGTGAGGTACATCTGCCTATTACCTTCCACTGGCGAAATAAATTTAAATTTCTTTTTTGTTGGGGTAGTTTTTGAGGAATGTAGGAGGGTAGGTTTTCTCGAGTTTTTCCGGGATAACGAGAGAATGGAGAGTAGAAGGAGAATGTATGTGGTATAAAAAAAAATGGGAGCTCAGCGCGAACAAGATAGGTTTAGGAAAAGGGGCGGGGAGAGTGCGGGGTAGAAATGGGAGCTGATTAAGGGAAATTAAAAAAATTAAGACAATATCAGGAGCTGCAATAATTCGCAGGGATAAGCTCAGGATCTCTAAGCCCAATAAAAAAAAAGTAAGAATTCACTTTGGTAATTAGGCATGCATGGGTATTATAGGCTATATTTTATTTCGATTAACGGTAATTTGAAGATTTGAGCGGCCTCGGCGGTAAATTTTGCTATCGCAATATTCACGGGCGCCTAACTCTATGTGGGAGGGGTGTAGAGTATTAGAATTTTTTCGATAGATTAAGGGTTTAGAGTACAAAAATATGGGTGAACAATTTTTGGGGCAGGGTGTTTTGGGGGTTGGGGGTCGTACCACCCCTCATAGGGGGTTGCTAAAACTACGTCATGTTTGGTACCAAATTAAAGAGAGAGGAAGGGGTAATCGAGGGGTGTAGTTTGTCTTTGATCGTTTTAACGTGATAGCTGACTTTTGACAGCCGAAAACGATTTTTTTACACTACGGTCATATACACCCCAGTTTCCATATTTTGCATATATTTCTTCCGTTCTTTGTTTCACATCCATTAGTACTCCGTTGTGAACATTTTTGTCATGGAAAGTAAATTTCCAGGACTTCCCAGTTCTTCGCAATAATGAGATGAAAATATGTCAATTTTTGTACCAAAAACGGCCAATTTTTCACCTTAAAGAGGACTGCTACACTTCTTTTACAGTTATTTCCAAAACGGTTTATCGTATTCAAAAATTATTTACATATTTAATTAGGGGACAAAATGTAGATGCGATTTCATCCTACACACAAGCTTTACCATGTATATTTAAAAATTTTACAGCATCTCTTTTGTACTGGACGACGACCAAATTGATCAATTTCGCGTGATTTGTAATTTTTAGCGGGTACTTTGAGAGACAAAATCCTTGTTCCTCTGTTAGTATTGCATGGATTTAAATAATTTGTTTTATACAATATAGCCAGGATACGCAGTGAGTCCACAACTCAATTTGCAATTCATAGCTTGAAGTGAAGACTTCCAAATTAACAATGAATTCAAAGAAAGTTGAACTTTTACAACATAGAACAATTTCCTTTTTTTTCGCGTAAAAGGTAATGTAATGTTTCAATTTTGACACACAAAAAATAACTAACAAAAATTATATATGTACGTATGTGCGCATATTATGTATATGAATACATTCATAAAATTTTTAAATTCAAATTTAAATCTCCAAATCTCACAAACTAAGCAAAGGCTACTTTATCGATTTAGATTTTATAGTCAACAATTAAAATGATGGCCGTAGACCTGTAGCTCTGCGCTAACTCCGGAATCACCTTGTGTCCACGCTAACTTATGCGGAGAGGAAGAGGTATCAAAATAACAACACTCGCACGTATATCCAAAAATGATACTTTAATTCCATTAAGTACTAACTCTAAATACATATTAAGTTTTACGCCGAACCCGAAATCTTTCTTACTTCTGCACCAAGTACCATCACTAGAATGATGATCTTCGTTACTCTTAAGTTGTGACGTTTTTTTAGATACTCGAGTTCAGTGGCGAGTTCAGTGGCGTGGTTGATGATGTTTGGCTATTGAATTATTGAAAGCGCGGTTTATTTGAATTGTATTTTAAGTTTATTTTGCTGTCGTAGTTCGCTACAGACCTCCGTTTCGAATTGTCAATATCTACCAGGGTGTAGAGGAATACTCAGTACTTTCCGCAAGTAAATCCACCTGTCCCTCTATCAGCGTGGCAAAAAAAAACCATAGAGACAAAAATCAGAGAGGTACGTGAACCGATACAAAAGAAAATATTTATGTCAAACTAAAATTATATAATTCGCATACATATACAGATATACATACATATATATATCCGATTTATTAATTTCGTTATCTTATATTAATTGTGTAGTCAATATAGTTGGGGTTCTTGTGATGACGTATTCACCTGATGGAAACCTAGCATCGTTGTAAATAAAACAGGCTAACCCAACAATGCCTGCACATGGGTCGTGAGTTATGAGTAACGGTCAAGATGGTAAAAAATGTATATAAAAAATTTATTAGGCACAAGTGTAAGAAAAAGATTGTGCTTTTATTTTGGGCACAAATGTAAGAAAAGGATTGTACTCTCTCTTAATTTAGGTTAGCCGCAATGTAAGATAAAGATTGTGCTTCAATTTACTTTGAAGTTAAAATTTACAATTGACAATCGTCATTAGCATAGCTTCTTTCCTCCATACACCGAATATAACCAATTTTACAGGAGAGACTGGGCTCACTGGATTTTATCATTCATTCATCATGAATGGTGGTTAAGTTTCAGATGTACATGCCATCAATAAATCCCGAATAAATTAATAATTAATAACGAACGACGAAGATAATACAAATCGGGCAATTTTTTCGTTTTCTACTATATATTTGGACAATACCTGAGAACGCGCTGACATAGAGAGCTGAAATTTAGTACATGCTGTTTTGATAATAATACCAAATAAAATTTCAAAAATGGACTAAATCGCGCAACCCTTTCTTGGTTTTGCCATATAAAAACTTATGCTTTTTACGGATACTGTGAAAATGATCAGCCCTAGACAATTTTATTGTACAAAAAACTTCTTCAGAATATGAAATCCTATAAAATTTGCATTATTTCTGTCTGAGGAATTGTTCTAGAAATATATGCGAAAAACCACTGCAAAAATCTAAATTTCTCAAATGAGTGAACATACGAAATTTCATACAGGCATTCATCTAGGATATCATAAGAATTGGTCTTACAATTAGACCAATTCTAACTATTTTACTTGTTTAAATGAACTTGCATGCAAGATGGTAAGACATGAACCGAACTGCCTTCTGTTTTCAAATTTACAATCGCATTGGAATGAAGCTTGCATACAAGCTGTACTATCTCGTGTAAACCCCAGGATATTGCACTAGAATTTTATTTCCTACATTCGTTAACCCATGGTCTGACTTGCCATATTTAAAACACTAGTACGCATAGCAATAATGCTGATAAAGCGAAATGGGGTGGACACCCACGAATACATAGTTACTTTGATTTGTACATGTTCGTCCTCACAGTTAGTTGACGATGTGGGGGAAAACGTAAGAAATGTGAAAAAGGGCGAATCGCCTGGGACGATTAAGGGTATCAATTTTTGTTGTAGAGGGTTGCACTTTTTTTCATATGTGAGGTACATCTGCCTATTACCTTCCACTGGCGAAATAAATTTAAATTTCTTTTTTGTTGGGGTAGTTTTTGAGGAATGTAGGAGGGTAGGTTTTCTCGAGTTTTTCCGGGATAACGAGAGAATGGAGAGTAGAAGGAGAATGTATGTGGTATAAAAAAAAATGGGAGCTCAGCGCGAACAAGATAGGTTTAGGAAAAGGGGCGGGGAGAGTGCGGGGTAGAAATGGGAGCTGATTAAGGGAAATTAAAAAAATTAAGACAATATCAGGAGCTGCAATAATTCGCAGGGATAAGCTCAGGATCTCTAAGCCCAATAAAAAAAAAGTAAGAATTCACTTTGGTAATTAGGCATGCATGGGTATTATAGGCTATATTTTATTTCGATTAACGGTAATTTGAAGATTTGAGCGGCCTCGGCGGTAAATTTTGCTATCGCAATATTCACGGGCGCCTAACTCTATGTGGGAGGGGTGTAGAGTATTAGAATTTTTTCGATAGATTAAGGGTTTAGAGTACAAAAATATGGGTGAGCAATTTTTGGGGCAGGGTGTTTTGGGGGTTGGGGGTCGTACCACCCCTCATAGGGGGTTGCTAAAACTACGTCATGTTTGGTACCAAATTAAAGAGAGAGGAAGGGGTAATCGAGGGGTGTAGTTTGTCTTTGATCGTTTTAACGTGATAGCTGACTTTTGACAGCCGAAAACGATTTTTTTACACTACGGTCATATACACCCCAGTTTCCATATTTTGCATATATTTCTTCCGTTCTTTGTTTCACATCCATTAGTACCAAAAACGGCCAATTTTTCACCTTAAAGAGGACTGCTACACTTCTTTTACAGTTATTTCCAAAACGGTTTATCGTATTCAAAAATTATTTACATATTTAATTAGGGGACAAAATGTAGATGCGATTTCATCCTACACACAAGCTTTACCATGTATATTTAAAAATTTTACAGCATCTCTTTTGTACTGGACGACGACCAAATTGATCAATTTCGCGTGATTTGTAATTTTTAGCGGGTACTTTGAGAGACAAAATCCTTGTTCCTCTGTTAGTATTGCATGGATTTAAATAATTTGTTTTTTACAATATAGCCAGGATACGCAGTGAGTCCACAACTCAATTTGCAATTCATAGCTTGAAGTGAAGACTTCCAAATTAACAATGAATTCAAAGAAAGTTGAACTTTTACAACATAGAACAATTTCCTTTTTTTTCGCGTAAAAGGTAATGTAATGTTTCAATTTTGACACACAAAAAATAACTAACAAAAATTATATATGTACGTATGTGCGCATATTATGTATATGAATACATTCATAAAATTTTTAAATTCAAATTTAAATCTCCAAATCTCACAAACTAAGCAAAGGCTACTTTATCGATTTAGATTTTATAGTCAACAATTAAAATGATGGCCGTAGACCTGTAGCTCTGCGCTAACTCCGGAATCACCTTGTGTCCACGCTAACTTATGCGGAGAGGAAGAGGTATCAAAATAACAACACTCGCACGTATATCCAAAAATGATACTTTAATTCCATTAAGTACTAACTCTAAATACATATTAAGTTTTACGCCGAACCCGAAATCTTTCTTACTTCTGCACCAAGTACCATCACTAGAATGATGATCTTCGTTACTCTTAAGTTGTGACGTTTTTTTAGATACTCGAGTTCAGTGGCGAGTTCAGTGGCGTGGTTGATGATGTTTGGCTATTGAATTATTGAAAGCGCGGTTTATTTGAATTGTATTTTAAGTTTATTTTGCTATCGTAGTTCGCTACAGACCTCCGTTTCGAATTGTCAATATCTACCAGGGTGTAGAGGAATACTCAGTACTTTCCGCAAGTAAATCCACCTGTCCCTCTATCAGCGTGGCAAAAAAAACCATAGAGACAAAAATCAGAGAGGTACGTGAACCGATACAAAAGAAAATATTTATGTCAAACTAAAATTATATAATTCGCATACATATACAGATATACATACATATATATATCCGATTTATTAATTTCGTTATCTTATATTAATTGTGTAGTCAATATAGTTGGGGTTCTTGTGATGACGTATTCACCTGATGGAAACCTAGCATCGTTGTAAATAAAACAGGCTAACCCAACAATGCCTGCACATGGGTCGTGAGTTATGAGTAACGGTCAAGATGGTAAAAAATGTATATAAAAAATTTATTAGGCACAAGTGTAAGAAAAAGATTGTGCTTTTATTTTAGGCACAAATGTAAGAAAAGGATTGTACTCTCTCTTAATTTAGGTTAGCCGCAATGTAAGATAAAGATTGTGCTTCAATTTACTTTGAAGTTAAAATTTACAATTGACAATCGTCATTAGCATAGCTTCTTTCCTCCATACACCGAATATAACCAATTTTACAGGAGAGACTGGGCTCACTGGATTTTATCATTCATTCATCATGAATGGTGGTTAAGTTTCAGATGTACATGCCATCAATAAATCCCGAATAAATTAATAATTAATAACGAACGACGAAGATAATACAAATCGGGCAATTTTTTCGTTTTCTACTATATATTTGGACAATACCTGAGAACGCGCTGACATAGAGAGCTGAAATTTAGTACATGCTGTTTTGATAATAATACCAAATAAAATTTCAAAAATGGACTAAATCGCGCAACCCTTTCTTGGTTTTGCCATATAAAAACTTATGCTTTTTACGGATACTGTGAAAATGATCAGCCCTAGACAATTTTATTGTACAAAAAACTTCTTCAGAATATGAAATCCTATAAAATTTGCATTATTTCTGTCTGAGGAATTGTTCTAGAAATATATGCGAAAAACCACTGCAAAAATCTAAATTTCTCAAATGAGTGAACATACGAAATTTCATACAGGCATTCATCTAGGATATCATAAGAATTGGTCTTACAATTAGACCAATTCTAACTATTTTACTTGTTTAAATGAACTTGCATGCAAGATGGTAAGACATGAACCGAACTGCCTTCTGTTTTCAAATTTACAATCGCATTGGAATGAAGCTTGCATACAAGCTGTACTATCTCGTGTAAACCCCAGGATATTGCACTAGAATTTTATTTCCTACATTCGTTAACCCATGGTCTGACTTGCCATATTTAAAACACTAGTACGCATAGCAATAATGCTGATAAAGCGAAATGGGGTGGACACCCACGAATACATAGTTACTTTGATTTGTACATGTTCGTCCTCACAGTTAGTTGACGATGTGTTTACTTAGATAAAATTTTAGAATTAAGTTCGAAAGTCAACCAACTCAGGTAACTCCACCGTAGGGTTCCCATGCATAACTTCGTTCTTTACTAATTATTTGTAGATTCCCTGAGAACGCAACGACGTAGTGACCTAAAATTTCGTCAACGGCATTTTCACAAAAATAATAAATAAAATTTCAACAAGCAGAATAGCTAGAATTGGCCTAAGATCAATTTTAAGGTTTTTAGATGACCGCCCGTATGTAATTTCGTATGGTAACCCATTTGAGCAATTTTGATTTTTGAAATGGCTTTGCACATATAGAATGGTTCGTCAGTCAGTAAAAATCATTATAACCATTTTCATAGTATTTCATAGTTTGAAGAAATTTTTAGTACACAATAGTAACATCTAGGATGGACGGTTTTCGCAATATACGTAGAAATTCTAAATTTATATGTGGCAACACCCACAAGGTGTTAACCGATTTACATCAATTTTTAAATTGTATTTACCATTTTTATGAAAACGCCGTGTACAAAGTTTGAGCACTCTACGTAAACACGTTCTCAGACAGTGTCCAAATAGACTAAAGTTTTGTATGGCAACCCCGTAATGCAATAGCTATGCCGGTTCTAGCCCAATTTCCTGCGTATTTTTAAAGGGGCCTCTAAATTTACAAAATGATATCATAAACGTGGTCGAGCATAGTTTTGGGTGATGACGTCTAGAGTTGGGTTGTTAGGTTAGTGCCCCCGGCCCCCTCAGCCGCTTACACTTATGACTCGTCTTAAAAGGTTGATAACACTGCACAATATGCAAAAGCTATAAAAAAACGTTATTCACTCTCGCTGCTTCAGTAAGTACCTGCAGGTTTCATTAAACCTGATTTAGCGCATAACAAGAACAGCACGTCCCATCGTACTTTGCAACTGCTGCTTCACCCAATTAAATTTGCATAATATCACAAAATTGGGATCGCTTTAGTATTGCCAGCGCGTGTAGGAATGGGAGATCAATGACATTTAATTATATGAGTAGAATGGTAGGAAAGTGTGAATGCAAACAAAAGCAGTTTGCATGAAAAACGTGAAAAAAGAAGTAAAAAGCTAGAATTGGTCTAAGACCAATTCTTATGATACCTTTAGATGAATGCCCGTATTAAATTTCGTATGGTCACCGATCTATTCAAGTATTGATTTTGAAGTTGTTTTTCGCATATATTTCTAGAACAGTTTGTCGCACAGAAAAAATGGTAATAACCAATTTTATCGGAATTCGTATTCTGCAGAAGTTCTTAGTACAATAAAAATGTCTTGGACTGATCGATTTCAAAGTACACGTAAAAAACCGAAATTTTTATATGGCAACACCAAGAAGGAGTCGCCCGATTTAGTCCATTTTTGACATTTTATTTGCTAATGTAGTAAAAACATCATGTACGAAATTTGAGCTCTCTACGTCGATGCGTTCTCAGGAAGTTTCCAAATATAAAATTTTTATATGGCAACCCCACGAAGGAGTTGCAAGATTTGTCTCATTTTCGAACTTAATTTTACTTTTTTTTTTAAAGTCCGTGTACAAAATTTCAGCTCTTTAAGTATACGCGTTCTCGAGTTATCGTGCGCACGGACGGACCGACGGACGGACATGCAAAAACCGAAATAACTTTTAATATTATGAATGGGTGTCCAATCCATTTTGCTCTACCATCATCATTTCCAGGTGTTACAAACGGAATGACAAACTTAGTACACCCCTATGATTTCATGTAGGGTATAAAAAGCCGAATCACATTGCCGGCATGTAAACAAGGGGCACGTGCCGGTAAAAACAAATTGATTGACATGTAGGTCATATTAATTTCAAATATTTTATTTTCGCATCTTGCAGATTAAAAATGGTATTAATTGTAAAAACTAAAAATAAACGCATACTAAACCATCAATCTGGCTAAAACAACGCTACAACTGGTCAACGGATAAAGTTTAAGGCTTTCGTGATAACTTATGTTGGGCGCCATGCTATCAGTAAAATTTGGTTGATATTCAAACTATTCTTTGATTCAAACTTGTTCTTGACGTAGCGAAATTTTGATTATACATGTCGATCATGCTGATTAAAAAGTGAAAATAATTACTAATTAGCATGTTGTGCTCATGTTTGCGACCGACATCACAAAGTATATGTGATGAGGCTGTCGCTCGTTAAAACCGTGAAATATTTTGAAATAAATAGTTATAAAATAGTTTATAAAGGTTTACAAATATTACAAAAAAATTTTATTATACATCCTAATTTTAAATGCACCTGTTATCCACTTTCGACTACTAATTTTTGCTGCGACAACCAGCTCTTCATAGTTCCTGCCTGGTTAAAATGCAAGAAGATACCAAAATAAATAATGTTATGCTATGCCCGGTTCTAGCCCAATTTCCTGTGTATTTTTAAAGATCCCTCTAAATTTACAAAATGATTTCAAAAGCTCTTCGTAGACGTCGACGAGCATAGTTGTGGGTGATGACGTCAGGCAACCGCAGTTGGGCGTTAAATGAAATGAAAAACATGAAATGTAGGTCATATTAATTTTTATTTTGGATGAATTGAAGATCTAAAAATCCCTCTTTTCCGTTGTAGATTAAAAGATAAATAAAAACAGCCGTGTTAAGGGGTGTGCAAATGAGCTTATTATATTGGAATTTTAAAATGAAACATCGATTTAAACACTTTGTAAACATTCTTTTATTTACAAATATTTACATTTACATTAGTCGTTTCTAAGTTTGTAAAAAAGTAGGTACCAAGAACATACCTCATTTGAGTTGAATCTTTAAACAACTACTTGAGGAGTGTCTTTTCAAAAGGGGATATTTACAATTTTCATTTTTTTTTTAGTTAAGTATGAGATTATATTCTCTACTCTGAAATTCAAGATTTCGTCACTGTAATCCGAAACAAAACGCGATAAACTCATAGGAAATCTTACTTGAAAACACTTGTTCCGATCAAAAGGGGATATTTACATTAAAAAATATGACATTATTACTGTTACTTTGGTTTCATTTCAAAAAGGGATATTTACAGAACGGTAGTCGAATAAATTTTTAAGGGAGAAGTTTCTGTTTTATATTTTTGAGTAAAAATAGAAGTAATTAATTAAAAAATAAAAACTAATAAGAATACTCAAAATATGCTTTAATAATTTTATTCTAGTATAATGTACAAATCAAAAGAGGATATTTACAAAAACGTACAACACAAAAAAGGATATTTACAAAATGGTACAGAACAAAAGGGGATATTATAAAGATTTTTATTCAAAAGGGGATATTTCCAAACTTTACAAGCCAATATTACCGGAGGTAATAGTCAAATTTTTTTCAAAATAATATATTCTAGATAACTTATCATATCCTTTCCATATATTCCTCCTATTATTCTGTAAAGCTGTTGGTATTACTACAGTCAGTTTTTTCGATTTTATGAAAAAACGATTAGGACGTAAATATCCCCTTTTGAAAAAACACACCTCACTTACATGAAAAGCTTTACCTGAATAAAATGTGAAAAACGCCGGATGTTGAAACCTAACAACTCTGGAAGCAAATGAGACAACTTGCATCATACGTCGGGGACGATGTGCTCTCAAAATAAGGGATTTTTTTTTAAATAAACGAGTTTTTAAAACGTTATAAAATTCTTTTATTTTGCATAATTACAATATCTTCTTATTAATTAGTCTATTTCCATTATACTATAATGCCCCCACGGTAACGTTTCATAATTACTTAGCGTTATATATCTTTTATCATCGTTGGGACTGAGAGCAATTTTAGATTGAGTAATGGAAGAAACGTGATGTTTCCGAGATTGAATTAAATTTTGTGTAATTTGATTTTAAACATTCAACATAATCGTCGAAAGTTATATCATTTTTAATAATATTTCGTTTGATACCTTTAGATTTTTTTGTTTTATCGTTCCCTCTACATGGATCGCGTACATCTTTGATCTTAAGCCAACAAATTCTGTCATAATTCTACTACTATTTTCATCTTTCCCAACACTATTTTTTTACCAGTGGGATATTCCAATAGTTGTCTGGCGGACAGTCACTGGTAACAAAATGAATATGACAGTCACGTTTAATAACTTGATACAAGTCAGGACAGATTACATCATAAAAGAGAGAATCTGTGTCTGTATAAGAAACTGTACAGTTAGATCCAAATTTAGGAAGCATATAATCATAAAGAAAATTGTATATGGTAGTTTTAGCCAAGTCGAGAATGCATATACCTACATAAAGTGGTTTGTTAGCGAAAATCTCAGATCTATTAAGTTCTATTGCTACTAAATTTTCATTGAATATAGTGGAGGTTTTAAATTCGGGACTAGAAGCTAGGGCTTCAGCTTCATATCGGCCCGACCGTTTAGTTACCAATTTCACATTACTATATTTTCGAACCTTTTCCAAATACTGCATTATTCATAGTTATTTTGGTTTTTACATGTTCTTCCTCACAGTTAATTGACGATGTGTTTACTTAGATAAAGTTTTAGACACGGACTTCTAAAAAAATTAGAATTAAGATCGAACGACAACCAGCTCAAGTAACTCCTTCGTAGGGTTCCCATACATAATTTCGTTCTTTACTAAATATGTGTAGATTGCCTGAGAACGCATCGACGTAGTAACCTAAAATTTCGTCCACGACGTTTTCACAAAAATAATAAATAAAATTTCAACAAGTAAAATAGCAAGAATTGGTCTAGGATCAATTTTAAGTGGTTTTTCGCATATATTTCCAGGACGGTACGTCGGACAGTGAAAATGATTAAAACCAATTTCATAAGATTTCATATTTTGAAGAAATTTTCAGTACAAAGAAATATCTAGGACGGACGGTTTTCGCAGTATAAGTAAAAATTCTAAATTTTTATATGGCAACACCAAGAAGGGGTTATCCGATTTAGCTCACTTTTTGAATTGTATTTACCATTTTTATGCAAACGCCGTGTACAAAATTTCAGCACTCTACATAAACGCGTTCTCAGGTAGTGTCCAAATATGTACTGACTAATGATTTGTATGGCAATCCCATGAAGGTTTTGCCCGATTTATCTCATTTTCAAACTTAATTTCACTTTTTTTTTAAAAAGCCCAGAACCTAATAATATTAAAATAATTAAAAGAGCGCAAGTCCATCGTAAAATAGACTCCGAGACTATTGAAAAAGACAAGAAATTGTGTCTCGCAGTAACTAGGTCTACATTTAAACCTGACAACAATTTAACCCAAACTGAAGATATAGTTCCCAGAACGTATAATAAGGAAACTGTGAATGACCGAGACTACGAACTAATTTATTTAGTTCAACATAGTAGACAGAAAAAGAAATGTGCCAATTTTAGGTAATATTGATTTCACTCTTTGTGATTACCATAATGCAAAACTAGCAGGACATCTGGGACTTTATAAACCGTATAAGCGTATAAGAAAAAGTTACAAATGGAAAGGTACATATGTTAAGGGATATTCGTTAGTTTATTAAGAAATGTGTTAAATGTAGTAGGAATAAATATGGTAAAAATACTAATATTCCTACGGTTTTTATTTCTGTCGCGGAGAAACCGTTTGATAAATTGAAAACTCTAAATGGCTAAAAATAAATACTCACACTTTTAGACGACACATCCCGAATATTTAACTGCGTGCCACTGCCAAATGTAGAAGCATTTACTGCAGCCGACGGATTCGACAAGCTAATGTTGAAATAAAAGATCCCAAAATCAGTAGTTACCGATCAGGTTGCAAGCTTTACTAGCGGTCTACTCAAGCGGCTATGCAGGCTATTTAGAGTTAGAAAACTGCGTATCATTCTCAGACAAATGGAGCACTGGAAAGAGTACAAGTGTGGATGGAAACATTACAGAATGGGACCAATGGCTAGAAGAAGCAGTCCATGTACGTATGTACGTAACCATACCCCACATGTTGGGGTAAGTATACAGCAATGGAAGCATTATGGGGTTTCTATGACCCACCGCCTAGTAATCTCAAAATGGACACCGAACCTATAAGCAATTTCGATTGTTACGCGTGTCAGTGGAAAAGGAGAATGCATGTGCCCCACCAAAAGGTTAGGGACGAACAACTCAAGAGCAAAGTAGAGACTAAACAATATTACGACAGGAATGCAAAAATAGTTAAATTTCATGTAGATCATCCAGTCCTCTTAAAAAATCCCAGTAAGAAACACAAACTGTCGCCTGATCGGACAGGATCGTATGAAATTAAAAGAATAAATGCGAAGTAAACTGCACTCTTCAAATTCGGCTAACATTATTTTAGCCTAAACAAACAAACACAAAAAAGAAGGGGGGCACCGTTGACTAAAATTATTGTTATCTTCAGATGAACCTACTGTGGTTGATCAGTAGATAAGCTATGGGCGTTCTAGCGCAATAACCCCCTTTAAAATGCACAGGGCAAAATTTCGCACCAATCCGCCATCTTGGATTTCGGATTGTGACGTCACATGTATACACGTATGATAAAACGGAGAGAATGTATGCAATAGAGAGGGTATGTATGTGTTTGTGTGTTTGTATACGTGTGTGTATGTTGATAAACGTAATAATATTATTTGTTACACCATGTTGTGAAATATGGTTGTTTTCTATAATTATTTGGATTTAAAAGATGATTTAAATGGGAAGTAATTTTCAATCCCTCAAATGGGAACCAACGAAATGCTTAACAAGCTACCAGGCTACCAGAAGCCATCAGAATGCAAAACAGGGAGGGGCTCGTGATCGTTACAATGCCAAGCAACCGCATCTTATTCTTCGTAGCAGTCTTTACCTGAAAGCAGTTTGGCAAAGCTTGTTTTCAAGCTCCTTACATTCCAATCGCAGCAATTTCTCATTTATTTGCAATCGACTATCAGAAATATCATTTGGTTTGTATATGTGTGTAAACGTAATAATAAATTATATGTTGCACCCATGTTGTGAAATATGGCTATCTTCTATAATTATTCGGATTTAAGAGACAATTTCAATGGGAAGTAATTTTCAAGTCCTCAACCAGCGAAATGCTTAACAAGCTACCAGGTTTCCAGAAGCCATCAGAATGCAAAAGAAGACCCCGCGATCTTTCCAATGTCAAGCAACCGCATCTTATTCATTGTGCAATTTTTGCCTGCAAGCAGTGAGGCATAGCTTGTTTTGCAAATTGCGAAGATTCCAAGCGTAGTTATTTCTTGTTCATTCGTAATTGACTATCAGAAATATCATTGGCACTACAAATTATGTGCTCCTGATATAAACCTTTTAGTTCGTAGTTGAATAGAAGACAGTTTAGCATTAGTAAAATTAACAAATATGTCAAGAGAAGGAAATAATATTTTTTCGAAAAAAAATACGTACTGAAAATCTGTTTAGTAAAGGTATATAAGTAAGTAGAATAAACGGGCAAGCTCATTCTTTACATTGTATTCATAAGAGTTAGACGTTCAGGATAATAAGTAAATCGTACAAAGTAAAATGGCATCTTTCACGGAAAATTTAAAAAGTGCGGAAGAAACATTAAAATCGGTTAACGAAGAAATCATTGAAGATGTAGATGCATCAAAGAGTGTTCGAAAAATTTACAATCTCTAAACAGCGCTTTAAAAGATACTAAAAATGTTGGTGCCTCAAACAATTTATTGAGCGTTATTAGTAGAATGATGGCATGCAGAACCAAATTAAAAGCTGCTTTATTACGAGGAGGAGGATATAAACCAGCACGCCCAAATAGGAAAGAATGAGCAGCCCACAGAATCAAGTGGGAAGATATGAAATCTGTTTTTGGCGGAAGAATTAGAACTGCATGCATAACAATCTTGAAGCATAAAGATCCTATCGAATTTTTGGAGGATTGTGGTCCGATGTTTGTCCACCGTATTGCAAATATTTTAAAAAAGCAAGCTTTTCTTAAAGTTAGTGCTATATTTTGTGGTAAATTTGCTAAGTTTTCAAATGAGGAAGAAATCAAAGAGTACAAATTTTTAAACACAAGGAATAAAGTAATTTCAAGAGATACAAATCTCACGGAATGGTTTGCGGAGGACATTATGAATACCATCCTAACTGACTTGGATGAATTTCAGGAGCATGACTCTGGTTGGGCTTTGAGGGAGGTGGTAAATATTACAATTAACATCAATAAATATACACCCCTGTTGGGCTCTGAAAAAGCATGCTTGCGTTAACGTTCAAAATAATGACAACGCGTGCTTTGCTTGGGCGGTGGTGTCTGCAATGTACCCTGCTCAAAAGGATCCACAACGTGTTACAAAGTACCCACACTACTCTACTGTATTCAATTTAGAAGGAATCCACTTTCCTGTAAGCAGGCCAGACATAGGTAAGTTTGAAAAACAAAATAATATAAGCATAAATGTTTACGTTCTCAACAAGACTATAGCAGAATTTTCCATTGCACCGACAAGGCTTGCCAAGGATAAGAAAAAGAAGCACGTTAACCTTTTGCTGGTGCAAAATTGTTATGATGAGGATGAAGCGGAAATCGAATTAAACATCATTACGTTTGGATAAAAAATTTGTCTCGATTGGCATCGCCTCAGTTAGCTAATCATCACAGTAAAAAATTCTTTTGCGATCGCTGCCTTCATTATTTTTATACTTCTACTAATTTGGAGAAACCTTCTTTAGATTGTAAAAAGATGAACAACTATAAGGTGATCTTTCCAAAGGAAGGCAAGTTGAAATTTGAAAACTTTAAGAATAAGGAACGTGTCCCATTTACTATCTACGCCGATTTTGAATGCATCTTAAAACCAGTATCGCAAAAAACAACAAATACAAAATGTTACCAACAACATGAAGCACATAGCGTCGGATACTACTTCAAATGCTTCTATGATGATGCGCTCTCATATTATAAAAGCTACCGAGGACGCGATTGCGCAAAATGGTTTGCTGAACAGCTGCAAGAGATAGCGGAAAACGTAGAAAGTGTTCATCTTTGTCCCATCCCAATGAAACAAACAAAATTTCGTAAATGCTACGAATTGCCACATATGTATGTGAGAAACCCTTTGCGGAAAAAGAAAAAGTGGTGCGAGATCACTGTCATTTAACCGGCAAATACAGAGGTCCTGCTCACCAGAGTTGCAACATTAATTATCAGGATTCTCGAACTATTCCTGTGGTCTTTCATAATTTGAGCAATTACGATGCACATTTACTCATAAAAGATGTGTCTAACGCCATACCTGGAAATTTGAAAATAATTCCAAATAACACCGAGAAATACATATCTATGGTAGAAAACAGGTTACGAAACAAGTTTTAAATTTATTGACTCTTTTCGGTTTATGGCATCATCATTGGATAAACTAGCATCTTATCTTTAATCTTTTAACAAGGAAAGGTGTATTCCCATATGAGCATATCCAAGAAACAACTTCCACCTTTCGATCAATTTTATTGCACTTTATCGGAATGCAACATTACTAAGGAGGAATATGAACACACGCTTATGATATGGCAAGAGATCGAAATCAAAACAATAGGCGAATACAGCGACTTATATTTAAAGACAGATGTACTTTTATTAGCAGACATATTTGAAAATTTTCGCGATACCTACATAAAAGATTATGATCTGGATCCTGCGCATTATTACACCTCACCAGGATTAGCTTGGGATGCTATGTTAAAATATACGGAGGTAGAGCTGGATTACATCAGTGACGTAGATATCCTTATGTTTTTTGAAAATGGCATCCGCGGTGGTCTAACACAATGCTCCAAGATGTATGCAAAAGCTAACAATAAATATATGCGGGAATATGACCCAAATCAACCAAGTAATTTCCTTATGTATTTTGACGTTAATGCAATGTGCTCTTGGGCTATGTCGCAATATTTACCATGTGGAGGACTTGCGTGGGTTAAGGATGTTGATACCATTGATTTAAACACGCCAGATGACTCCTCACTTGGATATATCCTAGAAGTAGACTTGGAATATCCTGAAGATATACATAATAGACATATGGATTTACCTATAGCCCCAGAAAAATGTTCCCCATCAGGATGTAAAGAGCAAAAGATGCTGGCCACTTTGAATAATAAGAAAAATTATGTAGTGCATTACTTATCAGAAGGTTTAAAAATTACGAAAATTCACAAAGCTTTAAAATTTAAACAGTCAAACTGGATGAAAAAATATATAGATCTGAACGCGAACTTACGCTAAGAATGAATTTGAGGAAAACTTATATACACTTTTGTGCAATGCAGTATTTGGAAAAACGATGGAGAATGTTCGACTTCAAAACAGCATGGGAAGGGTGATACGGAGAGGAAGCATTAATTTCAAAACCAAACTTCCATTCACGCATTATTTTTGACGACAATTAAATTGTGATCGAACTTCTACGAACTGAAGTGCTTTTCAACAAACCGATATACGTTGGAATGTGTATTCTAGAAATATCGAAAACTATATTGTACGAGTTTCATTATAATTTTATGAAAGAAAAGTATGGAGAGAAGTGTAATTTGTGTTACACAGACACGGACTCGCTCATATATGAGATTCAAGTTGAGGACGTATACGCAGATTTAAAAGAAAACTTACGTCGATTTGATACGTCAGATTACTCCGAAGACAACCCATATGGCATCCCACGAATCAACAAGAAGGTACCAGGTCTTATGAAGGATGAGAACAATGGATCCATCATGTTAGAATTTGTCGGACTCCGAGCGAAAATGTACTCTCTACGCATTCGGACGGATGGTGAAAATCACAATACTATTAAGAAAGCTAAAGGAGTAAAAAGCTACGTAGTAAAAAATAAAATCACATTTGACGACTATTTGAGAATAAGGAAATGACACTTTTGACGACTATTTAAAATGTTTGTTTGAGAATAAGGAAATGACACACGAGCAGAATGGAATTAGATCTTATCACCATGTACTCTTCAGCACTGCTCAGAGAAAAATAACACTTAGCCCCTTTGATAACAAGCGGTTTGTGAAGCCTAACTCAGTAAAAGCGCTACCCTGGGGACATTTCAGCATTATGTATCTGGACTAAATGTGATTAATTACATAAATAAATGTTTGTCTTAAATATTTAAAAAAATATATTTTATGCACAACACATACTTATAACAACTTTGTAATCATGGGGAAAAAGAAAGATAAATAAAAAGTTATTTTTTAGCTAAAGAATATTTTGAATTTATAAATTAAATTTTCCTCCCCCATTTAAAAATTAACGAAAGGTTTCTAGCATATTATTCTATACACCTTTACTAAATAGATTTTCAGTACGTTTTTTTTTTTTGTCGAAAAAATATTATTTTTTTCTCTTGACATATTTGTTAATTGAGCTAATAAACATATATAAATAATAAAAAAATTTTTTTACTAATGCTAAACTGTCTTCTATTCAACTACGACCTAGAAGTTTTATATCAGGAGCACATAATTTGTAGTGCCAATGATATTTCTGATAGTCAATTACGAATGAATAAGAAATTACTACGCTTGGAATGTTCGCAATTTGCAAAACAAGCTTTGCCTCACTGCCTACAGGCAAAAATTGCACAATGAATAAGATGCGGTTGCTTGACATTGTAAAGATCGCGGGGTCTTCTTTTGCATTCTGATGGCTTCTGGAAACCTGGTAGCTTGTTAAGCATTTCGCTGGTTGGGGACTTGAAAATTACTTCCCATGGAAATTGTCTCTTAAATCCGAATGCATGGGTGCAACAGATAATTTATTATTACGTTTACATACATATACAAACCAAATGATATTTCTGATAGTCGATTGCAAATAAATGAGAAATTGCTGCGATTGGAATGTAAGGAGCTTGAAAACAAGCTTTGCCAAACTGCTTTCAGGTAAAGACTGCTACGAAGAATAAGATGCGGTTGCTTGGCATTGTAACGATCACGAGCCCCTGTTTTGCATTCTGATGGCTTCTGGTAGCCTGGTAGCTTGTTAAGCATTTCGTTGGTTCCCATTTGAGGGATTGAAAATGACTTCCCATTTAAATCATCTTTTAAATCCAAATAATTATAGAAAACAACCATATTTCACAACATGGTGTAACAAATAACATTATTACGTTTATGAACATACACACACATACACAAACACACATACATACCCTCTCTATTGCATGCATTCTCTCCGTTCTATCATGCGTGTATACATGTGACGTCACAATCAGAAATCCAAGATGGCGGATTGGTGCGAGATTTTGCCCTGTGCATTTTAAAGGGGGATACTGATCAACCACAGTAGGTTCATCTGAAGATAACAATAATTTTAGTCAACGGTGCCCCCCTTCTTTTTTGTGTTTGTTTGTTTAGGCTAAAATAATGTTAGCCGAATTTGAAGAGTGCAGTTTACTTCGCATTTATTCTTTTAATTTCATACGATCCTGTCCGATCAGGCGACAGTTTGTGTTTCTTACTGGGATTTTTTAAGAGGACTGGATGATTTACATGAAATTTAACTATTTTTGCATTCCTGTCGTAATATTGTTTAGTCTCTACTTTGCTCTTGAGTTGTTCGTCCCTAACCTTTTGGTGGGGCACATGCATTCTCCTTTTCCACTGACACGCGTAACAATCGAAATTGCTTATAGGTTCGGTGTCCATTTTGAGATTACTAGGCGGTGGGTCATAGAAACGCCATAATGCTTCCATTGCGGTATACTTACCCCAACATGTGGGGTATGGTTACGTACATACGTACATGGACTGCTTCTTCTAGCCATTGGTCCCATTCTGTAATGTTTCCATCCACACTTGTACTCTTTCCAGTGCTCCATTTGTCTGAGAATGATACGCAGTTTTCTAACTCTAAATAGCCTGCATAGCCGCTTGAGTAGACCGCTAGTAAAGCTTGCAACCTGATCGGTAACTACTGATTTTGAGATCTTTTATTTCAACATTAGCTTGTCGAATCCGTCGGCTGCAGTAAATGCTTCTACATTTGGCAGTGGCACGCAGTTAAATATTCGCGATGTGTCGTCTAAAAGTGTGAGAATTTATTTATGGCCATTTAGAGTTTTCAATTTATCAAACGGTTTCTCCGCGACAGAAATAAAAAGCGTAGGAATATTAGTATTTTTACCATGTTTATTCCTACTACATTTAACACATTTCTTAATAAACTAACGAATATCCCTTAACATACCTTTCCATTTGTAACTTTTTCTTATACGCTTATACGGTTTATAAAGTCCCAGATGTCCTGCTAGTTTTGCATTATGGTAATCACAAAGAGTGAAATCAATATCATTCCGGTTACCTAAAATTGGCACATTTCTTTTTCTGTCTACTATGTTGAACTAAATAAATTAGTTCGTAGTCTCGGTCATTCACAGTTTCCTTATTATACGTTCTGGGAACTATATCTTCAGTTTGGGTTAAATTGTTGTCAGGTTTAAATGTAGACCTAGTTACTGCGAGACACAATTTCTTGTCTTTTTCAATAGTCTCGGAGTCTATTTTACGATGGACTTGCGCTCTTTTAATTATTTTAATATTATTAGGTTCTGGGCTTTTTAAAAAAAAAGTAAAATTAAGTTTGAAAATGAGATAAATCGGGCAAAACCTTCATGGGGTTGCCATACAAATCTTTAGTCTTTCACTACATATTTGGACACTACCTGAGAACGCGTTTATGTAGAGTGCTGAAATTTTGTACACGGCGTTTTCATAAAAAAGGTAAATACAATTCAAAAAGTAAGCTAAATCGGATAACCCCTTCTTGGTGTTGCCATATAAAAATTTAGAATTTTGACTTATACTGCGAAAACCGTCCGTCCTAGATGTTTCTTTGTACTGAAAATTTCTTCAAAATATGAAATTTTATGAAATTGGTTTTAATCATTTTCACTGTCCGACGAACCGTTCTGGAAATATATGCGAAAAACCACTTAAAATTGATCTTAGACCAATTCTTGCTATTTTACTTGTTGAAATTTTATTTATTATTTTTGTGAAAACGTCGTGGACGAAATTTTAGGTCACTACGTCGATGCGTTCTCAGGCAATCTACACATATTTAGTAAAGAACGAAATTATGTATGGGAACCCTACGAAGGAGTTACTTGAGCTGGTTGACTTTCGAACTTAATTCTAATTTTTTTAGAAGTCCGTGTCTAAAACTTTATCTAAGTAAACACATCGTCAATTAACTGTGAGGAAGAACATGTAAAAACCAAAATAACTATGAATAATGCAGTATTTGGAAAAGGTTCGAAAATATAGTAATGTGAAATTGGTAACTAAGCGGTCGGGCCGATATGAAGCTGAAGCCCTAGTTTCTAGTCCCGAATTTAAAACCTCCACTATATTCAATGAAAATTTAGTAGCAATAGAACTTAATAGATCTGAGATTTTCGCTAACAAACCACTTTATGTAGGTAAATGCATTCTCGACTTGGCTAAAACTACCATATACAATTTTCTTTCTGATTATATGCTTCCTAAATTTGGATCTAACTGTACAGTTTCTTATACAGACACAGATTCTCTCTTTTATGATGTAATCTGTCCTGACTTGTATCAAGTTATTAAACGTGACTGTCATATTCATTTTGATACAAGTGACTATCCGCCAGACAACTATTGGAATATCCCACTGGTAAAAAAATAGTGTTAGGAAAGATGAAAATAGTAGTAGAATTATGACAGAATTTGTTGGCTTAAGATCAACGATGTACGCGATCCATGTAGAGGGAACAATAAAAGAAAAAATCTAAAGGTATCAAACGAAATATTATTAAAAATGATATAACTTTCGATGATTATGTTGAATGTTTAAATAGTAATACTGAAAAATCAATTACACAAAATTTAATTCAATCTCGGAAACATCACGTTTCTTCCATTACTCAATCTAAAATTGCTCTCAGTCCAAACGATGATAAAAGATATATAACGCTAAGTAATTATGAATGCCAGTCCATGGAGGAGAGAGGGAGGGAGCTTGTGCTCATTATGCAACTGGAACGAGGAGGAGGACTTATTGCACTTTCTGGGTAGATGCCCAATTTTGGCCGAGTTTCGTATTGGAGTTTATGGGAAGAGTTTGTTGAGTGAGCTTGAGGTAATTGAAACGTTGAATGGCAGAAATAATTTCAATGATCTTTTCCTTTTTGTTACTAAGGCCTGGAAATATAGATCTTTTTTAATAAATGAATTTAACTGCTAGGTTGGAATATTAACATATGCGCATCTCTTTGAATTTGCTTTGTTTATGAAGAAATCTGAGTATTATATACTTCTTTCTTTCAATACTGTTATTTTGTATTTTTTTTTGCTTTTTTTTTTTTTTTCTTTTTGTTGCTCTTTTTTAATTTTTTCTTGTATTGTTTTTTCTTAATTTTTGATTGTCAACTCCGACAGACGGCCTCGGTGCCATGATCGTAGGTTTTTTAGCTAGATTATAGCATAAGGAATTATCTTGTTCTGAATTTAATAAACCATTATTATTATATTATTATTATTATTAAGTAATTATGAAACGTTACCGTGGGGGCATTATAGTATAAAGGAAATAGACTAATTAATAAGAAGATATTGTAATTATGCAAAATAAAATAATATTATAACGTTTTAAAAACTCGTTTATTTAAAAAAAAATCCCTTATTTTGAGAGCACATCGTCCCCGACGTATGATGCAAGTTGTCTCATTTGCTTCCAGAGTTGTTAGGTTTCAACATCCGGCGTTTTTCACATTTTATTCAGGTAAAGCTTTTCATGTAAGTAGTTGTTTAAAGATTCAACTCAAATGAGGTATGTTCTTGGTACCTACTTTTTTATAAACTTAGAAACGACTAATGTAAATGTAAATATTTGTAAATAAACGAATGTTTACAAAGTGTTTAAATCGATGTTTCATTTTAAAATTCCAATATAATAAGCTCATTTGCACACCTCTTAACACGGCTGTTTTTATTTATCATTTAATCTACAACGGAAAAGAGGGATTTTTAGATCTTCAATTCATCCAAAATAAAAATTAATATGACCTACATTTCATGTTTTTCATTTCATTTAACGCCCAACTGCGGTTGCCTGACGTCATCACTCACAACTATGCTCGTCGACGTCTACGAAGAGTTTTTGAAATCATTTTGTAAATTTAGCGGGACCTTTAAAAATACACAGGAAATTGGGCTAGAACCGGGCATAGCATAACATTATTTATTTAGGTATCTTCTTGCATTTTAACCAGGCAGGAACTATGAAGAGCTGGTTGTCGCAGCAGAAATTAGTAGTCGAAAGTGGATAACAGGTGCATTTAAAATTAGGATGTATAATAACATTTTTTTGTAATATTTGTAAACTTTTATAAACTATTTTATAACTATTTATTTCAAAATATTCAAAATATTTCACGGTTTTAACGAGCGACAGCCTCATCACATATACGTTGTGATATTTTCACTTTTTAATCAGCGTGATCGACATGTATAATCAAAATTTCTCTACGTCAAGAACAAGTTTGAATCAAAGAATAGTTTGAATATCAACCAAATTTTACTGATAGCATGGCGCCCAACATAAGTTATCACGAAAGCCTTAAACTTTATCCGTTGACCAGTTGTAGCGTTGTTTTAGCCAGATTGATGGTTTAGTATGCGTTTATTTTTAGTTTTTACAATTAATACCATTTTTAATCTGCAAGATGCGAAAATAAAATATTTGAAATTAATATGACCTACATGACAATCAATCTGCTTTTACCGGCACGTGCCCCTTGTTTACATGCCGGCAATGTGATAACTCGAGAACGCGTATACTTAAAGAGCTGAAATTTTGTACACGGACTTTAAAAAAAAAAGTAAAATTAAGTTCGAAAATGAGACAAATCTTGCAACTCCTTCGTGGGGTTGCCATATAAAAATTTTATATTTGGAAACTTCCTGAGAACGCATCGACGTAGAGAGCTCAAATTTCGTACATGATGTTTTTACTATATTAGCAAATAAAATGTCAAAAATGGACTAAATCGGGCGACTCCTTCTTGGTGTTGCCATATAAAAATTTCGGTTTTTTACGTATACTTTGAAAACGATCAGTCCAAGACATTTTTATTGTACTATCCCAAGGAACATCGTTAAGACTTCAAGTGCTAAAAATTTGGAATGTTTCCTATATGGCTCCTATATAAATGTCGATCAACATTTAAGTTCTTACATAGATCTTGTAATTCTTAAAGAAATAACTAGAGTGTTATATCTACATTTGTTGTTTTATATGAGTCTAAGGAGTATAAGTCCTATATGAAGAATTTATTACTTGAATATAAGTACTATAAACGTGAGTATATAGGACTATAATTCCCAGAGAATTGTAATCCTATATAATATTCCTATATCAGTATTGGGGAATTGAAATACGGGAGTACAGCTCTTGGGAAGTATGTTCATATATCAAGCTTCATATAACAAATCAATCTTATATCAACCCTTGTATAAAACTGCGGGGAATAAGTAATTTCGGTAGGAATTCATTTTCGATATCAACACTCATATAAGCAATCAGTATTTTGTGAAGTTTTATATAGGATCAAGGGGATCACTTGGAAACTCTGTTCCTATATCAAAGCTCACAGGAGATGCTAAAGTGTCTTGTTACACCAAAATTCTACGAAATCTGATAACAAAAATCTACAAAATTTGTCGCCTGCTTTTGCTATTCGATTTCTTGGACTTTTGTTTCATTTTTCCTTCGTCTATATGGTTTTATACACTCAACTCAATTCTGATAGACCGAGTTGACTACTTTAAATTAAAATTATTACCGTATAAAACTGCGCGCACGTTCACCAAAATTTATTGCAACTTCTTTCAACTGTCAAGAATCTTTTTAAAGTACGCTACGCTGGCCGGTCGGAATTCTAATATAGGAATTCACATCACGAAATAGGAACATAAGTGCTATATGAATGTTTTTGTTTCAGTATTTGCTCTACTATGCTTATATAGCACTACAAATGCCATATCAAAATATCTATTCTCAACACAGCAATTTAAATCTTTATATAGGAATTTGTTACCTATATAAGCGTTTATGTAGGTGTTGAAATCATGGTTGGAAAGTTTGTGTGTTATATCAACATTTATAATCTTTAATGGAGAACTGAAGTCCTATATCATCTCTTTCTTATGTACCCCTACCCAGTAGCCATGTTTACTGATTATTTGAACGGCCATATTTATAATAAAAAAAGGCGCATTTTTATTTAGGTGTAAATTAGCTTAGAAACATGAAAATAATGAAAAATTGGTAAATTTATTGAAAACTAGATAAATTCCCATTAGTTCCATTTATTTGGAGAACCAAATGAACATAACTGTTTTTAACCATAATTAATTAAACGTTCTATTTATTTATTTATTTTGAGGCGCTTTGTTATTTTTCGATCTAGCGTGTTAAATACTAACAGTAAAATTTAAATCGTGGGTAAATTCGAATACATACCAATGTGAAAAAACAATTTTAATATTACGAAATATGTTCCTCAATCATATTTTATAATACCTTCTTTTGTGTTAAGTGAAAACTTTCTATAGGACTTTAAGTCACGCATGCATTATGAGTTCCACATGAATAATAAATTTGTAGACTCAACTAGGATCTATTGTCTTTTAATGATTTTACATTAGGATCACTTTTCCTATATAGGATAATTTGTTCCTAAATAAGTTATTACATAGGGATATATTTAATTCCTATATAAGTGAAATAGACCAATTTATGAAATCCTACAACTACGATATAACACTAAATTTCTACAATGGGGTATATATAAAGTCTTATATAAGCTCTGAGCATCAATATGAGATTACGATATAAGTTCATTATAGGAATTATTATTCCTATATCAACACTAAATTTTATTCCCCGAGCATGATATGGGATTCTCCACTTTAGCGCTATATGAGTCTAGCGCAATTCCCTGGGAACTCGGTGAGACAATAATCTGGCTTCTTATGACACCTTAAGTTCGCAAGATTTATTCCCTAGCAGTGCTCCGAGCTTTATATAGGACAAAAATAGTTCGTTGGGTAAGAACTTCTGCAGAATACGAAATCCTATAAAATTGGTTATTACCATTTTTTTCTGTGCGACAAACTGTTCTAGAAATATATGCGAAAAACAACTTCAAAATCAATACTTGAATAGATCGGTGACCATACGAAATTTAATACGGGCATTCATCTAGGGTATCATAAAAATAGGTCTTAGACCAATTCTAGCTTTCTTACTTGCTTTTCTCGTTTTTCATGCAAACTGCTTTTGTTTGCATTCACACTTTCCTACCATTTTACTCATATAATTAAATGTCATTGATCTCCCATTCCCACACGCGCTGGCAATACTAAAGCGATCCCAATTTTGTTTTATTATACAAATTTAATTGGGTGAAGCAGCAGTTGCAAAGAACGATGTGACGTGCTGTTCTTGTTATGCGCTAAATCAGGTTTAATGATACCTGCAGGTACTTACTGAAGCAGCGAGAGTGAATAACGTTTTTTTATAGCTTTTGCATATTGTGCAGTGTTATCAACCTTTTAAGACGAGTCATAAGTGTAAGCGGCTGAGGGGGCCGGGGGCACTAACCTAACAACCCAACTCTAGACGTCATCACCCACAACTATGCTCGTCCACGTTTATGATATCATTTTGTAAATTTAGAGGCCCCTTTAAAAATACGCAGGAAATTGGGCTAGAACCGGCATAGCTATTGCATTACGGGGTTGCCATACAAAACTTTAGTCTATTTGGACACTGTCTGAGAACGTGTTTACGTAGAGTGCTGAAACTTTGTACACGGCGTTTTCATAAAAATGGTAAATACAATTTAAAAATTGATGTAAATCGGTTAACACCTTGTGGGTGTTGCCACATATAAATTTAGAATTTCTACGTATATTGCGAAAACCGTCCATCCTAGATGTTACTATTGTGTACTAAAAATTCCTTCAAACTATGAAATACTACGAAAATGGTTATAATCATTTTCACTGACTGACGAACCATTCTATATGTGCAAAGCCATTTCAAAAATCAAAATTGCTCAAATGGGTTACCATACGAAATTACATACGGGCGGTCATCTAAAAACCTTAAAATTGATCTTAGGCCAATTCTAGCTATTCTGCTTGTTGAAATTTTATTTATTATTTTTGTGAAAATGCCGTTGACGAAATTTTAGGTCACTACGTCGTTGCGTTCTCAGGCAATCTACAAATAATTAGTAAAGAACGAAGTTATGCATGGGAACCCTACGATGGAGTTACCTGAGTTGGTTGACTTTCGAACTTAATTCTAAAATTTTATCTAAGTAAACACATCGTCAACTAACTGTGAGGACGAACATGTACAAATCAAAGTAACTATGTATTCGTGGGTGTCCACCCCATTTCGCTTTATCAGCATTATTGCTATGCGTACTAGTATTTTAAATATGGCAAGTCAGACCATGGGCTAACGAATGTAGGAAATAAAATTCAAGTGCAATATCCTGGGGTTTACACGAGATAGTACAGCTTGTATGCAAGCTTCATTCCAATGGGATTTTAAATTTGCAAACAGAAGGCAGTTCGGCTCATGTCTTACCATCTTGCATGCAAGTTCATTTAAACAAGTAAAATAGTTAGAATTGGTCTAATTGTAAGACCAATTCTTATGATATCCTAGATGAATGCCTGTATGAAATTTCGTATGTTCACTCATTGGAGAAATTTAGATTTTTGTAGTGGTTTTTCGCATATATTTCTAGAACAATTCCTCAGACAGAAATAATGCAAATTTTATAGGATTTCATATTCTGAAGAAGTTTTTTGTACAATAAAATTGTCTATGACTAATCATTTTCACAGTATCCGTAAAAAGCATAAGTTTTTATATAACAAAACCAAGAAGGGGTTGCGCGATTTAGTCCATTTTTGAAATTTTATTTGGTATTATTATCAAAACAGCATGTACTAAATTTCAGCTCTCTATGACAACGCGTTCTCAGGTATTGTCCAAATATATAGTAGAAAACGAAAAAATTGCCCGATTTGAATTATCTTCGTCTTTCGTTATTAATTATTAATTTATTCGGGATTTATTGATGGCATGTACATCTGAAAGAAACCTAACCACCATTCATGATGAATGAATTACAAAATCCAGTGAGCCCAGTCTCTCCTGTAAAATGGGTTATATTCCGTGTATGGAGGAAAGAAGCTATGCTAATGACGATTGTCAATTGTAAATTTTAACTGCAAAAATAAATTGGAACACAATCTTTATCTTACATTGCGGCTAACCTAAATTAAGAGAGAGTACAATCCTTTTCTTACATTTGTGCCTAAAATAAAAGCACAATCTTTTTCTTACACTTGTGCCTAATAAATTTTTTATATACATTTTTTACCATCTTGACCGTTACTCATAACTCACGACCCATGTGCAGGCATTGTTGGGTTAGCCTGTTTTATTCACAACGATGCTAGGTTTCCATCAGGTGAATACGTCATCACAAGAACCCCAACTATATTGACTACACAATTAATATAAGATAACGAAATTAATAAATCGGATATATATATGTATGTATATCTGTATATGTATGCGAATTATATAATTTTAGTTTGACATAAATATTTTCTTTTGTATCGGTTCACGTACCTCTCTGATTTTTGTCCTATGGTTTTTTTTTGCCACGCTGATAGAGGGACAGGTGGATTTACTTGCAGAAAGTACTGAGTATTCCTCTACACCCTGGTAGATATTGACAATTCGAAACGGAGGTTTGTAGCGAACTACGACAGCAAAATAAACTTAAGATACAATTCAAATAAACCGCGCTCTCAATAATTCAATAGCCAAACATCATCAACCACGCCACTGAACTCGCCACTGAACTCGAGTATCTAAAAAAAACGTCACAACTTAAGAGTAACGAAGATCATCATTCTAGTGGTGGTACTTGGTGCAGAAGTAAGAAAGATTTCGGGTTCGGCGTAAAACTTAATATGTATTTAGAGTTAGTACTTAATGGAATTAAAGTATCATTTTTGGATATACGTGCGAGTGTTGTTATTTTGATACCTCTTCCTCTCCGCATAAGTTAGCGTGGCCACAAGGTGATTCCGGAGTTAGCTACAGCGCTACAGGTCTACGGCCATCATTTTAATTGTTGACTAAAAAATCTAAGTCGATAAAGTAGTCATTGCTTAGTTTGTGAGATTTGGAGATTCAAATTTGAATTCAAAAATTTTACGAATGTATTCATATACATAATATGCGCACATACGTACATATATAATTTTTGTTAGTTATTTTTTGTGTGTCAAAATTGAAACATTACATTGCCTTTTACGCGAAAAAAAGGAAATTGTTCTAGGTTGTAAAAGTTCAACTTTCTTTGAATTCATTGTTAATTTGGAAGTCTTCACTTCATTTGTTATGCGTAGTAACACTTTACTTAATTTGAAAATATTTAAGTTAATGAGGCTCAACGGGAGGCTTACGTTTGCTGTTTCCTATTTCTAATATATATTTCCATTATATCATATAAGACGGATTTTTATTTTTTTTAAATCCTTGACGTGCCACAGGCCAGTATCATTTCCACGCTCAGCACTTAATCTATAAGACAAATTAGATACCTTTCCAACACGAATTTTTGGTGCCAGTTTTGCAGAGAAGTTCTTCGACTTGTCCGACAACGTCTCTTATTTCAAAACGCATACTTGTCTTCCTAGTTTTGCCATAGTAATGCTTATTTCTTATGTTTACCTTGAATTTTTTTTTACATGCCTCAACATGCCAGTGATCGGAAACACTTTGATCGAACTCACTCCATTTGGATCATAACCTCGCATATACTTTAAAAGCCTAGGTTATGTTGATCTTACTTCAAACGAATGGAACCTAGTTGTTTATTACGACTTGAAAAAGTAGCGGAAGGAATTTACAGTTATCAATTGAAGCATTTACCAATTAGAGAAGATATGCAATTTACTGACTGATAAGGTTCGCTGTAATAGGCTACTGAATGAATTGATGCGATTCATGGGACTACTCCCTAATGGCAACGAGCTTCTACTGGCTTCCACCCAATTCAAACAAAGGAAATGAGCTTCAGTAAATATCCTGAGAAATATTGCTTGTGCATTTTTTGGCGTTCTTGATTCCGAATATGCAGATAAACTATCGTCAGCAATTGACAACATTAAGGAAACTGAAGCTCATCTACTTGAGTTGATCAAAAATCAAATCACCATAGTTGACTCCACTTTAAATATATTAAAACATGATGAGGAGGCATTTTACAATCAACTTAGAGAAGTTAACAAAGAATTCAACGAAATAGTGGATGAAATCAAAAACTTTACTGACGTATTGCAACAACAAAATTTAGCACAACTCTTTTCAAAGCTAGCAATTGAAGAAACATTAATATCACTAAATTATCAACGCACAATATTAGCGGTTCTGATTGACACCCATCATGGAAAATTCAATCCACAACTACTAACTTCGAGTCAATTTAATAAAAAATTGATGATAATCAAGGATCATTTGCCATCCAATCTCTGTATACCCTCGAAACAAAATAACATCTTGCAACTCCATAATCTAATTAGGGTGGAAGGTCACGCAACAACCAACCGCTATATTCCTTCGAGGAGTTCGACTTATTTCGCATAACTCCTGTCCCAGTTTTAGTAAACAATACATAGAGGGTTTTCCAATAAGAGGTGTTATTTTAATTAGCCCGCTCTTTCGGTAGATGTCACCTTTGGAGTTTGACATTTGACAAGTAGAAACTACGCCATTAATAAAAATGGAACGATACACGATTCAACAACGCATTGAAATTATTAAAATTCACTATAAAAATGGTGAAAATGTGGCAGAGATGGTTCGTAAAACTTCAACATTTTTGGGTCGTCGTGAAGCACCTTGTCGGACCGCAATACAGAAATTGGTAGAAAATTTCGAGCTGTCGGGACAAGTTAGTGATGTGAAGAATAAAACCCGTGCACGTCGCTCAAGAACAGCCGAGAATATTGCTGCTGTAGCCGGAAGTATTGAGGAAAACGCAGGTTTGTCCATTCCTCGTCGTTCTTTGGAATTAGGCATTCCACAAACGTCATTACGTATTTTGCATAATGATTTGGGTCTTAAGGCTTATAAAGTTCAGTTAACACAAGAACTCAAGCCGGCCGATCATCAAAAACTTCGAGTCTTTGCTGATTGGGTCCTTGAAATGCAAGAAAATGATCCGGAATTCCATCGAAAACTCATCTTGAGTGATGAGGCACATTTCCACCTCGATGGCTTCGCCAATAAGCAAAATTGTCGCATCTGGGGCTCGGAAAACCAAAGAGTTATTGTTAAAAAGCCTCTCTATCCTTAACGTGTGACTGTTTGGTGCGGTTTATGGTCTCGCGGGGTCATTGGACCTTACTTTTTCGAAAATGAGGTTGGAGCAACAGTTACGGTGAATGGATTGCGCTATCGACAGATGATTAATGATTTTTTAAGGCCAGAATTGGATGGTATTCATCTGGACAACGTTTACTTTCAACAAGACGGCGCTACGTGCATACAAGCAACGAAACCATTGATCTTTTACGGGAAAAGTTTCCGGACCGTGTTATCTCTCGAAGAGGTGATCACAATTGGCCACCGAGATCTTGTGACTTAACACCTTGCGACTTCTTCCTTTGGGGCCACGTGAAAGTGAAGGTCTACGCCAACAGCCCAGCGTCGATCCAAGAGCTCAAAGATGGAATTCGTGAGTCTATCGAGGACATAGGGCAGCCCCTTTGCGATTTGGTTATGGGAAATTTCATGAAAAGGATATGGTCCTGTAGGCGTGGTCGTGGTGGTCATTTGGCTGATGTTATTTTCCGTTATTAACGGCATGCCTTCCACTTTATAATGAAATAAAGATCCTATCATTTATCTAAAAAAAAAACCGTTACATAGCCACTAGACTATCAGCTGAATTCTTATTTATAAATCATTACAAAAATCAATATTATACATTCAACGAGCAAGAATTTAAAACATGTATTACCATTGATGAAACTGACCACATCTGTATGCAAAGACATCCACTTTATCGAAGAGAAGCAAAGACCCGCACTTGTGAATTCAGTCTTATAACTCATTCACATCTTGCAGAAAGTTGCGAGATCACAAAAGCAGAGAAATTACCGAAGTGGATTCTACTATACAATCCCAATCAGTGGATATATTCCGTAAGAACTGCTACCATTATAAATGTCGTTTTTAGAACTACCATGGTTCAGAAATCAGCAGGAGGAGTCAGGATTTTGAAAATGTAAAGAGATTGCGAAATAAAACAGTACGAGCCCATGTTTATCCATAATCTACGAGATTATCATTCACACCAACAGATAACCTGACGGACTTTGCGAAGACGGAACATCTTCAACTGGTGCATCACATAAAATCCCAAGTTATCGATCATGCGAAGAAGTTTGAAACCAGAAATAAAGATATATTACCAAACCAGATAAATTCAATTGACATCCAGCAATTAACATTAGGCTACGTTGCTTGAAAGTGGGATTATTCGAAGCAGCCCTTTTAATCTACGCCAAATGGAAAAGCCGTACCAAATCTCACCCAAACATTCCAGTCCCGATGCCATGGACATTGCAGACCTCACAATTTGTGATCAATATTGAAGAAGGGGCAAGTTGAACACCGTTCAACGCGGAGAAGATGTCAATGCCCTACAATAGATTTATTTGGAAGCAATTAAATTGCATACGCATATGGAAGTACAAATTTAAATTAGCTATCATCGAAATTCTCACAGGTAAAGTGTAAAGAACTCAAGTTCACCACCGCATTTCTTGAGGATCATATTTCACGCATTGTTTGAGAAAGTGTCGCGTGAGAAGATTTCAGTGCACTTTATGCTGAATTGTATATTTTGCCTGTAATATCGGTGTAATTAATAAGCAATAATTTAGTTGGTTTGTATTTATTTATTTACATGGATTTGCATGCTAAAATTCGTGAATATTGAATAAGTGAGTTAAATTTTTTTACTAAGAATAGTAGTTTGTTTTTAATTGTTTATATACGTCCAGAGCATAGGTTTGCACCTAGGCACTAATCATTTACCTTTTGTGTACTTGTGTTGTGCTTGGACATATGTCTTGTACTTGTGCACTTGTTTTGTACTTGGGCATAGGCGTAGTACAATTGCATTAGTTTTGTACCAAGTCAAGCAAACCGGCTAATAAAAGAATTTGTTGCTCCAGAAACAGTATCTTTAAATTTGTATACAGATTATTACATCTATCTTCCAACTTTAGGTACCACACGTCATTGGAGTTTGCCTCGACGTTGACTAGGTTTATATTAGGTATCCGTGACATGCGGTCCGCCACGATATTATGCTTACTTTTGTTGTGGAAGTCTTCGGAGCTTGCAAGCCGGGCAGTAGGATCTTGCTGTTTAAAAGCCTCGCTAGTGAATGATGATCTGTGAAAGCTCGGAATGACTGCCCTCAAAATAAGGGCTTCTCTATAGCAAATAGTATTACTGAAAATTCTTTTTCTGTGATAGAGTAATTAACTTCAGCTCCTCTAAATTTTCTATTGCCAAATGCTACAGGATATTCTTCGTCCCCATCTTCTTGTATTAGTACTGCTCCCAAACCGATATGGGAGGCAGAGCAGTGGATCGTGAACTCCTTGACGAAATCTGTCGTAGATTAGACGTGTATGTGAGTGACATATTTTGACATTTCACCATAATTCTGTCGTACTTTAATTTTCACCATACTCTTTTGATTTATCCATTTCATCACCACAAAATAAACTAAAATGAATTTGTAGTGTATAGACGTTAGAATATGTATACGCCTAAAGGGACGACAACTTAGTGAACTGCTTCCGAGATTGTGACAAAAATTATAAACTATAGTGAATGGACATTCTACACCAACTTAGTGTAATACAAGTGCCTAAATTAGAAAATATGTTTGAATTTGTAATGCGAAGTGTCATTTTCAGTTCATTCTGCGTAATGAAAAGCATGCAAAGCGGGATATATCATAAAAAAAGCAGTAGGAAAATTCGTTTAATTTCGTCGTATATTCTGACATTAAAGTACGACAGGAGATCAGAATCACCCCCTAGGTGCAGATACCAATGCGCTTTTTAGCTCCATTAAGACACTGTCACATAAACAAAAAGAACCGAAAAAATGAAAACAGAAAACATCAATTTATCCCACTTTAAAAACAAAATTTTTGGTCCAATGATTAATAAAATCCAGGGAATTGGGATATACTACCAATTGTACTAATAAAATAGTTTTTTTAACTCAGGTTTTTAAGAAACACAACTTTTGTTTTATCGGTTTGTCGTACACGCCATCTGGTCATAATGCTGGAAAACACATTTTAATGTTTTACCATCAATTAAAAAATATATGCCCGATAGGATTATGTTATTTTTGCACCATTGTTACTCCGATTTATTAGATTACTAAGACTGTTTGAATTAGGCTTCCTACTAAAGTAGTTTAGAAGCTATAATTAATTTAATACAGTATGAGTTTATCGTATACGCCAACTTATCAAAGGTTATTTTTTCTCCATATACGTACGACAAAATAACAGCACGTACGCCACTCCAATATTGAATAAAGTTTGAAATTGTATATTCATACCACAAAAGATTTACATAATTTTATTGAAATTACCTCGAGAAAAAGATACAATTGCTATAAGACCAATAATGTTAAATGAGCATTAAATTTAAATAAAGTGAATATCAAAAGTTCTGTATGGCAACACCAAGAAGGGGTTGCATAATTAAATTCATTTTTAAAATTTCATTTACTATTTTTATGAAAATCCTGTGGGAAAATTTCAATTATCTGCGTCGTGTACCAAAGACATAATGAAACCCCAAAGTTTTGTATGGTAATACGAAGAAAGGGTTGCACGATTTGTCCCATTTTGGAACTTTAATTTATTTGTTTTTTATAAAACGCCCATGTATAAAATTTCAGCACCCTTATTTGTGCTCAGGAGTTAAGGCACTTTCACATCAAACACAAGAATCGAAAAAATGTAAACCGAAAAACTCAATTTATTCCACTGTAAAACAAGATTTTTGCTCTAATGATTAATAAAATCATGGGAAATAGGATAAGGTAATATTTTTACTAATAAAATAGTATATATATTTCAGATTTTTAAGATAAACACAACTTTTATGTTTTATCGGCCGAATCTTTCCGCCGAAAAAGTTTTTCGGCCGATAAAACATAAAAATTGTGTTTTTCTTCAAAATCTGAAATAAATATAACTATTTTCTCAGTAAAATTCTTAGTTTATCGTATTTCCTTGGATTTTATTATTCATTGGAACAAGACTCTTGTTTTAAAGTGGAATAAATTGAGTTTTTCGGTTTACATTTTTCTGTTCTTGTTTTTGATGTGAAAGTGCCTTTATCATGCGGACGAACAGATGGACATGCAAAAATCAAAATAAATTTTAATTTTATGTATGAGTATCCAATCTATTTTGCTCTGCTATTATTTCTTTGCATTACATTTAGCTAGGGTATAAAAACTCGATATAACTTATCAGAGCTTATTATATTATTTTTGTTGTTTAATTTGTTTCTATTACTGTTAGTACTTTGTAATAATCATTACCAGATACTAATAATATGGATGAAATAAGGAAATTGAAATTGATGAAAACATTACTAAAAAACATTTCTTACGGAACATGAAACAAGAAAAATAGTAAACTTAACTCTAGTTCATATGCATTAAATTTGTTGCAATTAGTTAAAGATGGCGATGTATTTAATTTATTTGTAAAAGGGCTCTATAATACTCTTGGTCTACTACTGGTATAAGCTAATAAGCTGTTAATATATTTTCTTTTGAAATAGACTTACTTTTATTTTAAATTATATTTAATTATTGATTAATCAAATTTTTCGCTGTTCGCAAAGTTTTCTTTGTTGTTTTTTTCTTAGTAATGATGTGGTTTTATTTCCAAGGTTAGGTTAGGTTAGGTCAGAGGGGTACCGCAATACAACTAGCCTGCATCACGTAGACCTCTAGTGGGTCAATTGTGCCCCTAGGACCCATGGGATAACGCTTTAAAGCCGCCTCAGATCAGTCCTGCTTCGCTTGGGGAACTCAAGATATGTCCAGGACTTTTTATCTAGATCCATTCTTCTTCTCTCAGAAAACTCAGGACACATCTAAATTACTTGTGTTGCAGTTCCGCAGACTTGAAAAGAAGTAGCTACCCAGTAACCTACTTCTTTTATTCATCAGAGCGGGGCATTCGCGAAGAACATGTTGGACGGATTCGATTTCCTCCGAGTCTTTACAGCTCCTGCAGAAATCGTTCGCCACTATCCCCAGTCTTCTGGCATGGTCACCTATGGCCTGTGTCCCGTAAGGACCCTTACTAGATTCAGAGCCTTTTTTTGGCCAACTCTTCAGCCATCTCATTGCCTGAGAAATCCTTATGGCCAGATGCCCAGTATAGGGTCACCTTGTGGCCAATACCTCAAGGCTAGTCTTGCATAAGTGCACCAATTTTGATTTTACCAGCACAGCATCCAGCACCTTAATGGCTGCCTCTCTATCATTATACGTGCATATGTGCCGTGAGGACGCTCTGCACATAGATACCAATGTTGTCGCCTGATAAATCGCTGCGAGTACTGCCTGAAAAACACTGCATTTGTATAAAAAAGGTCTCCCCATTATAGTTTTAACTTGCAGTGAGTCCGTCTGCAACATAGTCAATTTTATATGCATTGGTATCTCTCAAAATAGATCGATAATTACCGCAAGGGCGTCAAGTCCTTGACCTTCATCCGGAAGTGTATCCTCGAGGCTACAACCTTGATTCCCTATAATCAAGCATGTCACAGGGGATTCCACATTGCTTTTCAAGACAGGGCTGATAAATGCTTAACAGCTTTTGATCAAGTCACATAACAGCTATACAGCTTTTCGAACAGGTCTGATAACAGCTTAACAGCTTTTCAAACAGGTCAGATAACTGCTTAACAGCTTTTCAAACCAGCTTAACAGTTAAATTATGGAAAAAAAAAAATGCAAAAAAAATTATTAAATTATGCAAAAAAATTGCAAGTGCTGGTTTATATGTCATCTGTGTCTATGAAGTTTTCAACGGAGCAGCATGACGAAACGTTGTACGGAAGGTGGGGCACCAGTTGTCCAGCGCCGTAAGTCACATAGTTTAGCCACCGTAGTGCTTAAGTGAGGTACTAGAGGGAGCTCTCCATTAATCGGTGTAAAAAGAAGCATTGTCTTGTTGTGTGCTTTGTGCATGTGTGTATTTGTGTGCTTGTGTGTGTGTGTTTTTGTGTGTGTGTGTTTTTGTGCTTGTTTTCTATTATCTTTCCCCGATATCTCCTATGTCTGTCCCGCGTAACGGGACAGTGCACTGTCCTGCGTAGCAGGGCAGTGCATTGTGCTATACAATGATGAAAAGCTAAATGCGTTCTTCGCATCACGTCATGGTTAAACAAAAATATCAGGGGTTTCAGATTTTAGGGGAATGCCGTGTAGGCTCCTGTATGGCTATACTTAACAAGTTTCGTCCCCGCCACGGGACTCATCAGAAGCTTTCCTATGCTTAAAACGTTCAGTTTGTATAATGTGTGCGTTTTCTTGCAACAACATGTTCGTTAACTAATCTTTTTTTACAGGTTCCCTATAATTATTTTGGCTATATAACACGCGTACCGAATACATGATTTCTGGGCCTTCACTCTGCAAGGACATTCTTGTGATTGCATGTGTTTGCTGCAGGTACGCACATGTATTCATTGTTTTCTCTTGGTGGGGGTCTCCTGCGCGTTCCTCCCAACAAGGCTCTAACCCTAGTTTATCTATCATCTAAGTGGTCACTAGTGGTAGGTATGCCAAATAGGTATGTTCTTAATATTTTCACTTTATATTTATGCTCTTCTTTTTCAGTGCATGTAGTAATTAATATGTATATGTAAATAATATATTTAATTTAATAATGTAATATAATAATTTAATATAATTTAATTTAATTTAATTTAATTTAATATAATTTAATTTGTTTAATATATTCAGGAAGTAAAACACGAGGTGTGGATATTTTCTTTTCTTTTTTCTTTCCTTTTACTCTTTTATATATATTGGTTTTGAAAAAAACCCCCTTCTCTGGGACTTCATATTTTCAGCGCTCCTCTCCGGTCTTCATATCTGTTTCTTTTTGTTTTTGTTCTCATCCTCAGTTTTGTTTTTATTTGTTTCCTCTTTCTGGCTTCTTTGTGTGTCATTACGTCTTCTTATATATACCCACTTTATCTTATTCTATAATTTCTACCATTAACCTATGACTTACCCCTACTTCCTAATATTCGTAACTATTATTTCTCGTGCCTTCCCACTTCTTTTTCTTCTTATTCTTCTTTTCTTTGTATGTGTGTTTTCAGTTTCTTACTTTTCCACTTTTTATTTTTTCACACATCACTTTTTATTAATGTTAAATTATGCAAAAAAAAAATGCAAAAAAAATTATTAAATTATGCAAAAAAACAGCTTAAAACCTTTTCAAACTGCTCTGATAACACCTTCATAGCTTTTCAAACTGGTAACAGCTTAACAGCTTTTAAGCAAATCTTATAACAGCTTAATAGCTTTTCAAACAGCTCTGATAACAGCTTAACGGATTATCAAACAGGTCTGATAACAGCTTAACAGCTTTTAAGCAGGTCTGATAACAGCTTAACAGCTTTTAAAACAGTCCTGGTAACAGCTTAACAGCTTTTTAAATAGGTCTGATAACAGCTTAACAGCTTTTCAAACAGGTGTGATAACAGCTTAACAGCTTTTTAAACAGGTCTAATAAGCTTTTCATACAGGTTAGATAACAGCTTACCAGCCTTTAACAGGTCTGATAACAGCATAACAGCTTTTCAAACACTCCAGATAACAGCTTAACAGCTTTTCAAACAGGTCAGATAACGGCCTTCCGGTTTCAAATGTGATGTCAGGGGTCAAGGTCAAGCCCACGTGTATACTTTTTTTCTCAAGCCGCCCTAGCATTCTGGGTAAAACGCTCAACCGCCCAATTTGGAGCTCGCTGTAGTGGGCACATGTAATTCGGGAGCCCTGGACTTAGTAGGAAAAGTGAATAAAAAGAATACCATATATAAAATATAATTTATTATAAATTTAAAAATATTAACATTTAATTCTTAGTGTATCATTCAATGGTTGGGCTTCCTTTAATCGGTTTCCGTCTAACTTTTTTATTTTACTATAATGTGTATATTAGACTATAATACAATTAAAACAAACTCTTTCATTAAATGGTATTTTATTTTATTTACAGTATATATCTTAGACTATGTTTTCTGCGTCTGCTCCTTGCTGTTCTGATTGAATAGAGTAATGTCCCCATGGTAGAGTATCCGTTGGCCCACTCATATTATACCGCTTCTTATCATATGGACTCAATGCAATCTTCTTTTGGCTGATCGTGTAGACATTATGGTTATGCGATCGTATGGAGCTGTGATTAGAAGTTAATACTCGGTTGTTAAGCAAAAAACTGATATCACCAAGTTCCAAGCTGGCAAGTAAACGATGGCATATTTTCGCTAAAGCTCTCATCCACCAAGTATACATACCAGCCCAACACAAACATGATAATTCCAGGCCGGCAGAGCATATAAATCAAACAACTGATAACACACAGCTCCAAACTGGCATGTAAACGATCATGTCTACCTCAAGCATGTATGTTAGAGCGAGGCAGATGTTGTGTGTTAGAGCGAGATGGTTGAAAGGTATGGTATTCACTAAAACTTCCTACTGGAATATACGCACCCACCGCGCATAAAAGAAACTTCAAGCACCACAAAACTTAATTTATTTTCAAAATATTTGTTATTTCCAGACCCGAAAAAAACATATCGAATTGGAAACAAAACCTGTGGAATTTCTCATTGACCAATATGAATAAGAAAATTCCATCTATTCTGACCGCCTCAAGTATTAACACAGATTAATGTTAGAGCGACACAGATGTGTTTGATAGAGTCAGATGGTTGGAAATATGGTATTCACTAAAGCTTCCCACTATATTATGCACACCCACCACCCATAAAAGAAACTTCGAGCACCACCAAACTTAACCCAATCTCAACCGCCACGATCTTGGCAAAAGGTAATATCAAATTACCTGCTAAGCCATGTCATTACACCTGACAACCAAAAATTATTCTTTTACTGCTCCCATACAATTTCCATTACTTAATATCATAGCACTATCTTCTATCATCAAAGATTTTAATTTAACCCACTCTCAACCTAAAGCCAACATGTATATACTCATAGCATATAAAGCAGACGACCAAGCTCCAAGAGGGCATGTATATGATCAAGTCTACATCAAACATGTGTGCTAGAGAGAGATGTATTGAGAGAGCGAGATGGTTTCAAATTACGGTATTCACTAAAGCTTCCCAATGTGTTAGAGCGAGACATATTACAGCACTCCACTACTTATCCAAAACTAAATTAATATAATCATACCACCTTCTTTCATCAAAAGTTTTAATTTAGTCCACTCTCAACCAACCTAACGCTTTCATGGTAAGATTTAAAAAATAAGCAAATAACACTAACCGCTCTCGACCATCGCCACGGTCTTAACCAAAGCTTGTATATCCTACTGGAATTATGTGATGCTAAATACCATCCACCACTTCTTCACTATTGCGCTATTGATACAACACCATTTCGGATTATGATACTTTAGAGAATATTAATATGAAGCGGCATTGCTGATAAGATTTTTACTGAGCGGATGACCTTCCAATAGACACAAGAAAATCGCTGAATTTGTTTACTTTTCTCGGCTGTGCGAGTATGCTTGATATGAAATTACCAGTCATGCCATTACACTTGAAGACTAAAAATTTTCTAACAAGGCTGCACCTATACAATTTTCGTTACTCAGCTAAGTCGCCATATCATCCTACATTAATATTATAGCTCATCAGAAAAGGTATGATCGCTAATATCACAAAAACCATAGCCCGTAGAGGATTTCTAATAAGACTTTTCAGTACACGCACACCCAGAGTAACTGTTTAAAGGAGGCGGCCGAGCTCGCGCGCTGGATCAAAACTGGAAGAGTATTCCAAATGAGAACAGCTTGAACAAAGTAAGAAGCATTCAAGAGAGAATAATTAAAGCGAGGAAGTGGCAAATCACAACGTCTGTCACTACGCAAGAATTTTAAAAATTCATACAGATATGTCGGTTTACGTGTGCTCAGTATGTTATATAGAAAGAGTAATGCCTTGCGCTGCAAATGTATTTCAAAAGAGCAATTCAAGATTCTGTGACGAAAAGGAGAAATGTGATCGGATCTACGAAGCCTGAACGCGAACCTAATAGAATCATTGTAGGCTACTTCAAGCTTACGCTTAGAACGTGAGTCGTGCCTAGTGTACATGATAGACCCATGTGTTAGATGTGGCAATATCAGTGTCCTGACCAACCTTATGTTCAAGTTGGTGGAGAACAGGTTAGCATATAACCAAAGTCGGTGAAGCGTCCCATAGATCTTCCCTAGTATCATTTTAACATGGTCACAGCAAATCATATGAGAATTCAATATAACACCTAAGCTTTGAACTTTCTGCACATATGGTATAGTAGAGCGATTGAACTGTATCGGGGGAAAATAGTTAAGATCATAACTTCCTCTGCAAACGGCTCGCGCTTGAGATTTTTTGGGGCTGAGTATCAGCCTATTATTGATTGACCATTTTAAAATATTATGAAGATCTTCATTAATTCGGCTGGCACTAATTGGACGATCTAAATATATTTGCACATTATCAGCTATTTTTGATAACAGCTGGCAAATGATTAATAAAAATACTAAAGAGAAAGAGGTCCTAATATTGATCCTTGTGGTACACCGACATTCAACGGGAACTTAGAGGAGATAACTTCGTTCACTTTAACTCGCTGAGAGCGATTCTCCAAAAAACTACTAATTAACTTGAGCGCAGGCAAACCAAATCCAAAGAGGCTCTTTAGTTTAGTAACAAGCTTCATGTGATCGACGCTATCAAAACCTTTCGCGAAGTCAAGAAGGACGAAGAGTACAATGCGATCATTATCCAAAGCAGATCTGATGTAAGTGGAGATTTTTAAAAGAGCTGTCTCACAGCTATGCCCAGGGCGAAAGCCTGACTGCCATCGGCACAAAGAATTTGCGTGATCTAAGTGCTCAGATATTTGCTTAGCCATGATATTTTCTAGAGCCTTCGCTAGAAAACTTAATAAGCTTATTGGTCTAAAGTCCTTGACGTCATTTGGAGAAGCATTTTTAGTGATTGGAACCACAAGCGCTTCCTTCCATAGGGAGGGAAATTGGCTGAACGTCAAGCAGCTATTAAATACCTTTGTAATAGGGTTAATAATGAACGCTAATACAAGCTTTACAAAGTGCGTTGGAATACCATCAAGTCCAATTGCACAAGACTGTATAGATACCATAGAAGAGGCGGCCTCAATCTCATCAACGCAACGAAAACAAAATTCAAATTCGGAGTGAGTGATAGGAGCATCCAGAAAGGATGGTAAGGAGCTAGTATTTCCTTCATTTGCAGTAGGTTTTGTGAACAACTCATTGAGCTCATCAGCGTCTGGGTCAGTTGTTGACCCATCACCGCCATTAACACCTATGTCACGCAAGGCACTCCAAAGCTTCTTAAGTGGGACCTTGCAATCTAACTTGGACGCATAGTATAAAGACTTTGCATCTCTCACTTTTCTATTAACAAGATTTTGCGACTTTTTAGCAGACTTAAGCCTTCTTTACTGATGGTATAAAAAGTCGCGTTCTAAGATTAATTTCTTTATCTCTGAAGAAAACCAGGGACATCCTTTTATTTTTATACATTTGTTCTGAAGGGGGGCATATTTATTGAGCAGGTATAAGAGCACATCATTGAAAGCGTGTTCCTGTATGTCAAGAGAGAGTAACGGAGAAGCAGTGTCCTGCTCCAACACTTTCCAGTTTATATTACTGCATTCTTCAAATAAGCAGTCACTATTTATGGATTTAAAGTTACGGAAATTGATAAGGTAGGAAGGAGTTGATTGATATGGAATGGGTAAATTATGTTTAAGGAATTGGATGTCGTGATCAAGAATTGCAGGGGGGGGGGGAGTTGCGAATGGCGTATTATACAAGACTGCTTAGCAGTGAGTAGAAGATCTAGCTGTGAAGGGGACTCGGAATTGAAATATGTAGGGGGAGGAGTTAACTAAGATACAGAGATTGGATGAAAAATTTAAATTCGTGTGATTGATTAACATTACGTAAGATATTTACATTAAAGTCACCCGCAACGATAATGTGAGAGTATGTATGAGATAGAGCAGACAGAGAAACATGAAAGGTGCCAACACTGTCGGGATTAAATAGTCTTGTCGGCCAGTAGACTGAGCAAAGAACGCACTTATCAAGCCCAGTATCTACCTCGACACAAATGAATTCTAATGCACTATCACGAGAATTTCATAATGTCTTGGATTTAAAGCATTCCTGAATATATATTGCAGCTCCACCCCAACCCTTCCCTCCCTGTCACAACGGAAGAGTTTGTAACCAGGTATTGAAACAGGAGCTTAAGGAATGCTTGGTGTAAGCCATGACTCACTGATAAGAACCGCGTGCAGGTCCGTCCCAAAGAACATCTCTCTTAATTCATCCATCTTCCACCTGACACTTCTAGCATTCAAATAACAGACGTTGAGACCAACTAAATTTCCATTCAGTATATTAATCATGGTTCTTACTCTGTTCTCATGAAAAGAGTTATCAACCATAATCGAGCAGTATTACGCAATCGAGACGACCACCAATATCACAATCACAACAAAGACCAAAGTAGCAAGAGTATGGCACATTAAAAATAAACATAGCTTTCAGTAAACCGGCATATGCAGAAATAACAGAATTCAAAAGCTTAATAGCAATAATTAGGAAAGAGAAATATAAAGAGCAGGTAAATAGAACTAAATTAAAGCTATAACTTAAAAATATTACATAAGAATATGTAAGCGAAGATATTATTTCCATCTGTAGGTTTTACGTCATTCATCAGCATCCACATTAATTTCAGTGGCGCTTTTGTGGTAACGGCAGTCAGCTGGTCACAATTTAAAATTCTATAAGAGGCCTCATTTCTATTTATTTTTACATGCACAAGGCCGTTTACCGTATAGACAGGTGAAAAATTTTTTTGATTTAAACAATTTGAGGGTCTCACGTAGTAGCTGGTGATTATTAGAAGTGAGACTCTCGTTGATGTAAACAGCATTACTAGAGGAGAATCCATTGAGCTCTCGTAATTTTATTCGTTTATGTATCCACAAAGCTGAGAAAAATGCATTTTTTTCGTTGATACAAGAAAAGCGAGCAATCAATGGTCGGTCAGCCAATATGGATTTATATTGGTTTTTTGTTTTTTTAATGCGAAAGGCATCAGTATAAGGTGATAGTTCATGATAAAGTATGACTGATACTCTTTGAGCGGATTGATCGGACTTTCGTTAGGTATCTCAGGAATGTCCCTGATGACCGCCTCGCTTAGCCGACTGATACGCCGCAGATCATCATTATCTCTAGAAAGTTTGGTATGATTTACCTCTAAGTCTGACAGTCTGCTCTCGCAGATATTCACACGAGCAGCCAAGCTACCTACAGCGTCCTCAAATTTACATAGCAAGCGGTTCTCGACATCAGCAAGCGACGCTCGCTACCAAAATTCGAATAGCAGCAGCAAACTATTGAACTTGTTGATGAGGTTTTAGTCTGCACTTGATCCACTCGTATTGTTTGATATAGAAGGTGAGACTGATGCACTAGTCAATGCAGCATCGATCGTCCCCACTGGAACAGAAGAAGCGGTAGTTGTGTAGATTTTTCTGTTGCGTGTACCAGCTCCAGACGTCGCTGACGATGAGCTCGTCTCCATATTGATACGACCTTTGGTACTCATAATAATAGGCACAAATTTAGACTTTTTTATGATTATGCACTATACATCAATTTGATCTTAGGAATCAGATGTAAAGGTACAGCACAACAAAATTAATTAATTAATAATTCTCGAATCAGTTCACTGCTGGAGACAAAATAACACGCCGTGGTAAAAAAACTTAAACCTTGAACTAAGCGGGAGCGAATTCTATACACATCATCACCAAAGTTTACCTAATAATAAGTTAAGAAGCTGTAGAGCAAAATGGGCAAATTTCTGGTGTTTTTTAGAATAAAACAACTAATTTCATATACTTTCGTCTTTTGCATAAAGGGGGAAAAGAACTTGTCTATGCACTACTGTAGTGCAACTGAGACAACGAGTTAAAAACAAAAATCGAGAGAACGTAGGATTACCCGAACGACAAAATTTTATTAAATCCCTTAAAAATCCTTTCAACCTATTCATAATAATGTACTTCGGGCCACACCACCTCTCATTTTTAAGAAAAAGATAAATTTCGCTTTGGTCCAGATGCTGAAAGGGGATGTAAAATTCCTCTCAAATGAAATTCTCATTTTTCCCGCAAATATCAGAGAATTCAGCATGAGTTCTCCCACTTAATCTCTTCATAGCAAAACGAATGTAAACAGAAACATGTGCTGTTCAAATATCATAGGATTACAGCAACAACATGTGTCCTTCTAATCCTTTTACAACAACAAAATGTGTCCTAACATTATCAATATTTCATGAAAACCGGTTTTCACAAACGCGCGGGAGCATTTTATAAGAGTAAAACGTGAAAACTCCGCCCCTTCTCATTTATTTATGAAAATGAAACATTTGCCATTCTGTTTCGGTGCATGCAACTTGCGCTTTCACATTTTTTATCTTTATTCATAAATTTTTTAAAGAGAGTTTGATTTTTTTTCGATTTTTTTTCTTTCTTCCTTCCTTTTCTTGCCGTGTGCATTTTAAATGTAAAACACTCGGATATCTCACCAGCTTCTTAACTTATTATTAGGTAAACTTTGTCATCACTCTGAACTGAAAATTTAATTGAGTATTTGCTTCAAGGTAATTATATTACCTAGTTAATTGAGAGGCCCCTGGTATACACAAATCGGGGTAATGTGAATGGTAACACGCATGTCTGACGTTTAGTATGGATGTGTAGTTGTATTAATTCAAGTACAGCGTCAGCAGCTGATGCAGGTGATAATTATCGTATTTTGGTTTTGGTTTGTCACTGTCTATCGTTGAATATGTGCTTAAGCAAATTTTATATTTTATCGATTTTCACTTGCCGCTGCTATCAGGGTAATTGCAATTACCCAGCAATATTTTAGCATAAGTAGTATATGTAGCTATGCCGGTTCGGGCCGAAAATCCCATGTTATTTCTTATGCAGTTACAAAATTACTTTTGCAGCTTTCTCAGTCTAACATATCATCCGTCTCTCTCCAACCACGAATTGGACCTTGAACCCGCATCCGACATATAAATGTTGGGTAAGGAAAGTTTTACTGCATTTCGAATTAATGTGATGGCCATGATCTAACAAAAGGTCAGGCGAAGAAATAAAAGACGTGGCTAATAGCAGTCAAATAGTTTTATTACAATCGATAAACATTTTTCATAGTTTCTGTTTGTAGAATTCTTAAAAATAATAAATTTCACGAAAAAGTCTGAGATGTGTTCTACCCACGCCTCGGTCCAAAAGTTCTCTAAATTTATCGATTATTTCCTCGAGGTGACATTTTATAAAATATCGTCTAATTTCGGTATGACCGGAATAGGTTATGAGTTAATAACTGTTTAACGGCTACAGTTAACACATAGGGTGTAATAGGTCAAATTAAAGAGGAGGCTCCACAGTTTACAGTTTTTATAAAAAAAAGTTATGTTAACGACCTTTTTGCAAAAATAATAGAGGTCAAAGTAAAAAAAAAGGAAAGAAAATCCGAAATTTTTAGTTTAGACCTTCATAACATCTGAGGGGAGAGGGGCACGGGGCTGATTGAGCTGTCGTTGCAAAGGCAATGAAGTTCTGCATACAGTGAGCCCTTAACTTTGACCATACGCCCTGTAGCTTTTAAGATACAGGGTATTTTGTAAAAACCTAGCTTTTTTTATGAATCACCCTGTAACTCCTAAACGGTTGATATTGCCCCCCCACCTGCCATACAATTTTTGGTTCGTCTAGGTGAGTACTATCACCTCCCGCTCTGTGGACCTCCTAAGGGGAAACACCCTGTATATAAATTTCTTTCCATAGATTTTCTAAAAATGCACAAATGCTCAAATTACCTACCGCCATAAATTTCTGCTAGCCTAAATTGCCCACTTACGAAAAATAAACAAAAATGCCTTCTCGACGTTTTTGTATACACATAACTATTAGAGTTAATGTACTGCATATTGCACATCGGTCGAAATTTCAAGTTCAAAATCCAAGCCAAGAAATAACGCATGACGCAATTGGAGTCAGCTATTTTTATGGTATTAATTTGTAACTGAAAAGAATTCGAAGTTCAGGATAAGCACTCCACCAGCGCACACGCGATTCGGGAAAGTTTTCTAAAAAGTCTTGCTTAAAGTGTTTTTTTTTTAAAAAAGGGTCGTATTTAAAGTGTTCTTTCTTATAAAGCCTTATTTAAAGTGTTTTTATTCTTAAAAATCTTGTTTAAACCTTGTTTTTAAAATACCTGACCACTGCAAACTGCTCTTAAACAAAAGTGTGCGTTTTTTATTTATAAAATCTTACCTGAGTTTCCCCCTAAGTCGCTCTTCCCCTAGGGAAAGCACAACATTTTACATAATTTTTATGGATAATTTGCACGGAATATGAGAAATACTCGAATGACAGTAGGTTTATATTATATGTACATATGCTTTTGGAATATGTATGTACGCATGCATGATTTCTGAAAATAGTAAGTACTTATGTACATTGGAATTAGTTATTGGGATTTTCATACGTGTAATTTAAATCTGATGGCGCTTGATTGATCTGGGGAAGTAATGAATGTCGCTTAATGAGTTGCGTTTCCTTACAGATGTTTTCCTTCTATTTTATAGAGGGTATAAATTTGTCGGCAAAAGTCAACCCCTGAGTTTATGAAGGGTCTTCAAGATTGTACCCTTGTTGGAGGCAGATTCCCAATGAATTGGGTCATCAGCTTGGGCTTGGCTTTGTTGGAGCGAATACAATGTTGCACTATTGATCTAGAAATTATCTTTCCTTTTATGGGCCAAAATCTTTGACTTGTTGTTGCACGCAGCACCAGAGGTCCAACGTGTAGATTCCTGAAGTAAGTGTTTGTCATTAGGAGCTTTGTTAACTGATGCCCTCAAGTAGGAAAGTCTGATATTTTGCGGCGTAAGATATATTTGCGTTTTCTAATCTACCGCCAAGTCTAATGATACGTGTTGAAAATAAATCATGAATCGCAGGGAATGTATTTAACAGTGTTCATATACTATCATCTCCTTCCAATACTTAGTTGGTATTACATTTGTATTTGGCGCATATTGTATACTCTATTAAGAGTATTGAACTTGTCATCTCTTTTTGTCTTTGTTATAATTTGTATTATATATTTTAGTCTTCTATGACATTTTGTGCGAGTCGGTCGTAAATAAAATTTAATAAAAATTAACGATTTATTTTATTTAACGGTATACCTCATCCTACAAGTTCTAAATCGGTCCAATAGGCCCTGATCTGGGTCTTTTTCGACATTGGTGCCGAAACCCGGGAATTGAAAGCTGGAATACGGAAAATAACGCTACGTGCGATACGAGCAATAAAATGGATAAAGTCACACGGTGTGTTTATCGTGGACAGATAACGAAGCTTGCAAAGGCTGCTTAAGATTATTTAACGACAGGGGAGTCGCAAGCAAATGAAGCTAAGAAGGATACTTTAGACGCCATCGAAATGGAATTAAGTGTTTTTCTGGAAGGGTTAACTGTCGCTAGGAAAAGTCTCATGGAAGCTAACGCTGCTATTCGCGACACCATAGTATCGAAAGACATAGAAAGGGAAAACGAGAAGATATGAAAATATGAAGATAAAGCTATTGGAACTATGGCAAGGCTTAAGGGGTTACATACAGTCAGGAGGCCCAAAAACAGCGAATTTTCAAGAATTTTTCCTGAGAACACTTTTAAATTTATTAATGTAAAAATTTGTACACATATTATGGTAACTTGTGACTATATTTTAACATTTTTTATTTGTAAAAATAATAATTTTGAAAGCTGCTATAGCTGATCTCCAGGATCTCCTCTAAAAAAAGGCGCCTTGCGGTGACCAAACGGATTTCGTTAAAGTAATGTATAATCTTGTAATTAATCGAAGGAATAAGCAAAATAATTTTTTTTCACAAAATGGCTGCTTCTAAAAAAAAAAAAATCGATTTTTCACCTAAATTTTGGCTTTAAATTGTTTATAAAAAAATTAAAAATTTATCGGTGATAAAAAACCTTCGATTAATTACTAAAAAATATACTTAAGAAGCTTGTGTTAAAATTTGAGACTGATCGGTTCAGCCGTTTCCGAGAAATTTTGGTCACCGACTTTAAAAACACAGTTTTGAGAAAAACTTTACGTAGAGTAAAAAAAAAATTTTTTCAACTTACATCGAGTCGTCTATTCCAGGGCCATACAATACACCCTCCGCCCCTTCGGCAGCTTCTAATGACTCGAGTTGGTGTTGTCTGCGGACCATCCTTCCATCTCGTGTGCTCTCATGTGCTCTGTGGTCGGAGATCTTCACGCGCTGTGCATCCTCTCTTTCGGCATATGAATGCGCATTGGGCCCAAGTGAAATCCCTATCGCATTCATATAATACAATAGTGATGCTGTACCTTCATTAAATATGCCGGCAGCTATGTATGCAGCTATTTCTACAATTTTCGAACCGGCTGGAACTATTTTTGGAGAGATTTTCCATATCAGTTGATTATAACTCTCGTTGTTGTTTTGGGTGAAACCACCCACACATCTTTCTAATAATTTCTCATTGCTGAGATCTGTATAAATCGGAAGTATAGCCTCAGCAACATCTAGTGGTAATGACGGATAATCATGCTTGAAAGTGGATAATTCATTAGCAGCTACTGCCCGCTGCCAACTGCACCATGACTCTGGTCCGATCGGGCACTTCTCGTGTTGAGGTTTCTTGTCCGTTGAGCAATAATGATAATATGTGGCCCAAATAGCATTATACATTTTTTCAACGGAATCACAATTTCTCCTAATTGCTAAGCCATAATAAACTGTCAACTTATCGATAATTTTACCAGTAAGTTTGCCCTTTCCACCAAGAGTTTTTTTTTTGTAATTTTTTTCCACTTTTGTTATCAACTGTTTCCACATTTTTTTTCACACAATCTCGGAGTCGCGTGCCCATTCTCTTCTGTACGTGTCCAATACATTCTTTCTTCATAACTTCTTGATCACCGTAAGGTGCAGATTTTAAAATCCCCGAGTATGTTTTGGAGTCACCGTCTCCGATGTAATTTCTGTACACCACTCCAAATTTTTCCACTGAACGCTTGAACAGTTCAATTACTGCATCGACTTCCATTTTTCCAGAAGAACCTGAATGATTTGCACTGCAATCATGTTGATGACCTTCATACCAATCATTATACTCTTCAGTATTGAGTTTTTTGCTCCAAACTTCACACCGTTTACAGTAGGAACTTTTCACAAAAATATCGATGATTTTTCCAGAATAGTATCCGATCAATGATGTCGCACCATACAAGGAAGTATGCCCTCGCTTTTTCCATGTTCCATCGCCAGATACAGTTAATTCTGCAGAATTTTTTTCACCTTGGTGTTCGGAAGTCAAATTTTTTTCTTCAGTACAAGCTCGTTGAAAAAATTCTTCGGTGGCTGTTTTTACACAGGAATGTATACTATTGATTATTACATCGTAAGTAGGCTGTGATATAAAAGCTGGCATGTCCATTAATGCACAAAATTTTGCTGCTCCTTTTAACCCTAATCCGACAACTCTCATGACAAATAAAAATCGTATATTTATCTCATAAGAGTGCCCGACAAAAGGACTAGAATTTATGTTACGAACTGTACACTTATCACACAGCAAAACAATTTTGAAACCAAGTCCTCGTTCAGAAGCAGTTTGAAACTGAACATTTCCGTCACAGATTTTACACTTTACGTATTCAGAAATTGCTGCAAATACTGTTATAAAGATTAAAATTCGATACTCAATAGACGAATCACGCGGAACTGAGATTTCTTCTTGCATTTTAAATTTTTTCGCAGAGGCACCAAAAGTACTTTCATCCGTTTCAGCTTTTTTTGGATTAAAAACATCTTTTCGCTTTTTTGGTCTCGACTTACGCATGTCAGAAGATTTTCTCATTTCTCTGGAGCCCTTCATTTTCACGAAAAAATCACAGGAAAAAATATAAACGAGCTCACAAGTTTACTGCAAATTTACCTTATAAAAAGAACACTAATGCACAGTCACTTTATAGTCTAAGAGCTAGCAACGTTTTCGAGAAATGACTTTAGTTCGCCTAGTTTTTTTATATGCCTTTGATTACAGCATATCAATACTCATGCAGTCCATCTGGCTGGTGAGACGCGTTGCGTTTACTTGTGCGCATTCCGTTTTACAGGTAAAAAAAAGCAGTTTTCAAAATCATTTTAGTTCGATTTTTGTTTTTTTCATCTGTTTTCATAAGCATCGGACAATATAAATTCATTATTCCCAGACAATTACCTCGTTGCTAGCACCGTGCCAGACGTTTTTTTTTTTCAATAAAAAAAAAAAATATTTTATTACGGCTGTAATTTTTATACGAGTTAGTTTAATTATCGAAGCACATGAAATTAATTTGCCAGGCGATAACTCGGTTGCTAATTAGGTACCGGACCAATTTGAGCACGGTAAAGTGTTTTTTTTTTCCACGAAGATGTTTTGAGAATATTTGATGAACCAAGCCAGATAGCACAATTTTGTCCTATCCTTTTTTTTGTAGAGAATTTCAGGAGCTACAGAAAAGCTTCTGGGCAAAATTGAGATATCTGGCTCAGATTTGAGGATATTCTTGATAAAATACTGGAAAAAAAAATCCTCTATTATACACATCCGCTATTGAATTAGAACTTGGATAGATTTCCATGAAAAATTAATAAAAGCAATTATTTGAAATATAATAAATGACAAGTTTTACGTTGAATACATTGATTTCTGTAGATGTAAGAGATTTAGAGTGAGCATTTATCCAAAATGTAGTCAGGTATTGGACTCTCAATAAATGCTGCCGTAATTCAGCTCTGCACGGTGGTAAGCTTGATGGATTGAAATTTCTGCATATTTAACTTTCTTCTGCATTTAACTTTCACTGAAATTTTTGACTGATACGGATTAGAAAATAAAATCTGACATCGTTGACGTTGTTAATCTGCCGAACTGCCGAAACAGATCTTTCCAAGGTAACAAATGCACTCTTCAGTATTTTTTCATCATCGGTGGCAATATTTTGAAATGCAAGCTGATAATCTTCCGTGTCTTCTAGTAATTTGAAAAAAGCTTGAGTGTAATCACAACATGTTATGGCCTAGAATCCTCTAGAAATAGATGGAAGAACCCAGTGTTTTGTACAATTCATTGACGTTGATGCAGCATTCATGATTATCCACACCCATGTTGATCCAAAATTTTAAGGAAGCGTCGATATCAATTTGGCAAATATGGTAGATAATCCTCGAATCTGCTTCTTCATGTTCTTCACATGATAATGACTATTCCGTCGCTTTAATGACTCTATTATTTTCAACCCGATAAAAGAAGCATTTGTTGAATTTTAAGTGAATTATTTTATCACCAATAAAAGACGGCATATCATCAGTCCAGTAGTTAATAACAAATATAACTAATGCTTCCTTGTATTGAACATTTTTCAGTTGAGCAGTAAAATTATGAGGACGAATTTGATTTAGTCATATTGAAACCTCGCTAGCCGATTCATCTAGACGTTTACGTTCACTATCTTTGATTGATGGTGTAAAACATCAATGCCAGTTTCTTTCAGTTGAGATACAATTTACTTTTAAAGCTTTTCCAAATTTTCCGTTTAAAATTTCATTGCATAATTATGTATAGCCGCTACATTTACTCCCATGCAAGCAGGTTTGCTCGGGAGAAATATTTCTTTGCTTCTTTTACCTCTTCCCTAGATAACCGGCTTGCATATTCCATCAACCGAATTATCGTCTGGAAAATTAATTTCATCTGGTTCGATAATTAAACTAGCTCGTATAAAAAAATATTTGTTTTTAATGAAAAAAAAAAAAAAAGTCTGGCACGGTGTTAGCAACGAAGTAATTGTCTGGGAATAATGAATTTATATTGTCCGATGCTTATGAAAACAGATGAAAAAAACAAAAATTGAACTAAAATGATTTTGAAAACTGCTTTTTTTACCTGTAAAACGGAATGCGCACAAGTAAACGCAACGTGTCTCACCAGCCAGATGGACCGCATGCCTATTGAGATAGTGAAAGAAGGGTGATAGCAAAGTATCAGCGGACTAAAGTTCTTTTTTTCGTGACGTTGCTAGCTCTCGGACTATTACGCATCTGAATACATTAGAAGGGAACATTTACAATAGGCAGGGAAATAACAGGAACAGCCTTCTAGATTAGCGCTGCTGCTCCGGCCTCCTACTTTCAAACGCTCTGACCGTTTTTACAAATATGCGTGTAATTTCGAAAATAATCGCCGGATTGACTTGAAATTTTCTGTGTGTGTACTTAAATATATGTACATTACGAAAATGAAATAATAAAAAAATCGATTTTTTTAAAATTCCCTTAAGCAACGAATTGTAAAAGTGCATATGTTGCAGGAACGATTTAACGGATCAGTTGTCAGCAACGAAGGGCGACAGACGCGGGGATCTCCACAGCGAACCACGTGTTAAGCGAAGCTGCCCAAGCTTGGTCTTAAATTTTTCCCAGGTGATTTATTTGAATGACTCCCCTTCTGGGAGCTATTTCGTACAGCTGTGCACAAGCGAAACGATTTGAATGCCGCAGAGAAATTTAATTATTTGCAGGCTTATTTAAGTTGTAAGGCGGCAGAGTCCATTAGACGATTGACTCCATCCGAATCTAATTACAAAGAAGCTATTGCTATACTTAAGGAGGAATATGGGGATAATGGAAAAATGGTGGATGGTATAATGCAACAGTTGATGCCTTTGCCACACATAGCATCGTACAGTGATATCGTTGGCCTGCGAAAATTATAAAATCGCATTACAACAACGAGGACTCCCCACGACAAGCTATACCGTCATGCTTAAATCCATAATTTTGAGATGCATTCCAAACAAACTAGTGGTTTGCTTTATCGAACGAATAACGAACCAAAAGAGGAAAAAGATCTCCCTATTTCCGACGATACAAGCACGATGGCTTGCAGCGGGAGTTCCATTGCCTCTTATGGATATCAACATTTAAAAGAGCTTTTAAAATTCCTTAAACGTGAAGTGGAGTCTCTAGAGAGAACTGCACAAATACAAACTAAACGAAGTGTTATCTGAAGATCCACCAATATAAAACTACGGCTAGCTTGCTCACTCCCACAACGCAAAGAAATGTTAAAGAGGGCTGGTAGATATTTCCGCTGCACATAACGGGGGCATACATCCAAATTGTGTTCGACCAATATTCGATGCGACGAATGTAGTAGCAGCAACTACAGGTTTGCAATCAACAAGCGAAATTTTAGTGATCATTTTGTAAGAGGAAACGAACGCTATGAAGCTAAGTTATTGTGGAAAAGTACAAAGGACGTATTGGACAGTAATAAACAAAGTTCGTTGCGACGATTTGAGCAACTCGTTAATAAGTTGTCTAACGATCCAGTGAAATTGGTGGAATATGATCTCGGAATGCATGATTTAATTTGAGTCGGCATAGCTGAACAAACGAGTGAAGACGTACAATCCAAATATCCTGTGTATTAGTTACATGCCGCTTCTATCCGTTTATAGAGAAGATAAAATCACAACGAAGATGCGAATTGTCTTTGATGCATCAGTCCATTCAGGTAATAGTTTATCCCTTAATGATCAACTTTTTATAGGTACGAATTTGCGGCCAAATATTTTGAAAATATTAACAAATTTTCGATTCGGAAAAGTCGCATTTGTTGCTGATATTCAGAAAGCTTTTCTGCAAATTGGAATATCAGAAAATGGCAGGGATCTATTGTAAACATAAATGAGCTGCTGCCAAAGGCAAGCGTTTATAGAATGACTCGTGTAACGTTTGAAGTCGCTTGCAGCCCATTCCCTCACTGCGCCACGCTACAAAACCATTTCGAAATAGAGTCACAGGAATTTAAAGAAACATGTGAGGTATTGAGCAAATCATTTGACATGGACGACCTCTTATTGAGTCTTGATAATTTAGAGCGAGCTTCGAAAATTTATGGTGAACGTTGTAGTATAATGGAATGAGCCGCAATGAAATTAAGAAAGTGGAACACAAATGATCTAGAATTGCGGAAACAATTTAGCGATCCGATTAAAGCAGAAAATCAAAAGGTTTTGGGACTTATCTGGAACATCAGCTCAGATGATCTGTGTGTTGATCTGAACGAAATTCCTTTGACATCAACAACGGTGACAAAGCGTGTTATTTTAAAAACTTTGGCGAAAATATATCATACACAAGGTCTTTTGGGACCTTTTACGGTAAAAATGAAATTAATGTTCCAGGAAGCTTGGCGAGAAAATTATATATGGGACGAGAGTCTTCCCCCAGAGCATCAAACGTATAGTAATAGTTGTGCGGGACAATTACCACTCCTAAAGGACTTTAAAATAAAGCGTTGCGTCTACAAATCAACTCAACGCGTTAGCCAAGAGTTACATATATTTTGCGACGCAAGCCCTTCGGCCTTCGGAGCTGTAGTTTACGTTCGAAATCAGTATAATAACGATACAGTTCATGTTGCGTATTTATGTACAAAAAATCGAATTGCTCCTCTCAAGGAGAATAAGGTCAACGATTTAACGCTGCTCTTATTGGTGTTCGATTGAAGCGTTTCATTACTGATCATATCAATGAAAGTTTTCAGTCAGTTTATTTGTGGTCTGACTCGTTTATTGCCCTAAATTTGATATTTAACGATCATCGAAAACATGTGCAATACATATCACATCGAGTTCGCGAGATTCGCAATCTAACGAACATCCCTGAATGGCGGCACTCTCCAGGAGACTTAATCTAGCTGATATGCTGACAAGAAATGTATCTGGGGAGAAGCTTCTAACCATTTGTGTGTTCAACCATTTGGATTAACGAACCGTCATGGCTTTACGAGCAAACAGATAATTGGTCTGTACTAGAAAACTTGTCAAATAATTCTTGTGTTTCTACTTGCTTGCAGGTGACTTTTGAAGATAATGATAACGATTCAGTCTCACCTATCAAAAATATCGTGAAGTACAGTACATACCAACGGCTTTTGCGTGCGACGGCATATATTTTGCGATTCATAGATTCGCTCCGACGATGTCGCAACGAACATAAATATCTCGATGCAAGAGAACTCTCCAGAGCTGAATGGTATTGGATTAAGGATGCCCAGTTTCGCGCATTCAACAAGGAAATCATATCACTAAGAAATTATAAACCAATATCAAGTTCTTCAAAGATATTATCACTTGATCCAGAGCTAGATGATAATGGTATTTTAAGACTTAAGAGCCGTTTATGCCTATCCGAGTTTAACTGCGACGAAATAAACCCCATCATTGTATCGAATTCTTCACCTTTATTATTTTATTAGATGCCCACGAGCGAACCCTACATGGAGGGGCTAATGCAACACTCAATCATATAAGGGAGAGATTTTGGCTCATTAGAGCAAGGCAAGCAATTAAAACTGTAATTCATCGGTGTAGAATTCGTAAACGTTTTCGTGGCAAGCCCCTATCGCAACCATTTGCTCCATTACCTAGGAACAGAAAAATAACTTCTATACCCTTTGAAACTACTGGCGTAGATTTCGCAGGACCGCTACATGTACGACATTCAAGGAACGACAATCACACAATGAAAGTGTATATTATGCTCCTCTGAGATGTTTTTTGGGAGAAGAGGATTCCCAAAAACGATCAGCTGGGACAACGCTAGAACTTTTCAACGTGCCTCAAAGGAATTGAAACAACTAGTTCACGTTGTCGACTCTGAAGCGATGCAAGGTTTTATATCCGCTAAACGAATGTGGGATTATATAGTCGAACGAGCTGCCTGGTGGGGCGGGATTTGGGAGCGCGTGGTGAAGATAGTTACTGATATTCTCAAGATTACAATAGGCCGTTTAACACTTACGAGTGACGAGTTGCAAACCTTTTAAGTAGAAGCTGAATCCGTAATCAACGCAAGGCCACTAATTTATATTGGGGACGACCTATCCGATTTAACACCTCTTACCCCTGCTCACTTTTTATCGGGTACTTAACCTATACCCTTAATGCCACTATAAGGCGCAGATGATGAGCTTCGACAGATTTGGAGAAATTGACTAAGAGTTGCTTATACATTTCTCAAGCGATTCCACGTTGAATACATTAAGCAATTTAGATCTATATATGATATAAATCAATGTGTTATGGAACTATGTTGACTGATTGACGCCTGGACGTTAAGCCCCGACTGCCAGCATGAGCTGACAGATCACTCGGCGGACAGCGTTCACTGCAGGGCGGCACGCTAGCTCGCCTTGGCTATTGTCGGAGAGTGTGGGGAGGTTACACGAAAAACCTGCCGCTGCCGCCTGCCATATACAACAAAAAATTCTCGTGCCTTTAAACAAAAAAAACGCCACATTCAGTCCTGAAGGGATATTCACGTCACCTACCTACATCTACATTAAAGGCGCAGATGGTCTGCCTTCCTGCATGCCCCAACCACCCAACTGAGTCCCTTGTAGACCTGGAAAGAGTAGTAGCGGACCTAGTCAGCCTTCATGTTCAGAGGGCTCCAGGAGAATGAAGAGAAAAATATAAGACGGTTAGTTCATCATCACGTTATAACTTATTTCAGATACGGCCTGGCACCTCGGGTCCATGTAATGACCCTACTATTAGTAATGTTAAGGTAAAGGTCACTCAAAAATGTGACCGTCAACAGAAGTCTACCTGAGGTAAATATATTAATTAATACTGACTTAGTTCGTGGCTATATGGTTGAACACAGAAAAAAAAAATTGGGAAAGAGCTAGGCTATATAACTATTAACGCAGTTTCAAATTCAATCATCCAATTAAAAATAATAGAAAAATTTTAAATTTAGTCATTTAAGCTATGTGATAGCATACTTAACTTTTATGTATCTTTGTGTTATTATGGCTAAAAGTAATATGCTACTCTAAGAATTCTATAGGAAAGATATATATGCTAGAAGTTCAAATATATTCAGATATTGAGACAATATAAAAGAGCTAAATTGAATATGCATTAATGCAGTTTTAAATTCGATCGTCCAATTAAAATAGTAGAAAAAAATTCAGATTAAATTATTTAAGCTAAAGGATAGTGTACTTAACTCTTATATCGTTTGGTTGTGATAGCAAAAATTTAAGATACTACTTTAATAATTCCTCATGACAGAGATTTAAGCAAAAATTCAAATATGTTTTAAAAAAACCGTATAATAATATGAAATAATTAAATAGTACTTAGTGACAGCAACTTACATACATTTTTGCTGATGATGATTCCTCGCTGAGGCGCCCCGAGAGGTTTCACCATGTCACTGGATGCTAGCTTAAATGGTTTTTAAAATTTAACAAATATTGTTAATACTAGAGCCTGGAGGCTGCGACTAATGTTTTTGACATCATATACACGAGCTATTAGCGCCTTTTTCTTTGAACATTTTCATGGCAATTAGTTCTCGTAGCTATTGTTACTTCAAAATCTTGTTTTATATTCACAGTAATATTTGAAACAATCATCACATACAGGCAGTTGCCTTTCATATCAAATTTGATCCAATTGTAAGTCTATATTGTGGGGTTGTTGTAAAGGCGATGAGGCAGATATTATCCCAACATATTTCTGATCTCACTTAGATCTATCTGGCTATTTGCAAAAATTTCGTTGATCTTGTTGTCTTCAATCTCCTCTCCGCTTATAGTTTTTGCCACGCATTGAGTTAACGCACGCAATCCGGGCAGTCATTATCACCGCAAAAACGGATTTTATTGCTATATATATATTTTCGTGTCATCTAAATCCCAAACAACTCTCTAAAATGTGCTCAATATTATGCAGATCTTTGACAGGAGAGCTCACTCAAATAAATGTTTGTTCGAAAGGAATCTACGATACTGACACGATGTGTAATTTTCAACATATCCCGTAGTGACTGCAGAATTATTATTATTAATTTCAGGTATCTGTTGAGATATAATCTCGGCTATGAACGCGAGGTGTTGATGTTGTCGGACGCTATTTTTAAGATTTTCGCAGGGTTAGTTTCCTGGCCGATGTTTCTGGACAAATTCTCAATTTCACTACTTCACTTGTTCACTGGGTGGAAGATTTGACAAGACAGAGACGAGTGTCTTCATCTTCTCCAACAGAAGGCAAGAATTTTTCGAGACTGGATGTGCGGACTGTCGATATGTCAGCCGGCCGGCATACCTGCTGCAGTAATTCTCAGTGTAGCATACTGCTATATGCAGTACGCTATGACCATAACAGGGCACAGTAGTCTAGACCACCCGTGGTTCAAACAACGCTGAAAAATGGTCGACTGAGCTAGCCGGTTTTAAACATAGGCCTCATCGCTGCGGGCGCCCAATGTGTGTCTCGACCCACGACCCAATAAGAGCATTCATCATTACCCTTACTCGCCTACGACAGTTGGCCTTGCTTAGCCGATGAGGCATCGAGGACACATCCCTGAAATTTCATCAGTCTTCGATCAGACCTCGACATCCTTCTCCGTGTTGGAAACCAAAGGTACACCGACAAGCTGGTAATCTAAAAAATCCAGCCGGTCGATGCCTCTCTGCTTCCCTTCACCGAGATACTGAGAAAAATTCGCGATCAGTAATCTAACCAACAGATCGCTAAGCTTGCCCTTCACAGCATCTCACTCTGATCTCCGACCGTGATTGTTCATGGGTGTGCCCTTAATACGCCGTAGAAGTAGTGACGTTGCCGATTTCATCTCTTAGATTGATAACGGCCGTGTACAGGGTTGAATTCCAACAGGTATATCACCCACTATTGACGGGCAATCGGAGGGCTTCGCGATATCCTATAGTTTACCAGTGAAGCTGGCTGGGTGCCTTCTTAGGGCTACCAGGAGTAAACGTGACAGTAGATAGATGACGCTTCTAGAATGGATACCACTGCCTGATATCTTTGGCGTGCAGTTTCCCCTGCAGATCCTCAAGCTTGTATAAGGAGTTTCCTTTCTTGGCTCGAACCCGACACTTGACAAATTTCCGCCCCGATTTAGCACTAGTCTGCTGTTGGAAATTGCTTTGAGCAAAATTTCGTCTAAATACCTCTTGACCCACTTTGAACTCGACAGGTTTTGCCCTGAGATTGTAGGCTCGTGAACCCTGTTCGAACGCATGTTGTAAATTTTCCTGCACTCTCGCATGGAGCAATCTCAGTTTGTCCTCAGCATCTACTCTCACCGGCTCATTAAGAGTTCCAAGGCTCCTCAAGATGGAATAGGAGCTGCCATGTTCAATCATTTGTTGACCGAAAAGTGTTCGATAAGGAGACAAACCAGTAGCTTGATGGAAAGAGCTCCTGAGGGAACTAGCTATTTGGCTCAGTTTCTCATCCCATTTCGTATATTCCTTCCGAATATACGCTATAATCCCTGACAATAGAGACCCGTTTACTCTTTCTGAGGCGTTTGCTTGCAGCGATACTCGTACAACACCATTTCGAGGAGATAAATACCAAACGCCATCCATTTAACTTAATACATAACTTACAGTACCCACTCTAAACCCCTCACCACGATCTTCACTATGGGCTTGTAGAATTATCAACCATTTCTTCCTTCATACTCCACCATTCGGGCGATACTTTTGAGGAAATAAATATCCAGCGAGATTGCTGATTAGGATTTGACTGCTTATTCATAGCTCCCATACAACTTTCACTACTCACCTCAGATAACATATCATACTACATTAATATCATAACAGAGCGTTCTTCTATCAAAGCTTTTAATTTAACCCACTCTCAACTTAATGGTAAGTAAAGAATATACCTGCCCTAATAGTAACTATATCAGCTTCATGTGGAATATTTTTTAAATATAGGAGTCAATCAAATCTCATAACAGCGCAACTGCTTGATTTATAAAAAAAACTCTGCTACCTTCATATGCTTACCACAAGATCATATTAAGAACATGAAATTAACACGTTCTTATCTAGCCACCGAGTCAACTAAAAGAAGAAAATTCACTATAAAAATGGTGAAAATGTGGCAGAGACGGTTCGTAAAACTCGAACATTTGTGGGTCGTCGTGAAGCACCTTGTCGGACCGCAATATAGAAATTGGTAGAAAAATGCGAGATATCGGGACAAGTTAGTGATGAGAAGAATAAAACCCGTGACCGTCACTCAAGAACAGCCGAGAATATTGCTGCTGTAGCCTAAAGTGTTGAAGAAAACCCAGGTTTGTCCATTCCTCATCGTTATTTGGAATTAGGCATTCCACAAACGTCATTACACCATATTTTGCATAAAGATTTGGGTCTTAAGGCTTATAAAGTTCAGTTAGCACAAGAACTCAAGCCGGCCGATCATCAACAACGTCGAGTCTTTGCTGATTGGGTTCTTGAAATGCATGAAAATGATCCGAAATTCCATCGAAAACTCATCTTGAGTGATGAGGCCCATTTCCACCTCGATGGCTTCGTCAACAAGCAAAATTGTCGCATCTGGGGCTCGGAAAACCCAAGAGTTATTGTTGAAAAGCCTCTCTATCTTTAACGTGTGACTGTTTGGTGCGGTTTATGGTCCCGCGGGGTCATTGGACCTTACTTTTTCGAAAATGAGGCTGGAGCAACATTTACGGTGAATGGATTGCGCTATCAACAGATGATTAATGATTTTTTATGACCGGGATTGGATGGTATTGATCTGGACAACGTTTACTTTCAACAAGACGGCGCTACGTGCCATACAAGCAACGAAACCATTGATCTTTTACGGGAAAAGTTTCCGGACCGTGTTATCGCTCGAAGAGGTGATCACAATTGGCCACCTTGCGACTTCTTCCTTTAGGGCAACGTTAAAGGGAAGGTTTACGCCAACAGCCTAGCGTCGATTCAAGACCTCAAAGATAAAACTCGTGAGGCTATCGAGGACATAGGGCAGCCACTTTGCGATTTGTTTATGGAAAATTTCATGAAAATGTTTTGGTCTTATAGGCGTGGTCGTGGTGGTCATTTGACTGATGTTATTTTTCGTTATTAACGGCATACCTTCCTCTTTATTATGAAATAAAGATCCTAGCATTTATCTCCAAAAATGGCATTTTCCTTTGAATATCAAAATAACACCTCGTATTGGAAAACCCGTTACATTGATATCATAACACCACCTTCTTTCACCAAAACATTTAATCAAACCCACTCTCAACCTAAATAATGTGATCACCCCAATAGTATGAAGGTAAAATTATCATCAAATCTCATAACAGTGTGACTGATTGAGAAATTTTATTGAAAATATAAAACAATTCGTCATAAAGACTATTCATTACAAACTCCTAGATACAAAAAAAAAAATTGATCGCTCAATTTGTCTGCTTTACGCAAGATATCAAATTACCAGCCACCTGGCAACCTTTTCTAATGCTTTAATTTCCATTACTTGTAATGATTTCATGTGTCTTACCATCCCAAGCAGCCGTGATCTATTTTTAGATATCGAATAGCATAGCATGATCACTCTTGTTTATAAAAGATTTTTAATCCACAACTTACGTTATAGTTGTTGTTGTTTTTTTCAGCAAAAGACATTTTCAATTATAACTTCCACTACTCATCTGCGACATCACATCCTACAGATTAATATCAGTTGTTGTTGTTGTTTTCTGCTAAAGAAATTAGCAATCTTTCATAAATCGCTCAAATTGTATACTTTACTCGCCTGCTGTGTGAATTTGTTTACATTATTCGGCTGCGAACTTGTTTACTTTACTGGACTATACGAATTTGTTTATACAAGGCATCAAATTAGAAGCATTACACCTGAAGAGGAAAATTAGACATTTACAAATTTCCATTACTTATCTAAGTGAACACCTACATTCGCCCCGACCAGCTTCGCCTGATCTATTTTTAGATATATGATTACCTGGTGCAATCTTGTTTATAAAAGACACCTACAGATAAATATAATCAAATATTTAATCCACAACTTAGGTTATAGTTGTTGTTGTTTTTCCGTTTTTCAGCTACTAATATTAATTACAACAGAAGAAGTAAGATCGCTTATATCTCGAACCATAGCCCGTAGAGAATTTCTGATGAAAATTTTACCCCCCTAGTACTAATACTATTGGCATGAACAAAAAAAATAGCATAGGGTTAACTTGAATTATTACTACTAACTATTAATAATACCCGAAAAGGTAAGATCGCTAATATCTCGAAACCCATAGCGACTTTTCAACACACACACACACACACACACACACACACACACACACACACACACACACACACACACCTACATCGAAAATTTAATTTCTATTACTTCATATTTCTTAACATACCAAGCAACCGTGATCAATTTTTAGATATTAAATATCATAGCATGATCACTCTTGTTTATAATATTTACAGCTAGGATCTCCGAGATGACAAATAAGTGAACTCCAGAAATAAAATTGAAATCCTATGCTATTTCCCTATGCTGGAGAGTGCTGAAAGTGATCTCGTATCCCCAAAGTGATCTCGTATTCCCAAAACTCGAGATGAAAAATAAGCGAACTACAGAAACAAAATCGGAATCCTATGCTATTTGCCTATGCTGGAGAGTGCTGAAAGTAATCTCATATCCCCAAGCCCGAGATGAACAACATATGTAGTACCGACTAATGCCGCTAGGGGTCTTGCTCAAGAAATGCTGCTTGCCCTCGAAAGAGCAACTGTGACTTTTCAATACACGCACCCCCAGGATCCAATAATAATTTGCTAAGAAAACGTCAAGCCAAGGGGATATCATATTGTGAATTTCGAATGATGCTGATATCTACAACAGCACTTGAAAAAAACAAAACCAAGATGATGTCATGCTGATATCTAGAACTTCCCCGCTAATAAAAGAAAACAGCAAAACCAAGGCATGCTAGTAGTTCCGTCTAATGCCGCTAGGTAACCTTACGAAAGAAATCGCCAGCCCGGAGGATTTCTGATGAGAATTTCGTCCCTCCTTCCACCCTACACCACCTAGAACCCATTTCCATGAGCAAAAATAACTTGAATTATTAATACGCTAATATCTCGAAAACCGGAGCCCGTAGAGGATTTCTGATGAAAATTTCATTACCCCCCTCCCTATCCTATACTATAATACCCCCTCACAAACCACCCCTCTAGAATCCATTGGCATGAACAAAAATTTCCTAGTGTTAATTTTAATTATTACTAATATTCAAAACCAAAAGCCTACATTTAGGCGCACCACATATCTATCCAAGAAAACCGTAGTACCGGAACATACTGGTAGTACCGGCTAATGCCGCTAGGGCGCAGTCACGACCAAATCCATCAATAAAGCTTCCCACACCCTTCACAAATATATAGAACTGAAAGTGATCTCGTACCCCCAAAACTCGAGATGAAAAAGTTGATGTCAACTTAGAGGCTACGAGTCTGAGATGAAAAATAAGCGAACTCCAGAAACAAAATCAAAATCCTATGCTATTTCCCTATGCTGGAGAGTACTTAATGTGGTCTCGTATCCCCAAAGTGGTCTCGTATCCCCAAGATTCGAGATGAAAAATAGGCGAACTTCAGAAACAAAATCGAAATCCTATGCTATTTCCCTATGCTGGAGAGTACTTAAAGTGGTGTCGTATCCCCCAAATTGGTCACGTATCCCCAACATCCAATACATAAACCAGTTCATTAAAGGCACAAACCCACATTTAGTAAGAATTTACACCACCTATGGACGGTGGCGCCATCTGTTGCGAAATCCTGGAGGCTTAAAAAGTGGGCCAGAATCCGCATAGAACAACTGCTATGTAAGTCGGATCAAATGTCACAACATATCGATACCAGAAGTGGTTCAAAGTGAAGTATGTAAAATGATGATTAATCCATTTTTTGTTTAATTTCAAGGTGAATTAATGAGGTGACGACGATGTGTAGCAATTTGTTTATTTTTATATGGATTATTTTTGATATGTGCGATAAACTTGCAGCTGAGTTGAGTTTAAGTTAGCGGTTAACAAGTAAGTTGAGCTGGGAGTGGAAGCAAGTTTTTTTTTAAATTCATAGATGTAATAAGTAATAGCGGAAAAACAGAAAAATACATGGGGAAACACAAGCGGCAGTGTTCTTAAAAAGAAAAGTGTTTGGTAGTGATTTGATATTAAAATAAACCCGCGTTAATCAGTGCATTATTATATATATTTTATTTTATATATCAGTCAGTGAAATAATTTATTTATTTAATAAGTCTTAAGTGTTCAGTGAAATTTGTTTTTCTTTTTTCGTACATACAAATATAAATCTTGAAGTTCGTGTGGTAGATAACCAAATTTGTTTCGAAAACTGCATTGTTTTCTATACTTTTTATGTTTTTCGAGCTCTTTGTTCCCATAAAGAATTTTTTCTTTTTTTCGGAACTACTCATAGGTTTTTTCGCGGTGGGTAATATTGTATCAAAATCTACTTCCGTTAACTATTACTTCTCTCTTTGCTCTTCAGCTGTCTACTGTTTTCATAATAAATTGCCAAAAAATTTGTATGGTTTTGCCTACTCGACGTTCTTCTTGTTCCGATTTTGAAACGGCAATAAATTCTCTATCTTTTGAAAATACAAGCCCTCCAGGCAGCCCGAGAACGGAGCAAAATTCACATTGTAGCAGACCATCCACAAATTGGTATCGCGAACACCGTTCGTGTAAACGTTTCCCGACTTGGTTAGATTTCTTACAAAAACTAGTAGCTTACCAACTTTGGTATCCGCAAAGGCCCGCACTAAGTCAGTTTCAGAAAATTTTGTCATTACAAATTGTAATAAAGACTCTCTGGAATACAACGGAAAAATGCCACTAAATTATGAAAAGGTAGTTAAATTAACTGCACAAATGGTGCCCCTATTCTCAGGTGAGGCTAGTCCTCAACTTGTAACCGAGCTTCAGACTTTCATTGGATATTGTAGACAAGTTCAACAATGCCCAGAAGATGAAGAAAAATCTGCATTTCTACACATACTCCAACAATTTTTTTTTTTTTGAAACAATTTCTTTATTGGCCTACAGCTACTGACAATTTTAATTTACTTGCTATGGTAATTCTAGATTTCCTTAAAATTAGACAGATCCGTAATGGTCTTTACCCTAATTTATATTTATGACTACTTAGATATGTATATGACATATTTTTCTTATCTCTACTGATTATAATGTGCGAGAAAAAGGCCATATGAAAAAACTCGCTATACCTGACTTAAGCTAAGGTAGGGAGGGTAATTTTATTAAGCATGTTTGAGGCTTAAGGATAACAGTTTTGCCTAAGTAATTTATCTTTATTCTTACCTACTAGAATGTTTCTGGCCTTAGTGTGTCTTGATATTTCCTGACGTTTTAATTATTAATTTCAAGTTTATTGGATACTATAGATAAATTTAGTAATAAAAATTTAGTAGGTACTATTGCAAGCGTACCGGCGGAACCTTTAGTGCGAAATTGCGTATGTAATATTTGTCGGGTTATTGTGCTGTGTTGTATACCTGGGATCGGGTGTTTGGGTTTCTTCGCTTGTGGAAGAAGATTAACTCATTTGCGTTGTTAAAGAGTGCGTTTTTGTTGTGGAGGTGTTGAACGAGGGCAGGTAGCTGGTACCTATTATTGCTTTCGAGGTATTCAGTGGGATAGCTGATGCATTCAGCAAGTAACGGGTTTTCAGAGCTGTCTAATCTATTGAAGAAGTGCATGGTTTGTTTTATGATTTCTCTGTCAATTCTAGATGTATTTGTTTTTTCGTATAGAATTTTGTTATTGATGTAGTGGTATGAATTTGGTTTCCTATATAGGCCCGAGCAACGTCTTAGGATGGATCTTTCTAACACCCGGATCCTTTCCATTTGTGCAGAAGAGATGTCTGTCCAGATAGGGGATGCATATAAGAGTATGGGTCTGATTAATTGCTTGTAGCAAATAATTTTAATTTTCAGATTTAGTGCGGACCTGAGAATTGATCTGAGAGTAAGGAAGGCCACGGTAGCCTTGTTGATGATGCTGTCTATGTGACGGTAAAATTTAAGGTTGGAAGTTAGTGTGAGTCCAAGATATTTGACTACCTCTTTTTGGGCTATTGTTGAATTGCCGATGCGAATATCCATGTGTTTGAGGAGTTGCCTTTGCCGCCGAGTGGACGATTTCACACCAGTGAAGGCGATTGATTCACATTTATTTATATTTATTCTGAGTTTCCATTTGCTGAAATAGTCAGAGATTATTCGCAGGTAGCTATTGATTTTGTCTATAGCTGTAGGTGGGTTTTTCGTGCTGTAATAGAGGATAATGTCGTCTGCGTAGTGCAGCGTTTTGATATTGGGACTGACAGCCTGGGAGCTTGGAAAATCAGAAGTGAAGATGTTATATAAAATGGGTGAAAGAATTGATCCTTGGGGGAGCCCGATTTGCGGGCAGAATTCTCTGGAGAGCTCGCGTCCAACTTTTACTTTGTACGATCTGCTGGTGAGGAAGCTGTGTATGGTTTTACACAGGTGTGGGTGAAAATCGAAGGTGTGCAGCATTTTGTACATCAGACCTTCGATCCAGACCGAATCGAAGGCCTTCTCCATGTCTAATAGACAGGCAATTGTTGGTGTTTTTTGGTTGAGATGGTGACTGATATCCGTCTTCAGTTTAAGGAGAGCGTGTGTGGTAGAGCAGAATTGCTTGAAACCGAATTGATTGATTGGGATGATGTTGTTATCCGTACAGTGATCTAGGATTTTATCTTTAAGGAAGCATTCGAATATTTTTCCTAATGCTGGCAGTAGAGATATCGGTCTATAGCTAGCTTGTAAGTTTGGGGGTTTCTTACTTTTGAGGATGGGCATTATATACGCTTTTTTCCAGCTCGTGGGGAAGTAGCCTAGGTTGAAGCAGTGATTGAAAATTATAGAGAGTTTTTGGCTGAATAGTTTGGGTAGTTTTCTAATACTCCAAAAAAGATTGCGAGGGAATTTATACATGCTTGTTTCCTCCAGCACTTTTTCACAGTTTGAAAAGATAGAGCAGTTACTTAATCAGTCCTATTTACCACGGGAAACATACCAGGAGTTAATAAATAAGCTGATTACATATAAACAGTACCCCATGGAATAACTCAAATCTTTCGCAAACCGTATCAAACAGCTTTTAACGCAATGCAAGGAAGCTGCTGAATACAAGTATGGTGCGGCAGGTCTCCAAGCGGTGACTACGCAACTAGAAGATTTTGCTATAAATTCTCTAAAATGCGGTGTAACGAATCCACTTCTGAGTACACATCTTCTGGCATTAAGTGAAGCCTAATAGAAAGATGTCTGAATATGGAAAGACTACTTCAGGGAAATCCACACATGCAGCAAGGACACCCATATCTATATAACTTCCCAAGTGCATATATGGGTATGCAAGGAAATATCCATTCAGTGGAAGCACTGGTGATTTCTCGAATTCGTTTATACAAACTCCATCTAATGCCATCCCAGTAGCTGGTCATATAACCCATCAAACAGCAAGTGCACTGTGTACACCCCAAATATTTTAAAAACGCATTCTCAACCATTATTAGGGTATTCCCCGCCGCCTGCCAGTAGCAGCGAAAACATATCACTGGCTCACTTACCTTTAAATATAGGCGAGAATACTTCGGTTCAACTAGTAGTGGATACTGGAGCTGAAGTCAGCTTAATCAAAGAAAATGCCTTAAATACTAGCGACTCAATCAACCGGAATGATACTACTGTGTTGAAAACTCCCTACGGTGAAGGTAAAACGCTAGGTAGCTGCCACGGTAAATTTTCTCTTGAAAGCCCAATACCATGCAATTTTCAAGTTGTGAAAACCCGCACACCGATCTCGCACGACGGGTTGCTAGGAAACGACTTTCTTTCAAAAAATTGTAACATCGAGGGCCCTAATCGAATGCTCAGATTTCCTCGCACGGAAATAAATTCGACAGAGTTCACGTAAGAACGAAGGGAATCAAAAGAAACCATGGAGACTATTCAAGCCACCCACTATGTTGAAACCCAGGTATACGACAGTGCCACTAAACGAGTAAAGGAGCTTGAAGAAAGTAAGAAGAAAAACCCAAATTTGAAGGAAGTCTCGCTCACTGACAATATCACCCACTATACTATTGAATTCCCACAGCCAGTAGACATACCTGCGCGGTCACACGTAGTAGTTAAAGCACCTTTGACACTAGAGCAAGAAATGCTCTGTCAGTCTCAAGAGGTGGAATCAGGAGTGTTTCTAGCTAACAGTTTGCTAAGTTCCGAAAAAAGAGAAAACTTAATTGGTGTGCTTAACGTTAATAGCCATAGTGTTACATTAAAAAAACTCACACTTACGCTGGAGCCCAATAGTAATTACAATACCTACAGCTTGCAGCCAAGTAGCGATTGCGGCTCTAGTCTAACTTCAAAAGTGAAGCATAACTTCACTAACACTAGCTGTCCGAAAAACGAGATTTCACCTACAAAACTAATTAATTCCACACATTTACTCAAGCAGACTCAACCAAACTTTCAAACAGACTCCCTGCAAACATCACGCCTAGTACGACTAGAACAAGAATTAACATTAGAGGAAACTCTTTCTGAAGCTGAAAAATCTTCTATTCTGAATATTTGCCACAAATACAATGACATATTTCATCTGGTTGGCGATAAGCTCACTTATACCAATGCCATTTCGCATATCATTCCAATAGTTTCTGACCAACCTCCAGTTAATCAAAAAATGTATCGACTTCGAGAAACGCAAAGAGAAGTTATAAATCAACAGCTACGTGAAATGCTAGAAACTGAAATAGTTAAACCTAGCAACAAAAGCCCTTGGAACTCACCGCTGTTAGTGGTTCCAAAGAAAGCAGGGCCAAATGGGTTGTGGTCGATTTTAGGAAATTAAATGATAAAACAATAGGTGATGCTTTTCCATTGCCCAGGATTGAAGATATCCTGGACCAACTAGGTCATTCCCGGTATTTCGCTACTTTGGATTTTGCCAGTGGCTATCATCAAGTACTGGTTCATCCTAAAGATAGACCCAAGACAGACTTTAGTACAGCTTATGGGCATTATGAATTTCGGCGCATTCCTTTCGGATTGAAAGGAGCACCAGCTACATTCCAACGGTTGATCAATAATGTTCTTACAGGTATTCAAGGTCTAGAATGTTTCGTTTACATAGATGACATAGTTATTTATGCGAAAAAATCTTGAAGATCATAACAGTAAATTGATAAAAGTTTTTGATCGTTTACGAGAAAATAATTTAAAGACAAATGCCAGTTCCTAAGGCCCGAAGTCATATATCTGGGACACAAATGCTCCAGTGAGGGAGCCCTCCTAGATCCCTCAAAAACAGAATGCGTTCACAACTTTCCCGTCCCGCGTACTGTTAGACAAGTTCAATCTTTTCTCGGCTTAGCTAACTACTACAGAAAATTTATACCCAATTTCTCCACGATTGTTCGTCCTATGACTAATTCATTGCGAAAAGATGTGAAATTTGCGTGAACTGAAAACTGCCAGAATCCTTTTAACGAGATTGAAAGAAATCTCACTTCACCGCCACTTCTTATATATCCAGATTTTACTCTGCCTTTTAAGGAGCTGTTTTGTCTCAGGGAGAAATATGTAAGATCGCCCCATAGCTTATGTGAGTCGGACTCTAAAAGAGGCAGAAAGGAATTACTCTACAATTGAGAGAGAATTACTAGCAATTGTTTGGGCTACAAGGAATTTTCGGTGTTATTTGCAAGGGCGTAAATTCACAGTATATACAGACCACAAGCCCTTGAAAGGAGTCTTCAGCACCAAGGACACCACTTCAAGATTAGTTCGATTTCATCACAAGCTTTCTGAGTTCGACTATTCCATCGAGTATAAGCCACACAACACAAACGCGGATGCTCTTAGTAGAAGTTCTTATAACTTAGAACAGGTTGAACAAAAGTTTTCAAATATACCTGTACAAGCGCAAGTCCACACTCCGCCAGACTTACAGCAATCAAATACAGCTTCAGTTCACTGCCTTGCAATCACTCGTGCCCAGGCGCAGCATACCCGTGTGACGAATGACTCACGCGAAATGACAAACAAAAAAAGAATACCTTCAGAGTCTTCAGTTAGTTCTGACTCACAATCTCAAACTAATATTTCTTATGGCAGACAAGCTGAACATAGTGATGAAAATCCCATAGAGCCTTATTCTCTCAGATCAAATCTTAACAACCAGCCTCCCGAGATAATCACGGACCTCACAGAAATTCGAGTAGTAATAAAAGACTATCACGATTCTGTTTTTGGTGGACATCAGGGTGTTATGAAAACGTACAAACGAATCAAAAAGAAATTTCGATGGAAAAACATGTCGAGGGACATAAAAAAAGTCAAGAGATGTCCAAAATGTCAGAAAATGAAGGCTAGCCCAGAAAAAAGTATGCCAATGACCACTACAGACACAGCTCGAATGCCCTTCGAGACAATCTACCTAGATATCGTGGGGCCTCTAGAAGAGACGCATGCGGGAAACAAATATATACTAACTTTCCAAGACAACCTAACAAAGTTTGTTGATTGGTATGCTATGCCAAATGCAGAGGCGGAGACTGTAGTCCGAAAATTCTTTGATGAAATAATTACCCGCTACCGCATACCCAAAAATTTGGTTACCGATCAAGGCTCCAATTTCTTAAGCAACCTATTCAAGAAGGTCTGTAAACTCCTTAAAATAAATAAGTTGTAGACATCCGCGTACCACCCTTAATCAAATGGCTCTTTAGAAAGAACTCACAGACCATTAGTAGAGTATCTTAGGACCATTGTAGATGAGAATCCAACTGCTTGGGATCAGTTTTTAAGAATTGCACCCTTTGTATATATCAACAGCATACACGATAGTAGCAAACTTACCCCCACGGACTGTTTATTCGGCTTCACGGCTGATGTATTACTGAAAAACGCAGCCAAAAAACACAAACACTCCCAGGTATGGCTAGGACCATATCAGGTGATTGAAGTTCTCAATTCAGTGAATACTAAAATCCAAATTTGTAACAGGAAAATCGTAGTCCATAATAATAGATTAAAACCTTTCTATGAATAAATTCTTTGGGAGCAAGTCTACCGTTCGAAGTCCAGCTTCTAACAAATACGGGTATTATGTTTGAAGATTTAGGAGAGATTTTGTTTTTCCACGACACATGGAATCTATTTACCCAAATCAATATAAGTAACCTTGAGACGGAAACCATGTTGGTGGAGCATACTGGATTGCTCGTAAGCCAACTGTGCGGAAAGCATAAAAATACAACTGTTTTCACCGAACAGAGTAGTCAAATCCACAACCTAATAGAAGCGATCAAAAAGAGTGCCGCTATTATCATGGAACTAACAATAACCCGACGTCAGGTTAGATCACTGGCCGATGGAATAGGAAAGGGTTTCCATTTCCTATTTGGCACAATGGATAGCGATAACGAAAAGGAGATATATAGCCGGATTTCCAACCTTGAAACAGACACAAAGGCACTGTTAGCTTTAGAAAAACATCAGATTACGCTTTTCAAATCAACGTACGAACAACAAAAGTCGAACCAAAGTGAAATCGTCAGAACAGTAAACGATCTGCTCGAAAAGGTAACAGAGGAGATAAGTACCAGTCAACGGATTCAAGAGGTAATGACAACAATCAGTTTGCATATTATCGACATAGAGTTAAGATAACAAGCACTACTTGAAATATTAATAACTGTAAAAAATAATCAAATCCACCCCTTGCTAAAATCTCCAACTACTCTTCTAGAAGCCTATTATAAGGCAAACCCAAAAGAGCCTAGCGAAAAAAAGGATTTTGCACTATTATCTGAAACCCTAAAAGTTAAAGCACAGGTCGTAAAAGGTAACCTTTTAGTCAGCTTCAGCAAATACATCTGTTCAGCATCAAGACATCTAACAACCACTCACTACTTCTGAATTTGGAACACTCCTATATAGCTAGTCACCTAACCACCCAAGAATTTGTATTATTTCGACAAACAGAATTTAGAGTATACAAAAAGTTATTAATTAATCCCCATCAAAACACATATGTTGGCCCTTTACGAAATGCAATTTTTAAGGGACAAACTGTAAAAGAATGCCCAATAAGCTTCATATTTAACCCCTTCAATTCACCACAACTTCTGGCAACTCGAAAAAATGCCTGGCTATTCTCTTTCTCTTCCAAATAAAAGATCACGATATCATGCAAAAGCGGACTACATAGTTCTAGCCTCAACAAACACGGAGTACTAATACTCAATGAACCGTGTTATGTTTGCCTTCACGCTGGTTGCCAATGGATTGGCGTATTCGTCGATATCCAATATTCTATTCATGATTTAAATTAATTATTTACTATGCCGAATATATGGCGTATCGCCTCAATATTCATGAAAGGCAAAGAAATAACAATTACCTGTGGATCTGGCTGAATGCCTCAATCATTGATTGATATTTGGCTGGAGTGCCTAAATATCTTAATGTAGGGGAGCACCTGGCTAATTGCCGCTGTGCTCTGAAGAATAAGCCCTTGTCTTTACCGTTCTATGGTCAAAACTTTATTCTTCATTTCTTTCTTAATGCTACCTTATTTATAATCGCTAATTATTGCTAAATAAGCTATTTACATTAATTTCTTAAAGCTACCTATATTCGATAATTTTCGCACCTTATCATTATGAACGAAACGGTGACCTCCCGCGAGCAGCGTTTTTTTTTTGTTGCCATTAATAAATTTGGTGCATAATAATACATAATTTATTTCCGCTTGCGCTGTAATCTGATGCGCTTTTATATTACTTCATTCATAACGAGGTATGAATGATTGACACAAAAGTGATTACATACAAATCTGTATGTATGTCAATTGTATTTTCATTTTTGTTTGTTCGAGTTTTAACTTTTAAAATGAATTACAAACTTTAGTTGTAATCTTGGTATCATATTTCTTTTACGGACATGTGCATTTGATTTATATGCAGTTACATGCTTTAATGATGCATGACTACAGATATGCATTACAACCGTGTCAATTTCAAATTGACGACCAAGTGATATTTTATGAAGATGAAGATAATCATGACATAAAATTATCACAACCAGAGACTGAGGGGAAATTCGCACCCCATAGTGCGAATTTCCCCTGCACGCCTAGTAAAAGTGAAATTCGAACCCGAGCGAATTTCCCCCTATAGGGGGAAATTCGCACCGATGTAAATTTTTTTACAGAAATCACAAATTTATTAAATTTATAACATAGCGTAAAGGAATTTTACAAAATATGATTTTAGAGATCCGACGGGAATTCTGTACCTTAAAAAATGCTCACATAAACAGAATGTTATCTTGTAAGCAACTATACCTTCACTTCAAGCAGTTCAACTTATAATCGAGAAGATTAACCTGTGTGCGAATTTTACAAGAGCAATTATTATGGTGTGAGTTATGGCTTTGCATTTAAAACAGGGTGCGTATATCACAGGTGCAATTATTAAAAGAACAAATAAGAGCATTACAAATTAAACAGGGTACGAATATCACGGATGCAATTTTTGGAAGTTCGAGTGAAAGCGGGCTTCTTTTAATAGGGTGCGAATCTTATACAAGTAGTTCATGGAAGTTTGAGTGAAAGCAATTTACTTTCAACAGGGTGCGAATATTGCAGGTAAAGTTTTTGGTAGTTCGAGTGATAGCCTTCTATTTGAAATAGGGTGCGAATTTTACAGGTGCAATTTTCGGTAGTTCGAATAAAAGCCTTATATTTTAAACAGTGTGCGAATCTTATACATGCAATTTTTGGCAGTTGAAGTAATAGCATTCTACTTTAAACAGGGTGCGAATATTGCTGGTACAACTTTTTGAAGTTTGAGTGATAGCATTCTATTTTAAATAGGGTGCAACTTTTACAGGTGCAGTTTTTGGAAGTTCGAGTAATAGCTTTCTACTTTAAACAGGGTGCGAATCTTATACATGCAATATTTGGCTGTTCGAGTAATAGCCTTCTACTTTAAATAGGGGGCGAATGTTACAGGTGCAATTTTTGAAAATTCGAGAGAAAGCATTTTAATTTAAACAGGGTACGAATCTTATACATGCCAGTTTTGGCAGTTCGAGTAATAGCCTTCTACTTTAAACAGGGTGCGAATATTGCTGGTCCAAGTTTTTGAAGTTTGAGTGATAGCATTCTATTTTAAATAAGGTGCGACTTTTACAGGTGCAATTTTTGGAAGTTAGAGTAATATACATGCTAGTTGTGGCAGTTCGAGTAATAGCCTTCTACTTTAAACAGGGTGCGAATATTGCTGGTACAATTTTTTGAAGTTTGAGTGATAGCATTCTATTTTAAATAAGGTGCGAATGTTACAGGTGCAATTTTTGAAAATTGGAGAGAAAGCATTTTAATTTAAACAGGGTGCGAATCTTATACATGCCAGTTTTGGCAGTTCGAGTAATAGCCTTCTACTTTAAACAGGGTGCGAATATTGCTGGTACAATTTTTTGAAGTTTGAGTGATAGCATTCTATTTTAAATAAGGTGCGACTTTTACAGGTGCAATTTTTGGAAGTTCGAGTAATAGCCTTCTACTTTAAACAGGGTGCGAATCTTATACATGCAATATTTGGCAGTTCGAGTAATAGCCTTCTACTTTAAACAGGGTGCGAATATTTCAGGTACAATTTTTTGAAGTTTGAGTGATAGCATTCTATTTTAAATAGGGTGCGAATGTTATAGGTGCAATTTTTCAAAATTCGAGCGATAGCCTTTTACTTTAAATAGGGTGCGAATCTTATACATGCAATATTTGGCAGTTCGAGTAATAGTCTTCTACTTTAAATAGGGTGCGGATGTTACAGGTGCAATTTTTGAAAATTCGAGTGATAGCCTTTTACTATAAATAGGCTGTGAGTATTACAGGTATTAGTTTGGGTAGTTTGAGTGATAGCCTTCTACTTTTAACAGGGTACGAATCTTATAGATGCAATATTTGGCCGCTTGAGAGATATAGCCTCTATATATCAATTATAATTAAGTGCAAACCTTCTTTCTTAACCTTTGAATATATCCCATTCCAATAGAGAAGATATTTGTTTCCCGAGTTTGATGTAAAAGTAATTTACAATTAAAACATTGCATATACATATATAGGGATAAGAATTTCAAGAACTCAATTTCCTCGATGTTGGTTATTGTTAAAAAGAATGAAATGTCCTCAATGGGCTCTAGTTTGATCCTGCGATATACCTGAAAGGATTTCTGAACATTGAAATGACTGCACTCCAGTTCGATCTTAATTCTAAGTGGAGACTTTTTGGCTCCAAATATTACAAAACTAATTTTCTTTTATTGAGATAATTTATTTGGACTTAGCCAACGTTGAATAATACCCAGGAATTCATGAGCCGAGGAAGTTACTGACTGAGTCCCATTTTGTACTGCGAAATAATAAAACAGTGTGTTCTGCATGTTGAGCTAATATTCCATTCTTTAAAAAATTATAGCCATTACCTGACAGTCATTGAAAGTAGTTCCCGATTTAGATTTTATTCCTTATACAGTTTTACCAAACTTTTTCTTATACGTTATATTTTTTCCTATAACTTCTTTGGATCATGTCTGGAATTCTGAATCTAATTTTTATTTTAATTTAATTTGATATATAAAAACCTAAAGCTATCTTATCAACTAAAAAGGCAACAATGTGTCTCATTTTTGCCTAGTTTGAGCTTTATTTTATTTTTATTATTATTAATTAATTATTTTTGTCTATTAAGTATATATAAATACTTTACAATAAAGCTCTAATCTAATATTAAATTCAATGTGCTCACTCATGCTCTTCTGTTAATTTACTAAACTATATTTAATCGAAAACTTGTAAATCTGTCAAAACATGACGTAGTTCAAAGCTGAGGTTATTAATAAAATATTTCTGAATTTGAATTTGAATATATCTATAAATGCACATGTACAGGCTGTTCGGTAAATTAGTAGATTGGAGTATGCCAATGGATTGCTTAGAGATTGTTCCCTCTGAAAATCACGTTTGAAAATTTTTCAATTTTCAAATGGAGTGCAGTCATTTCAATGTTCAGAAATCCTTTCAGGTATATCGCAGGATCAAACTAGAGCCCATTGAGGACATTTCATTCTTTTTAACAATAACCAACATCGAGGAAATTGAGTTCTTGAAATTCTTATCCCTATATATGTATATGCAATGTTTTAATTGTAAATTACTTTTACATCAAACTCGGGAAACAAATATCTTCTCTATTGGAATGGGATATATTCAAAGGTTAAGAAAGAAGGTTTGCACTTAATTATAATTGATATATAGAGGCTATATCTCTCAAGCGGCCAAATATTGCACCTATAAGATTCGTACCCTGTTAAAAGTAGAAGGCTATCACTCAAACTACCCAAACTAATACCTGTAATACTCACAGCCTATTTATTGTAAAAGGCTATCACTCAAATTTTCAAAAATTGCACCTGTAACATCCGCACCCTATTTAAAGTAGAAGACTATTACTCGAACTGCCAAATATTGCATGTATAAGATTCGCACCCTATTTAAAGTTAAATGCTTTCTCTCGAATTTTCAAAAATTGCACCTGTAACATTCGCCCCCTATTTAAAGTAGAAGGCTATTACTCGAACACCCAAATATTGCATGTATAAGATTCGCACCCTGTTTAAAGTAGAAAGCTATTACTCGAACTTCCAAAAACCGCACCTGTAAAAGTTGCACCCTATTTAAAATATAATGCTATCACTCAAACTTAAAAAATTGTACCAGCAATATTCGCACTCTGTTTAAAGTAGAAGGCTATTACTTGAACTGCCAAAAATTGCATGTATAAGATTCGCACCCTGATTAAAGTAGAAGGCTATTATTCGAATTTTCAAAAATTGCACCTGCAATATTCGCACCCTATTTATAGTAGAATGCTATCACTCGAACTGGCAAAAATCTTATATGTAACATTCACGCCCTGTTTAAAGCAGAAGGCTATTACTTCAATTGCCAAAAATTGCATGTATAAGATTCACGCCCTGTTTAAAGTAAAAGGCTATTACTCGAACTGCCAAAAACTGCATGTTTAAGATTCGCACCCTGTTTAAACTAGAAGGCTTTCATTCGAACTACCGAGAATTGCACCTGTAAAATTAGCTCCCTATTTCAAATAGAAGGGTGTCACTCGAACTACCAAAAATTTTACCTGCAATATTCGCACCCTGTTGAAAGTAAATTGCTTTCACTCAAACTTCCATAAACTACTTGTATAAGATTCGCACCCTGTTAAAAAAGCCCGCTTTTACTCGAGCTTCCAAAAATTTCATCTGTGACATTCGTACCCTGTTTAATTTGTAATGCTCTTATTTGTTCTTTTAATAATTGCACCTGTGATATAAGCACCCTGTTTTAAATGCAAAGCCATAACTCACACCATAATAATTGCTCTTGTAAAATTCGCACACAGGTTAATCTTCTCGATTATAAGTTGAACTGCTTGAAGTGAAGGTATAGTTGCTTACAAGATAACATTCTGTATATGTGAGCATTCTTTAAGGTATCGAATTCCCGTCGGATCTCTAAAATCATATTTTGTAATATTCCTTTACGCTATGTTATAAATTTAATAAATTTGTGATTTCTGTAAAAAAATTGACATCGGTGCGAATCGACGTTTTTATACTGTACGTTCTTTTTCAGTTAAAAAAAATGACGGTGCGAATTTCCCCCCTATAGGCTGAAATTCACTCGGGTGCGAATTTCCCCGACACGGGATGATTAAAGTGATCAAGCTAGTAAAAAGGAAGAGAGATCGTACACCTGGTAAAACCGTAGAACTAGTACAACAAGTTGAGAAAAAGGCATTGGATAAACAATCCAAACCATCCATGATGACAAAAATAAAGCTACAGGACGTTGAGACACCAACCCCAATTGCGGAAACTGAAGCACAAGCGACTCAATTGCAACAAGTCAAACCTCCTCCCCCACCAGCATTACCCTCTGAAAATTCTATTAACATACAACTCAAACGGTTAAGATCACCTTCCTCTTTAAATGTTCCCACTGTAAACATAAAAAATTAAAACATCCACCTCAGAAAAACAACTACTGCACCCCGTAACAATCACGTTCAGGTTATTTGATCCACACGACATAAGTTATAAAAAAAAAAATAGAAACGTAATGAGAGTGGAAAAAATTTAATTAGTATTACTACTTTTAGCGAAAATAAGTAAATATAGGCATTATATTGTATATTGCATTGGAATTAAGAATATGTATGTATCGATACTCTTCACTATGTATTAACTAACGAATTTAGAAATATTATTAAGAACATTAAGCACTCCCATATATCTTGATAAAAATTTTGTAGAATATACATACTTTAAAAATACCTTTAAAAAAGACGTTTAACCCATAATTAAATTACTGTAGATAAGTAAATAAAACTAATATCTCCTTACTTCCTTATGATTAGATGGTGAAGTGTGTTATTCCTCTTCAAAGAATAACACATATTTTTTTTTTTAAGAGGCGGAGATATTGTTACGGTATTGCTTCACATAGTTATCATCACAACATCATAAAACCATGTAACACCATTTCACTTGTTGTGACATAAAAAATCTGACCTGCATTAATAACTTTGTAAAATGTAAGTCGGATCAAATGTCAAAACATATCGATACCAGAAGTGGTTCAAAGTGAAATATGGAAAATGATGATTAATTCATTTTTTGTATAATTGCAAGGTGAATTAATGAGGTGATGACGATAGTAGTTACACTATGCGGATTCTGGCTCACTTTTTTAAGCCTCCAGGATTTCACCACAGATGGCGCCACCGGAGCTAGGTGGTTTGAGTCCATAATAATGTAGGTTTGTGCGTTGGATGTATTGGTTTGTGTCTTGGTGCACCATTGAGTCTCGACTGCGCCCTAGCGGGATTAACCGGTACTACCGGGATGTATCATTTGGTCTTGACTGCACTCTAGTGGCATTAGCAGGTACTACCAGAATGCTGCGGTACTACGGTTTTCTAGCGACATCTGTTCGGGCGCAAGCGCCATTTCTTGAGTAAGGTTACCTAGCGGCATAAGCCGGTACTACCAGTATGCCTTGCTTCTGCTGTTTTCTTTTATTAGCAGAGAAGTGGTAAATATCAGCATGCGCCTAGGCTTTAACAGGATTCGAGTACAGGTGCCATTTCTTGAGTAAGGTTCCCTAGTGGCATTAGTGAATACTACAGGCATTTAATGGTAGGTTATATGTTTCCCATCGAATGCCCTGATAAAATTTAGCATATTCCATAATTTTGATTCGCGTGCAAACGCCATTTCTGGAGTAAAGTTCCCTAGTGGCATTAGTCGGTACTACCAATATGCCTTGGTTTTGCTGTTTTCTTTTATTAGCGAGGAAGTTGTAGATATCACGTATGACGTCTTCTTGGTTATTGCTGTTTACAAGTGCTGCACCTAAATAAGTTTTATTAGCGCGGAAGTTGTAGATATCAGCATCATTCGAATTTCACAACATGACATCACCTTGGTTTGTGTTTTCTTAGAAAATTATTATTGTTATTATTGGGTTTAGAGGATGCGTGTATTTCTCTTTCGAGGGCAAACACCATTGCTTGAGTAAGGTTCCCTAGCGGCATTAGCCGGTAGTACATAATGCCATATCTTGAGCAAGGTTCCCTAGTGGCATTAGTGGGTACTACAGATATTTAATGGTATGTAATATGTTTCCCATCCAATGCTCGCTACCGTAATGGATTTGATACCCTTATTGTACTATAAAAGGATGAAACATGCGAAATATTCATAAGTCGAAGTTGTAACTCAGCCGAAAGCACACCGAATCCTGTGGACCTGCTGAGTAGATTAAAGCTGTTCATCTGTTATCAGACCTGTTTGAAAAGCTGTTAAGCTGTTATCAGAGCTGTTTGGAAAGCTGTTAAGCAGTTATCAGAGCTATACGAAAAGCTGTTAAGCAGTTATCAGAGCTGTTTGAAAAGCTGTTAAGCTGTTATCTGAGCTGTTTGGAAAGCTGTTCTCAGAGCTGTTTGGAAAGCTGTTTACTTGTCATCAGAGCTGTTTGGAAAGCTGTTTATCTGTCATCAGTTAATATCGAAGCTGAATGAAAAGCTATTAAAAGACATCATCAAAACAAGGAGTGCAGTGCGAAGGAAATTTAAAGCTCCAATGGCATCAAAGCTGTTATCAGAGCTGTTTGGAAAGCTGTTAAGCAGTTATCACAGCTATACGAAAAGCTGTTAAGCAGTTATCAGAGCTGTTTGAAAAGCTGTTAAGCTGTTATCAGAGCTGTTTTAAAAGCTGTTACCAGAGCTGTTAAGCTGTTATCAGAGCTGTTTAAAAGCTATTAAGCTGTTATCAGAGCTGTTTAGAAGCTGTTAAGCTGTTATCAAATCTATTTGAAAGGCTGTTAAGCTGTTATCAGAGCTGTTTAAAAGCTGTTAAGCTGTTATCAGAGCTGTTTTAAAAGCTGTTAAGCTGTTACCAGAGCTGTTAAGCTGTTATCAGAGCTGTTTAAATGCTGTTAAGCTGTTATCAGAGCTGTATAAAAAGCTGTTAAGCTGTTATCAGAGCTGTTTTGAAAGCTGTTATCAGAGTTGTTTAAAAGCTGTTTGAAAAGCTGTTAAGCAGTTATCAGAGCTGTTTGAAAAGCTGTTAAGCAGTTATCAGAGCTGGTTGAAAAGCTGTTAAGCTGTCATCAGAGCTGTTTGGAAAGCTGTTATCAGAGCTATTTGGAAAGGCTGTTAAGCTGTTATCAGAGCTGGTTGAAAAGCTGTTAAGCTGGTTGAACAGCTGTTAAGCTGTTTGAAAAGCTGTTAAGAAGTTATCAGAGCTGTTTGAAAAGCTGTTAAGCTGTTATCAGAGCTGTTTGGAAAGCTGTTATAAGAGCTGTTTGGAAAGCTGTTTACCTATTATCGGAGCTGTTTGAACAGCCGTTAATCAGTTAATATCGAAGATGAGTGAAAAGCTATTAAAAGAGATCACCAAGACAAGGAATGCAGTGCGAAGGAAATTTAAAGCTCTAATGGCATCAAAACAGGCTGGAATCACCAGTCACAGCAATGAAATTGTATCTATCCTGGACGAGTTGCGAGAAGCAGATATTATAGTTTAAATACTACTCCACTACCATAATTCTACACAATCTACAGATGAGCGTTGACAAATTTGGACGTTTTTCTAAGCGGGGATATCTTGGCAAAGCAGGTGAACGTCAACCAACAAGAGCTCAGGGGCCAGCCGGTGAGCGAGGAACTCAAGTTTCATCAAAACACAATTCTTGGATTAATAACAAAGATGTTTTATAATATCTTGAAGAAACATTTATCAATTTAATATAAATTTATAGTTATAATTATAATACTTTATACATGTAGTTATAATGCAAATTACTTTAAGAAATAAAACTAAAACTATAATACATTTATTATTTACACTAGACTTACATACTGTCTGCGGTTTCCTCTTGTTGATCTGATGAAATAGAGTAATGTCCCCATGGTAGAGTATCCGTCGCTCCGCTCATAATATGACGCTTATTATCATAGGGACTCAATGCGATCTTTTTTTGACTGATAGTGTACACGATATGATTATGGGATCGTATGGAGCACTGATTAGCAGTTAATATTCACTTGTTATTCAAACATTCGACGTAGTCTTCGAAATTGATATTCCTCTGGACTACATTAGCCTTTACTCCTTTAAATTTTTTCCAGTTTTACCATCGTTTATACGCAGACTGTACATTTTCGAGCGCAAGCCAACAAATTCACTCATAATTTTCCCATTCAGCTCATCCTTCATTAGCCCAGGAATCTTTTTATTCATGAGCGGTAAGTTGAATTCATTATCTTCTGGGTAATCACTTGCATCAAATTTGTTTATATTTTCAGCCATAAGCTCATATGCATTTTTCTCTTCAAGTTCATATATTAGAGAATCTGTATCAGTATACATGATTTTACATTTATCTCCATACTCACGCTGCATAAAACTGTAGTGAAAATCGTAGAGGCATATTTTCGAAATTTCCATAACTGCCATTCCTATATAGAGCGGCTTATTGAATAACATTTTGAGTCGCCTTAATTCCACAGCAACTAAATTCTCATCAAATATCGTTGCACTGTGGAAGTTGGGTGCCGCAATCCGAGTTTTTGCACCATAGCGACCTTCCCACTTCATGCAAAGCTTGATATCACCATACTTGCGTACATTTTCCATGGTCTTACCAAAAGCTGCATTATTCATCTTCTTATAGCTGTACTTTTCATAATCGCTTGTAGCCTGCATCAGTTTGGTAGTATTTAAGTCAATATGTGGTTTAAGCCAAGCTGATTGTTCGAATTGAAGTACCCGGTGCACTTTTTTCAGGATGAGTCCATGTGATAAGCATTGCTTCAAGTTTCGGTAGTGTATAATATATTAAGTTTTTGGATGTAATGTTGTCAAAAGCTATTCTAATTTTGCTCCAGGTGGTGCTGCATGCTCAGAGAAAAACGGTAAGTCCTTATGCTTATCATGCAGATGTTGAGGATAATCCAAGTCGACTTCGAATATGTATCCAGTTGGAGAATCATCAGGAATTTCGCAAACGACAATATTGGGAACATCAACCCATTTGAATCTTCCGGTTGGTAAATGCTGTGACATGGCCCATCTATAAAGGTTATTCACATCATAATACATCAGGTATTTCTCTTTCTCCTCAGACTTAAAATCATCCATATATTTATTATTAGCTTTACTATATCTGTTCGAACATTGACTTATACCACCTCGAATGCTTCTCTATTTGAATAGCAGTATATCCACGTCGGTTATCAGCTCTAATTTCACATTAGTGTATTTTAGCATAGCGTCCAATGAGAGGCCTGGTATGGTATAATTATGTGCTGGATCTAAATTTTATGTCTTCACGCACACTTCTCGAAAGTTCTCGAACACATCGGCCAATAGGAGAACATCAGTCTTAAGGTATAGATCTGAATATTCACCAAGTGTTTGTATGTCAAATTTTTGCCAGACCTCTTCAGCATGATTGTAGTATTCAGCAGATATAACACTGTCAGTCAGTTTATTGTAGAACGCAAGTTCCGGAAATCCAATTTATCCCAGTCATCAATAAAATCATATGGGAAGACACCCTTGCGTGTAAGAAGTTTGATAGTGTCATCATCCAATCCCTGCCATACTGATCTTGTAGTCTTTAATTTATCCATCGGCAGCAATGATGATAGCTTATCTAAAGATTCAGCCATAAAACGGAAGGAATCGATGAATCTGAATTTTATGTAGCTGCCGTCCATGTGCTTGGTGAACGAGATATATCTTTCCTTGTTTATTGGCAAGAGATCAACTTTTCCTGAGAAAGATGTAGCTATATCCTTAGTTATGAAGTGGGCATCATATCCAGATAAATTGTGAAGGATGACAGGAACTAAGGAGCAATCCTGATAGATGAGATTGCATGCATTATGCGCTGGTCCTCGTTATTTTCCTGTTAAGTGGCAATGATCCCGGACTCGTTCCTCATCGGCTGCAAACGTTTTTTCACATATATGGCAGCAAGTATTTTCCATATGTGAACGCCGTTCCACTTTAGTCAGGGGTTGCATTGGCCTGATGTTCAGCTTCTCCTGTACAGCTATGGATGCAATCTTTTGCAATTCTAATGCAAACCATTTTTGACAGTCCTTGCCTCGATATGCTCTGTAATATGAGAGCTTAGCATTATGTTTGCAGTGGAAATAGAATCCTATGCAGTGAACTTCATGTTCCTGGATTCGCTGTGTATTTTGATCGTTTCCCTGAATCGGCTTCAATATTGATTCAAGATCAGCATACACACAAAACGGGACTGGATTCTTATGGTTATATTCCAACCATTTCTTTTCCTCTGAGGGAAACATAATCCTACAGTCCTTTTGTTTCTCGCATTCAGGAGTTTTTGATGCTAATTTTTCTTCAGTTTGTCCTGATACAAGACGCGAAAGTTCTTTAATCCAGCAGAAATGATATCTGCCAGCATCATTTCAATTTCAACTAATATGGTGGGGAAGCAATGAAAATGACAAGCTTAAATGCTTCAAACTGTCAACGGTTACCTACATCACAACATGTGCTCCTTATCGGGCAACAAAATGCCTTCAAAGGTTGTCAGAAGAAGGAACTGTAGAATACCCTCTTGGCGCCAAGGCATTAGCTCACGATTTTCATGTTGGTGACTGCTTACCGGTTCAGACATTCTGACAAACACCATAGCCATGCAAGATCAATTGAAGTTCATCCTTCACTCAGCGGGATTCAAATTGAGGAAGTGGTGCTCAAATCACCCAAGACTACTGGAGAATTTACCGGAAGAAGATCACGAGTTACAGTTAGATTTCACCAATAAATCTGAGGGAAACATCAAGACAATTGGTTTGACTTGGCTACATAAAACCGAAGATCAGATCATCATGGAATAATAAGGACAAGATCAAAATGCGCATAGCACCCTCCGAAATCGCACACTTCTTTGACCCTCTAGGCCAAGGACTCCCAAACTATTCTGGGCAAGAGACCCCTTTTCCAAAATGAACTGGTACCTAAGACCGCCATAGCCAAATTACTTTAAAATTCCTATCTCTAGTTTTTTTCCTATTGATACAAAATTCTTACCAATTTAAAAACTTTGCGGTTGGTTATATGAGTAAACTTGACTTAATTTTCTCATCAAAATTTAACAAAATAAACACACATAAAATTCAGTAAATATCAAGTATAATTAATAATTATTAATACAAATTACGTAAAAAGACTTAAGTAGGTAATTATTTTTTGAAAAAAAACATTAAAATTGCAAAGTAAAGATAAAAAAATGAAGTTCTGTGCAATGGATGAAACTGGTGACTTTCTACCAATCTAGCTAAATCCGGTTCAATATTGGTGAGTTGCAGCCTTAAACTCCGCATTCGTTGATTTTCAAGCAGTTTATTTGTTTTTCCAAAATGTTTGTAGCCACACAGAAGCCTTTGTCGACTAGGTATGATGCTGGAAAATCGGTAAGGTATTTTTCGGCAATGTTCCACAATGCAGGATACTGTACTTCAATGTCAGTGGAATATACCAAAAGATATCTCGTGAAACCCGTTTCGATTCCTGTAAAGCTTTTGAAAACTTAACTTTTTATGAAAAAAAAGCTTAAAAGCTAAGCTGGAAAGGCTTTTTATTTTTTCTGGAAAAAATTAAAAGCCAGCTTGACCTTTTAGTTTTTCTGGCGAAAATTAAAAGCCTGTTTGGCTTTTTATTTTTTCTGGGAAAAATTAAAAGCCAGCTTGACTTTTTGTTTTTTTCTGGCAAAATTAAAAAGCCAGGTGGCTTTCTATTTTCTCTGGCAAAATACAAAGCCAGATTGACTTTTTAATTTTTCGAGCTGGAAGTAGTCACAGGTTTTGAAGCCAGAAGTATAAAAAGCGTAAAACATGTAACGAACTACTAACTTTGTGAAAAATTAGTAAGAGCTCGCCATATTTTCTACACTTGAAGTACATCGCATTGCTATATTTTCTCTTTTGAATGTACTGATGTATAGTCTTTTCAGTCTAATAATTGTTTTATCTCTTTTCATGTAAAACGTTAGGGATTACTGTAAATTTGCTTAGTTATTTAGTTTTACCAACGATGTTAACTTGAAATAACGTGGAATAAAACTGTATTATTTTATATAAGCGACTGTTATTTTTTCTATCCCAGGTTATAATATTTTCTAAATCTGGTGCTGAAACCCGGGAATAGTCGCGAAAATTAAATTAACACGGTATTACTGGTCGAAAAGTTTGCGAAATGGAGCTTCCAACACGTGCGGGCTATCGAAGCCCGATAACGAAAATCGTAAAGGAAGCTACGGAATATTTAAAATCACCCGACGCGAAGGTTGAACAGAAATTGGATTGCATGTACGAGGAGATTTCCGGATATCTTGAACACTTATCCATCGCTACAGAAAATCTTCGCGCAATTAATAAAGAAATTCTAACGAAAAATTTAGAGGACAAGAATGCAAAAAAGGTAGCTGAATATGAAGATGCAGCTGTCGAAGTGATTAGCAGATTACAGGTGCGCTTATCTAAGGTGAAAGCGCGCATTACTACGCTATTTTGTAACAGCAGTAATGCAGATGGTGTGGAAAACTCCAAAATATTAAGCTACCTAAGCTACAGTTAAAGAAGTTCACTGGGGATTTCGCATAATGGATCCCCTTCTGGGAAAATTTCCTTACAGCCGTTCACGACAATGATCAAATTTCAAGCGTCGAAAAATTTAATTATTTGCAATCTGTTTTGGTGGGAAATGCAGCAAAAACGATAGCTGGCTTTACACCATCAGCGTCATGTTATGATGGTGTCATTTCACTCTTAAAAGAGGAATACGATGACACAGAGGCGCTAATATATCGAATTATGCAGCAATTAATAGCGCTACCATCAGTACATCACAAAACTGACTCAGCGGGACTAAGGCAGCTGTATAATAGAGTAATAGTAGCTCCCTCACTGCATTAGGAATTCCATCGTCGCACTACTACATAATTTTAAAGTCGATCATGCTTAAATGTATGCCCAGTGAACTTAGAATAGATTATCACCGTATTCAAAAGGAAGCTTCAGAGAAAGATGAGGACGAAGGTGATGCGACAACTGATATCAACTCCACGTTATCATTTGAAGGTGATAAGCAAGTGAAAAATATTTTGCAGTTCTTGAAAAGAGAGATAGACTCAATTGAGCGAGTCGCCTTTGAGAAAGCGCCAAGCAAGCATGCCAAAGTGACACAACCATCAACAGCAGCTGGTTTATTTACTCCTGCTACGGCAACAGCTTGCTTCTTTTGTAAGTCGACAAAGCATACAACGAAAGATTGTGATAGCGCCGTACATACTCTTGAATACAAAAAGAAGTCATTGAAAGAAGACGGGCGATGTTTCCGATCCACAAGAAAAGGGCAATCCTTCTACTAATTCTCCCATATATTCGGAATATTTTAACTCTCTTGAGCTATGATTATCTTGGGCTAAATACTCATGTTGCTTTTATCAGAACTTTCTAATAAAGCCTGATTTATTGCCATATCTTTATCGCTATATATTTCCCATAGTTTCTTCAACTCTGTAATTTTAGTTTCATAAAAGCCTTGTGTTCGTTTAACAAGGTTCGTTTTCTTTCCATTTTCGATTAACTTTTCAATTCTTGCACGCAATATGCTTTCCGTAAGGATTAGTTTATCTACTGAATCCATGTTGATTGATATTCTACTATTAGTTAATTAACCGTGTGGGTTAAATGATGAAGATAATTGAAAGAAGCAATTTAATGCCACGTGTGGGATAAATGGAAATTTAGTCGAAGAACGTAAATTGATACCGTGTATGACAAATTGACGTGAAAAATATTTAACTAAATTTTCGTTACTAATTTTAATTAATTTAATTAATCAACTATTTATTAAGAGTTACTGACATGTAAGTTCAGCAATTAACTATGTAACACGATTTACTGACATGTAAGTTCAGTAATTATAACAGAAATTTCGATAATATTCGAGCTGCCTCGTCTGGGCACCCTGACGTTTTACGTCTAAGCACGTTTATAAATTAATTTTTGTAGTTTTTAATGAGAACTGCCACGTCTAAGCACAGTTATGAATTAATTTTGAAAGCTTCTTCAAAAACTGCCACGTCTCAGAACAATAACAGTAAGAATTGCTTGACTAATTTAATCGTAACTGAATTATTGTCAATCGCAACAGTAAACAGGCACACAGTCCTGGATGGAACTCCAAAAAATGTTTTGTAATGTAGCGGTAATTGAACACTACAGCTATATTACTGCATTTTGGGTGGGTTAGTGTAGCGGTATGTTAAAATGACAAGATATGTGAGCTTGTGTTTACTGGTACTTTATTGAGCAAAAATTCCTTATTTTACGTTAGTCTGAATTCTATTTTATTTTTTCTCTTCGATTGTACTTAATTAATTTAAATAATTATCTGTAGGTATGTATTCTTGAGGTGTCGTTACGTGACACGTGCTCAATTTTATACCTCAGATTTTCACCAATTTCACTTTTATTCGAAAATTCACTGTCTATTATTATTAGTTCTTCATTAATATAATTCACATCACTCTTAATATTAATTAATTCTACTTTGTTTTTTTCACATGAAACGTCTATATGCTTAGCTTGCATGAGTTAAACGCTATGTGAAAAAACGTAAAATTAAAATGTCTGCCACCAAATATATTTTTTGAAATGTATAAAAATACTTAGCCTATATTTCCACCAAATCCCTGTAACACCACAGAAGTTAAAATTGCTGCTGCAATCTTTACGTAGCATGTAAATAGTGTACCTTGCTTGGCACGTTGATTTATGCTAAAAAGATTTGAATTATTTTTGAATTATTTAATATTTTTTAAATTTTGATCTATGCTTGTTGCATGAACGATCGCTGTCAAACTAATGAGAGCTTAGTTAGGGAGCACCTCCTTTTTGTAATGTCAGAGCCGCCATTTTAGGACAAGTTCCACATGAAAAAATGTAAATTTCATTTACTTTTTGTACATGATGAGTCCATGCCGTAACGTCAAAAATTTCCAAATTATGTTAATTAATTTATTTTTAATTATCCATAATTTTTCCTAATTGATTTATTGCGATATTTCAATTTCTCTAAAATTTATCAATATGGCTGCTCCCAATCATACTATGTTAATTTCCGGTGTGGAACATAAATTCTCTCACGAATTTTCTTACCTTTTTTTGTAAATATTTTCTTACCTGAGCAATTTCGCATTTTTTAACTATTGCCAACGGGTAGAGCGTAGCCAACTTCATAAAAGTGATTATTTACTTCGTCGCGGTGTTAGTTGGTTTCGTGGTTTTTAAGTCGAAAAGTGCAGTGTTTTGTGTTAGGTTTTCTCCAATAATAAATGGATTAATTCTTGAGGTAAGTGTTTTAATATATTCTTTAAGTATTAATTAATGATTTTCCTGTGCATAATTTGCAGGAAATATACAAATTATGCGAAATTTTTATGTTGCAAAAGTGATTAATGAAGTGTCAACAATGGCTACAATTGTTGATTTTCATTAATAATAGTATGTTTAGCTTCTGCGAGTTTATGTTATTCGCATATTTAAACATAATTGCATGTTTCGCAATAGTTTATTATGCCAGTAACATGAATTTCGCTGAAAAGTAGCAATGTTTATGTTTTCATGTAGTGTTGTTGTTGTAATGCCAAGAAATTTGTTTCTTGGGAGTCTGCATGTAAACTATGTAGATTTTTTGTAGTTTCTTGTTATATTTGATCAACTATATTGTATTAAATTAATTTCTCTAATTCTTTTTATTTCAGATGTGCAATGGACGTATAGGAGGCATTTGCTGACTGGAAGAGGAACTCAGGAAATAGGGAAGTATTGATTATTGTGTATATTGTATTTTGATGTATTTTTATTTATTTTCAGCTGTGTTCAACAGAGGTACATATATTTGCAGATGCCAGCTCAAAGGCTTTCGGAGCCGTCGCATTTATCAGAAGAGGGAGTCATCTCGGTATGAAAGTCCAGTTCTTGTGTACTAAAAGTCGCGTAGCCCCGTTAAAGGAAAATAGAGCGGATGATCTTAGTCTGCCAAAGTTGGAATTAACAGCCGGGGATATATGTCAAACAGTTTTCATCATCTACTCCATGGAAATATGGTCCTGATTGGTTAAAGAAAAGCGTACCATAGTGGCCAATTCAAAATTTATCAACTTGTGAATCAACAGCTCTCCTGATGACAGTATCAGAAACAACAAGCAGGAGTTTACCTGTTGTCCTGGAACCATTAGTGCCTTACGAGAAATTCTGCTACGTATCACAGCTTATATTATGAAGTTTTTAGATAATCTTATTCTCAAACGAAAATCAGAGCAAAGGTATTTGACAGCTACTGAAATGGACAAAGCGGAGAAATAATGGCTGAGGTATATTAAAAAATTGCATTTGCTTGATGAAATTTTATCTTTGCAGAGAGGTAAATTAATATAACGCTCTTCGAATTTGTTGACACTTAATCCCTGGTTAGATGCAGAAGGCTTACTTCGCATAGGGGGCAGATTGCAGTCGCTGAATGAATCCTTAAATGTAGTCAACCCGATCATTCTACCAAAATCTAGTACGTTGAGTAAATTAATAGTAGCCGATACGCATGAGCGAGTTTTACATGGTGGAGTTAATACGGTTCTCGTGCGATTAAGGAAAAAATTCTGGCTTCTTAGCGGAAAGCAGTTGACTAAAAAGGTCGTGAGTAGCTGTCGAGTTTGTCGAAAAATCAGGAGGCGGCCTGCCTCTCAACCTTTTGCTCCCTTGCACAGAGAACGAATGGTAACTGAAAAACCATTTGAAAAGGTTGGGGTGGAGTTCGCAGGTCCACTTTATGTTAATGACAACGAAGGTGAAAAATTATACATCCTTCTATTTACTTGTGCTGTTATACGAGCGGTGCATTTGGAACTGGCATACAGTTTATCGACCGAAAGCTCTATTTTAGCCTTTACTCCGACAACGCGAAAGCATTCAAGAAAGCTGCTGCGGAGCTGAAGGCAGTTTTCATTAGCGAAGAATTTAATGGGTTTTTGACTAATAAACGGATTGAATGGCGATATAGCGTAGAACGAGCGCCTTGGTGGGGTGGTTATTGGGAACGATTAGTAAAGAGCGTGAAGGATATTTTGAAGATGACCATTTGGAAAGCGAAACTTAACAAAGAAGAACTCCATACTCTTTTAACTGAAGCGGAGCACATTATTAATATACGGCCACTTACTTATGTTAGTGATGATCCTTTCGATTTGACACCTCTAACACCAGAAAGCTTTCTTGTTTGTTCTTTCTCGGAGCCAATCGATCAGCGCACGAAGGAACGTATACCAATATCGAGTTCAGAGCTACGGGAAAAATGGAAGGCGCGGATGAAGTATAAATCAGCGTTATGGAGACGATGGAAATTGGAATACCTGCGTTTATTTGGGTCAGCCCATCATTCTAATCGGGCCCTGTCCAAGGAGGTCCAACTCGGAAATGTCGTATTAGTATATGATCCAGCTACTCCTCGCATTCATTGGCGTTTGGCTATAATAGAGACGTGCTTTCCGGGTAGAGATAACAAGGTACGAGCTTGTGAGGTGCGCTTTGCCGACGGGAAAAGGATTAAGCGGCCGATACAATTACTTTATCCATTAGAAGTTCGTCCACTCGCTCGCCGGGAGGATGTGAAAAATTAATAAGAGCTCGCCATATTTTCTACACTTGAAGTACATCGCATTACTATATTTTCTCTTTGGAATGTACTGATATATAGTCTTTTCAGTCTAATAATTGTTTTATCTCTTTTCATGGAAAAGGTTAGGGATTACTGAAAAATTGCTTAGTTTTTTAGTTTTACCAACGATGTTAATTTGAAATAACGTGGAATAAAATGTATTATTTTATACATATAAGCGATCTCGTTGTTATTTTTTCTATCCCAGGTTATAATATTTTCTAAAACCTTGTCACCGGCATTTGTTTTAAAGGAAAAAAGAAAAAAAAAGAAAATCATCACATTTTTAGTTTTGGTAAATATTATTGTTCGAAGGTTATTTGCGAGGAAATGAAGTTCGCCTTCCCTGGCAACGCCCTTGTCACGAAGGAAATTGTTTTTTTTTTTCAATCTGGGCTATTTTGACATGTAATGTATTTCTTTCGTCCACTTATTTACTCGTCCGGAGCTGGTACATAACTTAAATTTGTTTCATGACCAAATAAGGCATGCTTCTTGCTATCTGCAGTTCTATTTATGTACATATACGAAGCTGTTCGCCCGATGTTGAAGAGATTGTCAGATATTCATGCTGAATACGGGAATCGTTTCCCTTATACATATGGATGACAAAGGGCTTTTTTTTCATCACGTGATCTGGAGTCGAGTTGATTGGCTGATGGTCTTAAGACTTTTTTTTTTGTCGGACGAAAATATGGTATCACGCTATGGTTAGGAAATTAGTAAGGGATTGATAGTTTGAACTTCAAAGTGGATAGTCAGGTTTTGGTTTTAAGTAGTAACGCTAAAATTTTTTTATTGGCATTTTTTTTTTTTTGTGAAATTTGAATATTTGCCTAAAAGGAAAAGCTAACACCCTTAATAAAAGATAGAAGAAAAATTAACATTTTTTTTATTGTTTCGCTGGAAAATTAATAGCCAGTGGGTTTTTGTGAAATTCTGAATATTTTTTTTGTCATTAATTGCTTTCGAGGTGTTTATAAACCGAGATGTTGTTTATAAACCGAGGTGTTGTACCTTCTGCATGAGTGGTTTAACGGCAGGTAGAATGTGGCAACGAGGTTTCATAGAGGGAGGGGGATGGGTGATGGTGTAGTGGAGTTTATTTTGGCGCGGCGCTAGGATAAATGGGGACTGAATTGCAGGATGCCGGAGTTCATTGATTCAGTCGGGGTGAAAAGGGTCGTGATGGCTCTTTAAGACCTGTGCCGGGATTTCTTTCTCTCTCTTTTCTTTACGCTACATACAACTCTATTTTTTTCTTCTATGAGTGCATTCTGTCAAGTGTGTTGCAAATGGCGCCCAAGCTGGTTTAATTCGGATTTCAATTATTGTGTTTTATATTGCCTCTTGTGTGAAGGTGGGTGTTTGAGCGTTCGGTGCAAATAGCGAACTTTGCACGCGTCGCATAGTACCCTTAGAAGTGTGACTTCAGCTCGCATTTCGTTGGTTCCAGGAGTGGATTCGGTATTTTTTTTCCTTTCCGAGAATTCTCTCGTTATACTTGGTTTATTCGATAATGGTGCTACTGATCTACTCCTGAGTCTGGCAACCACCAATTATTTGACCCCATCATACTTATTAACGTTTCATTTGGCTCAAAGTTATTTTCGCCAGGTTGGTGAACGATGTTCATTATATTGATTTCATAGAATCCTTGTTGAAAGAATTGAGTAACTTTTCCCATTTAAAAGAGGAGTGAGAGACTTTGATCGGCAAGCGGCGGTAGTTTTGTAGTTTTGCAGTTTTGCATTTGTGCTGGGTGGACATATATGTATCTTTTTACTTTAATCTTATTAATATTTCGTTTTTGTTCCTTCCCTATACTACATTGTTCTATTATTGACTTGTGTAACACCATTTTATATATTTATTCCCCGGTAGGACGGTAAATTCGGTAACTTTTCTTTGTTGATATTTAAGAATTCGACTTAAATATGGATTTCTCCTTATTGTCTCCTGAACACTTAAGGATCGAGTGTCAAACTCGCGAAATATCGTTTTGGGATATTGATGTTCTCAAATAGTTGACACAAGGATACGAGGCTGAATGCCTGAATTCTGATTTGGTACCGATGTCCACCAACAGTAGAGATAATCCTAAGTCGGAAATCCATTCCCTTACAAATCGCGTCGAAAGATTGAATATGGACCTTCGTGAGTATACCTCTGTAACGTGCGAGGAACGGAGGCGATATCAGATGATTGTTTTTCACTTGCTCGGTAGAACTAAAAGATTGGGCGAATCTGCTCCTGTGGTAAAGTCAAGTACAGATAAATTGATTATTTGTCTACAAGACCGGATGAATTTCATTAAAGTGGTATTCATTCCTAGAAATACCCTCACCAATATCCAAGCTTTAAATGGAGCTTGTTGTGGCCATCTGTTATCCTCATCTGCAGTGAATCCAGGTGGAGTACACGAGACCACATTATTGAAGACTATTCCCAATAAACCCGTAAATCACTCAGGATATCAGGAAATAATCTCTGATTCTATGGATATTAATCGAGATGATTTGATAACCCTCTGGATAAAATAATCCCTGATAAGGCTCGAATTAGGCCACAAGTAAGGGTTGAGAAACTTATCCAAGGAAATCTCACTCTAAACAATTCCTGTAGGAATTATGTTGGATTTACCTCGGGTGTTGTTCTCAGTCACCCTTCCGAATTTTCCACTGTTAAGGTAGGTGATGCGGTTGGTAGCCATCATGCTTTTAACAGTTCTCGCTTAAGAAATTCCTACGACCTTCTTGGTTCAACAAATGTTCAATTCCGTGCGTCAAACACTCCTTGGAATGACCATTCTTCTCTTGTAAATCCAAGAGAAAGCCTTTCTCGAAGCCGAATTTTTCGTTGGAAATTAGTGTTCGATGGAACATCCGGACTGGATGTTGCCGAGTTCATATTCCGATTGGAATCTTTAACACATTTGGAGGGAGTTTCCAGGATAAACCTCTGTGCGGGAAGGTCGCAAACTTGTATTGGATCTTTTTACGTATTAACCCAAGTCATACTTGGGAAGATCTGCGATCAGCTCTGCTTCGTGAGTTTAGGAATCAGGAGACAGATTATGAAATCCGTAAACTTATTGAAGGAAGGAAACAGGTAGTGATTTTCGATTGCGACTGCATGCTTATGTATCCAAACGGTCCATCCCATCCCCGAAATTGAATTAATTGTGATTCTCCGACGAAACATTGTTATGGAAGTATGTGGAATGGTTTACTTGGACGTGAAGTCCAGACTGGCAGCATGAGCTGACAGATTACTCGGTGGATAGCGTTGAGTGCAGGGCGGCACGTTAGCTCGCCTCGGCTATTGGTGGAGAGTGTAGAGAGGTTCCACGAAAACTAGCCGCTGTACCACCAGCCATACACAAAAAATATTCGTGCCTTCAAGCCAAAAAGGAAGCACGGACGCGGTCCTGAAGGGACCATTACACCACTTACCCTTATCTTAGTGAAGGCGGAGATGATATGCCTTCAGCTGCATTGCTCCATATCCCCGACGACACTGAGGGCAGCAGTCATTTTGTTCATTGTCCCTTGTTGACCTGTAAATAGAGAACAGAGGAGCGGACCTTGTCAACTCCCCACATTGAGAGGGCTCCAGGAGAGTGAGAGGAAGAAAGAAAACTTAACCCAGCAGCATTGTTTGAATTACCTATACATTTATTCCAGCAGCAGAGAACGCTGGCAAATGTGCCTCATACAAATATTGTTTTGGTTATGCTTATAATCATAAGTGGTCACTGTGATACTTCAAGTTTCTGCTACACGGCATGCTACTAACATTCAAAAAAATAAGTTCTCCTAATAGCCCATGCTTAACAGCTGGAATATGGAAATTCTACGGTAAATTCTACATTAATGCATATGGTTAGACTTTAGACTCTAACCCTATGGATGCAACCCGAAGGAATGTATATTGAACTTAATATTTACATATGTATATGCAATGGTTACTCACTTTTTCAAGTAAAATTTCCAAAGATTTTAAGATGGAGACATAGTGATATGTGCAATCTGTATGAATATTTTTCCTCTCAGGATAAATTTCTTTAGGTTCTATAAATGAAGAGTTAGCATGGAAGAATTTCACTCTTTTATATGATGTGTCCAAACTATGAAAACATTGGTTAATAATATCAAAGTTACGAGAAATCTCCACCAGAAGTACTTCCTTTATCTTACTGGCCATTTTGTAAACTGAGCAACTTTTCTCGATTTTATGTTTAGCTAATAATAAATTGCAACTCTGAACCGATTTGAACTCACTAATAATATCCTGCAATACCGTCTCAGGAATACAAAATTGGCTCTTGAATTTTAAAAGCGTTATTTGAATCGTTTTTTTTATGATATCAACCTCATCAATATTATTTTCACTACTCCGAGTTTCATGACAGCTAATAATAGCACTATCAGAGGAGTTTCCATAAGAAAAGTATCTTTTTCTCAAATGAAGGGATTCATCAGAATAATTTTTATAACTGTTTTCTTGGTTATTATAATAACAGTTATGTTTCCGAAACACATGACTTCTAAACGTGGACGCTACATGAAACTCCTTTGTGCAAAACGACACACGGCAAATAATTTGTGCATTTGCTTTTAAATGATCATGGCAAGTATGTTTGATAATATCTTTCAAAAATTTGCATTCGTATACACACAGTGGTACCTTACACTTTATAACATATTTTGCACTCTATAATACCCAATAATATTGCTTTTTCTGCGTAATGTTTTCTATTCAGGTGAGATCTAAATGGGTCATAATATTTAAAGCACTGGGAGCAATTTCCAAACAGACACTAAAAACTTTTATTTTTTTCATTGCGATGCACATATAAATGTTTATTATATATTTTGTTTTCCTTAGACAAAAAGTTACACAAACTACACTTGAAAATATTTTTTAAACTTTCACTCACTTTTATTATATTAATTCCTTTGAAAACACAAATACCTATAACCGCACAATGAAAAATACTTCTGCATCCCATCACGGTTTTAACAAATCTGTGGTGACGTTATAAACTTGTCTCAACTTGTATGAAAAATGATATGCCGTACTTGAAATTTCTAGAAAACCGTAGTAATTTTAGTCATAAGAATTGCATTTTACTACCCATGAAAACAACTTTAAAGAACTAAAGTAAAATTTACAAATACGTACGTACTTTCACATATTTAAGTTAGAATTAGTAAAATTAAGCATTTTATGTATTTTACACACAAATGCGTAAATTTTAATATTAATTCATAAAATTCCTACTCTGTTTTGTAAAATTTCACTACTATAATTGAAGTAAAATTCAAAAATTTTTTACGGTGTATGACACCAAAAGCAGGAAGATTCCTAATAATGTTTCAGGCTAATTCTGGAAACCCTTCACTGGAATTGTTATTGCGATCAAGGTAGGAATATTCTTAAAAATTTCCGATTAATTGTAGTCTCCCGCACAAACTTCTGATACGAAAGAGATGCCGTGGATTTTTTTTCTCATTCTATTAAAAGAAAATGCTTCTCCTTCCTTTGATGTCGCCAAAATTTTTCAATCCTTTTCCCACCAAATTTTGCCTTCTTAACTCTTCAATCACACTTTTCCCATCCAGAACTTCAACCGTGTGGACTAACTACGACCATAACGAAGTAAGTAACTTTTTTTAACATGCCCCAAATCATGGGCATGTGTACACATTACAATTGTGTAAATCATAATTATGATTAGATTAACAAATATAATTTGTAAATATAGGTAAATAAGCTAGGAATAATCCAATAAAGAGAAGTCGTTATTTAGTCTTTAGAGAGTCGAGAGTTTTATTCCAGAGTCTACTAGCTTTCATCTGCTAGTTGTAACTGCGCCTACAAAGAGTCCTGCTCTTTGAGCTTCTCTTAGGAGATCTGCTTTTATAGCTTCTCCATCTTCTCCATAGGAGCACTGCCTAATGGCTGACTCCGATCACCGTAGTTACCTATCAACGCGACACGACTACACAGCGTAGCATTCAATTCATTAGTTGCATTATTACGGTCCAAACAATAGGACCACGATTAACGAATTCATATTAAATGGCTACCTGCAACAATTATTATTACATGGCATCGTGATAAAAAGAGCCCAATCTTTGGACAGTAGTAATGAAACTGAAATCTTTGAACCACGATAATAAACCAAGCAGTCTTTTGACCGTGAACAAAGAACATAATTTAATTTTCAGAACGTGACTGATAACTAGCATCGGAAAAGGACTCAATTACAATTTTCCAAACAACAAATACAGGATAACAATGATAAGACAATCTTTGCGAATATAGAGCAAATTAAAGCTTAAAATATCATGAAAAAAATAGAAGAAGTTTCAAAGTATAATCGAATAGTTCTGATTTTGCAGTTATACTAAAACATTTTTTAGCTAGTTTATAAATTTAAAAATCATATGCACATATTTGATAAGTAATGCACATTATAATCTACTCAACATTAATTTAACTTAATTTCAGTTAGAGAAAAAAAAATAATATGTACAGGTATATAAGCAATAGGCATAATTAATATAAATATCGTCATAATAGAATTTAATAGATTTTTTTTAATTAGATAGGTACTGTACTGCAATACTCCAAGTGAAATCGATATTTTAATTTTAAATTTTGTTGGGAAAGCGTTGAATATTGCTTAAATTTTGATTGTAAATCTGTAAACCTCCATTATATAGTACGGAAAATTATAAATTAATAAAATATCACCAATGTTAACAAAAACAAGTTCTAAAATGATCATATCAATATTGTTAATAGACATATTATTCTGTTTTTGAATATAATAATAAGGGTGAAAACAACTGAATATATGTATAAAATGCGCGAATGTACGAATTAAGCGGCATCAAGACAGAATGACAACATTTTAAGTAATTTCAATAAATGCATAAACAGGGGATATAATAAATAAATGTATAAACGTTTAAGTAAAAGAAAGAACTTGTGGAAAAACTAGAAACACACATCGATCGTAAAACAAGAAACTACAGAAAAAGCGTTAAGAATGAAGGAAAATTATACTGAAATAAAGCTAAACGCGTGTACAGTTTTGACTACACTGATCTGCTGTCTTTCCAGGCCGTCTAGTGTTTTGGTGTTTGTTTCGAGCTCTTCGAGTCGACTGTATACTGTATGTTTTTTGGACTGGGTACATTGATTACCAGATATGGGCCAACCCAGATTTGAGATACTTTGTGTTTTCGGCCAAATAAGCCGAAAAAATGCTAAAGATCGCATTTAATTTGTTTCAGGCTGCAATTTTGAGGGTTGGTGTAGGGTGGTCCTGTTAGTATTGTGTCAAAAATGCAGCCTTGCAGGGCCAAAAAAAGGGGTGAAAGACAATAAAAACACCCCCGAACACGTGACAATCTAATTGACGTGCGTGCGGTTTGGATGAGGTAAAATTTTTGAAAAAATTAAAAATGCTATATTATTCAGAATATGATTCTAAATAAAAAAGTCTATGGTGGCCAACCCCTATCTCGTAAGGGCGCGACAGGAAAACCGAAAGAAGCTAAGGGTGGACACATCGCTATATCCACTAACATGTGACCGATTACTTCAATTCTGCAACACTTTCGTTCAAGTGCTAGCAACCAAAAGAAGCGTGAATTTTTCGATGAATGAATGGAATAACGGGGGGAGTGAAGAAAGTTATCGGACTATATGTTGAGAAATATTTGCGCTCATGTTTTGCTGTGGTGACGCACTTGGAACATTTTTGAATTTTTCTTAGAATTTTGGCTGGTTGTGCAAAGCGAGCCGAGATATGATGATTTTTGCTTTGAATTTTTTCATTTTAGTTCAACATGGTTACAGTTTTGTGCATTCGATGGTTTTTAGGGTTTTAGATCACTGCGATTGCGTAGGTGTGGGAAGAAAATAATGTTATGTGATTGTGTAATAAATTTTTAAATAAGGTAACGCTTCTATTTTTAACCATCTAACCAACCCAGATCCCACCCATCTAGCCTATACCATTAATTTATTATATCCCATTCTTCCTGTGTAGCCTGCAATCCCATATCCTACCCTTTCAACAATTAAAAACAAACAACAAATGCATACAATCACATAAGATTATTTTCTTCCCACGCCTGCGCAATCGCAGTCATCTAAAACCCTAAAAACCATCGAATGCGCAAAACTGCAGCCATATTGAACTAAAAAGAAAACATTCAAAGCAAAAATCATCATATCTCGGCTTGATTTGCACAACCAGCCAAAATTCTAAGAAAAATTCAAAAATGTTCCAAGTACGTCACCACAGCAAAACATGAGCGCAAATATTGCTCAACATATAGTCCGATAACTTTCTTCACTCCCCCCGTTTTTCCATTCCATCTTCTTTTGGTTGCTAGCTCTTGAACGAAAATGTTGCAGAATTGAAGTAATCGGACACATGTTAGTGGATATAGCGATGTGTCTACCCTTAGCTTCTTTCGGTTTTCCTGTCGCGCCCTAACGAGATAGGGGTTGGCCACCATAGACTTTTTTATTTAGAATCATATTCTGAATAATATAGCATTTTTAATTTTTTCAAAAATTTTACCTCTTCCAAACCGCACACACGGCAAATAGATTGTCACGTGTTCGGGGGTGTTTTTATTGTCTTTCACCCCTTTTTTTTTGCCCTGCGAGGCTGCATTTTTGACACAATACTCCCAGGACCACCCTACACCAACCCTCAAAATTGCAGCCTGAAACAAATTAAATGCGATCTTTAGCATTTTTTCGGCTTATTTGACTGGACTTTTATAACAATGGACTGAGCGTATTACCATTTTCCTATAGGAAAGCATGGCACAAGCTTTATAGTTCTCTCTTTCGCCCTGTGGCAGAGTTGGAGCTCCCAACACAAAATATTGCATTCGGGAACATTTGCTTATGCCATTTGATGTTTTTATGTTGGCTACAGATGCAATCACTTCAGAAGGAATAAGGTAAAGATAGTGTTTACCATGCTCCGTCTCTCTTGCACATACACAGGATTCAGTTAAGAATAAATTTTGAAAATTAAAGTCGGAATGAGCTTAATTCCTTATAAACGATTAAAATATCACTTGGACACAAGAAAATACATTAGTTTAATTTAATTCGATTTTCGGGTGTAAAATTTCATCTGATTGGTGGAGTTTTACATCTTCTTTATGTAATCGTTTTAAAGGGTGCTCTAACGGTGATATACAGAAACACAATATTTTTTGTGCCACATGAAATAGCAAATCGCTCAGTCCATTGTTATAAGTCAGCGGTTTTCGGCTTTCACTTTTGAGGAGGACTTTGTCTCCTAGGGGGAAAGTGAGAGGCCTCATTGTTTTGTCGTAATATGCCTTTGGGCGTTGTTGGCTGTCTAAGAGATTTTTACGAGCCCTGGCATATGATTTTTGGAGTCTGCATTTCAGCATGTGGTAATAAAATTCGTGGTTATATACGGGTTCAGGGTCCCGTTTTAAATTATATGGGACATCCGCTGTGAAGCCATAGAGGCAATCCATTGGGGTTAATTTAGTACCCTCGTATACACGGTTATTGTACACGAATGCAGCGGTTCGTAGGAATTGATCCCATGCTTTGGTATTTTCGTCTAAAATTGTACGCAGATATTCGATTAATGGTCTATGGGCGCGCTCTAGTGCTCCATTAGACTATGGACATCTTTAACTTTAGCAGTTTGCAGACCTTCTTGAATAGCTTTCTTAGGAAATTAGTTCCCTGATCGGTGACTATTCTCTTTGGAATGCGATAACGCCTGACAATCTCATCGAAGAAGATTTGCGCCACCGTCGCTTCTTCTCCATTTGGTATGGCATACCAATCGACAAACTTGGTAAGATTATCTTGAAAAGTTGAGATATATTTATTACCTGATATGTTGTCTTCTAGTGGACCTACTATATCCAAGGTTGTTCTGCGAAGTCCGTTATTACCATTGGCATCTTGAATTGTTACGATGCTTTCATTGTTTAGCACTTAGGGAATTTTTTATGTATTTCTTTATATCGTTAAGCATGTGTCTCTACCAGTAATTGCATCTAATTCTTTTATAAGTCTTAATGACACCCTAATGGCCGCCGAAAGGAGAGTCGTGGTAATCCTTTAGGATTGTTTGAACTTGCTTGGGGCTCGTGATTATCTCAGGTGCCTTGACTGGACTTATTTCTTGTTCAAGCGTAGCAGGGGGTTGTATGTCCACCTCTGGTGGTTTAATTTCTTGATTTTCCGCTACCGTGGGCTGTGTTTCAGCGCTGAAGCTAGTGTGGGCCTCTTGAGATTTCTGTTTTAGTGCTCTGGTCACGGCGAAGCAATGAGCGGGTTTCTTTATTTTCCTTTTGTTTGGGCAATTATTTTCCACCACATCAGAGTCCATAGTGTGCTGGACTTGGGCTTGCACCGTTAAAGTGTTGCCTGTACAGTCTTCGTTTAATACTTGTGGAATGCGCTTAATGTATCCGAATTGGTATTATACTTCCCTGGTTTTTATTCGATGATATAATCGAATTCTGACAATTTATGGTGAAATCTCACCAAACGAGAAGTCGGGTCTTTAACGTTAAAGACACCTGTGAGAGGCTTGTGGTCAGTATAGACCGTGAATTTCCTGCCTTGAAGGTAGCATCGGAAATTCCTAGTGGCCCAGACTATAGCCAATAACTCCTTTTCAATAGTGGAGTAATTTCTCTCGGCTTTGTTCAGCGTTCGGCTTGCATAGGCGATAGGCTGGCCTTTCCCCACGTCTTCTTGGGAAAGCGAAGCGCCTAATGCTTCGTTGCTGGCGTCCGTTGTAAAATTCAAAGTTTTAGAGAAATCTGGATATTCTAATAACTAATTTGTCTTGGACTAGACGAGGCTTTTTTTTCCGCTGTCTGATATATCAGGGTGAGACACTTTTGTGCATCTGGGCAAGTAGCGTGAGATTTGTGGTATATCTCTAATAAACTTTTGGTAGACACCACTAGCGGATGCAACTGGTGATTTTTACTGGAGATTATTATGTCGAGTAAGGCTTGCTGCCTGTAATTTGTAAGGTCAGGCTTGAAATTATTTCCCGCCTCAGTTGTCTCACCAGTAAATCATCAGTTATATTTTGCATTCTATTTACCTGGAGATTTATTTGTCGTTATCTTTCCTGAAGCGATGTCAACGGCTTTTGGATTTGCTGTAGTGTAGTTTTGACTACACTGATCTGCTGTCTTTCCAGGTCGTCTAGTGTATTGGTGTTTGTTTTGAGCTCCTCGAGTCGACTGTATACTTCCTGTTCATTACTGCTGTCCATGGTCCCGAATAGGTAGTATGGACTTAACTTATTTGCTAAAGATATGTGTACCAGTATACTACTCATAGTAGGGCTTCAAACGGTTGTTGGGTACTACAACCTGCCGCTTGCCTATTTTTATGGTAGTGTTTTTTGGACTGGGTACATTGATTACTAGATATGGGCCAACCCAGATTTGAGACAGTTTGTGTTTTCGGCTTTCACTTTTGAGGAGGACTTTGTCTCCTAGGGGGAAACTGAGAGGCCTGACTGTTTTGTCGTAATATGCCTTTGAGCGTTGTTGGCTGGCTAAGAGATTTTTACGAGCCGTGGCATATGATTTTTGGAGTCTGCATTTCAGCAATTCCCGTTTTAAATTAGATGGGACATCCGCTGTGAAGCCATAGAGACAATCCATTGGGGTTAATTTAGTACCCTCGTATACACGAATGCAGCGGTTGTACACGAATGCAGCGGTTCGTAGGAATTGATCCCATGTTGTGGTATTTTCGTCTAAGATTGTACGCAGATATTCGATTAATGGTCTATGGGCGCGCTCTAGTGCTCCATTAGACTATGGATGGTATGCGGAAGTCTGTAACATCTTTAACTTTAGCAGTTTGCAGACCTTCTTGAATAGCTTTCTCAGGAAATTAGTTCCCTGATCGGTGACTATTCTCTTTGGAATGCGATAACGCCTGACAATCTCATCGAAGAAGATTTGCGCCACCGTCGCTTCTTCTCCATTTGGTATGGCATACCAATCGACAAACTTGGTAAGATTATCTTGAAAAGTTGAGATATATTTATTACCTGATATGTTGTCTTCTAGTGGACCTACTATATCCAAGGTTGTTCTGCGAAGTCCGTTATTACCATTGGCAACATGAATTGTTACGATGCTTTCATTGTTTAGCACTTAGGGCATTTTTTTATGTATTTCTTTATATCGTTAAGCATGTGTATTTCCGCCTCTGGGGGTTTAATTTCTTGATTTGCCGCTACCGTGGGCTGTGTTTCAGTGCTGAAGCTAGTGTGGGCCTCTTGGGATTTCTGTTTTAGTGCTCTGGTCACGGCGAAGCAATGGGCGGGTTTCTTTATTTTCCTTTTGTTTGGGGAATTATTTTCCTCCACATCAGGGTCCATAGTGTGCTGGACTTGGGCTTGCACCGTTAAAGTGTTGCTTGTACAGTCTTCGTTTAATACTTGTGGAATGCGGCTTAATGCATCCGCATTGGTATTATACGTTCCTGGTTTTTATTCGATGATATAATCGAATTCTGACAATTTATGGTGAAATCTCACCAAAGGGGAAGTCGGGTCTTTAACATTAGAGACACCTTTGAGAGGCTTGTGGTCAGTATAGACCGTGAATTTCCTGCCTTGAAGGTAGCATCAGAAATTCCTAGTGGCCCAGACTATAGCCAATAACTCCCCTTCAATAGTGGAGTAATTTCTCTCGGCTTTGTTCAGCGGCTTGCATAGGCGATAGGCTGGTCTTTCCACACTTCTTCTTGGGAAAGCAAAGCGCCTAATGCTTCGTTGCTGGCGTCCGTTGTAATATTCAAAGTTTTAGAGAAATCTGGATAGATTAAAAGTGGTGGGGAAATTAGAGCATTTTTAATGCTTTGAAATGATTTTCGCAGGGTTAGTTTCCTGGCCGATATTTTTGGACAAATTCTCAATTTCACTACTTCACTTGTTCACAGGGTGGAAGATTTGACAAGACAGAGACTATTGTCTTCTTCTTCTCCAACAGCAGCCAAGAATTTTTCGAGATTGGGTGTGCGGACTGTCGGTATGGCATCCAGCCGGCATACCTGCTGTAGTAATTCTCAGTGTAGCATACTGCTATACGCAGTACGCCACGTCCATAACAAACGAATTTCAAACGACGTCAAAGTGGGCGACATTGTAATTTTATAGGATTACTCTACAAAACGACACATGTGGAAACTTGCTGCAAGCGAAACAGTATACCGTGGTAGAGACGGTAAAGTACGAGCCTGTGAGATTCGTCTCCATAAAGGATGCAGACTTCGCAGACCCGTTCAACATTTGTATTCCTTAGAAGTAAATTCATCTTTGCTGGCAGGAGGATGTTGAAAATAAATCATGAATCGCACGAAATTAATTTAACAGTGTTCATATACTATCAATTTCTTCCAATACTTAGTTGGTATTGCATTTGCATTTGTTGTTTATTGTATGCTCTATAGTCTTACTATTGAGCATGTCATCTCTTTCTGTCTTTGGTATAACTTGTATTATATATTTTAGTCTTCTATGAGATTTAGTGCCAGTCGGTCGTAAATAAAATTTAATAAAAATTAAAGATTTCTTTTATTTAACGGTATACCTTTTCCTACAAGTTCTAAATCGGTCTAATAGTCACTGATCTGGGTCTTTTTCGACAGTGCGTCTTTCATCAACAAAGTGTGAAATACTATTTAAGGTGCTGGTAACATCAACCAAATTTGTTTTCTGCAACTGGATTAAATCTCCCTTGAAGCCGTCTTGTTGGATTTGGGATAAAGTTCCCAATAGGGTTTCATTTAATTCTTCAGTTGACAAGATACTAGCCTGAGTCGCTTCATGCCATTAGACGTAGCTTTCCTTTTCTCTGGAGGCTGTTTGCTGGATGTGCCTTGATCTCCATTCGAGAAACGTTGAACAGTCTCAACACGGTTGGAAACGAACGTGTGATATGATGATGATTCAGAATTGCTCCAAGAAAGTACAATTTCATCGGTCCAAAGCAGCATCGTATGTTGGGTTATCTTAAAATTGAAGATACGCGTCGCATTAACTGCGTGGAAGAGTTATTGTCTTATTTGGGGCAACCTTTGACTTTGCGCATAGTATTTATATAATGTATATTTCTGCTCCGGAAGCTATTTCCGAGGATCTGAGAATGCATGAATTTGAAGTACATTGTTGGTTTTACCTGATACAATGTGTCGCGGAATTTATATGTCATTGAGTGACGTCAGTCCTTCCCGAAATTTAAGTCAGCTAGTATGCATTTCAATGGGAATATCAAATATCAATGCCCAAATTCTCTTCGTACACAATTTCGCGTTTAAAATAAAAGGACTCATGAATCCAAGAGGATCGAAGATATCTGCAATATCGGATAGTATAGTTGTTTGAGCGCGTCTAAATAGAAGCAGCATCCCGGAAGTAGTGCGGAATAGAATTCTTTCGCAGATCTAAAATATATCTGAAAAACCTTTCGAAATTTATACCGACCTAATGGCAGAAGCGATCCTTGAACTTTTAGTTAATTATACTATTACCGTTTTGCGTTTTTCTCGGAAACCAGTCAGTCCTTGTGGAAAATATTTTGTATTTATGATCCTTGAATCCCTCCGCTTCTTTGGGTCGTCTCCCGTCAAAATCGTGTTTTTCCATTTGTTTGGCTGATGAGACGTTATCCTAGATAAGGTGAACGCTTTTATTCGTGTCGAGTAGTTGTTCATCCTTGACTTCAATTGCAAGTTTACCCTGTACTGAGCCTTTTGCTTACTTTCTCTATTGCCTTGAATATACATTGTGTCTGAGCTTGGATTTAATTTTAGTTTTCTAGCAAGATTTTCAGTTATGAAACTGAGAGACAGAGCCGATAATGGTTTGACATTGACTCACATTTCCACTGTTGCTGCTTGTCTCACCTATGACTGTACCTAGTATTACACGGGTTTTATTGAGATTTCATGTCTGCGCTGCTGCCAGAGTAGTTGGTTCTTGTTTGGTACCTGAATTGAAACCTACTTTAGATGGCAATTCTTTCTGTTTTTGACTTGCGGCAATCCTTTGTCTAGTTTAGTAGCTCGTGATTGAACCTTTTATAGATTGACCTGATTCCTGGTACTAGATTCTGGGGCGTCGAATATACCAATGTGTTATGTTTTTTGGCACATTTACAGGACTTTCTGGCTGTACATTTCTTAGCAGTATGAACACTGTAACATGTTAAATCTGACCATTTCGACTGTTGACTAATTAAAATAACGATTTATCAATCAACCATTCCTACATTATCGACATGTCGTTGAGTCGCACACTATAAGGGTGCCAATGTGGCATACTTCAATCCCGGTGTCAGAACCAACTTCAGGCAAAAAAAAAAGGCCCACCAAGAAAGTTGAGCGGATCGGCCGAGGGCTCTCGAAGCTGGCCTTTCAAAGTGATAGGAGTGCGGACAATTTTGTAAAAATTGTAAGTCTCAAAGTAGTAGCAAAAAAAAATAAAAAGGTTAATTGAAATAGATTATTAAATTAAATAATTGAGACACTTAGCTGAAGAAACAAAAAAAAAGAGACAAAAAAAAATATATAAATTAATAGTGAAAAGACCCCTATGGGTAAGTTGTAGGTTAAGCACGTGTTTAAGAATAAGAAATACTAAAATATTTGTAAATTATATATAGGGCCGTATGTGGAGGACAAAAAAAGAATATAAATCAAAATCCACAAAGGAAAGACGAAAACAAAAGTTAAATTAAGACGAAAACAAAAGTTAAATTAAGACGAAAAGGCACTGGGTAATAAAGACGCTAGTTAATAAAAGAGGCCCAGCCCAAGTTAAAATCACGCTAGCGGAAAACGGAAAAGAAAGAAAGGAAGTAAATAGAAAACACGGACAAGACAGATAAGTTTAGAGTACATAGTCATAAAATTATAAATACATGTATATTGATGTTTAATCTTAAGGAAAATTATTTTGCTATATTTGGATATCCATTATAGTATAGTACTCCGGAGTTAGGTATTTAGGTACTGCGTAAGACTAAAAAACAAAAAAAAAGGAAAGTAAATAAAAACATAGTCTAAATGAAATGTGCAGTCCAGCATTCTTCATCACTCAATTTCCTTGGTGGTGCATGAATTTTCACCCTAACTTGGGCAAGTGAAGCCAAAGACCGACGCCCAAACGGCTATCGGGAACCAGAAAAATAACAAATCAGTTTTGTGTGTTTAAAAAAAAAAAAATGTCACAAAAAAAATGGGGGCTCAACCGGGATGATAACGCAAAAAACTACACAGTCTAGAAATCATAAAATTTTTTAGAAATTGTGAAATTTAACAAAAGTTTTAATTGAATAGCCATCTACTTATCTTTATGTACACAAAAAAAAACAAAGAAACAATATACAAGTATATATAATATACATGCAAAACTAAAAACTAAGGTGCGTGAGTGCTAATTCTGCAGTATATAGAACCATTGCCTGAAATAAATTTATTCGTTCATTCGATCAAAGGCACGTCGCTACCAGTTCCACAGTAGAAGCCGTTACTATTATTTCTCGACAGTGCAGTCCATGTTTATTAATCAAGTAGTCCAGTCAAAGTACATCAGTCTAATAGTTAAGCTGTTCTCTGTGTGGTAAATCGTGCAAGTGCCAAGCAAAATTCTTGTTATTCTTTAACTCGAATCATAATAGTAAGCAATCAGCTACCATTAAACCACCAGCGTAACAATATAATATACTAAAGGTCACCTGTCACATCAGGACCACATAGAATAGAAAGGAGACACCGCATAGAAAGGATAATAATGGTTTAATTGTAGACCAACAACCCATTTATGTAGGTATATAAACAATTTACATATAAAATAATATACGTTGCTATCATAGCGGGACGACGTGATTGTGAAAATAATTTGCTGCCGCTGTAGGAAGTTGGGTTGTCACAACAGATATCTGCAAGTGTTGCGCGTATAAAAGTAAGTTATTGTACTAAAGAAAAAAAATCATAAAAATATATTATTACAAGAAGTGGTGCAGTTTAGTAGTCGTAGCCATTGACCGATCCTCGCTTTGAAGTGAAGTATATACATATTAAATTGAATGTGGACACAAAATTGTGATGTTGTTGTGTTACAATTTTAGTTAATCTCTAAACAGGGATTAGCGCTTCTAGTCAAAAGCGATTTCATCTCTAAGATTACACAATATATACTTCGCCCATTTCAGATACATTATACATATACACATCGAACTTCGTGAATTGAGTAGGCTGATCTTGATAGTTGTCAAAACTTTTTGTAATTGTGCCATATCCAAAACCGACAATTTCTGAACTGATACTAGGATTATTCAGTTCCTCACTTATGTCATCTGCTGTGTACATTATAACAAACAATACAATAATTAGCATAAGTCCAAGTATTTGCCTAGCGGGAAAACATAATAACCCGACCGCTTTAATTAATACGGTGTAGATTATAAATTAAGAGCTGCGTTTGAAAGTGCGTACACGTCTTAACTCTGTAGGTTATTTATGTTTGTTAGAGCACATACTACGCTATCCGTACAACGTGAGTATATTACACAGAAGCCGAAAAGCTATCATTTTGCAAGTTTAATGACATCTCAACGTAGAAAACAGTAAACAGAAAACAGTAGAGGGTTACACATGGGTATATAAATTTTGACTAAATTTTACATACGCATAATACTACATAATAATAATAAAATAAGTAGGCTAGCTCTGCCTGTCGACACTACGATTTTCCTAACCAATTATACATAGGATTCCAATTTAAATAGCGTCCAAGTAAATAGACAATTTATCACAAAATGATCAGAAGAATACTTGACCATATCCCAGATAGCTTAGTGCGCTACGAATTAGAATGTCGAGGTCAAAAAGTTAAATATAGCACGATGAGAACTCGAAAGAACCTACTAATAAAGATCTTAGAGGAGGAAGACAAACAAGACCCACCTCCGAATATAACATCTTCTATCAGTCCCAACGATGATATTGTTCAGTGCGTACGGATACTAAATTTTATTGAAGATGAGTTTGATGCATCCAAACATACTCCCAATGTTGTAGAAGCATTGGCCTGCAAGATGGATTTCCTCTTAATAAGAATAAACCGTATAGTCGCTGTTGAGCCTGTTGATACAAAAGCACTATCAGAACTTAAGGCAAAGTTTGAAGAGGTACAGACGAAAGTTTCTAACGTGTCTGTAAATTCTGAAGATGGACCGGACGAGTCCTTAGACCTTTCCAGACCCCGGGTCTTAGCCAGTTCCAGTGGCATTGACCACGGTCGAAATAATCCTCAACGGACAGAACCCAGTCCACCCACACCTACTCCCTTCGCGATCAAGACAATTGTACCTGTGTGGAAGTGGAACCTTAAATTTACAGGTGAACAGAAATCCCTAACAGCTTCGGACTTTGTCAGAAGAGTTTCAGATTTAGCTAGATCCAGAAATGTAAACGAAGAAGAACTATTTAATTCAGCTATCGAATTGTTTGATGGAATTGCCCTCAAATGGTTCCAATCTATTGTCACTTCGCGAGATATCAATACCTGGAAGGGACTATGCGACAAACTGGTGGCTGACTTTGAAAGTCCCATGTTTGCTGAAGATTTGCTCGACTCAATAAAGAATCGGAAGCAGTCACTATCGGAGAGCGTAGTGGTATATTTTGCCACTATGGAAAATCTATTTCTTAAACTGAACCCACAACTCAGAGCCTCCGAAAAGATAAAAATATTACGGAAGAACATCCTTCCTGAATACTCGAGAAACCTAGCATTACACGAGTTTAAGACAATTGAAGAATTCAAAGAGGCGTGCAAGACCTTAGAGCACACCTTTAAAGAGACTAATAGGGGTAGAAGTAAGGCAGATAATACCGGGTCTAGGAATGTTAATGCGATAGATTCCAGCATTGGCAACAGAAATTGTTATAGAGAAGAAGGTCCTATTGTGGAAAGGAACCGATCAAGGGGTAACTACTATAATAACTACAATAGCTCTAATAGGAACACAGATAGAAGTGGGTGGCCTCAACGACAATATATCCCAAAAAATCAATGGCAACGAGGTCGAAATAATAGCGGGTACAGCCCCCATCGTGGGCAAGGTACCAACGATTGGCAACAAAGTAATAATAGACAGAATATAGGAAGGGTGAACACCCCGCGATACCAACGGGAAAACATTTCAGGGACCGAAGTTTCCGGACCGAACTCGGTTCCCTTCAACCAAAGAAATGGTCCAGAAGATCGACAAGAACCAACTACAAGCCATGCCAACAACTAAGTACTTATGCTAACACCAAGGATGAAAGACCATTTATTAACGTGAAAATACTAGGGGTGAATACCTCATGTTTATTAGATACTGGTTCTGTCCACTCGATAGCGGGTTCGGAGGGAGCGAAGCTATTGAAAAGCCTCGGGTTGAGACTTGATAAGAGAAGAGTTAATAAATTTTCCACAGTCGACAACGCCTTACACTTTTCAATAGGAACCTTCGACGTTCCACTCCAAGTAGGAAATATAATAAAAATACTGAGAATATACGCGATACCAGATTTTCCACACAGAATTATCTTAGGAGTTGATTTCTGGAAGTTCTTTGGTGGTAAACTAGATCTAAATGGAGAGAGTTGGCCGTGTTATACTATACAAGCTAATTTAGAGACTGTCCCGTTGCTATACAATCAGACAGACCTTAACGATGAGCAGAACGCCCAACTTAATGACGTCATAAACAAGTTCAAAGAACTATCAAAGGAGGGTTTAGGCCGCACTCCACTTTTAAAACACAAAATTGACACAGGAGAGGCGGAACCTATTAAACAAAGGTATTACCCTGTATCTCCGGTAATTCAAAAGAGAATGAAAGATGAACTACAAAGGATGCTTGAGCTTGATATAGTAGAGCCTTCTACGAGCCCATGGTGTTCACCAATAGTCCTGGTTAAAAAGAAAAATGGGAAAGACCGCCTCTGTCTAGACAGTCGGAAGCTCAACGACGTCACAAAGAAATGCGCCTATCCCTTGCCCTACGTTTCATCTATACTAGACCGGCTTGGCAAGACAAGATATTTGACATCAATCGACTTAGAATCCGCCTTCTGGCAGATCCCCCTATCTGAGGAGTCGAAGGAAAAAACAGCCTTCGTCATTCCAGGCCATGGCCTATTCCATTTTAAAGTATTACCTTTTGGACTCAATAATGCAGCCCAAACTATGCAGAAGCTGATGGATGGTTTATTCTTACACTCAGCAGAGAATGGGATATTCATATACCTGGATGATATAATAATTGCATCGGAATCTTTCGATGAACATCTTAAAGCCCTAGATTTCGTCCATAGTAAACTAAGATCAGCCAATCTCAGCATCAACATAGAAAAAAGTAAATTCTGCAGGACATCTTTGCAGTATTTAGGATTCCTATTAGATAGAAAAGGCCTACGCACGGACCCTGATAAAGTCGATGTAATATTAAACTTCCCCAGACCAAAAACATATAAAGAGTTGAAACGGTTCCTTGGGTTATGTTCATGGTACAGACGATTTGTGCGAAACTACGCAATCATTGCTGCTCCCCTGCATGACCTAACCAAAGGCGCCAAGAACAGGCCCATCCAATGGACACACGCTGCGAGCCTCAGCTTCACAGAACTTAAGAGCGCTCTAATATCAGCACCTGTCCTGTCGACCCCCGACTTTACCAAGCCATTTAGTATCCACTGCGATGCCTCTGATGTAGGATTAGGTACGGTAATTAGCCAAGGAGAAGCAGAAGAACATCCCGTGGCTTTTGCCAGTCGCAAACTGAGAGGCGCCGAGGTGAATTATTCGACAACAGAAAAGGAATGCCTCGCAGTATTGTTTGCGATCGAAAAATTTAGGCCATATATAGAAGGTAGTTGCTTTAAGGTATATACAGACCACCACTCATTAGTGTGGCTTTTTAAACAACAAAACCCCACTGGTAGAATTGCTAGATGGATCTTACGGCTACAACAGTATGACTTCACTATAGTCCACAAAAAAGGTAAACACAATGTAGTAGCAGATTGTATCTCTCGAATCCCTGACATTAATCTAGTCGAATTCGACATCCAACCACAAGATTCCTGGTACTTAAAGATGTTAGCCAAAGTGTCACTGAATCCTAAGCGATTTAGTAACTGGCGCATAGATGAAGGAAAACTGTACATGAAATTTAAAGATAGTGATGTACGGTATGGACAACAGCTGTGGAAACTCGTAGCACCACAATCAGCTAGAGAACGTATCCTACAGGAATGTCACAGCGACCCTATGGCAGGCCACTTCGGTTGTGCTAAAACTAAAGCCAAAATACTTAGCAGATACTATTGGCCGGGAGTCCCCATCGACGCCAAAAAGTTCGTATCTAATTGTGAGATATGTAAGAAGAGTAAATCGTCCAATTCTAAAAAAAAAGGAGAAATGGGCAGATGCAAGAGAGCGGATAACCCGTGGCAAATGATCTCAATGGATATTTTAGGCCCTCTACCAAGGTCAACGAAAGGCCATATAGCACTACTCGTCGTTGTCGACTTTTTCACAAAGTACACCTGCATAATACCGCTCCGAAACACGAAAGCAACTAGTATCATAAAAAACGTCGAGGAAAAAGTCTTCCTTCAACATGGAATCCCAGAAGTAGTTATAAGCGACAATGGTCCCCAATTTAAATCACACCAGTTTCAACACTTACTAGCGAGGTACAATGTTCCACGATTATGGTATAACTGCAACTACCACCCTCAAAATAATTATACCGAGAGGTACAATAGGACGATAGGAAACATGCTAAGATCCTACGTCGGGGAAAATCATAAGCATTGGGATAGGGAACTATTAAAAATAAATATCGCACTGAATACCGCCGTAAACGAAACAACAGGTTGTACTCCATTCTACTTAAATTACGGTAGGGAATTCATATACAGTGGCAACGAATACAAATTACTGGACACTGACTATCACCCATTAGCTTCCCGCAAGGAATTTCTGGAAAAATTTAAACTGCAAAGACACAAAATAGTACAGAATATTGAAAAGAGACATAAAATTAATAAAGCCACTTATGACAAAGGAAGGGATAAGGACACAGCTTTTAATGTGGGAGACATAGTGTATAAAAGAAATTTTGCAATATCGGACAAAGCGAAAAGCTTCTCCGCGAAATTAGCACCCAAGTACCTTAAATGCACAGTTACGGAAAAGGTTTCTGATTTATGCTATAGGCTAAATGATGAACACGGTAATGATATAGGTAGATGGCATATTAAAGATCTACAAAAGTAGAATAATCATTTTAGTTAATACACATAAAGCAAAAAATAAATAAATAAATAAATCAAATAAACCTTGATAAATTTGGGGCGGTAAGCACAATGCTCCCGACACTCGTACATAATAATAACGAAAAATTGCCTTTCCACAAAGCCAATTTTTCTTCTCCCGGTAGGGGGGTATTGTAACATGTTAAATCTGACCATTTCGACTGTTGACTAATTAAAATAACGATTTATCAATCAACCATTCCTACATTATCGACATGTCGTTGAGTCGCACACTATAAGCGTGCCAATGTGGCATACTTCAATCCCGGTGTCAGAACCAACTTCAGGCAAAAAAAAAAGGCCCACCAAGAAAGTTGAGCGGATCGGCCGAGGGCTCTCGAAGCTGGCCTTTCAAAGTGATAGGAGTGCGGACAATTTTGTAAAAATTGTAAGTCTCAAAGTAGTAGCAAAAAAAAATAAAAAGGTTAATTGAAATAGATTATTAAATTAAATAATTGAGACACTTAGCTGAAGAAACAAAAAAAAAGAGACAAAAAAAAATATATAAATTAATAGTGAAAAGACCCCTATGGGTAAGTTGTAGGTTAAGCACGTGTTTAAGAATAAGAAATACTAAAATATTTGTAAATTATATATAGGGCCGTATGTGGAGGACAAAAAAAGAATATAAATCAAAATCCACAAAGGAAAGACGAAAACAAAAGTTAAATTAAGACGAAAACAAAAGTTAAATTAAGACGAAAAGGCACTGGGTAATAAAGACGCTAGTTAATAAAAGAGGCCCAGCCCAAGTTAAAATCACGCTAGCGGAAAACGGAAAAGAAAGAAAGGAAGTAAATAGAAAACACGGACAAGACAGATAAGTTTAGAGTACATAGTCATAAAATTATAAATACATGTATATTGATGTTTAATCTTAAGGAAAATTATTTTGCTATATTTGGACATCCATTATAGTATAGTACTCCGGAGTTAGGTATTTAGGTACTGCGTAAGACTAAAAAACAAAAAAAAAGGAAAGTAAATAAAAACATAGTCTAAATGAAATGTGCAGTCCAGCATTCTTCATCACTCAATTTCCTTGGTGGTGCATGAATTTTCACCCTAACTTGGGCAAGTGAAGCCAAAGACCGACGCCCAAACGGCTATCGGGAACCAGAAAAATAACAAATCAGTTTTGTGTGTTTAAAAAAAAAAAAAATGTCACAAAAAAAATGGGGGCTCAACCGGGATGATAACGCAAAAAACTACACAGTCTAGAAATCATAAAATTTTTTAGAAATTGTGAAATTTAACAAAAGTTTTAATTGAATAGCCATCTACTTATCTTTATGTACACAAAAAAAAACAAAGAAACAATATACAAGTATATATAATATACATGCAAAACTAAAAACTAAGGTGCGTGAGTGCTAATTCTGCAGTATATAGAACCATTGCCTGAAATAAATTTATTCGTTCATTCGATCAAAGGCACGTCGCTACCAGTTCCACAGTAGAAGCCGTTACTATTATTTCTCGACAGTGCAGTCCATGTTTATTAATCAAGTAGTCCAGTCAAAGTACATCAGTCTAATAGTTAAGCTGTTCTCTGTGTGGTAAATCGTGCAAGTGCCAAGCAAAATTCTTGTTATTCTTTAACTCGAATCATAATAGTAAGCAATCAGCTACCATTAAACCACCAGCGTAACAATATAATATACTAAAGGTCACCTGTCACATCAGGACCACATAGAATAGAAAGGAGACACCGCATAGAAAGGATAATAATGGTTTAATTGTAGACCAACAACCCATTTATGTAGGTATATAAACAATTTACATATAAAATAATATACGTTGCTATCATAGCGGGACGACGTGATTGTGAAAATAATTTGCTGCCGCTGTAGGAAGTTGGGTTGTCACAACAGATATCTGCAAGTGTTGCGCGTATAAAAGTAAGTTATTGTACTAAAGAAAAAAAATCATAAAAATATATTATTACAAGAAGTGGTGCAGTTTAGTAGTCGTAGCCATTGACCGATCCTCGCTTTGAAGTGAAGTATATACATATTAAATTGAATGTGGACACAAAATTGTGATGTTGTTGTGTTACAATTTTAGTTAATCTCTAAACAGGGATTAGCGCTTCTAGTCAAAAGCGATTTCATCTCTAAGATTACACAATATATACTTCGCCCATTTCAGATACATTATACATATACACATCGAACTTCGTGAATTGAGTAGGCTGATCTTGATAGTTGTCAAAACTTTTTGTAATTGTGCCATATCCAAAACCGACAATTTCTGAACTGATACTAGGATTATTCAGTTCCTCACTTATGTCATCTGCTGTGTACATTATAACAAACAATACAATAATTAGCATAAGTCCAAGTATTTGCCTAGCGGGAAAACATAATAACCCGACCGCTTTAATTAATACGGTGTAGATTATAAATTAAGAGCTGCGTTTGAAAGTGCGTACACGTCTTAACTCTGTAGGTTATTTATGTTTGTTAGAGCACATACTACGCTATCCGTACAACGTGAGTATATTACACAGAAGCCGAAAAGCTATCATTTTGCAAGTTTAATGACATCTCAACGTAGAAAACAGTAAACAGAAAACAGTAGAGGGTTACACATGGGTATATAAATTTTGACTAAATTTTACATACGCATAATACTACATAATAATAATAAAATAAGTAGGCTAGCTCTGCCTGTCGACACTACGATTTTCCTAACCAATTATACATAGGATTCCAATTTAAATAGCGTCCAAGTAAATAGACAATTTATCACAAAATGATCAGAAGAATACTTGACCATATCCCAGATAGCTTAGTGCGCTACGAATTAGAATGTCGAGGTCAAAAAGTTAAATATAGCACGATGAGAACTCGAAAGAACCTACTAATAAAGATCTTAGAGGAGGAAGACAAACAAGACCCACCTCCGAATATAACATCTTCTATCAGTCCCAACGATGATATTGTTCAGTGCGTACGGATACTAAATTTTATTGAAGATGAGTTTGATGCATCCAAACATACTCCCAATGTTGTAGAAGCATTGGCCTGCAAGATGGATTTCCTCTTAATAAGAATAAACCGTATAGTCGCTGTTGAGCCTGTTGATACAAAAGCACTATCAGAACTTAAGGCAAAGTTTGAAGAGGTACAGACGAAAGTTTCTAACGTGTCTGTAAATTCTGAAGATGGACCGGACGAGTCCTTAGACCTTTCCAGACCCCGGGTCTTAGCCAGTTCCAGTGGCATTGACCACGGTCGAAATAATCCTCAACGGACAGAACCCAGTCCACCCACACCTACTCCCTTCGCGATCAAGACAATTGTACCTGTGTGGAAGTGGAACCTTAAATTTACAGGTGAACAGAAATCCCTAACAGCTTCGGACTTTGTCAGAAGAGTTTCAGATTTAGCTAGATCCAGAAATGTAAACGAAGAAGAACTATTTAATTCAGCTATCGAATTGTTTGATGGAATTGCCCTCAAATGGTTCCAATCTATTGTCACTTCGCGAGATATCAATACCTGGAAGGGACTATGCGACAAACTGGTGGCTGACTTTGAAAGTCCCATGTTTGCTGAAGATTTGCTCGACTCAATAAAGAATCGGAAGCAGTCACTATCGGAGAGCGTAGTGGTATATTTTGCCACTATGGAAAATCTATTTCTTAAACTGAACCCACAACTCAGAGCCTCCGAAAAGATAAAAATATTACGGAAGAACATCCTTCCTGAATACTCGAGAAACCTAGCATTACACGAGTTTAAGACAATTGAAGAATTCAAAGAGGCGTGCAAGACCTTAGAGCACACCTTTAAAGAGACTAATAGGGGTAGAAGTAAGGCAGATAATACCGGGTCTAGGAATGTTAATGCGATAGATTCCAGCATTGGCAACAGAAATTGTTATAGAGAAGAAGGTCCTATTGTGGAAAGGAACCGATCAAGGGGTAACTACTATAATAACTACAATAGCTCTAATAGGAACACAGATAGAAGTGGGTGGCCTCAACGACAATATATCCCAAATAATCAATGGCAACGAGGTCGAAATAATAGCGGGTACAGCCCCCATTGTGGGCAAGGTACCAACGATTGGCAACAAAGTAATAATAGACAGAATATAGGAAGGGTGAACACCCCGCGATACCAACGGGAAAACATTTCAGGGACCGAAGTTTCCGGACCGAACTCGGTTCCCTTCAACCAAAGAAATGGTCCAGAAGATCGACAAGAACCAACTACAAGCCATGCCAACAACTAAGTACTTATGCTAACACCAAGGATGAAAGACCATTTATTAACGTGAAAATACTAGGGGTGAATACCTCATGTTTATTAGATACTGGTTCTGTCCACTCGATAGCGGGTTCGGAGGGAGCGAAGCTATTGAAAAGCCTCGGGTTGAGACTTGATAAGAGAAGAGTTAATAAATTTTCCACAGTCGACAACGCCTTACACTTTTCAATAGGAACCTTCGACGTTCCACTCCAAGTAGGAAATATAATAAAAATACTGAGAATATACGCGATACCAGATTTTCCACACAGAATTATCTTAGGAGTTGATTTCTGGAAGTTCTTTGGTGGTAAACTAGATCTAAATGGAGAGAGTTGGCCGTGTTATACTATACAAGCTAATTTAGAGACTGTCCCGTTGCTATACAATCAGACAGACCTTAACGATGAGCAGAACGCCCAACTTAATGACGTCATAAACAAGTTCAAAGAACTATCAAAGGAGGGTTTAGGCCGCACTCCACTTTTAAAACACAAAATTGACACAGGAGAGGCGGAACCTATTAAACAAAGGTATTACCCTGTATCTCCGGTAATTCAAAAGAGAATGAAAGATGAACTACAAAGGATGCTTGAGCTTGATATAGTAGAGCCTTCTACGAGCCCATGGTGTTCACCAATAGTCCTGGTTAAAAAGAAAAATGGGAAAGACCGCCTCTGTCTAGACAGTCGGAAGCTCAACGACGTCACAAAGAAATGCGCCTATCCCTTGCCCTACGTTTCATCTATACTAGACCGGCTTGGCAAGACAAGATATTTGACATCAATCGACTTAGAATCCGCCTTCTGGCAGATCCCCCTATCTGAGGAGTCGAAGGAAAAAACAGCCTTCGTCATTCCAGGCCATGGCCTATTCCATTTTAAAGTATTACCTTTTGGACTCAATAATGCAGCCCAAACTATGCAGAAGCTGATGGATGGTTTATTCTTACACTCAGCAGAGAATGGGATATTCATATACCTGGATGATATAATAATTGCATCGGAATCTTTCGATGAACATCTTAAAGCCCTAGATTTCGTCCATAGTAAACTAAGATCAGCCAATCTCAGCATCAACATAGAAAAAAGTAAATTCTGCAGGACATCTTTGCAGTATTTAGGATTCCTATTAGATAGAAAAGGCCTACGCACGGACCCTGATAAAGTCGATGTAATATTAAACTTCCCCAGACCAAAAACATATAAAGAGTTGAAACGGTTCCTTGGGTTATGTTCATGGTACAGACGATTTGTGCGAAACTACGCAATCATTGCTGCTCCCCTGCATGACCTAACCAAAGGCGCCAAGAACAGGCCCATCCAATGGACACACGCTGCGAGCCTCAGCTTCACAGAACTTAAGAGCGCTCTAATATCAGCACCTGTCCTGTCGACCCCCGACTTTACCAAGCCATTTAGTATCCACTGCGATGCCTCTGATGTAGGATTAGGTACGGTAATTAGCCAAGGAGAAGCAGAAGAAGAACATCCCGTGGCTTTTGCCAGTCGCAAACTGAGAGGCGCCGAGGTGAATTATTCGACAACAGAAAAGGAATGCCTCGCAGTATTGTTTGCGATCGAAAAATTTAGGCCATATATAGAAGGTAGTTGCTTTAAGGTATATACAGACCACCACTCATTAGTGTGGCTTTTTAAACAACAAAACCCCACTGGTAGAATTGCTAGATGGATCTTACGGCTACAACAGTATGACTTCACTATAGTCCACAAAAAAGGTAAACACAATGTAGTAGCAGATTGTATCTCTCGAATCCCTGACATTAATCTAGTCGAATTCGACATCCAACCACAAGATTCCTGGTACTTAAAGATGTTAGCCAAAGTGTCACTGAATCCTAAGCGATTTAGTAACTGGCGCATAGATGAAGGAAAACTGTACATGAAATTTAAAGATAGTGATGTACGGTATGGACAACAGCTGTGGAAACTCGTAGCACCACAATCAGCTAGAGAACGTATCCTACAGGAATGTCACAGCGACCCTATGGCAGGCCACTTCGGTTGTGCTAAAACTAAAGCCAAAATACTTAGCAGATACTATTGGCCGGGAGTCCCCATCGACGCCAAAAAGTTCGTATCTAATTGTGAGATATGTAAGAAGAGTAAATCGTCCAATTCTAAAAAAAAAGGAGAAATGGGCAGATGCAAGAGAGCGGATAACCCGTGGCAAATGATCTCAATGGATATTTTAGGCCCTCTACCAAGGTCAACGAAAGGCCATATAGCACTACTCGTCGTTGTCGACTTTTTCACAAAGTACACCTGCATAATACCGCTCCGAAACACGAAAGCAACTAGTATCATAAAAAACGTCGAGGAAAAAGTCTTCCTTCAACATGGAATCCCAGAAGTAGTTATAAGCGACAATGGTCCCCAATTTAAATCACACCAGTTTCAACACTTACTAGCGAGGTACAATGTTCCACGATTATGGTATAACTGCAACTACCACCCTCAAAATAATTATACCGAGAGGTACAATAGGACGATAGGAAACATGCTAAGATCCTACGTCGGGGAAAATCATAAGCATTGGGATAGGGAACTATTAAAAATAAATATCGCACTGAATACCGCCGTAAACGAAACAACAGGTTGTACTCCATTCTACTTAAATTACGGTAGGGAATTCATATACAGTGGCAACGAATACAAATTACTGGACACTGACTATCACCCATTAGCTTCCCGCAAGGAATTTCTGGAAAAATTTAAACTGCAAAGACACAAAATAGTACAGAATATTGAAAAGAGACATAAAATTAATAAAGCCACTTATGACAAAGGAAGGGATAAGGACACAGCTTTTAATGTGGGAGACATAGTGTATAAAAGAAATTTTGCAATATCGGACAAAGCGAAAAGCTTCTCCGCGAAATTAGCACCCAAGTACCTTAAATGCACAGTTACGGAAAAGGTTTCTGATTTATGCTATAGGCTAAATGATGAACACGGTAATGATATAGGTAGATGGCATATTAAAGATCTACAAAAGTAGAATAATCATTTTAGTTAATACACATAAAGCAAAAAATAAATAAATAAATAAATCAAATAAACCTTGATAAATTTGGGGCGGTAAGCACAATGCTCCCGACACTCGTACATAATAATAACGAAAAATTGCCTTTCCACAAAGCCAATTTTTCTTCTCCCGGTAGGGGGGTATTGTAACATGTTAAATCTGACCATTTCGACTGTTGACTAATTAAAATAACGATTTATCAATCAACCATTCCTACATTATCGACATGTCGTTGAGTCGCACACTATAAGCGTGCCAATGTGGCATACTTCAATCCCGGTGTCAGAACCAACTTCAGGCAAAAAAAAAGGCCCACCAAGAAAGTTGAGCGGATCGGCCGAGGGCTCTCGAAGCTGGCCTTTCAAAGTGATAGGAGTGCGGACAATTTTGTAAAAATTGTAAGTCTCAAAGTAGTAGCAAAAAAAAATAAAAAGGTTAATTGAAATAGATTATTAAATTAAATAATTGAGACACTTAGCTGAAGAAACAAAAAAAAAGAGACAAAAAAAAATATATAAATTAATAGTGAAAAGACCCCTATGGGTAAGTTGTAGGTTAAGCACGTGTTTAAGAATAAGAAATACTAAAATATTTGTAAATTATATATAGGGCCGTATGTGGAGGACAAAAAAAGAATATAAATCAAAATCCACAAAGGAAAGACGAAAACAAAAGTTAAATTAAGACGAAAACAAAAGTTAAATTAAGACGAAAAGGCACTGGGTAATAAAGACGCTAGTTAATAAAAGAGGCCCAGCCCAAGTTAAAATCACGCTAGCGGAAAACGGAAAAGAAAGAAAGGAAGTAAATAGAAAACACGGACAAGACAGATAAGTTTAGAGTACATAGTCATAAAATTATAAATACATGTATATTGATGTTTAATCTTAAGGAAAATTATTTTGCTATATTTGGACATCCATTATAGTATAGTACTCCGGAGTTAGGTATTTAGGTACTGCGTAAGACTAAAAAACAAAAAAAAAGGAAAGTAAATAAAAACATAGTCTAAATGAAATGTGCAGTCCAGCATTCTTCATCACTCAATTTCCTTGGTGGTGCATGAATTTTCACCCTAACTTGGGCAAGTGAAGCCAAAGACCGACGCCCAAACGGCTATCGGGAACCAGAAAAATAACAAATCAGTTTTGTGTGTTTAAAAAAAAAAAAAATGTCACAAAAAAAATGGGGGCTCAACCGGGATGATAACGCAAAAAACTACACAGTCTAGAAATCATAAAATTTTTTAGAAATTGTGAAATTTAACAAAAGTTTTAATTGAATAGCCATCTACTTATCTTTATGTACACAAAAAAAAACAAAGAAACAATATACAAGTATATATAATATACATGCAAAACTAAAAACTAAGGTGCGTGAGTGCTAATTCTGCAGTATATAGAACCATTGCCTGAAATAAATTTATTCGTTCATTCGATCAAAGGCACGTCGCTACCAGTTCCACAGTAGAAGCCGTTACTATTATTTCTCGACAGTGCAGTCCATGTTTATTAATCAAGTAGTCCAGTCAAAGTACATCAGTCTAATAGTTAAGCTGTTCTCTGTGTGGTAAATCGTGCAAGTGCCAAGCAAAATTCTTGTTATTCTTTAACTCGAATCATAATAGTAAGCAATCAGCTACCATTAAACCACCAGCGTAACAATATAATATACTAAAGGTCACCTGTCACATCAGGACCACATAGAATAGAAAGGAGACACCGCATAGAAAGGATAATAATGGTTTAATTGTAGACCAACAACCCATTTATGTAGGTATATAAACAATTTACATATAAAATAATATACGTTGCTATCATAGCGGGACGACGTGATTGTGAAAATAATTTGCTGCCGCTGTAGGAAGTTGGGTTGTCACAACAGATATCTGCAAGTGTTGCGCGTATAAAAGTAAGTTATTGTACTAAAGAAAAAAAATCATAAAAATATATTATTACAAGAAGTGGTGCAGTTTAGTAGTCGTAGCCATTGACCGATCCTCGCTTTGAAGTGAAGTATATACATATTAAATTGAATGTGGACACAAAATTGTGATGTTGTTGTGTTACAATTTTAGTTAATCTCTAAACAGGGATTAGCGCTTCTAGTCAAAAGCGATTTCATCTCTAAGATTACACAATATATACTTCGCCCATTTCAGATACATTATACATATACACATCGAACTTCGTGAATTGAGTAGGCTGATCTTGATAGTTGTCAAAACTTTTTGTAATTGTGCCATATCCAAAACCGACAATTTCTGAACTGATACTAGGATTATTCAGTTCCTCACTTATGTCATCTGCTGTGTACATTATAACAAACAATACAATAATTAGCATAAGTCCAAGTATTTGCCTAGCGGGAAAACATAATAACCCGACCGCTTTAATTAATACGGTGTAGATTATAAATTAAGAGCTGCGTTTGAAAGTGCGTACACGTCTTAACTCTGTAGGTTATTTATGTTTGTTAGAGCACATACTACGCTATCCGTACAACGTGAGTATATTACACAGAAGCCGAAAAGCTATCATTTTGCAAGTTTAATGACATCTCAACGTAGAAAACAGTAAACAGAAAACAGTAGAGGGTTACACATGGGTATATAAATTTTGACTAAATTTTACATACGCATAATACTACATAATAATAATAAAATAAGTAGGCTAGCTCTGCCTGTCGACACTACGATTTTCCTAACCAATTATACATAGGATTCCAATTTAAATAGCGTCCAAGTAAATAGACAATTTATCACAAAATGATCAGAAGAATACTTGACCATATCCCAGATAGCTTAGTGCGCTACGAATTAGAATGTCGAGGTCAAAAAGTTAAATATAGCACGATGAGAACTCGAAAGAACCTACTAATAAAGATCTTAGAGGAGGAAGACAAACAAGACCCACCTCCGAATATAACATCTTCTATCAGTCCCAACGATGATATTGTTCAGTGCGTACGGATACTAAATTTTATTGAAGATGAGTTTGATGCATCCAAACATACTCCCAATGTTGTAGAAGCATTGGCCTGCAAGATGGATTTCCTCTTAATAAGAATAAACCGTATAGTCGCTGTTGAGCCTGTTGATACAAAAGCACTATCAGAACTTAAGGCAAAGTTTGAAGAGGTACAGACGAAAGTTTCTAACGTGTCTGTAAATTCTGAAGATGGACCGGACGAGTCCTTAGACCTTTCCAGACCCCGGGTCTTAGCCAGTTCCAGTGGCATTGACCACGGTCGAAATAATCCTCAACGGACAGAACCCAGTCCACCCACACCTACTCCCTTCGCGATCAAGACAATTGTACCTGTGTGGAAGTGGAACCTTAAATTTACAGGTGAACAGAAATCCCTAACAGCTTCGGACTTTGTCAGAAGAGTTTCAGATTTAGCTAGATCCAGAAATGTAAACGAAGAAGAACTATTTAATTCAGCTATCGAATTGTTTGATGGAATTGCCCTCAAATGGTTCCAATCTATTGTCACTTCGCGAGATATCAATACCTGGAAGGGACTATGCGACAAACTGGTGGCTGACTTTGAAAGTCCCATGTTTGCTGAAGATTTGCTCGACTCAATAAAGAATCGGAAGCAGTCACTATCGGAGAGCGTAGTGGTATATTTTGCCACTATGGAAAATCTATTTCTTAAACTGAACCCACAACTCAGAGCCTCCGAAAAGATAAAAATATTACGGAAGAACATCCTTCCTGAATACTCGAGAAACCTAGCATTACACGAGTTTAAGACAATTGAAGAATTCAAAGAGGCGTGCAAGACCTTAGAGCACACCTTTAAAGAGACTAATAGGGGTAGAAGTAAGGCAGATAATACCGGGTCTAGGAATGTTAATGCGATAGATTCCAGCATTGGCAACAGAAATTGTTATAGAGAAGAAGGTCCTATTGTGGAAAGGAACCGATCAAGGGGTAACTACTATAATAACTACAATAGCTCTAATAGGAACACAGATAGAAGTGGGTGGCCTCAACGACAATATATCCCAAATAATCAATGGCAACGAGGTCGAAATAATAGCGGGTACAGCCCCCATCGTGGGCAAGGTACCAACGATTGGCAACAAAGTAATAATAGACAGAATATAGGAAGGGTGAACACCCCGCGATACCAACGGGAAAACATTTCAGGGACCGAAGTTTCCGGACCGAACTCGGTTCCCTTCAACCAAAGAAATGGTCCAGAAGATCGACAAGAACCAACTACAAGCCATGCCAACAACTAAGTACTTATGCTAACACCAAGGATGAAAGACCATTTATTAACGTGAAAATACTAGGGGTGAATACCTCATGTTTATTAGATACTGGTTCTGTCCACTCGATAGCGGGTTCGGAGGGAGCGAAGCTATTGAAAAGCCTCGGGTTGAGACTTGATAAGAGAAGAGTTAATAAATTTTCCACAGTCGACAACGCCTTACACTTTTCAATAGGAACCTTCGACGTTCCACTCCAAGTAGGAAATATAATAAAAATACTGAGAATATACGCGATACCAGATTTTCCACACAGAATTATCTTAGGAGTTGATTTCTGGAAGTTCTTTGGTGGTAAACTAGATCTAAATGGAGAGAGTTGGCCGTGTTATACTATACAAGCTAATTTAGAGACTGTCCCGTTGCTATACAATCAGACAGACCTTAACGATGAGCAGAACGCCCAACTTAATGACGTCATAAACAAGTTCAAAGAACTATCAAAGGAGGGTTTAGGCCGCACTCCACTTTTAAAACACAAAATTGACACAGGAGAGGCGGAACCTATTAAACAAAGGTATTACCCTGTATCTCCGGTAATTCAAAAGAGAATGAAAGATGAACTACAAAGGATGCTTGAGCTTGATATAGTAGAGCCTTCTACGAGCCCATGGTGTTCACCAATAGTCCTGGTTAAAAAGAAAAATGGGAAAGACCGCCTCTGTCTAGACAGTCGGAAGCTCAACGACGTCACAAAGAAATGCGCCTATCCCTTGCCCTACGTTTCATCTATACTAGACCGGCTTGGCAAGACAAGATATTTGACATCAATCGACTTAGAATCCGCCTTCTGGCAGATCCCCCTATCTGAGGAGTCGAAGGAAAAAACAGCCTTCGTCATTCCAGGCCATGGCCTATTCCATTTTAAAGTATTACCTTTTGGACTCAATAATGCAGCCCAAACTATGCAGAAGCTGATGGATGGTTTATTCTTACACTCAGCAGAGAATGGGATATTCATATACCTGGATGATATAATAATTGCATCGGAATCTTTCGATGAACATCTTAAAGCCCTAGATTTCGTCCATAGTAAACTAAGATCAGCCAATCTCAGCATCAACATAGAAAAAAGTAAATTCTGCAGGACATCTTTGCAGTATTTAGGATTCCTATTAGATAGAAAAGGCCTACGCACGGACCCTGATAAAGTCGATGTAATATTAAACTTCCCCAGACCAAAAACATATAAAGAGTTGAAACGGTTCCTTGGGTTATGTTCATGGTACAGACGATTTGTGCGAAACTACGCAATCATTGCTGCTCCCCTGCATGACCTAACCAAAGGCGCCAAGAACAGGCCCATCCAATGGACACACGCTGCGAGCCTCAGCTTCACAGAACTTAAGAGCGCTCTAATATCAGCACCTGTCCTGTCGACCCCCGACTTTACCAAGCCATTTAGTATCCACTGCGATGCCTCTGATGTAGGATTAGGTACGGTAATTAGCCAAGGAGAAGCAGAAGAAGAACATCCCGTGGCTTTTGCCAGTCGCAAACTGAGAGGCGCCGAGGTGAATTATTCGACAACAGAAAAGGAATGCCTCGCAGTATTGTTTGCGATCGAAAAATTTAGGCTATATATAGAAGGTAGTTGCTTTAAGGTATATACAGACCACCACTCATTAGTGTGGCTTTTTAAACAACAAAACCCCACTGGTAGAATTGCTAGATGGATCTTACGGCTACAACAGTATGACTTCACTATAGTCCACAAAAAAGGTAAACACAATGTAGTAGCAGATTGTATCTCTCGAATCCCTGACATTAATCTAGTCGAATTCGACATCCAACCACAAGATTCCTGGTACTTAAAGATGTTAGCCAAAGTGTCACTGAATCCTAAGCGATTTAGTAACTGGCGCATAGATGAAGGAAAACTGTACATGAAATTTAAAGATAGTGATGTACGGTATGGACAACAGCTGTGGAAACTCGTAGCACCACAATCAGCTAGAGAACGTATCCTACAGGAATGTCACAGCGACCCTATGGCAGGCCACTTCGGTTGTGCTAAAACTAAAGCCAAAATACTTAGCAGATACTATTGGCCGGGAGTCCCCATCGACGCCAAAAAGTTCGTATCTAATTGTGAGATATGTAAGAAGAGTAAATCGTCCAATTCTAAAAAAAAAGGAGAAATGGGCAGATGCAAGAGAGCGGATAACCCGTGGCAAATGATCTCAATGGATATTTTAGGCCCTCTACCAAGGTCAACGAAAGGCCATATAGCACTACTCGTCGTTGTCGACTTTTTCACAAAGTACACCTGCATAATACCGCTCCGAAACACGAAAGCAACTAGTATCATAAAAAACGTCGAGGAAAAAGTCTTCCTTCAACATGGAATCCCAGAAGTAGTTATAAGCGACAATGGTCCCCAATTTAAATCACACCAGTTTCAACACTTACTAGCGAGGTACAATGTTCCACGATTATGGTATAACTGCAACTACCACCCTCAAAATAATTATACCGAGAGGTACAATAGGACGATAGGAAACATGCTAAGATCCTACGTCGGGGAAAATCATAAGCATTGGGATAGGGAACTATTAAAAATAAATATCGCACTGAATACCGCCGTAAACGAAACAACAGGTTGTACTCCATTCTACTTAAATTACGGTAGGGAATTCATATACAGTGGCAACGAATACAAATTACTGGACACTGACTATCACCCATTAGCTTCCCGCAAGGAATTTCTGGAAAAATTTAAACTGCAAAGACACAAAATAGTACAGAATATTGAAAAGAGACATAAAATTAATAAAGCCACTTATGACAAAGGAAGGGATAAGGACACAGCTTTTAATGTGGGAGACATAGTGTATAAAAGAAATTTTGCAATATCGGACAAAGCGAAAAGCTTCTCCGCGAAATTAGCACCCAAGTACCTTAAATGCACAGTTACGGAAAAGGTTTCTGATTTATGCTATAGGCTAAATGATGAACACGGTAATGATATAGGTAGATGGCATATTAAAGATCTACAAAAGTAGAATAATCATTTTAGTTAATACACATAAAGCAAAAAATAAATAAATAAATAAATCAAATAAACCTTGATAAATTTGGGGCGGTAAGCACAATGCTCCCGACACTCGTACATAATAATAACGAAAAATTGCCTTTCCACAAAGCCAATTTTTCTTCTCCCGGTAGGGGGGTATTGTAACATGTTAAATCTGACCATTTCGACTGTTGACTAATTAAAATAACGATTTATCAATCAACCATTCCTACATTATCGACATGTCGTTGAGTCGCACACTATAAGCGTGCCAATGTGGCATACTTCAATCCCGGTGTCAGAACCAACTTCAGGCAAAAAAAAAAGGCCCACCAAGAAAGTTGAGCGGATCGGCCGAGGGCTCTCGAAGCTGGCCTTTCAAAGTGATAGGAGTGCGGACAATTTTGTAAAAATTGTAAGTCTCAAAGTAGTAGCAAAAAAAAATAAAAAGGTTAATTGAAATAGATTATTAAATTAAATAATTGAGACACTTAGCTGAAGAAACAAAAAAAAAGAGACAAAAAAAAATATATAAATTAATAGTGAAAAGACCCCTATGGGTAAGTTGTAGGTTAAGCACGTGTTTAAGAATAAGAAATACTAAAATATTTGTAAATTATATATAGGGCCGTATGTGGAGGACAAAAAAAGAATATAAATCAAAATCCACAAAGGAAAGACGAAAACAAAAGTTAAATTAAGACGAAAACAAAAGTTAAATTAAGACGAAAAGGCACTGGGTAATAAAGACGCTAGTTAATAAAAGAGGCCCAGCCCAAGTTAAAATCACGCTAGCGGAAAACGGAAAAGAAAGAAAGGAAGTAAATAGAAAACACGGACAAGACAGATAAGTTTAGAGTACATAGTCATAAAATTATAAATACATGTATATTGATGTTTAATCTTAAGGAAAATTATTTTGCTATATTTGGACATCCATTATAGTATAGTACTCCGGAGTTAGGTATTTAGGTACTGCGTAAGACTAAAAAACAAAAAAAAAGGAAAGTAAATAAAAACATAGTCTAAATGAAATGTGCAGTCCAGCATTCTTCATCACTCAATTTCCTTGGTGGTGCATGAATTTTCACCCTAACTTGGGCAAGTGAAGCCAAAGACCGACGCCCAAACGGCTATCGGGAACCAGAAAAATAACAAATCAGTTTTGTGTGTTTAAAAAAAAAAAAAATGTCACAACACTATTCAGGCAGTTTCCACACAGTTTGCTTTTCTTAACTGAGTTCAGCCAATTGAGAGGTGACATTGATAAGAATTCCTTGCAAAAGTACAGAGGATGATAGTTCTCGCAAATGATGCAGCCTGGTGCTCATATTGTTTATGTCAGCGTTTCCTTTGAATGACTTGATTTATCTCTCTCCCCAATGCTTCTTGTTGTTGTAGCATGTAGTCAGGATTTCACAATCGGCGGAATAGTTAGCATAAGGCGGACGAAGATTTTGAATTAACGACTTTGCTTCACCTTTGAGATAGATCGTCACCCAACAAACATTTTAAGACTTGTCTGGTTTATAGAACGTCATTTTTTAATTGAAAATAGATTATGAATTCCTTGCTCATTTCAACGTCATTTAGACGTAAGTTTTCTACAAAACTAGGACATGTTCATCGAGATGTCGTTTACTATTGACTTATTATTGACCCTTTTCCAGCGACGTCCTTTTGACGTCAATATTAGATATTTTAAGAGAAATATAGACTTTGTTTTGACTGGCACTTTTTGAAGTCGACATATGACGTCTTTCAGAAGTTCAAGTTGGTATAAGTTTAAATAATGTATTCTGAATTTGATCACAAAATGACCGACCATGCATGTGTTATACAGAAATATATGAAAAAACGTCATTTGATGACCCAAAATAGACCCTAGATTTAACAGCGTTTTGCCGTCTTTCAGACGAAATTCTAGTTATCCCTCTAGAACCTAATATTTCAAATTTTTTCATTGCTTTTAACTTCTTTTTATACCCTAGATGAAACCTATGGGGTATACTAAGCTTGTCATTACGTTAGTAACACCTCGAAATAATGATGGTAGAGCAAAATGGATTGAACACCCTCGCTTAAAATAAAAATTATTTTGGTTTTTGCATGCCCGTCTGTCTGTCCGTCTGTGCGCACGATAACTTGAGAACGCGTATACTTGGAAAGCTGAAATTTTGTATACGAACTTTAAATATATAAATTTAAGTTCGAAAATGATGCAAATTGGCAACTCCTTCGTGGAGTTGCCATCCAAAAATACGTTTTCTGCTATATATTTGGACAGTGCCTGAGAACGCCTTGACGTACAGAGCTGAAATTTGGTACATGGTGTTTTCATTGTACTATCAAAATAAATGTCTTATAAAAACTTAGGTTTTTTACGGATACTGTGAAAACGATCAGCCTTAGACATTTTTATTGTACTAAAAACTTCTTTAGAATATGAAATTCTATAAAAATGCGAAAAACCACTTCAAAAATCAAACTTGCACAGACACCTGCTGCCTATTTCTCGTCATTTGGTGACTGATAGTAGACCCCAGTTATAACAGCGCTTTGCCGTCTTTTTGTCGTCCTTTTGTGCTATTGTGTATTGTGCTATTGTGCTATTGTGTTGTCTATTTCTCGTCAGTTTTTGACTGCATTTGGACGTGGCGCTGCTTCTTGTCATTTTCACGTCATTTTTCGATTTTTCGTAGCTTCGTGGAAGGGCGGGCATTCAAAACTTGCATTAGTTTTTTCATGCAGCAGTAGGGGCAGCAATTGGAGACAGACTTAATGGACGGATTTAGGATACAACAATTAGTAAAATAAAATAAGAATTTCAAAATTATGAAATACACTTTAATTCACTTTTAAAGGTGGAAAAACTGAGGCAAATCGGTGGCAAGGGGGTCGGATACTCCGTTAGAAAATGATGAAGCAGCTAGCAACTGACGAGGTACTGGAGGAGTTCTCTTGGATGGGACTGCAAAAGAAGTTGAAGTTCGCAGAGTATATAAATATTTGGGATTCGATTTATTAGTCCATCATTAAAAATAATTCCGAAGCTACTCAGACGGACATCAACGACTACATCAAAACGTGGCTGAAACATTCGCAAGAATGGATTCTAAATAAAATGGTGAAGCAAACATCTTTTTAATAATTCAATATATTATAATATACCTAAAGAAATAAAATTTTATACGTATTTCCAAATTTATGCACTATGTATTTATTGAACTCCATTCGAAAATTCGTACATCGGTGTGACCTGGAAACACATATTTGTATGTAGTTAGTACATTGAAAGACGAAAACGCTGAAACACTCACTTTTCCACCCTGAACCAGCGTATATTTTCAATGAAACTTATACTAAAAAGTGGAAAATTTCTTATCCTTTAATTTTTCGCAAAAAATTATTGATTTTATTACATGTTTCTCGAGAGAAGTTCATCTCAATATTTTTGTGAGCGAAAATTGAACGAAATATTGACAAATGCTTTTCTCGATACACAACGTAAAAAATTAATAATTTCTTCCGAATAATAAAAATAAGAATTTCCCTACGTTTTAGTTTAAGTTCTGTTGGAAATATTCGTCGTTCATTAAGCGCTTTCGTTTTTCGATGTGCCAACAGCCTTAAACTAGACGTCATTTTGTATTAATAATTGGTGGCTAATATGACGACTTTATTTCCGTCTGAAGACGTGTTTTAGGTGTTAGAATGACGTCTTCTGGGCAACCAAAATGTAGTCACTCAGTTTGATTTTGGAGGTTATTTTGGTGGCTAATTTGACAACTTTATTTCCGTCTGAAGACGTGTTTCAGGTGTTAGATTGACGTCTTCTGGGCAACCAAATTGCACTCATTCAGTTTAATTTTTGAGGTTATTTTGGTGGCTAATTTGACGACTTTATTTCCGTCTGAAGACGTGTTTCAGGTAGTACATTGTCGACAGGTCGACGTCAAAAAGATGTTCGATTTAACCAAATTTTGATTTTCACCACTTTTCAATTTGAGTACAAAGGACGGTCTATTGTATGTACTATTGACCAGTCAATGTTTGTTGTGTCAGGTAGAATGTTTTCTGTGTATCGCTAATATTTTGTGAATTGATTCTTAAAATTCTTCTTTATCCATCATTGACTGATTCTAACAAGTGTAGGTTTGATTCCCGTCCGGGAAAAAATAAAAAAAAAATTGAATTTACAATTTATTTGTGCGCTTTCATCGTTACTGGTTCATGCCAGCTGAAAGCAAATCGTGGCTTAGTAGGCTAGTAACAAATTGATAAATGCAAGGGGGAAAATCATCTGTCTCGTTAGCTCAGTGGTATGAGCAGTCGCCCGGCAAGCGGAAGGTCCCTGTTTCAAACCCCGGACGAGGCAGTTATCTTTTCTTCTTGTATTTATTAGTTTGATTTAGAATCGTTAAAAATAAATGTTCTTAAAATTTTTCTTTATCTATATTTCTGATAATACTTTGTTGTGTAGTATTCACTATCTTTGTTTTTCTCAGAGGAAGGTAATTTCTCATTATTTGTTGAAATTATTCCCACTGTACTTGAAGTTCTTCGAAGCCTTGTTGTAATACGATGGTTAGGCTTTCCTATCCTCTGAATCTTTCTTGAGATTTTTATAATCCTTTTGAATGACTTCTCCAATCTCTGCTTAGAAGTTTCTTTATGCCTCATGAATAATTTATTGACTTTAGTGAGATACTCTTCTTCATAAGAGATCACGTCGGGGTTACCAAAATGTTTGTAGAGCGACAAATTCTTTTACTGGCCGCTTTGTTTGCCTTGGTAAAAAACCAATGCAATTGTACAACGCCGTCATGGTTAATTGGATAGAAAGTACTGTTGCATAATTCCCCTCCGTTCTACTAAAGCGAGCTATATTATTAAAAAAATATAATAAAATATTTTTTTGTGCATCACAGCATACCCAAAACGGTAATTGCCGATAATGGTCCTCAATTCAAATGCAAAGAGTTTAAATGCCTACTCAAAAAGTATGATGTACCTCAAATGTGGTACAATTGCAGCAACCACCCTCATAATAATTTTCCCGAACGCCACAACCATACTACAGGAAACATGTTGAGGTCTTAGTGGGCGCTAAACACAAGAAATGGGACCACGAAATTGCCAAGGTAAATGTGAAACTAAATTCTTCTATCCATGATACACGGCGGCCACACTATTTTCTTGGACTACAGTAGGGAGTTTACCTTTAGCAACAATCACTATAAGCCAATTGAAATAAATGAGGAACAGTTATAATTGCAGGATGAGTCAGTGGCTTGTGCATGATAAGCGCAGACTATCAGCATAGCGGTGTGAGTTGATTATGGGGAATTCAGATTGCAGCCGCCAAGACACACACTTCTAGATCAAGATCAAGGACAAAATACACTTCCGCCAAAAACCGTTATTTCTGAATTATTCATTCCACATTTTTGCAAAGTGATGCCACCTCTTGGTGCTTTCTTGCCAAATTTTTAACGATTACTTACGGGCATATGAAACTTTGGGATGTAAACCATCTTTTTGCATATCAAATTAGGCTAATAGGACTACCTTTCCTCCTCCCCCTTCAGTCAATTTTGGTGAGCCTCAGAGATAGGTCAAAGAAAAAATAAAAATGTCAATCGCGCCAATAAAAGAAAGTTTGTCTAGTAAAAATAGTGGTGTAAAACGGCATATGGGGAGCTGTATTGGACAGAGTAAATGGCCGAAAGTGTTATTGAAAGCCACCAATCGAGGTGGAGATATCACTCAGCGTGTAAGAAAAAGTGAAGTTGTAAAATGAGAGGAAATAAAATCAGTATTCACAGACAGAATTAGAACTGAAATTATTGTATATAATAAACCATACAGATCGTAAGTTATTTATACAGGATGCTGGTAATTTATTTATACGCCGTATTAAGAATATTTTAAAACGCAATCTCAATATTAAAGTTAATACATAGTTATGTGCTGATTTTGTTAAGGATATCATTGACAACGATGTTATAAAAGATACTAAATATTTACAAGCAAGAACTGCTCCAATCAATGTGCACGATAATTTAAATGAGTGGTACAAAGTTAACATTTCGGATTCAATACTCACTCAGCTGGATGAGTTTCGAGAAAAAGATAGTGGCTGGACATTGGAATCCATTATATATTTAGCAGTACATATCAACAAATTTAAACAGCACCGAGGATCTTCGTATATACCTCTACGGAAGGAGATTGCTTTAAAGCAAACTTGCATCAATGTAAAAAATAGTGATGAACCATGCTTCGCTTGGGCCGTAACATCAGCGCTATATCCTGCAAATGTTCACTCCGATAGGACCTCATCATATCCATATTATTCTACTGTGCTAAATTTAACAATAACATTTCCTATGACGCTTAAGCAAATTAAATAATTTGAAGACTAGAACGACATATCAATAAACGTATTCATCCTAAAGAAAGAGCTGTTCTAGTTAGACCAACGAAACACAATATGAAGCGAAATGTGAATCTATTAATGATACAAAATAACTGTGAGCATGATGATGATGATCCTGCTGATGATAATGATGATGATGATTATGATGATAATGATGATGAAAGTACCAGGTTTCATTTCTGCAGGATTAAATATCTTTCACGGCTTATATGGAAACAAACTTCAAAACATAAGGCTAGATTGTATATATGCGATAGATGTTTGTTCTATTTTTATTCTGCTAAAGCATTAGCATCACATATTCCTGAATGTGAGAAACAAAAAAATTATATTGAATTGAGGAAGCCCAACTGTAGAATTAAATGTTAGTAGCACAACGGATACTCTACCATTGGGAAACATTACTGACTTCCATCAGAGCAACAAGGAGCAGCCGTAGAAAACATACGAGCTAAGTCTAGTGTATTGCAAATAAAAAATGAAATTTGTTCTAATTGTATTATAGTCCGAGTCTTAAGTTGAAGATATACATTTTTGGATAATAAAGATTATATTACAGTTATAGATATATTGAAATAAGGAAGCCCAGCCATAGAATGATACACTAAGAATTAAATGTTAATATTTTTTAATTTATAATAAATCAGTAATGGTATTTTATACAGGGTGATTCAGATCAAGATACCTTCCGGTATATCACGCTTTTAAACAGGTAAAGAACAGCCAAGCAGGTTTTCATACAGCTCTGATAACAGCTTGACAGCTTTTAAACAGCTCTAATAACAGCTCAATAGCTTTTCGAACAGGTCTGATAACAGCTTAACAGCTCAATGCTGCTCGATTGAGGAATTTTGTCATTAGTTTCAGACTTGTGGATATCTATCGTTGCATCCTACGACTATATCACACACGAAGAAATCACGCGGGCTCGAGAACTGATAGACTGTGCGTCCCACATGGAATACTAGAACATTTCGTTAGGGTCACTCATGAAGTATGTTCGGTCAGCGATCTTCTTGTAGTGGCAGCCATCACTCTAGTTGAAAGAAGAACTGTGTACTGGCTGTTTCACAACTATTTGTTGAAATCAGAGCAACTCATCAGAGTTCATCGAATTCTGGCACGATTGACAAGAGATGAAGGCTGACTTCCTTTTCGTATTCAAATGTGGGATGTTGGTAAGCTCCAAATTCGATCCTTGATGGAAACGAATTTCACAGAAATTTGTATCAAGCTTCCAGTTTGATGGCCGAAGTATATCGGATGCCAGCTCTTCTCCCAACTCCACTGAAGTTGATTCTTTATTTTAATGGAATAAAGAAACACTTTGCAATACAAACTTACAAGAACAGCTTGGAATATGTTCTGCGCAGCCAATCATGCTGCCTGAGGGAAGAAAAATCTCCAACCGAGTGCTTCTTGCAGCGAATCTCCAGCCCAGTACTTCTGCCAGGCAACTAGACGTTGTACTGCTTGTCGTGAAATCGAGTCGACAGGTACTTAACGGAAAAGCTGTTCACCTATTATCAGAGCGGATTCAAAGCTGTTCAGCTGTTATCAGAGCTATTTGAAAAGCTGTTTATCAGTTATCAGATCTGTTTTGAAAAGCTGTATAGAATATCTTGCAGCGTAGTTGATTACGGGGAATCAAGATTGTAGCTTACAAGACACACACATTAATATCTACTACCGCCTTCTTTCAGCAAAGCCTTAAATTGAACCCACCCTCAATCTAATGCTTTCATGTTTTTTTACCATCCCAATAACCTTCATGTGGTATATTTTTAGATAACTGATTTAATAACATGCTGCAATGATCATGATTTCCTCTGCTCATGCTCAAAATAAGTATTAACATGTACTTGACATCGATTGAACATTTTCATGAATGTCTTGGTAATTTAATTCAATTCAATTCAATAATTTATTTAATATATGCAACAAGATATCTTTTAATTTTGCATACAAGATATAAAATGGAGAGGATTAAATAAAGATAAAAAAAAAATTTTAAGCTATCTTACAACTATGTGCTTACAATTATCTAACTAATATATAACAATGAAGAATAAGAAAAAGAAAAGAAAAAGAATAGAAAGATGAAGATGTGATAAAAATCAACCTGCAGTTATTTTAGGAGCGGACCCAGCTCATGCATTCGCGACCTCAAACCCCTTCAGCGGATACTAAATATTGAATTAATTTCTCTCTGAAAATCCTCGTCGAGCTAATCGTTCTGATATCATTGGGAAGATTGCTCCATTTACGTGCAATGTGGACAAAGTAAGAGCGTTGCCCAACTAGTGCGCGGAATCGGGGTATAAGTAGGCTGAAGTGGCGGTGCGATTGCAAGAAACCCAGGTGTTCGAATAAGTACAATGGTGAACGTGTGTTTATTAGACGATGTAAGAAACTTAGAGCAGTGACATCACGATAAGCATTCAATGAACACCCTAGAACTGAGGGAGTATATTGTGATACATGATCAAAGCGACGTAGTCCATAAACAAAACGGACACAATCGTTGAATGCTACGTTAAGCTTACGATTACAGGCTGCATCGAGGGAAGAGAAGATAGTACAGCAGTAAACAAAATGAGGAACAAGCAGAGCCTTGACCAGTTTGAGTCGCAAACCAACTGACAATAACCTCCCTGAAAGCCATAAACTGCGGAGGCCACCATAGATTTTTCGGACTATACTACAAACTTGAGCGCAGCAGGTTAGTTTGCTGTTAAAGGCAACTCCAAGGCTAGTAACCTTTTCGGAGAAAGGTATTATCTCATTATTCAGCAGTATGGGAGGCAATAACTCCGTGTCTAGTACCCCACTATAGAAGGCTATGCAGGTCGACTTCTTCGGATTGAGAAAGAGCCGGTTAGATTCAGCCCAAGCGGATATTCGATTTAGATCGCCATTAATGCGAGCAACACAGTCCTCCTGCAATCCAATAGGTCTAGACAGATAGAGCTGCACGTCATCAGCGTATATATGCAAACTCGCATCCATTACCACATGCGGAAGATCATTTATAAACAATGAAAAGAGTAGAGGACCTATAATGGAGCCTTGTAGAACTCCAGAATCGATGGGAAGGGAGTTAGATTTAACTCCATCAACTAGGACTTGTTGGAAGCGATTGGATAAAAATTCGCTGAGAGAATTTGTCATGCAGCTTGTGTAGAAGAAGTGTGTGGTCAACGCTGTCGAATGCTTTAGTAATATAAAGCAGAACTAATATAGATAGATGATTACTGTCTAGCACGCCTCGAATATCTGTAGTGACTTTCAGTAAAGCAGTCTCGCAGCTATGCCCAGTGCGGAAACCAGACTGCCATCTGAAGAGCATGTCATTCCGATCGATAAAATTAATTATTTGCGTGGCCATTACCTTCTCCAATACCTTCCGTAGGAAGCATAGTATACTTATAGGACGAAAGTCGCTCGGACCGTTAGGAGCAGAGTTCTTTGCCAGTGGTAATACTACAGAATTTTTCCACTTACGAGGAAATTGAGAGTACGTGAGGCAAGAATTGAATATGTATAGCAGAGAGCTACATATAACTGGAAGGAGAAGCTTAATAAATCTAGGAGGGATACTGTCATCACCAGTGGCATCAGATTTGATATCATCAATGGCCTCTAACATCTCAGAAACTGTTACACATCGGAAGCTGAAGTTTACTGATTGTTCTACAAAGTTTAAAGGAGCTGCATGAGCAACTATTGGAGTAGCGAGCGTAGACGTTGTGAAAAAATTATTAAGAGCGTTTGGATCTATGCAACACGTTGATTTATCGCTACCATGAATACCCCATTTACGCAGATTAGACCATAGTTTCTTTGGTGTTAGAGAAGGGTCGAGTATTCTGCTAAAATAAGCCTTTTTTGCACTTCTGATTTTCTCGTTTACTAGGTTTCTTACGGATTTATACATAGCACGACTCTGAGAAGTTTTGAACAACTTGTAACGACGGAAAAGATATTCTCTTTCAGCAATCATGATCTCAATTTCTGGAGAATACCACGGACATCCGACATCTTTTATGCGCTTGGTCCGCTCAGGTGCGAATTTATCATGTAAATAATTAACCAATGCATAAAATATTTCTAATTGATCATCTACAGAGTTATAATTTTTAATAAGCTCCCAGTGAAGCCCTGATGCCTCTTCGAGTAAACTCTCAACATTAATTCCGTTGTAGTTGCGATACTTTAGAACTCTGGGCTAAATAGTGAAATGGAACTCACAGGATAGGAAGATGAAGTCATGATCGAAAATACTAAGCGGAAGATTGAAGATTAAGACTTTGTTTACGTCAGAGCTGAAGAACATATCCAAGAGTGAAGGATTGTTGCAGTTAAAATAGGTGGCCTCAGTAGAATTTACCACGTTAAGATGAAGTGACTCGAAAAGGTGTAAAAATGAGTCCACGTTTTGATCTCTACGTAGTATATTTACATTAAAATCTCCACCCAAGATTACGTTAGAATACTGATGGGAGATTTGGGTGAATACCTCTTCGAGCTCTGTAGTGTTCTCGGGGCAGAATTTGTTGGGAGGACAGTAGATACAAGCCAATAGTAACTTGTCTGAGCCGCAGCCAACTTCCACACAAATAAATTCAATTTCGTTAATGCTAGAGTGTTTTATAATTCTAGATTTAAGTTCATCCTTTACGTAGACCGCCACACCGCCCCCAACACGATCTTTTCGATCGTTACGATAAAGTTTAAATCCTGGGATGTTTACCATACTGGAAGGAATATGCTCGTTTAGCCAACTTTCAGAAACTAATAGAGCGTGCAATTTTGTGTCGCGAAATATTTGATGCATTTCAAACATCTTAGCTCTTAAACTACGCGCATTTAGATGACAAATGTTTAAACCATTCGATCTGGAGGAAAATAAGTTAAGCATCGCTCTAACACTGTCCAAACTTGTCATATTATTGATACTTTAAGTGAACTAATGAACTCACACGAGGATCCACAGAGATCGAGCAGAAATGGAATTCTCAAAAGAGGCAACATGCATGAGTAAGTCAACTCCAGGCAGAATAAGGATAAAGAGGTAACTAGTATGCATTTGACAACCAGGCTGAAAATAAAAGATTTAAAGATACTAAAAACTAAAAATTCAGTAAGAAAAGTTACATTAACATAGAAGCTCAATAGATAATTTAGTCCAGTTAAGAAAAAAAGAAATGAAAAACAAACATAAACAAAAATAAAATCAAAATAAATCATAGAGTAATGTCGTTGTGTATGCATCAATGATAACAGCAAGCCCTGATGACGTTAATTTGAAATAATTTCACTCAGCTGTTCCAAATAGGTCAATTTTAGAGCGGGGCGAGATTAATCTGGTTTAATGTACACAAAACCATTCCTAGCTCGTACAGAAAGCAGTTTGCCTTGACGGCGCAGATTTAGAGCCGTTTGCAGAATTTTGTTGTTTTTAGGCGATAAACTCTCGAAACAATAGATCCGACTATCTGTAGTGAAACCGCTATCGATGGTGTTCAGCTTCAAACCACCGTGGCTACTGAATTTCTCCATGAATGAACGACGTTCGCTGGCGTTAGGGAATTTAACGATTAATGATGTTGCCCTTTTATGATCGAGATTGTAATGTGGACGAAAAACCTCAGTATAAAGGCTGAACCACAATAGAAGTAAATAACTTTACGAAATTAAACGAGACTGAGGTTTACTTACAAAAAATTGATACTTTTAGCCTAAATTTATATCACATTCCGTAAGAGTTATTATCTTGATATTTAATGTTTTCAATTTTGAAAAGTGGTAAAAGTGAAAAAATTAACAAATGGAAGTTAATGTAATTGAAGATTTGAGCTTTCTATTAATTCGCAGTGCCCGAATGAAATTTTATGTGTTAAATTTTAAAAAGTGTTAAAAGTGAAAAAATTAACAATTGGAAGTTGATTTAATTGAAGATTTGTGATTTATATTAATTCACAGTACCATTTTTATTCCATTTTAAGTTTTACATTGCACTTTTAATCATTTAGTAATAATTTAACTGTTTGACACTTCATTTTCTTATGGAATGAGCGATTCTTACCGCACCTTTACTGACTGCAATTTGACTTTTAAATTTAACGAAAGTTCCCCTCACTCGAGTTAAAGTTAATTTGTGTACGCCTGTTAAATTAAAGAGCGCGTTCGTTTTACGTAAGTAAATGTACTTACGTTTACTTCTATTGTGGTTCAGCCTTAAGATGATGTAGTGTGGCCTATTTTAGCACACATTTTATTTAGAATTTCAGACGGTTTAATTTCCTTAGAGTTAGGTATGCCTGTCACCACCATATCATTGAGACGTTGTATACGACGAAGATCATCGTTATCCCGTTCAAGTTGGTTACACCTAGTTTCTAGACTGGAGCACTTCGCAACTAATGTGTTTACTTGCAGTTCAAGGTTAGAGAATAAATCTTGCATTTGTGAAGATAAACGGTTTTCAAGTTGCTGCAATTTTCTGTCGAGTAAAGATGTAAGCTTTGTGATGAGATTTACTTCACTGATGTTAGGCAAATTTAATTTAGCATCACCAGATTCGTTGCTAACGATCGGCTCCCTTAATGCTGCTTTAGCTCGAGTCTGTGCTGATGTAACGGTTGCACTATCCGAATTATTTCTAGTGCGCTCAGCAGAATGCTGACCTCGAGATGGTTTTTTGGGTGACATAACTGAAGAGGTTATTGACTCGAAGATTGAACAAGTGCACACTAACTTTACGTTTTATCACGTAAACCAAGGTGACAATCAATACTGTTTTAGCGGACTAAAACAAAAAAACAAAACATGAAAACAAAACGATCTGCAGCTGCATGAAATGTAATCGGTTTGGTCTTGGCAAGGAAGAGTGAGAACCCGATTTCTCCCGGAGTTGTTAACAGTGGCGTGGACATGTTTGGCGGTGGTGATTTTGGTACAGTCGGATGGGGAATCCATCAAAGGGTTGACGATGGGTCATCGTGTTGAGGGGGTTATTATTGTTTGAGGGGTAGAGGGGAAAAACGTTTTTTCACCAAATTCGGTGTGAACATGCGCAATGGTGTTCCCCGTCGGATGGTCATGTCAAAATTTTTCTAAGGGGCTCGCATCGGGCGGGGTAAGGGGATGATTTTTTTTTTAAAACTCCTATACCTTGTTAACAGGAATATTCAGCTTTTTAATAGCCTATAGCAAGGTCCACAATCCCCTACACATTTAGTAATGCCATACAACTGAAGTTAGTTCATACCCGAAAGTACCAAATTTTCGGTCATATAAATGGTGTTTTTGTTTCATCCCTCTAGCTCCTACAAATTTTGTCTGATCAAAAAACGGACAGATACGGGTCGACTTATTTTTTTATGTGGGTGTAATAGGCTACTACGTTTTTTCAATTTTTCCAAGGGGGGGGGGGGGCAGATGTATAAACTTTTTTTCTTTTATGAATAACTTTGCCATTTCAAATCGTGGTTCGTCAGTCAGCGAAAATGATTATAACCATTTTCATAGTATTTCATAGTTTGAAGAAATTTTCAGTACACAATATTAACGTCTAGGATAGACGGTTTTCACAATATACGTAGAAATTCTAAATTTATATATGGCAACACCCAAAAGGGGTTAACCGATTTAGCTCATTTTTAAATTGTACTTACCATTTTTATGAAAACGCCGTGTACAAAATTTCAGCACTCTACGTAAACGCGTTCTCAGACTGTGTCCAAATAGACTAAAGTTTTGTATGGCAACCCCGTAATGCAATAGCTATGCTGGTTCTAGCCCAATTTCCTACGTATTTTTAGAGGGGCCTCTCAATTTACAAAATTATATCAAAAGCTCTTCATAGACATGAACGAGCATAGTTGTGGGTGATGACGTCTAGAATTGGGTTGTTAGGCTAGTGCCCAGGCCCACTCAGCCGCTTACCCAAGGCTTTGCTTATGACTCGTCTTAAAAGGTTGACAACACTGCACAATATGCAAAAGCTATAAAAAAAACGTTATTCACTCTCGCTGCTTCAGTAAGTACCTGCAGGTTTCATTAAACCTGATTTAGCGCATAACAAGAAGAGTACGTCACATCCTTCTTTGCAACTGCTGCTTCAGCCAATTAAATTTGCATAATATCACAAAATTGGAGTCACTTTGGTATTGCCAGCGCATGTAGGAATGGGAGATCAATAACATTTAATTATATGAGTAGAACCGTAGGAAAGTGTGAATGCAAACAAAAGCAGTTTGCATGAAAAACGAGAAAAAAAAGCTGGATCACATTGCCGGCATGTAAACAAGGGGCACGTGCCGGTAAAAACAGATTGACGATTTGGTAAACTTGAACCGAAAAACCCGTCATGTAGATCATATTAATTTGAAATATTTTATTTTCGCATCTTGAAAAATGGTATTAATTGTAAAAACTAAAAATAAACGCATACTAAACCATCAATCTGGCGAAAACAACGCTACAACCGGTCAATAGATAAAGTTTAAGGCTTTCGTGATAACTTATGTTGGGTGCCATGCTATCAATAAAATTTTGTTGATATTCAAACCATTATTTGATTCAAACTTGTTCTTGACGTAGCGAAATTTTGATTATACATGTCGATCACGCTGATTGAAAAGTGAAAATAATTACTAATTAGCATGTTGTGCTCATCTTTGCGACCGACAACACAAAGTATATATGGTGAGGTTGTCGGCTGGTAAAACTGTGAAATAATTTGAAATAAAAGTTGCGACTATTTTGAAATAAAAACTGGTAGGATAGTATTCACAATAAAATAGATAAAATCAAATAAAAATATATATTTTTCTTAATATTTGAAATTTTTATTAAAATTTAGCCAACTAGTTTATAAAAGTTTACAAATATTACAAAAAAATTGTATTATACATCCTAATTTTAAATCCACATGGTATCCACATTCGACAACTAAGTACTTTCCTATGCTAAAATTTTAAGTAAAAAAGCGAGTATCGAGATAGGAAAAGCAGAAGTTTTTTAACCTTCGAGAAGTATTCAGAAAGTATTATTACGTTACACTCCAGAAGTATTTTTGTTCAAAACTAAAATTTTTTATTCATATATTAAAAAGGTTTTATTTTATTAAAAAAAAGGTTGCTGTATTTTGAAAAGATCTGAAACTAGAGAGTCCCCCTACCCAAGGTAAGGCCTCTAGCGACGAATCGAAAAGTGAGTTTTTTTAGTACAAGATCCCGATAGTCAGTTTGAGATTATCTTCAGAACCTTTGTTGTACAAGGAGTACAACATAAAAAATGGTGGCAGCGGTAGGATTTTGTAAGGTTCGTAAGACCTACAGACAACCGCGAAAAGAGAAAAACTAAGTAAACCAACTTAATGTGCTGGCCAAAAGCTGATCAGGGTATCATAGCACAAGGCTCTGCAGAGTACACAGCTCCTGGACTGGTAGACATCTTCATCCCCGCAGAAGATGGTGACGAATTCACTGAAGTCGACTGAGAAGAAATTGAATTAGCCAACTGGGAAGGACTCGAATCAATAGAAGACTACAGAGCAGCTGAAGCCAGACGATACCAGGAGCAAATAACAACGCTCTTGGAACAAGAATACACTTCCACAGAAGAGGTATACGGCGTTTTACATGCATATTGTAACCAGAAAGACACAGAAGCTACGTGGGATTTCGACGCCTTCCAAAGATTACGAGACTCCATAGTCCACAAGAAAGATCTAGTAGCGGAAATTAGAAATTTGGGAACATTGCATATTTTTTTTTACATAGTTTTTATATTATATTATTTCGATATTAATTTCTATACATAACTTTTAACCTTTTGACGATTATAATTATACAAACTTTATGTTAAACGAAAATCTGGCTTCTTTTTTCTCCTTCTTTTATCATTACAGTGTCAAGTGAAAAAAGTGTGTTACAATTAGCTTAAAAGTGCTCAAGTGCTTTTAAAAAGAAATGTATTCTTTTTTAATTCTCCGAGACTCAGAAATCAAAAATCTCGTCAAGCTGTTAACCCAACTTCATTTCTGTACAATACATCTCCGGGACTTAAAATCACATCTCGTCACTTCTCCGAGACTTCAATACTAGAAGCTTCGTCACACTCATCCCATTTTAAGAAAATTTTTTGAGATATTCCTCCGGGGCTCAAAACGAGAAACCTCGTCACGTTCATAATCGCGAAAATATTTTGTATACGTGTAATATTATCTCGGATATTTTTTTGAGTATTCTTTCATTCTTCGAAAAATTCACCAAGTGATAGAAACCCTGTGTTAACGTAACCATTTTTACAGGACGAGAAAAAAACCCCAGGTGTTAGGGAAAGCCTAGTACCTGGATTGATAATTCATCGAAGAAAACCGCGAAAAGAATGCCTACAGATAACCCCAATATGGCTGATAAGCTCTACATAAATGACGCTAAGTCACTCATTCCCGAATTAGATGGTACTCCTAGCGAATTACATCGTTTTTTAAATATTTTCGAAATGTTCCAAAAAGAGGAAACTTCGGCACCAGAAAAGGCCCTATTTTTACAAATTATAAAAACAAAACTCCTACGCAGATCCTATGATGTAATTAAATACTCCGACCTTAGCACATGGCAAAACTTGCGAGAGGAGCTACATGATCGTTTCTTAGCAACACGTTCCAGATTATCCATATAGAGCGAAATACTCTCTTTCAAACAATACGGCACAGAAGACGTAAAAGAATACACTTTCCGAGCTCGCAAATTGCTCGCATTGTATGATGAAACTACATCTTCTCTTACAAGCGACGCAGCATTAACTAATCTCTTAATAGCGGAGAATGACAAAATGGTTCTCAGAGTTTTCGAGGACGGATTAAAGGATGACCAAGTTCGTCGTTTGACTAAAGCCCGAAAGAATTCTTCGTTCAAAGAAGCAACCAAATTTGCTATTGAGAAACCTTTCCTCTAACGACCGACCTTCCTCTTGCTTAAAATGCAATAGAAAAGGTCACACGTCAGAAACTTGTTACTCTGGCAAAATCAAAACTGGGAGCCCCAAAGTAATTTGCTCCTACTGCAAAACACCCAATTACCACATACGAGAGTGCCCAAAAAGATTATTCCAGCAACTGTTGTTTACTTCGTGACCTCCTAATACATTCCCCTAACAGAATTCATATCCACGTTATCAACAACCTGGTAGTCTCACTATCAACAAATTAATCGATGGCAACAAAACAACCTTCAAAATTATCAACCAAACTAACGGCAACAACACAATTTCCAAATTTTCGCAAGAAAATCAACGGCAATCATACAATTTCGGAAGCCAGCTGCAACCTAATCATTCACAACCTCCTAATATAAGATCCGTAATTAAAGTATCAAACTCAAAACCATCATTCAAGAAACATCCAAATCGGATGCAAGAAAACGTCCGGAAAACGATCTTCGGTGAGACGAGTTAGCAGAAAGTCAGTGTCGCCTAAACTTAATGACAATAGCCGCGGATGTGCACTCTCAACCCCAAGATTACACAGAGAAATAATTCTCCCTTTAAATTCTGATCAGCAGTCGCTAGTTCTATCGATCAGAAACTCTATAACAGCATATAAAACTAGTACGTTTTTAATAGACACGGGAGCTGAAATTTCAGTACTTAAGGCCACCATGGCGTTAGGTAACACTATCGTAAATAAAGGAAAATCCATACAGCTAACCTCATTGGCAGGAAAACGTCTATGTACATTAGGAACTGCGGAATGCAATTTCCAAGCAGAAGAAATATCTTCCCTTCATGACATCCACATGGTAGAAAGTAATTTTCTATTGAAACATGATGGAATATTATGTCATGATTTTCTAAAAAGATTTGCCTGCATTATTAATTATGAGAACAAAACTCTCATACTTAAATTAAACGAAGCGTGCCCTGAAAATAAAAATAAAATGCAATCAAAAGTAATTCCAAGAACAGCTAAAAAAGTTAGCAAAACAAATTCTAATTCATACATACCACAATCTGGTCAAGAAAAACGTAAATCGATTGGAGCCGAAAGCATAAAAATACCGGCCCATACACAAGAGCAGCTAAAAAACCTAGCAAACAAATTGTAATTCGTGCATACCACAAGCTGGTCAAATTAAAAACAAATCAATCATAGTCGGAGCTGAAAGTATAGAAATACCGGCCCCTACTCAACTAGTAGCTAAAATTAATATCAACAAAAGAGGCACCTTTTACTGTGAACATGAAGAACTGAGTTTAGGACTAATAATTGGAAATACACTAATCAAACCTGACGAGAATGGTCATGCCAATATTCTCCTACTGAATCCCAAAGAACATGATATCTCAATTAATAAAATGGACATAAGCCCTCAATTGCAAAAGATTAATAAATACAATCTAATAAAATTATATACGAGTAAGGATCCCTTAAAAGAAAGACTAGAAGAACTCAAAAAGAGATAGATCTTTCCCATTGCAATGCGGAAGAAGCGCACTCTATCCTAGAGATATGTCGTAAGTATAACGACATATTTTACCTAGAAGGAGACTTCCTAACTTACACTAACACTACAGAGCACGACATTCCTATATTACCTTGAAAACCTACGGTCAACATAAGACCGTATAAATTGCCTCAAGCGCATCGCGAGGAAATAAATAATCAAATCAACAAAATGCTACACGAAGAAATTATTAGTCCTAGCTCCAGCCCATGGAACTGCCCATTACTGCTAGTACCCAAAACACCTGATGCCGCAGGTAATAAAAAATGGAGAGTAGTTGTTGATTTTAGGTGCCTAAACGACATAACTGTCGCGACACTTTCCCTTTACCAAATATCACAGATATTTTGGATCAACTAGGAAAAGCAAAGTACTTCATTACTTCAGACTTAGCTAATGGCTTTCACCAGATCCCCATAAGTAGAAATGATAAAGAAAAAACTGCGCTCAGTATGCCCTACGGACATTATCATTACAATATAATGCCCTTCTACGGAAACATAACCTCAAATTACAACCTGAGAAATGCTACTTTATGAGTAAAGAAATAGCCTACTTAGGTCACCTGGTAACTGAAAACGGAGTGATACCAGACCCCTCCAAGATTGAAGTAGTTCAGAGCTATCCAGTACCAAAAGAGGAAAAAGACATCAAATCCTTCCTAGGTTTTGTCGGATATTACCGTCGCTTTATTCCGAATTTCGCTAAAATATCCAAGCCTCTAACGGCATTATTAAAGAAAGGCGTTCCTTTCAAATGGAACGCTTTCACCGAAGAAGCCTTTTCATTACTTAAACAAAAATTAGTATACGCCCATATTTTGCAATATCCTCGTTCCAACCAGGAATTTTTAGTTACTTCAGACGCAAGTGACTTACCAATTGGAGCCGTGCTATCTCAAGGTAAAATCGGTCAAGATAAGCCAATAATCTTCGCAAGCAAAACCCTGAATAGAGCTGAAACCAGGTATTCAACTACACAACAAAAACTACTAGCAAAAATCTTTGCCGTTACGCAATTTCGCCCCTACTTATATGGTCGGAAATTCGCAATTTTCACTGACCACAAGCCACTTACATGACTTATGAACCTCAAAGATCCTACCTCTCGACTAATGAGATGGTGAATCAAATTAGAGGAATATGATTATAAAGTTATATATAAATCAGGTAAAAGAAATCAAAACGCAGACGCCCTCAGTCGCATCATTCCCGAAAAAGGAAAAATTCAAATAATGACGAGGAGCGAACAAAAGGCTCAAAATGAAGCCACGATTAATGACCAAGCGTCACAATAATAGAGGAACACTCGGATCATCTCCTACCCACTCGCAGAATTAAAGAAAAATATTTCATTTTCCCTATTACAGAAAAAAAATACAGAAAGATTATTAAAAACTTATTTACCTGAAAATTATAATATTTTACCGGGAGAAACAATGATTTACAAGCAAAAGAATACTACATACATTGTAGCATGCGCTCACATACCATTCAAAAATCAGTCTCACCAAAATATAGTAATAAACATACTCAAAAAATTTAAGGAAATATCCATAAAAAATAAAGCAATTCATATCCAAATCCCAACTCTAGATAACGCTTCTTATTTCAAGCTAAAACTTCTCTGTTCAAAACTCAAGCTATAAGCCTATTTTCCTTCTTGGGAAAATAATTCAACTAAATCATCCCGAAGAAATCGAATAAGTATTCAGAGACTATCACGTCACTCCACTAGGTGGACATCAAGGAGAAACATGGACGATAAAGAAATTAAAAAGAATTTACTTCTGGCAAGGAATGATTAAGGATATAAAAAATTATATATGGAAATGCTCTTCGTGCCAAAAGCACAAATCTCCTCCCAATAGGAAAATACCTACGAAAATCACATCCACCAGTAGTATACCATTCGAGAAAATCCAGGCCATTACCTTCTAGTTATCCAAACAACAAATACATACTTACCTTCCAAGATGACTTGACTAAGTTTTCGGAAGCAGTTCCCTTACCGGACGCTGAAGCCAAAACGGTAGCCGAACAGTTCGTAACAAACATGGTATGTAGACATGGTTTACCCGAAGCTATCTTGACTGACCAAGGAACCAATTTCTTGAGTTTACTGTTTACCGAAACTTGTAAATTGTTAAAAATACACAAGTTAGAAACTACTCCATATCACCCGGAAACAAACGGTGCATTAGAAAGAAGCCACCGTACCCTCGCAGAATACCTCAGGCATTACATATACACTGATTCACTTACATGCGATACTTGGATCCCTTACGCAATGTTTGCTTACAACAACGCAACACATTCAAGCACTGGCTACACGCCACACGAACTTGTGTACGGATTCCATGCGGAAATTCCTACTACCCTAAAGAAGGACCCTGAAATCTCTTATAATTATGAGAATTATGCCAACGAATTAAAGGCACGCCTACAATACTCACATAAAGTAGCCAAAAGAAATCTTATCGAAAATAAAGAAAAATTTAAAAGGTATTACGACCGGGCAAGTAAACCTAAGCCATTGATTAACGGAGACAAAGTCCTTATAAAAAATCATACCAGAAAAATAAACTATCCCCTCTATGGCAAGGTCCTTACGAAGTAATAGATGCAGTCTCCTCAGAAAATTCGATCGTCCGTATAGGAAATGAAAACAAAAAGATCCACAATAATCATCTAAAATTATTCATAGACTAAAGCATAGTCAATTCTTCTACAGGCAGGATGATAAGCCTCATAATAACTCTGACCTTACTTATCGGAATGACCAACGGAACCCTAGTGACGACCTTTACATCTACCCCAGGAATCTACTTCGAAAAATCTGGCAACGCCCAACTATATAGTACAAACTGGAAACTTGTAATGTATTACGATCTAGAAAGTTTTAATTGCGAATTAACTATTTTAAAATTCCAAGTAAATGAAGTGGAGAAAATCTGCCTTTTTCTTAACACAAAGAAAGTCTCTAACATTAACCATTGTGGAGCCCAAATAAATAACATAAAATTAATTCTAGAGGTCGTAGATCAGAACGCTGAGATAATTATTCCTCAACAAAAAAGAAGCCGTCCAGGACTAATAAATGTAATTGGCAGTCTAAGTAAAACCCTATTCGGAACCTTAGACGAAGCCGACGCAAAGTATTATGACGATCAAATAAACCTCATTAAAAATAATGAAGATCACTTTCTGGAACTCTTAAAGGCCCAAACTTTAATCGTCGACGAAACAGTAAATTTGTTTAATAAATTTTGTGCAATAGAGGCTCCGGAGTCTTAAATTATCATAATGAAGTGCGCTGTGTTGTGGTGTGTCGTGGGAAACATTCTTCAAGTAACTGTAATAGCTTTACTAATTAATTATAGTGTTTCTAGTAAAATAAAAGTGAAATATTTATAAAAATAAACAGCCATGGCAAAAAATTTAACACTGTACCAATGCGGGTTTGTTTGTTTACAATTTAATTGTCATTTCTTGTGCCTAAATTATTCCAGTCATAAAAAGGCTACGCCAAGAAATATTATCTGAAATAAGGAGGAGCTAAATATTTGTTTATTTTACATAGCAATTTGGATAATAAAAAATGTTCCCCTTCAGATTGTCAGAATTTCATTACTGCCATGACGAAATGAATACAAACAGAGAACACTAATAAATTTCGCCGAGTAGCTTACGTTTTCACCCGATATGCTGTTTCCTTATGAGTTATTTATTCAACGATTATATCATCATAAACCTTTTAGTCTCCTGTCACACAATATAAATTGAACTGCCCACATTGAATCAGTAAGTTCCTTATCGATCACCCGCGAAAACGCAACGTTGAATCAGTGACACTAACTTTACAGGAGCCATTAAAGTCAGGAGAAAACTATAATATTGTTAGTAGATACAAACAATTAACTGCTACCAAGAAATAAAAAGTGATTTCACATGTTCTTTTCATAACTATTTATAAAAATGCAAAAATAATTTTTAAGGTTTATAATTCTCCGTGTATAAAATATATAGTAATTAATGTAACAGACATAACAACTGTTTTCTAATACAATTTTCCTTATTATTTCATTTTAGCAAAACAGATTAGATAACAAGTTAGCCGATGAATTACATAAACTTGACGTAGCTCTGCAGCAACGAAAAAGGAATAAAATCTGCGGATTGACAAAAATATAATGAGTAACTAACAGAATCAAGTAAATAAATTCAATTCAGTTTATAACTGGATTATTAATGAAATTAAATTCTACTTGGTGTTTAAAAAACAAAAATACTTCAAAATATAATATAGCTAAAACTCAATGTAATTATATTTAGAGTTAATAATTTTCGACAATCAGCTTTAGAAAATTAAAAATTTATGAAATGATTTTTTAACAACAAAGTTCTTTTAAATGGTAATATTTATATACAGGGTGTTTCGGAAATGTATTTAGAACTTACTTTCGAGAACAATGCTTGGTTGATAAAATATAGCCGCTTAATGTTGAAACTTTGAATCCCCGCCCCTCCCAGAGGTTGCACATCCCGCAAAAATGAATAACACTAAAAGGTGCGGAATAACGAAATCTACGTAAATATCAAGTTTGGTAAAAAAGTGTTTTTTCGAAATTACCCCCTACATTTTCAAAATTCGAAATTGAAAAGTATCCTATCTAATAGCCAGTTAAGATTCCCGTACGTTTACGCATTCTTGGAGATTTTCTGCTAAATTACCGCTATTAGCCGCAAAATCAATTCATTGCGTCACTACGTAATCTTTTCTCTGACATCAGACCCATTCCGGAATCAGATCACTCTAGGCAAACAACTTTCGTGTTTAAAGATTTGGCTAAATACTCACACGTGTTCCTAAGAACGGATGCTTTACGGTTAGCGCTTCAACCACACTACGAAGGTCCTTTTAAAATTATTATACGCTCGAAGCACTTCTTAACACTCAGAGTCAAAAATAGGGAATATAACGCTTCTATCGACCGTCTGAAACACTGCTTTTCCACTCTTGCAATGACCGACGAAAGCCAGGTTCGCTCATCTAGCTCGAACAAAACACACAACACTCTGCCGACCGACGAATCTGCTCAGCCAGCGTCTGAAAGTTCCTCGGTACACCAGGTAGACATTGAAGAACGTTTCCGGCCAGTGTTGGAAGAATTCAGTGTACCAACATCATTACACACCGAGTCGACGTCTTCGTCGGGCGTAGCGGCGCGTCGTATTAGATTCCCATCTGATAGTTCAACAATCATGCCTGTACGTACCACGCGAGCAGGATGAACCACAAGACCACCACATCGTTTCAGATAACGCTAAAGACAAAAAAACTAAGGTTTTGCTGGCAGGGGAGTATATGTGGCGACGCGTCTTTACCGGGTCGCACATTTTCGAACGCTCGATTAACTACGTTGAAATCTAGTCAGAAATTGATTCCAAATTTTTGCGGCCAGAACACTTTGTTGAACGCAAATAGGTCTCAGCTAGGTAGGATCTTGCCCTGATTTGTATAAAACAAAAATTATTTTTAAGTCTTGTAATTGTTCATGTCAACCGAGAAGGACACCCAAGAAAGATTAATAAAAATAATAAGTCCGATTAATAAAGGATCAGCATATAAGGCGGACAGCAAATTGAATGAGACTCCTTTCTTTACTCTATAAAAATTCATATACTTTTGTTACAGAGAATGAAGTCTAGATCCATAACTTGTTATTCCAATATCGGCACAGAGGTTGAATAATTGCGCACTATACCGACGCCCCACAATATGAACATCAAGACAAACGTGACGTTCTAATGGTCTCTCTTATCTACTAGACCAGGTTAACCGTAGAGACAATCGCATTGAGGTTCAAGCCCAACACGGCAGCAACTTTTCAGATCGATTGTCATAGGGACAGTCCCAGCTTCTTCTAAATGAATTCAGCACTGTAACAAGCAATACCATTTGTTGCTTAACCAAAATAGCGCAGAATGCCGTAAACTTCACTTATAATCGACCACATAAAAGATTGTATCCAACGACGAGGGGCGACGCTGATGACAATCCACGGAGCAGTTGCTGGCACCGCAGCCACGAAGTTCTGTAAATACAATTTCTCAACGTTCCTCAATATACACTGTTTCTCTTCGCCCTATGAGACCTGCAAATTAAGAAGAACGGGTGCTGGTTTTCATCTCCAGTAAGCATTGGTGCTTACCACCTAAGTTGACCGTATTTAAAGAATAATGAGTACTCTGATATTTCAAATATTCCGCTCAAGGCAACATTAGTGCAGATCAGCTAAATTGGTTGGCTATTAAGAAGAATGAATAAACTGACGCTTCGGGTATCCGCTTCAAGTGAGCAATAATACATCCCACTAAAGGTATGCGTTTATAGCATCCGTTATTTGCCTGTCATCGGTTAACTCTTGTACCTGGCTTACAGAGGTAATGATTCGAATGTTTCCAACTTTGGAAACGACTGAAATCATGTTTTTAAGTTTGGAAAGAACAGTTAATTCTAATGGAGGAATGGAAATAGCTATGTTCTGATGACCATGTAGAATACAAAGTGGTTTTATTTATCCTATACTTCCTAAGACTAGCTGGTACTCTTTAGGAGTACGCTTTGGAATTATGCATTTGACAACTAGGGTATTGCAATTCGAGTTTTCGTAATAGAAGACTTTGTTCAGCAAGAATGTAGCTTTCAGCTAGGGTGTATGCGCTGTCAGCAGGTTTTCGATTTCTTTTTCTGATCTAGGTATAAGAAAGCATTTTGTTCTTATCTGCTTATCACGCAACAGAGGTACTTTTTCTTCTATATTTATCGCGATTTAGGAGACGATTGAATTTAAGTAGCCATAATAAAAATGCTCTAAATCTTTGGAAGTAATCGTTTTGTTATTCCTTTTTTGACTTCTAGTTACCGCGCATCGGCATTAATGCTCAATTTTCTTGGTTTGTGCAGAATTTTATAGTCATACTTTTCTAAACGAATTTTCCCATCTCATTAAAGGAGAGGAGCAGATTAGTTGTTCTATGACAGTTCCGGATAATAGTTTGACCTTCCAGGACCACTTTTAGCACTCCCCAGCATAGGGAAATAGCATATGATTGAAGTTCGCTTATTTTTCATCTAGAGTCTTGGAGATACTAGACCACTTTGGGGATACGAGACCACTTTTAGCACTCTCATAGGATTTCAATTTTGTTTCTGGAGTTCGCTTATTTTTCATCTCAGATTCGTAGCCTCTCAATTGACATCAACATTTTTCATCTCGAGTTATGGGATACGAGATCACTTTCAGTACTCTGCAGCATAAGGAAATAGCATAGGTTTTCGATTTTGTTTGTGGAGTTCACTTATTTTTCATCTCGAAGATCGTTGCTCTAAACATTTGTGACGGGGAGGGAAGCTTTCTTGGTGGAGGTTTCTTGTCTTGGAGGCTACAATTTTTCTTTGAGATACCCCTTCCTGTGTCTGGGTACTGGATGTTTGCTGAGAGCTTTAGTTGCAATAGCTGATTCTATGATTAGGACTGCCTGGGGTATATTGGATTGGGCTACTTTACCTGTACTAAGGCTTTGGTAGAATGTGTGCGGCTAAAGTAAGCGAATTTATATCGGGGCTGTATACTTGTCAGCTTGAGTTTGTTGTTAGTTATTTACTTTAGTATGAGTGCCTGTGGTATGTTGCGCTGAGCTACTTGTTGGCTGAGGAAACGTTATGTAAAGCGTGGACGGATGTTTGCAGCTGTGTATTTATGTGGATAAGAAACGTTGTGAAATTCCCTAAGTGATTTAGTGTAATTAGTATAAGTAATAATTCAAGTTAACCCTAGGATATTTCTTTCCATGCCAATAGTATTAGTAGATACTAGGGGGGTATAATTTCATCAGAAATTCGCTACGGGCTATAATTCGAGATATTAGCGATCTTACCTTCTCAGGTGTAATTAATATTAGTAGCTCAAAAGAAAACAAAAAACAAGACAAAAAGCTAGAATTGGTCTAAGACCAATTCTTATGATAACCTAGATGAATGACCTTATGAAATTTCGCAATGTCACCCTTCTGTGCAAGGTTGATTTTTGAAGTTGTCTTTCGCATATATTTCTAGAACGGCTTTTAGTTTTTAGTACAATAAAAATGTCTTGGACTGATCGTTTTCGCAGTATTTGTAAAAAACCTAAATTTTTATATGGCAACACCAAGAAGTAGTGGCCCGATTTAGTTCATTTGTGAAAACTCATTTGCTAGTAAAATGAGAACATTACGTACCAATTTTCAGCTGTCTACGTCGACACGTTCTCTGGTAGTGTTCAAATATATATTGGAAAACGAAATTTTTGTATCGCAACCCGACGAAGGAGTTGCCCGATTTGTCCCATTTTCGAACCTAATTTTACTTTTTTTTTTTTTAAAGTCCGTGTACAAAGTTTCAGCTCTCGAAATGTACGTGTTCTCGAGTTATTGTCTGCACAGACGGACCGACGGACGGACCGACGGACATGCAAAAATCAAAATAATTTTTAATATTATGCGTGGGTGTCCAATCCATTTTGCTCAACGATCATTATTTCGTGGTGCTACAAACGGAATGACAAACTTGGTATACCCTTTAGATTTCATCTAGGGTATAACAACAACAACTATAACCTAAGTTCTGTATTAAAGATTTGATGATATTAATCTGTAGGCGTCTTTTATAAACAAGATTGCACCATATGATCATATGTCTAAAAAATTGATCTGGCTAAGCTGATTGGGACGAAATTAGCATATGGTTAATTTTGCTCTTCAGGTGGAATGCTTCTAATTTTATTCCTTGCATAAACAAATTCGCACAGTCCAGTAAAGTAAACAAATTGCAGTTGAATAATGTAAACCAATTCGCACAGCAGCAGAATAAAGTAAACAAATTGAGCGATTTATGTTTTTTAATGTAAGATTCCCAATTTCTTTAGCTGAAAACCACAACAACTTATATTAATCTATAGAATATGATGTCTTAGATGAGCAGCAGAAGTCATAATTGAAAATTTCTTTTGCTGAAAAACAACAACAACAACTATAACGTAAGTTTTGTTCTGTAGGTGACTTTTATAAACAAGAGTGATCATGTTATGATCTTCGATGTGTAAAAATTGATCACAGCTGCTTGGGATAGTAAGACAGATGAAATCATTAGAAGTAAGGGAAATTAAAACATTAGAACACGTGGCCAGGTGGCTGGTAATCTGATATCTTGTGTAAACAAATAATGCCGAGTAAAGAAGACAAATTGTGCGATTAATGTTTTTTTGTACCTAGGAGTTTGTATTGAAAAGTCTTACATTTTATGACACACTGTTATGAGATTTGATTGATCCCCGATATCGTAGTTCACATGAAGCTGATAAGAATATGATATTTTTATCTTCATACTAATGGAGTGATCACATTATTTTCTTACGATTAGGTTGAGAGTGGGTTTAATTAAATGTTTTGATGAAAAAAGTGGTGTTATGATATCAATGTATAGTATGATGTCTTGTCTTAGATGAGTAATGGAAGTTGTTTGGGAGCTGTGAGTAAGTACTAAAAACATTATCAGCAAGGTCGCTTCATATTTGTCTCCCTAATTTATTATCCGAATTTATATCGGGGCTGTATACTTGTCAGCTTGAGTTTGGTTTTAGTTGCTTACTTTAGAATGAGTGCCTGTGGTATATTGGGCTGGGCTGAGGAAACGTTATCTAAGGTGTGGGTGGATGTGTGCAACTGTGTATTTATGTGGATAAGATATTGGTGTAAAATTTCCTGAGTGAATTAGTGTAATTAGTATTAGTAATAATTCAAGTTAGCCCTAGAATATTTTTCTTCATGTCAATATATTTTAGAATGTGTCAATGGGAGTCTTAGTCTTCGGGGTGGACCAAATTTTCAACAGAAATCCTCCACGAGCTATGGTTTTAGAGATAATAGCGATCTTACCTTTTCAGGTATAATTAATATTAGTAATAATTCAAGTTAACCCTAGGATATCTTCCGTTCATGTCAATAGTATTAGTATAGTATAGTATAGTATTAGCATTACGGGCTATGGTTCGAGATATGAGCGATCTTACCTTATGTAATTAATATTAATAGCTGAAAAACAAAAACAACAACAACTATAATCGAAGTTGTGGAATAAAGATTTGATGATTTTATTCTGTAGGTATCTTTTATAAACATTGCGCCACTTCTGGTGGAATGCTTCTAATTTGATTCCTTGCATAAACAAATTCGCACAGTCAAGTAAAGTAAACAAATTCGAATAATATAAACAAATTCGCACAGCAGGTGAGTAAAGTAAACAAATTGAGCTATTTATTTAAGATTCCCAATTTCTTTACCTGAAAGCAACAACAATCGATATTAATCTGTAGGATATGATGTCTTGGATGAGTAGTGGAAGTTATTATTGAAATTTTTTTTTTGCTGAAAAAACAACAACAACGTTTAACGTAAGTTGTGTATTAAAAATCTTTTATAAACTAGTGTGGTATTGCTATGATATTCGATATCTAACAATAGATCACGGCTGCTTGGGATGTTAAGAAATATGAAGTAATGGAAATTAAAGCCTTATCAGAAAACTTTCGATGTGTATTAAAAAGTCTTAGGTTTCATGAAAAATTCTTTTTTTTTTTTATTGTCAATAAAATTTCTTTTTGGGTGGGTTAAATGTAAAGTTTTGATGAGCTATGTTAACAATGTAGGATGGTACTAATATAGTATGATATGTTGACTTAGATGAGTAGTGAAATTTTGTATGGGTACAGTAAGAGAATTTTCACCAAATTTTTGATGATAAGGTGTAATGGCATGACCTTGTTAGCCTAGCCTGAAAGTGGTTTGAGCAGCCACATTTGATAAAATCACATATTATGATTAAGTAAGCTTCATGATATAGATCAAAAGTGATACCTGTGGATTACATAAGGAAAGTAGGTTCACTTAATCTGCAAACAACAAATTTGCTTGAGCGCGAAACCCGATGTGTGCAATAATCATTTTTTGCTTCAATTATCACTTCAACGTTTGCCGGAGAAAATATATTCAGTATAGTCTAAAATATGCATTGTAAATAAAAATTGTGTGATAGTTATAATGTCATTTATTGAAATATTTTGCTTTAATTACATTATAGCTTAAGTATAAAGTCTTTTTTCTTTAGTACAGGAAAGCAAAGGTATGAAAGATATAAGCTGATCCTTATAATGAATATTCCTTATGCCTTTCAAAGGTTCCTTATGCACCATTTTCACAAATAACATCTCTCCATCTTTACTTTAGGCGATTTTTATTGGAATATCCTGATTTTTCGAGCTATTGGTAGGGGACAGTCGACTCGTTTTTGTGTGAAAAACTTTCTTCTTTATTTCTAGAAAGCATCGATTTCATAGATGTAGACTGAGCCTTATATGAATATTCTTTATGACTTTCATCCGTAGGCCTTCGAAGGTTTGTAGTATCATTAGAACTCATGTTGAAATTATTACGTAATTAGCTTGCCAACTGCGGTCTGTTTGGGTAAAGAGCAAAACATCAACTGAAAAACATGAAACTATCATTTCTACGTATTTGACACGTGGTCTTGGAGGTAGCAATTTGTCCTTGACCTCTGACGTCACCTCAACCTTTGATACCGAATGCGTCTGCTCTTGGGTTCACTTGTATGATGATGAGTAGTGCAAGTTTTATGGGAGATTGTAATTAACTGTGAGTAAACAGTAAAAAAGAAAACTTCTGGTAACTGTATGTTCCACACATAATCTTACAGGTGGAAGAAAATTGTATAAGAATCTGGTACTAGTATGTTTCATACAAAATCTAACAAGCGGAAGAAAATTTTATAAGAATCTGGTAAGAATCCGGTAGTTGTATGTTCCATTCAAAATCTAACAGATGAAAGCATATATCCTATAATATCTAAGAGTAGATAGTGGCAAACAAGATTTTCTAAGATTTTGGTAACAGTATATTCTATCCAAAATGTGCCAGGTAGGAGGCAATTTTATAAGAATCTGGTATGTTCTATACATAATCTAAAAAGTGAAGAAAATTGCATGAGAATTTGGTTAGTGTCTTCCGGAATGTAGGATTGTTAATATGGATATTGAGGAGTTTTTAAGAGAATATAATAACATCTTACTCGATGAGCATTAGAGACAAATCCAAAATGGTATAAATTTTTAAAATTATATGAAAATATTGAAAAAGTCGGTTAAAAATTTGGTGAACAATATATAAGCTGCCATTGGTCAAGTGATAATTCAACAGATGGACCAGCTACATCTGAATGTTGTGGTGTTGGTAGATGCCTAAAAGAAACATTGACACAAAGTAATTGCGAGCAGGCCTTAAGAAGTGCGATTTAACTTAGGAATAGAAATTCTCATTTTGTATGCTTGGAGAGCTCATAAAGGATCATGGAAACTTACGCTGTAGGCAGATGTTGATTTCAACGCCAGATTCATAAAACAGAGGGAAATTTTGATTACATCTAACATCAAGATAACAGCTCGGTACCATAAGATTATAAGAGGTGAAATAGAATAATGCACTAAAAATTTTATGTTAATACTTTTTAATTAAATAAATGATATTTTATATATGGCCTTCTTTTTATTCAACTTCCCATACTAAGTCCGGAACTCCCGAATAATATTTGACCACTACAAAGGGTGGCGATGGTGCTGGTGGTAGTGGTGGGTACCCAGTCTTAGATGGCGCTTCGAATCAGATATTTGGCGCGCAACCTTGAAGGCTACAACTTGACCTTGGACTCTGACATCACATAGACCTTTGAGGCAAACTGAAAGCAGCTGTTAAGCTGTTCTCAGAGCTGTTTTTAAAAGCTGTTAAGCTGTTATCAGAGCTGTTTGAAAAGCTGTTATCAGAGCTGTTAAGCTGTTATCAGAGCTTTTTGAAAAGCTATTAAGCTGTTTTCAGCGCTGTTTAAATGATGCTAAGCTGTTATCGGGGCTGTTTTAAAAGCTGTTAAAGTGTTATCAGAGCTGTTTGAAAAGCTGTTATTAGAGCTGTTTGAAAAGCTGTTAAACTGTTATTAGAGCTGCTTAAAAGCTGTAAAGCTGTTATCAGAGCTGTTTGGAAAGGTGTTAAGCTGTTATCAGAGCTGTTTTTAAAGCTGTTATCAGAGCAGTTTGAAAAGCTGTTGAGCTGTTATTAGAGCTGTTTACAAGCTGCTAAGCTGTTTGAATAGCTGTTAGGGTGTTATCAGAGCTGTTTGAAAAGCTGTTAAACTATTATCAGAGCTGTTTGAAAAGCTGTTAAGTTGTTATCAGAGCTGTTTAAAAGCTGTTATAAGAGCTGTTCTCAGAGCTGTTTTGACAGCTGTTATCAGAACTATTTGAAAAGCTGTTATCAGAGCAGTTTTCTTTTCCCACTTACATCTTGTATAGAACAGCATTGCACAACTATAAATATATAAAATCACTACGGTCACGAGGTTATGTATGTCTAGTCTAGTCTGCTTGAAACGGATATTTGACGCGTGGCATCAATGTGACGCTAACCTCTGACGTCACCTTTACCTATGAGACCAACCGGAAGTGAGGTCAGATAACAGCTTAACAGCTTTTATAACAGGTCTGATAACAGCTTAACAGCTTATAAAACAGGTCTGATAACAGCTTAACAGCTTTTAAAACAGGTCTGATAACAGCTTAACAGCTTTTCAATCAGCTCTGATAACAGCTTAACAGCTTTTAAATAGCTCTGATAACAGCTTAACAGCTTCTAAACAGCTCTGATAACAGCTTAACAGCTTTTAAACAGGTCTGATAACAGGTGAACAGCTATCAAAACAGCTCTGATAACAGCTTAACAGCTTTCCAAATAGCTCCATCTTCTGCAAATAGAAACATTCCATTTACCGATGGCTCCAGCGGGGGAAAGTACTCAGCAGTGAGTAGAGATGAATTTCCCGTGAGAGTAAGTGTTAATGACATGGTGGTTGATAATGAACTGTCACAATTTCAATATAGATACATTTATTTATAGATAATAATTAATGGCTATAACAATTATATAAAAACTCTAAACATAAGTGACCGCAAATTACTGCATCATAATTCTGATAAGAACTGTAGTTGTACGTAATATTACTACCCAAGTAGTTTATGAGCTCCCTTGGTGGTTGGAGATTGCCAAAGCTGTCAAAGTATTCGATGTTATCACCTTTCTTGTAGTACGCTACCCAATGTGTTCCTGCTCCAGTTGAGATGTCCAAGTTAACAATTCCACTTTCTCGCTTCCATGGCTTTTTAGGTTGATTATCACGCATAAATACTCCTCTGAAGTGTGGCAAGTGTGTGGTATACTTGTGAAGATCCAACTCGTTTAGCGGTCTTTTGGGTAGCGTCTTTAATAGTTTTTTGGTTGAGGTTGTAGATAGAGTCCAAGTCCTTTTCTGTACGGCTTCAAGAACAGCCCGTTTCCATCTTTACCAACCGCTATAGTTTCCATTGCTTGGTTATGACATTTGCTTTCTTCCAATTTTGCCTTTGCTGCACTGGTATCATTTACTGCTTTAGCTATGCCTGCTGCACCTCCCGATAGTGCTCCCAATGCTGAAAGCCCAACAAACAACGGCATGAGGAACGGAAGTGCCCCGCCAACCTTTGGTACAGGTATCACTCGTGGAGTTTTAATTGATTTCTTCTTTCTTTTCACAATATTTTTAGCTGCACTAAGAGCTATTTTTGTAGCTTCCATCAAGTCTTTTGGTTTTCTGACTTTTAAAATTTTACGTGCATTTCGTACTGCTTCTCGGAATGTGGGTTGACGTTTATTTTTAGCCTTAAGACCCATACCTAGCTTAATTTTTGCCTTCATTGCGTTTGTTATAAGCCAAGCGTTGGCACGTTCACTCAAATTTGCATCCGTCGATTTTGCACGCTGCCAGGCTTTTTCAGCTAATATTTTATCAGCTATATGTCGATCACTTGTATCTTTATGTCGCGAGTATGCTATATCATGTTCCTTGCAGGCCGCATCCAGTGGATTATTGCCCGGATCTCCTCTCGCCAATCTTTGTTGTAACTTTATTCCTGGTCCACAGCACTGGTATCCCGGTAGATGTAATTCTACAGGTAATTTGTTGATGATTGAATTTAATAGTCCTCTGCCCCTCTCAAAGATTTTCTGGAGCATTTCCATTTGTGATCCGGCATCTTATAAGGTTCCGATGATACTGTTGAAATGTAATATAAGCAGGTGTACTTATAGGAATCCCATTAGTTTTCAATATGCGGTTCATTAAACAACAACAAGATTTTCCTGTTCGAAATGCTGATACAGCTGTAATTAAGGCGAAAAAGAAGCATGGTCTCCTATTGCCTAATAGTGTAAGGAGCATCATTGTTGGACCATCCAGTTGTGGAAAAACTAATGTTATGATAAGTTTTCTGGAACATCCCAATGGTCTGAGATATGAAAATATTTACATATATTTCAAATCTTTACATCAAAAAAGTATGAATACTTTAAGCGAGTGATGACTCCCATTTCAGGATTGGGGTATTATACATTCTCAAACAACTGCGACGTTCTACCACCAGAGGAAGCCAAATCACATTCAGTGTTTATTTTCGATGATGTAGCATTTGAAAAGCAAGTTATAGTGCGATCCTATTCTTGCATGGGTCGTCACTAAGATATAGACAACATCTATTTCTGTCAAACATATGCGCATATACCAAAGCACTTAATACGTGACAATGCTAATTTAATCATCTTATTCAAGGAAGATGACTTGAATTTGAAACATATCTATAATGATCATGTGAATACAGACATGAAGCTTGATAAATTTCGAAGAGCCTGTGCTGAGTGTTGGAAGGATGAATATGGTTTCTTGATGATTGATAAGGATAGCTCATTAAACAAGGGGCGCTACCGTAAAGGATTTGATACCTTCATTGTACTATAAAAGGGTGAAACATGTGAAAACTCCATAAGTCCAAGTTGTAACTCAGACGAAAGCACACCGAATCCTGTGGACCTGCTGAGTAGATTAAAGCTGTTCACCTGTTATCAGTCCTGTTAGCCTGTTATCAGACCTGTTTGAAAAGCTGTTAAGCTGTTATCAGAGCTGTTTGGAAAGCTGTTAAGCTGTTATCAGAGCTGTTTAGAAGCTGTTAAGCTGTTATCAGAGCTGTTTGAAAAGCTATTAAGCTATAACAAGATCTGTTTAAAAGCTGTTAAGCTGTTACCAGAGCTGTTTGAAAAGCTATGAAGGTGTTATCGGAGCTGTTTGAAAAGGTTTTAAGCTGTTATGACAGCTGTTTGAAAAGCTGTTGAGCTGTTATCAGGGCTGTTTTAAAAGCTACTAAGGTGTTATCAGAGCTGTTCGAAAAGCTGTTAAGCTGTTATCAGATCTGTTCACATTGTTATGTATGTAAATTATACCCTTGAAAAGTATAAAAAGGGAATAATTTTAGAAGGCATACATACATACAACCATGCTAAAACATGATTATCACAGATATTAAAAATTGATTATCACAGATATTAAAAATTGAATAAGTTCTTCAAATCCAATTCATTAAAATATTACAAATTATAAATTTTCACATAAGCTTACCATGCCTAAAACATGGTTAGCTTATCAACTCAATCAGTGAAGAAAATTGCGTCAGCAATTTTCTTCACATTCCATAAAGTCAAACGAAATTATTCCCATGGCAAATTTTGCCTTCAGCAAAATTTGCCAGTAGAAATATTTACTTTTAAAAAACAAAGCAAAAAACAAATCGTACCTTCAGTACGATTCGTCGTGAAAATTACAATATGTATGTACGAGTGTACATACATATCACAAAAAAGCTTTCGCGATAAGAAGAGCGCGCCGCGAAAATACATTGTATGTATACGCGCGCGGCAATTCTAATCGTCGTGACGGTGGCTGATGTTTATAAAAGCGTCAAATTTCAAGCCTCCGTCCAACGAAAAATATTCTGGACTTGTTTAATCAAGTCCAGAATAAATGAAAATTTTCTCAGGGTGAAAATGCAACTATGCATTTTCTACCCTGAACGAAGGCTCTTGATCGCGACAAAAGTGATCAAAAGCCGAGTTGAATTTTAAACTGGATTAGCGGCGGTTCGGCAGTAAAATTTAAAATAAAGTAGAGTTGATTTTCGCACTTGGTTCGGCGCGGTTTCGGTTTTGAAAAGTTACCAAAAGTATATAAAAAATAAAATTTTGAAAAGTTACCAAAAGTATATAAAAGAATAAAATTTTGAAAAGTTACCAAAAGTATATAAAAGAATAAAATTTTGAAAAGTTACCAAAAGTATATAAAAGAATAAAATTTTGAAAATTTACCAAAAGTATTTAAAAGAATAGAATTTTGAAAAGTTACTGCAAGTTGATAAAAGAAAAGAAGATTGTGAAAAGTTTGTAAAAGAGAAAGAATACTTTGGTGAAAGAAGATAATAAGTTTAGAAAAGAAAAGAAGATTGCGAAAAGTTTGTAAAGGAGAGAGAATAAATTGGTGAAAGAAGATAATAAGTTTAAAAATAAAAAGAAGGAGATTGTAAAGAAAAGAAATAGAAGGGTAATAAAACGAACCCGAGACAAATCAAAAAGTGTTTTGGATAAAATACCCGCCATCCCCACAAAGGTACGTAACAAAATTGGCGCAGCCGGTAGGATAGAGGAAGCCTACTTTGAAAAACAAAAAAAAAAGTATAAGCGCTCGAAAACCCTGTATCCTACGAATCTAAAAGGAGTTTAGGACGAGATCGAATACTGGGCAAGACACCCTACCCTTCGCCTGAAGTTGAGTCTGGCTTCAGGAGTATTTCGATCTTGTCGGCTCCCAACGCTCGGGGTCGGACAGCTTTAACTGCCTCTGTTTGAAAAACACGCAGCCACCCACTCATCAAAGCACAAAGTGCCAACGTGGGAAAATAGCGGGCTTCATCCCAGCCCAGGATAAAGAAGTCCACAACCCAAAATTTCGAAATTTATACTTGAAGGAAGGAAGTTTGGAAACCATCCGCTATCTGCGATCCGGAGCTGAAAGGGACTTCGAAGTAGGCAACGCGCCCCCCTTTCAGCTTTTATCCAGGGGAATTTAAGTAGGCCACGGGCCCCCCCGGCAGCAAAAGAACTTCAATCACAAAAACCAGCGATCCTGAATTGAGAGGGACCCCGAAGAAGGCAATAAGCCCCCTCTCAATTTGAACCAAGGGAATTAAGACGGCAGAAGCCCCCCTAGCTGCAAATTTCACATACGGCGGTCCATGAGCGAGGAAATCTCCCACCAAGAGACGCCGCAGGAAATATCATCATCCCTACCAACTCCACAACAAACTTCCTCGCCGGGCGACGCGCAGGAAATTCCGCCCCGGTGTCAAGGAGGCAACGAGGGAGCAACATCTGCAACAGAGGGTGCTAATCAAACACCCCCAACAAATTCAACAGCACCAGGAGTAACACTCAGGAGTGGGACAATCCTTACAGGTCCCCAACAAGTAAGACCTTCTAATTTAAATTTAGAAAGTTATTTAAAATATCTAGAGGGGAAAGTGCGAGACTCCTCCGAACTTTCTGTTATACAGTGCGACTCTATCGATAAACAGCTCAAAAAGTCCCGTGAACGGCGGCTTGAGCAAATCGCGCAATTCAAAGAAAGTACGGAAAAATTTAAAGAAAGCTTAAAGCAGTTTGGAGAACTCTCGCACTCTCTTGAAACAGAAATTACAAATAATAGTGTAGAATTAAGAGAAGGTGCCATTGAGGACAGTGTCAGTGATTCTACCGTGAGTGAAATCCTATTGAATTGGCTGGGCGACTCCCTTTTGGAAACCAGCATAGAAGAAACTAGCTCCCCAAAGGTGCCAAACTTTAGCTTCAGAATCCCAAGTATAAACATGGCAGATTACGCGAAAATCGCCAAATTGACTGCTCAGCTGGTTCCCCTATTCTCAGGAGAACAGCACCCAAAATTGAGCCTTGAGCTCCAAACATTTCTAGGGTGCTGCAGGCAGGTAATACAGTGCATTTCGGTGGATGAACTAACAGCATTTTTACAAATCTTTCCCACCAGACTTCGAGGCGAAGCTTACCAGCTTTTTGCCTCAAATATGCCCACTACTTTCAAAGAAGTAGAAGAACGGCTAAATCGCACATACCTGCCTAGAGAAACTTACCAAGAACTGGTAAATAAATTAATAACTACGAGGCAGTATCCCTTAGAAAACCTCACAGCCTTCACGGCACGAGTAAAACAAATGCTGGCACTCTGCAATGAAGCAGCAGAATCCAAATACGGAGCCACAGCAGCACCAGCTGTTAAAACGCAGCTAGAAGATTTCGCGAAAAACGCACTAAAAACAGGAGTCAATAACCCCTATATGTGTCAATATCTTCTGACCATGACCGACGGCACTGTGGATGATTTAATACAAAGAGCACTTGACATGGAACGTCTCCAACAAAGTGCTCTATTCCTGCAACCTTCAGTGCAATTTCAGCCAAATGTGATGCAAAATTCGATACCCCATTCAATAAGTGCAACAACACCAAATAACGCACATTTTAACCAACTTAATTCATCAGCTAATCACAGCGTTTTTACTCCCGGCATAATGCCATTCGCTCAAGTTCCTCAGACCCTGCCAAACCCAAGCAGTCACATACCAACGTCACAGTTCACACAGGCAGGCACAGCATATATTAAACAGGAACCAAGATCGCCAAATAAAAATTATAATGTAAATAATAAAAATACCTATTTAAATAAAATCAGTTGTAGTTTTTGTAAATTAAGAGGCCATACATATGCAGATTGCCTCAAAAGGAAAAATACGCCTTATTGTGTGAACTGCAAAATGTATAACCATGACGTGCGTGACTGCAGAAGAAACAACAATAGTTTCCAGAGACCACACAATAATAGTGGACCACCAAACCAACGTCCTAGAGAGCCGCAAAACCCCAATAACAACTCCAGAGTATATAATGTGCGTAAAAAGTGTGAATTTTGTGGTCGTTCTGGACATGCAGTAAATACCTGCCAACAAAAACGTAAATGGGAAGCCCGGAGTCAGGGAAACGATATACAGTCGACCCAAAACTCCCCGGCTCGACTATAAATCTCCCATCTAATAAATTAGGGTCTCCTCAGCAGCCCGATTCCAGTGTCGCTACAGTAAAACTTCCTTTAGACATAGGCCTGAACGGCCAAACTAAACTAGTAGTAGACACAGGCGCTGAGGTAAGTATAATAAAGCAAAGGTCATTAAAAGATCTCAAAGAAATTAACCACAATGAGGCATGTACACTTCAGACCCCATTTGGTACCGGAAAGACGCTGGGAAATTGCCAGGGAAACTTCGTTTTCAAAAACAAAATTCCCTGCAAGTTTCAAGTCGTAAAGAACTTGCCTGGCCTTTCCGATGATGGACTTCTAGGAAATGATTTCCTAGCAAAAAACTGTAACGTAGAGGGCCCAAATAAGGCACTAAGGTTTCCTCGCACGGAAACTAATCCAGACGAATTTGCTTTGCCATTAGAGTTTGAAACGGACAAGCTAGATTCTGAAAAAGCAGTCGAAGTAAGAACACTTGCAGAAGAGGTATAGTCTAAATAGGCTGAACTATCCACCTGCAGTGTCTTCAAGGCCTCTCAAACGAGAAACGCTGGCTGCCAAGCTCCAAAAGAGCCCAAGGAATGTGAAAAAGGCTGTCTGGGCGAACAAGAGACCGATGAAATCAGGCGGCAATTGGTTACCTTTAAGGAACCAATCTGCATACCTGCGCGCTCTCAAATTCTTGCCCAAGTATATCACAAGAAATAAGCGATGGAGTCTTCTTGGCAAACAGTTTGCTGTCATCTGGAGAAGAATTAGTCCTGGTTAGTATTCTCAACGCTAACAGTCATCAAGTAGTCATACATAGCTTAAAGTTACAGCTATTTCCAATAAACGACTACATCATAGTCCCATTAACACACACAAACGTCCACAAAAGAACTCACATTCCACTACCAAATTTAGAGGCAATAGCAAACAACACAAGAGACGGAACTGAGTGTCTAAAGCCTGCCAAAAAGGTGCATATAGCTTTTCCGTCCAAAATCCCGAGGCATAAGTTCCTATTAATCAATCAACGGCCATATAAGAACGGTAGCGAGTCGCTAAAGCCTATACTAAAGGTGCATATTACTCCACCGTCTTCTAGCATAAAAAATCCTACATGGCCAAAAAATACTAGCATCGGCGCGCATGAGTATTCCACACAACCTAAGGCAAAGACCGCACAGGTGTATCAAACTCAGCCGTCGGCGAAGCAGGAAGCAAGTACCCTGCTACATGCTAAATACAACAAAATAAAGCCTCATAAGGAATTCATTAAATCCAATCCAATTTCAGGACACAAATTTACAAGGAATAGGAAGTCAAAACAAGGTTCAGCCGACAAGACGGCGATATTACAACATGTACGATATCTATACCCGGATAATGAGACTCCGGACGATCCAAAACAATACCCGCGTATTTCTAGGCTAGAGCAAGAACTTAGCCTAGACCCTAATTTAACCGCGGAAGAAAAAATTTCGATATCGGAACTCTGCGAAGAGTATAACGATATCTCCTTCCTCAAAGGTGACAAACTCACCTATACAAATGCGATAACGCATAATATTCCGTTGGTGCAGGATCAAGCACCAATCAATCAAAAAATGTACCGCTTACCTGAAACACAGCGGAAAATCATTAACGAGCAGTTAACAGAAATGCTAGACAGCGGGATAGTCCAGTCTAGTAAAAGCCCTTGGAATTCACCTCTACTAGTTGTCCCCAAGAAAGCGGGACCTGACGGTGAAAAAAGGTGGCGCGTCGTTGTCGATTTTCGTAAATTAAACGAAAAGACAATTGGAGATGCATTCCCGCTACCCCGAATCGAGGATATTCTCGACCAACTAGGTCACGCAAGGTATTTCACCACACTCGATTTGGCCAACGGCTATCACCAAGTCCTTGTCGACAAAAAAGATCGACATAAAACTGCTTTCAGCACCAGTTATGGGCACTACGAGTTCAAGCGTATGCCATTCGGGCTCAAAGGAGCCCCCGCCACATTTCAACGCCTAATGAATTTCGCCTTAACAGGCCTACAAGGCCTCGAATGTTTTGTCAACCTAGATGACATTGTCATCTATGGAAAAAATTTAAACGACCACAACGAAAAGTTGAGAAAAGTCTTCGACAAGTTGAGAGAGAACAACTTGAAACTGCAGCCAGAAAAGTGCCAGTTTCTAAGAAGAGAAGTTGTTTACCTAGGACATAAATGTTCTAGCGAAGGAGCCCTACCAGACCCAAGTAAGACGGCCTGCGTCCAAACATTTCCTGTTCCAAGAACAGTAAGGCAAGTTCAGCCATTTTTAGGACTTGCCAATTACTACAGGAAATTCATTCCAGAATTCTCCAAAATTGTACGTCCAATTACGAATTTACTTTAAAAAGTGCTTTAATTTCTCCACCACTTTTAATTTACCCTGATTTTTCAAAATCATTTAATCTTACTACTGACGCAAGTAACGGGGCTCTAGGAGCTGTTCTTTCTCAAGGAAAAGTCGGAAAGGACCAGCCCATTGCCTATGCAAGCCGCACATTAAACAAAGCCGAAAGAAATTACTCTACTATAGAGAAAGAGTTATTGGCTATTGTCTGGGCAACCAAGAATTTTAGGTCCTATCTTCAAGGCCGGAAATTCACGGTCTACACTGGCCATAAACCTCTCAAAGGTGTCTTCAATGTGAAAGACCCTACTTCCCGTTTGGTGAGATTTCACCACAAATTATCCGAATTCGACTACAACATCGAATACAAACCCGGGAAGTACAACACTAACGCAGATGCACTAAGTCGCATCCCTCAAGCATTAAAGAAAGACAGTTTAGGCAATACCTTAACGGTAAAAGCCCTAGACCACCACACGATGGACTCGGATGTGGAGGAAGACGATTCCACAAATAATAAAAAGAAAAAGAATTCCGCTCATTGTTTCGTCGTGACTCGAGCTCAGAAGCAAACGGTTCAAGATACAATAAATAGCTCCAGTGTGGAGACAGAAGAGCACACGAAAGCGGACCAAAGCGAAATTCAACACACGGAGGCGGAAAAACTAAACCCAGCATCGCTTGAGCAAAAAGTAAGTACTGGCAAGACACCCGAAGTTATTACGAGCCCCACGGAGATCCAAACAATCTTAAAAGATTATCACGATTCTCCATTTGGTGGCCATCAAGGTGTCATAAAAACTTACAAACGAATAAGACGCAAGTATTGGTGGTGACACATGCTTAGCGACATCAAGAAATACATAAAAAAATGCCCAAAGTGCCAGACGATGAAAGCGTCTCCACAATATAAAATGCCAATGGTTATCACGGACATCGCAGAACAACCGTTCGACAAAGTTTACCTCGATATTGTAGGTCCATTAGAAGAGACCACATCAGGAAATAAATATATCTTGACCTTCCAAGATAATTTAACAGAATTTCTCGACTGGTATGCCATACCTAATGCAGAAGCAGTCACAGTAGCGCAGGTTTTCTTTGATGAAATCGTTACGCGCTATCGCATGCCCAAAAGAATACTCACCGATCAGGGAACAAATTTCCTGAGTGAATTATTCAAAAGAGTATGTAAGCTTCTAAAGGTAAAGAAGTTACAGACTTCAGCATATCACCCACAGTCTAATGGAGCACTAGAGCGTGCGCACAGACCACTAATTGAATACCTGCGAACAATCGTAGACGAAAATCCCAAAACATGGGACCAATTCCTACGAACCGCTGCATTCGTTTATAATAATAGTGTACACGAGGGAACTAAACTTACCCCAATGGACTGCCTATACGGCTTCACAGCGGATGTCCCATCAAATTTAAAACGGGATCCCGAACCCGTTTACAATCATGAGAGCTATTATCATATACTGAAGTATAAGCTCCAAAAATCTTATGCCACGGCAAGAAAGAAGTTATTGGCAAGTAAACAGCGCTCAAGGGGGTACTACGATAAGACAGTACGGCCCCTAACTTTCCATGTAGGAGACAAGGTCCTCATCAAGAATGAAAGCAGAAAACATAAGCTTTCTCAAATCTGTTTAGGACCTTATCAGATAATCGCAATACCAAGTGATGTGAATACTACCATCAAAATTGGTAAACGTATCGTAACGGTACATAATAATCGTTTAAAACCAGATTTCGAGTAAGATCATGTTGAACAAAAATGAACCAGGTTGAATTGAAATTCCTACTACAGTGTCCATTAATGCTCATTTCAATACCTCCCCATAAACATTTGCGGTGGAGTCACTCCACGGCTCAGTTTAAAACGGCACAATGTACGTATAAATATGCTTAAAGGATTGTTTTCTTCTTCTGAATTGTCCACAGAAATGGCGCTAAAATTCATCGTAGTTGTCCTCCTCATCCAGTACACAACTGGAGCAATCGCTGACACACCTTATGTAATAACCCAGCTAAATGGCTCGGGTATATTTTTCGAGGACCTAGGAAATCTCATGGTATATCATGACACCTGGAATGTCCTCACCGAAATAGATTTGGATGAATTAGATGCCCAGATAAAGCTAGCAGAATATGCAGAGCACTTAGTGCACAAACTCTGCATAAATATAACCAACCCAGAAGACCTGTGTAACGTGCAGCAACTACACATACACGCTATAATAGACAGCGTACGAAAGCGAACGGAAACTATAAAGGAACTAGCACCAGCAAAACGCAAGGCCAGCTCGCTATTTGATGGAATAGGCAATGCCATGCACTATTTGTTTGGCACTATGGACAGCAATAACGAAAAAGAAATTTACAGCAGGTTAGAAGAACTTGAATCGAATACACAAGCCCTAGCCGAGCTAGAGAAACAACAAATCAGTGTTGTTAAAACAACCTTGGAAAAGATTCAAAAACCGCTGGCCATGTTAATAGACAGACAACAAAAAATAGCACACCAGATAAACGATCTCCACCATGTGGCCGATGATTTAACTAAAAGGCAGCTAAGACAAGAGATTATATCAAGCTTATTGCTCCAAATCATCGAAGTTGAATATCGACAACAAGCCCTTCTGGATATAATAATGGCTAGTAGGACCAATCATATTCATCCACTCATAATTTCTCCCGAAAATCTACTGGAGATATATCGCAAAACAACTTCGTATTGTCCTAACGATCAGAATTGTTTAGCCATCCTCTACCAAACAGCAGGGGCCCAATCACTCCTTATGCAAAATAAATTGGTGGTGAGAATCACTCTCCCAATTTTTAATCTGCCAAAAATGAGGCTACAATAGATTCAATGCTATCCTGTACCCAAGTCAGCAAATTATTCATTAATTCCAGACCCTGGTTATTCATACATAGCCAATAGCGCAAAAACTCAGGAATTTCTCCTATTAAAAGGCGAGGACATGAAAAACTTTAAGAAAATAACAAGTAATTTGGAAGAAAACACGTATGTAGGCCGACTAAATACGCCCATAATAAAGGCAACGACATCCAACGAATGTGTCATTAAATTACTATATAATCCTTTAAATGAAGTGCCCAAATGTAGGACCAGAGTACAAGCTCCCCAAAAAGACATGCTGATCAAACTAAGCAAGCCCAGATCACTTTGTATTCTCGAAACTAGAAGGACAAGGGATATTAGAGATAACGCAACAATGTCAAGTGCAAATAAGTGACAAGGTGCTCAAATACGAAGGTCAAAGTAAACGCCCGCAGAAAATAATTCAACCCAAACAATTTCCCCAATTTAATCATTCCTTATTTAGTTTGAGTCTGGCTGACATTGTACCAGAATCTGAAAACCAAACGCAAGTTTCAATAGAGATTTTAACGGGGGACGATATCAATAATCAATCTATACTGGCACACATTCGCTGGAAGATATCCAGCACAAATTAGACCAGTATAGTAACAAGGTATCAAGCAGACAATCCCATATCCTGTCCACAACTTCTCTATCATTTACGAGCCTACTAGTTCTGGCCATAATGATCGCTGTGGCTGTAAAATGTCTTAACTCTGTTGTCATCAAGATGAGACAACAGAGAAATCAACCACAAGGTAACCCCGAAGTTTTATCAGAGGGAATCCCTTTAGAAGAGCGAACTCCTGCTCCCCAACCCAGTTTAAGGCGAGCCAGAAGCCTCTCCAAAACAAAATCAGTCCAAATTGTTTCAAAAACGGAACACGGACACTGTCAATATGGACAACTAATCAATCTAATTAAGGACATAAACGGTAGGCCTGGTAAAATATGTACATTAAGTACGTAGAAAAATTTAATTAAAAAAAAAAAAATTTACAAGCCTGAGGAATAGTAAAAATAAATAATAAATATGAAACTATATATATATATATATTAATAAAATACAACAAAAAAAAGGGGGTAGTTTATAAACATAGAAATAGTAAAATGTAATTTAGAATAATAGATAGTTAATAAAAAAAAGGAAACTTTTAAAACAGAATAAGTTTCATCAGGCTCCTACCAAAACAAATAATTAGAAAAGAAAGATTAAATTATTAGCAAAAAATAAAGAATATATATTAAACAAAAAACAAAAAGTAAACAAATCACTAAGGATAAAGTACCCAAAAATGCATGGAGTAAAAATAAAATTAAATGTATTAAATTCATAAATAGATAAAAAGAAAAAATTAGAGAAAACATGCCTTTGCAAAAGGAAAGAACTAAATAACAAATTAATAGGTAAAAATAGTAGCATTGAAGAAAAATGAACTAGAATTAGACATAACGAAAGCAAACGAAATTTGTTTAAAAACATGAGTACCTACTTAAAAAAAAAAAAAAAACACAAAATTATATTAAAACTAAATAATAAATAAATAACAAAATATGTTATAGCAGAAATAAGAAATAAAGCAGACAAAGTTGTCAAAGAAAACATTTTTTTAAAATTACGTAACGAAATAAGTTAGAATAAATAAACGTATGTAAAGAGAACTACATAGAACAGGAATAAAATAAAGTAACGGTAGAAATAATAAAAATAGACAGAGTATAAAAGCAATACCAGGCTACTAAGAAACAATTTAAAATTTTTTTTATATAAGATTAAAATTAAACTAATAAAATACTAAATAAAATAGTAAATAGTAGTACGTATAAGGTAATCAAACAAAAACCAAATAGTTGCTAACTGGGGAAGTTTTAACAAAATGATTAAAAAAAAAAAAAAAAAAAAAACCCCAAGAAAATATTTTGTAAAGCTGCAAATGTTGTAAAACTCAACCGAGAACCGACCAAGACCCGAGCCGCCAAAATAGCACCCACAACAACTTCCCCTGAGAATTATTCCTCTTCAAAGAATTGTAAGCTGAACCTGGCCTAGGGGTTGTTCAACTTGCATTACATTGAAAGGAATCCAAGATTCGGGAATTATAAAGATGATAAGTCGCGGCGTAGAGATAGATGAATTTATTTGAATTAAAGATTTTGCTTGACGTGGTTACACATTTTTGCACAAAATATTACTCCCTACCTGCGGCCGTCCTGCTACAATTGAGCTTGCTAATGAGATCTACTGCTTAATCTAATTTATGTTTTTTTAATTCAGTTAGTTATTAAATATTTAGTAGTATTTTTTTTTAATATAGTTATCTTTGCATTAATTTATATTTACTGCTTGGATTTTCGTGGATGCTGCTCCTAAATGGGATATCCCTTGCCTTGGCTGTACCAATGACGCTGGGTACTTTATACTTGGCTGTAATCGTAATCCGGGGAAATCTCGAACTCGGACGTTGCTTTGGTTGCCTCCTATCGATGCAAGCTCTTTGGACCGAAATACTGATCCCTTTCTGCGGTTATTTTAATCCTTACACCAAAATAGTAGAATCGTAACTCGCTACTTCAACAAAAACTTTTTCGCCCACTCTCCTGCTGTCACAGCCGTCACACCTTCTCGAAAGAAAAACTCTCCCAAAAAAAAAAAAAAAAAAAAACCGGAAAACCTCCAGGTTCCACTGAACTCTCTCCCCGAGCCCAAAGTTATCTTCTCAAATACTGGGAATAAGGTACGACCACAATGTCGGCATATCGAATTCGATATCAAATAATTAATCGATATAGTAATTTAAGTTTTGCGGCTAGATGGATGTTCAATTATTTTACTTTTATTGTTTTAACAATTATTATTATTATTTATTACGGATTTGTTCGAGTCTAATTCTATTTTATTTGTTATATTTATTTATTTATTCATTTATTTAGTATAATTATTTATGTTATGTTATTATTAGAGTTAGTTATATATATAAGCATGAATACTCTTTCTTAAGGCTAGCTTAATTCCTGGTCAAGCAAAATCTTCCATTTTAGGACCTGGTTTCTTACTGGACAAAATTTACAATGTGTTGATTTATAGGGCTTTTATGGATTACATTACATTTTCCTCTTTCTTGTGGAAAAAAAAAAAATGTGAAGCATTTTTTTTTTTTTTTATATATATATATAGCTACGCATACAAGGAATAATGATATTCACCTCAATAGCATTGTAGTCATTACTTTACGTGTTTGCCCAAACCATCCCAACAAGAGGTAAGCAGTCGATTTGGTCTTACTTTAACTCACCTTTAGAACAATCCCTATTATGGATAGCTACAACTACTACGTCCCCAGGATGCTAGTATCGCATAAACTGGGGCAATACGGCAATAGTAAATTGTAATAGGATTAACATCAAGTGAACAAGCTGGGCCTTGATATTATTATGCGCTTATGACGCCAAGGATTGACATTGGGCCTCATGTATTTTCTATATGTGATTATTCTGCTGATAACTTATTCAATTATATATCTCATTATATTTGCTTTGATTCTAAATGTATATTTGTAATTGTCTTAATTTTGCTGGTTTTCTTTACTGCTTAACGTACTAACTTTAGTTTTCTACTAATTTCACACAGTAACACTAGTGAGCTCCTGAAAGCTAAGCCTAGTGCCTTTGAGATGATGAGTAATATTTACTGAGCTCATCGCTAATGATAGATAGTGAGCGGATAAGTGCTGATCCTGCCTACAAGGTGTAGTAAGGTAAGGAAATCGCATTATCTCTTATTAGTGGGAAAAAAAAAATTAGAACAGATCTGGCCAGAACTTAACACTAAGTGATATTAATCGTACTAAGGGCTAATCACTAATTCATCAGAGTCCTGATATATGATTCTCTGATTAACTTAATATCTAGCGAATTTAGCAGAATTTCCAAAATATGTATTCCATTTGTTCCTAAAATCTATTAGCATTTGAAAATTTCACTTAGATATGCTTGATATCCTTAATGTGCCACCAACCAATATCATTCCCTATTTCATCTGATAGGCGGTACACTAAATCTGATTTCTTATCTGATACTATGCACTTAACAAACTTAGGTGCTAACTTTGCCGAGAAATATTTAGCTGCATCTGACAAAACGTAATTCCGTTTGTAAACGATATCTCCAATATTGAATTTAAATGCAATCTTACTCTGGTCAAAATATCTTTTATTGGTCTCATATGCCTTAACAATTCTTTTATGGATTTCATCGTATATTGGTTCTAATCTATTAAGAAAATTTGTTCGGTGGGCTACGCCAGACTCTTCTATGGGATCATAGAGTGTATAGTCTGAACCTGAGAGAAGGAATTCTCTACCGAAATTTAGATAAAACGGGGAGTATCCCGTAACGCTGTTTACTGCTGTACGCAGGGCAACTGTAATTAGACCTACTTGACGATCCCACGTTTTATGATTGTCAGTAACGTAACATCTAAGCGCAGAACCGATCACTTTATTCCATCGCTCAGAAAAATTGTTGCGGGGGTGATATCTGCAATTTAGCCAGAACTTCCGTACACCATAGTCCTGAAGTAGCCTTCTGAACTCCTTCGAGTCAAATTGACGACCGTTGTCAGTTATGACAATTTCAGGAACTCCGTATTCCAGGAAGATACGATTCTCCAAAATTTCCGAGACCTTTTTTGAAGTTGCTTCTCGAATGGGGAATAAACAGGGGAATTTTGTTAACCAATCGCAAACGACTAAAAGGAAGGTGTTACCTTTCGTTGACCTGGGTAACGGTCCTAATAGATCAAGCGCTATCAGCTGCCAAGGCCGCGTAGCTTCCTTAAACTTCCCTAAGGGACCAAACGGCGGCTTGGTGGTTGGTTTGGATCGCAGACAAATTTCACAATTTTTTACGTATTCTTTGACATTCTTGGATATTTGAGGCCAATAATAGCGTTCGAGAATGCGTTGTAGCGTCTTGTGAACGCCCAAGTGAGCGGAAAAGGGAGAATCATGGCATTCTTTTAGTACGTCTAGTCTTCTCGATTCGGGTACAACTAGTTTCCATTTATTTTCATTCCTTCGTCTTAAGTCATGTTTGGACTTGGTATACAAACTTTCGTTTTCAATTTTCCAGTTTTCCATTTTCTGGGGGTTGATCTTAACCCTTTCCATCATCTGTAGATACCATTGATCTTGTTCTGAGGGTACACACTCTATTAAGCTAATTTCAGGGATTCTAGAAAGAGCGTCCGGCACGACATTGTTTTTACCTTTCACAAACTTCAATTCAAACTCGAATTGCTGTAAACGTAGAATCCATCGTGCCAAACGTCCGGTTACATTCTGCTGCCGAAATAGCCACGTCAGGGGAGAGTGGTCAGTTAAAATGAAAAATTTGTATCCCTCCAGGAAACCTCGGAGTTTCTCGATCGTAAATATGATGCTGAGGCACTCCTTTTCAGTTACCGAGTAATTGAGCTCGGCCCCTCTCAGTTTGCGGCTAACATAAGCTATGGGATGCTCCGCATCGTTATCATCCTTTTGGAAAAGGACCCCACCTATCGCTTGACTGGACGCATCGCATTGTATGAAGAATGGTTTTAAGAAGTCTGGGGTAGTGAGCACTGGCGCTTTTACTAGCTCTGATTTTAAGTTCAGAAAGGCCTTTTCAGCCTCCTGGGTCCATTTCAGTGGTTGTCGTTTTTTGCCTCCTTTTGTTAGATCATGGAGATGTGAAGCTATTTGGGCGAAGTTTGGTATGAACCTCCTGTACCACGAGACTAACCCTATAAATCGTTTTAGTTCTGTGTAATTTTTTGGACGGGGGAAATCGAGCATTGCTTGCACTTTACTAGGGTCAGTACGCAGACCTTTTGAATCAACGATAAATCCCAAATACCTTAAGCTTGTTCGGAAGAATTGACATTTTTCTTTATTAATAGTTAGATTGGCTTCACGTAAACGCCTCGCGACGCGATCTAGGATTTGAATATGTTCCTCAAATGTCTCGGTGGCAATAATTAGATCGTCCAGATAAGTAAAAATACTTTGTTCGGTCGGTCCGAACAACCTATCCATCAGACGTTGTTGGGTGGCTGGACTATTAGTAAGCCCGAACGGCATAACGGTAAATTGCCACAAGCCATGTCCAGGTACTGAGAAGGCAGTTTTTTCTTTAGAAACCTCAGTCAAGGGGATTTGCCAGAAGGCGTCTTTCAGATCTATGGAAGATAAGTACTTAGCTCTATTTAGGCGACTAAGAATTTCGGGAATCCTGGGAAGAGGATAGGCACATTTTTTGGTAACTGCATTTAGCTTACGGCTGTCAATACACAGACGGTCTTTCCCATTTGATTTTTTGACTAGGACTGCCGGGGAGCACCAAGGACTTAAGGATGGTTCTATTACACCTAATCGTTTCATTCTATCCAACTCCTTCCCCAGCCTAATCTGAACCGCCGGGGAAACGGAATAACCCCTTTGAACTATGGGTTGAGCATCGCCTGTATCTATATCGTGAGCAATTAATCCAGTTCTTCCCAGTTCAGGCCGCTCTAGACTCTCAAAATTGCAGAGGCATTTCTCAATTTCAGCCAGTTGCTCAGAAGTTGGTGCACGAATCCCGTTCTCTTCACCAACAATGTGATCACTGACCGTAAAATTGTGGCAAGCCCATTCTATACCACATTTCCGATGTAATACTATTTGAAAGGCATCCCACACATCAACTCCGAATATGAAATTGTGAGCTAGCGTGGGTACTGCCAGAATCTTGATAATCTTCAATTGCTTCTTGAATTCAACGGGGACATCATAATACCCCACTATGTTATGGTGAGTATGGTCGACAGTTGCTATTGTCGAAGGTTTAATTTTGTGCAATGAAAGTCCCAGCGTGTTTAATATGTTTATTCCCCCGTCTCCAGAAATTGAACCACTGGCACCTGTATCTAGAAGTCCCTTAACAGCTGAACCGAAAATTTTAACGATAAGGTAAGGACGAGGATCATCTTCATGATTTAAGATGATGGGCTTGGTGGACCTTGATATGATTTGGCAGCAGCACTTGTCCACTTCGGTACTGCTCCCATATGGTTTTCCGATTTACTGACTTGGGTGGAGTTAAAGATTTGACGTTGACCGTTCGGATTTGAAGCTAGCCTGGACGTGGATTCATCTTTGCCGGCCATGACCTGATGTCTTATGTTAATGTTAGAATCATCCCTATTATCATCTTCGGAGGAGTGTATGTTCGGAAAATCGTAATTCCCAGCACCAATCGCCGAGTCTATATAATTAATGGTCACTGGGTGACCCTTCCCTTGTGCCGAATTATAAGCAGACCTTGGAAGACTACCCTGCGGTGGATTTTCATAAAAATTTTTGAAGGATACTTTATTATGGCTCGATCCTCGCAAATTTCCCACAGGAGTATCGTTACGTCTTACTACGTCGTTATGGTTGTGTGAAGTATATCGATTAAAAGGCCTGGCTTGTCGCGGTAAGTAACTATTAAACTGTCGATCTCTCCCAGAATGAGAATATCCTTGAGAGTTTTGGTCAGATTGAATCGCGTTAGGACGGTTATGGAATGACCGATTGTGACTTGAAGATGAAGCTGAGTTGTGAAAGTTCTGGTTACTTGCAAAAAGACCATTTGTGCGTGCTTGAGTCTCACTTGCTTCTATCCTTCTGCACGAATCTTCAAGACTATCGACTGAGTTAAAGTCAGCAAGAGCAAGAGCTCGTATGAACTTGGGAAGGAGATTATTTCTAATTATTTTGATTCTATCCCTCTCCGAAGGGACACGAGGTAAACGCAGGAAGTGGTCCTCCATTAGAGAAATATATTGGACAATTGTCTCGGAAGATTTCTGCCTACGATTCTTTAAGTATTCGAGCAATTGATCAGTCTGAAGGGAAGGTTCGAATTGACGCACAAATTGCCTCACGAAGTCCTGATAGTCTACAAAGACATCGCGCTTTCTGCGGTACCACCTCAATGCGGAACCATCTAAGAGGTCTGAAATTGAGTGTAGAAGGTCAATTCCATTGACATACCTAGACCGGGCATAGTCAGCAACACGTTGCAGAAAACAAGAAGCTGAATCGTTATCATCATCTCCAGTGAATTTGATACCCCATTTATAGAGATCGGGAGGTGATCTATTTGTCGAAAAACAGTCCCGCGGGAGCTCTATTTTATTTAAATCTCGATCAAGGGTAGCATTCACTTGGGCTGCAGGCTTTTGAGTACGCTCCGGTAGCTTGGGCGGATCAGTATCTGGTGAATCTGTTTCCAAATTCAAATTATCTAATTTCGATTCGAATGTGCTTAGACTGGAATTGTGTTGTGAAAGAGTTAATTTCCACTTCCTGTACTGATTCGCTTCTAATCGTTGGATCAGATTTTCAGCTTTTGCTACTAATGTTACTTTAGCGGAAATTGACTCATCCACTTCAGTTTCTATCCTATTTAGTCGTTTTATAAGGAATCCCAGCCTAACAGAAAGAGCCTCACTATAAAAATGTTCACTAACAGAACAATCGTTGGTAAACTCTTCCAGCAGTTCTTTACAACATTCTAAATCTTTGCTTGCGTCTAATGGCGACTTAATTATGAACGCCGAAGGATCTGCGTTAGACTCCTTTTTTAATTGTTTTGCCCACCAGAGGCATCTACCTTCGATGGTATAGTTTTCGGGAGAAATATTGCGACACTTCATCTCGTACTTTATATCCGAGTCAGAGCAAAAACAGGCTATTTGGTCGAATGACATTCTGAAAGTTTTCTTGGTAGCAACCGCTTGCAAAGGAACGTTCCAGTTAATTGAGAGAAGATCTCCAACGCGCACTAGCGATAAGATAATTATTGAAATAATCAACTAATAAAGGAGCAGATCTCTGCGAGACAAAACTAAAAGATCAATAAGATTACCGCACTAATTTAACTAGCACTAAGTATTAATATTATATGATCTATATACTACTAAACCTAAATTGGAACACCATAATAGTCTCACGATATTATTACATATCTCTACATACATAGTTCACGAGAGATTGGGTGCTTAACAGCATTTCTAACTAAACTGATGATTAATGATTCGGGTTGCAATTGACTTCAAGAAAATAGCCTAACCCAATTATATGAGTTGGGAAAAATTCACGCAGAATTCCAGCAAATTAGAGCACTTTCGAATATTCTAGTTAAAAGGAAATTATAACTCAAAAAAAAAAAAAAATTCCAATGACATCGATTTTGATGGGTGACACTACTGGATTTGCAGAATTACTAACTATTCTGTTATTAGTTGATTACTTTGGAGATCACAACACACAAGGTCCAGCTGGTGAACAAGGTGTTCTGTCACGGGTTTCCTTCACTTTCGTCGTGACAAGGACTGCGATGTACTTTCCGTGAGGAGAAGGTCGCTGGCCCTTAGTTTAGTATTTAGTATTAGTATTTTCGGTAATAAAACACTGAATTTGTCTTTTCACTTTATTAGTTCACTGATAACGGATATTACAACAATCCTTTGTTACTTTATTTGATAGTTTTCCTTCTTAAGTGGTAAATTATTTTACACTGACTGACACTGTATTAGTTATTGCTTTTGAAATTAATTGGACGAAACTTGACTCCTCCGAGCTGAACGCCGAAAACTCACTGACTTTCTTAGTTTGCCCACAGCCTATTTATTTGGGCAGTTTCACATGTTTCATGCGTAAAACACGGAAATCCGAGTGGAGGGAATTTACTTCCTCATCTTCAAAAGGTAAAACACGCCCAGCTGCATAATTGCATTGCCGCAGTAAGCCGTACAGGCACATAAGCCGAAAGAGCTGAATTGCTGCTATTGGGCAACATTATACATAACTTCCCTTAAGCCGTTTAGGCATGAGCGAGAAATATCCGCTATTGGGCAATGGTAAGTATATAATTTTTGTCAATATACCGTCACTTAGTCATGACCAGCAGTGCGGTAGCTTGTATCATGGTAAAAAGTAAACATGTGCGGTATGCTTGTTTACTTTTTATGGTGCAAGACCCGGCACTGTGAGATATATGACGGTCAACTTTTTCAAGTGCATATGCATTGTGTACTTGAAAATGAGTTGTGACATTTTATGGCTTACTTGAATTGTTTTAGTTGTGATGTGAATGCATTTTCACATATGGGGAATGGTTATGCTGAAATCTTTGGGCAAGCGGAACTAATGTGGGAATATGTTGCATATTGTTTATGCGGAAATATTTGTTCTTTGGAAAGTGGAACTAATGCAGAATTGAGATTCATGCCAAGGGCAAAATATGAAATCTGGATAATGAATTGATGAAGTTGATTGATTTGGCGTTTTTAGGTTCTTTGGAGCTTTGGAGAAGGTGATGAGTCTGTAGGCTCATTACACCATCCCCCTTAGAAAAAGAAAGTTCATAAGTGCAACGTGAAGAACTTTCTGAAGAAGGAGAAAAGTGGGGTTCAGTTGTGCCATTCGTCAGTTTCTACAAATCTATTTTAGTTAAAAAAAATTGTGCTCTCTTTTCTAATTATCTAGGTTAGGTATTTTATTATTAGAACAATTGTAATTTATTTATCTAAAGCTTTACTTACTAGATCTTTTCTTGCTTACTTGCGTATTTTTAGGATTAGGTAATGAATAAGTTTACTTATCTAAAGCTTTACTTAGTAGCTTATTTGCATATTTTTAGGAATGATTTTACTTTATTTAAAGATTTTACTTAGTAGCATATTCTTAGGATTTAACTACATACATTAAAATTAGAAGATTGCAATATTAAAATGGTACATGGCACTATAATATCCTCATAACCAGTTTTGTTTGTTTGTTTCTTCCTAACTACTTGCATAATTAAAATAACATGAAAAAAAAAACTTTTTATTTTTAGAATAATTTTGCATATGCTTAGGCGTTAACTACTAAAAATTAATTTCACTATTGTTAGGAGTTTCCTTAAGTTTAACATTATTAAGCTTAGTGATATAAAAACTTTACGTGATTTGTGAGTTTTTTTTTTTTTATCTCAGTAATGAAAAGCTTGTGGAATTGTTTTCTTAGCATGCATATAAGTGTTCAGCTTGCATGTTTGTTTGGTCGGAAGTATCGTGCTTAACTTCTTCCAAGTGATCATTATTATCTTCTTCTTTCTTTTTCTTTAGCAAATTATTTCTTAAAAAAATCGCTCCGACGATAATTATTATGATGATAATTAATGAGTATGTTAGGGTGTAGTGATGTATGTCATGGAATGACAAGTTTTTTAATCTATGGGATTCTAGGTCTTTTTCTTCCTGTTTTATTGCGACATTAAGTTCTTGTAGTTCTTGATTGTCGTGAAACCTAATTACATGCACTTGTTTTGTTAAAAGGTTTTCTTGTTTTATTTGTGGGGGTGTGTATGTAAGGTTAAGAGACGGTAGGTAATGGTTGTTGAGCTCTGTTTGTTTTACATTGTGTGCTTGTATGACTAGATCTTTGGTTCTTAAGTAACAGCCAGATGCTATTTGAGCTACTCCAGTGTTTTGTAGCGTTTTAGAGCTAATTTCATCGCCACAAACTGTATCGATAGTAACTGGGTTTTGCATGGAGAATAACCATTTGTTTGGTTGAGAAAGTTGAATCCAGAAATCTAATTGAGGTACTGTTTGAATTTTACAATGAGATGGTATCTTGTTGCTATGTTTTAGTAAGTCTATTTCGCACAGGTTGTTGCTTGAATGAACATTAAAAATTGGATGAATTATTCGACACAGATATGATACTAGATCATGTGTTTGACAATTTTGTAAATCTATTGTATTTAAGGGGTAATAATGTTCTCTGTTATAATCAACGACAAGATATTCTAATGAAGGTTTAATATATGCAAATTGATCTGTGTACGAAGTGGGGAGTGGATATGCTTTTATTAATTGATATTTTCCTTTGAAAGGGAGAGGAATTTTTAGGTGGAATATTATTCTATTATCAACAATGGCTGTACGGACGTTACTAATTTGATATAATTGTAATAAGCTATTTTTATCTTTATTAATGGGTAATGTCAGGGTGTCGGGGATTTCTTTCTGGATTGTTTCCAAAATCATTCTCATTTGATCTGGTGTAATAATTGAAGGATGAGGTTTACCATGGCGTACATCAGTTACTAGGTCGATTAAGAGATTTTGGGTAGACTGAAACCGTAGCATCATTAAGGCTGTTAAGGAGACCATAGTTTCTAGGTCCGTGGTTATGTTTTGGTGGAGTACCTGAGTATTAACTCTATTCACTGCCGATCTTAGGGCCTCCAGTTTGTCTTCAATGTGAATAAACTGTTCTTTAATTGCTAAACGTGTTTTGTTAAAAATGTTTATTGTGGTGTCTATTATGAGAGTTTGGTTTTTAATTAAATGTGATAGATATTCATGGTCATCGTTTAATTTTTCGATGTGTGAATTTAGTTCTATTGCATCGTCTTCATCTAGTGTTCCGAATAAGGTTTTGCTCAATATACCTACTGCGTTAAACAATCCTCTCTTAAACCGTCCGGTTTCGGGTTTTAATAGGAGTGAATTTTGCCTTAGTGCCCTATTAATTGTGTGTAATTGGTGTGTAATGTCACTACATAAGGGTAACCTATCATGATATCGTTCTATTAGATCACAAAGAATACGCGCATCTTCTGTACAGTTACTTAGTTTTTCTAATTCGAAGTTAAATTCTTTAAGCTCATAATAGATAATTACTTGCCAATCGTTGCTGAATAATCCCACACGTCCTACTTCTTCAAAATATATTCCGGGGTTAGCGCCTAATTGGGTAACGCTTAATGGTTCCACGTTAGCTGCTTTTGCCAGGATTGCATGCCAGAAAACAATCGCCAATATGATAATCCTGTAGTAAGGATGCTTGGTTAAAATTTTATTCTATGTATAATTTTAAGTTGTTGTTATGGACTGTTTTAGTCCTGTTTCCAATTTTAACTGTAGAGTTTTCAGTGGAATTAATTCCGACTATCTCATATGGACCAATCCATAAGGAAGATAGTTTATTCTTTTTCGCATGATTTTTTAGAAGTACTTTGTCGCCGATATTATATGATTTTAATCGAGTACTTTTATCATATGCGAGTTTCGATTTTTCCTTGGAATTTATTAAACTCTCTCGAGCAATTTGATGACTATGCTGGAGTCTTGCTCTGAGTTCATTCGCGTAATTGTCATAGTTATAATTTATGACAGGAGAAGTTTTGATAGTAGAGGGTATTTTTGGGGGAAATCCGTATAGGAGTTCGTAAGGGGAGTATCCAGTACTAGAGTGTATGCTAGTATTGTATACGAACATTGCATAGGGGATCCAAGTGTCCCATGTTAAAGGATCACGATTCACGTAATGGCGTAAGTACTCGGCCAAAGTTCTATGACTTCGCTCTAAGGCTCCGTTTGTTTGAGGATGATATGGGGTGGTTTGAAGTTTGGAAATTTTCAATAATTTACACATTTGAGAAAATAATTCGCTCAGGAAGTTAGTTCCTTGATCAGTTAATATTGATTCTGGTATGCCATGTTTACAGACAATTTTTATAGTAAATGCTTCAGCAACCGTTCGAGCTTCAGCATTGTACAGGGGTGTGGCTTCAGTATATTTTGTAAGATCATCCTGGAAGGTCAAAAGGAATTTATTACCTTCGTGACTAACCGGGAGTGGTCCAACTATATCTAATGATACCCTCTCGAATGGTCTGTAACTCGTTGTAGTTATTTTCATCGGGATTTTTGGATTCTTAGAGAGCTTATTGGCCTGACAGGATGGACATTTCTTTATGAAATTTTCCACGTCTTGACTAAGTCCGGGCCAAGTATACATTGTTTGGATCCTTTTAATTGTACGCGCGATTCCCTGGTGTCCACCTATTGGAGATAGGTGAAATGTTTCCATGATCCTTTTTTGATCGTCTGGAATTTTTATGACCTTTACGCGAGATAAGAAAATTCTTATAGAAAATTGGCTTCCAAATATAAAATAAATCATATTTTTCAGTTCTGAAAGCGCTAATAAATCTACGTTTGGAAGCGATATATTTATTTCATCGAGCTTATTTTCAGTGCAGTGACTTTTGATTCGAGTCAGTATGTTTAATACTTGCTTGTGATCGTCTATGGTTCGCATAGGAATCTCACTTTTGGCTATTATGTAGTTATGTTTTTGTAACTGATAATATTTTACATTATCCGTAGTAAGATCTTTTTCCATTGTGGGAAAGAGGTTTTTTAAATAAGACTCGGTTTCATCTTCAGACTTTGGTAATAGGAAAAATTTATGGTTGATACCTTTTTGGTTCAACAAGTGTTCGCTGTTTTCAATTATTGGATTATTGGCTGGGTTAACAGCTGAAATATATTTACTGTATAGGTCATCTTGTTTCGGTAAATTTATCGTATTAGCTTGATTTTTAGCTTGATTTCGGGTCATTACGTTTACAATCTTTTCTTTATCTACTGTTTTTTCTGTAGGAATTATTCTGCTTAGGGCGTCAGCGTTAGCATTCAATGTGCCTGGTTTGTGTATAATAGTGTAGTCATACTCTTCCAGCTTGATTCGCCATCTCATGAGCCGAGAGGTGGAATCTTTTAATTTCATTAGCCAGACTAGTGGTTTGTGATCTGTTATGATAGTAAAATTTCTACCATACACATAAGGTCGAAATTGTTCTACTGCATATACGATGGCTAGTAACTCCTTTTCGATAGTAGAATACCTGGTTTCTGCTGGATTTAAGGTTCTACTAGCATAGCATATGGGTCGGTCTTTGCCAATTTCGCCTTGTGATAGAACTGCTCCAACTGCTATATCACTTGCGTCAGTTGTAATGATAAATTGCTTATCAAATTCTGGGTATGCAAGTATGGGAGAGGTGATTAATTTTTCTTTTAGAATTCTAAAAGATTCGTCACAAAAACTGTCCCATAGAAATGGTACATCTTTTTTTAGCAGTTTTGTCAAAGGTTTGGCTAATTTCGAGAAATTTGGTATAAATCGTCTATAGTAACCTACAAATCCAAGGAATGCTTTGACATCCCTAGGCTTTTTAGGTCTTGGATAAGTTTTGACTACAGTTATTTTAGAAGGGTCTGGTTGAACTCCTTTTGCGCTTACGACATGCCCTAAATAAGCAATTTCTTTTTTTAGAAAATGGCATTTATCAGGCTGTAATTTTAACAGATGACTTTTTAACCGGTCGAACACCTGAATTAATTTTGTATTGTGGTCTTTTAAATTATACCCGTAGATTACGATATCATCGAGATACACGAAGCAATGTAATCCCTGCAAACCAGTTAGGACATTGTTCATCAGCCGCTGGAAGGTGGCTGGTGCTCCTTTCAGTCCAAATGGCATACGGTTATACTGGTAATGACCAAATGGTGTACTGAAGGCTGTCTTTTCCTTGTCGTTTTCGTCCATGGGAATCTGATGAAATCCGCTTGCTAAATCTAAAGTTGTAAAATACCTGGATCGTCCCAACTGATCTAATATGTCAGTTATGTTTGGCAATGGATAGGCATCTCCTAGAGTGACTTCATTCAGGCGCCTAAAATCCACTACGATTCGCCATCGTTTTTTTCCAGTTTCGTCTGGTTTCTTCGGAACTATTAGTAGGGGCGAATTCCAGGGGCTTCGGCTTGGACTTATTATTCCTTGGTCTAGCATCTCGCCTATTTGCTTGTCGATTTCATCTCTCTGGGACTCTGGCAAACGATAAGGTTTTACATATATCGGTGTCGTATCTACTTTGACTGGTATTGTGTGTGCTGCTGCATCTGTACACGTAAGAGAATCATTTTCTAGAAAGAATAATTCATTGTATTGTCGGCATACATCCAGTATAGTTTTTCTTTCTTCGCTGTTACAATGCTCTAGTCTTAGTGTATCTTCCAGTTTCTTCAACCGATTCTCTACTGGGTCTGCATTGTATTGAGCTTGTAGAATGTCATAATCTTCTAGATATTCCCAAGATGGGTTAATTTCTTCCATAGGTATAATGGTTTCTTCTTCATTCGTATTCAGCATCAATATTTTAGTGACCTGATTTTCAGGTTTGGTTAAAGTATTCCCTATAAAAATTCCTGGTAGAATTTCTTCCTTTTTACAGTATAATTCCCTATTCTCGGCTTTAGGTACCGTAACAATAACTTCTGATCTTGGTGGTAATTTAATCAAATTTTGAGTGAGAGATTGCTCGTTTGAATTGCTTGGGCTATCATTATTTCCTACTTTGCTGCCTTTTGTCCTAGGCTCATTGCCTACTTTTATCGGATTCTTGTCTTCTTTTATGCGATGAACAACGGAATTTGAACTGATGGTTTTCTCCAATGAAAGTTTTGAGTTTTTTATAATTATTAAAAAGAGGTAATATATAATTTGTAAGACGATCAGAGCTGCGTTTTCTTTATTAGTTTTACCAGTTTTTTCTGGTTCTTCCTTTTGTAAGGGATTAATTTGGATATGCCTATCGTTTAAGTCAGCTTCATTTAGGCCACTGTCGTAGCGTCGTGTACCTAAATTGCTGTCACATGAACTAGTTTGAGTTAGGCCGCAGTCGTAGCGTCGCGTACCTAGCTTACTATCACATGAAATGACTTGGCTTGAACCGCAGTCGTAGCGTCGCGTGTCCAAGTCAATGTACTTACTTGATGTAGGTTCCAAGTTTTGTAGAATTTCATTTGGTTCCTTTAAATTATTTCCTTTTAATCTATCACGCTCTGTCTTATTTTCATTCTGTTTTTTAACCTCTTTTGCACTTTCTTCAATTTCTTCTTTATTGATTTCTTTATCTTTATTGTTTTGTATATTTTTATTTTTTATGAATTTATTAGTGATTCCGTTTTCTTTCATTAGTACTGTTTTGTTCATGCCTACTACTGTTTGAATTAATAGCTCTATATATCCTTCTGAGCAATTAAGATTGCATTTATATTTGGTCAAAAAATCTATGCCCAAAATTCCATCATAAGTTAATTTACTACCCCCTGGGATTAAGTGGAACGGATGTTCAATTACAATTCCGTTTGATAAATTCAATTGGCCATAAGTTATGCCGATTGTAGGAGTATAGGCTCCTGCAAGAGTCGAAATTGTGCAGCGCTCGTTTTCATATACGAGGGCAAGATCATGGGTTGATTCGGCTTTGTAGAGACTAATCTTAGCTCCAGTATCTATTATAAAAGTAGTACTGGGTTTAGTAGATATGCTTAGAGGTAACGAGATTAGAAGGGTGTTAAGCTCTAAGCTTATAGGTAGTCTTATTCTGGACATTACTAATTCAGCGGTTGCTGATGGATGACGGCCTGAGAGATAATTTGGCGGGGAGTTTCGCCGTCTGTTTTTTCCCGCGCAAACTCGTTTCCCGTGAACTCATTAATAGGAGTAGACCACCTAACTTGGCGAAATTGCCGTGGTTGGTCTGATTGAGGTTGCCTCTGTGAAAAGGGCCTTGAGGGTTGTTGTGATGATGTTCGTTGGCCCTGTTGCGGACTTCGTGAAAAACGTTCATCATACATCTTCTTTCTGCACTCATGGGTGCGATGATTTGCCTTTTGGCAATAGCCACAAATAATTCTGTGAACCTCATTTTTAACGTTTGAAAACGAGGGAAATGGGGGAAGTTGTTTTCGTTTAAAACAACTTTCTTTGCGATGGCCCCTTTTTCCATAAAATTCGCATGTGATGATTGGAGTATTTTGAGGTGAGCGAGAATGATGTTGTTGAGTCTCCTCTATTCTCTGATCGTGCTCTATAGCGAAAGTGATCAAAGTACGCAGTTTAGTTTCGGCGCGAGCTTTAATAATGACTTTTAATTGGTCATTCCTAATACCATCTTCAAATACTCTGATGGCATTTTGCTCGTTTTCGTTAAGCAGAAACTCTCTTGACTCTAACTGGGATGCTTCATTTAAAGTGGCGTTATTTAAATCTGCCAAGTGCTTAGTTACCCTGCGAGCAAAGTCATGCACATTCTCTCTGGGGTTTTGTTTTAAGCGTAAGAGTTCACCCTGTATGGCTATTCGGGGGCGATGCTCTTGGAAATGAGACTTGAGCTCTGCTTTCAGGTCTTCCCAGGTAGAATAATCCCTATACTTAAATAAGTCATAGGCTGGTCCCGTCAGCTTTGTCTTTAATAAGCTGAGATACAGGAGTTTATCTACAGGAGTTTGGGCTTGTGAAAACAATATATCGCAACAAGCCAAAAATCTGTGAAGCTCCTCAGTATTACCGTCATATTCAGGTATGAGGTTTCGTGCCTCACTAGTGGAGAGTCTGCTTGTTGCAGGTGAAGTTTGTGGGCGGGGTGGAGGTGCACCTTGCCCAGCGTTATTCGCAGCTACATTACCAACGCCTTGGCCTTGTGGATTTGACATTTTGGGGAGGCGTAAGTAGCGGGAAACTCGAGCAAACTTATTTTCGTTGCGTTTGCGGCTTTGATTTGTCGGAGCTGGGTAGCTCTTAGCTCGCGTAACAACAATTTTGGAACACTAGAGAAAAGAACAAGGAACAGAATTCGACGCCGTTTGTGGTAAAAAAAAACTTTACTAATTATCCACTTGATTGAACTTGATACACAAGAGATTTTTTTTTTTATAAAATGCGGTTTGTTTTGTTTTTCTCACTTGTAGGAACTTGAAAAAGAATTGGTGAAAGTAATGAAAGTAACAAAAAATCACTTGGGTCAGAGAAATTTAAAAAAAAAATTTTATGTTGATGAGTTATGTATATTTTTTTAAAAAGAATTCCACTCACTTTTCGTTTTTTTTTTGTATTGTCTAGACTAATCTAATGATTTTTTATAAAAATTTATATATATATATAGTTAAATATAATAGTAATATAATAGAAAGATATCTGTTTTTTTTTGACTTACATATTATTCCTATTGTTCTGTCTACTTTCTAATATGCTTTTTATCTGGCTGTACGTATCGAAGTCCCACGTTGCTTCGTCGTCGCTTTCTGGAGTGATGTGTTGGTGAACTTCCAGATAAACTTCTTCTACTGTTGGCGTTTCCTCCTCTGAATCGATGCTGATTTCGAACTCGTAGTCGTATTCTTCTTCCCCTTCGCTATTTTCTGCTTCTGGATCCTCTATTATGGCTGCAATCACTTCCTCTGGGGCCTCAATGGTATCGTCCAGGGGTTTAGGGTAGCACATTTGTTACGTTTTTACTTTTTCTTCAGTGTTGGTGTCAGATAAGCAAAAGGGTATATGATCTTTGCTTATTGTTTCTTGTCTGATTGGCTGATTTGCGTTAAACAAAATCTAACCGCTGCCACCAGTTGTTCTGTCACGGGTTTCCTTCACTTTCGTCGTGACAAGGACTGCGATGTACTTTCCGTGAGGAGAAGGTCGCTGGCCCTTAGTTTAGTATTTAGTATTAGTATTTTCGGTAATAAAACACTGAATTTGTCTTTTCACTTTATTAGTTCACTGATAACGGATATTACAACAATCCTTTGTTACTTTATTTGATAGTTTTCCTTCTTAAGTGGTAAATTATTTTACACTGACTGACACTGTATTAGTTATTGCTTTTGAAATTAATTGGACGAAACTTGACTCCTCCGAGCTGAACGCCGAAAACTCACTGACTTTCTTAGTTTGCCCACAGCCTATTTATTTGGGCAGTTTCACATGTTTCATGCGTAAAACACGGAAATCCGAGTGGAGGGAATTTACTTCCTCATCTTCAAAAGGTAAAACACGCCCAGCTGCATAATTGCATTGCCGCAGTAAGCCGTACAGGCACATAAGCCGAAAGAGCTGAATTGCTGCTATTGGGCAACATTATACATAACTTCCCTTAAGCCGTTTAGGCATGAGCGAGAAATATCCGCTATTGGGCAATGGTAAGTATATAATTTTTGTCAATATACCGTCACTTAGTCATGACCAGCAGTGCGGTAGCTTGTATCATGGTAAAAAGTAAACATGTGCGGTATGCTTGTTTACTTTTTATGGTGCAAGACCCGGCACTGTGAGATATATGACGGTCAACTTTTTCAAGTGCATATGCATTGTGTACTTGAAAATGAGTTGTGACATTTTATGGCTTACTTGAATTGTTTTAGTTGTGATGTGAATGCATTTTCACATATGGGGAATGGTTATGCTGAAATCTTTGGGCAAGCGGAACTAATGTGGGAATATGTTGCATATTGTTTATGCGGAAATATTTGTTCTTTGGAAAGTGGAACTAATGCAGAATTGAGATTCATGCCAAGGGCAAAATATGAAATCTGGATAATGAATTGATGAAGTTGATTGATTTGGCGTTTTTAGGTTCTTTGGAGCTTTGGAGAAGGTGATGAGTCTGTAGGCTCATTACAAAGGAGAGCGGGGTATTGGATTTAATTTAACGATAAACTGAGACTACGATCTAAACTCAAAGTGTATAAAACGACTTGGTGGACCCCTTGAAAATGATGATACTACCACCAAAGACTATGTTGATAAGAAAATTAAAATAAGTGTTGAAGAAATAAAAAAAACTATTAATATAGAGGTAGCAAATTTAACGCTATATATCAATGATGAAATCACGAAGATTGATAACTATCTGTTTACTTCAGTAATAAATAAGAAAAGCTTGACACCGAAAGATGGTGTATATTAGTAAAAACTCTTGAGAAATCGGTTTCATTTACAATTACGATGAGTAAGAGACAAGTGGTAAATGAGCTGCATAAACCAGCGAGAAAAAATTTCAAACGGCGTCGTGTGATCATCAAAGGACTAGATGACTTCTGGCAGGCAGACTTGGTTGAAATGGATCCCTACAAGTATGTGAACAAGGGTTACCGCTATCTGCTGACAGTGATTGATACCTTCTCCAAATATGCATGGGCAATTCCAATTAAAAGAAAAACTGGTGCAGAAGTAAGAGATGCCATGCAATCTATATTAAGCGAGGGACGAATACCTAAAAACCTGCAGACTTATGATGGAAAGGAATTCTACAACAGCCTCTTTAAAAATCTAATAATGAAGCATGCAATTAATCATTACTCTACGTACAGTTTCCTCAAAGCATCAATAGTGGAACGATTTAACCGAACTCTGAAGGATATGATGTGGAAGGAATTCAGTTTTAATGGAACTTATCAGTGGATTAGTATAGTAAAGAAACTGCTCAATGAATACAACTCAAGAATACATCGAACTACAAAAATGAGACCCCGTGATATCAACATCTCCAATGAGAAAAAACTGCTTTAAACTGTATACAATCATATAAAAATTGTTGTTCCTGCAAAGTATACAGTTGGGGATTGTGTACGCATCAGCAAATACAAGCATATATTTGAGAAAGGCTATACACCAAACTGGACAGCTGAGATTTTTAAAATTATTAAAGTTCAAAACACAAATCCCATCACATATCGGCTGGAAGATTATCAAGGAAATCCAATCACAGGATGCTTTTCCGAATTGGAGCTGCTGAAAGTTAAACATCCAAACCTGTACCTCGTAGAGAAAATTTTAAAGAAGAGTGGAGATAAAGCTTACGTTAAATGGCTCGGATTTTCATCAAAACACAATTCTTGGATTAATAACAAAGATGTTTTATAATTTCTTGAAAAATACAATTTAAAATAATTATAATACTTTATACATGTAATTATAATGCAAATTACTTTAATAAATAAAACTAAAACTATAATACATTTATTATTTACACTAGACTTAGACAATTTCTGCCGTTGCCACTTGTTGATCTGATGAAATAGAGTAATGTCCCCATGGTAGAGTATCCGTCGCTCCGCTCATAATATAACGCTTATTATCATAGGGACTCAATGCAATCTTTTTTTGACTGATAGTGTATACGTTATGGTGAAGAGATCGTATGGAGCTCTGATTAGCAGTTAATATACGCTTGTTATTTAAGCATTTGACGTAGTCTTCGAAATTGATATGCCTCTGGACTACATTAGTCTTTACTCCTTTCGCTTTCTTTACAGTTTTACCATCGTTTATATGCAGACTGTACATTTTCGAGCGCAAGCCTACAAATTCGCTCATGATTTTCCCATTAAGCTCATCCTTCATTAGACCAGGAATCTTTTTATTCATGAGCGGTAAATCGAACTGGTTATCTTCTGGGTAATCACTTGTATCAATTTTGTTTATATTTTCAGCCATGAACTCATATGCATTTTTCTCTTCAAGTTCATATATTAGAGAATCTGTATCTGTACACATGACTTTACATTTATATCCAAATTGACGCTGCATAAAACTGAGGCTTATTGAATAAGATTTTGAGTCGCCTTAATTCCACAGCAACTAAATTCTCATCAAATATCGTTGCACTGTGGAAGTTGGGTGCCGCAATCCGAGCTTTTGCACCATAGCGACCTTCCCACTTTACGCAAAGCTTGATATCGCTATACTTGCGCACATTTTCCATGGTCTTACCAAAAGCTGCATTATTCATCTTCTTATAGCTGTCCTTTTCATGATCGCTTGTAGCCTGCATCCGTTTGGTGGTATTTAAGTCAATATATGGTTTAAGCCAAGCTAATTGGTTGAATTGAAGAACCCGCTGCACTTTTTTCAGGATGTGTCCATGTGATAAGCATTGCTTCAAGTTTCGGTAGTGTATAACATATTTAATTTTTGAATGTAATGTTGTCAGAAGCTTTTCTAATTTTGCTCCAGGTGGTGCTGCATGCTCAGATCAAAACGGTAAGTCCTTATGTTTATCATGTAGATGTTGAGGATAATCCAAGTCGACTTCGAATATGTATCCAGTTGGAGAATCATCAGGAATTTCGGAAACGTCAATATTGGCAACATCAACCCATTTGAATCCTCCGGTTGGTAAATGTTGTGACATGGCCCATCCATAAAGGTTATTCACATCATAATACATCAAGTATTTCTCTTTCTCCTCAGGCTTAAAATCATCCATATATTTGTTATTTGCTTTACTATATCTGTTCGAACATTGACTTATACCACCTCGAATGCCTCTCTCTATGAATAGCAGTATATCTAAGTCGGTGATCAGCTCTAATTTGACATTAGTGTATTTTAGCATAGCATCCCATGTTAAGCCTGGCATGGTGTAATAATGTGCTGGATCTAAATTGTATGTCTTCATGCACACTTCTCGAAAGTTCTCAAACACATCGGCCAATAGTAGAACATCAGTCTTAAGGTATAGATCTGAATATTCACCAAGTGTTTGTATTTCAAATTTTTGCCAGACCTTTTCAGCATGATTGTAGTCCTCAGGAGATATAGTACTGTCAGTCAGTTTATTGTAGAACGCTTCTTGTGTTGGCAAGTTCCGGAAATCCAATTTATCCCAATCATCAATAAAATCATATGGGAAGACTACTTTGCGTGTAAAAAGTTTAATAGTGTCATCATTCAATCCCTGCCATACTGATCTTGTAGTGTTCAATTTATACATTGGCAGCAATGATGAAAGCTTGTCTAAAGATTCAGCCATAAAACGGAAGGAATCGATGAATCTGAATTTTATGTGGCTGCCGTCCATGTGCTTGGTGAACGAGATATATCTTTCCTTGTTTATTGGCAAGAGATCAACTTTTCCTGGGAAAGATGTAGCTATATCCTTAATTATGAAGTGGGCATCATATCCGGATAAATTATGAAAAATTACTGGAACTATGGAGCAATCTTGATACATCAGATTGCATGCATTGTGCGCTGGCCCTCGGTATTTTCCTGTTAAGTGGCAATGGTCCCGGACTCGTTCCTCATCTGCTGCAAACGTTTTTTCGCAGATATGGCAGCAAGTATTTTCCATATGTGATCGCCGTTCCTCTTTAGTCAGTGGTTGCGTTGGTCTTATGTTCAGCTTCTCCTGTACAGCTATGGACGCAATTTTTTGCAATTCTAATGCAAACCATTTTTGACAGTCCTTGCCTCGATATGCTCTGTAATATGAGAGCTTAGCATCATGTTTGCAGTGGAAATAGAATCCGAAGCTGTGAACTTCATGTTCCTGGATTCGCTGTGTATTTTGATCGTTTCCCAGAATCGGCTTCAATATTGATTCAAGATCAGCATATACACAAAACAGGACTGGATTTATATGGTTATAATTCTTATATTCTAACCATTTCTTTTCTTCTGATGGAAACATAATCCTGCAATCATTTTGCTTCTCGCATTCGGGAGTGTGTGATGCTAATTTTTCTTCAGAGTAAAAGTAGAACAAACATCTATCGCATGTATACACTCTATGACCATGTTTTGAAGTTTGTCCCGATAAAAGGCGCGAAAGTTCTTTAATCCAGCAGAAATGATATCTACCGTCATCATCATCATCCATATGATCATCAGCCTGGTCATAGTCATCTTGAATCATTAAGAGATTTACAGTGGAACAGTGGTGAAGGAACGTTCTTTCTCTAAGATGAATACGTTAACTGATAAATCGTTCTGTCCTTCAAATTGCGTAATTTGCTTAAGTGTCATGGGAAATGTTATTCCAGTTAAATTTAGCACAGTAGAATAATGTGGATATGATGAGGTCCTGTCGGTGTGAACATTTGTAGGGTAGAGCGCTGATGTTACGGCCCACGCGAAGCATGCTTCATCATTATTCTTTACATTAACGCAAGCTTGCTTTAAAGCAATCTCCTTTGGTAGAGGTATATACGAAGATGCTCGGAGCTGTTCAAACTTGTTGATGTGTACTGCTAGATATATTATAGAGTGCAGGGCCCAGCCACTATCTTTTTCCTGGAACTCCTCTAGCTGTGTATGTATTGGATCCAAAATGTTTACTTTATACCATTCCTCTAAATTATTATCCGCACTGATGGGAGCAGTTCTCGCTTGGAAATATTTGATGTCTTTTATAACTTCCTTGTTACCAGTTTCCTTAATAAACTCACCGCACAATGTTGTACTAACTTTTATATTAAATTGATGTTTTAAGGTATTCTTAATACGACCCGTAAGTAATTTAAATGCATCTTGCATAAATAGTTTAGGCTCTATATGTTTTATATTTACAATAATACCTGCCCTAATTCTACCTACGAACGCTGTTTTTAATTCCTCCCACTTTTCCCAATCACTTTTTCGTACGCGAATAATTCCTCCACCTCGATGGGGAGCTTTGATTAACACTCTCAATGATTTAATTTGAGCAACACAGCTCTCCAAATGTCGTTTCCTAGCATTTTTATCGCACTTCTGAAATGCTGCTTGAAATTTACGAATGTTTCTATTGCACTTTTTAATAATACTGTATTTGTTCACTGAATTTGTTAAGCACTCCATCACATTTTTTCGCAGGTTTTCAATTATTGAAAAGCTTTTATTTACTATCGCGGTCGACATTTTATTATTTTTTTATTTTGGACTATCACTTAGGCTTCCAAAGATTGACTGATGCCTCCTAAGCGTTTGTTTGCGCTTTTATAGAAGTGTCTCGTAAACATGAATGGTACCGTTGCGTGTTACAGGAAGTGAGATATCAAATTACATGATAAAAAACGTTTCAACTTAAATGCGAATTTGTAAACAGGAAGTGGGGTGATATCAAATTACATACAGATGGCTCATTCGATTAAATTTGTTTACACAGGTGTGCATAACTCATTCAACTTAAATGCGAATTTGTAAACGGAAGTGGGGTGATATCAAATTACATGAGGATGACTTTAATCAGCTGCGCGGATTGGTTACAACAGGATTAAACTTGTTTTCGAAGATTGCCTATAAATTAAGGAGCTGAATCAGATTCACTATCAGTTTCATTCCGGAGTTGAAACAAATAGCAAGCAAGGAGAAAATAATAATAATAATGCTAAACGCAATGGATGAATTAAAGAAGTTGGAGCAGTACCAACCGTCCCTGAAAACCTACCAAATGGAGTTCGATAAAGATTACAAGGAGCGAGAAGGTGTACAACTACATTTGGAGCTCGTGTGGTTCTGGATTTGGAGAATTATCAACTATTTCTTCCATCACGATACAACACAATTTCGGACGATACTTTGAGTAAAATAAATGCCCAGGGAGATTTCTCGTTGATTAACAGAGGACCAATCGGGCGATCATATAAAATTGAATTTATTCAGAATGATGTTAATTTGTATCCAGTTAATTATTATACTCGTTAAATAAAAAATAAATAATGTGAAACCAGTTTTTATTATTAGTCGTGATAATGAAAGTTACGTTTAGTGCTCCACGAGTTTATATGATTGATTGTGAGCCCAGAAAAGGAACATGGGAGACATATGCTCTGGATCGCTTTCGCTTCCGAGATAGGATTAATAGAACTTCAGATATATTGTTGCCAATTTTGGATATGAAGCACAGAGAAAAAGTTTATAATTTAAGATTTAATGATGCGAATAAATAAAACAACTATTTTTCATAAAACTTATGACTTTTCAATACACACTCCTAGATGCAAAAACCATTGTTTACTTTACTTGGCGGTATCAAATTACCAGCCACCTGGCCACCGAGGCTTTAATTTCAACTACTTCTTACAAGCAGCCGTGATCTATTTTTAGATATCATGATCACACTATCTAGAATCCATTGGCACAATTTTTCAATGATATAAGTCTTGGGGTTTCTTTTTTTGTTGATTTTCACACCAGGCGTTCTCGGTTCGCTTCCAACACAAAGCCAATTTTTTTATTTCAGCTAAGATAGAGCTTGAGACGCGAATGTCATGAGCAAGGACTTGTGAGTTGTGACGTAATACCTCAAATTGTATCGTGTGTGTGTGTGTGTGAAGGTCAATGACATCGGGGTCAGGGTCAAGGGTCAAAGGTCAAGGGTCAAAGGTCAAAGGTCAACGGTCAAAGGTCAATGGTCAAAGGCCAAAGGTCAATGGTCAAGGATCAAAGGTCAAGGGTCAAAGTTCAATGACCTCAGGGTCGGTGACGTCACATCTGTCTGGCCAAACTGACCCTATACTTACTAGGGTGCAGTCAAGACCAAATGACACATCCCGGTAGTACCGGTTAATCCCCCACCTCTGGTATAGAACTCTACCCATATATAGCAACTTTAAAGAATATTCATACAACACCTCCATGGTCTCATGGTAGAGCGCATCGGATTTTACAAAACCAAGCGTTCTCGGTTCGATTCCAGCAAAGTCCAACATTATTTTATTTAAAAAATCAGCTATGACAGAGCTTAATCAGCTGACGGGATCAGCCAACCAGATGACGTCATACCCTGGTCAGTCAGACGGTTGGAAAGGAATTCGCCAGGAAGGTGTAGACCTGTGCGAAGAGGCGATATCAAATTACCATCCACCTGGCCCCTGGTGTGTGTGTTTGTTTGTGTGTGTGTGTGTTTGTGTGTGTGTGTGTGTGTGTGTGTGTGCGCGTGTGTGCGTGTTGGCTTAATTCGGGTACAAAACATGTAAAAATTGCTGCAAGATGTAGCAAGTTTAAGGGCGCTGTGAGTGGCCTCAGAAACCCCCCTGGTAGTCAAGAACCCCAATAGCCCAGAACCCCGGTTCAGAACTCTCATATTTCAACACAAAAGTGGCCCCAGAACCCCCCCAAAAAAGTTGGAAAAAGTGGAACCGTTTTTCCATACAAATGTGGTCTCGTATCGGCATAGTGTAACTATACCTTACTCAAGAAATGGCATCTGTACTCGAATCCTGTAAAAGCCTAAGCGCATGCTGATATTTACAACTTCTCTGCTAATAAAAGAAAACAGCAAAAGCAAGGCATGCTGGTAGTACCGGCTAATGCCGCTAGGTAACCTTACTCAAGAAATGGCGCTTGCACTCGAATCCTGTAAAAGCCTCTGGGGAACATTTATTTTTGACACCCAGAACCCTCACTGACATCTTCTAGAACCTGTTCATGGTGATGTCATGTTGTGAAATTAGAATAATGCTAATATCTACAACTTTCCTGCTAAGAAAACTTATTTAGGTGCAGGATTTGAAAAAAGCAAAACCATGATGACATCATGCCAATATCTAGAACTCTCCCGCTAAAACAGCAAAACCGAGGCATGCTGGTAGTTCCGGCTAAGGCCGCTAGGGAACCTTCCTCAAGAAATGGCGGTGGCGCCCGAACAAATGTCGCTAATATCTCGAAAACCAGAACCCGTAGAGGATTTCTGATCAAAATTTCGTTCCCCTCCCACGCCACACCGCCAAGAATCCATTTCCATGAGCAAAAATAACTTGAATTATTAATACGCTAATATCACGAAAACCAGAGCCCGTAGAGGATTTCTGATGAAAATTTCATTACCCCCCTACCTATGTTTATTATCACCCTCCACATTCCCACCATCTAGAATCCATTGGCACAATTTTTCAATGATATAAGTCTTGGGGTTTCTTTTTTTTGTTGCTTTTCACACCAGGCGTTCTCGGTTCGATTCCAACACAAAGCCAATTTTATATTTCAGCTAATATAGAGCTTGAGACGCCAGTGTCATGAGCAAGGAATTGTGAGTTGTGACGTAATCCCTCAAATTGTATCGTGTGCATGTGTGTGTGTGAAGGTCAATGACATCAGGGTCAAGGGTCAAAGGTCAAAGGACAAGGGCAAAGGTCAATGACCTCAGGGTCGGTGACGTCACATCTGTCTGGCCAAACTGACCCTATACCTACTAGGGTGCAGTCAAGACCAAATGACACATCCCGGTAGTACCGGTTAATCCCACTAGGGCGCAGTCAAGGCTCAATGGTGCATCCAAGACATAAACCAGTACAGTCAAGGCACAATGGTGCATCCAAGACATAAACCAGCACAGCCAAGGCACAATGGTGCATCCAAGACATAAACCAGTACAATGAAGGCACGAGCCCACATTTAGTATGTACTCAAACCACCTAGCGATGGTGGCGCCGAGAGTTCTAGATAAAAACTCTGGTATAGAACTCTACCCATATATAGCAACTTTAAAGACAACACCTCCATGGTCTCATGGTAGAGCGCATCGGATTTTACAAAAGCAAGCGTTCTCGGTTCGATTCCAGCAAAAAAAAATCCAACATTATTTTATTTAAAAAATCAGCTATGACAGAGCTTAATCAGCTGACGGGGATCAGCCAACCGGATGACGTCATACCCTGGTCAGTCAGACGGTAGGAAAGGAATTCGCCAGGCAAGCCCTGTGATGTAGACCTGTGCGAAGAGGCGATATCAAATTACCAGCCACCTGGCCCCCTGGTGTGTGTGTGTGTGTGTGTGTGTAAATATCGCTCAATTTGTTTACTTTACTGGGCTGCGATTTTGTTTACATTATTCAGAATTTGATTATCGGACATATCCAAATCAACATACCTACCCACATTGGTTGTTGTTGTTGGCATAAGTATCCTCCTAAAAGGAAACTTTAATATAATGACAAAAGTGCAGTACAAAAGCGGCCGCAGCCCCCTTACCCCCTCCCCTCCCCCTCCCAGAACTCTCAGTGATCCAGAAGAAATTCCCCAGGCAGGCCCTGTGACGTAAACCACTAAACGGAATCCCCCAGTGGCCCAGAACCCCGATCCAGAACCACCAAAATAGTTGGAATTTTCCGGACAATTCTTATACGGAAAAAGTGGTCTGGTACTGTCATGGCTCTACTACTCTTCTATTGGCGTACATTGCTATGACGGATTTTTTTTTTTTTTTTTTTTTTTTTTTTTTTTTTTTTTTTTTTGGAAAGGTTATTTTCGGGAATACACCGATCGTTTTGTTGAAAAATATTTAATTTTCTAGAACACTGCTCGACGTTTCGGGTCCAAGTGCGGCCCTTCGTCAGGAGCTCTTTATAAATATATATATAAATCACATATGAGTTCAAGCTTTTTTATAAAAAAAAAAAAAAAATCTAAATATAAATATTTTAATACCTTATTTCTGTCTATGGAGCGTATAAATAGTTCTTAAAAATAATAATAAATAACACATAAACAACATAGAAAATAAATTACAGTAGAAGAAAAATACATTATTAATAAATTAAAATAAACTTAGAACAGAAAAGACAATTAACTGGCTACGAGGACGATATATAACTAAGCGGTCGTTGAGAAAATGTTTAAAATTTTATGACTAATACTACGGTTTTAGTTTATTCAGTATGTGTTTATTGTCTTTATTTATTAGTTCTGTGTCCTGCCTTAAGTTTATAACTTTGTTTTTGTTAAGGTATATGTGGCATGCTTCTTTAAGTTCACGTTTTTTTCTATTATTTTCCATGTCGATTATTTTTGTATTATCGAAGGAAAATACATGTCCTGTGTCTATTGCGTGGGATGCTAGTGCGGATCGTAGAGCTTGTTTATTGACATATGCTTTATGTTGTGATAATCTGGTTGTAAGTTTTTTTGATATTTGTCCAATGTATGCCGTGTTGCAGTTCTCACATTTGACATTGATATAACACTGTTTTTTTCTTGTGTGGGTATCGGATCCTTGGTTTTTGTGTAATTGTTGTTTAGTTTGGTTATTGGCTTGAATGCTATTTTTATGTGATTATTCTCATTTTTAATAATTTTCGCGATTTTTAAGGATAACGTAAATGGGTTTAGTGTTATCCAGTCTTATTGTGTTGTTCGGGGTTTGTGTTAAATTGTTAAAATATTTGTTCCTTACCGCTCTTTTTATAATTTTGTGGATTACATGTAGTGGATAGTTATTTTTTATTATTATATCTGTAACGATTGTGGTGTTTTTTTGTGAAAATTTGTTGTGACTGATTTTAAAAATTTTGTTTGCGAGGGTTTGGGCTGTATTTATTTTAGTATTATGTGGGTGATTTGAGTAATAATTTAAAATCCTATTAGAGCTATAAGGTTTGCAATACTAGTCTGTTATAATGCTCTGATTTCTTGTTCTATGTAGTCGCATGTCAAGGAACGGGATGCTATTATGAATTTATTTTTCCACTGTAAATTTGAATCGATGGTGTATATTATTGAAGCTATTGGCAAAGATATATTCTAAGTCTTTGGGAATACCGCAGATGATGTCGTCCATATATCTTCTTAGAAATGTTGGTATTATTTCGGATTTCTTTAAGGCTTCCTCAATTATATGATCTAACACCATTTCTGTTAAGATGCCTGAGAGCGGGTTACCCATCGCTAGGCCGTATTTGTGTTTGTAGAATTTGTTATTGTATGAGAAATAATTACATTCCATTACACAGAAGATGACCGATTCTTTGAACAGATCTTTGTCTATTGGTGTCAAGGTTTCTATAATTGACCATTTCATTTCTATGATTTTTAGCGCTAGTTCTATGTCGATATTTGTGTATAGTGATTCTACATCTAGTGAGATAAGAATATCGTTTGGCTTAAGTGATATATTGTCTATGAATTCCTTTAAATCATCTGTATCTTTTATATTGCGTGTACTGTCAGAGATCGTTTTTTGCAAGATATTGCAAATGTACTTGGAGAGATTGTAACTTGGGCTATTGATTGTTGATATTACAGGTCTCATGGGTATGTGTGGTTTATGAATTTTTGGGAGTCCATACAAACGGGGGCATGTACTTGTATCAGTAGAGAGCTGTTTTCGTTTTAATTTGTTGTTTGCATCCCACGCAATAGACACAGGATATGTATTTTCCTTCGACAATACAAAAATAATCGACATGGAAAATAACAGAAAAAAAACGTGAACTAAAAGAAGCATGCCACATATACCTTAACAAAAACAAAGTTATAAACTTAAGGCAGGACACAGAACTAATAAATAAAGACTATAAACACATACTGAATAAACTAAAACCGTAGTATTAGTCATAAAATTTTAAACATTTTCTCAACGACCGCTTAGTTATATATCGTCCTCGTAGCCAGTTAATTGTCTTTTCTGTTCTAAGTTTATTTTAATTTATTAATAATGTATTTTTCTTCTACTGTAATTTATTTTCTATGTTGTTTATGTGTTATTTATTATTATTTTTAAGAACTATTTATACGCGCCATAGACAGAAATAAGGTATTAAAATAAAAAAAAAAGCTTGAACTCATATGTGATTTATATGTATAGAGCTCCTGAAGAAGGGCCGCACTTGGACCCGAAACATCGAGCAATGATCTAGAAAATTAAATGTTTTTCAACAAAACGATCAGTGTATTCCTGAAAATAACCTTTCCAAAAAAATCCGTCATTCAAATAACCCGATCAAAAAACATAAGGCCAGCTGGAAACTTATCAGCTGTAAACTCATCTAAATTTCTATATCTTCCATTTTGTGTTTTATTTTATTTATGCTATTTGAAATTTCTGCGTGCCAGTAAAGACATGTTCTATTATATTCTGCGGATTGGTGTGTACATTACTCTTGAATAGTTTTATCGCACTTTTCAATAAAACTAAAAGCTTCAGTTTCGTTAACCAAAGTAATTTGTGTAAACAAGGTCCACATATCTCGATATAGTAAGGCTGTTCCCATATTCTCAAACAAAATTCCCGTTTCACCCAACTCCTGAATTTTTATTTGCGCGAAGCAAAGAGAAACTAGGCTGAGTGAAATAATAGTTGTTTTCCACATCTTGCGCCTGTCGTTTCCTGAAAGAGAATATAGCTAATTTCAGGAAAGAAGGCAAAAGGGTCTGTATGAGTTGAAAATTTGGAACTGATTAATTTTTAAAATTTCTTGAGGCGATTATTATGTACTCGACGAGATTTTTTCCCTATCTTTGTTGTAGAGTTAACATCGTTATGCACTTGTGTAACCTCGTACGGACCCATCGAAACTGCGGAGAGTTTGTGTTTTTGTTCGGATTTCGTAGCAGAACTTTATCACCTATATGAAATTTTATTGGGTGTGCATTACGGTTATAATATTCCTTGTATATTTGTTTACGTCGTTTAAGGTTCTCACGAGCAATTTTGTGGGTTGCCTGTAGCTTATATTTGATATATTTACAATAATCCTCGAAATTGTACACTGGGTCCGGATCCCTTTTTAGGGTCGTGGGGAGATCGTTACAAAATCCATAGAGCGCATCCGTAGGGGTCATTTTATTTCCCGTGTGGATTGTGTCATTGTGGATGTAGGCTGCCTCTGCCAGCCATCTCTCCCACGTGGACGGATTATCGTCCACAATACTCCTAACGTAATCAATTTGCTTTATTTTTAGTAATTTGCAAACGTTCTTGAACAGTTCGCTGATGAAGTTAGGCCCTTGATCAGTAATGACTTTTTTAGGTCTTTGGTACCTTAAGATTATATTTTTATAAAAACAGGCAGCTGCCCTGCTTGCTTCCATATCAGCGATAGCGAAACAATCGAAATAACGGGTCAAGTCATCAAGAAATGTTAGAATGTATTTGTTGGCACTTTCCGTTACAGGTAGGGGGCCAACAATATCTAGAAAGACCTTTTCAAAGGGTGTCTGACCTGTATCTGTCACCATCATAGGTGCTTTAAGTTGTGTTCCTGCTTTATTCATCTGACACTTTACACATTTTTTTGATATATCGGACTATATCTCGCAGCATACCTTTCCGTTTATATTGCCGACTTATCTTTTTGTAAGCCTTGTAAGCGTCCGTGTGCCATCCTAGCGGTGAATCGTGGAAATCTTTTAGTACCATATTGATTTCTTCAGGTTTGGTGAGGAACTGAGGCTTTTTGGTGAATACGGAGTTTATTGGGTCTATGGCTCTCTTAGGCTCCAATTATTTAAGTTTATTTTTTACCTCAATTTGCCCCGCGGATTTTCCATCAGAGTCCACTTGTGTACTTCCTTGGTCAGCTAATAAATTGTTAATTTTGTTTGTTTGTGACCTTGTTATAGCTTGGCAGGTATTGAAATCTTCTTTCCCTTATCAGGGCTTAGATTGTAATGAATCTGAGCTTGTATGGTTATCAATGTCACTTTCGTGTCCTCATCTGACTCGCTGTCTGATTTTTGTAGAAACCGGCTAAGGCAATCAGCATTTTTATTGTACCTTCCCGGCTTGTACAAGATAGAATACTGGTATTCTGACAACTTCTGGTGGAACCGCGTTAAATGTGTTGTAGGATTTTTTACATTAAAGACTCCTATCAGTAGTTTATGGTCAGTATACACTGTAAAATACCTGCCGTAAAGGTAACAACGAAAATTTTTAGTGGCCCATACTATAGCCAGCAATTCTTTTTCGATTGTCGAATATTTTCTCTCTGCTTGATTGAGAGATCGACTGGCGTAAGCGATGGGTTTGTCGCTACCACAATTCCTTTGAGACAATACTGCTCCCAAAGCATCTCCACTAGCATCCATAGTTAGTATAAATGGCTTGCTAAAATCCGGATATGTTAGTAAGGGTGGATTAGTTAAGGCTTGCTTGAGTTCAGTGAAGATTTATCTTGTGCCTCGCCCCATATGAATCTGGTATTTTTTCGGAGTAATTTATGAAGGGGTTCGGCTATTTTAGAAAAGTTGGTATAAACTTCCGATAAAAATTAGCTAACCCAAAAAATTATTGCAAATGACGTACCTTTCGAGGTATTGGAAAATTTTGGACACACTTCAATTTTGACGGATCGGGTAATACGCCGTTCTTTGTAAAGATGTGTCCTAGATATGCAATTTCTTTCCTCAGAAACTGGCATTTTTCGGGCTGTAATTTTAAGTTATTATCACGCAATCTCTGAAAAACTTCGCCCAGTTTCTGATGATGATCTTCCAAGGACTTTGCATATATGACAATGTCATCTAAATAAGCAAAGCATTTCAGTCCTTGTAGACCCGTAAGTATGTGATTCATCAAGCGCTGGAAAGTAGCCGGGGCACCTGTGAGACCAAAGGCCATTCGTTTACATTCAAAGTGTCCCAACGCGGTACTAAACGCGGTTTTTGGACGATCTTTTTCATCTACCAGTACTTGGTGGTACCCGCTAGCCAAGTCTAAGGTCGTGAAATAGCGAGAATGCCCCCACTTGATCGAGAATATCTTCGATTCTCGGCAAAGAAAAAGCATCTCGAATCTTTATATTATTTAACTTCCGAAAGTCTACCACCACGCGCCAGCGTTGTTCACCTTGAGGTCCCTCTTTTTTTGGTACAACCAGCAACGGGGAATTCCACGGGGTTTTGCTGTGTTGAATGATGTCTTGCTTGATCATATCATTGACCTGATCATCTATTATATTTTTTTGCTTTTCCGGGAATCTGCATCTCCTTTGATTTATAGGGGAGTGATCAATTTTAATGGGTATTGTATGTTTAATTGCACTAGTGTATGCTAGGTTATCGCCGGGTAAGTAGAATACATCCGTGTATTTGGAGCACAGATTTACGAGGGAAATTTTTTCTTCAGTATTTAAACTGTCGTGTACTAAATTCTCCCTAAGGGCCTTCATCCTTTGTGAATGATAATTCTCCATTGTATTTATATGTAATATATTTGGTTTTTTCTTTTCTCTAGTTCTTGCATAATAAATTACTGGTCTATTATTACTATCTTGGATTCCATACAGTTCAACAATATCAAAATCATTTAAAGACATTAATTCTACATGATTTATCACAAATTTTAGCTCGTAGTTATTTACGTTAAGTACGGGAATGGTTATCTCTTCATTTACTGAATTTACAAGACAATTACCTAGAAATACACCGTGCTTTATTTCTTTTGCTAAACATATAAAATCGCCTTTCTTTGTTGTTTTTTAATTTTATAAGTTTTTCCGTTCGAGCCGGCACGTGAATTTCCTGACACAAGACAATCTGATTTTCTAAAGAGTTTGTATCTTTAGTACAGTTACCTATTGAGCGACTGATCAGCTCAGTCTCACTTTTAACCACATCGATTCCTCGGGGTTTGTTAGCAAAGAAGATTCACTGCGACAGTTATCAGATGCACTACATTGATCATTGGAAATCTGACATATATTATCGTTATTGTTTTCTCTGTACTATTTTAAAGTGATTGATATAGCCTTTTCATTTAAATTGCATGAAGCGAAATGCAAAATTTGGTTTGGGCAATCTATACGACAGTTCTTTACCAAGAAATCATTCCCTAGTATTCCGTCACGTGGAATGTTGTAACTGTCGGATATTACGTGAAATTTGCACTTTTTTGGAATTGGTGTTTGCAATATGCCCTCGCATGTTGCTCGAGTTACACCCTGTCTAAATGCACAAATAATTTCTGTTTTGTCTCTTTTATTTACGAAACTTGTGGGCGCAACAGCGGATTGCTTAATTATGCTAACGTCAGCACCAGTATCCACCAGAAATTCAACCTTAGATTTTTGCGAAATATCTAAGGGAACGTTTTCTGACACCGATCTGAGACAACTTGAGGGCTGTCGCCGTGGTGTCTGCGGGCTCCCGTTTTTAGTTTTCCGACACTTTATTGGTTATATTGGGAGCATGCCTTCTCTCCCATTCTTGCTTTGCACGGAACTGCATAGCAATGTGATTACTTCGTTGACAAGAAGAAGAAGTTCCCATCTGTCATTACAAGTTTCTGTTTTCATGCTTGTTTTTTTGTTAATTCAGTGATTTTATCGTTAAATATTTGATGTTCGTGAGAGATATTGTAATTTAGCCATTACGTGCCATAGTGTTGTTTGTTATCATCTGCTTGTCTTGTACTCGGCTTGGTTTTAATGCAGATTAGTGACTGCAGCTGTTCTGCCCTTTTTGTATGCCGGTTGAGGCTCGTCGCTCGTGCTCATCTTTATTGTTTTTTCTCTTTTGTGAATTGAGAATGGGAACTTCTTCTTAATCGCTGGTATTTGTTTTTAAAGATAATTTATTTTTTATCTATATTCATTTTTCATTTGTTATTGTTTTCTATTGTATTTCCGCCCTCTATTTGTGACTATTCTCGCTGTGCATTTTCGATATTCTCTCCGCGGGCTTAAACCATTCAACGGGCAAGTACATTGCGACTCAAAATTTTTCTTTACTTTTTTATTTATTTTTTCTGTACATCTCCAATTTTTTTTTTTTTTTTTTTAATTGCCGTCACTGAGAATGGCAACTTGTAAAGTCTGCTCTTTAGAGAAATCAGAGGAGGTGGTGGCTTGTGACGGTATATGTGGTAAATCTTTCCACGCTTCTTGCTTAAAACGGAGCTCTAGAGCTCCTACTCCTGGACTTACAACCTGCAGCGAATGCTCGGATATAAAGCCCTGCCACACATTAAGGTTTTTAAAAAGTTTTACCGAACGTCTTGACTCTTTCTCTACCGTTCAGTCTCTCATTGCGGATAAATTTAATAGCTTATCTATGAACTGGACTGGTCTTGAAGTATTTTCCGATGACATTAATGTTTTAAATGGTAAAATTGATAAGCTGTTGAAACTTGTGGATGTATTGAGCATGAACTCAGACACACTCCTTGAAAAGTCTCATAACCTATCTTTAAAGGTTCAAAATTTGTCTGACTCACTGGTTGATGTTAATGCAGTAGTTGCCAATGACTCACCATCTGCGTCTCAAAATTCCAACAGCACGTTACTTATCCCAGTAATCGACGACGTTCGGCGTAGTTTAAGGCGTGTTGAAGGCGATATTGGGTCTTGGGTATCTGCTGTTTCCGAAAACTCGAGACTTATCAGCTCCTTGGCGACTGATGTCAAGAAATTATCTCCAGTGGATAAGGAGTTGTCTGACTCTCAGCCATCACCTCTCGTGCAGCAAGGAGTAGACTCTAACCGTCCGGTACCTAATACACATCGTAGTAAACCAGCCAAAAAGCAGAGGAACCACCGAAGACGCCAACACAGCCCCAATGAGGCGATTCTTTGAAATCAGGACACTGTTCAATCTACAGCAAGCGGTGTTCTGGCTCTCGTTACATCTGCTTCTGTAGCTGAAGTGCGGGAGCGTTCCACAGTATCGAATGATACTTCATCTTTGTCCTCTCTAGGAAATGGTAGTGGTGCCTCTTTGAGAACGGTACCTAAACCTTCGAGTGTTTTTGTCACCCGTTTCTCTCCAGAAACGATGTGCGAGGACATATTGAAGTATTTGAAGTCCAAGAATATTGCAACAGATGGTATTTCTTGTCGAAAAATTAGTAAATCCTCTAAACCTGTTGCATCTTTTGTTCTAACTGTGTCCGCGGATGAGCAGGATAAGTTATTGGATCCCACTTTTTGGCCCTCTGGCGCTTTTACTAAATTGTTCGTACCTTCTGGGCACCAAAATAGAAGTACAGCTAAAAAAAGCAGCGATATCTCAAAAAACTCAAGTCGCTCTCCCTTTATTTTCAAAATGTAAGGGGGATTCGGACAAAAACTGCACAAATCTTTAAATTTTTGGAAGAGATCGGTATACTGATTCTGAAGCTCGTGGCGGTGGCGTACTCCTCGCCTGCAAAAACCACTTAAATTGCAGCCTAGTTGAGCTCCCCAGTTTCTGCAACACTCTCGACATTGAACTTATAGTTCTTAAGGTGTCTCTATTAAAATATGACTTATACATACTTTGTAGCTATATTCCACCAGACTCCATAAATATCGTCGACGACAAAGGTCAGAATATTTATGACCTACTCATTTTAACATCTAATTTTATCCATGGTAAGATGGAACCTCTTGACGAATTACTACTTATTGGTGATTTTAACCTACCCAATATACAATGGGTACTTAATGATGATGACGATGACTATCTTCCACTTAATAACTTGACAACAAGGGAATCACTTTTCCTTGACACTATTTCATCTCTTGGTCTCAGCCAAATCAGTAATGTTAAGAATGACATGGGTAGGCAGTTAGACCTGGTATTTTCTACTGACGCGGGTAACTTATTAGTTGAACCTAGCCCAGTTATAATGTCTACTCTTGACAAATACCACCCCCCTCTTCTAATTACACATTGCTATATAACCGAAAACCTGACATATTGTGACGAAGCGGAATACCTTTTCAATTTTAGAAAGGCTGACTTTTCAGAACTTTCCAGTAGACTTGCCTCTATTGATTTCAGCACACTGCTGTCTTGCAATAGTGTTGATGAAGATGTTTCTAAGTTTTACGCAATTCTTTTCGATTTATTTTCTTCTTGTATTCCCCGCGAGCGTCAGCGGTTGAATAAAACATCACCGCCATGGTTCAATAAAGAACTGAAACGTCTTAAAAATAGGAAGAATAAACTGTGGAAAAGTTATATGAGGGGCAAGGACACTATAACTCACAACAACTTCCTCACGTCATATAATGAGTTCAGAGAACTTTCTTCTACACTTTATGATGAGTATGTTCAAATGATGCGTACGAAATTATTTAGTGACCCACGCATCTTTTTTAAATTTATTAATATGAAGAAAAAAACTGACAACTACCCCAATACCATGAGGTACAAGGATTCTGCTAGTGATGATTCGTCTGTAATTTGCGATATGTTTGCTTCATTTTTTGACAATGCCTTTGCCTCGTCAAATTTTCATCCTCAAAATAGCGACTTCAGTCATATGAACGATTCCCATAACGTTTCATTCACTATCCCTTCAATTTCAGAAGAGGATATACTCATTCATATTAATGGGCTTCCAAATGACTTCACAACTGGTCCTGATGGGATCCCTCTAGCCTTTTTTAAGTCATGCTGCCTCGCCCTGGTAGCTCCGCTGAGAATTATCTTCCAAAACTCGCTCTATAGTGGTTGCTTCCCGCAGCTATGGAAAAACTCCTTTATCATACCTATCCACAAAAAAGGTAGTAAAAATGAGATTTCTAACTATAAACCTATTGCAAAATTATCTTGCATGTCCAAATTATTCGAATCTATTATTTACTCTCAACTATCATCTTCCTGTAAGAATTTGCTCTCTTCAAACCAACATGGGTTTATTTCAGGCAGGTCTACAACCACTAATTTGTTGGAATTTGTCTCGGATACCATTTGCGGGTTTGCAAAAGGCTACCAGACAGATTGTATTTATACAGACTTTAGTAAGGCGTTCGACAAGTTATCTCACTCCGTGATACTCTTTAAAATGGAAAAGTATGGGTTTGCCCCAACATTTCTAAAATGGACGGAGTCTTATTTAGATAACAGAACATATCAAATCTTATTCCGCCATTCCATCTCTAGAGTCTTGAAGGCTTCGTCTGGCGTGCCTCAAGGTAGTCACTTGGGCCCGTTGTTCTTTGTTCTATCTATTGACGACATTGTCTCTGTTGTGAGGCACTGTAAAGTCTTGATATATGCTGACGACATTAAGCTTTTCGCTCAGATTAAATCTGTTAGCGATTGTGAACAGGTACAGGCTGACCTTCACAAATTTTACGACTGGTGCAAAAGTAATAATTTGGTACTAAATATAGACAAATGTGAGGTTATGACTTTCCACAGAAATCAGAAACCAATCACTTATGATTACGAGTTCTCGCATTCCTCGATTCGCCGTGTTAGCTCTGTCTGTGACTTGGGTGTCAAATGTGACCACAGATTGAATTTTATCTCCCATATAAACTACACAGTATCAAAGAGTAGTTCTATGCTGGGTTTTATAAAACGTTGGTCCCGAGAGTTTTCAAATCCTACCATAACATTGCGTTTGTACACTTGCTTTGTAAGACCACTTCTTGAATACGCTAGCCAGGTCTGGTCTCCATTTTACGGTATACACATCGATCGTATCGAGTCTGTTCAGCGGAACTTCTTACGATTTGCTCTCAGGCACCTACCCTGGAATAATTCATTAATTCTTCCACCCTATGAGGATCGCTTGAAGCTTTTAAATATGCACTCGCTTGAGAAACGTCGTATGGTTGCCGATATAACGTTTGTGCATCAACTCTTAAACGAGAATATTGGATCTCCATTTTTACTTAACAAAATCTCTTTCCGTGATAGTAGGCACAATTTAAGAAGGCTACCTTTGTTGCATGTTAACTCCTCAAGGTCTAACTTTCGCATGTATGAACCTGTTAATCGCATGTGTATTACTGTTAATAATATGGCTGAGCGTTTTGTTCTCGACGTTTCTAAGCATGTTTTAAAAAAAAACGTCTATATAATATTTAATCTATTTTGTTTAATGTTTTCTGCATGTAATTTCATCTGGTGTTTGGTTTATGTTTAGTGTAACATACTAGTACTAACACCGACTAAATGATGAAACGCATGTATTGTTGACCGTTTATTTATTAAACGTGTACATGCAGCGAGCTTGTGTTAAGCTGGTTCTGATAGTCAATTTAAAAAAAAACAAAACTCGCAACGTCTTTTAACAAAATCTTTATTCATTTGGTTTGAGAGCACCGGATGAAGATTTATTTGTTGGGCTTGCCCCTGAGAACAATTTGTCAGATTATGACCATATGTACGGCACTTGTTACAGTATGGAGTGCTTTTGCGAATTCGGCAATCTGCTTAAGTATGCCCTGGCTTGTTACAAAATCCGCATTTAATTGTTTTATTTTCTGGGCTTGCATTTTCAGAATTAATGTAAATTTTAGAAGAATCTGCCGCAATTGGATAAGGGCCTTGTATTGCTTGTTGTGGAGGAGACGAATCATATGGCCTTTGATATGATGGGAAATTAATTTTAGGAGAACTGTAGTTTTGTTTACAACTACTTGAAATGTTGTATGGTTGTATGTTCATGAAGGCCTCGTTAGTATTATTACCGTGGATGAAATGACTGAATTGTGGAAAATTATTATCAGAATATAAATTCGATTGATTTAAATGAGAAAATTCTGGTGAATAAAAATTTGTGTGCAATGTGAGGGCATATTGCCACTTAGACATTTTCTCTTTATCTTCCATTTCCTCTGCCTTTCTTAAAACCGATTTGAAAGAAGTGTCTCCAACTTGAAAAAAGAAAGAAACGGAAATTAGGATCTTGGAGGCCTGACTTGAAGGTATGTATTGCCATTCCCTCCAGATCACTTTATACACTTGTAGTATTGTTTAGTTGTTCTTGACCTGCATTTGGAGCTTGATGCTGCGTTTCCGCAGCTATCTTGCACTGTTGATATTTAAAATTTAAACGAGCACCAAATGATCGTATTGGTTCCCCGTGAAGTTGACGAGTAAATCGTAATTCATCCATCAATACTCGATATTGTTCGATGTAAATTTTTGTGACAGCGCTTCCTTCAGTTTTTTCAAAGTGTTATAGGAAGTTCCCGTCAAAATGCCTAAAGCCCTTCCACGAAACCGAGTTGCTAACAATCTCAAGAACAGACTTTTCTCGTCATCACCACTAATGTACTCACTTACTTGATCAAACACTTTATAAATATTTTAGTATCACTTTCCACATTTGGACCTGCGCCCGTAAAGAAGGGAATTTTAAGTTTACAAGTTGGTTAATTTTATTATAATCTAAAGACATTTTTTCTGTACTTTTATTTATTGAAGAAAAAACTAAATTTCCGATTTTACTATTATCTCCCACGGACTTTGTGCGTCGTCTAAATATTCTTCCTGAGCGCAGAGTTCCGTGCTGGATCGTGTTTTGTTTTGCTGGACCTGACTGCTCCTGTGGTTGGTTGATTTGGTCCGAATACTCCTCGTTGCTTTGATGGAATGCTTGAAATTCTGGTGCAGTTTGTTGTCCTGAAATTGTAGCCACTCTTTCGCTGTCGTTGCTAGTGCTCATCTAACTAGGGCTGGTATTTTCAAAACTGAAAGATGTTATAAACTGTTCGAATTTTCCTCCTGGCGTAGATGTTTGCTCTTCTGACATATATTATGATTGAGACTAGCACATGCTCGCCTGGAGCAGAGGCTCCTGAAGTTGATAGTCTCTATATAATCCTTACTGGATTGAGTCTAGCGCTTGCTCGCCTGAAGCAGAGGCACCTACAGTTGATAGACTCTGTTGTGATTAAGTAACAATTATAATTATAATATTAACATAATTATTATATTATTATCACATAATAATCACAATTTTTCTTTTTATTATAGCTTCCTTAATCGGCTGCGCCAAAATGTTGGATATTTTAAATATAGACAATTTTTCTTTTTCACTATATCTGTTTTATTATATTGATATCCAACTGCACAGAAGAACAATAAAACTAACAACGGCAGGTATAAAAACGTCTTTTTCTACATGCAATTTTCAATTCATTAAAAACTTGGTTTCAACCGCACAAGTCCGCTTCTTAATTTCGACTCCCTCTTCAACCGTGCCCCAAAATAGCTTTTAACATTTTTCTTTCTATTTTGGGCTACCTAACATATACCAATTGAACTGGAATCACTCATTTCACTGGTCTCACTAATGGCATTCAGATACCAAAATACCCAGTCGAAATTAATAGATCCCTTAACAGATTCAAGGCATGGAAAATTTCATCCAGCACTCATTTCCTCTAGACAAAGTGGAGAACTCTTATTGAACATCAGACAGGAATTGCCATATTCAATGATGCTTCTCATAAATTCTAGAGACAATATTTTATCACAAATTTACAAATTGAATACAGTAGCAGCATAAAATAATTATCGAGCTACGAATTCCACTTCCATTCAAGGAACCATACCAAATATTAAAAACAATGCCATTACCTACACTCCTTAACGAATCATTCGTGTATATTAAACCATCGAAGGAATACATACATATTAATAGATTACAATCGCGAACATTATATTTAATTAACCGTCCAAGATATTCACAATTGCGCAACGTTGGATCATACGCATTTTTACTGCAAGGTCTCATCCCCAAACGTAAACGCAAATACTAAGATAAACCAATGTGAGATAAATCTAATACAAGGGGAACCGATTACATCTGAGTGTAAAATATTAACTTCAGAACAAAGTTATTACTGGACGCAATTATCGCAGCAGAACGCTTGGCTTTTCTCCATGAAAGGATCCCGCCACATAGATATTATTTGCGAAATTTCCATTAGTTCACAAACCCTGCGTGGAATAGGAACAATGCACATCAATCCTGGTTGTTATGCTCGCAGCAAGGAATTCATCCTGCACGGACATAACGTAATAGTCCAAATTCAATTCCCATTTTATCCCAACGATAAACATTTCCAATATAGTATGGAATATGACGTCTTCTCCTATGGAAACGCTTATACAAACAAATCCTTTAAATATTACAACAAACACGGATCTAGAGAGCCTTCTGGAATCCCTCCATTCCTTAAATGAGCAGGAATTATTTCCGCTCAATCCAATCAACAATCATCATATTCACCACTATGCATTATCATATCTGACGATTACATTAGTCATCTCAATTCTCTGTGTTTATTTGTACGTAAAATACAAATCAAAAGTCTGTGAATCTAGAAATATAATCACCGAACATGAATTGGAAGACATACCTATACCTGCACCACGAAAGATAAGCTTTAATATAACTCCAGTGCCCAAAAGGAGTACAGCAGAGAACATATAAAACACAGACAATAATGAACGAATCAATTACCAAACAAATTGACAAATAAAAAAAAAACGGACACAGTAACCTCTTCTTCCCAATTTTTGTTCATCCTCAATAATACCCATCTTCATCCTAGCAACAATTTTGTAAACAATTTAGGAGAAAAATAACATCTCCCACTCTTTTGACGAATCTATATACAGGGTGTTGCAAAAGTATGGTTACATACGCTAAACTTAGGTAGCTGGGACCGAGCTAAGAAAAAAATCCTTATAAAGTTTTGGCCCACATTGCGTTTTTTCCGAGTTATGCTGGCAACACTGTTTTGTGTACCGGAAAGTGTAGACTTTTGAATTTTAATACATATCTTAAGAAGGAAATGGCGTAGAGAACTGAAATAAATTTTGTTTTACTTACAATATCTTTCACTTTAAGAACACATATTGACCATTCATTCAGTATCGATACTTTCGAAATAAAAAAATATCAAACTTCGATTTGTGTCTTTTGTTTTACAGATTTCTTACTTTGGGAGCGATTTACTCAAAATTTCTAATAAACTTTTTTTTTTGTTTTTGTAATTATTTGGTAGCTTATACGATTCCCTTTCCAACAATATGTAACTCAATGATGTATCTAGAGAGTTTCATAAAATAGTATTCAATAATCTTTCAAGCTGGATTCATACCACAAAAATTATTCATTTTATGGTTAATTTGAGTGGCTTTTATTACGGTCACTTGGTGACATAAAACAAGTTTTTTGATGAGTCATGCTTATTAGCCTATTCAGAGTATACGAAAATTCTCACTTGCTTTCGAGGAATGCCCAATTTATACTCAGGTAATAAAATAATATAAAACGTCAACATTGCTGTAACTAACTAAAACAGACTACTAAATTTTTATGAAATTTATTTGGTTACAACAAATTTTCAATATGTTGCCCTCTTGTACTTGTAATCTACGTCTTACACTTAATGGTATGTCAATTTCTGTCAATCTTTCTCTTACTTTCAAACACGCTGCTTCTATACGCTGCCTCAAAATATCCTCGTTGTTAACTACGGCGGAATAAACTTGTTCCTTCAAATAACCCCATATAAATTAGTCCATTGGAGTAAGGTCTGGAGATCTCGCTGGCGATGTTATTGGTCCACCTCGGCCTATCCATCTGTCAGGCAAGTTTTGATTGAGCCAATCTTGCACCGTTCGAGTTGAAAAATCATATTCCGCCTTATGCTCAAAGGCACGTCCTCCATCAATTCCGGTAGCACATCCTCCAAGAAATTGAGGTAAGCCTCTCCGGATAAATTATGGCGAAAGATATAAGGCCGAATGAAATTCTGACCCAGGATTCCTGCCCAAACATTCAGCCTGAATCTATGTTCGGAGTGTGATACCCTGCTTGCGTGAGGGTTTCTTTCAGCCCATCTATGTATATTGTGGAAGTTGACCACTCCATCCTTTGTAAAGTTGCACTCATCAGCCCACAACACGTCGCTTAGACAACGGGGATCAGTCCTATCCTTTTCTGCAGAAGTCAATTCGGCTTTGAAGGTCCCTTGGCAGAAGTTCCTGAACGGGCGTTAAATGATAGGGATGAAGACGTTCATTCCTCAAAGTCCGCCACACAAAGGTATGGTCTAAATTAGTTCCACTGCCAGAGCCCTAGTACTTAAGGGGTCATCTTGCCGAATCCTGTCCATAATGTTTTCGATGTCCTCCACTCTCTAAAAGTAAAATTCTATTTATAAGAAATTTAAATTTGAAGATAAAAATATAATTTACACGTCAAGGCCTGCCTGAAGTTTCTCCTCGACTGACGAGGGTTCCTTCAGTGATTAATCTATTAAAAAGAATAGAAAAAAACCTTGAAGAGGGACGAGGTCTCTCAGGGAATCTTCTAACATTCTCCGTCCTGGCTGCACGCACATTTCCACGACAATACCCGTAAAAATATACCATATGCGCTAAGTCGCGTAATTCATGTCTACCTTCTATTGGAGCTGACATAATATTTGTATTTAATTAAATTTCTTGGCTATAATTGATGAAACCGTGTCTATCAATAAGGCGATACAACTAGAGAAATTTCATTTTATGCAAAATTTTCAGGTAAAATTGACTTCTTATTGCATGCAGCAACAGAATATTTGTTTTTTGGTTCCCATAATAGGTCAGAAAACCTACTTTTATGGATTACTTTCGTGCATCTGCTGATACTGAATCGAGTGTCTTAGAACCCGAACATAACCTTTTGTTTATTTCTGTATGATACCTGCAGTTTGCACAAACTTAATATTCTCGAACAAAGTACAATGTTGTAACTTTACCTGAGTATAAATAGGGCACTCCTCGAAAGCAAGTGAGAATTTTCATATACTCTGAATAGGCTAATAAGCATGACTCATCAAAAAACTTGTTTTATGTCACCAAGTAACCGTAATAAAAGCCACTCAAATTAACCATAAAATTGACTATCAGAACCAGCTTAACACAAGCTCGCTGCATGGACACGTTTAATAAATAAACGGTCAACAATACATGCTTTTCATCATTTAGTCGGTGTTAGTACTAGTATGTTACACTAAACATAAACCAAACACCAGATGAAATTACATGCAGAAAACATTAAACAAAATAGATTAAATATTATATAGACGTTTTTTTAAAACATGCTTAGAAACGTCGAGACCAAAATGCTCAGCCATATTATTAACAGTAATACACATGCGATTAACAGGTTCATACATGCTAAAGTTAGACCTTGAGGAGTTAACATGCAACAAAGGTAGCCTTCTTAAATTGTGCCTACTATCACGGAAAGAGATTTTGTTAAGTAAAAATGGAGATCCAATATTCTCGTTTAAGAGTTGATGCACAAACGTTATATCGGCAACCATACGACGTTTCTCAAGCGAGTGCATATTTAAAAGCTTCAAGCGATCCTCATAGGGTGGAAGAATTAATGAATTATTCCAGGGTAGGTGCCTGAGAGCAAATCGTAAGAAGTTCCGCTGAACAGACTCGATACGATCGATGTGTATACCGTAAAATGGAGACCAGACCTGGCTAGCGTATTCAAGAAGTGGTCTTACAAAGCAAGTGTACAAACGCAATGTTATGGTAGGATTTGAAAACTCTCGGGACCAACGTTTTATAAAACCCAGCATAGAACTACTCTTTGATACTGTGTAGTTTATATGGGAGATAAAATTCAATCTGTGGTCACATTTGACACCCAAGTCACAGACAGAGCTAACACGGCGAATCGAGGAATGCGAGAACTCGTAATCATAAGTGATTGGTTTCTGATTTCTGTGGAAAGTCATAACCTCACATTTGTCTATATTTAGTACCAAATTATTACTTTTGCACCAGTCGTAAAATTTGTGAAGGTCAGCCTGTACCTGTTCACAATCGCTAACAGATTTAATCTGAGCGAAAAGCTTAATGTCGTCAGCATATATCAAGACTTTACAGTGCCTCACAACAGAGACAATGTCGTCGATAGATAGAACAAAGAACAACGGGCCCAAGTGACTACCTTGAGGCACGCCAGACGAAGCCTTCAAGACTCTAGAGATGTAATGGCGGAATAAGATTTGATATGTTCTGTTATCTAAATAAGACTCCGTCCATTTTAGAAATGTTGGGGGAAACCCATACTTTTCCATTTTAAAGAGTATCACGGAGTGAGATAACTTGTCGAACGCCTTACTAAAGTCTGTATAAATACAATCTGTCTGGTAGCCTTTTGCAAACCCGCAAATGGTATCCGAGACAAATTCCAACAAATTAATGGTTGTAGACCTGCCTGAAATAAACCCATGTTGGTTTGAAGAGAGCAAATTCTTACAGGAAGATGATAGTTGAGAGTAAATAATAGATTCGAATAATTTGGACATGCAAGATAATTTTGCAATAGGTCTATAGTTAGAAATCTCATTTTTACTACTTTTTTTGTGGATAGGTATGAAAAAGGAGTTTTTCCATAGCTGCGGGAAGCAACCACTATAGAGCGGGTTTTGGAAGATAATTCTCAGCGGAGCTACCAGGGCGAGGCAGCATGACTTAAAAAAGGCTGAAGGGATCCCATCAGGACCAGTTGTGAAGTCATTTGGAAGCCCATTAATATGAATGAGTATATCCTCTTCTGAAATTGAAGGGATAGTGAATGAAACGTTATGGGAATCGTTCATATGACTGAAGTCGCTATTTTGAGGATGAAAATTTGACGAGGCAAAGGCATTGTCAAAAAATGAAGCAAACATATCGCAAATTACAGACGAATCATCACTAGCAGAATCCTTGTACCTCATGGTATTGGGGTAGTTGTCAGTTTTTTTCTTCATATTAATAAATTTAAAAAAGATGCGTGGGTCACTAAATAATTTCGTACGCATCATTTGAACATACTCATCATAAAGTGTAGAAGAAAGTTCTCTGAACTCATTATATGACGTGAGGAAGTTGTTGTGAGTTATAGTGTCCTTGCCCCTCATATAACTTTTCCACAGTTTATTCTTCCTATTTTTAAGACGTTTCAGTTCTTTATTGAACCATGGCGGTGATGTTTTATTCAACCGCTGACGCTCGCGGGGAATACAAGAAGAAAATAAATCGAAAAGAATTGCGTAAAACTTAGAAACATCTTCATCAACACTATTGCAAGACAGCAGTGTGCTGAAATCAATAGAGGCAAGTCTACTGGAAAGTTCTGAAAAGTCAGCCTTTCTAAAATTGAAAAGGTATTCCGCTTCGTCACAATATGTCAGGTTTTCGGTTATATAGCAATGTGTAATTAGAAGAGGGGGGTGGTATTTGTCAAGAGTAGACATTATAACTGGGCTAGGTTCAACTAATAAGTTACCCGCGTCAGTAGAAAATACCAGGTCTAACTGCCTACCCATGTCATTCTTAACATTACTGATTTGGCTGAGACCAAGAGATGAAATAGTGTCAAGGAAAAGTGATTCCCTTGTTGTCAAGTTATTAAGTGGAAGATAGTCATCGTCATCATCATTAAGTACCCATTGTATATTGGGTAGGTTAAAATCACCAATAAGTAGTAATTCGTCAAGAGGTTCCATCTTACCATGGATAAAATTAGATGTTAAAATGAGTAGGTCATAAATATTCTGACCTTTGTCGTCGACGATATTTATGGAGTCTGGTGGAATATAGCCACAAAGTATGTATAGGTCATATTTTAATAGAGACACCTTAAGAACTATAAGTTCAATGTCGAGAGTGTTGGAGAAACTGGAGAGCTCAACTAGGCTGCAATTTAAATGGTTTTTGCAGGCGAGGAGTACGCCACCGCCACGAGCTTCAGAATCAGTATACCGATCTCTTCTAAAAATTTGATAAGAATTGTCAAAGATTTCAGCATCGCGAAAACCATGATGCAGCTAAATTTCAGTGAAAGCAACTATATCAAAACAATTTGCAACAGAGGATTTAAAGATTTCTGCAGTTTTTGTCCGAATCCCCCTTACGTTTTGATAATAAAGGGAGAGCGACTTGATTTTTTTGAGATATCGCTGCTTTTTTTAGCTGTACTTCTATTTTGGTGCCCAGAAGGTACGAACATTTTAGTAAAAGCGCCAGAGGGCCAAAAAGTGGGATCCAATAACTTATCCTGCTCATCCGCGGACACAGTTAGAACAAAAGATGCAACAGGTTTAGAGGATTTACTAATTTTTCGACAAGAAATACCATCTGTTGCAATATTCTTGGACTTCAAATACTTCAATATGTCCTCCCACATCGTTTCTGGAGAGAAACGGGTGACAAAAACATTCGAATGTTTAGGTACCGTTCTCAAAGAGGCACCACTACCATTTCCTAGAGAGGACACAGATGAAGTATCATTCGATACTGTGGAACGCTCCCTCACTTCAGCTACAGAAGCAGATGTAACGAGAGCCAGAACACCGCTTGCTGTAGATTGAACAGTGTCCTGATTTGAAAGAATCGCCTCATGGGGGCTGTGTTGGCGTCTTGGGTGGTTCCTCTGCTTTTTGGCTGGTTTACTACGATGTGTATTAGGTACCGGACGGTTAGAGTCTACTCCTTGCTGCACGAGAGGTGATGGCTGAGAGTCAGACAACTCCTTATCCACTGGAGATAATTTCTTGACATCAGTCGCCAAGGAGCTGATAAGTCTCGAGTTTTCGGAAACAGCAGATACCCAAGACCCAATATCGCCTTCAACACGCCTTAAACTACGCCGAACGTCGTCGATTACTGGGATAAGTAACGTGCTGTTGGAATTTTGAGACGCAGATGGTGAGTCATTGGCAAATACTGCATTAACATCAACCAGTGAGTCAGACAAATTTTGAACCTTTAAAGATAGGTTATGAGACTTTTCAAGGAGTGTGTCTGAATTCATGCTCAATACATCCACAAGTTTCAACAGCTTATCAATTTTACCATTTAAAACGTTAATGTCATCGGAAAATACTTCAAGACCAGTCCAGTTCATAGATAAGCTATTAAATTTATCCGCAATGAGAGACTGAACGGTAGAGAAAGAGTCAAGACGTTCGGTAAAGCTTTTTAAAAACCTTAATGTGTGGCAGGGCTTTATATCCGAGCATTCGCTTCAGGTTGTAAGTCCAGGAGTAGGAGCTCTAGAGCTCCGTTTTAAGCAAGAAGCGTGGAAAGATTTACCACATATACCGTCACAAGCCACCACCTCCTCTGATTTCTCTAAAGAGCAGACTTTACAAGTTGCCATTCTCAGTGACGGCAATTGAAAAAAAAAAAATTGGAGATGTACAGAAAAAAAAAAATAAAAAAAATAAAGAAAAATTTTGAGTCGCAATGTACTTGCCCGTTGAATGGTTTAAGCCCGCGGAGAGAATATCGAAAATGCACAATTATCTCCGCAAAGCGAGAATAGTCACAAATAGAGGGCGGAAATACAAAAGAAAACAATAACAAATGAAAAATGAATATAGATAAAAAGTAAATTATCTTTAAAAACAAATACCAGCGATTAAGAAGAAGTTCCCATTCTCATTATTTTATGAATCTCTCTAGATACATTATTGAGTTACATATTGTTGGAAAGGGAATCGTATAAGCTACCAAATAATTACAAAAACAAAAAAAAAGTTTATTAGAAATTTTGAGTAAATCGCTCCCAAAGTAAGAAATTTGTAAAACAAAAGACACAAATCCCACTTTGATATTTTTTTAATTCGAAAGTATCGATACTGAATGAATGGTCAATATGTGTTCTTAAAGTGAAAGATATTGTACGTTAAACAAAATTTATTTCAGTTCTCTACGCCATTTCCTTCTTAAGATATGTATTAAAATTCGAAAGTCTACACTTTCCGGTACACAAAACAGTGTTGCCAGCATAACTCGGAAACAACGCAATGTGGGCCAAAACTTTATAAGGATTTTTTTCTTAGCTCGGTCCCAGCTACCTAAGTTTAGCGTATGTAACCATACTTTTGCAACACCCTGTATAGATATACATATATGTAGATTTTATTAAGAAAAATAAATAACTAATTAATATAAAAAAAAAAAAATAAATATCTTGAAGTGTAATTAAAATAAATACGGTAAATGTGAGTAGCTGTAAAACTACCAAACATTTAGGTACAATTACAATTTTAATATTATTCACTTCCTTTTATATTATCTTAGAAGCTTTAAATTAACAAATAAAACGATATTATAAAGAGACAAGGAAAAACTATAACAATTAAAGTAAAACAAATAATGCCAGAGAATAAACTACTTTTTGAAATGCGTATATAAAAAAAAATGAGTATATAAAAAATAATGAGTATATAAAAAAAAGGAATAAAGTAATCCAAAAATATACTTAAATTAATAGTAATACTTAATGATATATTTTTTTTCTCCTCCTAATTTTATCCTAACTATCTAATATAACACACATATACACATGCTTTTTATAAAAAGTATTTATATGGGCAACATTGAACTTCTATGGTAGGCGATCAGAGATAACCATAATGATGAGACCTCTCTGATCGCTGGGTCGAAAAGTTCAATAATTTTTTTGCATTTAAAATGCATTTTGTAAATTTATTGAAATTATTTTCAATAAATTTCAGTCTGTTAGACGAGAAATCTCCTTCATGTAATATCTAATATAAATATATTATAAATACCATATCATTGTCCATTACATTATTGCTAGCGAAACGATTATAATAAATAATTCAAAGGAAAATTATTCAATAAACAGAATTTACCAAAATTCCTATAATGTAATAATTACGCATGTATTAGCACTTATGGCAAATATAAAAAAAAAATGTTATCTACAGTTAACTAGTTATATACCATTTCCTTTATATATACCAATATATGTACAAATTCTACTTCACTTACTAGGAAAGAAAGTTTTCTTCTCAGGATGAATAAAACTTTCTTTTCCCCCAGGGAGGAGAGATGTTGTGACTCAGGTGCCCCGAATCACAACCATAATACCTATACATCAATATAATATATATATATATATAATAATTGACCCTGAAAATGAAAAATTATTTCATTTTTAAATCTCATTCAAAATTTAAAATGCATTTAGTAATGCATTCCCATATTATAACAAAATGCAATTTAGCACACATTCCACTCACACGATATGCACACTCACCTACATACAGTGTCTTCTTACTTTTTTTCCGCATGTACACTCTACATATGTACAGTACTTATTTTCTTCTATCTAATTGTATGTACATACATACATAAAATTATCAGAATTATTCGCGCCCTGTTAAAATTAATATTTCAAGCCAGGCGCACAAGTGAATATCGTATTACAGTTTTACATAGATGCATATGGCTTGCATCAAAAACTTTTGCATTTTCTCACGTACCTATTTTCAACGTCGTGAGAAAGCAATAAAACAAAAAAAAACAGCTTTCTGAAGTTTTTCATGGGTACCAGGGGGCAGTTAGCCCGGACCTCGGCGAGTGTGTTTTTTTTAATCCATCAAGTAAAGACAAGATCGGGGAGTTTTATTTTTACCGGAGAGACTGAATTATAATTTCTAATTTAACAAAATTGATAGTTCTATATAAAAAAACTCTGAATTATAAGTTCTAATATAACAAAAATTGTTATTTCCGCATCAAAAACGCAGTGGATGAAAATTTCTTTTAAATTCCTGTTCAGTGAATTTAATTCCTAGTGTATCAATTCCTATTACGAATTAAATATATTATAATCTCAAAAATAACTGAAGTGTAGTTATCATTTCAACCATCGAAAATTTTAATTCCTTTACTAAAGACGAGTTGTGGGCTTCCATCCCAGAGCACGGCTCACAAACTATAGCACTTTCGTCCGTAGGCTTTAGAAGGTTGGTAGTGTCAATAGAACTCATGTTGAAATTATTGCGTAATTCGCTTGCCCAGAAATAGGATTTGTTTGGGTAAAGAGCAAAATATCAATTGAAACAACAAGTTATGAAACTACTATTTATATGTATTTGACACATGACACATGGTCTGGGAGGCAGCAATTTGTCCTTGACCTCTGACGTCACCTTAACCTTTGAAACCGAATGCGTCTGCTCTTGGGTTCACTTGGTTGATGATGAGTAGTGCCAGTTGTATGGGAGATTATAATTAGCTATAACTAAATAGTAAAGAAGAAGATTTCTGGTAACAGTATGTTCCATACATAATCTTACAGGTGGAAGAAAATTTTTTAAGAATCTGGTACCTGCATTTCCTTATAAACCTTATATAAATTCATATGTGCACAAACCGAGCTATAGATTTTTGTTCTAGATGAGAGCACATTCTATTAGATCGGAAAATAAATATCACCAAAATGAAAGGCTGTAAGAATTCTATGGAAGTATGTTCCATACAAAATCTAACAGACAGAAGAAACTTTTTTTAGAATCTGGTAACAGTTTGATCCAAACAAAATCCAATATTTTATGCATTTCCTGATGAGTAAGCCTTTTATAAATCCACATGTTCTATATAAAAAAACAGGATGTAAATGTCTATTTAAAAATTAGTTAGGGTATATACTGATTACAAAAAAATTCATATCTCCAAAACGAAGCCGACAACCATTTTCTAAAATCTGTTCTATGGGAAAGCATATCATAAAGCATCTAAAAATAGATAGTGATAAACAAAGTTGTATAAGAGTTTCGTAACAGTATATTCTCTACAAAATCTACTAGGTAGTAGGCAATTTTATAAGAATCTGATATTTTCTATACAAAATCTAAAAGGGGAAAGTAAATTGCATGAGAATTTGATTAGTGGTCAGTGTGTGGCGACACGTCTGAGTAAGTACTGTCATTTCCAAACTCTGGACAAATCACCGTGTAAATCGAGTTAGGTTCATTACAAAATTCACCGCTAGCGATACTTTGCTGAACGTAGAGAGCCATAGCTAGGTAGGCTGGAAATAAAATGTAAAAAAATAAGAATGTAAAAAAATCAATTATTGTTCAGATGTCAGTCAGAGAACAAGTTTCTCAGTTTTTTTTACTTAGCCTTTTTCTGTGCGCAATAAATAAAGAAATCAGAAGATTAACACGGGAATCATCTTTTAATTAATGATCCTTTTAGAAAAGATAATCTTTGTTTCAGAGGTACCTGGGATTTAGTTCATTCTATACCTGAGGACGTTCCGAAGCGAAGCGCGCAGACACGTTAACAAGAACGTCGTTACGACTACCGTCGCCGAAGTAACCGTGGGTCGACTCGGTTAAGTTCCTAATAGAAGATCCCGACGCATAGGGATTCAACATTTGGTCCCGCTCAGGTTGTCATTGGGATAACCTTGAGTCCAGACTATACTTCCATATCTCGACCTGACCTCTATTCATGGGTCATATGCCTATGCCGTCAAATAAAGTTTCTTATAGGTATTCCCAAGACGTCTCCATAGCCATTTACAATTTTGGCAGTCATTCAAGCGGTTGGTACACCAGCGTACTGCCTGTAAATATACCGTATACAGTAACAGACTGTATCCGTCACGCATCCGTACTATGACAAGGTCACGTTGCTTCCACTGATGACCAGCACGCAAAAACTAGGTTACTAAACGGCCTCTCAACACAACTGTTTCAACTGTCGTGCTGGACCCTATCCAGACATCTTCCACAGACCTCTCGTCAACAACTCATCGTTGGTAGGGTAGCACTAACCTTCAATAAGAACCTACCTGCACTGGAGTTATTCACCCGCTGTAGTTGTTTTCACAATCGCAGCCGCTACACCAAGATAGGACATCGAAACTACTTCAACAATACCTACAAGTGAGATTATAACAAGCCCTGACTGTGGCGGCTGTTTTCCACCACGGAAACTGCTCCCACTAAAAGTGTATTCCCGAATGTTGAACTGTTAAGATGGATATTGAGGAGTTTTTAGGAGAATATAATAATATCTTACTCGATGAGCATAAGGAACAAATTCAAGAATGTTATAACTTTTTAAAATTATATGAAAATATTGAAAAAGCTGATGACCACTATATAAGCTACCCTTGGTCAAGTGATGATTCAACGGATGGACAAGATACATGTGAATGTTGTGGAGTTGCTAGATGCCTAAAAGAAGTTGTGAAGCTATATAAATTCTATCAAAGATTGACACAAGGTAATTGCGAGGCATGCCTTAAGAAGTGCGGTTGGAGAGCTCACAAAGGATCATGGAAACTTATACTGTAGGCAGATGTTAGTCTCAATGACAGATTCATCAAACAGAGGAACTTTTGAATACATACAGCTCTGTACCATAAGAATATAAGAATTACTACTTTTTAATTTTTAATAAATGACATTTTATATATGGCCTTCTTTTTATTTAATTTCCCATACTATGTCCGGAACTTTCGAATAATATTTAACGGCGGTGGCGGTAGTGGTGGTGGGTGTCTGGTCTTGGATGGCGCTTTCAAACGGATATTTGGCTCGAAAAGCTGTGAAGCTATTTGAAAGCTGTTTTAAAAGCTGTTCAGCTGTTATCAGACATGTTTGAAAGGCTGTGAAGCTGTTATTAGAGCTGTTTAAAAGCTGTTTTAAAAGCTGCTAAGCTGTTATCAGAGCTGTTTGGGAAGCTGTTAAGCTGTTTGGAAAGCTGTTAAGCTGTTATCAGACCTGTTTGAAAAGCTGTTAAACTGTTATCTGGCCACACTTCCGGTTGGTATTAAAGGTCAAGGTGACGTCAGAGGTCAGGGTCAAATTTGAACCTCCGAGGCCACGCACCAAATATCCGTTTCAAAGCGCCATCCAAGACCATGCAGCCACCACCACTACCGCCACCGCCGTCAAATATTATTCGGAAGTTCCGGACTTAGTATGGGAAATTGATTAAAAGAAGGCCATATATAAAATATCATTTATTAAAAATTAAAAAGTATTAATTCTTATAATATTATGGTACAGAGCTGTGTGTAATCAAAAGTTCCTCTGCTTGATGAATCTGTAGTCGAGACTAACATCTGCCTACAGCGTAAGTTTCCATGATCCTTTATGAGCTCTCCAAGTATACAAAGTGAGAATTTCTAGTGCTAAGTTAAATCCCACTTCTTAAGGCATGCCTCGCAATTACTTCGTGTCAATGTTTGGTAGAATTTATATAGCTTCACAACTTCTTTTAGGCGTCTAGCAACTCCATAACATTCACAGGTATCTGGTCCATCCGTTGAATCATCACTTGGCCAAGGGCAGCTTATATAGTCAGAGGCGGATTTACAAATTTTCAAGGTATAGGCTGTAAAGTTTTTGCCGCCCTTGCTTCTACAATTGTCATGTCCTAGATTATTTTTACAATCCAAATATTTCGTTGAAATTGAACGTAAAATAATTTTTGGGTTTATTTTTGAGCTAATCAAAGCTCAATCATGTACGATTAATAAAGGCGGGGTAATGTATGCTACTTACACAATATTGTACATTCGGTAAACGTGAATAAATAATCTTTATTGCGCTTACAAACAGTTAAAAATAATCAACTCAGTCAAGTTATAAAAGTTCGTTCCAATACCATTTTGCGCTTTTTTTTTGTTGGCAAAATCATCGATGATATCGTCGTAAGTAATCTTGTTCATTAATTCCGATTCTATGCACAAAAGAGCTAAAGCGTTTAATTCTTCTTGACTCAAGGTCGATCTCAAATAATTTTTTATCCTTTTTAGACAAGAAGGGCTTCTCTCACCCGAACAATTTGCCGCTGATGCACATAATGCCATACGAAGTCCTATGTCCAAGTTTGGATAAACGTTCTGCAAACTCCGTTTTCGCAGGAACGAAGATAGACTCTCTAATGATGCAGAATCTGGTTTTACCAAAATGCTTTGCGCAGATATGTGGCCTTGAAAATGCATGCATTCTTGAAATAACTCAGTCTCTAAATCATTAGGATACATTTTTTCTAAGGACAGAGACTTTTCGTAAGGGTTGATGATGACAATTCGCTCATTTTGGTCAGAAATGAAAAGTTTTCATTGAAATTATCGTACACCTTCTTCGTTTTTTTCTAATTCGGATACGAGTCTATCAATGCTGAGGAGAAATGTATTAACACTGAAAGTATCACTCGCGGTCATACTCATTTCTTCATCGGGTGTTTCATCAACAATTTTTTTTTCTTTTCGGTTGTCTTTTTCCCAGGTCTTTGTGTACTGCTTCGACGCACTTAATTCCATTGCTATTTCTTCGAAATACTTGAAGTTTTCTTGTTAATCTACGAAAAACTTGCGATTCATAAAGATCGGCTACAGTGATCAAATCTACTGTAGAAGCCTGAATTTGAACATTCACTTTGTTTATTCTTTCAAAAAAAAAAACATTTCATACAACAACCATTAACGCCGTTTCCAGTTCTTTTTTTTAATTTTTAAAGAATTCCCGTTGCTTCGTTTCGTGTAACAGGCTTTGCGGTGCAATCATTCCTGATTGTTTCCAAAGCTTTAAGGACTTCGTGCCACGAATCTCTCAAACTTCTGCAAGCATCCTCTCTAGCTGACCAACGTGTGAGGTTTACTCTCTTGACTGTTTTGCCTTCTACGGCTTCGTGTGTCGAGCTTGAAAAAAAAACGTGTATTTCTTCGAGCAACATGAAGAATCAACAAGCTTCTGTGCAAGATTCAGCAGTCGCAGTTCCCACTAAATTTGAAGAGTGGGCAGAGCAAGGAATGAAAAAAGCAAACGGTGCTTGACTTTGAATCTTACCCTGTAAGCCATTATATATGCCAGACATATTTGCGGCATTGTCATATGATTGTCCACGGCAGTCTTCAATATTCAAACCCAAGGTTTTTAGTTCCGAAGTAATGGCAGCAAACATTTCTTCAGCTTTATGTCCGACGGAGGGCAAAAACTTGAGGAATCTTTCACAGGGTTCCAGTTCGCAACCTCCAACCAGTAGTAGGACTGCATGTATGGGTTGATAGTGGGCAGAGGGAAATACATTTTCTGCAATTTCGCTCTTTTCACTCATACAAAGTGTGGGCTGAGGACACAGAGGACGATTATTGGTTGGGGGGGGGGGGGGGCGGCGAACTAACTGGGTGTTGGTAGTGCGGTAAATGCTAATAAGGTTTTCTTAAATAAAACCAACACGCCGGCTTAACTTATTTCTTTATTGCTGTCAACTTGAACACTGGTTACGGACTAACTTAAATTCTAGATCTACTGGGCTAAAAACTAATTCGGTTATATGCTATCGTAATAATCGGGAATGATGATGTGCTCTCTTCTCTTATCACTAGGTAAGAGACGTTGAGTAAACTCTTCTTTTAGGCAATTATTATTTATGCATATGTATGTATGTATGTATATTAAACTTTGCTTAAGGCCTGAGCCGCTACATCATTCCCCCTTATCGAAAGTTTTCCTATACTGTTGATAATAAATTTTTGTTCTTTAGTTCATTTTAATTATTTTTGTTTTTAACTTCAATTGATTTTATGATTTTAATTCACTTTTAAGCTTAAGTTTATCTTTTTTTTAAATTTCAGTTTATTTGATGGTTGCAATGTCTTACATTATTGCATTATGTATACCTACATTTAAAATAAATACAGAAAATTACAAGTTAATAATTTGATAACTAAAACAAGTAATTTTTATTATAGTTGAAACATAACTCTTTTATTATTACTATTCCTAATTCTTTTATCATTACTATCTGTAAGTACGCCTGAGTCCAGAATATAAGCTGGTTTCAATCTGTCTATTGAGATCATTTGTTCTTTATTATCGACCAGCACCTTAAAGAATTTTTCATGTTTTTCTTTTACTATATATGGTCCTTCATAAGGTGGTATTAACGCGCCCTTATGTCCCTCTTGCCTTATAAATACATGAGAACAGCTTTCCATGCTTTTTGATATAAAAATATTGTTTTGTTTTCGCGTTCTTTTGCATTGCGGTTTGTTACTTCTAATCGCTTCTTGTACATTTCTTGCTATCGTAGTGTTAAGAGTTACATTATTTGGAACATCTGAAACAATGAATTCCCCTGGCAACCGTAATGGCTGGCCGTAGAGCAAATGTGCAGGGGCAATGTCAAGGTCGCTTATTACAGCAGATCGAATCCCCAAGAGTATCCAGGGTAAAGAATTAAACCATTTCTTAGGCTCGTCTGATGCCTTAATAGCCGACTTAAGGTGCCTATGGAATCGTTCGATGAAACCGTTGGCTTGTGGGTGGTATGTTGTTGTTCTGATTCTATGATTACCAAAAATTTTTGAAAGTTCTGCGAAAAGAGACGACTCAAATTGGGTACCTTGGTCTGTTGTTATTATACGGGGAACACCGAAACGCGCAACCCAATGATGAATGAAATTTTGTGCTACGTTTTCAGCTGATATTCCCTTTAAAGGAATAGCCTCCGGCCAGTAACAAAAACGATCCTTGATTGTAAGAAGGTACGTAAAGCCGTTAGAGGGGGGTAGAGGTCCGACTAGATCCATATGGATGTGCTCAAACCTTCCTCTAGGGACTTCGAAAACCCCATGTGGGGATATTGTATGCCGATTTACTTTAGCTTTCTGGCAATTTAAGCATGTTTTTGTCCAAATATTGATTTGCTTCTTCATATTTGGCCAAAAGTACTTTGACGTTATGAGTTTTCTAGTGGCCCTGATACCAGGGTGAGACAGTTTGTGTATTTTGTTGAAAATTACTCGTCTCAGATTTTCCGGTACATAGGGGCGATTTATACCTGTTGAAGTTTCACACCAAACTACTTGGTCTTCCACAGGAATGTGAATTTTCGAAAGAGTGAAAGAACTTTTCGAGTCTGCTTTGTTAGCTGTTTGTGTCATTTGTTTTAGCTGATCGTCTGTATTTTGGGCTTCACATAAAGATGTTAAACTAAGAACGGTTTGATCTATTGAATCGATATAGGCTCGGGAGAACGTATCTGCAACTATGTTATTTACACCTTTAATGTATCTGATATCGTTCGTGAATTGGGAAATATAGTCTAAATGTCTTGTTGACGAGGAGACTTTTCAGTTGAGGATGACAAGGCCATGGTCAAAGGCTTGTGGTCGGTAAAGACAACTAGGTCTCGTCCCTCGACTAAATGCCTAAAATGTTTGATGGAGAGATAAATTCCGAGTAGTTCGCGATCAAATGTCGCATATTTTCGCTCAGCTGGCTTTAATTTTCTGGAAAAAAAAACAAAGAGGCTCCCATGTATCTTTATTCTTTTGTTGCAAAACGGCACCTACGGCGTCACTAGAAGCATCTGTACAAAGGCTAATCTGTGCACTTGGGTCAGGATGGTTAAGTAATGTACTGTCTTTAAGACGTTTTTTAATTTCTTGAAACGAATTTTCGTGGATTGTTAGCCAAACAAATTTGCTTTTCGCCTTTTGTTTTGTGTACGTATCTTTCAGTAATTCATACAGCGGTAATGATATGTGCGCGGCGTTAGGTATAAACCTATGGTAAAAATTTACCATTCCTAAAAAGCGTTGTAACTTTTTAAAAGAAGTAGGCGAAGGAAAGTCATTGATTGCTTGGATTCTCTCCTCAGAAGGAGCTATTCCTTCAGAAGAAATAACATGACCAAGAAACTCTATTTTACTTTGACCAAAAACACACTTATTAGGATTAACGTTAATTCCATTATCTTGTAGCCTGGAGAAAAGAAGACGTAGATGTTGTTTATGCTTTTCAGAGGATTCGCTAGCGATGAGAATGTCATCAAGGTAGCAAAAAATAAAATCGAAATCTGACAAGATTTCATTTATAAATCTTTGGAAAGATTGTGCTCCGTTTTTGATTCCGAACGGCATACGGAGAAATTCGAACAGGCCGAAGGGAGTAATGACCGCTGTTTTGAATATGTCCTCTTCGGCAATTGGAATTTGGTGGTATGCTCGCACCAAATCCACTTTGGAGAAAATTTTGCTACCGTGCAAGCTGCGATTGCAATCTTGAATGTTTGGGAGAGGATATTTATCGAACACGGTAACTGCATTTAGCTGCCTGTAATCTCCGCATGGTCTCCATTCATTTGGAATTTTCTTAGGAACCATATGAAGAGGGGATGCCACTGGGGATGAAGACGGACGGCAAATTCCTAATCTTACCATTAAATCGAATTCGGCTTTAGCAGTGCTATATTTTTGAGGATCGAGACGGCGAGCTCGTGCTGAAGGGAGAGGACCCTCTGTCGCTATATGGTGAATTACATTATGACGAGCTTTAATTTTAAAATCAGGTGGTGATTTTAGAGACGGGAACTGGTTCAGTATACATCTGTACTCGCCTATGTTATTAAATAATTTGGGTGAGTCCGACAGCACAGATAAAGCCATGCATTTGACTGATAGCGAAGTAGTTTCGTCCTGAAGTTGTCTGTATCGTAAATTAACGACAAGCTTGAATTTGTATAAAAAATCGGCTCCTAAAATAGCGTGATCAATAGCTGCGATGACAAATATGTGATCAAAGTTCCGACGCAAGTTTAGATTTAAGGCTAAAGCCTTACAGCCAAATGTACTAATGGGTGCGCCATTGGCTGCAACAAGGTTCGAGTCCGATTGTCTAATACTTTTGGGAAATAGTTTTTTTGGTACGATAGATATCTCAGCACCCGTATCGACTAAAAATTGTATTTGTGTAGCCTTGTCATAAACGAATAAGCGGCGTGAGTGTTGGCTACGTTTCGTTGCCGCAGACGAAGTAGCTATTGATCGTTTTTTTGTTCCGCGGATGAGCCGTAGGTTTGCTTATTACAGGGTGGTGTACATTTTTTGGCCATGTTACCGTATCGTTTATGATACCAACATACATTTTGCTTTGACCGTACCGGGGTTGCTTGTCTACTAAATATTTTATCTCTGGATTGAGCTCTGTTTCTATACCGAGATTGTCGAATTTCTAGTCGCCTAATCCGAGTTTCAAGATTTCGTATTGCGTTTGGAGAATTGCTTCGATTATGGTTTGAAGAGGAGGTGCCTTGTACTGAACAGATTCGCGAAGCTGAAGAAGTTGACGTAGAGTCATATATTTTGTCTGCGATATTAAACAGTTCTTCGTTAGAGTGCGTACCTTCTATTGCTATTACGCAGGCTTGCAAAGCTGATGGTAATTTATTAAGCCAAAGTTTTTTTAATAGGGAATTGTTCACGAGGCTGTTGCCTCCTGCTAAGGACTCCACTTGCCTATATAATTCTGATGGCTTGGAATCACCGAGTTCCATTCTATGTAATAGCGCGTCTAGCCTACGCTCTTCTGAATCCCTACTTCGTTTTAACAAGCATTCTTTAAGGTTTTCATATTTATTGCTCGTAGGCGGGTGTAACAAGACATCGGCTACCAGTTCCATAGTCTCATTGGATAAGGAAGCAACAAGGTAATCATATTTTGTGCCGGAAGCAGTAATATTTTTCACGCGGAATTGCGTTTCCACTTGGAGGAACCATAGATCTGGTCTATGATTCCAAAATGGTGGAATTTTGAGGGTTGAAACGATTTGTGTGAAATTACTTTCCGGTACTTCTACCGGGGTATTTTCTACATCTGTTTTGGGATGATCAGTGTTTATTGTTCCCATGTTGGGCATTGCGAATAATTACTGATAGAAAAAAAAAAAGTACGAGAAGTTGGTAATTTAGGTGTTTTTTGTAAACTAAATCGATTTTAAAGTCTTTCCCGGCTTTACGCATTTAAATGTCATGAATTAATCTTAAATGCTTTAATTCTATACCTTTATATCACGTGAAATCATGAAAACTTGAAAATAATATGTACCTATGTTCAAATGTATTATATATAAGGAGAAAAAGATAAATACAAATTTCAATTACACTAGAAAAAACAAAATGTGCCTACTTAAATTGTTAGTAGTAGGTATGTGTGTATGCAAATGGGGTAAAAACAAAATTTTTAATTATTTGTCTTGAAAGCACTGTTCTTTTTTTTTTTTATATATATATTCGGATTTTACTCAGTGTACTTACAGTTTCGCAATGATCTGCCTAATTGTTGCAATTGGCTATCTTAATGATTTTGTAATTTAAACAATACAACGAACGTTTTTAATTTCCTCAATGATGATAGCTGATAACGAGAAAGAAATTTAAACTATTTTTCCTAAACAAAATCAAACTGTACTTCCTCGGAATGTGTGTGTCGTTTCACGTTGTGCAACTTCGGCTAATTACTTGTACCGTTAATCCTCGTAAAATATCCGATGAGAAATTGCCAGAATTTACATATTATTTTCCAATTGTGCAATTATTAAACTGATATGCTGGTTTTGATGCCTTTACTAATGTCACCTTTTAGATATGCTGAATGATAGTTGTAGATATGCTGCCAATTACACAAATCACGAGATTCCCAATGAATATTTTCCAATAATTTAGGTAGAAGGTAGCTCGGATGCACTTTGTTGAGTCCGATGTCCAAGTAATGTTTAATTTATTTGCTGCTTTGCCAGAAATTTCAATATTTTGGTACGGTGGCGTTTTAAGTTTGGATAAAAAAACGAATTATTTATCACTTAATTTCCACTTGATTGATTTATTTTTTTTTTTTTTTTTTTTTTCAACCAGTCGGGGTCACCATTTGTTGGTAGTGCGGTAAATGCTAATAAGGTTTTCTTAAATAAAACCAACACGCCGGCTTAACTTATTTCTTTATTGCTGTCAACTTGAACACTGGTTATGGACTAACTTAAATTCTAGATCTACTGGGCTAAAAACTAATTCGGTTATATGCTATCGTAATAATCGGGAATGATGATGTGCTCTCTTCTCTTATCACTAGGTAAGAGACGTTGAGTAAACTCTTCTTTTAGGCAATTATTATTTATGCATATGTATGTATGTATGTATATTAAACTTTGCTTAAGGCCTGAGCCGCTGCACTGGGTTACTCTAGATTTGGAAGTATACTACACCGAATGCACAATGACAAGTGAGAGGAGAAAGTCATCGGCAAAATTTGTTGCAGAGTTCTATCTGTAAAACATCAGAAAACCGTCATGCAGAAATCTTTTTGATTTCTATGAGGTAGCAAACAAAAAAAAAATCGGTCCCCGAATTTGCCGCCCCAAAAATCTGCCGCTCTAGGCTCCAGCCTATTCAGCCTTCTGGTAAATCCGCCATTGTATATAGTTCTCACCAAAATTTGAGTCAGCTTTTCCAATATTTTCATATAATTTTTAAAAGTTATAACTTTCTTGAATTTGTTTCTTATGCTCATCGAGTAAGATATTATTATATTCTCTTAAAAACTCCTCAATATCCATCTTAACAGTTCAACATTCGGGAATACACTAACCACTAATCAAATTCTCATGCAATTTACTTTCCCCTTTTAGATTTTGTATAGAAAATATCAGATTCTTATAAAATTACCTAATACCTAGTATATTTTGTAGAGATATACTTTTACAAAATTCTTATACAACTTTGTTTATCACTATCTATTTTTAGATGCTTTATGATATGCTTTCTCATAGAACACATTTTAGAAAATGGTTGTCGGCTTCGTTTTGGAGATATGAATTTTTTTATAATCACTATATACCCTAACTAATTTTTAAACAGACATTTACATCCTGATTTTTTTATATAGAACATGTGGATTTATTTAAGGCTTACTCATCAAGAAATAAATAAAATCTTGGATTTTGTTTGGATCAAACTGTTACCAGATTATAATAAAAGTTTCTTCTGTCTGTTAGATTTTGTATGGAACATACTTCCATCGAATTCTTACAGCGTTTCATTTTGGTGATATTTATTTTCCGATCTAATAGAATGTGCTCTCATCTAGAACAAAAATCTATAGCTCGGTTTGTGCACATATGAATTTATATAAGGTTTATAAGGAAATGCAGGTACTACATTCTTAAAAAATTTTCTTCCACCTGTAAGATTATGTATGGAACATACTGTTACCAGAAATCCTCTTCTTTACTACTTAGTCACAGCTAATTATAATCTCCCATACAACTTGCACTACTCATCATCATCCAAGTGAACCCAAAAGCAGACGCATTCGGTTTCAAAGGTTAAGGTGACGTCAGAGGTCAAGGACAAATTGCTGCCTCCCAGACCATGTGTCATGTGCCAAATACATATAAATAGTAGTTTCATAACTTGTTGTTTCAAGTGATATTTTGCTCTTTACCCAAACAAATCACTATTTCTGGGCAAGCGAATTACGCAATAATTTCAATATGAGTTCTATTGATACTACATTTCTTCTAAAGCCTACGGACGAAAGGAGTAAAGAATATTCATACAAGGCTCAGTCTACATCTATGAAATCGATGCTTTCCTGAAATAAATAAGAAAGTTTTTCATCCAAAATTGAGTCGACTGTCCCCTACCAACAGGTCGAAAAATCAGGATATTCCAACAAACATCGCAAAAAGTAAAGATGGAGAGATATTATTTGTGAAAATGATGCACAACGAACTTTCTAAAGCCACGTTGGTCTAAAGGTATAAGGAATATTCATTATAAGGATCAAGATATATCTATGATATCTTGGCTTTGATGAACTAAAGAAAAACGACTTTAGGCTTAAGCTATAATACAATTAAAACAAATTATTTCAATAAATGGCATTATAACCATAATACAATTTTTATTTACAATACATATTGTTACAAGTTGGCGTTATCCTCTGTGGATTATTGGCTTCATATAAGTTGAGAGGGAGACTTTTTGCTTTGGATGGTGATCTGTTGCAACAATGTTGCAGCAGCAACAGCTTGGTGAGAGCGCGCACGAAAGTAGGTCAGTAGGTCGTGTATACAGAGATGATAACAGCAGCGCTGTGGTGAGAAATAGAAGCTTTTGCCGTAAGCCGCCTGTGGACCGAATAGACCTTTGCACGAAAGTTCCTACTATGAGCGTACGCAGCTCTTTGACTTTAATGGGTGAGGTGAATGGCGCTGGTGGAAACGGAAGAAATGTTTAGTGCGAATTGAACTCTGCCACAACCGTGAAGTGTGTTGTTTCTCAGTGTCGATTGGGAAAGATGGACAATAATTAATTCGCGTCGTGAATGAGTTTCGTTTTTTTTTCTGGTGTAATGTGTGCGTTTTTAAGGTGAGGAAAGGTGAGGATTTTAGTGTAGTGCATTAAGTCGTGGAAAAGTTATTTATAATGCTTCGTTGGACGCCGTTTGCCAAAGGGCACCGGGCTGGGATGGCGTTATCTTAATTTGCCGTCACGCTAGGTACTTTTCAGCAAACCAATAATTCGACGTGGGACGACGTATTGTAGGCACCAATACAGGGAAACTCTTCTCGGAATGCTAAAGATGGCGGATCCAAGTTTGGTAAATACGATTTACTACTACAGATGTAAAAATAAATTAGAAGAATATTTGTGATGTCAGTGTGCACGTTGGTATATGTGCTCTGTCGACTTTGTGTCAGCAAAGCTTTCGTGCTTGACAGGGGAAACGACTTCTTCAAGGGCTTTGGGGCTCCTCGATAAAACACCAGACTAACCCAGATGAATTTCAATTTATTCAATTTAAGTCACTAGTTTGCTACATTTAATGACTGATCAATCTTCTGTGTTTTCCGACTGCCAAATATGCAAAGAAGTTTTATAGAGACTCAAACTTTGCGATCCTCGATTACAGTAGCAGCCGCCTATTTTTAGAGTTCTCCACAAGGAGATATTCCGCGGGCTTTTCAGGGTAGCCAAGTTTTGATGGCTCTGTTCTGAAAATGCTTGGCCCTGCTATTTCTGAATAATTACTTGACAAATAACTCACCACCGCCAGCCCTAGAGCTAAAAGCTTTTGCGAAAAATAAATAAATAGCAAATAAACAAAACTTCTTAATTAATAAGACTCCGTGATTTTCAAGTCGTTGGATTTCTATTTATTGACACAAACTCGAATCTTATTTCTACTACAAAGATTCGCTTTTTTTTTACAAAAAACTTAACAATTTTTTTCGCCCGCACTTGCCTTTCTTCTTCAAAAACAACGGAAGAACGACAGCCCGTTTTTTCTTTTTGATGTCTCTTTTCAGGGGAAAAATGACTTTCCAGAGGGTCCGATCGTTACGAATCAGGATGTTCTGTATCCGGTTTCCAATTCTCGACCTTTATCACCTCTGCACTCTGAACGCTGCACTGAAGAAATCGACAGGATCACCTTAATTTTCAGGTAAGTTCACTGGTGGTGGTTTCTTCGGGATATTTGTCGTGGTTGTCTTCTATGGGTTTTTTAAATTGTTTTGACTAATTTCGATTAACCATTTTAGGGATTCTGTCACAATATTTCAGACTGGACTAAATTAAATATATTTTCTGACGCACACTCGCTTAATAGCGATAATTGAAGCAAGAATAATAATTTCTCACACCGTGTGTCGCTTTCAGCCAAATTTGTTGCTTGCAGATGAAGTGAACCTAATTTCCTTATGTAATCCATTGGTATCACTTTTGATATATATCATGAAACTTTATTTGTATTTTTCCTGCTCATTCTTAATTAACTATCTCATTTAGGTACACCTTTAAATGCGCACGCATTGTTCTGTTTTGCTGCTATCCTACTGAATTTCAGCCCTTTAGTGTGGTATTTTGAATTTATTTTGAACTTATTTTGTATGTATGCTTCTAATTTTGTAGTGAATATCCTATTGAATTATGTAACTAGCTGTAACATTGTAGCTTTGAATCTGCTGATTGTTTATATCTGTAATTATTTTATTGAAATTTAGTTCTGCAGTTGATGCAGTGGTTTTTGTCTCGTAAGTACCATATTTGAATTCTGGTTTGTAGTTCTATAGTTCAAATCTGTAAATACTAGTTCTATTTTAACTGATTGATATTGAATAGCTCTGAATTTTTCCCTCAAATGTACTTATATTGATCAATTTTGTAACTAGTCTATTGAATTGTACTTTTGTAGTATTTGGTTGTAAGTTTGGTTATGCACTACTAGCTCTTAAGTTATTGTATCACTTGTATTATTTTCTTCTTCTTGATTTAGCTTGTAAAACCATCCACTTGTTTGTATAGCTATAATGGTAGTATCGTAATAGGAGTGTAAAAACTCTGTAATGTACCATTTTTAATTGACCGAATAAATAAATAAATAAAATAAATAAATAAATAAATTATGTAATTTTTTCTGGCATGGTAAAATTTAAAGATGAATAAATAATACTTCCATATCCTACTAGAATTATATCATTCCATTATATTGTACTTGAAGCATTATCAATTTATTTTCGACCTTCCTGATACTCATACAACACCATTTCGAGGAGATAAATACGAAATACTATCCCTCAAAACTTTTAACTTGATACATAACTTATAGTACCTACTCTCAACTCCCCACCACGATCTTCGCTATGGACTTGGAGAATTATCAAATATCCAGCGAGATTGCTGATTAGGTTTTTACTGCTTAGTCACAGCTCCCATGCAACGTCCACTACTCACGTCAGACAACATGTCATACTACATTAGTATCATAACACAGCCTTCTTTCATCAAAGATTTTACATTAACCCACCCTCAACTTAATGGTAAGAAAACAATGTGCCTGCCCCAATAGTATGAAGATAAAATTATCATATTCTTATCAGCTTCATGTGAACTATTTTTTAGATATAAGAGTCAATCAAATCCCATAACAGCGTAGCTCCTTGATTTATAAAAAAATCTGCTACCTTCCTATGCCCACCACAAGATTATATTATAAAGATGAAGTTAACACGTTCTTATCTAGCCACCGATCCAACTTAAAGAAAAAAAAAGTTCCTGCTTGGAGGTTAAACAGTTTAAACCTTAAGATATAAACAAATGACACTATCCTCTTCCACGTTCTTCACTAAAGCTTTCATATCCTACTAGATTAATATACAACACAATTAATATATACATAACTTACAGTACACACTCTCAACCTCCACCACGGTCTTCACTATAGGCTTGAGGAATTATCAATTTTTTCTTCCTTCATACAACACTATTCATTCGGATAATGCTTTAGAGAGATAAATATGAAGCGTTATTGCTGATAACTTCCACTACTCATCTAAGACAGCATATCATACTACATTAACATCATAACACCACCTTCTTTCATCAAAACTTTTAACTAAACCCACGCTCAATGTAATGGTTAGAAAATATGTGCTCAGTCTAATAGTATATCAAGATAAAATTATCATATTCTTATCACCTTCATGTGAACTATGATATCAGGGTAAATAACTCTGAGCTTCCTATGCTCACCAGCATAATACACAAAAAAACATAAATCGATTTGTTTATTTTATTTGAATGTATTTGTTTACGCAAGAGGTTATATTATATTTCATTACACCTGGTCACCGAAAATTTTATTATTTTATATTACTCATCTAAGTCGGCATATCATCCTACATTAATATGATAGCTCGTTAATGCTTTTAATTAACCCACTTTCAAGCTAATGATATTATGTAATTTTTTCAGATGTGGCTGCTCAAACCGCTTTCAGGGTAGGCTAACAAGTTCCTCTAGAAAGATTTCGTGTGGCAACACTGGTCATACCATTACAACTTAGCACCAAAAATTTGATTAGTATCATCCCACATTGATATCATAGCTCATCAAAGCTTTAAAATGGAGCTGGGCCAGAAATACAAGGTTGTTGCAGCAAGGCGATGCAAAACTGGATTTGGAGATAGTGTGGTTCTCGAGTTGGAAAACTATCTTTTTCTTCCTTCGAGGTACAGCAGAATTTCAGAGGATTATTTGAATGAAATAAACACCAAGGGAGACTTCTATGTAATCAATAAAGGAGCAATCGGACGTTCATACAAAATTGAATTTGCATGATGAAAATTTATATCCAATTAATTATTATATTCGGTAAATAAAAATGTTAATAAAGTGAAACTTGTTTTTATTATTAATATTACTAAATTATTAGTGATAATGAAAGTTACATTTAGTACTTGTGCTCCGCAAGTCAATATAATTGAATATGAGCCCAGGAAAGGACCTTTGGGGACATATGCTCTCGACCGCTTTCGTTTCCAAGATAGGATTCATTGAACTTCACTTATATTGCTACAAATTTTTAATATAGAACATAGGGAAAAAGTTTATAAGTTAAGATATAGAAATAAATAATTAATTTGATGTGAATAAACATTAAAATTTAATTTGGCATATTATTTATAGTTGCTAACATTTTTTCAGCAAAAGAAATTTTATCAATACACCTGGTTAGGAACCCATGAAATCTATTGCACAACATACTTCGATTCAATCCCCATATGAACCATGAAAGCTTTTATTTTAATTTACAACATTATTTATCCACCTCAGCTTTACACATAGATATCCACCCAAAGATTAACACCCGTGACCAGTATGTACAGGTAAAGTGATACCATCACCCCATCGCTGAAGCTCTCAGCCAACAAGTAAAGGATTTTCCAATATGAGTTGTTATTTTGATATTCAAAGAAAAATACCATCTTCTGATACAAATGATCGGATCTTTATTTCATTATAAGGAGGAAGGTAAGCCGTTAATGATGGAAAATAATATCAGCCAAATGACCACCACGACCACGCCTACAGGACCCTATCCTTTTCATGAAATTTTCTATAACCAAATCGCAAAGTCGCTGCCCTATGTCCTCGATAGCCTCACGAATTCCATCTTTGAGGTCTTGAATCGACGCTGGGCTATTGGCGTAGACCTTCTCTTTCACGTGGCCCCAAAAGAAGAAGTCGCAAGGTGTTAAGTCACAAGATCTCGGTGGCCAATTGTGATCACCTCTTCGAGAGATAACACGGTCCGGAAACTTTTCCCGTAAAAGATCAATGGTTTCGTTGCTTGTATGGCACGTAGCGCCGTCTTGTTGAAAATAAACGTTGTCCAGATCAATACCATCCAATTCCGGACATAAAAAATCATTAATCATCTGTCGATAGCGCAATCCATTCACCGTAACTGTTGCTCCAGACTCATTTTCGAAAAAGTAAGGTCCAATGACCACGCAGGACCATAAACCGCACCAAACAGTCACGCTTTTCAACAATAACTCTTGGGTTTTCCGAGCCCCAGATGCGACAATTTTGCTTGTTGACGAAGCCACCGAGGTGGAAATGGCCCTCATCACTCAAGATGAGTTTTCGATGGAATTCCGGATCATTTTCATGCATTTAAAGGACCCAATCGACGTTGTTGATGATCGGCCGGCTTGAGTTCTTGTGTTAACGAACTTTATAAGCCTTAAGACCCAAATCTTTATGCAAAATACGGTGTAATGACGTTTGTGGAATGCCTAATTCCAAAGAACGACGAGGAATGGACAAACCTGGGTTTTCTTCAACAGTTTCGGCTACAGCAGCCATATTCGCGGCTGTTCTTGAGCGACGTGCACGGGTTTTATTCCTCACATCACTAACTTGTCCCGACAGCTCGAATTTTTCTACCAATTTCTGTATTGCGGTCCGACAAGGTGCTTCACGACGACCCAGAAATTTTCGAGTTTTACGAACCGTCTCTGCCACATTTTCACCATTTTTATAGTGAATTTTAATAATTTCAATGCATCGTTGAATCGTGTATTGTTCCATTTTTATTAATGGCGTAGTTTCTACGTGTCAAGTGTTAAAAAGTGACAGCTCCAAAAGTGACATCTACCGAAATAACGGGCTAATTAAAATAACATCTCTTATTGGAAAACAATTCAACAACAAGCATGATGCATCAGAAAAGTTTATTTTATGGTATAGAATAAAACGCTCAAAAAATCAAGATCATTATTTATTTATTTAAGAAAAAAAATAAAATAAAATAATTCTTTTTTTACATCACTACACTTAACTTTTTTCTCTACATTATTCATCCACAGAAAAATTGTTAAATTTGTAATAATATTCATATTTTTTTCACCGTTTTTAATTTTATTGCAATTTCCTGAAGTTCTGTTTTTTTCGATTTTTATCCTCCTTCAGCTTAATTTTCTCGGTTTTCATGCTCCTCTTCACTGCAGCAAATGTTCGAGACAAGTTGATATAGAAGGCATCACCTCTACCCAATATACCGAGTAACATATTTATTGAATGTATAATCTAGGAATTATGTGAAATTTTTTATTATTATTTTTATGATTTATAAATTTAAAAAAAAAAACTTACGGCTTCATACTGTTGTTGTAAGCGCAGCTGTTGTTGTCGCTGTTGCTGTTGAGGTTGTTGCTGTAGTTGAAAAAATGTGAAAATTAATTATTTTAAATTTCTATAAATTACACTATGTCTTACCTCTGACATCCTGCTTCCTTGGAATCTTTTTAGAAATGATCTAAAGTCTTTTGATAATTTGAACTTCTTCTACCCATATCTCACAAAAAAAAACATTACGTTTGCAAATCTTGTAAATATTTCATTTTTAAACATTCTTACTAGCTATAAACAAATGAACTAAACAACCATATCACAAGCTTACCTACCCCTGCTGCACTTCTTGTAAACAAATTCATATAGCACCAAATCGCTAATATCTCGAAAACCGGAGCCCGTAGAGGATTTCTGATGAAAATTTCACTCCCACCTCCCTATAGATTATAATAGATTATAATAGATTATAATACCACCCACCTACCAGCCATCTAGAATCCATTGGCATGAACAAAAATTTCCTAGCGTTAACTTTAATTATTACTAATATTAGTTCAAAACCAAAAGCCTACATTAAGGCGAACCACATATCTATCCAAGAAAACCGTAGTACCGGAGCATGCTGGTAGTACCGGCTAATGCCGCAGTCCAGACCAAATGATACATCCAAGACATAAGCCAGTTAAAGCTCAATATTGTATCCAAGAGCTAAGCCAGTCAAGACTCAATAGTGCATCCAAGAAATTAACCAGCAAGCCAAGACGCAATGGTGCATCCAAACCATAAACCAGCCCATCCAAGACACAAACCTACATTTAGTATGGACTCAAACCACCTAGCGACGGTGGCGCCATCTGTGGAGAAATCCTGGGATCTAAAACGGTGGTCCAGAACTGTCATAGAACAACTACTAATAACAAATTTAATGGAGGAATTCAGCCGATTAGGTCACATGGAGGAAGTTAATTTTGAAGAAATAGCACCACCGTACTACTTTTTACCACACCACAGTATTTACAAACCTGAGAGCAAAGCTTAGAGTGTTCTTTAATGCCTCTGCGAAGAGTTCATCCAACAACTCACTAAATTGTGTACTGCATACTGGCCCTAGTTTTTTTCAACTTTATTATGGTTTTGGATGCCACGATTCGTCTTCACCGGCAAGTACTAATTCAAGAAAGGGATCGAAAGTATCAGCTGATTCTCTGGAGGAGCGATGCAAATGAGCCACTAAATTGCTATCAACTGCGTACGATCACTTATCGAACAGCACCAGCCTTATATTTGGCTACCAAATGCCTACAACGTTTAGCTCACAGTGGGACTCAGAGACAGCCTTTGGGATCAACGTGCATTCTAGAAATTTTTTAGATCGAAGACGCAATGACTGGCAATAATAGTCTATCTGAGGCTATCTAAACACAATCTCAGCTTACATCCCTGTTAAGAGAAGGAAGATTCAAGCTAAGGAAATGGTGTTCCGTACATCTGCGCTTGCTACAAGGCATACCCTCAGAGGATCGAGCGAAATAACTAGACTTTGCACAAGAAAGGGAAGAAAAAAAAACCTTGGGACTTACATGGTTACCCAAGTGCAATCAATTTGCCGTCAGACCAAACTGCGTTGAATTGAACAAGATTTCAGAGCGAAGTATTGCGTCTGACATAGCACGACTATATGATCCTCTGGGTGTGATGTTACTTGTCATCATTGGAACTGCACACAAAGTGAGTCAAATTTCAGGAAGGGCTAAGAAACATGGAGAAGATACAGTTTCCCAGACACATTTTTGCGAATGAAATTGCAAGAACAACACAGCTCCATGATTTTGCAGATGCTTCCCAAAGGGAATATGGTGCTGGTATATACATATGTCAGATCGATCATTAGTAATAATTGTCAGATTGCTATGCGCCAAGTCTAGAGCATTGAATAAATAACTAATAAGGAAACGGCATATCGGGTGAAAACGTAAGTCACTCAGTGAAATGTATTAGTGTGCTCTGTTTGTATTCATTTCGTCATGGCAGTAATGAATTTCTGACGTTCTGAAGAGGAACATTTTTTATAATCTAAATTGCTAAGTAAAATAAACAAATTTTTAGCTTCCCCTTATTTTCAGATAATATTTCTTGGCGTTGCCTTTGTATGACTGGAATAATTTAGGCACCAATGACAATTCATTTGTAAACAAAAGGCCGGCATTGGTAAAATGTTAAATTTTTTGCCATGGCTGTTTATTTTTATAAATATTTCACTTTTATTTTGCTAGAAACACTATAATTAATTAGTAAAGATATTAAAGTTACGTGAAGAATGTTTTCGCACGACAATAACTCCCTTCGTTCCTGCAGCATAGCACATCGCACTTCATTATGATAATTTAAGGCGCTGGAGTCTCTATTACACAAAATATCGTTCACAAAAAAATTTTTCGCGCTTATTTCACACTACTATTACGTAAAAATCATGTTTAATTATTTATTTTTCACAATATCGCGAATTCAAATCCGAGAACTTATTTTCAAAATTATGAAATGTCAGAATGTTGAACTGACACAAAATAGCCACTTGGCCTCTTGTCATTTCTCCCCCCGACCTTAGGTCGCACTGTCATTGAAATGCTTAAACACGTACACTGTATTCGCACGATACCCCGCTTCCTTATTAGTTCTTTATTCAATGATCTAGAGTGGCACCAGTTAAGAAGGTGTCCTTACCAAGCCTCGGCAAAATTGACTGCCGAACTTGTCAACCATATGAAGCGCATTGTAGAATGCGAGGATACAGTTACTTACGTCTGGACTGATTCCGAAGTGGTATTGGCATGGATTAATTTATCATCTTCATCCTTTCACACCTTTGTCGCCAATCGTATCGCCGAAACTCAAAGACTGACAACTGCTCAGAAATGGCGCCATGTCAGTTCGGGGGAAAATCCAGCCGACGTCTTATCACAAGGTACCACATCAGGCAAACTGAAGACACATAACCTCTGGCTCTATTGACCTCCCTACTTGCATGGAGAAGAGTCACTATGGCTTCCTGCCTGGCGAAAGGAAGTTCAGATTTCATGTGACGTGGAAAGAAAACGTGCGGCAGCATCAGCCATTGCTACGGTTTCCAATAATGATTTTTCCTTATATAACCCTCTGTTTCGTAGTAGTTATCCTATGGGAGTTCTGGCCCACTTTTTCCATACAAATAGTGTCCCATTTTCTCAGACTGTTTTTGCATCTTCTTCTTCGCTTCGGAGGGTTATAACGCTCAATTTCGAAAGTCTTGATTGTTTTTTTCATATTGAGAATTTCTATCTCGCTCAAACACACCATCATCTGTCTCGCTCTAATACTCCCCCCCGCTCTGTCTTCCAGGCGAAGATGTCATCTGGTTGGCTGCTGGTCCTCGTCAGCTGTTCAAGCTCTGTTTTAGCTGATTTTTAATAAAATAATATTGGCTTTTCGCTGGAATCGAACCAAGAACGCTTGGTTTTATAAAATCCGAGGCGCTCTACGATGACGCCACGGAGATCTTGTGTGAATGTTCTTTAAAGTTACTATATACTCGTAGAGCTCTGGGATACTTTCTATAGAGACATTGTTGAACACAGCTGGAAATGAAAAAAAACATATTAAAATACAATACAAAAAGTAATCAATATGTCCGTGTGTCCATGGTCCTGTGTCCAGTCATCAACTGCCTCCTGTACTTCCATTGGATATCTGAAATGAAAAAGATATATAAATTAGTTTAATAAAACTAACTTGATTGAATATTACAAAAAACTAAGCAAATCACATGCAAACTGCCAAGAAACGAATTTCTTGGCAGTACAACAACAACACTATGCAAATGTAAATATTGCAATTTCTTAGCGAAATTCATGTTTATATTTACAAAAAACATAGACTCGCAGCATGCATATATATCCCAAATAATTTAAAATCTTCCACAACCGTTTGCTATAATTATGACAATTATGAAAAAGAAGTTAAAAGCTCGTCTACAACATAGCTTCAAAATAGCTAAGGACATAGCCATGGCAAACAAAGAAAAATCAAAATTGCAATACGACAAAAGCTCCGTCCAAAAATCTTTTATGATCGGCGACGAAGTCCTACTTAAGAGCAGAGTTCGAGGGAACAAATTCCCACCACTATGGTCAGGTCCGTATGAGATAATGGAGATTAATTCCCCCGAAAATTCCACTATTAAAATCACTAAAAAAACAAAACAGTACATAATAACGACCTAAAACTGTTCTCGGAGTAAAAATTTCATCATCTTCAAACATCATTCAGAGATATTAACATAGTGTCATCTTCCAGGTTTCCAAAATGATGCATATAGCATTCATTTTGATTTTCATCCCTTTCGTCTACGGCTCAGGAATAAAAGTCAATCAGCTAAATGCCACTGCAGGCATTGTTTTTAGGAAATTGTCAGGGCCAATCCCTATACTAACGAGTGGAAGATGGTAACATTCTACGACCTGGAGAATTTCAAAGCGGAGTTCAGGAACATGAAGTTCATCGCACATTAAATAACAGCAACCTGCCAGAAACTCAATAGCAATTCAGCGATAGCCCACACTTGTAACGGTACATTGTTATAAATAAATCTTATATTAGCAAACTTAAAATATAAGAATATGTTACTTGTGACACAAAGTAGGAAACAAAGAGCCTTATTTAATGCAATAGGCTCAATATCAAAAGCTCTCTTCGGTACATTAGACGAAGATGACGCCAAAGTTTATGATGACCAAATCCGTAATCTCACCCTAAATCAAGACTCCCTCCTATCCCTTATGAAAAGCCAAACTGCGATAGTCGAAGTAACCGCAAATGTTTTCAACAAAAGTAAAGCTGCAATTGACAAGGAATTCTTAAATATGCATAAAAAACTAATGTCAGTACAGATAGCTACATCACTAATGGAAAATAGAGCACTTGATAATAAGATATCAATTGAACTGGAATCACTCATTTCAATAGTCTCATTAATGGCATTCAGATACCAAAATACCCAGTCGGAATTAATAGATCTCTTAACAGATTCAAGGCATGGAAAATTTCACCCTACACTCATTTCCCCTAGACAAATTGAAGAACTTTTATTGAACATCTGGCAAGAATTTCCAAATTCAATGATGTTTCCCATAAATTTCAGAGAAAATATAATTACACAAATTTACAAACTAAGCACAATATCTGCAAATATTTTCAACAATAAGATAATTATCGAGCTCCGAATTCCACTTCCGTTCAAGGAACCATACCAAATATTCAAGGCAATGCCGTTACCGACACTCCTTAACGAATCGTTCGTATATATCGAACCATCGAAGGAATACTTATTAATAGACTACAATCGCGAACCTTTTGTTGAATTAACAGTTCAGGATATTCATAATTGCGCAACGTTGGACCATATGAATTTCTACTGCAAAATTCATCCCCTATCCTAAACATAAATACAAAAACAAACCAATGTGAAGTGAATCTACTAAAGAAGTAACCTATTACACAGAAGTGTAAAATTCTGATTTTGCGACAGGATTACTATTGAACGCAATTATCATAGCAGAACGCTTGGCTTTTCTCCTTAAAGGAATCCCTACACATAGATATAATTTGTGAGGATTTCATTAGTTCACATATCCTGCAAGGAGCAGGAACAATGTATATCTATCCCGGTTGTTATATACGAAGCAAAGAATTCATCTTGCACGGACATAACGTCAAAATATCCAAATTTATCTCTAATTCTTATAAAATTTCTTCTGCCTGTTATATTTTATATGGAACATTCTCTTACCACGTTCTTATACAATTTTCTTCTGCTTATTAGATTTTTTTTAATAGAACATATTGTTACCAAATTCTTATAAACTTCATATTTTTGCCATCTAGGATATCGCATTCTTTCATCAAAACATTAAATTTAACTCACTCTCAACCTAAATAGAAAATACTCCTATGTTGCAGCAGTTTCACGTGATCTATTTTTAAATAGGTATTCGCCCAGCCCAGCTCAACACATGATAACCCCTGACGGCCAGAACATATAAAGCAAACAACTGATAACACCAAGTTCCAAGCTGGCAAGTAAACGATAGCATATTGTCGCTAAAGCTCTCATCCACCAAGTATACAGACCAGCCTAACACAAGCATGATAATTCTAGCAGCCATAGCATATCAATCAAGCAACTGATAACACAATGCTCCAAGGCAGATGTTGTGTGTTAGAGCGAGATGGTTGAAAGTATGGTATTCAATAAAGTTTCCTACTAGATTATGAGCATCCGCCGCACATAAAAGAAACTTCATGCAACAGCAAACTTAACCTCTTCTCAAAATATTTGTTAATCCCAGACCGAAAAATATAACGAATTGTAAACAAAACCTATAGACTTACTCATTGACCAATATCCATAAGATAATTTTAAGCTATCATGTCCACCTAAAATATGAACACAGATCTTAATTAGATCGACACAGATGTTTTGGCAGAGTCAGCTGGTTGAAAAGTATGGTATTCACTAAAGCTTTCTACTATATTATGCACACCCACCACCCATAAAATAAACTTCGAGCACCACTAAGTTTAACCCAATCTCAACCACAATGATCTTGGTAAAAGGTAATATCAAATTACCTGCTAAGTCATGCTATTACACCTGACAACAAAAAAAAAATTATTCTTTTACTGCTCCTATACAATTTCCATTACTTAATATCATAGCACTATCTTCTATCATCAATGCTTTTAATTTAACCCACTCTCAACCTAACTTAAGATTTAAAGGTAAACAAATAACACTATCCTCTTCCACGCTCTTCACTAAAACATTCATATCCTACTAAATTAATATGCAACACAATTAATATATACACAACTTACAGTACCCACTCTCAACCTCCACCACGGTCTTCACTATAGGCTTGAAGAATTATCAGTTTTTTCTTCCTTCATACAACACCATTCGGATGATGCTTTAGAGAGATAAATATGAAGCAATATTGCCGATAACTTCCACTACTCATCTAAGACAACATATCATACTACATTAATATCAAAACACCACCTTCCTTCATCAAAACTTTAACTAAACCCAAGCTCAACGTACTGGTTAGAAAATATGTGCTCAATCTAATAGTTTCAAGATAACATTATCATATTCTTATCAGCTTCATGTGAACTATGATATATGGGTAAATAACTCTACTACCTTCCTATGCTCACCAGCCCTAGACACGAAAAAACATAAATCAATTTGTTTATTTTATTTGAATGCATTTGTTTACGCAAGAAGTTATATTGTATTTCAAGCTCATTACACCCTGGCTACGGAAAATTTTTCTAATTTATATTACTCATCTAAGTTGGCATATCATCCTACATAATATGATAGCTCGTGAATGCTTTTAATTAACTTACTCTCAAGCTAATGATAATATGTATTTATTTCAGATGTGGCTTCTCAAACCACTTTCAGGCTAGGCTAGCAAGTTCCTGTAGAAAGATTTCGTGTTGCAACACTGGTCATGCCATTACACCTTATCATGAAAAATTTGATGAAAAGTGTTTTACTATACCCATACAACTTTCACTACTCATCTAAGTCAGTATATCATACTATATTAGTAACACCCCACATTAATATCATAGCTGATCAAAGCTTTAAATTTAACCTGCTCAAAAAAGAAATTTTATTGAAAATAAAAAAGCAATTTTTCATAAAACCTAAGAATTTTCAATACACACACCTCATCGAGAATTTTCTGAAAAGGCTTTAATTTCCATTACTTCATGTTTCTTAACATCCGAAGCAGCCGTGATCTATTTTTAGATATCAAATATCATAGCATGATCCGCCATGTTTATTAAAGATTTTTAATCCACAACTTACGTTATAGTTGTTTTTGTTGTTTTTTCTTTAGCAAAAAAGAAATTTTCAATTATAACTTCCACTACTCATCTAAGACGTCTTATCCTACAGATTAATATCAGTTCTTGTTGTTTTCATCTAAAGAAATTGGGAATCTTTCATAAATCGGTCAATTTGTTTACTTTACTCGTCTGCTGTGCGAATTTGTTTACATTATTTATTTTACTGAACTGTTAGAGTTTGTTTATCCAAGGAATCAAATTAGAAGCATTTACTAATTTAGATATGTACTCTAAGCTAATATATCTACCTACATTCATCCCCAGCAGGCATCGCCTGATCTATTTTTAGATATATGGTTTCATTGTGCAATCTTGTTTATAAAAGAGGATTTCTGATGAAAATTTTATCCCCCTAGTACTAATACTATTGGCTTGAACAAAAATATCCTAGGGTTAACTTGAATTACTACTATTAATTATACGTCCAAAGATAAGATCGCTAATATCTCGAAACCCATAGCCCGTGGAGGATTTCTGATGAAAAATTTTCCCACCTCTAAAACTAAAACCCCTACTGACACCTTCTAGAATATATTGGCATATAGTAGGGTTAACTTGAATTATTACTAATACTAATTACACTAATTCACTTAGGGAATTTCACAACATTTCTTATCCACATAAATATACAGCTTCACAAGATATCAAATTTTAAGTACAAATGCGGCCTCAGAAACACCCCTCTCCCTCCGCAGAACCCTCAGTGATCTAGAGCTCCAAAATAAGTTTGGGAAAAAAGTTGCCAGATGGTAGGAAAGGAATTCGCCAGGCAGGCTCTGTGACGTAAACCACTAGACGGAATCCCCCTCAGTGGCCCAGAGCCACCACAATAGTTTGAATTTTCCGGACACTTTTTGTATGGAAAAAGTGAGCCAGAATGAACATAGCGTAACTAATAGTTTTAAAAAAATGAAAAAAAAGGATTTAAAAAACAAGAGAAGGGTAAAAGAGTTAAAGATCTAAAATAGGCAGGAAAGATAAAAACCAAGGAGTAATGAAAATAAAGTAAAATAAAATGTTAAAAATGGAGAGGTGTATAAAAAATAAGACTTAAAGAAAGAAAGTTATAAGGGAAGCAATAATTAAGAAGAATAAAAGGGTTGCCATAGATAAGCATAATATAAGTATAGGGTTTAGTTTACAACGAGGATAGCGGTAATCACCATGACTTTTGCACTCTGCACTTACTGAAGGCAGAGAAGACAGGATATAGCATCAAGCCGATACTTTATATACGACTGTTGTTCGAACACCTTGGGAAATTAATTGGTACACCACATATTGGACTATTCTGTCCACACGGGAAATTCCGGATTTAAGGGAGGCCAGAAATTCACAACCGCAAAGGGCTGCGCTAGGTGTGCACAGGGTAGACACTATTCCTGTAACAGTAGAAGAAGTCCACATATCTGATCTAGATGCCGAATTTAGAGCAGCAGTAAGAAAACCCTAAAATATAGCTAGCAAGATAAACTTTCATTGGAAGGCTAAATTAGGAAACCTGACGGAACTATTAGCGTATAATTTATTGTTGAAAGGTCTGTAATATGGTGAACCTATTATCATACATATATACGGTACTATATAAAATAAAAAAAAAAGCTTTAAGTATACACTTGGACTCTCAATTAAATTGAGAGAACTCCATCATGGTGCTCAATCAAATTTTTTTTTTACAAACATTATTATCAAAGGGAACAGGCAACGATTTTCTTTAGGATGTTGATTCAAATTAAATTACAGAATTGCCTGTAACAAGAAATGGTCGTACGTTCTAGCTACAAGCCGATTCTAGGGTTTCCAGCAATGGAGTGTAGAAAATATTCCATCCAGCATAAAATCTTATTAGAAATGCAAAGAGGATTAAAAGCCAAAAGTATTAGCAGGAGTAGTGTGCCATTTGAAGTGTCAGCACAGGGAAGAGACTCGAGCTTTCATCAACAAACCATAGACGGTGTCAATAAACCAGAGGTTATTCAAGCAAGCAGAATTCAGTACAGAAGTGGTCATCCCAACAACAACAAACCTGCCAACCGCAAATTTACCTACCGTTATCGGAAAGCAGCTGGTCGAATTACAGTAGTCATATCATTGTAATGTAATAGTTTTGGGCACCCATAGAAAGTATAAAATAAAGGTTAGAATTGAAAAAATTGTAATTATTGTAGAAAAGAATTTTGTTATGGCAATATTTTTGTATTCTGGTTACTGTAATTGATTGTAAAAAGAACTCTGTTTTTGATGGTTGATAATATTATGCATGTAAATTAATTAAGCATTTTTGTTAATAATAAAATTTTAAGTTTAGAAAGAACTATGTAATAGAAATAATTAACTTATTAAGTAGAGGAAATTTCAAGATAATGGTTGTAGATCTTGAACTTAAAACTAATGTAAATATTTTTTTTAGGCAGTAGGAATAATCAAAGTTCATGTTATAGGAAAATAAATATGAAATATGTAAAAAAAAAAAAAACGCAGAGCCAAGTTATATAATTTGAAAAACAAAATGTAAGAAATACATATTTTTAGTTGTGACAATGGAAAAAGAAAAGATAAAGTTTAAAGAAAATATTAGGCAGAAAAAAAATGTAATAGGTATAAGAAAGAAATTTAAAAAAGATAATTAAATGTAAGAAGAAAATAAGAAAGAAATTAAACGTGAAAAGAAAAAGACTAGAGAAATGATGTAAATGTGAATGAAAAGATGTGAAATGACGTAAAATGAAAAACGTAAGAAAAGGAAAATAAAAAGATTGAGATCGTAAGTATGTAATGAAAAATTTACAGGAATCTGAACCGAACCACGGCTTAAGATATTTTCAGTTTTTAATTAAGACTGTTGCACTCTCCCAACCTAGTTCCCTGCGGAAACTAGCTTTCCAAGGGGGGAGGGATGTTATGGCCCAATATACGGAAGATTCTTCCAGCAGCCAAAGGCATTACAGCGAAATAATCAGCAATTGCTAAACAATAACCTCGCATGGTATTGTTCTGCAACTGTCGGTTGTTCTTCTGATTAGCCCAGCAGCTGTCTGCGATAAGCGCTTAGTGGAGCAATCGACGATTACAATAATAGTTAACCTCGCATGGTAATTATTATGTAAAGCGATTGTTTACTACGAAGCGACTCAGGTGCTGCAACCGGTAGGACAAACGACAAGGTTGTTGTCGTTTGTTTTACATCTGCGTTGTGAGTAAAAGTTTACTTCCGAATATTGGGGCATAAAAGACCAATGACTGGTCTGGCGAGTGCCATTTTATTATCAGTCATAGTGGAGTCAAGTTTCGGTTTGGGTTAGATTGTTTGTATTGTTAAGATAGGTCAGTTCGCGATACGTAAAGAATTATTCTATGTTACAAGAAATTCGAGTGTTGTTTTTATAAAGTTTTATGTAATTAATTGGTTTATGCTTTTGGGACACGACACAGGTGTGCATGACTCATTCAGCTTAAATGCGAATTTGTAAACAGGAAGTGGGGCGATATCAAATTACGCGAGGATGACTCTTACTTTATTCAGCTGCGCGGATTTGTTTATACAGGTGTGCATGCCTCATTCAGTTTATATGTAAACTTGTTTAAAGGAAGTGAGTAGTTACGCTATACAGGTTCTGGCCCACTTTTTCCATACAAAAAGTGTCCGGAAATTTCAAACTATTTTGATGGCTCTGGACCGTGGTTCTTGGGATTGGGAGGAGAGGGGAGGGGGTGAGGTCGCTTTTGTCCTGAAAATTTGAGATCAGCTTGAAGTTTTCTTCTAGGAGAATACTTATGCCAACAACAACAACCAATGTAGGTAGGTATGGATATGTTCGATAATCAAATTCTGAATAATGTAAACAAAATCGCAGCCGAGTAAAGTAAACAAATTGGGCGATATTTACACACACACATACACACACACATACACACACACACACACACACACACACACACACTATGTCATACCAAAATGTTTTCTACCAGGCTATATTCAGTACCATGTTATTAAATTAGAAACAACAACAACTAACGTCGGTAGATATGTCGGCTAGATAAGAAATGCCCTAATTTTTGATCTTCAGGTGTAATGCTCCTAATTTGATTCAATGTAAACGAAATCGCAGTCGAATAATGTAAACAAAATTCTCACAGAGCTGAGTAAAGTAAATAAATTTATGAAAGATTCTCAATAGCTGAAAAAAAACAACAACTGATATGATGTCTTAGATGAGTATTGAATATTTCTATTGCTGAAAAAAAAACAACTGCGGATTAAAAGCCAAGAGTGACCATGATATCTAAAAAATAAATCACGGCTGCTTGTAAGAAGTAGTAGAAATTAAAGCCTCGGTAGCCAGGTGGCTGGTAATTTGATACCGCCAAGTAAAGTAAACAATGGTTATTGCATCTAGGAGTGTGTATTGAAAAGTCATAAGTTTTATGAAAAATTGTTTATATTTTAAAGTTTCTTTTTATAAAAATTTGTTTTTATTTCCAATAAAATTTCTTATTCCAAAAGTATTTCTTATAGCACATTGCCCAATATAAACTTGGCAAAATGGAGCATTTGTGTTAATCTCTATTAGTCTTCCACAGTTAGATTCATCTTCGACGTTGATAATGATTTCACCCTCTCCAACTATCTTCTGCATCCAATGAACTTTTTCAGCACCTTTTACATATATGGTTTTGTTTCGAGCAGTGGTTCAACTATAGTGTACAGCTTGTGATACGGTATGTAGCCATCATCCCAGCGGAATCCATGAAAATTGTGCTGAAGCCATTTTACTTGTCCCTTTTTCGCTGAAGTCAAATCTTTGTATCTGAACGGTGGTTGAAATATAAAGTGCTCCATCTGGTTTTCATTGTTTAAAATTGCCAGTGCTTTAGTGATGAATTCATTGAGGTTTGTTTTGAATCCTTGGACGTCTACGATGACAGCCATCTTCTTAATTTAACTTTCTAACTTCACTTGTCAGCGGACTGTATTCCACTATTCGATCGTGTAGAAGCAGGCAATATGCTGTTGTATTAGCTGGAATATTTCCAGATGTCTTGAATTCTAGCCTTATATCAACAGGTCCAGTTTTTATTGTTTCATTTTGATGTGAGCAATCAATGACAGCAATCGGAGCATCAGTTTTGAACTTCTCCCATGTGAGGAATGGTTGATACTGATGACCATAGTATGATTGTGTAAACTTTATATACATCTCATACAGCAATGCGTATCTATTTAAATCAAATTTCAAATTCAAATCATCATAGGGATATGATCCTGAGTTCAAATTAACTGTAACATCGGTGAGTTTGCAGTGATCAAACTTGCTTGCATCTTTGGTTTTATCGTTCCTTCGATCCGTTTGTAATGCTAAGATGATAAATCGAGGTTTCTCCAGTTGAGTGGAAGTCTTAACTGACCAGGTTTGATGCGTGGATTCCGGTAGTACTGGATACTCATATATGTCCCAGCTGCGGAATGGTGTTTGTATTGGGCGACCTCTCCCGATAATTTTAAATAGTTGCAGCTTTTCATCATCGGATACTGTAACATGTGGAATGCTCCATTGAAGTTTGGTAATTTCAATTTTCACCTCATCTGTGGCTGATATAATGGCATTATCATCTGTCCTGCTCCGGATCAATATGAGTTCATGTTTGGAAATTATCAGAATTTTCTTGTAATCTTCAGCGAATCCCAATAAATATTTCAGAGGTACACAATAGTTAAACAGTCCATTGGGTGGTTTAACGGATGAATCTGGTGACCAACTGCCGTTGAGTAGTATCCTGCTTACATTTGCATTTAGCGATACGTAGTTTTTTAATGTTGTCGCAATCCCAAGATTTCTTGTACGATCGATTTCCACTGCATTCAATTCATAGCGTATTTCCTCAAAATGAAATGATAGAGCATTATTAGCTAATTTTGCGGTTGCTGAAACGGTTCCATCCAGCTTTGTTAGAGATCCCTCAATGTAAAGAAAACTCCTGCTGGGTAGAAGATTCAAGTCTTGATGTTGTACAGAGATACGGATTTCATCGCTGTTCTTAAATGATGTTAGAAATGGTGAATAGGAGTGATGTTCAAATTTAGTAACACTGTTATCAAAGCGAGCGTCTGGTGCAATATCTAGTATTCCTTTATTCATTGTTTCAGCGTTAAGCCTATCGATTGTAAATATGCTGTATTTGCAGGTGTTAATGTAGGTCTTAACCGCTTCAAGGTTGTTCGCTGACTAATGGTCTTGTCTGCTCCGAGCTCGTATTTATCATTATTGTATATCAACATGCTGTGGCTTCAAATGTAACCTGATGGTTATAGTCTCTCCTCTGAAGTTGATTAAGTCGCCGTCTTGGTCAAGGAGCTTCAATATTAGAGAACTTATACGTTTGGTGTTCACAGGCAAATTGATTACATTTTTGGGTACCTCCACTATTTTATACCCAGGTCCAACGTTCGGGGAAAACTCGTGGAGAGTGTGTACTTGTGTGTTGTTGAAGAATGATCCTGATATAATATTACATTTGATGCGTATAGTATTTACTTTAATGATGTTGACTGGCAACTCTGATGTATGCACTGTATTAGCAGTCAAGTTTCTTTTACTGAATCCTAGCAGAGGAGCTATGGATCTCTGTTTTTCAAAACGTATTTCTTCAGTTGCCTTAACATCACTCTTCAATGTATTATTGTTAGCCTTTATCACAACTTTTATCCTTTTCCCTTCTTTATCCAAGTACCCTTGCACATATTTTGCTATATAATCAATCACATAGGATCCAACAGGTATCTCAACAACCTCATTCCCTACATGAACCAGGTGTCAATCTAAGCAGGGTGGGATTGTCTATATCTCAGGAAACGCAAGAGAAAAAAACACGAATTTCAAGCAAACGGGTAATCTAATTCACGGTAAAACAGAAAAAGATATTAACATGCTATACTTAAATAATGAACTTAAAATTGAAGAAGCAAAAAAATGAAAGAATCATAGGAAATCTCAATGAGATAGCGTACAACTAAATGAGTAATCCATTAAAATAATTGCTGAAGCCAACAAAAAAATTCAATAAGACTAAGAATACCATGCATTGCAATAGTGTATGACGCGAAATGAAATAATTGCTATAACTTCAAGAAGCAAATTACAAAAAAAAATTTAACAGGAATAACTAAAGCTACGCCAATATATCAAATGATACAAATAAGCCAAGAAGCGGTTCACTAACACTAATGATCTCAATAAGAATAACTAAGGATACCATGCATTCCCACGATACGTGGAGCGAATTTGATTAGTTACTCGATTGGAAGAAATATCCAAAAGAAACAAAAATGATCGTAACTAACCCAAATAAAACCTTTAGCCAAACTTAAATTTAAAAAAACAATAATAGTAATCAAGTTCTTCCTACGGCGCTACCCTCTTCTATCCTTGAGTACTTTACAGCAAAAATCAATTAAAATTAAAAAAAAACACACATATATACTACCCAACTTATCTTTGTCCGTGACTGTCTGTGTCATGTATTCGAACGTTCCTTTTGTTGATTGTTTTTTTCTTTTGTTTCCCTTTTGTAGCCGCATTGAGCACGATTGTCGCTGGAGCGCTGGTGGGAATGCTCGTTACATATATTTTAGTAGGGAAATCTCTTCATTTCCATGCCTTCTAATGACAGTACTTGTAAGGACAACGCCGGCATCTTACAGCAGTAGTTCCCTTTTCGGAGTATGGTTGGCAGTCTCCAGCCCTTCAGGTAAACTTTTTCAGTTCAGTACGTTCATTTACTAGTCACGGTATTTGTTATTACAGTCGTCTTGTATCGCCAGGGAAGTCGTATTGGAACGCCGTCGCCTCTACAGTATAGACCAGATTTAAGTAGCTTGACAGAGTAAGGTAGCGCATAAGAATCCCTCTCTAAAATACTACTATACTACTTGTGAATAGATTACCATTTTACAATTTTCGTATTATATGTTGCAAACAATATATGAATTTAGGTTGATCACGTTCTATACTTTCAGTCTGCCGTCTGGTGTAGATGTTTCTATTTGCTCTCCTCCGCGTGGATTCCTTGAGCGATGTAGGCATAGGTTACGCCTCTGGCATAACAAGCTGCAAGTCTTCCTGGGTACTCTCATATTACATTGCCGCGTGTTTGCAGTAGTATGGTGCAAGCCCCTAATACTAGCATATCATAGAATGGGTTCCACCTGACTTACTTTTCCCCCCTTGGAGACTAAGTTTCGTGTAGGGAGGCATCACTCGAACCAATAACGTCAGTGTCAGTGCAGTATCTCGAAGCCGTGTTAGTGTCACGTAACGTACTGCTTCTTGTATACGGTGCTATTGTAATTCGTATGGCTAGTTACAGGTGTATAGAATAATGGCCTCGATCTTCAGTGTCAGCAAATACTTGTCGATTCTGTCGGGTCTTCTACCAGTCAGGTATAAGTTGGTGCATGTAGTTGGTGCCTAAGATTAGCTCTCCTGCCATTGGCCGTCTAGTAATTCATAGTGCTTTTATTACTCGGTAATTCTGAAATTATAAACAAAGCGGCAGCGGGGATCAAAGTAAACACACTGCACACTGCACTATCACAAACATAAAGTTCCTACAGGCGAGGTTGACTAAGGGAAAATTATACCGTGACAACATCAATATTTGGTATAGAGTTGTATGTTTGAAAATCAATTAATCCACAAACATAATCCGTTGCTAGCTCCAGCGGAGGAAAGTACTCAGCAGTGAGTAGAGATGAATTTCCCGTGAGAGTAAGTGTTAATGACATGGTGGTTGATAATGAACTGTTACAATTTCAATATAGATACATTTATTTATAGATAATAATTAATGGTTATAACAATTATATAAAAACTTTAAACATAAGTGACCGCAAATTACTGCATCATAGTTCTGATAAGAACTGTAGTTGTACGTAATATTACTACCCAAGTAATTTATGAGCTCCCTTGGTGGTTGGAGATTGCCAAAGCTATCAAAGTATTCGATGTTATCACCTTTCTTGTAGTACGCTACCCAGTGTGTACCTGCTCCAGTTAAGATGTCCAAGTTAACAATACCGCTTTCTCGCTTCCATGGCTTTTTAGGTTGATTATCACGCATAAATACTCCTCTGAAGTGTGGCAAGTGTGTGGTATACTTGTGAAGATCCAACTCGTTTAGCGGTCTTTTGGGTAGCGTCTTTAATAGTTTTTTGGTTGAGGTTGTAGATAGAGTCCAAGTCCTTTTCTGTACGGCTTCAAGAACAGCCCGTTTTCATCTTTACCAACCGCTATAGTTTCCATTGCTTGGTTATGACATTTGCTTTCTTCCAATTTTGCCTTTGCTGCACTGGTATCATTTACTGCTTTAGCTATGCCTGCTGCACCTCCCGATAGTGCTCCCAATGCTGAAAGCCCAACAAACAACGGCATGAGGAACGGAAGTGCCCCGCCAACCTTTGGTACAGGTATCACTCGTGGAGTTTTAATTGATTTCTTCTTTCTTTTCACAATATTTTTAGCTGCACTAAGAGCTATTTTTGTAGCTTCCATCAAGTCTTTTGGTTTTCTGACTTTTAAAATTTTACGTGCATTTCGTACTGCTTCTCGGAATGTGGGTTGACGTTTATTTTTAGCCTTAAGACCCATACCTAGCTTAATTTTTGCCTTCATTGCGTTTGTTATAAGCCAAGCGTTGGCACGTTCACTCAAATTTGCATCCGTCGATTTTGCACGCTGCCAGGCTTTTTCAGCTAATATTTTATCAGCTATATGTCGATCACTTGTATCTTTATGTCGCGAGTATGCTATATCATGTTCCTTGCAGGCTGCATCCAGTGGATTAATGCCTGGATCTCCTCTCGCCAATCTTTGTTGTAACTTTGTTCCTGGCCCACAGTACTGGTATCCTGGTAGATGTAATTCTACAGGTAATTTGCTGATGACTGAATTTAATAGTCCTCTGCCCCCTTTCAAAGATTTTCTGGAGCGTTTCGATTTGTGATCCGACATCTTATAAGATTCCGATGATACTGTTGAAATGTAATATAAGCAGGTGTATATATAGGAATCCCGTTAGTCTTCAATATGCGGTTCATTAAACAACAACAAGCTTTTCCTGTTCGAAATGCTGATGTAGCTGTTATGAAGGTGAAAAAGAAGCATGGTCCCCTATTGCCTAATAGTATAAGGAGAATCATTGTTGGACCATCCAATTGTGGAAAAACTAATGTTATGATAAGTTTGCTGGAACATCCCAATGGCCTGAGATATGAAAATATTTACATATATTCAAAATCTTTACATCAACCAAAGTATGAGTACTTGAAGCGAGTGATGACTCCCATATCAGGATTGGGGTATTATACATTTTCAAACAACAGTGACGTTCTACCTCCAGAGGAAGCCAAATCACATTCAGTGTTTATTTTCGATGATATAGCATGTGAAAAGCAAGATAATGTGCGATCCTATTTTTGCATGTGTCGCCACGAAGATATAGACAGCTTCTATCTCTGTCAAACATATACGCATATACCAAAGCACTTAATACGTGACAATGCTAATTTAATCATCTTATTCAAGCAAGATGACTTGAATTTGAAACATATCTATAATGATCATGTGAATACAGACATGAAGTTTGATAAATTTCGAAGAGCCTGTGCTGAGTGTTGGAAGGATGAATATGGTTTCTTGATGATTGATAAGGACAGCTCATTAAACAAGGGGCGCTACCGTAAAGGATTTGATACCTTCATTGTACTATAAAAGGGTGAAACATGTGAAAACTCCATAAGTCCAAGTTGTAACTCAGACGAAAGCACACCGAATCCTGTGGACCTGCTGAGTAGATTAAAGCTGTTCACATGTTATCAGTGCTGTTAGCCTGTTATCAGACCTGTTTGAAAAGCTGTTAAGCTGTTATCAGAGCTGTTTGGAAAGCTGTTAAGCTGTTATCAGAGCTGTTTAGAAGCTGTTAAGCTGTTATCAGAGCTGTTTGAAAAGCTGTTAAGCTGTTATCAGAGCTGTTTGAAAAGCTGTTAAGCTGTTATCAGAGCTGTTTAGAAGCTGTCAAGCTGTTATCAGAGCTGTTTGGAAAGCTGTAAAGCTGTTATCAGAGCTGTTTGGAAAGCTGTTAAGCTGTTATCAGAGCTGTTTGGAAAGCTGTTAAGCTGTTATCGGAGCTATTTGAAAAGCTGTTATCAGAGCTGTTTGGAAAGCTGTTAAGCTGTTATCAGAGCTGTTTGGAAAGCTGTTATTCAGTTAATATCGAAAATGAATGAAAATCTATTAAAAGAAATTTTCAAGACTAGGAATGCAGTGCGGAGGAAATTTAAAGCTCTAAAGACGGGAAGGATTGAAGCAGAAGCTCAACTTGAAGGAACTTTTAAGCCAATCACCAAACCCTTAAAGGAGTTTGTTAGAACAGTCAAATACGAGCCGGCAGATATAGCCAAGTTTGAGGCAAAAGATGTAAAAGAAGAAGAAGAAGAAGAAGCCAATGAGATTGTGGAACCTTTTACCCCTCCAAAACGAAAATATGTGAAAATGGAGGCTAGTAGCACACCAATAAATTATGGAGATTATTCCTTAACATCTGAAGAAGAATTCGCAACACCTAAACATTCAAGAACATTGACAGGAAGGTTTCCTGTCACCTCCCCCGATACGTCTGGATACATAGTTTCAAACTATTTAAAGTTATTCACTGACAATAGCCCTAAAATTGATTCAACCTATGGAGTTTACTATGATGACAACGCGTGGAGAATCGGTAATTCAACGTTTGATGTTGATGATGTAGGAAATATTGTTATCAAGGGGAAGAGCTATAAAACATCTTTGGGGTTATGTGAGCTGCTATTTATGAAAGATCCTGTAAAAAGTCTATATACTAAAGAGGAGTTAACTAATTATGGATCTATTTTGAAAGATACCAATGCATATAAACGTGACTATGCTGAAGATGGACAAATAAAAGGTACTAGAGCGGTTAAGTATAAAGCTATAATCAGTAAACGTATACAGCATAAAGGCATGGGACTAATGCGTCTGCCTAAGGAAAACATTGATCACATTTACTGGGATGATCCAAATGAATTAGTGGATAGACTGCGCCTTCTAATGGCATCACAGCAAGCTGGAAACACCAGTCACAACAATGAAATTATATCTATCCTGGAGGATTTGCGAGAAGCAGATATTATAATTTAAATACTACCTCATTACCATACTTCTTCACAATCTACAGATGAGCGTTGATAAGTTTGGACGTTTCTCTAAGCGAGGATATCTTGGGAAACCAGGTGAACGTGGACCAACAGGAGCTCAGGGACCAGCCGGTGAACAAGGAATTCAAGGCTCAGCTGGTAAACAAGGAGCTCAGGGTCCAGCTGGTGAACAAGGAGAGCGGGGTATTGGATTTAATTTAACGATAAACGGAGACTACGCTCTAAACTCAAAGTGTATAAAACGACTTGGTGAGCCCCTTGAAAATGATGATGCTACTACCAAAGACTATGTTGACAAGAAAATTAAAATAAGTGTGGAAGAAATAAGAAAATCTATTAATATAGAGGCGGCAAATTTAACGCTATATATCAATGATGAAATCGCGAAGATTGAAAACTATTTGTTTACTTCAGTAATAAATAAGAAAGACTTGACACCAAAAGATGGTGTATATGAGTAAAAACTCTTGAGAAATCTGTTTAATTTATAATTACGATGAATAAGAGACAAGTGATAGATAAGCTTCATAAACCACCGAGAAAAAATTTTAAACGACGTCGTGTGATTATCAAAGGACTAGATGACTTGTGGCAGGCAGACTTGGTTGAAATGGATCCCTACAAGTATGTGAACAAGGGTTACCGCTATCTGCTGATAGTAATTGATACCTTCTCCAAATATGCATGGGCAATTCCAATTAAAAGAAAAACTGGTGTAGAAGTAAAAGATGCCATGCAATCTATATTAAGCGAGGGACGAATACCTAAAAACCTGCAGACTGATGATGGAAAGGAATTCTACAACAACCTCTTTAAAAATCTAATGCTGAAGCATGCCATTAATCATTACTCTACGTACAGTTTCCTCAAAGCATCAATAGCGGAACGATTTAACCGAACTCTGAAGGATATGATGTGGAAGGAATTCAGTTTTAATGGAACTTATCAGTGGATTGGTATGGTAAAGAAACTGCTTACTGAATACAACTCAAGAATACATCGAACTACAAAAATGAGACCACGTGATATCAACATCTCCAATGAGAAACAACTGCTTTCAACTGTATATAATCATATAAAAATTGTTGTTCCTGCAAAGTATAAAGCTGGGGATTTTGTACGCATCAGCAAATACAAGCATATATTTGAGAAAGCCTATACACCAAACTGGACAGCTGAGATTTTTAAAATTATTAAAGTTCAAAACACAAACCCCATCACATATCATCTGGAAGATTATCAAGGAAATCCAATCACAGGAGGCTTTTATGAATTGGAGCTGCTAAAAGTTAAACACCCAAACCTATATCTCGTAGAGCAAATCTTAAAGAAGAGTGGAGATAACGCTTACGTTAAATGGCTCGGATTTTCATCAAAACACAATTCTTGGATTAATAACAAAGATGGTTTATAATTTGTTGAAGAAACAACTATAATACAATTTAAAAATAAATTTATAATTAAAATATCTTAGACTGTACTACAATTAAAACAAAGTACTTAAATAAATGAAACTAAAACTATAATACATGTTTTTATTTACAATAATGAGCTTAGATTTCTATACTGTCCATGCCTGTTCCTTGTTGATTTGAAACTGAACTTTCTGTGCTTGTTCCTTGCCGTTCTGATTGAATAGAGTAATGTCCCCATGGTAGAGTATCCATTGTCCCACTCATAATATACCGCTTGTTATCATATGGATTCAATGCAATCTTCTTTTGGCTGATCGTGTAGACATTACGGTTATGCGATCGTATGGAGCTCTGATTAGCAGTTAATATTTGCTTGTTATTCAAACATTCGACGTAGTCTTCGAAATTGATATGCCTCTGGACTACATTAGTCTTTACTCCTTTTGCTTTCTTTACAGTTTTACCATTGTTTATACGTAGACTGCACATTTTCGAGCGCAAGCCTGCAAATTCGCTCATGATTTTCCCATTGAACTCATCCTGCATTAGACCAGGAATCTTTTTATTCACGAGCGGTAAATTGAATTGATTATCTTCTGGGTAATCACTTGTATCAAATTTGTTTATATTTTCAGCCATAAACTCATATGCATTTTTCTCTTCAAGTTCATATATTAGAGAATCTGTATCTGTATACATGACTTTACATTTATCTCCAAATTCACGCTGCATAAAACTGTAGTGGAAATCATAGAGGCATATCTTTGAAATTTCCAAAACTGCCATTCCAGTATAGAGGGGCTTATTGAATAAGATTTTGAGTCGCCTTAATTCCACAGCAACTAAATTCTCATCAAATATCGTTGCACTGTGAAAGTTGGGTGCCGCAATCCGAGTTTTGGCACCATAACGACCTTCCCACTTCATGCAAAGCTTTATATCGCTATACTTGCGAACATTTTCCATGGTTTTACCAAAAGCTGCATTATTCATCTTCTTATAGCTGTCCTTCTCATGATCGCTGGTAGCCTGCTTCCGTTTGGTGGTATTTAAGTCAATATATGGTTTAAGCCAAGCTGACTGGTTGAATTGAAGAACCCGGTGCATTTTTTTTAGGATGAGACCATGTGATAAGCATTGCTTCAAATTTCGGTAGTGTATAACATATTTAGTTTTAGGATGTAATGTTGTCAAAAGCTTTCCTAATTTTACTCCAGATGGTGCTGCATGCTCAGAGCAAAACGGTAAATCCTTATGTGTATCATGTAGATGTTGAGGATAGTCCAAGTCGACTTCGAATATGTATCCAATTGGTGAATCATCAGGAATCTCGAAAACGTTGATATTGGGGACATCAACCCATTTGAATCCTCCGGTTGGTAAATCCTGTGACATGGCCCATCCATAAAGGTTATTTACATCATAATACATCAGGTATTTCTCTTTGTCGTCAGGCTTAAAATCATCCATATATTTATTATTTGCTTTGCTATATCTGTTCGAGCATTGACTTATACCACCTCGAATACCTCTCTCTATGAAAAGCAGTATATCTACGTCGGTTATCAGCTCTAGTTTCACTTTGGTGTATTTTAGCATAGCATCCCATGTTAGACCTGGCATGGTGTAATAATGTGCTGGATCCAAATTGTACGTCTTCATACATACTTCTCGAAAGTTCTCGAAGACATCAGCCAATAGGAGGACATCAGTTTTCAGGCATAGATCGGAATATTCGCCAAGTGTCTGTATTTCAAATGTCTTGCAGACCTTTTCAACATGATTGTAGTCCTCAGCGGATATATCACTCTCAGTCATTTTATTATAGAATTGCTCCTGCGCCGGTAAGTGCTTGAAATCCAATTGTGTCCAATCGTCAACGAAGTCGTATGGGAAGACTCCTTTGCGTGTAAGTAGTTCAAAGTCATCATCATCCAATTCCTGCCATACAGCTCTTGTAATATTTAATTTATCCATTGGTAGCAATGATGATAGCTTATCTAAGGATTCTGCCATAAAACGGAAGGAATCGATGAATCTGAATTTGATATGATTGCCTTCAACGTGCTTGGTGAACGAAATGTATCTTTTTTTATTTATTGGTAGGAGATCCACTTTCCCTGGAATAGATGTAGCTATATCATTAATAATGAAGTGAGCATCATATCCGGATAAATTGTGAAAAATGACTGGAACTATGGAGCAATCTTGGAACATCAGATTGCATGCATTGTGCGCTGGCCCTCGGTATTTTCCTGTTAAAAGAATTTATGAAAAAATGAATTGAATTATGATTCTCAGTATTTACCTGTTAAGTGGCAATGATCCCGGACTCGTTCCTCATTGACTGCAAACGTTTTTTCACATATATGGCAGCACGTATTTTCCCTATGTGATCGCCGTTCCTCTTTAGTCAGTGGTTGCATTGGCCTTATGTTCAGCTTCTCCTGTACAGCTATGGACGCAATTTTTTGCATTTCTAATGCAAACCATTTTTGACAGTCCTTGCCTCGATATGCTCTGTAATATGAGAGCTTCATCACGTTTGCAGTGGAAATAGAATCCGATGCTGTGAACTTCATGTTCCTGGATTCGCTGTGTATTTTGTTCGTTTCCCTGAATAGGCTTCAATATTGATTCAAGATCAGCATACACACAAAACGGGACTGGATTCTTATGGTTATAATTCTTATATTCCAACCATTTCTTTTCCTCTGAGGGAGACATAATCATAATAATAGTCGTTTTGTTTCTCGCATTCGGGAGTGTGTGATGTTAATTTTTCTTCAGAGTAAAAGTAGAGCAAACATTTGTCGCATATATACACTCTATAGTTACATTTTGAAGTTTGTTTTGAGACAAGGCGCGAAAGATCTTTGATCCAGCAGAAATGATATCTGCCAGCATCATCATCAACATCCATATGATCATCAGCCTGGTCATAGTCATCTTGAATCATTAAGAGATTTACATGTCGCTCCATCCTATGTTTCGTAAGTCTAACTGGAACTGTGGTGAAGAAACGCTCTTTCTCTAGGATGAATACATCTGCTGAAGTGTCATGGGAAATGTTATCCCACTTAAATTTAGGACTGTAGAGTAATGAGGATATGATGAGGTCCTTTCAGAATGAACATTTGTTGGATATAGCGCTGATGTTATGGCCCACGCGAAGCATGCTTCATCATTATTTTGTACATTGATGCAAGCTTTCTTTGATGCAATCTCCTTTGGTAGAGGTACATATGAAGATCCTCGAAACTGCTCAAACTTGTTGATGTGTACTGCTAGATGTATTATTGAGTGCAGTGCCCAACCACTGTCTTTTTCCTGGAATTCTTCCAGCTGAGTGTGTATTGGATCCAAAATATTTGATTTAAACCACTCCTCTAAGTTATCATCTGTACTAATTGCAGCAGTTCTCGCTTGGAAATATTTAATGTCTTTTATAATTTCATTGTCACCAGTTTCCTGAACAAATTCCCCGCAAAACGTTGTAGAAACTTTAATATTAAAATAATGTTTTAAGGTATTTTTAATGCGGCGCGTAAATAATGTGGCAGCGTCTTACATAAATAGCTTCGGATCGATATGCTTTAAATTTGCAATAACACCTACAGGAAGTGTGGTATCAAATTACATGATAAGAATAAATGTGCTGATATTGCTTAAATTTGTTTACACAGATGTGCATGACTCATTCAGCTAAAATGCGAATTTTTCAAACAGGAAGTTTACACAGGTGTGTATGAGCCATTCAGCTTAAATGCGAATTTGTTTACAGCGGATCAAATTGCATGAGGATGACTTTATTCAACTGCGCGGATTGGTTACAACCATTGGTTACAACCATGATGCTTAACCAGATTAAATAATTTGAAGACTAGAACGATATATCAGTAAACGTATTCATCCTAGAGAAAGAGCGTTCCTTCTCCACAGTTCCAGTTAGACCTACGAAACACAGGATGGAGCGACATGTAAATCTCTTAATGCTACAAGATGACTATGACCAGGATGATGATCATATGGATGATGATGATGATGCTGGCAGATATCATTTCTGCTGGATTAAAGATCTTTCGCGCCTCATATCGAAACAAAAGTCGAAACATGGTGGTAGTAGAAGGCATATTTGTGATAGATGTTTGATCTACCTTTACTCTGCTGAAAAATTAGCATCACACACTCCCGAATGCGAGAAAAAAAACGACCGCAGGATTATGTTTCCATCAGAAGAAAAGAAATGGCTAGAATTCAAAAATTATAAACATAAGAATCCAGTTCCGTTTTGTGTGTATGCAGATCTTGAGTCAATATTGAAGCCGATTTAGGGAAACGATCAAAATGCACAGCGAATCCAGCACCATGAAGTTCATAGCATAGGGTTCTATTTCCACTGCAAACATGATGCTAAGCTCTCATATTACCGAGGAAATCGGGAAACGAATTGCCAACAATGGTTTGCATTAGAATTGCAAAAAATTGCATCCATAGCTGTACAGGAAAAGCTGAACATCAGGCCAATGCAAACCCTGACTAAAGAGGAACGGCGTTCCTATATTATATGGAAAATACTTGCTGCCATATGAATATGGTTTCTTGATGATGGATAAGGATAGCTCATTAAACAAGGGGCGCTACCGTAAAGGATTTGATACCTTCATTGTACTATAAAAGGGTGAAACATGTGAAAACTCCATAAGTCCAAGTTGTAACTCAGACGAAAGCACACCGAATCCTGTGGACCTGCTGAGTAGATTAAAGCTGTTCACCTGTTATCAGTCCTGTTAGCCTGTTATCAGACCTGTTTGAAAAGCTGTTAAGCTGTTATCAGAGCTGTTTGGAAAGCTGTTAAGCTGTTATCAGAGCTGTTTAGAAGCTGTTAAGCTGTTATCAGAGTTGTTTGAAAAGCTGTTAAGCTGTTATCAGAGCTGTTTGAAAAGCTGTTAAGCTGTTATCAGAGCTGTTTAGAAGCTGTCAAGCTGTTATCAGAGCTGTTTGGAAAGCTGTAAAGCTTTTATCAGAGCTGTTTGGAAAGCTGTTAAGCTGTTATCAGAGCTGTTTGGAAAGCTGTTAAGCTGTTATCGGAGCTATTTGGAAAGCTGTTATCAGAGCTGTTTGGAAAGCTATTAAGCTGTTATCAGAGCTGTTTGGAAAGCTGTTATTCAGTTAATATCGAAAATGAATGAAAATCTATTAAAAGAAATTTTCAAGACTAGGAATGCAGTGCGGAGGAAATTTAAAGCTCTAAAGACGGGAAGGATTGAAGCAGAAGCTCAACTTGAAGAAACTTTTAAGCCAATCACCAAACCCTTAAAGGAGTTTGTTAGAACAGTCAAATACGAGCCGGCAGATATAGCCAAGTTTGAGGCAAAAGATGTAAAAGAAGAAGAAGAAGAAGAAGCCAATGAGATTGTGGAACCTTTTACCCCTCCAAAACGAAAATATGTGAAAATGGAGGCTAGTAGCACACCAATAAATTATGGAGATTATTCCTTAACATCTGAAGAAGAATTCGCAACACCTAAACATTCAAGAACATTGACAGGAAGGTCTCCTGTCACCTCCCCCGATACGTCTGGATACATAGTTTCAAACTATTTAAAGCTATTCACTGACAATAGCCCTAAAATTGATTCAACCTATGGAGTTTACTATGACGACAACGCGTGGAGAATCGGTAATTCAACGTTTGATGTTGATGATGTAGGAAATATTGTTATCAAGGGGAAGAGCTATAAAACATCTTTGGGGTTATGTGAGCTGCTATTTATGAAAGATCCTGTAAAAAGTCTATATACTAAAGAGGAGTTAACTAATTATGGATCTATTTTGAAAGATACCAATGCATATAAACGTGACTATGCTGAAGATGGACAAATAAAAGGTACTAGAGCGGTTAAGTATAAAGCTATAATCAGTAAACGTATACAGCATAAAGGCATGGGACTAATGCGTCTGCCTAAGGAAAACATTGATCACATTTACTGGGATGATCCAAATGAATTAGTGGATAGACTGCGCCTTCTAATGGCATCACAGCAGGCTGGAAACACCAGTCACAACAATGAAATTATATCTATCCTGGAGGATTTGCGAGAAGCAGATATTATAGTTTAAATACTACCTCATTACCATACTTCTTCACAATCTACAGATGAGCGTTGATAAGTTTGGACGTTTCTCTAAGCGAGGATATCTTGGGAAACCAGGTGAACGTGGACCAACAGGAGCTCAGGGACCAGCCGGTGAACAAGGAATTCAAGGCTCAGCTGGTAAACAAGGAGCTCAGGGTCCAGCTGGTGAACAAGGAGAGCGGGGTATTGGATTTAATTTAACGATAAACGGAGACTACGCTCTAAACTCAAAGTGTATAAAACGACTTGGTGAGCCCCTTGAAAATGATGATGCTACTACCAAAGACTATGTTGACAAGAAAATTAAAATAAGTGTGGAAGAAATAAGAAAATCTATTAATATAGAGGCGGCAAATTTAACGCTATATATCAATGATGAAATCGCGAAGATTGAAAACTATTTGTTTACTTCAGTAATAAATAAGAAAGACTTGACACCAAAAGATGGTGTATATGAGTAAAAACTCTTGAGAAATCTGTTTAATTTATAATTACGATGAATAAGAGACAAGTGATAGATGAGCTTCATAAACCACCGAGAAAAAATTTTAAACGACGTCGTGTGATTATCAAAGGACTAGATGACTTGTGGCAGGCAGACTTGGTTGAAATCGATCCCTACAAGTATGTGAACAAGGGTTACCGCTATCTGCTGATAGTAATTGATACCTTCTCCAAATATGCATGGGCAATTCCAATTAAAAGAAAAACTGGTGTAGAAGTAAAAGATGCCATGCAATCTATATTAAGCGAGGGACGAATACCTAAAAACCTGCAGACTGATGATGGAAAGGAATTCTACAACAACCTCTTTAAAAATCTAATGCTGAAGCATGCCATTAATCATTACTCTACGTACAGTTTCCTCAAAGCATCAATAGCGGAACGATTTAACCGAACTCTGAAGGATATGATGTGGAAGGAATTCAGTTTTAATGGAACTTATCAGTGGATTGGTATGGTAAAGAAACTGCTTACTGAATACAACTCAAGAATACATCGAACTACAAAAATGAGACCACGTGATATCAACATCTCCAATGAGAAACAACTGCTTTCAACTGTATATAATCATATAAAAATTGTTGTTCCTGCAAAGTATAAAGCTGGGGATTTTGTACGCATCAGCAAATACAAGCATATATTTGAGAAAGCCTATACACCAAACTGGACAGCTGAGATTTTTAAAATTATTAAAGTTCAAAACACAAACCCCATCACATATCATCTGGAAGATTATCAAGGAAATCCAATCACAGGAGGCTTTTATGAATTGGAGCTGCTAAAAGTTAAACACCCAAACCCATATCTCGTAGAGCAAATCTTAAAGAAGAGTGGAGATAACGCTTACGTTAAATGGCTCGGATTTTCATCAAAACACAATTCTTGGATTAATAACAAAGATGGTTTATAATTTGTTGAAGAAACAACTATAATACAATTTAAAAATAAATTTATAATTAAAATATCTTATACTGTACTACAATTAAAACAAAGTACTTAAATAAATGAAACTAAAACTATAATACATGTTTTTATTTACAATAATGAGCTTAGATTTCTATACTGTCCATGCCTGTTCCTTGTTGATTTGAAACTGAACTTTCTGTGCTTGTTCCTTGCCGTTCTGATTGAATAGAGTAATGTCCCCATGGTAGAGTATCCATTGTCCCACTCATAATATACCGCTTGTTATCATATGGATTCAATGCAATCTTCTTTTGGCTGATCGTGTAGACATTACGGTTATGCGATCGTATGGAGCTCTGATTAGCAGTTAATATTTGCTTGTTATTCAAACATTCGACGTAGTCTTCGAAATTGATATGCCTCTGGACTACATTAGTCTTTACTCCTTTTGCTTTCTTTACAGTTTTACCATTGTTTATACGTAGACTGTACATTTTCGAGCGCAAGCCTGCAAATTCGCTCATGATTTTCCCATTGAACTCATCCTGCATTAGACCAGGAATCTTTATATTCACGAGCGGTAAATTGAATTGATTATCTTCTGGGTAATCACTTGTATCAAATTTGTTTATATTTTCAGCCATAAACTCATATGCATTTTTCTCTTCAAGTTCATATATTAGAGAATCTGTATCTGTATACATGACTTTACATTTATCTCCAAATTCACGCTGCATAAAACTGTAGTGGAAATCATAGAGGCATATCTTTGAAATTTCCAAAACTGCCATTCCAGTATAGAGGGGCTTATTGAATAAGATTTTGAGTCGCCTTAATTCCACAGCAACTAAATTCTCATCAAATATCGTTGCACTGTGAAAGTTGGGTGCCGCAATCCGAGCTTTGGCACCATAACGACCTTCCCACTTCATGCAAAGCTTTATATCGCTATACTTGCGAACATTTTCCATGGTTTTACCAAAAGCTGCATTATTCATCTTCTTATAGCTGTCCTTCTCATGATCGCTGGTAGCCTGCTTCCGTTTGGTGGTATTTAAGTCAATATATGGTTTAAGCCAAGCTGACTGGTTGAATTGAAGAACCCGGTGCACTTTTTTTAGGATGAGACCATGTGATAAGCATTGCTTCAAATTTCGGTAGTGTATAACATATTTAGTTTTAGGATGTAATGTTGTCAAAAGCTTTCCTAATTTTACTCCAGGTGGTGCTGCATGCTCAGAGTAAAACGGTAAATCCTTATGTGTATCATGTAGATGTTGAGGATAGTCCAAGTCGACTTCGAATATGTATCCAATTGGTGAATCATCAGGAATCTCGAAAACGTTGATATTGGGGACATCAACCCATTTGAATCCTCCGGTTGGTAAATCCTGTGACATGGCCCATCCATAAAGGTTATTTACATCATAATACATTAGGTATTTCTCTTTGTCGTCAGGCTTAAAATCATCCATATAATTATTATTTGCTTTTCTATATCTGTTCGAGCATTGACTTATACCACCTCGAATACCTCTCTCTATGAAAAGCAGTATATCTACGTCGGTTATCAGCTCTAGTTTCACTTTGGTGTATTTTAGCATAGCATCCCATGTTAGACCTGGCATGGTGTAATAATGTGCTGGATCCAAATTGTACGTCTTCATACATACTTCTCGAAAGTTCTCGAAGACATCAGCCAATAGGAGGACATCAGTTTTCAGGCATAGATCGGAATATTCGCCAAGTGTCTGTATTTCAAATGTCTTGCAGACCTTTTCAACATGATTGTAGTCCTCAGCGGATATATCACTCTCAGTCATTTTATTATAGAATTGCTCCTGCGCCGGTAAGTGCTTGAAATCCAATTGTGTCCAATCGTCAACGAAGTCGTATGGGAAGACTCCTTTGCGTGTAAGTAGTTCAAAGTCATCATCATCCAATTCCTGCCATACAGCTCTTGTAATATTTAATTTATCCATTGGTAGCAATGATGATAGCTTATCTAAGGATTCTGCCATAAAACGGAAAGAATCGATGAATCTGAATTTGATATGATTGCCTTCAACGTGCTTGGTGAACGAAATGTATCTTTCTTTATTTATTGGTAGGAGATCCACTTTCCCTGGAATAGATGTAGCTATATCATTAATAATGAAGTGAGCATCATATCCGGATAAATTGTGAAAAATGACTGGAACTATGGAGCAATCTTGGAACATCAGATTGCATGCATTGTGCGCTGGCCCTCGGTATTTTCCTGTTAAAAGAATTTATGAAAAAATGAATTGAATTATGATTCTCAGTATTTACCTGTTAAGTGGCAATGATCCCGGACTCGTTCCTCATTGACTGCAAACGTTTTTTCACATATATGGCAGCACGTATTTTCCCTATGTGATCGCCGTTCCTCTTTAGTCAGTGGTTGCATTGGCCTTATGTTCAGCTTCTCCTGTACAGCTATGGACGCAATTTTTTGCATTTCTAATGCAAACCATTTTTGACAGTCCTTGCCTCGATATGCTCTGTAATATGAGAGCTTCATCACGTTTGCAGTGGAAATAGAATCCGATGCTGTGAACTTCATGTTCCTGGATTCGCTGTGTATTTTGTTCGTTTCCCTGAATAGGCTTCAATATTGATTCAAGATCAGCATACAACAGAACGGGACTGGATTCTTATGGTTATAATTCTTATATTCCAACCATTTCTTTTCCTCTGAGGGAAACATAATCATAATAATAGTCGTTTTGTTTCTCGCATTCGGGAGTGTGTGATGTTAATTTTTCTTCAGAGTAACAGTAGAGCAAACATTTGTCGCATATATACACTCTATAGTTACATTTTGAAGTTTGTTTTGAGACAAGGCGCGAAAGATCTTTGATCCAGCAGAAATGATATCTGCCAGCATCATCATCAACATCCATATGATCATCAGCCTGGTCATAGTCATCTTGAATCATTAAGAGATTTACATGTCGCTCCATCCTATGTTTCGTAAGTCTAACTGGAACTGTGGTGAAGAAACGCTCTTTCTCTAGGATGAATACATCTGCTGAAGTGTCATGGGAAATGTTATCCCACTTAAATTTAGGACTGTAGAGTAATGAGGATATGATGAGGTCCTTTCAGAATGAACATTTGTTGGATATAGCGCTGATGTTATGGCCCACGCGAAGCATGCTTCATCATTATTTTGTACATTGATGCAAGCTTTCTTTGATGCAATCTCCTTTGGTAGAGGTACATATGAAGATCCTCGAAACTGCTCAAACTTGTTGATGTGTACTGCTAGATGTATTATTGAGTGCAGTGCCCAACCACTGTCTTTTTCCTGGAATTCTTCCAGCTGAGTGTGTATTGGATCCAAAATATTTGATTTAAACCACTCCTCTAAGTTATCATCTGTACTAATTGCAGCAGTTCTCGCTTGGAAATATTTAATGTCTTTTATAATTTCATTGTCACCAGTTTCCTGAACAAATTCCCCGCAAAACGTTGTAGAAACTTTAATATTAAAATAATGTTTTAAGGTATTTTTAATGCGGCGCGTAAATAATGTGGCAGCGTCTTACATAAATAACTTCGGATCGATATGCTTTAAATTTGCAATAACACCTACAGGAAGTGTGGTATCAAATTACATGATAAGAATAAATGTGCTGATATTGCTTAAATTTGTTTACACAGATGTGCATGACTCATTCAGCTAAAATGCGAATTTTTCAAACAGGAAGTTTACACAGGTGTGTATGAGCCATTCAGCTTAAATGCGAATTTGTTTACAGCGGATCAAATTGCATGAGGATGACTTTATTCAACTGCGCGGATTGGTTACAACCATTGGTTACAACCATGATGCTTAACCAGATTAAATAATTTGAAGACTAGAACGATATATCAGTAAACGTATTCATCCTAGAGAAAGAGCGTTCCTTCTCCACAGTTCCAGTTAGACCTACGAAACACAGGATGGAGCGACATGTAAATCTCTTAATGCTACAAGATGACTATGACCAGGATGATGATCATATGGATGATGATGATGATGCTGGCAGATATCATTTCTGCTGGATTAAAGATCTTTCGCGCCTCATATCGAAACAAAAGTCGAAACATGGTGGTAGTAGAAGGCATATTTGTGATAGATGTTTGATCTAACTTTACTCTGCTGAAAAATTAGCATCACACACTCCCGAATGCGAGAAAAAAAACGACCGCAGGATTATGTTTCCATCAGAAGAAAAGAAATGGCTAGAATTCAAAAATTATAAACATAAGAATCCAGTTCCGTTTTGTGTGTATGCAGATCTTGAGTCAATATTGAAGCCGATTTAGGGAAACGATCAAAATGCACAGCGAATCCAGCACCATGAAGTTCATAGCATAGGGTTCTATTTCCACTGCAAACATGATGCTAAGCTCTCATATTACCGAGGAAATCGGGAAACGAATTGCCAACAATGGTTTGCATTAGAATTGCAAAAAATTGCATCCATAGCTGTACAGGAAAAGCTGAACATCAGGCCAATGCAAACCCTGACTAAAGAGGAACGGCGTTCCTATATTATATGGAAAATACTTGCTGCCATATGAATATGGTTTCTTGATGATGGATAAGGATAGCTCATTAAACAAGGGGCGCTACCGTAAAGGATTTGATACCTTCATTGTACTATAAAAGGGTGAAACATGTGAAAACTCCATAAGTCCAAGTTGTAACTCAGACGAAAGCACACCGAATCCTGTGGACCTGCTGAGTAGATTAAAGCTGTTCACCTGTTATCAGTCCTGTTAGCCTGTTATCAGACCTGTTTGAAAAGCTGTTAAGCTGTTATCAGAGCTGTTTGGAAAGCTGTTAAGCTGTTATCAGAGCTGTTTAGAAGCTGTTAAGCTGTTATCAGAGCTGTTTGAAAAGCTGTTAAGCTGTTATCAGAGCTGTTTGAAAAGCTGTTAAGCTGTTATCAGAGCTGTTTAGAAGCTGTCAAGCTGTTATCAGAGCTGTTTGGAAACCTGTAAAGCTTTTATCAGAGCTGTTTGGAAAGCTGTTAAGCTGTTATCGGAGCTATTTGGAAAGCTGTTATCAGAGCTGTTTGGAAAGCTATTAAGCTGTTATCAGAGCTGTTTGGAAAGCTGTTATTCAGTTAATATCGAAAATGAATGAAAATCTATTAAAAGAAATTTTCAAGACTAGGAATGCAGTGCGGAGGAAATTTAAAGCTCTAAAGACGGGAAGGATTGAAGCAGAAGCTCAACTTGAAGAAACTTTTAAGCCAATCACCAAACCCTTAAAGGAGTTTGTTAGAACAGTCAAATACGAGCCGGCAGATATAGCCAAGTTTGAGGCAAAAGATGTAAAAGAAGAAGAAAAAGAAGAAGCCAATGAGATTGTGGAACCTTTTACCCCTCCAAAACGAAAATATGTGAAAATGGAGGCTAGTAGCACACCAATAAATTATGGAGATTATTCCTTAACATCTGAAGAAGAATTCGCAACACCTAAACATTCAAGAACATTGACAGGAAGGTCTCCTGTCACCTCCCCCGATACGTCTGGATACATAGTTTCAAACTATTTAAAGCTATTCACTGACAATAGCCCTAAAATTGATTCAACCTATGGAGTTTACTATGACGACAACGCGTGGAGAATCGGTAATTCAACGTTTGATGTTGATGATGTAGGAAATATTGTTATCAAGGGGAAGAGCTATAAAACATCTTTGGGGTTATGTGAGCTGCTATTTATGAAAGATCCTGTAAAAAGTCTATATACTAAAGAGGAGTTAACTAATTATGGATCTATTTTGAAAGATACCAATGCATATAAACGTGACTATGCTGAAGATGGACAAATAAAAGGTACTAGAGCGGTTAAGTATAAAGCTATAATCAGTAAACGTATACAGCATAAAGGCATGGGACTAATGCGTCTGCCTAAGGAAAACATTGATCACATTTACTGGGATGATCCAAATGAATTAGTGGATAGACTGCGCCTTCTAATGGCATCACAGCAGGCTGGAAACACCAGTCACAACAATGAAATTATATCTATCCTGGAGGATTTGCGAGAAGCAGATATTATAGTTTAAATACTACCTCATTACCATACTTCTTCACAATCTACAGATGAGCGTTGATAAGTTTGGACGTTTCTCTAAGCGAGGATATCTTGGGAAACCAGGTGAACGTGGACCAACAGGAGCTCAGGGACCAGCCGGTGAACAAGGAATTCAAGGCTCAGCTGGTAAACAAGGAGCTCAGGGTCCAGCTGGTGAACAAGGAGAGCGGGGTATTGGATTTAATTTAACGATAAACGGAGACTACGCTCTAAACTCAAAGTGTATAAAACGACTTGGTGAGCCCCTTGAAAATGATGATGCTACTACCAAAGACTATGTTGACAAGAAAATTAAAATAAGTGTGGAAGAAATAAGAAAATCTATTAATATAGAGGCGGCAAATTTAACGCTATATATCAATGATGAAATCGCGAAGATTGAAAACTATTTGTTTACTTCAGTAATAAATAAGAAAGACTTGACACCAAAAGATGGTGTATATGAGTAAAAACTCTTGAGAAATCTGTTTAATTTATAATTACGATGAATAAGAGACAAGTGATAGATGAGCTTCATAAACCACCGAGAAAAAATTTTAAACGACGTCGTGTGATTATCAAAGGACTAGATGACTTGTGGCAGGCAGACTTGGTTGAAATCGATCCCTACAAGTATGTGAACAAGGGTTACCGCTATCTGCTGATAGTAATTGATACCTTCTCCAAATATGCATGGGCAATTCCAATTAAAAGAAAAACTGGTGTAGAAGTAAAAGATGCCATGCAATCTATATTAAGCGAGGGACGAATACCTAAAAACCTGCAGACTGATGATGGAAAGGAATTCTACAACAACCTCTTTAAAAATCTAATGCTGAAGCATGCCATTAATCATTACTCTACGTACAGTTTCCTCAAAGCATCAATAGCGGAACGATTTAACCGAACTCTGAAGGATATGATGTGGAAGGAATTCAGTTTTAATGGAACTTATCAGTGGATTGGTATGGTAAAGAAACTGCTTACTGAATACAACTCAAGAATACATCGAACTACAAAAATGAGACCACGTGATATCAACATCTCCAATGAGAAACAACTGCTTTCAACTGTATATAATCATATAAAAATTGTTGTTCCTGCAAAGTATAAAGCTGGGGATTTTGTACGCATCAGCAAATACAAGCATATATTTGAGAAAGCCTATACACCAAACTGGACAGCTGAGATTTTTAAAATTATTAAAGTTCAAAACACAAACCCCATCACATATCATCTGGAAGATTATCAAGGAAATCCAATCACAGGAGGCTTTTATGAATTGGAGCTGCTAAAAGTTAAACACCCAAACCCATATCTCGTAGAGCAAATCTTAAAGAAGAGTGGAGATAACGCTTACGTTAAATGGCTCGGATTTTCATCAAAACACAATTCTTGGATTAATAACAAAGATGGTTTATAATTTGTTGAAGAAACAACTATAATACAATTTAAAAATAAATTTATAATTAAAATATCTTAGACTGTACTACAATTAAAACAAAGTACTTAAATAAATGAAACTAAAACTATAATACATGTTTTTATTTACAATAATGAGCTTAGATTTCTATACTGTCCATGCCTGTTCCTTGTTGATTTGAAACTGAACTTTCTGTGCTTGTTCCTTGCCGTTCTGATTGAATAGAGTAATGTCCCCATGGTAGAGTATCCATTGTCCCACTCATAATATACCGCTTGTTATCATATGGATTCAATGCAATCTTCTTTTGGCTGATCGTGTAGACATTACGGTTATGCGATCGTATGGAGCTCTGATTAGCAGTTAATATTTGCTTGTTATTCAAACATTCGACGTAGTCTTCGAAATTGATATGCCTCTGGACTACATTAGTCTTTACTCCTTTTGCTTTCTTTATAGTTTTACCATTGTTTATACGTAGACTGTACATTTTCGAGCGCAAGCCTGCAAATTCGCTCATGATTTTCCCATTGAACTCATCCTGCATTAGACCAGGAATCTTTTTATTCACGAGCGGTAAATTGAATTGATTATCTTCTGGGTAATCACTTGTATCAAATTTGTTTATATTTTCAGCCATAAACTCATATGCATTTTTCTCTTCAAGTTCATATATTAGAGAATCTGTATCTGTATACATGACTTTACATTTATCTCCAAATTCACGCTGCATAAAACTGTAGTGGAAATCATAGAGGCATATCTTTGAAATTTCCAAAACTGCCATTCCAGTATAGAGGGGCTTATTGAATAAGATTTTGAGTCGCCTTAATTCCACAGCAACTAAATTCTCATCAAATATCGTTGCACTGTGAAAGTTGGGTGCCGCAATCCGAGCTTTGGCACCATAACGACCTTCCCACTTCATGCAAAGCTTTATATCGCTATACTTGCGAACATTTTCCATGGTTTTACCAAAAGCTGCATTATTCATCTTCTTATAGCTGTCCTTCTCATGATCGCTGGTAGCCTGCTTCCGTTTGGTGGTATTTAAGTCAATATATGGTTTAAGCCAAGCTGACTGGTTGAATTGAAGAACCCGGTGCACTTTTTTTAGGATGAGACCATGTGATAAGCATTGCTTCAAATTTCGGTAGTGTATAACATATTTAGTTTTAGGATGTAATGTTGTCAAAAGCTTTCCTAATTTTACTCCAGGTGGTGCTGCATGCTCAGAGTAAAACGGTAAATCCTTATGTGTATCATGTAGATGTTGAGGATAGTCCAAGTCGACTTCGAATATGTATCCAATTGGTGAATCATCAGGAATCTCGAAAACGTTGATATTGGGGACATCAACCCATTTGAATCCTCCGGTTGGTAAATCCTGTGACATGGCCCATCCATAAAGGTTATTTACATCATAATACATTAGGTATTTCTCTTTGTCGTCAGGCTTAAAATCATCCATATATTTATTATTTGCTTTTCTATATCTGTTCGAGCATTGACTTATACCACCTCGAATACCTCTCTCTATGAAAAGCAGTATATCTACGTCGGTTATCAGCTCTAGTTTCACTTTGGTGTATTTTAGCATAGCATCCCATGTTAGACCTGGCATGGTGTAATAATGTGCTGGATCCAAATTGTACGTCTTCATACATACTTCTCGAAAGTTCTCGAAGACATCAGCCAATAGGAGGACATCAGTTTTCAGGCATAGATCGGAATATTCGCCAAGTGTCTGTATTTCAAATGTCTTGCAGACCTTTTCAACATGATTGTAGTCCTCAGCGGATATATCACTCTCAGTCATTTTATTATAGAATTGCTCCTGCGCCGGTAAGTGCTTGAAATCCAATTGTGTCCAATCGTCAACGAAGTCGTATGGGAAGACTCCTTTGCGTGTAAGTAGTTCAAAGTCATCATCATCCAATTCCTGCCATACAGCTCTTGTAATATTTAATTTATCCATTGGTAGCAATGATGATAGCTTATCTAAGGATTCTGCCATAAAACGGAAGGAATCGATGAATCTGAATTTGATATGATTGCCTTCAACGTGCTTGGTGAACGAAATGTATCTTTCTTTATTTATTGGTAGGAGATCCACTTTCCCTGGAATAGATGTAGCTATATCATTAATAATGAAGTGAGCATCATATCCGGATAAATTGTGAAAAATGACTGGAACTATGGAGCAATCTTGGAACATCAGATTGCATGCATTGTGCGCTGGCCCTCGGTATTTTCCTGTTAAAAGAATTTATGAAAAAATGAATTGAATTATGATTCTCAGTATTTACCTGTTAAGTGGCAATGATCCCGGACTCGTTCCTCATTGACTGCAAACGTTTTTTCACATATATGGCAGCACGTGTTTTCCCTATGTGATCGCCGTTCCTCTTTAGTCAGTGGTTGCATTGGCCTTATGTTCAGCTTCTCCTGTACAGCTATGGACGCAATTTTTTGCATTTCTAATGCAAACCATTTTTGACAGTCCTTGCCTCGATATGCTCTGTAATATGAGAGCTTCATCACGTTTGCAGTGGAAATAGAATCCGATGCTGTGAACTTCATGTTCCTGGATTCGCTGTGTATTTTGTTCGTTTCCCTGAATAGGCTTCAATATTGATTCAAGATCAGCATACAACAGAACGGGACTGGATTCTTATGGTTATAATTCTTATATTCCAACCATTTCTTTTCCTCTGAGGGAAACATAATCATAATAATAGTCGTTTTGTTTCTCGCATTCGGGAGTGTGTGATGTTAATTTTTCTTCAGAGTAACAGTAGAGCAAACATTTGTCGCATATATACACTCTATAGTTACATTTTGAAGTTTGTTTTGAGACAAGGCGCGAAAGATCTTTGATCCAGCAGAAATGATATCTGCCAGCATCATCATCAACATCCATATGATCATCAGCCTGGTCATAGTCATCTTGAATCATTAAGAGATTTACATGTCGCTCCATCCTATGTTTCGTAAGTCTAACTGGAACTGTGGTGAAGAAACGCTCTTTCTCTAGGATGAATACATCTGCTGAAGTGTCATGGGAAATATTATCCCACTTAAATTTAGGACTGTAGAGTAATGAGGATATGATGAGGTCCTTTCAGAATGAACATTTGTTGGATATAGCGCTGATGTTATGGCCCACGCGAAGCATGCTTCATCATTATTTTGTACATTGATGCAAGCTTTCTTTGATGCAATCTCCTTTGGTAGAGGTACATATGAAGATCCTCGAAACTGCTCAAACTTGTTGATGTGTACTGCTAGATGTATTATTGAGTGCAGTGCCCAACCACTGTCTTTTTCCTGGAATTCTTCCAGCTGAGTGTGTATTGGATCCAAAATATTTGATTTAAACCACTCCTCTAAGTTATCATCTGTACTAATTGCAGCAGTTCTCGCTTGGAAATATTTAATGTCTTTTATAATTTCATTGTCACCAGTTTCCTGAACAAATTCCCCGCAAAACGTTGTAGAAACTTTAATATTAAAATAATGTTTTAAGGTATTTTTAATGCGGCGCGTAAATAATGTGGCAGCGTCTTACATAAATAGCTTCGGATCGATATGCTTTAAATTTGCAATAACACCTACAGGAAGTGTGGTATCAAATTACATGATAAGAATAAATGTGCTGATATTGCTTAAATTTGTTTACACAGATGTGCATGACTCATTCAGCTAAAATGCGAATTTTTCAAACAGGAAGTTTACACAGGTGTGTATGAGCCATTCAGCTTAAATGCGAATTTGTTTACAGCGGATCAAATTGCATGAGGATGACTTTATTCAACTGCGCGGATTGGTTACAACCATTGGTTACAACCATGATGCTTAACCAGATTAAATAATTTGAAGACTAGAACGATATATCAGTAAACGTATTCATCCTAGAGAAAGAGCGTTCCTTCTCCACAGTTCCAGTTAGACTTACGAAAAACAGGATGGAGCGACATGTAAATCTCTTAATGTTACAAGATGACTATGACCAAGATGATGATCATATGGATGATGATGATGATGCTGGCAGATATCATTTCTGCTGGATTAAAGATCTTTCGCGCCTCATATCGAAACAAAAGTCGAAACATGGTGGTGGTAGAAGGCATATTTGTGATAGATGTTTGATCTACCTTTACTCTGCTGAAAAATTAGCATCACACACTCCCGAATGCGAGAAAAAAAACGACCGCAGGATTATGTTTCCATCAGAAGAAAAGAAATGGCTAGAATTCAAAAATTATAAACATAAGAATCCAGTTCCGTTTTGTGTGTATGCAGATCTTGAGTCAATATTGAAGCCGATTTAGGGAAACGATCAAAATGCACAGCGAATCCAGCACCATGAAGTTCATAGCATAGGGTTCTATTTCCACTGCAAACATGATGCTAAGCTCTCATATTACCGAGCAAATCGGGAAACGAATTGCCAACAATGGTTTGCATTAGAATTGCAAAAAATTGCATCCATAGCTGTACAGGAAAAGCTGAACATCAGGCCAATGCAAACCCTGACTAAAGAGGAACGGCGTTCCTATATTATATGGAAAATACTTGCTGCCATATGAATATGGTTTCTTGATGATGGATAAGGATAGCTCATTAAACAAGGGGCGCTACCGTAAAGGATTTGATACCTTCATTGTACTATAAAAGGGTGAAACATGTGAAAACTCCATAAGTCCAAGTTGTAACTCAGACGAAAGCACACCGAATCCTGTGGACCTGCTGAGTAGATTAAAGCTGTTCACCTGTTATCAGTCCTGTTAGCCTGTTATCAGACCTGTTTGAAAAGCTGTTAAGCTGTTATCAGAGCTGTTTGGAAAGCTGTTAAGCTGTTATCAGAGCTGTTTAGAAGCTGTTAAGCTGTTATCAGAGCTGTTTGAAAAGCTGTTAAGCTGTTATCAGAGCTGTTTGAAAAGCTGTTAAGCTGTTATCAGAGCTGTTTAGAAGCTGTCAAGCTGTTATCAGAGCTGTTTGGAAAGCTGTAAAGCTTTTATCAGAGCTGTTTGGAAACTTGTTAAGCTGTTATCAGAGCTGTTTGGAAAGCTGTTAAGCTGTTATCGGAGCTATTTGGAAAGCTGTTATCAGAGCTGTTTGGAAAGCTGATAAGCTGTTATCAGAGCTGTTTGGAAAGTTGTTATTCAGTTAATATCGAAAATGAATGAAAATCTATTAAAAGAAATTTTCAAGACTAGGAATGCAGTGCGGAGGAAATTTAAAGCTCTAAAGACGGGAAGGATTGAAGCAGAAACTCAACTTGAAGAAACTTTTAAGCCAATCACCAAACCCTTAAAGGAGTTTGTTAGAACAGTCAAATACGAGCCGGCAGATATAGCCAAGTTTGAGGCAAAAGATGTAAAAGAAGAAGAAAAAGAAGAAGCCAATGAGATTGTGGAACCTTTTACCCCTCCAAAACGAAAATATGTGAAAATGGAGGCTAGTAGCACACCAATAAATTATGGAGATTATTCCTTAACATCTGAAGAAGAATTCGCAACACCTAAACATTCAAGAACATTGACAGGAAGGTCTCCTGCCACCTCCCCCGATACGTCTGGATACATAGTTTCAAACTATTTAAAGCTATTCACTGACAATAGCCCTAAAATTGATTCAACCTATGGAGTTTACTATGACGACAACGCGTGGAGAATCGGTAATTCAACGTTTGATGTTGATGATGTAGGAAATATTGTTATCAAGGGGAAGAGCTATAAAACATCTTTGGGGTTATGTGAGCTGCTATTTATGAAAGATCCTGTAAAAAGTCTATATACTAAAGAGGAGTTAACTAATTATGGATCTATTTTGAAAGATACCAATGCATATAAACGTGACTATGCTGAAGATGGACAAATAAAAGGTACTAGAGCGGTTAAGTATAAAGCTATAATCAGTAAACGTATACAGCATAAAGGCATGGGACTAATGCGTCTGCCTAAGAAAAACATTGATCACATTTACTGGGATGATCCAAATGAATTAGTGGATAGACTGCGCCTTCTAATGGCATCACAGCAGGCTGGAAACACCAGTCACAACAATGAAATTATATCTATCCTGGAAGATTTGCGAGAAGCAGATATTATAGTTTAAATACTACCTCATTACCATACTTCTTCACAATCTACAGATGAGCGTTGATAAGTTTGGACGTTTCTCTAAGCGAGGATATCTTGGGAAACCAGGTGAACGTGGACCAACAGGAGCTCAGGGACCAGCCGGTGAACAAGGAATTCAAGGCTCAGCTGGTAAACAAGGAGCTCAGGGTCCAGCTGGTGAACAAGGAGAGCGGGGTATTGGATTTAATTTAACGATAAACGGAGACTACGCTCTAAACTCAAAGTGTATAAAACGACTTGGTGAGCCCCTTGAAAATGATGATGCTACTACCAAAGACTATGTTGACAAGAAAATTAAAATAAGTGTGGAAGAAATAAGAAAATCTATTAATATAGAGGCGGCAAATTTAACGCTATATATCAATGATGAAATCGCGAAGATTGAAAACTATTTGTTTACTTCAGTAATAAATAAGAAAGACTTGACACCAAAAGATGGTGTATATGAGTAAAAACTCTTGAGAAATCTGTTTAATTTATAATTACGATGAATAAGAGACAAGTGATAGATAAGCTTCATAAACCACCGAGAAAAAATTTTAAACGACGTCGTGTGATTATCAAAGGACTAGATGACTTGTGGCAGGCAGACTTGGTTGAAATGGATCCCTACAAGTATGTGAACAAGGGTTACCGCTATCTGCTGATAGTAATTGATACCTTCTCCAAATATGCATGGGCAATTCCAATTAAAAGAAAAACTGGTGTAGAAGTAAAAGATGCCATGCAATCTATATTAAGCGAGGGACGAATACCTAAAAACCTGCAGACTGATGATGGAAAGGAATTCTACAACAACCTCTTTAAAAATCTAATGCTGAAGCATGCCATTAATCATTACTCTACGTACAGTTTCCTCAAAGCATCAATAGCGGAACGATTTAACCGAACTCTGAAGGATATGATGTGGAAGGAATTCAGTTTTAATGGAACTTATCAGTGGATTGGTATGGTAAAGAAACTGCTTACTGAATACAACTCAAGAATACATCGAACTACAAAAATGAGACCACGTGATATCAACATCTCCAATGAGAAACAACTGCTTTCAACTGTATATAATCATATAAAAATTGTTGTTCCTGCAAAGTATAAAGCTGGGGATTTTGTACGCATCAGCAAATACAAGCATATATTTGAGAAAGCCTATACACCAAACTGGACAGCTGAGATTTTTAAAATTATTAAAGTTCAAAACACAAACCCCATCACATATCATCTGGAAGATTATCAAGGAAATCCAATCACAGGAGGCTTTTATGAATTGGAGCTGCTAAAAGTTAAACACCCAAACCTATATCTCGTAGAGCAAATCTTAAAGAAGAGTGGAGATAACGCTTACGTTAAATGGCTCGGATTTTCATCAAAACACAATTCTTGGATTAATAACAAAGATGGTTTATAATTTGTTGAAGAAACAACTATAATACAATTTAAAAATAAATTTATAATTAAAATATCTTAGACTGTACTACAATTAAAACAAAGTACTTAAATAAATGAAACTAAAACTATAATACATGTTTTTATTTACAATAATGAGCTTAGATTTCTATACTGTCCATGCCTGTTCCTTGTTGATTTGAAACTGAACTTTCTGTGCTTGTTCCTTGCCGTTCTGATTGAATAGAGTAATGTCCCCATGGTAGAGTATCCATTGTCCCACTCATAATATACCGCATGTTATCATATGGATTCAATGCAATCTTCTTTTGGCTGATCGTGTAGACATTACGGTTATGCGATCGTATGGAGCTCTGATTAGCAGTTAATATTTGCTTGTTATTCAAACATTCGACGTAGTCTTCGAAATTGATATGCCTCTGGACTACATTAGTCTTTACTCCTTTTGCTTTCTTTACAGTTTTACCATTGTTTATACGTAGACTGTACATTTTCGAGCGCAAGCCTGCAAATTCGCTCATGATTTTCCCATTGAACTCATCCTGCATTAGACCAGGAATCTTTTTATTCACGAGCGGTAAATTGAATTGATTATCTTCTGGGTAATCACTTGTATCAAATTTGTTTATATTTTCAGCCATAAACTCATATGCATTTTTCTCTTCAAGTTCATATATTAGAGAATCTGTATCTGTATACATGACTTTACATTTATCTCCAAATTCACGCTGCATAAAACTGTAGTGGAAATCATAGAGGCATATCTTTGAAATTTCCAAAACTGCCATTCCAGTATAGAGGGGCTTATTGAATAAGATTTTGAGTCGCCTTAATTCCACAGCAACTAAATTCTCATCAAATATCGTTGCACTGTGAAAGTTGGGTGCCGCAATCCGAGCTTTGGCACCATAACGACCTTCCCACTTCATGCAAAGCTTTATATCGCTATACTTGCGAACATTTTCCATGGTTTTACCAAAAGCTGCATTATTCATCTTCTTATAGCTGTCCTTCTCATGATCGCTGGTAGCCTGCTTCCGTTTGGTGGTATTTAAGTCAATATATGGTTTAAGCCAAGCTGACTGGTTGAATTGAAGAACCCGGTGCACTTTTTTTAGGATGAGACCATGTGATAAGCATTGCTTCAAATTTCGGTAGTGTATAACATATTTAGTTTTAGGATGTAATGTTGTCAAAAGCTTTCCTAATTTTACTCCAGGTGGTGCTGCATGCTCAGAGTAAAACGGTAAATCCTTATGTGTATCATGTAGATGTTGAGGATAGTCCAAGTCGACTTCGAATATGTATCCAATTGGTGAATCATCAGGAATCTCGAAAACGTTGATATTGGGGACATCAACCCATTTGAATCCTCCGGTTGGTAAATCCTGTGACATGGCCCATCCATAAAGGTTATTTACATCATAATACATCAGGTATTTCTCTTTGTCGTCAGGCTTAAAATCATCCATATATTTATTATTTGCTTTTCTATATCTGTTCGAGCATTGACTTATACCACCTCGAATACCTCTCTCTATGAAAAGCAGTATATCTACGTCGGTTATCAGCTCTAGTTTCACTTTGGTGTATTTTAGCATAGCATCCCATGTTAGACCTGGCATGGTGTAATAATGTGCTGGATCCAAATTGTACGTCTTCATACATACTTCTCGAAAGTTCTCGAAGACATCAGCCAATAGGAGGACATCAGTTTTCAGGCATAGATCGGAATATTCGCCAAGTGTCTGTATTTCAAATGTCTTGCAGACCTTTTCAACATGATTGTAGTCCTCAGCGGATATATCACTCTCAGTCATTTTATTATAGAATTGCTCCTGCGCCGGTAAGTGCTTGAAATCCAATTGTGTCCAATCGTCAACGAAGTCGTATGGGAAGACTCCTTTGCGTGTAAGTAGTTCAAAGTCATCATCATCCAATTCCTGCCATACAGCTCTTGTAATATTTAATTTATCCATTGGTAGCAATGATGCTAGCTTATCTAAGGATTCTGCCATAAAACGGAAGGAATCGATGAATCTGAATTTGATATGATTGCCTTCAACGTGCTTGGTGAACGAAATGTATCTTTTTTTATTTATTGGTAGGAGATCCACTTTCCCTGGAATAGATGTAGCTATATCATTAATAATGAAGTGAGCATCATATCCGGATAAATTGTGAAAAATGACTGGAACTATGGAGCAATCTTGGAACATCAGATTGCATGCATTGTGCGCTGGCCCTCGGTATTTTCCTGTTAAAAGAATTTATGAAAAAATGAATTGAATTATGATTCTCAGTATTTACCTGTTAAGTGGCAATGATCCCGGACTCGTTCCTCATTGACTGCAAACGTTTTTTCACATATATGGCAGCACGTATTTTCCCTATGTGATCGCCGTTCCTCTTTAGTCAGTGGTTGCATTGGCCTTATGTTCAGCTTCTCCTGTACAGCTATGGACGCAATTTTTTGCATTTCTAATGCAAACCATTTTTGACAGTCCTTGCCTCGATATGCTCTGTAATATGAGAGCTTCATCACGTTTGCAGTGGAAATAGAATCCGATGCTGTGAACTTCATGTTCCTGGATTCGCTGTGTATTTTGTTCGTTTCCCTGAATAGGCTTCAATATTGATTCAAGATCAGCATACAACAAAACGGGACTGGATTCTTATGATTATAATTCTTATATTCCAACCATTTCTTTTCCTCTGAGGGAAACATAATCATAATAATAGTCGTTTTGTTTCTCGCATTCGGGAGTGTGTGATGTTAATTTTTCTTCAGAGTAAAAGTAGAGCAAACATTTGTCGCATATATACACTCTATAGTTACATTTTGAAGTTTGTTTTGAGACAAGGCGCGAAAGATCTTTGATCCAGCAGAAATGATATCTGCCAGCATCATCATCAACATCCATATGATCATCAGCCTGGCCGCTCTTTCTCTAGGATGAATACATCTGCTGAAGTGTCATGGGAAATGTTATCCCACTTAAATTTAGGACTGTAGAGTAATGAGGATATGATGAGGTCCTTTCAGAATGAACATTTGTTGGATATAGCGCTGATGTTATGGCCCACGCGAAGCATGCTTCATCATTATTTTGTACATTGATGCAAGCTTTCTTTGATGCAATCTCCTTTGGTAGAGGTACATATGAAGATCCTCGAAACTGCTCAAACTTGTTGATGTGTACTGCTAGATGTATTATTGAGTGCAGTGCCCAACCACTGTCTTTTTCCTGGAATTCTTCCAGCTGAGTGTGTATTGGATCCAAAATATTTGATTTAAACCACTCCTCTAAGTTATCATCTGTACTAATTGCAGCAGTTCTCGCTTGGAAATATTTAATGTCTTTTATAATTTCATTGTCACCAGTTTCCTGAACAAATTCCCCGCAAAACGTTGTAGAAACTTTAATATTAAAATAATGTTTTAAGGTATTTTTAATGCGGCGCGTAAATAATGTGGCAGCGTCTTACATAAATAGCTTCGGATCGATATGCTTTAAATTTGCAATAACACCTACAGGAAGTGTGGTATCAAATTACATGATAAGAATAAATGTGCTGATATTGCTTAAATTTGTTTACACAGATGTGCATGACTCATTCAGCTAAAATGCGAATTTTTCAAACAGGAAGTTTACACAGGTGTGTATGAGCCATTCAGCTTAAATGCGAATTTGTTTACAGCGGATCAAATTGCATGAGGATGACTTTATTCAACTGCGCGGATTGGTTACAACCATTGGTTACAACCATGATGCTTAACCAGATTAAATAATTTGAAGACTAGAACGATATATCAGTAAACGTATTCATCCTAGAGAAAGAGCGTTCCTTCTCCACAGTTCCAGTTAGACTTACGAAAAACAGGATGGAGCGACATGTAAATCTCTTAATGCTACAAGATGACTATGACCAAGATGATGATCATATGGATGATGATGATGATGCTGGCAGATATCATTTCTGCTGGATTAAAGATCTTTCGCGCCTCATATCGAAACAAAAGTCGAAACATGGTGGTGGTAGAAGGCATATTTGTGATAGATGTTTGATCTACCTTTACTCTGCTGAAAAATTAGCATCACACACTCCCGAATGCGAGAAAAAAAACGACCGCAGGATTATGTTTCCATCAGAAGAAAAGAAATGGCTAGAATTCAAAAATTATAAACATAAGAATCCAGTTCCGTTTTGTGTGTATGCAGATCTTGAGTCAATATTGAAGCCGATTTAGGGAAATGATCAAAATGCACAGCGAATCCAGCACCATGAAGTTCATAGCATAGGGTTCTATTTCCACTGCAAACATGATGCTAAGCTCTCATATTACCGAGCAAATCGGGAAACGAATTGCCAACAATGGTTTGCATTAGAATTGCAAAAAATTGCATCCATAGCTGTACAGGAAAAGCTGAACATCAGGCCAATGCAAACCCTGACTAAAGAGGAACGGCGTTCCTATATTATATGGAAAATACTTGCTGCCATATGAATATGGTTTCTTGATGATGGATAAGGATAGCTCATTAAACAAGGGGCGCTACCGTAAAGGATTTGATACCTTCATTGTACTATAAAAGGGTGAAACATGTGAAAACTCCATAAGTCCAAGTTGTAACTCAGACGAAAGCACACCGAATCCTGTGGACTTGCTGAGTAGATTAAAGCTGTTCACCTGTTATCAGTGCTGTTAGCCTGTTATCAGACCTGTTTGAAAAGCTGTTAAGCTGTTATCAGAGCTGTTTGGAAAGCTGTTAAGCTGTTATCAGAGCTGTTTAGAAGCTGTTAAGCTGTTATCAGAGCTGTTTGAAAAGCTGTTAAGCTGTTATCAGAGCTGTTTGAAAAGCTGTTAAGCTGTTATCAGAGCTGTTTAGAAGCTGTCAAGCTGTTATCAGAGCTGTTTGGAAAGCTGTAAAGCTTTTATCAGAGCTGTTTGGAAAGCTGTTAAGCTGTTATCAGAGCTGTTTGGAAAGCTGTTAAGCTGTTATCGGAGCTATTTGGAAAGCTGTTATCAGAGCTGTTTGGAAAGCTATTAAGCTGTTATCAGAGCTGTTTGGAAAGCTGTTATTCAGTTAATATCGAAAATGAATGAAAATCTATTAAAAGAAATTTTCAAGACTAGGAATGCAGTGCGGAGGAAATTTAAAGCTCTAAAGACGGGAAGGATTGAAGCAGAAGCTCAACTTGAAGAAACTTTTAAGCCAATCACCAAACCCTTAAAGGAGTTTGTTAGAACAGTCAAATACGAGCCGGCAGATATAGCCAAGTTTGAGGCAAAAGATGTAAAAGAAGAAGAAGAAGCCAATGAGATTGTGGAACCTTTTACCCCTCCAAAACGAAAATATGTGAAAATGGAGGCTAGTAGCACACCAATAAATTATGGAGATTATTCCTTAACATCTGAAGAAGAATTCGCAACACCTAAACATTCAAGAACATTGACAGGAAGGTCTCCTGTCACCTCCCCCGATACGTCTGGATACATAGTTTCAAACTATTTAAAGCTATTCACTGACAATAGCCCTAAAATTGATTCAACCTATGGAGTTTACTATGACGACAACGCGTGGAGAATCGGTAATTCAACGTTTGATGTTGATGATGTAGGAAATATTGTTATCAAGGGGAAGAGCTATAAAACATCTTTGGGGTTATGTGAGCTGCTATTTATGAAAGATCCTGTAAAAAGTCTATATACTAAAGAGGAGTTAACTAATTATGGATCTATTTTGAAAGATACCAATGCATATAAACGTGACTATGCTGAAGATGGACAAATAAAAGGTACTAGAGCGGTTAAGTATAAAGCTATAATCAGTAAACTTATACAGCATAAAGGCATGGGACTAATACGTCTGCCTAAGGAAAACATTGATCACATTTACTGGGATGATCCAAAGGAATTAGTGGATAGACTGCGCCTTCTAATGGCATCACAGCAGGCTGGAAACACCAGTCACAACAATGAAATTATATCTATCCTGGAGGATTTGCGAGAAGCAGATATTATAGTTTAAATACTACCTCATTACCATACTTCTTCACAATCTACAGATGAGCGTTGATAAGTTTGGACGTTTCTCTAAGCGAGGATATCTTGGGAAACCAGGTGAACGTGGACCAACAGGAGCTCAGGGACCAGCCGGTGAACAAGGAATTCAAGGCTCAGCTGGTAAACAAGGAGCTCAGGGTCCAGCTGGTGAACAAGGAGAGCGGGGTATTGGATTTAATTTAACGATAAACGGAGACTACGCTCTAAACTCAAAGTGTATAAAACGACTTGGTGAGCCCCTTGAAAATGATGATGCTACTACCAAAGACTATGTTGACAAGAAAATTAAAATAGGTGTGGAAGAAATAAGAAAATCTATTAATATAGAGGCGGCAAATTTAACGCTATATATCAATGATGAAATCGCGAAGATTGAAAACTATTTGTTTACTTCAGTAATAAATAAGAAAGACTTGACACCAAAAGATGGTGTATATGAGTAAAAACTCTTGAGAAATCTGTTTAATTTATAATTACGATGAATAAGAGACAAGTGATAGATGAGCTTCATAAACCACCGAGAAAAAATTTTAAACGACGTCGTGTGATTATCAAAGGACTAGATGACTTGTGGCAGGCAGACTTGGTTGAAATGGATCCCTACAAGTATGTGAACAAGGGTTACCGCTATCTGCTGATAGTAATTGATACCTTCTCCAAATATGCATGGGCAATTCCAATTAAAAGAAAAACTGGTGTAGAAGTAAAAGATGCCATGCAATCTATATTAAGCGAGGGACGAATACCTAAAAACCTGCAGACTGATGATGGAAAGGAATTCTACAACAACCTCTTTAAAAATCTAATGCTGAAGCATGCCATTAATCATTACTCTACGTACAGTTTCCTCAAAGCATCAATAGCGGAACGATTTAACCGAACTCTGAAGGATATGATGTGGAAGGAATTCAGTTTTAATGGAACTTATCAGTGGATTGGTATGGTAAAGAAACTGCTTACTGAATACAACTCAAGAATACATCGAACTACAAAAATGAGACCACGTGATATCAACATCTCCAATGAGAAACAACTGCTTTCAACTGTATATAATCATATAAAAATTGTTGTTCCTGCAAAGTATAAAGCTGGGGATTTTGTACGCATCAGCAAATACAAGCATATATTTGAGAAAGCCTATACACCAAACTGGACAGCTGAGATTTTTAAAATTATTAAAGTTCAAAACACAAACCCCATCACATATCATCTGGAAGATTATCAAGGAAATCCAATCACAGGAGGCTTTTATGAATTGGAGCTGCTAAAAGTTAAACACCCAAACCTATATCTCGTAGAGCAAATCTTAAAGAAGAGTGGAGATAACGCTTACGTTAAATGGCTCGGATTTTCATCAAAACACAATTCTTGGATTAATAACAAAGATGGTTTATAATTTGTTGAAGAAACAACTATAATACAATTTAAAAATAAATTTATAATTAAAATATCTTAGACTGTACTACAATTAAAACAAAGTACTTAAATAAATGAAACTAAAACTATAATACATGTTTTTATTTACAATAATGAGCTTAGATTTCTATACTGTCCATGCCTGTTCCTTGTTGATTTGAAACTGAACTTTCTGTGCTTGTTCCTTGCCGTTCTGATTGAATAGAGTAATGTCCCCATGGTAGAGTATCCATTGTCCCACTCATAATATACCGCATGTTATCATATGGATTCAATGCAATCTTCTTTTGGCTGATCGTGTAGACATTACGGTTATGCGATCGTATGGAGCTCTGATTAGCAGTTAATATTTGCTTGTTATTCAAACATTCGACGTAGTCTTCGAAATTGATATGCCTCTGGACTACATTAGTCTTTACTTCTTTTGCTTTCTTTACAGTTTTACCATTGTTTATACGTAGACTGTACATTTTCGAGCGCAAGCCTGCAAATTCGCTCATGATTTTCCCATTGAACTCATCCTGCATTAGATCAGGAATCTTTTTATTCACGAGCGGTAAATTGAATTGATTATCTTCTGGGTAATCACTTGTATCAAATTTGTTTATATTTTCAGCCATAAACTCATATGCATTTTTCTCTTCAAGTTCATATATTAGAGAATCTGTATCTGTATACATGACTTTACATTTATCTCCAAATTCACGCTGCATAATACTGTAGTGGAAATCATAGAGGCATATCTTTGAAATTTCCAAAACTGCCATTCCAGTATAGAGGGGCTTATTGAATAAGATTTTGAGTCGCCTTAATTCCACAGCAACTAAATTCTCATCAAATATCGTTGCACTGTGAAAGTTGGGTGCCGCAATCCGAGCTTTGGCACCATAACGACCTTCCCACTTCATGCAAAGCTTTATATCGCTATACTTGCGAACATTTTCCATGGTTTTACCAAAAGCTGCATTATTCATCTTCTTATAGCTGTCCTTCTCATGATCGCTGGTAGCCTGCTTCCGTTTGGTGGTATTTAAGTCAATATATGGTTTAAGCCAAGCTGACTGGTTGAATTGAAGAACCCGGTGCACTTTTTTTAGGATGAGACCATGTGATAAGCATTGCTTCAAATTTCGGTAGTGTATAACATATTTAGTTTTAGGATGTAATGTTGTCAAAAGCTTTCCTAATTTTACTCCAGGTGGTGCTGCATGCTTAGAGCAAAACGGCAAATCCTTATGTGTATCATGTAGATGTTGAGGATAGTCCAAGTCGACTTCGAATATGTATCCAATTGGTGAATCATCAGGAATCTCGAAAACGTTGATATTGGGGACATCAACCCATTTGAATCCTCCGGTTGGTAAATCCTGTGACATGGCCCATCCATAAAGGTTATTTACATCATAATACATCAGGTATTTCTCTTTGTCGTCAGGCTTAAAATCATCCATATGTTTATTATTTGCTTTGCTATATCTGTTCGAGCATTGACTTATACCACCTCGAATACCTCTCTCTATGAAAAGCAGTATATCTACGTCGGTTATCAGCTCTAGTTTCACTTTGGTGTATTTTAGCATAGCATCCCATGTTAGACCTGGCATGGTGTAATAATGTGCTGGATCCAAATTGTACGTCTTCATACATACTTCTCGAAAGTTCTCGAAGACATCAGCCAATAGGAGGACATCAGTTTTCAGGCATAGATCGGAATATTCGCCAAGTGTCTGTATTTCAAATGTCTTGCAGACCTTTTCAGCATGATTGTAGTCCTCAGCGGATATATCACTCTCAGTCATTATATTATAGAATTGCTCCTGCGCCGGTAAGTGCTTGAAATCCAATTGTGTCCAATCGTCAACGAAGTCGTATGGGAAGACTCCTTTGCGTGTAAGTAGTTCAAAGTCATCATCATCCAATTCCTGCCATACAGCTCTTGTAATATTTAATTTATCCATTGGTAGCAATGGTGATAGCTTATCTAAGGATTCTGCCATAAAACGGAAGGAATCGATGAATCTGAATTTGATATGATTGCCTTCAACGTGCTTGGTGAACGAAATGTATCTTTTTTTATTTATTGGTAGGAGATCCACTTTCCCTGGAATAGATGTAGCTATATCATTAATAATGAAGTGAGCATCATATCCGGATAAATTGTGAAAAATGACTGGAACTATGGAGCAATCTTGGAACATCAGATTGCATGCATTGTGCGCTGGCCCTCGGTATTTTCCTGTTAAAAGAATTTATGAAAAAATGAATTGAATTATGATTCTCAGTATTTACCTGTTAAGTGGCAATGATCCCGGACTCGTTCCTCATTGACTGCAAACGTTTTTTCACATATATGGCAGCACGTATTTTCCCTATGTGATCGCCGTTCCTCTTTAGTCAGTGGTTGCATTGGCCTTATGTTCAGCTTCTCCTGTACAGCTATGGACGCAATTTTTTGCATTTCTAATGCAAACCATTTTTGACAGTCCTTGCCTCAATATGCTCTGTAATATGAGAGCTTCATCACGTTTGCAGTGGAAATAGAATCCGATGCTGTGAACTTCATGTTCCTGGATTCGCTGTGTATTTTGTTCGTTTCCCTGAATAGGCTTCCATATTGATTCAAGATCAGCATACACACAAAACGGGACTGGATTCTTATGGTTATAATTCTTATATTCCAACCATTTCTTTTCCTCTGAGGGAAACATAATCATAATAATAGTCGTTTTGTTTCTCGCATTCGGGAGTGTGTGATGTTAATTTTTCTTCAGAGTAAAAGTAGAGCAAACATTTGTCGCATATATACACTCTATAGTTACATTTTGAAGTTTGTTTTGAGACAAGGCGCGAAAGATCTTTGATCCAGCAGAAATGATATCTGCCAGCATCATCATCAACATCCATATGATCATCAGCCTGGTCATAGTCATCTTGAATCATTAAGAGATTTCCATGTCGCTCCATCCTATGTTTCGTAAGTCTAACTGGAACTGTGGTGAAGAAACGCTCTTTCTCTAGGATGAATACATCTGCTGAAGTGTCATGGGAAATGTTATCCCACTTAAATTTAGGACTGTAGAGTAATGAGGATATGATGAGGTCCTTTCAGAATGAACATTTGTTGGATATAGCGCTGATGTTATGGCCCACGCGAAGCATGCTTCATCATTATTTTGTACATTGATGCAAGCTTTCTTTGATGCAATCTCCTTTGGTAGAGGTACATATGAAGATCCTCGAAACTGCTCAAACTTATTGATGTGTACTGCTAGATGTATTATTGAGTGCAGTGCCCAACCACTGTCTTTTTCCTGGAATTCTTCCAGCTGAGTGTGTATTGGATCCAAAATATTTGATTTAAACCACTCCTCTAAGTTATCATCTGTACTAATTGCAGCAGTTCTCGCTTGGAAATATTTAATGTCTTTTATAATTTCATTGTCACCAGTTTCCTGAACAAATTCCCCGCAAAACGTTGTAGAAACTTTAATATTAAAATAATGTTTTAAGGTATTTTTAATGCGGCGCGTAAATAATGTGGCAGCGTCTTACATAAATAGCTTCGGATCCATATGCTTTAAATTTGCAATAACACCTACAGGAAGTGTGGTATCAAATTACATGATAAGAATAAATGTGCTGATATTGCTTAAATTTGTTTACACAGATGTGCATGACTCATTCAGCTAAAATGCGAATTTTTCAAACAGGAAGTTTACACAGGTGTGTATGAGCCATTCAGCTTAAATGCGAATTTGTTTACAGCGGATCAAATTGCATGAGGATGACTTTATTCAACTGCGCGGATTGGTTACAACCATTGGTTACAACCATGACGCTTAACCAGATTAAATAATTTGAAGACTAGAACGATATATCAGTAAACGTATTCATCCTAGAGAAAGAGCGTTCCTTCTCCACAGTTCCAGTTAGACTTACGAAACACAGGATGGAGCGACATGTAAATCTCTTAATGCTACAAGATGACTATGACCAGGATGATGATCATATGGATGATGATGATGATGCTGGCAGATATCATTTCTGCTGGATTAAAGATCTTTCGCGCCTCATATCGAAACAAAAGTCGAAACATGGTGGTGGTAGAAGGCATATTTGTGATAGATGTTTGATCTACCTTTACTCTGCTGAAAAATTAGCATCACACACTCCCGAATGCGAGAAAAAAAACGACCGCAGGATTATGTTTCCATCAGAAGAAAAGAAATGGCTAGAATTCAAAAATTATAAACATAAGAATCCAGTTCCGTTTTGTGTGTATGCAGATCTTGAGTCAATATTGAAGCCGATTTAGGGAAACGATCAAAATGCACAGCGAATCCAGCACCATGAAGTTCATAGCATAGGGTTCTATTTCCACTGCAAACATGATGCTAAGCTCTCATATTACCGAGCAAATCGGGAAACGAATTGCCAACAATGGTTTGCATTAGAATTGCAAAAAATTGCATCCATAGCTGTACAGGAAAAGCTGAACATCAGGCCAATGCAAACCCTGACTAAAGAGGAACGGCGTTCCTATATTATATGGAAAATACTTGCTGCCATATGAATATGGTTTCTTGATGATGGATAAGGATAGCTCATTAAACAAGGGGCGCTACCGTAAAGGATTTGATACCTTCATTGTACTATAAAAGGGTGAAACATGTGAAAACTCCATAAGTCCTGTGGACCTGCTGAGTAGATTAAAGCTGTTCACCTGTTATCAGTGCTGTTAGCCTGTTATCAGACCTGTTTGAAAAGCTGTTAAGCTGTTATCAGAGCTGTTTGGAAAGCTGTTAAGCTGTTATCAGAGCTGTTTAGAAGCTGTTAAGCTGTTATCAGAGCTGTTTGAAAAGCTGTTAAGCTGTTATCAGAGCTGTTTGAAAAGCTGTTAAGCTGTTATCAGAGCTGTTTAGAAGCTGTCAAGCTGTTATCAGAGCTGTTTGGAAAGCTGTAAAGCTTTTATCAGAGCTGTTTGGAAAGCTGTTAAGCTGTTATCAGAGCTGTTTGGAAAGCTGTTAAGCTGTTATCGGAGCTATTTGGAAAGGTGTTATCAGAGCTGTTTGGAAAGCTGTTAAGCTGTTATCAGAGCTGTTTGGAAAGCTGTTATTCAGTTAATATCGAAAATGAATGAAAATCTATTAAAAGAAATTTTCAAGACTAGGAATGCAGTGCGGAGGAAATTTAAAGCTCTAAAGACGGGAAAGATTGAAGCAGAAGCTCAACTTGAAGAAACTTTTAAGCCAATCACCAAACCCTTAAAGGAGTTTAGAACAGTCAAATACGAGCCGGCAGATATAGCCAAGTTTGAGGCAAAAGATGTAAAAGAAGAAGAAGAAGCCAATGAGATTGTGGAACCTTTTACCCCTCCAAAACGAAAATATGTGAAAATGGAGGCTAGTAGCACACCAATAAATTATGGAGATTATTCCTTAACATCTGAAGAAGAATTCGCAACACCTAAACATTCAAGAACATTGACAGGAAGGTCTCCTGTCACCTCCCCCGATACGTCTGGATACATAGTTTCAAACTATTTAAAGCTATTCACTGACAATAGCCCTAAAATTGATTCAACCTATGGAGTTTACTATGACGACAACGCGTGGAGAATCGGTAATTCAACGTTTGATGTTGATGATGTAGGAAATATTGTTATCAAAGGGAAGAGCTATAAAACATCTTTGGGGTTATGTGAGCTGCTATTTATGAAAGATCCTGTAAAAAGTCTATATACTAAAGAGGAGTTAACTAATTATGGATCTATTTTGAAAGATACCAATGCATATAAACGTGACTATGCTGAAGATGGACAAATAAAAGGTACTAGAGCGGTTAAGTATAAAGCTATAATCAGTAAACTTATACAGCATAAAGGCATGGGACTAATGCGTCTGCCTAAGGAAAACATTGATCACATTTACTGGGATGATCCAAATAAATTAGTGGATAGGCTGCGCCTTCTATTGGCATCACAGCAGGCTGGAAACACCAGTCACAACAATGAAATTATACCTATCCTGGAGGATTTGCGAGAAGCAGATATTATAGTTTAAATACTACCTCATTACCATACTTCCTCACAATCTACAGATGAGCGTTGATAAGTTTGGACGTTTCTCTAAGCGAGGATATCTTGGGAAACCAGGTGAACGTGGACCAACAGGAGCTCAGGGACCAGCCGGTGAACAAGGAATTCAAGGCCCAGCTGGTAAACAAGGAGCTCAGGGTCCAGCTGGTGAACAAGCAGAGCGGGGTATTGGATTTAATTTAACGATAAACGGAGACTACGCTCTAAACTCAAAGTGTATAAAACGACTTGGTGAGCCCCTTGAAAATGATGATGCTACTACCAAAGACTATGTTGACAAGAAAATTAAAATAAGTGTGGAAGAAATAAGAAAATCTATTAATATAGAGGCGGCAAATTTAACGCTATATATCAATGATGAAATCGCGAAGATTGAAAACTATTTGTTTACTTCAGTAATAAATAAGAAAGACTTGACACCAAAAGATGGTGTATATGAGTAAAAACTCTTGAGAAATCTGTTTAATTTATAATTACGATGAATAAGAGACAAGTGATAGATGAGCTTCATAAACCACCGAGAAAAAATTTTAAACGACGTCGTGTGATTATCAAAGGACTAGATGACTTGTGGCAGGCAGACTTGGTTGAAATGGATCCCTACAAGTATGTGAACAAGGGTTACCGCTATCTGCTGATAGTAATTGATACCTTCTCCAAATATGCATGGGCAATTCCAATTAAAAGAAAAACTGGTGTAGAAGTAAAAGATGCCATGCAATCTATATTAAGCGAGGGACGAATACCTAAAAACCTGCAGACTGATGATGGAAAGGAATTCTACAACAACCTCTTTAAAAATCTAATGCTGAAGCATGCCATTAATCATTACTCTACGTACAGTTTCCTCAAAGCATCAATAGCGGAACGATTTAACCGAACTCTGAAGGATATGATGTGGAAGGAATTCAGTTTTAATGGAACTTATCAGTGGATTGGTATGGTAAAGAAACTGCTTACTGAATACAACTCAAGAATACATCGAACTACAAAAATGAGACCACGTGATATCAACATCTCCAATGAGAAACAACTGCTTTCAACTGTATATAATCATATAAAAATTGTTGTTCCTGCAAAGTATAAAGCTGGGGATTTTGTACGCATCAGCAAATACAAGCATATATTTGAGAAAGCCTATACACCAAACTGGACAGCTGAGATTTTTAAAATTATTAAAGTTCAAAACACAAACCCCATCACATATCATCTGGAAGATTATCAAGGAAATCCAATCACAGGAGGCTTTTATGAATTGGAGCTGCTAAAAGTTAAACATCCAAACCTATATCACGTAGAGCAAATCTTAAAGAAGAGTGGAGATAACGCTTACGTTAAATGGCTCGGATTTTCATCAAAACACAATTCTTGGATTAATAACAAAGATGGTTTATAATTTGTTGAAGAAACAACTATAATACAATTTAAAAATAAATTTATAATTAAAATATCTTAGACTGTACTACAATTAAAACAAAGTACTTAAATAAATGAAACTAAAACTATAATACATGTTTTTATTTACAATAATGAGCTTAGATTTCTATACTGTCCATGCCTGTTCCTTGTTGATTTGAAACTGAACTTTCTGTGCTTGTTCCTTGCCGTTCTGATTGAATAGAGTAATGTCCCCATGGTAGAGTATCCATTGTCCCACTCATAATATACCGCTTGTTATCATATGGATTCAATGCAATCTTCTTTTGGCTGATCGTGTAGACATTACGGTTATGCGATCGTATGGAGCTCTGATTAGCAGTTAATATTTGCTTGTTATTCAAACATTCGACGTAGTCTTCGAAATTGATATGCCTCTGGACTACATTAGTCTTTACTCCTTTTGCTTTCTTTACAGTTTTACCATTGTTTATACGTAGACTGTACATTTTCGAGCGCAAGCCTGCAAATTCGCTCATGATTTTCCCATTGAACTCATCCTGCATTAGACCAGGAATCTTTTTATTCACGAGCGGTAAATTGAATTGATTATCTTCTGGGTAATCACTTGTATCAAATTTGTTTATATTTTCAGCCATAAACTCATATGCATTTTTCTCTTCAAGTTCATATATTAGAGAATCTATATCTGTATACATGACTTTACATTTATCTCCAAATTTACGCTGCATAAAACTGTAGTGGAAATCATAGAGGCATATCTTTGAAATTTCCAAAACTGCCATTCCAATATAGAGGGGCTTATTGAATAAGATTTTGAGTCGCCTTATTCCACAGCAACTAAATTCTCATCAAATATCGTTGCACTGTGAAAGTTGGGTGCCGCAATCCGAGCTTTGGCACCATAACGACCTTCCCACTTCATGCAAAGCTTTATATCGCTATACTTGCGAACATTTTCCATGGTTTTACCAAAAGCTGCATTATTCATCTTCTTATAGCTGTCCTTCTCATGATCGCTGGTAGCCTGCTTCCGTTTGGTGGTATTTAAGTCAATATATGGTTTAAGCCAAGCTGACTGGTTGAATTGAAGAACCCGGTGCACTTTTTTTAGGATGAGACCATGTGATAAGCATTGCTTCAAATTTCGGTAGTGTATAACATATTTAGTTTTAGGATGTAATGTTGTCAAAAGCTTTCCTAATTTTACTCCAGGTGGTGCTGCATGCTCAGAGCAAAACGGTAAATCCTTATGAGTATCATGTAGATGTTGAGGATAGTCCAAGTCGACTTCGAATATGTATCCAATTGGTGAATCATCAGGAATCTCGAAAACGTTGATATTGGGGACATCAACCCATTTGAATCCCCCGGTTGGTAAATCCTGTGACATGGCCCATCCATAAAGGTTATTTACATCATAATACATCAGGTATTTCTCTTTGTCGTCAGGCTTAAAATCATCCATATATTTATTATTTGCTTTGCTATATCTGTTCGAGCATTGACTTATACCACCTCGAATACCTCTCTCTATGAAAAGCAGTATATCTACGTCGGTTATCAGCTCTAGTTTCACTTTGGTGTATTTTAGCATAGCATCCCATGTTAGACCTGGCATGGTGTAATAATGTGCTGGATCCAAATTGTACGTCTTCATACATACTTCTCGAAAGTTCTCGAAGACATCAGCCAATAGGAGGACATCAGTTTTCAGGCATAGATCGGAATATTCGCCAAGTGTATGTATTTCAAATGTCTTGCAGACCTTTTCAACATGATTGTAGTCCTCAGCGGATATATCACTCTCAGTCATTTTATTATAGAATTGCTCCTGCGCCGGTAAGTGCTTGAAATCCAATTGTGTCCAATCGTCAACGAAGTCGTATGGGAAGACTCCTTTGCGTGTAAGTAGTTCAAAGTCATCATCATCCAATTCCTGCCATACAGCTCTTGTAATATTTAATTTATCCATTGGTAGCAATGATGATAGCTTATCTAAGGATTCTGCCATAAAACGGAAGGAATCGATGAATCTGAATTTGATATGATTGCCTTCAACGTGCTTGGTGAACGAAATGTATCTTTCTTTATTTATTGGTAGGAGATCCACTTTCCCTGGAATAGATGTAGCTATATCATTAATAATGAAGTGAGCATCATATCCGGATAAATTGTGAAAAATGACTGGAATTATGGAGCAATCTTGGAACATCAGATTGCATGCATTGTGCGCTGGCCCTCGGTATTTTCCTGTTAAAAGAATTTATGAAAAAATGAATTGAATTATGATTCTCAGTATTTACCTGTTAAGTGGCAATGATCCCGGACTCGTTCCTCATTGACTGCAAACGTTTTTTCACATATATGGCAGCACGTATTTTCCCTATGTGATCGCCGTTCCTCTTTAGTCAGTGGTTGCATTGGCCTTATGTTCAGCTTCTCCTGTACAGCTATGGACGCAATTTTTTGCATTTCTAATGCAAACCATTTTTGACAGTCCTTGCCTCGATATGCTCTGTAATATGAGAGCTTCATCACGTTTGCAGTGGAAATAGAATCCGATGCTGTGAACTTCATGTTCCTGGATTCGCTGTGTATTTTGTTCGTTTCCCTGAATAGGCTTCAATATTGATTCAAGATCAGCATACACACAAAACGGGACTGGATTCTTATGGTTATAATTCTTATATTCCAACCATTTCTTTTCCTCTGAGGGAAACATAATCATAATAATAGTCGTTTTGTTTCTCGCATTCGGGAGTGTGTGATGTTAATTTTTCTTCAGAGTAAAAGTAGAGCAAACATTTGTCGCATATATACACTCTATAGTTACATTTTGAAGTTTGTTTTGAGACAAGGCGCGAAAGATCTTTGATCCAGCAGAAATGATATCTGCCAGCATCATCATCAACATCCATATGATCATCAGCCTGGTCATAGTCATCTTGAATCATTAAGAGATTTACATGTCGCTCCATCCTATGTTTCGTAAGTCTAACTGGAACTGTGGTGAAGAAACGCTCTTTCTCTAGGATGAATACATCTGCTGAAGTGTCATGGGAAATGTTATCCCACTTAAATTTAGGACTGTAGAGTAATGAAGATATGATGAGGTCCTTTCAGAATGAACATTTGTTGGATATAGCGCTGATGTTATGGCCCACGCGAAGCATGCTTCATCATTATTTTGTACATTGATGCAAGCTTTCTTTGATGCAATCTCCTTTGGTAGAGGTACATATGAAGATCCTCGAAACTGCTCAAACTTGTTGATGTGTACTGCTAGATGTATTATTGAGTGCAGTGCCCAACCACTGTCTTTTTCCTGGAATTCTTCCAGCTGAGTGTGTATTGGATCCAAAATGTTTGATTTAAACCACTCCTCTAAGTTATCATCTGTACTAATTGCAGCAGTTCTCGCTTGGAAATATTTAATGTCTTTTATAATTTCATTGTCACCAGTTTCCTTAACAAATTCCCCGCAAAACGTTGTAGAAACTTTAATATTAAAATAATGTTTTAAGGTACTTTTAATGCGGCGCGTAAATAATGTGGCAGCGTCTTACATAAATAGCTTCGGATCGATATGCTTTAAATTTGCAATAACACCTACAGGAAGTGTGGTATCAAATCACATGATAAGAATAAATGTGCTGATATTGCTTAAATTTGTTTACACAGATGTGCATGACTCATTCAGCTAAAATGCGAATTTTTCAAACAGGAAGTTTACACAGGTGTGTATGAGCCATTCAGCTTAAATGCGAATTTGTTTACAGCGGATCAAATTGCATGAGGATGACTTTATTCAACTGCGCGGATTGGTTACAACCATTGGTTACAACCATGACGCTTAACCAGATTAAATAATTTGAAGACTAGAACGATATATCAGTAAACGTATTCATCCTAGAGAAAGAGCGTTCCTTCTCCACAGTTCCAGTTAGACTTACGAAACACAGGATGGAGCGACATGCAAATCTCTTAATGCTACAAGATGACTATGACCAGGATGATGATCATATGGATGATGATGATGATGCTGGCAGATATCATTTCTGCTGGATTAAAGATCTTTCGCGCCTCATATCGAAACAAAAGTCGAAACATGGTGGTGGTAGAAGGCATATTTGTGATAGATGTTTGATCTACCTTTACTCTGCTGAAAAATTAGCATCACACACTCCCGAATACGAGAAAAAAAACGACTGCAGGATTATGTTTCCATCAGAAGAAAAGAAATGGCTAGAATTCAAAAATTATAAACATAAGAATCCAGTTCCGTTTTGTGTGTATGCAGATCTTGAGTCAATATTGAAGCCGATTTAGGGAAACGATCAAAATGCACAGCGAATCCAGCACCATGAAGTTCATAGCATAGGGTTCTATTTCCACTGCAAACATGATGCTAAGCTCTCATATTATCGAGCAAATCGGGAAACGAATTGCCAACAATGGTTTGCATTAGAATTGCAAAAAATTGCATCCATAGCTGTACAGGAAAAGCTGAACATCAGGCCAATGCAAACCCTGACTAAAGAGGAACGGCGTTCCTATATTATATGGAAAATACTTGCTGCCATATATGTGAAAAAACGTTTGCAGCTGATAGAGGAACGAATTCGGAACCATTGCCACTTAACTGGAAAATATCGAGGACCAGCGCACAATACATGTAACCTCATATATCAGGATTGCTCTATAGTTCCAGTCATTTTTCACAGTTTATCTGGATATGATGCCCACTTCATAATTAAGGATATAGCTACATATTTCCCGGGAAAAGTTGATCTCTTACCAATAAACAAGGAAAGATATATTTCGTTCACCAAGCACATGGACTGCAGCCACACAAAATTCAGATTCATCGATTCCTTCCATTTTATGGCTGAATCTTTAGATAAGCTATCATTATTGCTGCCAATAGATAAATTAAACACTACAAGATCAGTATGGCAGGGATTGGATGATGACACTATCAAACTGCTTACGCGCAAAGGTGTTTTCCCATATCATTTTATTGATGAATGGAATAAATTGGATATCCGGAACTTGCCAACACAAGAAGCGTTCCACAATATACTGACTGACAGTGCTATATCTCCTGAGGACTACAATCATGCTAAAGCTGTCTGGCAAAAATTTGAAATACAAAAACTGCAACTTCAACTTCAAAGTTTCACCTAAAATTTCAACGTTTTAAAATTCACAAATCAGTTTAGTACACATTTATGTCGCATTTTTACCTCAATTTTTTGGTTTTACGTTTTTCACCATAACTCGGTCAAATATTAACCGATTTTAATGATTTTTTGGTTTTTTTTTGGTAACGCGCGATGGTTCATCTAATGGCTTTCACCATTTTTGGCTATTGTCAGTTTTTCCGAGGGGGGGGGGATATTGTTTTTCGATAACAAGTCCGGTATTTGTTGTTCTATCGGGAAAATAATGATGCAGTTCTACTCACCTGATCAGTAGCAATCTTTCATACAAGAACCCTTTTTTAATTTTTCACTCTTGCCTCGTTGTCATGGCAACGACCGAAATTAAATTAAAATTCTTTAAACGTCACAATATTTTTGATTTTTCACACAATTTTAAATTATTTCTTCTAAGTTTTTTGACAGAATTTTCACCAAAAACCTTGTGGAACAACACACACACACAAAACTCTTGATTACTCTCGCGTTTTCACTATTATTCCGGGTGATTTTTCGATATTTTACGGTACTCAAAATGACAGGTCCGGTCTCTGCGATAATAATAATAATAATTTACCATTTCTTCCATAACTAATTAATTAATTCCCAAACAAAATATAAATCAATTAAGAATGACTGAAGAAACCAAATCTTTCGATGAGCTTTGCTTGTCACAAGTCCCAAAAATTGCAGAAATTAGACAAATTCTGGCCGATTATCACAGAGCGAATAAAAGCAAAAGGACTTCACATTTTACTTCTGAAAAACTCCAAAATTTGGAAGAACTGTGAGCTTCATTTGAAAAGCGGAAACGCTGATTCAAGATCATGAAGATTTTGATGAAACTCATGATTATTTTAAGCAGTCATGCTATGACAAAACAGAGGACTGGTACAATCTTATACAGGCAACTCTGTCTGATAGGTTGAAGTCCATATCAATCCACACAGAGCGCAAAAATAACCCGTTTTACGTCCCACTTCCAAAAACTTCTCAAAAAACAACTGCAGGTGATAACCTGGACAGCACAGACAAAGAGCAATCAAATACAGTACGGTTTCGGTTGCAAGAAGATAGACGAAAAACATTATCCCATATTATTCAATCGATAGATAATAATTCACTTGCAACTGCAACCCAGGCATACTTAAACCAAAAATTGAACTCGTTTCACAAATATTGGGACGATTTGAAGAAACACACAATGAAATAATCTTGAATGTTGGCCCAAGCGACAAAGACAGCGAATACTTCGCAAATGATGTTTACATAAACATGGAAACATCATTCTCAGACACTGTAATTGCGCTGCAAGAACAATTAGACTCTCGATACCAAAACGTAACGAATACTACAAATAATTTCACAGAGCATCACCACAATGTCTCTTTCAGAGACCAATCAAGTTTTTTCCCATCTGACGCCAGAACATTAATTCCCAATTTCAATGGAAATCCGAAAGATCTCCACAAATTTATCTCAAGCTGTGATGATATATATATGCGACGGCAACGACGGCAACGACGGCGAACGTAAACACTCCCTCCTTAGCTTAATAAGGAGTAAATTATCTGCAGATGCATATGATATTTTCAGGTACAATCAAGTTGAAGATTGGCTTACCTTAAAATCAATTTTAACTGAAACTTTTGAGGTAAAAATTTCCAGAACTACGCTACAGTCTCAATTAAATAATTGTAAACAGAGAATAGGGGAAAGCGTGAAAGATTTCCTTCAGAGACTTAGCACAACTATATGCAAACGAAATGAGGTAACGCACTCATATACAAGTGATAAAATTCTTTTAAAATCTCTTCTAAAAGATAATGAGTGTCAAGCAGTAAGAGATATAGAGGACGGATTATCCAATCCACAACTGCAAACTTTAGGCAAAGTGCATTCCGAAAAATCCTTTTCTGCATTAAAATCTCACATTTCAGATCATGCATCGCGTTTGGGCAAAACACGAGTTATAATTTACAATGCTTCAAATGTAATAGACTGGTACATGCTCCTTCAAAATGCCCAATCATACAACGCCCTGCACAGATCTTCAACGCTCTTTCAAAACTAAACTCGCAATTAGAACGCCCTCCGGATTTTAATAAGGTCACATCTAAGTCAGGGGTACCATCTATCTGGTCGATATTGTCATCGAATTGAGCACACTATCGAAGAATGCCGGACAAAAGCTGTGAATAACAGTCGTTCTGGTTACAATCAGGGGAATCAAAATAATTTCCAAAAGATGAACAATACTCCACCGACAAGTACGGCTGACAGACAGCCTCAAAATAGGAACTGGAAGCAACCAGTATTCCGAGAAAGTGTGACATTTTTTTTTTAACACAAAACTGATTTATTATTTTTTTTGGTTCCCGATAGCCGTTTGGGCGTCGGGCTTTGGCTTCACTTGCCCAAGTTAGGGTGAAAATTCATGCACCACCAAGGAAATTGAGTGATGAAGAATGCTGGACTGCACATTTCATTTAGACTATTTCCTATTTATTTATTTATTTTCCTTTTTTTTAGTCTTACGCAGTACCTAAATACCTAACTCCGGGAGTACTATACTATAATGGATGTCCAAATATAGCAAAACAATTTTCCTTAAGTTTAAACATCAATATACATGAATTTATAATTTTATGAGTATGTACTCTAAACTTATCTGTCTTGTCCGTGTTTTCTTTTTACTTCCTTTAGTTCTTTTCCGTTTTCCGCTAGCGTAATTTTGACTTGGGCTGTGTCTCTTTTATTAACTAGTGTCTTTATTACACAGTGCCTTTTCGTCTTAATTTAACTTTTGTTTTCGTCTTAATTTAACTTTTGTTTTCGTCTTTCCTTTATTGATTTGGATATATATATTTTTTTGTCCTCCACATATGGCCCTATATATAATTTACAAATAATTTAGTATTTCTTATTCTTAAACACGTGCTTAACCTACAACTTACCCATAGGGGTCTTTTTACTATAATTTATATTTTTTCGCCTCTTTTGTTTTTTTGTTTCTTTAGCTAAGTGCCTCAATTATTTGATTTAATAATCTATTTCGATTATACCTTTTTATTTTTATTTTGCTACTACTTTAAGATTTACAATTTTTACAAAATTGTCCGCACTCCTATCACTTTGAAAGGCCAGCTTCGAGAGCCCTCGGCCGATCAGCTCAATTTTCTTGGTGGCCTCTTTTTGCCTGAAGTTGGCTCTGACACCGGGATTGAAGTATGCCACATTGGCACGCTTACAGTGTGCGGCTAAACGACATGTCGATAATGTAGGAATGGTTGATTGATAAGTCGTTATTTTAATTAGTCAACAGTCGAAATGGTCAGATTTAACATGTTACAAAAGTAGAACTCCACCGCCGAGTAATAATAATTCCAATATCTCGGCTAGATCGCCATCTCCAAATAGGAAAGACAACAAAAATTCATCTCATTCGGCAACCCCCTCGCATATAGAAACAGCACAAGTCCACAAGAATCCCGAAAGAATTGATACGTCCCCATCCAAGTGTATAATAATTCTTTAAACAATTTCTTTGCCTGTCGATATCTGCTCTGCTCCAAAAACTTACTTTTTTAATCGACACATGAGCAGAGATCAGTTTAATAAAACTACATCCATTAAGGCCAGATAGTATCTGCTACAGAGATGCCTATCTGCAATATAAATACTTTGTTTAAAGAGTCCACTTCTACGGAAGGGCTCATCTTTGCTAGATTGAAATCAGAATCTTCAAATAATAATAACTCCATCCTGAACACCCATTTCAAATTGTGGGAAATAATGGCCTGTGGGGAATAACGGCCTGCTTGGTCATGATTTTTTATCTCGATGCAATGCGAGTATCGACTATAAAAATAAATTCTTTTCTCTGGAAGTTAATGAATCTGATTCATCTTATGCATATGAACAATACTATTCAAATTACCCTTATGTTTATTTGAAAAGCAAAAACCCAGAAAAGAGGTCTCGAAACTAAAAGTTTATTATATACGCAGATAACATTCTCCAATAAAAATATTAATACAATCCTATCTCCATCAATTGTTTTACAAAGAAATAACAATCTATCTCTATCCAATACTTCATCAGAAGTGAAGATCAAAAATAATGAAAATATATCTCCATCAATAGCCGCACGAAAGGCTAAACTAAAATAAAATTGAATCTCCTTCAACAATATATTCATAAAAGGTGAGGTCTATAGTAAATATAAAAAAAAGAACAAAGAATTTCAATGAATTTTTAACTCCTTCTAATTCTATCGAGTCGGAATCATCAAATAACTCTTTCAAAATTCCACAAAAGTTGGAATCATATCTCCTTCCTACTAATCATCCGAAAGAATCGGATCACTTAAAAAAAGTCAAAATTCCGGCTCGATCAGAATTCATCATTGAAATTCCAACTCGTTCTATTCAAAATTAATCGGTCTGTTTCAAGAAGGAAGTAAGGCCAGGTTTGTCTCTTGGAAATTCGATAGTCGAACCAGTCAACGGGATGGCAAAAGTCCTAATCTTCAACACAAATGAGGAGGACGCTGATCTGGCACCTTACGAGGTGAACCCAGTTTACCAAGGCTTGGACGACTTTGTGGTCATCTCCACAGACCCTGAAAGAGATCCAATTAAGGGCAGAATAATTAAACTGCAAAACCCTATAAAATTGGATCACTGTAATTCAGAGGAATCTGAGAGTATTCGCAATATCTGTAGGGAATTCAACGATCTGGATTCCTTTCATATACAGATGCGATTACCCCCCACAAAATCGAGACATTCCAAGACAAACCGCCCATATATACCAAGCCTTATACAGGGTGTCCCGGACTAATGCTGCAACATTTTGCCAAATGATTCCTCTCGTCCAGACAAGCAAAATATTGTATGGCAGGGGGTGGGGCAAAATGTCACCCCTACCGACTTACAGGTGATTAGTAAAATATGCTCTTTTTTCACTAAAACACCCTATATCTTAAAAAGTACAGGGTGTACGGTCACAGTTAAGGGCACACTGTATGCAGAATTTCATGGCCTTTCCAACGACAGCTCAACCAGCCCCGTACAGCTCTCCCCTCAGAAGTTATAAAAGTCTAAACTAAAAATTTCGGATTTTCTTTCCTTTTTTTTACTTTGACCTCTATTATTTTTGCAAAAAGGTCATTAACATAACCTTTTTTTATAAAAACTGTAAACTATGGAGCCTCCTCTTTAAGTTCACCTATTACACCCAATGTGCTATCTGAAGCCCTTTAAGAGCTATTAGCTCTAAACTTATTCTCAAACCTATTTTCAAACCTATTCTCAACAATAATTTGTTCCCTTAGCATGTCATTTTAAAAAATATCGTCTAATTTCGGTGTGACCGGAATAGGTTATGAGTTAATAACTCTTTAACGGATGCAGATAGCACATAGGGTATAATAGGTCAAATTAAAGAGGAGGCTCCACAGTTTACAGTTTTTATAAAAAAAGGTTATGTTAATGACCTTTTTGCAAAAATAATAGAGGTCAAAGTAAAAAAAAAGGAAAGAAAATCCGAAATTTTTAGTTTAGACTTTTATAACTTCTGAGGGGAGAGCTGTACGGGGCTGGTTGAGCTGTCGTTGGAAAGGCCATGAAGTTCTGCATACAGTGTGCCCTTAACTGTGACCGTATACCCTGTACTTTTTAAGACATAGGGTGTTTAGTGAAAAAAGAGCATATTTTACTAATCACCCTGTAAGTCGGTAGGGTGACATTTTGCCCCACCCCATGCCATACAATTTTTTGCTTGTCTGGACGAGAGGAATCATTTGGCAAAATGTTGCAGCATTAGTCCGGGACACCCGTAGACTTCCTGAAGCAAGCCGAACTGAAATAAATAGGCAAATACAAGAAATGCTTGAGTCGGACATCATCACAACTTCCCATAGTCCCTGGAATTCTCAATTGCTACTGGTTCCCAAAAAACCAGATGAGAATGGAAACAAAAAGTGGCGAGTGGTGATAGACTTTCGTCGTATTAAGGACATTACTATTGGGGATCCGTACCCACTGCCTGATATCACTGATATATTAGACCAGTTGGGGAAGTCGAAATATTTTACCACACTCGACTTAGCCAGCGGATTTCACCAGATTAAAATGGACTCGGGGACAGGGAGAAAACTGCCTTTAGCACACCCTATGGCCACTACGAAAATGGTTTAAAAGGAGCCCCTGCTACTTTTCAACGAGCTATGAATAATGTCTTATCTGGCCTTCAAGGCATCTTTTGCTTCGTATACATGGACGATATTGTAGTCCATGGATATAATCTCAAAGACCAAAATTCCAGACTCACAGCAGTATTTAGTCGTCTTCGTGAAGTCAACCTAAAACTCCAACCCGACAAGTGCCATTTCCTAAGAAAGGAAATTATGTATTTAGGGTTTATAACTGAAAATGGAGTCAAACCAGATCCAGCAAAGATAAAGTCAGTTCAGTCCTATCCCAAGCCCAAAAAAGAGAAAGATATTAAGGCCTTCCTTGGTTTCCTCGGCTACTATCGCCGCTTTATACCAATTTTTTCGAAGATAGCCAAACCACTCACAAATCTTTTGAAAAAAGATACGCCTTTCAAGTTTGACCGTATCTGCGACGAGGCATTTTGCGAATTACGAAATAAATTAATTTCAGCACCAATTCTATCTTATCCGGATTTCGACAAAGAATTTTTTGTCACCTCCGATGCCAGTGACTACGCCATCGGAGCAGTTCCTTCCCAAGAAAATTATCAAGGAGATTATCCAATCGCCTATGTAAGTCGAGTTCTCAATGGTGCAGAGACTGCGATTGCTTTCGCAGTTGAGCAATTCAAACCATACGTTTATGGTAGACAGCTTACAATTATAACTGACCATAAACCATTAGTATGGCTCATGAATCCGAAAGATCACTCCTCAAGACTCATGAGATGGAGAATACGTCTTGAGGAATATGACTACAAAATGGTCCATAAATCAGGTAAGCTAAACACAAATGCAGACGCTCTCAATAGAGCTATCCCAGAATATTCCAAACATTCTGCAGAACCTTCAACCTGCGTGAATGTTGTAACTAGCAATCAAGCCAGAGCTCAGGCCAATTCAGATACCTCCAATGCAAGCATTACTCCAAACTCACATCCATCGTCATCAAACAATTCCTCAGTCATAATAACTGAGACTAATTTTCCTCTTTTACTGACTAAAAATGCGAATCCTAAATTCTTCATCTTGCCAATGCAAGATACAGAACTTGAAAGAGTGTTGGCTTCGAAACTAAAACTTTCAGATAAATCTTCACTTTTAAAAACTGAACTGAACTTCTTCACAAAAAGGGACTCCAAAATAATCATTTCATCAACTAATTTACCTTGTCGATCTCTAAGAGATAAATCAGCCCTCGAAAAGGTTTTAACTGAGATCTGCTCATATACAAGCAAAGCAGTTAAATCAATTAAATATCTCCTTCCCAATTTTAGATCCACAGAATCTAATAATTATTAAAAACGCTTTTACCCAGATCTTCGCTAATCAACAAATAAACATCAAACTCCATCAAGATTCGATAAAATATTTATCCGATAAAGATGACATCGAACAAGTTCTGAAGGATTTTCATTCATTACCGACGGGAGGCCATCAAGTCGTTTCCCGTACAACTAAAAGGATAAAAAAAAAAAACAATTCTACTGGCCTGGCATGTCAGACGACATCGTAAAGCATGTCAGGAAATGTAAACTTTGTCAGGTAAACAAAGTATCCAGAAATCCAAAAATTCCAATGAAAATCTCGAGCATTAGCTCTAAACCTTTCGAAAGAGTGTACCTAGATGTTGTAGGACCTCTCCCAATTTCTCATTCTGGAAACAAATACATTCTTGCATTCCAAGACGACCTTTCAAAGTTTTCTGATGATAATCCCATAGTCGACACCGAGTCTAAGATATTAGCGGAAGCCTTCACGAGAATAATAGTTCGTCGACATAGTATAACAGAAAATATCCTCACAGATCAGGGTTCTAACCTCATAGGTGGCAATTTCGCCGAGGTATCTAAATTGCGGAGAATTGAAAGGCTCAACACTACTCCATATCACCCTCAAACAAATGGTGCATTGGAGAGAAACCACAGAACCTTAGCAGAATATCTCCGATCTTATGTAGCAAAAGATCCACAAAACTGGGATACATGGATTCCTTATGCCATGTTTGTATACAATACCACCCGTCATTCGAGTACTAATTATACTCCACGCGAACTCCTATACGGATTCCCAGCCGAAATTCCCAATAATTTAAAATCTTCTCCAACCGCTTGCTATAATTATGGCAATTATGCAAACGAATTAAAAGCGTGTCTACAGCATAGCTTCGAAATACCTAAAGACATAGCCATGGCCAATAAAGACAAATCAAAATTGCAATACGATAAGAACTCCGTCCAAAAATCATTTAATACTGGTGATAAAGTCTTACTGAAAAGCAAAGTGAGAGATAATAAGTTCTCACCACTATGGTCAGGTCCGTATGAGATACTGGAGATTAATTCCCCCGCAAATTCTACTATTAAAATCAATAATAAAAACAAAAGAGTTCATAACAATGACTTAAAACTGTTCTCAGAGAAAAAACTTCAATATCTTCAAATATCTTTCAGAGATATTAACATAGTGTCATCTTCCAGGTTTCCAAAATGATGCATATAGCATTCATTCTAACTTTCATCCCCTTAATGTACGGCTCAGGAATAGAGGTAAAGCAGCTAAATGCTACTGCAGGCATTTATTTTGAGGAAATTGGCAAAGCCAACCTGTACACCAACGAGTGGAAGATAGTGACATACTATGACATGACAAATTTCAAGTCCGAATTCCAGAATATACAGTTCATCGCACAGCAAATAACAGTAACTTGTCAGAGGCTTAGTAACAATTCAGCGATGGCTCACACTTGTAATGGTACGTTGCTACAAATACATCTTATAATAGCAAACATAGAGTATAGGAATATGTTACTTGTGATTCAAAATAGAAAACAAAGAGCACTTTTCAATGCTATAGGCTCAATTTCGAAAGCTAAATGATGAGCAGGTTCAGAACCTTACTTTAAACCAAAACTCCCTCCTATACCTTATGAAAAGCCAAACTGCGATGGTCGAAGCAACCGCAAATGTTTTCAACAAAACTAAAGCCGCAATTGAAAAGGAATTCATGGTCATGGATGAAAAACTAATATCAGTGTAGATAGTCACATCATTGATGGAAAATAGGTCACTTGATAATGTTGGATATTTTAAATATAGACACTTTTTCTTTTTCACTATATCTGTTTTATTATATTGATATCCCACTGCACAGAACAACAATAAAACTAACAACGGCAGGTATAAAAATGTCTTTTCTACATGCAATTTTCAATTAATTAAAAACCTGGTTACAACCGCACAAGTCCGCTTCTTAATTTCAACTCCATCTTCAACCGTGCCCCAAAATAGCTTTTTACATTTTTTTTTCACAACATGTTCCCATGTTCCCGGCAAACTTTGCTTGATGTGTGAAACTAGAAACTTGTTTGCTTTTATATAATTTTAAATATTTTTGCATTGCAAGATATTTGAAACCTTGTCTGGACGAAAGATATTTTTTAACAAAAGTGTGGGAACATGCATTTAGCATTTTTCAGCTATTTTGGGCTACCTAACATTCCTTCCCTCCTTGAATAAGAAAAGCGACGGTGGAATACCAGCTGTCGATTTTCTTTTTAAACAAAATTAAAAATTTTATTTTTTGTTTGGTCTTAACATTAAAAAGTAATGTAATATATAATTTTGTAGTATAGTAGTAATGGAATTACTCCTATTTATAAAAACATTCATATATATGTATTATTTTCTTATATTCTCAATATTGGATTTTTTGTTTTTAATACTTAGAGCTGAATAAAAATTTAAATCAAATTCGTCAATAAAATTGTATAAAGAAATTTTAGAACTTAATTATAGAACTTACACACATATGCATGAGTATGTATATTTTCTCTTTTTATTTTTTTATTTTTTACGTTACTGCGTATGTATTGAACTTTAATCTTTTAGTGCTTTATTTCACTTATATTATATAATAATATAAATTTTTTACATTTACATTTGCCTGACTTAGTTTCCCTTAATAGGCGAAAGTCATGGAATTACTATTCCGTTTATGCAGCTTTAGGAGAGGTTGCGGACACACCTGAAGTACTTGATTGCTTACTGACACAATCCTTATCAGACAATGGAGCTCCGGTTGGCTTAAGCTCCATTTCAACACATGAAGTTTTGGGATTAACGTTTAAGGTTATATTTCCTGACTCCTTAACAGGGGTTTTATTTCGGAAAAAATTTATTTGATTTCTATAGTTGTAGTTAAACTAGGAGAGTTCGGGCTCACTTTTTTTAAGCCTCCAGGATTTCGCCACACATGGCGCCATCGTCTCTAGGTGATTTGAGCCCGTGCTAAATGTAGGTTTGTGTCTTGGCTGTATCGGTTTGTGCCTTGGATACATCATTGTGTCTTGGATACACCATTGTGTCTTGGGTGCACCATTGAGTCTCGACTGCGCCCTAGCGGAATTAACCGGTACTACCGGGAAGTCTCATTTGGTCTTGGCTGCGCCGTAGTGGCATTAGCCGGTACTGCCAGCATGCTCCCCATTGTGTTTTGGATACACCATTGTGTCTTGGGTGCACCATTGAGTTTCGACTGCGCCCTAGCGGGATTAACCGGTACTACCGGGATGTATCATTTGGTCTTGACTGCGCCCTAGCGGCATTAGCAGGTACTACCAGCATGCTCTTGAGTAAGGTTCCCTAGCGGCCTTAGCCGGAACTACCAGCATGCCTTGGTTTTGCTGTTTTCTTTTATTAGCGGGAGAGTTCATCACCATGAACAGATTCTAGAAGATGTCAGTGAGATATTAGCCGATACTGCCAGCATGCTCCGGTACTACGGCTTTTTTGGATGTGTGGTACGGTTCTCTTGGATATGTGAAGTTTTTTGCTTCACTTTTGGCCTACACGTGGCAGCATGCTACGCTTTTGGGAAGTTTTTCTTCACTTTTGCCCACACGTGGCAGCATGCTACGGTTTTGGGAAGTTTTTTGCTTCACTTTTTTGGATGTGTGGTGCGCCTAAATGTAGGCTTTTGTTGTTTTCAAGTGTTGCGCCTGGTTTTGAATTAATATTAGTAATAATTAAAGTTAATAGTAATAATTCAAGTTATTTTTGCTCATGGAAATAGATTCTTGGCGGTATGGGGTGGGAGGGTGAACGAAATTTTCATCAGAAATCCTCTACGGGCTCTGGTTTTCGAGATATTAGCGTATTAATAATTCAAGTTATTTTTGCTCATGGAAATAGATTCTTGGCGGTGTGGGGTGAGAGTTTTCAACAGAAAGCCTCTACGGGCTTTGGTTTTCGAGATATTGGCGACATCTGTTTGGACGCAAACGCCATTTCTTGAGTAAGGTACCCTAGCGGCCTTAGCCGGAACTACCAGCATGCCTTGGTTTTGCTGTTTTCTTTTATTAACGGGAGAGTTCTAGATATCGGCATGACGTCATCAAGGTTTTGCTGCACCTAAATAAGTTTTCTTAGCAGGGAAGTTGTAGATATAGGATTGTATGGGTGTGTTGGATTGGGCTACGTTACCTGTTCCAAGCCTTGGGTAGAATGTGTGTGGCTTATCTTATTATGAGCTTAATTTTCTTCAAGAAAGAATTTTTTGGGGTATCTCCGGTATATAGCAAAAGCTAAAAAATGTTCTAATTTGTTATTTCATCACACAACCCATTAATTTTTTGGTAGCGAAATTGGGTGATTAGAAAAACAAATGAAAAAATGAAAAAAGAAGAAAGAAATGAAAAGTTTAAGAAAAATAGAAAAAAACAATTTTTTTATTTATTAAAAAAATTTAAAAAATTTTAAAGAAACAGATTCATTCGAAGCGAATCGAACCTGTATACGCCACGCAGTGGGCTGAAAAATGAAGAAGAAAAAGGAAGAAGAAGAAGAAGCGTTTCGTGTCAGCAGAAAACCTTCCACTCATCGGTGCAGCTTGGTTTTCTGCCTGCTGCAGACGCTTGAAAATAGATCAAACCGATCTCTTCTCATATAAACTCAGAATAAATTCTGGGTGTGAATTATATGAGGAAAAAACACTCCCATACAAGCCCAGGAGGAAAAATAAATAAAAAGAGATTACTCTTTTGGACTTTTTACCGGGTTAAACTTAATTTTCTTCAAGAAAGAATTTTTTGGGGTATCTCCGGTATCTTCTTCATTTTTCAGCCCACTGCGTGTCGTATACAGGTTGGATTCGCTTCGAATGAATCTGTTTCTTTAAAATTTTTTAATTTTTTTTTAATAAATAAAAAAAATTGTTTTTTTCTATTTTTCTTAAACTTTTCATTTCTTTCTTCTTTTTTCATTTTTTCATTTGTTTTTCTAATCACCCAATTTCGCTATTTGGGACCTGTTGATGAGTCAAAACCAAGACTTGAAACTTGTCACCAAAAAATTAATGGGTTGTGTGATGAAATAACAAATTAGAACATTTTTTAGCTTTTGCTATATACCGGAGATACCCCAAAAAATTCTTTCTTGAAGAAAATTAAGTTTAACCCGGTAAAAAGTCCAAAAGAGTAATCTCTTTTTACTTATTATGAGCGGAACGACGGATACTATACCATGGGGGCATTACTCCATTTCTTCAGATCAACAAGTGGCAACCGCTGAAAGAATCTAAGTCTAGTGTAAATAAATTATGTATTATAGTTTTAGTTTCACTTATTAAAGTAATTAAAGTATTATAATTATAAATTTATTTGAAATTGTATTATAGGTGTTTTTCAAGAAATTATAAAACATCTTTTTTATTGATCCAAGAATTGTGTTTTGATGAAAATCCGAGCCATTTAATGTAATCTTTATCTCCACTCTTCTTTATGATTTTCTCTACGAGGTATGGGTTTGGGTGTTTAACTTTCAGCAGCTCCAATTCGTAAAAGCATCCAGTGATTGGATTTCCTTGATAATCTTCCAGCCGATATGTGATGGGGTTTGTGTTTTGAACATTAATAATTTTAAAAATCTCAGCTGTCCAGTTTGGTGTATAGCTTTTCTGCGTACAAAATCCCCAACTTTATACTTTGCAGGAACAACAATTTTTATATGATTGTATACAGTTGAAAGCAATTGTTTTTCATTGGAGATGTTGATATCACGTGGTCTCATTTTTGTAGTTCGGTGTATTCTTGAGTTGTATTCAGTGAGCAGTTTCTTTACCATACCAATCCACTGATAAGTTCCATTAAAACTGAGTGCCTTCCACATCATATCCTTCAGAGTTCGGTTAAATCGTTCCACTATTGATGCTTTGAGGAAACTATACGTAGAGTAATGACTAATTACATGCTTCATCATTAGATTTTTAAAGAGGCTGTTGTAGAATTCCTTTCCATCATCAGTCTGCAGGTTTTTAGGTATTCGTCCCTCGCTTAATATAGATTGCATGGCAAATCTTACTTCTGCACCAGTTTTTCTTTTAATTGGAATTGCCCATGTGTAATTGGAGAAGGTATCAATTACTGTTAGCAGATACTGGTAACCGTTGTTCACATACTTGTAGGGATCCATTTCAACCAAGTCTGCCTGCCACAAGTCATCTAGTCCTTTGATGATCACACGACGCCGTTTGTAATTTTTTCTCGCTGGTTTATGCAGCTCATTTACCATTTGTCTCTTACTCATCGTAATTATAAATGAAACAGATTTCTCAAGAGTTTTTACTCATATACACCATCTTTCGGTGTCAAGTTTTTCTTATTTATTACTGAAGTTAAACAGATAGTTTTCAATCTTCGTGATTTAATCATTGATATATAGCGTTAAATTTGCTACCTCTATATTAATAGTTTTTTTTATTTCTTGCAAAATCAATATCATTCCCCAAACAAAAAAGAAAAACCCCCAATATACAAAATCTCGTACCTAAAAGCCTAAAATTGGGAATAGAAAAGAAAATCATAAATTATAAAATTCAATGAACTAATCATGCACAAAACATGATTAGTTTATCTTCCAAAAAGGGTGAAGAAAATTGCATCAGCATTTTTCTTCACATTCCAAACAACTCATAAAATTCTGCCCATATAACGACTTGGGAAAAACAAAAGTTTCAACTTTCAACCAAGTCGTTTTAATGGGAACAAGCTCCACGACAAATTTTGCCTTCAGCAAAATTTGTCAGTGGAAATAATTAAATTCACAAAGAAATCAAAAAAGCAATTCGTACCTTCAGTACGATTTGTCGCGAAAAATACAATATGTATGTACATACGTACATACATATTACGAAGAAAAGCTTTCGCGATAAGAATCGCGCGCAGCATAAGTGCATTATATGGATATGTGCGCCGCGATTTCAAACGACGGGACGGTGGTTGTTGTTTTTAAAAGTGTAAGATTACATTTTTTAAGCCACCGTCCAACGCGAATAATTCTGGACATGTTTGAACAAGTCCAGAATTAATGGTAAAATTTTCTCAGGGTAGAAAATGCAATTAAGCGTTTTCTACCCTGACCAACGGTGTTTGATCACGAAAAATGTGATCAAGAAGAGAGGTTCTTTGATTCAAAGCGGAGAAGATTTAAATTTTGGTTGTTCGGTTGTTAAAAGAAAATTAGACAAAAAGGAAAAATTAAGATATTTCGATTGTACGGTTGTTAAAAAATAAAATTAGAAAAAAAGAAGATATAAATTAAGTGGTTAAAGGTTTCAATCGTTGTTCGGTTGTTAAAAGAAAATTAGACAAAAAGAATTAAATTAAGAGATTTCGATTGTACGGTTGTTAAAAAATAAAATTAGAAAAAAAGAAGATATCAATTAAGTGGTTAAAGGTTTCAATCGTTGTTCGGTTGTTAAAAAATAAAATGAGAAAAAAAGAAGATAACAATTAAGTGGTTAAAGGTTTCAATCGTTGTTCGGTTGTTAAAAAATAAAATTGGAAAAAAATATATCAATTAAGTGGTTTGAATATTCCAATCGCTATTATACTCGGATTATCAGTGTAGAGCCATTAAGTATTGTGTTCAAGGTGAGCATTAGAAAATATAACAAGTACTTTTATAATTCTCAAGTAATAACTACGTTGGATATATACATAACTACGTTGTATATATACTATAACAAAATTGGCGCAGCCGGTAGGATCAAGGAAGCTTGGTCAAAGTTAATAGATCGTAAACGCTTGAAAAGCCTCGATCCTGCAAGAATCTACGGGGATCCGTTTACTAAGCCACACTATACGGCCGCGTCACCTCCAACGCTCGGGGTAGATATCATCTATAGGCGCCTCTGCTCCAGGCGAGCAAGCGTTCACTCCAGTGACTGAAAAGACAGCATTAAGAGACTTGGACCTCCTGATTGGAATTCATTACCAAACACCAAAAGCTCTTTTCCAGCAGCCCCACCAAAATCAACCCCAGAAGAAAGAAATCATCGTTCCTGGGTTGAAGGGGATTTCGAAGAAGGCTTTAAGCCCCCCTTTTAAGCATATCCAGCGGAAATAAAGTCGGCCTAGGGCCCCCGGCAGCAAACAGAAGCTACAAAAGAAAAACTTCGTTCCAGGATTGAAAGGGATCTCGAAGTCGGCAAAAGCCACCCTTTCCATCTCAGCCAAGGGAATTAAGACGGCAGGAGCCCCCCTAGTAGCAAGAAACATTCCAGAAGGGAATACCCCAAGAAGGCTGGAAGCCCCCCTTTTGGACCACGCGGGACGCATATGTCAGCAGGAAACTCGACACCGGCACCTGAGACAGGCACGAGATCAAACTCTACACCTTCATCCGACGCGGAGCAATCCCCAGGTGAGAATTTACAACACCTCCGGGAAGGTACAGACAACGCCACAGAAGACGACGCAGCACAACCAGGTAGCCAGGAGTACCAGAATCCAGACCCATCACAGCAAGAAACAACAGGAGTGCGCCTTCGAAGCGGCACCATTTTAACAGGGCCCACAGTTGTATCTAAAGTAAGTTCAGATAAGTTTTTAGATAAGTTGTTAGAAAAGGCACGTGAATCCGATAAGCTCACTGTCACGCACTGCGACACTCTTGACCATAGATTAAGTCAAGGCAGAGAGCAGAGGCTAACAAAAATCGAAAAATTTAAAAAAGATACAGAGCGATTCAAACAGGAGCTTATCGAATTTGCCGGGCTTTCACGTTTACTAGGTTTAGATAAGAGCTCAGCCAGTGTAGTTGTAAGCGCTGAAAGTGACAGTGATATTGGTGGTGACGCATCGGACCAAACAACCCCCGAAAATCTCCTTAATGGCTGGCTAGAAGTATCCTTCACGGATTCTAGTCCAGAAACCAGCCCTGAAACTCGACAAGGCATAAGTAGACTACCCTACAAAAGTTTAAATAAAAAGATAATCACAATGGTAGATTATGCAAAGGTGGCCAAGCTCACGGCACAACTAGTTCCTCTGTTTTCGGGAGAAAATACCCCACAGCTAGGTCGTGAGCTACAAAGATTTATTGGCTGTTGCAAACAGGCCCTACACTGTTTAAGTGAGGAAGAAAAAGCAGCCTTCCTAGACATCTTGTCTACAAGACTTCGTGGCGATGCCTATCAGCTGTTTGCTTCAGACGTTCCAACTACTTTTAGTGAGGTGGTGGAACGTCTGAACAGAACCTACCTACCACGAGAATCGTACCAAGAATTGGTCAACAAATTGATCACAATGAGACAAAACCCATTGGAAACTCTCACTGCCTTCACAACAAGAGTGAAGCAGTTGCTGATGCTTTGCAACGAGGCAGCGGTACTGAAGTACGGAGCAACGGCAGCCCCAGCTGTGAAGACACAGTTGGCGGACTTCGCCAAGAATGCCCTCAAAAGTGGAGTGAACAATCCCCACCTATGCCAGTACCTCCTCACTCTGGTAGAAAATGATCTAGAGCAGCTAATACAAAAGGCTCTAGATATGGAAAAGCTGCAAGCAGGCACAGTTTTCGTCCAAACGCCGCTAACGCAACAGCCATATCCAATGGCACCAATAGACCCTAGTCTTCGAGTTCGGGCTCTCAGCCGAACTCCTTACAATCAAGCACCACAGCCACCCATGTATGCATCACCACGAGCACAAGACCCCAGGCAGTTTAACAATCCCCCATACGTACATGCTCCACCACTACGCCCGCCATTTCCACGAAGGGATTCTAGACAACCGGATACACAAAATCTGGTACAAAACATCACCTGTAATTTCTGCCAGAAGCGGGGACACACCTACACGGAGTGTGTAAAACGCAAAAACACCCCCTTCTGCACTAACTGTAGAAGTTACGGGCATGACATTCGCGACTGTCGAAACAACCAAACAGAGTCTGCAAATCGTTTCACACGAGGATCGGCTAACAATCCACCACAGTCAGACCCGAACAATACAAAAGGCCCCAGAGTCTTTAATATAAGACAAAAATGTGATTTTTGTGGGCGCGGTGGACATAAGATCGACGAATGTCCACAAAAGCAAAAATGGGAGGATAAAAAACAGGGAAACGATAAAGAGTAGACCCAAAACTCCCCGGCTCGACTATAATCCCTACCAGCAATAACCAAGGGTCTCCTCAGCCGCCCGACTTCAGTGTACCCACCGCCAGACTTCCTCTAAACATTGGTCTAAATGGTCAGGCTCAGCTAATAGCGGACACCGGCGCTGAGATCAGTATTATTAAGAAGAAAACTCTCAAATCTCGTGAGCTAATAAATCCCAACATGAGACTAACGCTTCAAAGCCCCTTTGGCACCGGAAAAACCTTAGTAAGTTGCCAAGGAAACTTCATGCTAAAAAGCAAATTACCTTGCAACTTTCAGGTGGTAAAAAATATCCCAGGTATTTCCGACGACGGCTTGCTAAGAAATGATTTTCTAGCCAAAAACTGTAATGTTGAGGGACCCAACAAGGTTCTGCGATTTCCTCGCACGGAAATCAATCCAGAAGAGTTTGCTGTTCCATTAGAAACCGCATCGGATAACCCGTGTTCACAAAACACAGTCAACAAAGAGACACTGTAGAAGATATTAAACCCGACGGGGATACACCTTCTACCCGAAGTGTTCTCAAAGCTTCTCAGTCAGAAGAAGTCGGCTGTGATAAACAAGAACGCGATAAGGGTGAGTTGATTACCAAAAATCTGGCTTGTAAGACTGGCCAGCATCAGGTAAATTTAAATGAACCTGTGTACATACCAGCAAGGTCTCAGATCGTAGTCAAAGTTCCGTTGCAGTTGCAGGAAGAAATGCTCAGTCTGTCAAAAGAAATAGACGACGGAGTCTTCTTAGCGAACAGCTTACTCTCAGCTGGGTTAATGGCAGTCCGTATAGGAATCCTCAACACACGCAGTTCACAAGTAGTCCTAAAAAAGCGTGAACCTAAAGCTGGTTCCCATTAAAGACTACACTGTCGTCCCCATCAAACGAGAGCCAGATAAAAATATTACAACAGCCCATCCTTTGAATCCCATGAGTCGAAATGGTGGCGATGGTGAGCATCAAAATATAGTTAAACCTAAGATTAAGAAAATAGGGCATAAGAGCCCAGGTCAACGAAGCAGTAACAAGAAACAGCTTCAAGACGCTTGCGGGTCCGTCATGAAAACCCCAACGTCAGGCGCTGGCCAGCACACAAACGGTCTGCCGGTAGCAAATCCCGCAGAACCATCTGGCCCAGCGCCACTCATATATCAAAGAAATAGGTTAAGAAGTAAAATGAATAGGGATAATAATAATAGATGTAGATTTAAGAACAATACAAACAGGGCAATAAGCGCCGATCAGACGGCCACCCTACAACATATAAGGTACTTGTTCCCAAACGATGCCGAACAAGAAGACACCAGTATTCAGCCCCGCCTCACCAGATTAGAGCAAGAACTCAGTCTGGATGGAACTTTAAATTCTGAGGAAAAGCCTCAATAACACATCTCTGTTACGAATATCATGACATATTCTTTTTAAAGGGTGACAGGCTTACACATACCAACGCCATCACCCACGACATCCCTCTGGTGCAAGACCAAGCACCTATTAACCAAAAGATGTACCGGTTACCAGAGACACAGCGAAATGTCATAAATGAGCAACTCAGAGAAATGCTGGACAACGACATTGTCCAGCCCAGCAAAAGCCCATGGAACTCGCCACTGCTAGTCGTCCCCAAAAAAGCGGGACCAGATGGTGAGAAAAGGTGGCGCGTCGTCGTTGATTTCCGCAAGTTGAACGAAAAAACGATTGGCGACGCCTTCCCGCTACCACGAATTGAGGATATCCTCGATCAACTGGGCCATTCAAGATACTTCACCACACTAGACCTAGCCAATGGCTATCATCAGGTACTCGTCGATCCGAAAGATCGAGCAAAAACGACTTTCAGTACCAACTACGGGCATTATGAATTCAAACGCATGCCGTTCGGGCTTAAAGGAGCCCCGGCCACATTTCAGTTTTTAATGAATTTCATATTAACTAGCCTACAAGGCCTAGAATGTTTCGTCTACTTAGATGACATAGTCATCTATGGAAAAAGTCTGGCACACCACAACGAAAAGCTTCGCAAAGTCTTTGATAGGTTAAGAGAAAATAACCTGAAACTTCAACCTGAGAAATGTCAATTTCTCAGGCACGAGGTAGTGTACTTAGGACACAAATGTTCTAACCAAGGAGCACTACCTGACCCTAGCAAAACGGCATGCGTCCAAACTGTCCCCACTCCTAAGACAGTAAGGCAAGTGCAATCATTTTTAGGCCTTGCGAATTACTACAGAAAATTCATACCCGATTTTTCAAAAACAGTACGTCCTCTAACAAACATACTCCGAAAGGATGTAAAGTTTAAGTGGACTGAGAAATGCCAAGAGGCATTTCAAAGCATTAAGAACGCTTTAAATTCCCCTCCACTCTTAATATATCCCGATTTTTCAAAACCCTTTAACCTTACCACAGACGCCAGCAGCGAGGCTCTTGGAGCAGTTCTCTCTCAAGGAGAGGTAGGAAGTGACCAGCCAATTGCCTGCGCCAGCCATACCCTGAACAAAGCCGAACGTAACTATTCCACTATTGAAAAAGAGTTACTGGCTATAGTTTGGGCGACTAAAAATTTCAGGCGATATCTGCAAGGCCGAAAGTTCACGGTCTATACAGATCATAAACCAATCAAGGGAGTCTTTAATGTTAAGGACCCCACATCCCGTCTGGTGAGATTTCACCATAAACTTTCCGAGTTCAACTATAAAATTGAGTATAAGCCCGGAAAGTACAACACGAATGCCGACGCTTTAAGCCGCATTCCACGGGATAATAACAAAGACAAGGAAACTGCAACCTTCACGGTAGAAGCTATAGTCCACCACCAATTGGACTAGGATATAGAGGAGGAAAAACACTCATCGGACCAAAAGGAGTGTCTGCAATGCAATGCAGTAACCAGAGCCCAGACACGAAACATTCAGGAAAGTGGAACAAATCAAGACAGCTAGTCCAAACAAAAAGAACAAACTCATCATCCAGAAGCGGCAGAGGACCTTGACAGTCCACCTAGTACCAATCCACAAATTATAGACGAAACTCGTCCCCCTGAAGTAATCACAAGCCCAGAGGAGTTTCAATTAATTTTAAAGGATTAGCATGATTCTCTCTTTGGTGGCCACCAGGGAGTGATAAAAACTTATAAACGGATCCGAAGAAAGTACTGGTGGAGGCACATGCTTAGTGACATCAAAAAGCACATTAAGCGGTGTGCCAAATGTCAAACAATGAAGGCCTCACCAAAATATAAAATGCCAATGGTGATTACAGACATAGCGGAACAACCATTCGATAAAATCTATCTAGATATAGTCGGCCCACTAGAGGAGACTGAATCTGGAAACAAATACATACTAACGTTTCAGGATAACCTCACGAAGTTCGTAGATTGGTATGCCATACCAAATGGGGAAGCTATAACCGTAGCGCAAATTTTCTTCGACGAAATCGTCACGCGCTACCGCATTCCCAAAAGAATAGTCACCGATCAGGGAAGCAATTTCCTGAGTGACCTGTTCAAAAAGGTATGCAAACTCCTCAGGATAAATAAGCTGAAAACCTCAGCTTATCATCCCCAATCAAATGGAACACTCGAACGTGCACATAGACCATTAATCGAATATCTACGAACTATAGTGGACGAAAATCCCAGCTCATGGGATAATTATCTGCGAACCGCTGCTTTCGTGTACAATAACAGTGTACACGAAGGGACAAAATTAACTCCCATGGACTGCCTCTACGGCTTTACAGCGGACGTTCCGTCCAACTTAAGGCGAGACCCCGAACCCGTGTATAATCACGAGAGCTACTACCATATTCTCAGGTATAAGCTTCAGAAGTCTTACGCCATGGCACGAAAAAATCTTCTGATGAGAAAACAACGCTCGAAAAATTACTATGACAAAGCTGTACGACCCCTGACATTTCACAGAGGAGACAAGGTTCTACTCAAGAGCGAGAGTCGCAAACATAAGCTCTCCCAGATTTGGGTAGGACCCTATACGGTAACCGGCATCCCCAGTTCAGTAAACACAACAATTAAAATGCGTAAACGAGAGGTGACGGTACACAACAACCGTCTAAAACCTTTCTACGACTAAAATGGTGTCAATACCATCTAACTAATTCTGAGATACATATATATTAGCATGTAAGCTACAAAGTCAACTAAAAACCCATTTTAATATCCTATCCTATCCCCTCCTACACGACAATGCCCTCAATAATTCTCTGCGGACTGTTCCTGATCACAAAAGGAGCCCTACAGACAAAACATGTACACAGACCTACAGACCCTACAGACAAAACATGTACACGCCCTGATGGAAAATATCAACAGGCGTACCAGTGTTATTAGGGAAGCAGTCCCCAAATCACGCAAGCCCCGATCCATCTTCGATGGAATTGGTAATGCGATGCACTATCTCTTTGGCACTATGGATAGTGGAAACGAACAAGACGTGTACAGCCGACTAAGCGAATTAGAGGTAAATACTCAAACCTTAGCTGATCTGTAAAAGCAACAGATCAGCGTAATAAAAACCACGTTTGAACAAATTCAGAAACCCTTATCTTCGCTGACTGAACTACAGCGTCAGATAACCAATCAGATTAACCATCTGCAGAACACAACGGACGATTTGATAGCCCACCAAATAAGACAAGGGATCGTTTCTAGCCTGACACTACAAATGATAGAGTTGGAATTTAGACAACAAGCTCTACTGGACATAATAGTGTCCAGTAGAAATAATCAAATTCATCCCCTTTTAATTTCCCCAAACCATTTGGTAGAGATTTATCACAAATCTCACTCCGCTTGTCCCAATCTACAGGACTGTTTGTCAGTTCTGTACCAAACAGCAGATGTTAAGACACATTTGTGGCAGGATAAATTAGTTATCCGAATCAAACTTCCCATATTTAATATTCCCAAGATGAAAATCCAACAGATTAGATGTTTTCCCATACAGGTGGATTCAAACCACTCATTAATACCTGATATCGAATTTTCCCATGTGGCAAGTCAAATCCAGACCCAGGAATTTCTGCTGCTGAAGCCAGAAAACCTGAGATCTTTCAAAAAAATGTCAAAGGGAATCGATGAGGATACGTGGATTGGTAAGCTAAATACACCACTCACCAAAGCTACAAAAACAGACGAATGTGTTATCAAACTTCTATTCAATCCACTGGGCGAACACCCACAATGTAGCATCAGAGCCCAAATTCCCCCAAGAGACACAATAATAAAACTTAATAGACCGAATTCGTGGCTGTACTCCTTAACTGAAACTACTATAGTACATATAACTTGTACTCAACAGTTACTCACTCATCGTCTCGCAGGACAAGAAATCATAACAGTCAACAAACCTTGCTCCTTGCAGATAGGGCCGCACACACTTTATTATGAAGCAGAAAATCTGCATCCGCTAAAAATTTTCCAACCAACTAACTTTCCAGGCACAAACGAAACTCAGGATGAGATGGCAGAATATATGTCCAAGATATCCGCTCCTAAAAACTTTCAGAAACAACCAACGTTACTCCTCGGAGACGATACAAACCAACGTATCCACCTAGATACAAAATCTCTATACGAAATTCGTACCAAAGTGAACAACATTCACTTTGGACCAAAGGCCAAGATTCCTCATATACTCTCTATTACATCCCTATCAATGACCGGACTCTTGTTGCTAATTGCATCTGTGGTGGCAGTAGCAAAATATGTCGTACCGGCATTCATGACATGGGCTGCTAAACGAAGACAACAGCCCACTGCTGAAAACACCCCCATGGAACCGGTTTACGCTAAAACCCAAGAAAAGTTAAAACGGGCTCAAAGTCTCCCCAGAGCGAGATCTATACAAGTGGTATAATCAAAAAGATCTATACTCGTTGGTTGGCCCCCGACTCATTCTTGTGTTACTGGCGCAACATCCTGTCCTTTCACTACACTGGTTTTCGAAAATAACTTAAAATAATAGTAGCAAATATAAGATAAAGCGAACACGCGAAAATTAATATTACATAAGAATAAAATTTATTTTGTAGTAGGTACCTAAGAAAAAAGAAAATTTTTTAATAAACCTAAGTAGTACATAGATAAGTAGAAATAATAAATTAAATAAGCAAAAAAAAAATAAGATAATAGATAGAAGAAAGAAAGGCATAAGATAGTAGAGTTAAAACAAATAACCACTTAAAACATAAAAGATAATCGAAATTTATTTACACAAAAATAATAAAAATAATAAATAAATAATATTCCGTAACATTAAGTAATAAATAAGAATAATTAGCTAATTACTAAAATATAGACATAAAATCATAAGATTATACTAAATAGAAATGTAATGTACTAAAGCTATAAATAGGAAATAGCTACTTACATTAGTAGAAAAACAGAATAAGAAGTCAACAAATAAGACATTAGCTAGGATAACCAAAACAAACTAATACAGCAAATCAACAATTAGAAAAAAAAACCTAGACTAAACAACTTTTTTTTCAAAACGAACTAGAATTCCTTAGAATTTCATACATAACCTAGAATATATAAATAACGTAGGATAAGTAAACAACGTAGAATAATTAAATAACGTAGAATAAGTGAAATATATAGTCTCCAGTATAAGTGAAAAAAAAGCAAACAAAAAATATAGTAAACGATAACCAACTAACACCGAAATCGCCATGCAAGAAAACTCAACTCATTAAGAACACCGAGAATCGTCTCTGACAGCCCAGAAATATGCAATTACCTGGAAAACAAACAAAAAATTTTTTTTGACTCCACACAAAATAAAAGTATATTCAAGAGTCTCCTTTGCTAGCCCACCTAAATAAGCTATAGCTACCTTAGGTAAAGAACGAAGTACTATAAACAAGGGCAAACTTCTTCTCAAATCGGAGACTGTATGTTGACAGTTTTCCATGATTACATCAAACTTTCTATACAACGACCCAAGCCAATAGCATTTTTGCCCGCGGCTTCAATAACAACTCGTTAAGCTTAGAATCGCTTGACACCACTTAGACTCAAAAACCCAAAATATAAATCAGCGTCATAGAGGGCGCCATCATGAAAAATTGATGATCAGGGCCCAAAATCTGTCAAGTCCACTTTTTCAACCTAAAATCCATAAGGGAAAACACACAAAATTTTGTTTAATCAATAAATAAAAAACTAGATTGCACCACTTAGGAAAGTGTATTTTTTTTGGTTTTTTTTTTTTATTTTATAAGGAATACAAAAAAGTAAAATAGAGTAAAACTAAAAAATTTTATAAACCATACAAATTTTTTCGAAAAGTTAAAGAACTGCGGTGGTGCGTGAATCTAAGTATAACAAATTCTAAAACAAACACAAAAAAAAAGTAATTAGAAAACGGGGTTCAAATAAAAAGTAAAAATAAATTACCCAGTTTAGGCACCATGAGGCGGGGAGCGCCCTCGGCTTAACCCTGGGCGGGACCAGAAGCGTCTTCAGGAAGATCCCAGTCCTCCTGGACATGACTGTGTCCCTCTCCAGGCAGATCCCAGTCCTCCTGGGCGGGAACGGACGGAACATCCCAGGTCTCCTCAGAGGCGAGACTCGGCGCTGCACCCTGGAGATCCAATTCGGATCCGGGAGAACCGACCCAGGTCGTCATATCGTCAACCAGGTAGTTGGGGTGCATCCTGCAACGAGGGCAAGCACACCATCCGACTTCCCGGATAGCGCCAAAGTCGCTCCTAGAAGGAAATTTGAGAAATTAACAAGAAAATTAATTATTGGAATCTAAAAACTCACCCATAGCCACCCAGGTGCTCCCACCATGGGGCCACAGGCATAGCTCCACACGATGAAAAGTGTCCGCCTCGGCCGGAGCACCCCAGATGCACACGTCTGCACGCCCATCCGTCCGCAGTAGCAGCCTGATAAGCCCACGCCCCCGGGGGGCCACACTTTGGACAAATATAGCCAGCACCCTCATGCAAGTGGGCATGGGGCTGGTATACGGCGCACGTGGAGAAATTACCTCGCAGAATTCCATTGTTAACAAAACTGTGAGGATAAACTCAGAAATCGCCCCATATAAAGGGCAAAACCCCTAACGTTAACAAAAATTATCTGTGTAAGCCACTCATCTCGGTGAATCCCACGCCATTTCGGCAGCAAAAATATTTATTTTTATTTTTTATTTACCCATCTCCTTTCAGAACACATAATCTTAGTTCTTCTTAATCAAACGACACGAATTGCAATTTGTGCATTATGTATGTAGGCAGCTACAAGTACACAAACCTCACAAATTTTGCTTTCTCTCTTTTTCAAGCCGGTACAAGATGCATTGCAATATCTCACCCCAACTATACGTGCACCAAGATTTTTTTATTTTTTATTTTACTGAGGCAGATATCAAATTCATTTTAATTCAATTCAATACCCCATACAAAATATACGCCCACGCAATCCCCTTGAGAATTACTCCTCTTCAAAGAATAATTCTCTTTTTCGCGGGAGGAAGGAATGTTATATATATAAAACCTAGATTAGGATATATATATAAACCTGATTTGATTTTTATTAGAAATCCTGGAAACCCTGAAATATTGCAAAATCAATATCGTTCCCCAAACAAAAAAAAAAAAAACCCCAATATACAAAATCTCGTACCTAAAAGCCTAAAATTGGGAATAGAAAAGAAAATCATAAATTATAAAATTCAATGAACTAATCATGCACAAAACATGATTAGTTTATCTTCCAAAAAGGGTGAAGAAAATTGCATCAGCATTTTTCTTCACATTCCAAACAACTCATAAAATTCTGCCCATATAACGACTTAGGAAAAACAAAAGTTTGAGATTTCAACCAAGTCGTTTTAATGGGAACAAGCTCCACGACAAATTTTGCCTTCAGCAAAATTTGTCAGTGGAAATAATTAAATTCAAAACGAAATCAAAAAAGCAAATCGTACCTTCAGTACGATTTGTCGCGAAAAATTCAATATGTATGTACATACGTACATACATATTACGAAAAAAAGCTTTCGCGATAAGAAACGTGCGCAGCATAAATGCATTATATGGATATGCGCGCCGCGATCTCAAACGACGGGACGGTGGTTGTTGTTATTAAAAGTGTAAGATTACATTTTTTAAGCCACCGTCCAACGCGAATAATTCTGGACATGTTTGAACAAATTTTCTCAGGGTAGAAAATGCAATTAAGCGTTTTCTACCCTGAACAACGGTGCTTCATCACGAAAAATGTGATCAAGAAGAGAGTTGGTTCTTCGATTCAAAACGGAGAAGATTTAAATTTTGGTTGTTCGGTTGTTAAAAGAAAATTAGACAAAAAGGAAAAATTAAGAGATATCGATTGTACGGTTGTTAAAAAATAAAATTAGAAAAAAAGAAGATATAAATTAAGTGGTTAAAGGTTTCAATCGTTGTTCGGTTGTTAAAAAATGAGATTAGAATAAAAGAAGATATCAATTAAGTGGTTAAAGGTTTCAATCGTTGTTCGGTTGTTAAAAAATAAAATTAGAAAAAAAGAAGATATCAATGAAGTGGTTAAAGGTTTCAATCGTTGTTCGGTTGTTAAAAAATAAAATTGGAAAAAAAGATATCAATTAAGTGGTTTGAATATTCCAATCGCTATTATACTCGGATTATCAGTGTAGAGCCATTAAGTATTGTGTTCAACAAGAACTTTTATAATTCTCAAGTAATAACTACGTTGGATATATACTTAACTACGTTGTATATATACTATAACAGGAGTTATTTAAACTATAATATCTGCTTCTCGTAACTCCTCCAGTATAGATACAATTTCATTGTTGTGACTGGTGTTTCCAGCCTGCTTTGATGCCATTAGAAGGCGCAGTCTATCCACTAATTCATTTGGATCATCCCAGTAAATGTGATCAATGTTTTCTTTAGGCAGACGCATTAGTCCCATGCCTTTATGCTGTATAAGTTTACTGATTATAGCTTTATACATAGCCGCTCTAGTACCTCTTATTTGTCCATCTTCAGCATTGTCACGTTTATATTCATTGGTATCTCTCAAAATAGATCCTTAGTTAGTTAAATCCTCTTTAGTATATAGACATTTACAGGATCTTTCATAAATAGCAGCTCACATAACCCCAAAGTTGTTTTATAGCTCTTCCCCTTGATGACAACATTTCCTATATCATCAACATCAAACGTTGAATTACCGATTCTCCACGCGCTATCATCATAATAAACTCCATAGATTGGATCAATTTTAGGGCTATTATCAGTGAATAGCTTTAAATATTTTGAAACTATGTATCCGGACGTATCGGGGAGGTGACAGGAGACCTTCCTGTCAATGTTCTTGAATGTTCAGGTGTTGCGAATTCTTCTTCAGATGTTAAGGAATAATCTCCATAATTTATAGGTGTGCTACTAGACTCCATTTTAACATATTTTCGTTTTGGAGAGGTAAAAGGTTCCACAACCTCATTGGATTCTTCTTCTGCTACTTCTTTTTCTTCTTCTTCTTCTTCTTCTTCTTCTTCTTCTTTTTCTTCTTTTACATCTCTTGTCTCAAATTTGACTATATCCGGCGGCTCGTATTTTACTGTTCTAACAAACTCTTTTAAGAGTTTAGTGATTGGCTTAAAGGTTTCTTCAAGTCGAGATTCTGCTTCAACTTTTCCCATCCTTAGGGCTTTTAATTTCCTTCGCACTGTATTCCTAGTCTTGATAATTTCTTTTAATAGATTTTCATTCATCGTCGTTATTAACTCAATAGCAGCTTTCCAAACAGCTCTGATAACACCTTAACAGCTTTTAAACAGCTCTTATAACAGCTTAACGGCTTTTCACACAGCTCTGATAACAGCTTAACAGCTTTCCAAACAGCTCTGATAACAGCTTAACAGCTTTCCAAACAGCTCTGATAATAGCTTAACAGCTTTTAAACAGCTCTGATAGCAGAGGACTATTAAATTCAGTCATCAACAAATGACCTGTAGAATTACATCTACCGGGATACCAGTACTGTGGACCAGGAACAAAGTTACAAAAAAGTTTGGCGAGAGGAGATCCAGGCATTAGTCCACTGGATGCAGCCTGCAAGGAACACGATCTAGCATCCTCGCGACATAAAGATACAAGTGATCGACATATAGCTGAGAAAATATTAGCTGAAAAAGCCTGGCAGCGTGCTAAATCTACGGACGCAAATTTGAGTGAACGTGCCAACGCTTGGCTTATAAAACGGAATGAACGCTAAAATTAAGCTAGGTATGAGACTTAAGGCTAAAAATAAACGCCAACTACCATTCCGAGTAGCAGTACGCAATGCACGTAAAATTTTAAATTCAGAAAACCAAAAGACTTGATGGAAGCTACAAAAATAGCTCTTAGTGCAGCTAAAAATATTATGAAAAGTAAGAAGAAATCAATTAAAACTCCACGAGTGATACCTGTACCAAAGGTTGGTGGGGCACTTCCGTTCCTCATCCCGTTATTTGCTGGGCTTTCAGCATTGGGAGCACTATCAGGAGGTGCAGCAGGCATAGCTAAAGCAGTAAATGATACGAGTGCGGCAAAGGCAAAATTGGAAGAAAGCAAACGTCATAACCAAGCAATGGAAACTATAGCGGTTGGTAAATATGGAAACGGGCTGTTCCTGAAGCCGTACAGAAAAGGACTTGGACTCTATCTACAACCTCAACCAAAAAACTACTAAAGACGCTACCCAAAAGACCGCTAAACGAGTTGGGTCTTCACAAGTATACCACACACTTTTCGCATTTCAGAGGAGTATTTATGCGTGATAATCTACCTAAAAAGCCATAGAAGCGAGAAAGCGGTATTGTTAACTTGGACATCTCAACTGGAGCAGGTACACACTGGGTAGCGTACTACAAGAAAGGGGATAACATCGAATACTTTGATAGCTTTGGCAATCTCCAACCGCCAAGGGAGCTCATAAACTACTTGGGTATTAATATTAGGTAAAACTACAGTTCTTATCAGAACTATGATGAAGTAATTTGCGGTCACTTATGTTTAGAGTTTTTATATAATTGTTATAGCCATTAATTGTTAAGTATAAATAAATGTATCTATATTGAAATTGTGGCAGTTCATTATCAACCAGCATGTCATTAACACTTACTCTCACGGGAAATTCATCTCTACTCACTGCTGAGTATTTTTCTCCGCTGGAGCTAGCAATGGATTATGTTTGTAGATTAATTGATTTTCAAACATAAAACTCTATACCAAATATTGATGTGAGCAATAATCTGGTTCATGTAGGGAATGAGGTTGTTCAGATACCTGTTGGATCCTATGAGATTGATGATATATCAAAATATGTACAAGAATACATACTTGGATAAAGAAGGGAGAAGGATAAAGGTTGCGATAAAGGCTAACAATAATACATTGAAGAGTGAAGTTAAGGCTACTGAAGAAATACATTTTGAAAAACAGAGATCCATAGCTCCTGTGCTAGGATTCAATAAAAAAAACTTGACTGCTAATACAGTGCATATATCAGAGTTGCCAGTCAACATCATTAAAGTAAATACTATACGCATCGAATGTAATATTATATCAGGATCATTCTTCAACAACACACAAGTACAAACTCTCCAGGAGTTTTTCCCGAACGTTGGGCCTGGGTATAAAATAGTGGAGGTACCCAAAAATGTAATCTATTTGCCTGTGAACACCAAACGTATAAGTTCTATAACATTGAAGCTTCTTGACCAAGACGGTGACTTAATCAACTTCAGAGGAGAGACCATAACCATCAGGTTACATTTGAAGCCACAGCATGTTGATATACAATAACGATAAATACGAGTTCGGAGCAGACAAGATCATTAGTCAGCGGACAACCTTGAAGCGGTCAAGACCTACATTAACACCTGCAAATACAGCATATTTACAATCGATAGGCTTAACGCTGAAACAATGAATAAAGGAATACTAGATATTGCACCAGACGCTCGCTTTTATAACAGTGTTACATCACTCCTATTCACCGTTTCTAACATCATTTAAAACAGCGATGAAATCCGTATATCTGTATAACATCAGGACTTGAATCTTCTACCCAGCAGGAGTTTTCTTTACATTGAGGGGTCGCTAACAAAGCTGGATGGAACCGTTTCAGCAACTGCAAAATTAGCTAACAACGCTCTACCATTTCTTTTTGAGGAAATACGCTATGAATTGAATGCAGTGGAAATCGATCGTACAAGAAATCTTGGGATTGCGACAACATTAAAAAACTACGTATCGCTAAATGCAAATGTAAGCAGGATACTACTCAACGGCAGTTGGTCACCAGATTCATCCGTTATACCAACCAATGGACTGTTTAACTATTGTGTACCTCTGAAATATTTATTAGGATTCGCTGAAGATTACAAGAAAATTCTGATAAATTCAAAACATGAACTCATAGTGATTCGGAGCAGGACAGATGCTAATACCATTATATCGCCCACAGATTAGGTGGAAATTGAAATTACCAAACTTCAATGGAGCATTCCGCATTTTACAGTATCCGATGATGAAAAGCTGCAACTATTTAAAATTATCGGGAGAGGTCGCCCGATACAAATACCATTCCGCAGCTGGGACATATATGAGTATCCAGTACTACCGGAATCCACGCATCAAACCTGGTCAGTTAAGACTTCCACTCAACTGGAGAAACCTCGATTTATCATCTTAGCATTACAAACGGATCGAAGGAACGATAAAACCAAGGATGCAAGCAAGTTTGATCACTGCCAACTTACCGATGTTACAGTTCGTTTGAACTCAGAATCATATCCCTACGATGATTTGAATTTGAAATTTGATTTGAATAGATACGCATTGCTGTATGAGATGTATATAAAGTTTACACAATCATACTATGGTCATTAGTATCAGCCTTTCCTCACATGGCAGAAGTTCAAAACCGATGCTCCGATTGCTGTCATTGATTGCTCACATCAGAATGAAACAATAAAAACTGCACCTGTTGACATAAGGCTAGAATTCAAGACATCTGAAAATATACCAGCTAATACAACAGCATATTGCCTGCTTCTACACGATCGAGTAGTGGAATACAGTCCGCTAACAAGTGAAGTTAGAAAGTTAAATTAAGAAGATGGCTGTCATCGTAGACGACCAAGGATTCAAAACAAACCTCAATGAATTTATCACTAAAGAACTGGCAATTTTAAACAATGAAAACCAGATGCAGCACTTTATATTTCAATCGCCGTTCAGATACAAAGATTTGACTTCAGCAAAAAAGAGGCAAGTAAAATGGCTTGAACACAATTTTCATGGATTCCGCTGGGATGATGGCAACATACCGTATCACAAGCTGTACACTATAGTTGAACCACTGCTTTGAAACAAAACCATATATGTAAAGGGAGCTGAAAAAGTTCATTGGATGCAGAAGATAGTTGGAGAGGGTGAAATCATTATCAACGTCCAAGATGAATACAACTGTGGAAAACTAATAGAGATTAACACAAATACGCCATCTTGCCAAGTTCATATTGGACAATGTGCTATAAGAAATACTTTCGTAATAAGAAATTTTATTGGAAATAAAAACAAATGTTTATAAATCATAAGACTTTTCAATACACACATACCCCAGAACCCTCACTGACATCTTCTAGAATCTGTTCATGGTGATGTCATGTTGTGAAATTCGAATGATGCTAATATTTACAACTTCCCTGCTAAGAAAACTTATTTAGGTGCAGCAAAACCATGATGATGTCATGCCGATATCTAGGACTCTCCCGCTAATAAAAGAAAACAGCAAAATAAAGGCATGCTGGTAGTTCCGGCTAAGGCCGCTAGGGTACCTTACTAAAGAAATGGCGTTTGCGCCCGAACAGATGTCGCTAGAAAACCGTAGTACCGGAGTATGCTGGTAGTACCTGCTAATGCCGCTAGGGCGCAGTCAAGACCAAATGATACATCCCGGTAGTACTGGTTAATCCCGCTAGGGCGCAGTCGATACTGAGTGGTGCACCCAAGACACAATGGTGTATCCAAGACACAATGGGGAGCATGCTGGTAGTACCGGCTAATGCCACTAGGTCGCAGCCAAGACCAAATGACACTTCCAGGTAGTACCGGTTAATCCCGCTAGGGCGCAGTCGAGACTCGATGGTGCACCCAAGACACAATGGTGTATCCAAGACACAATGATGTATCCAAGGCACAAACCAATACAGCTACGACACAAATCTACATTTAGCACTGACTCAATCCACATAGCTACGGTGGCGCCATCTGTGGCGAAATTCTGGAGGCTTAAACAGTGAGCCAGAACTCTCCTAGTTTAACTACTTATAGTGAAAACATAGGAGAAATAAAGCTAATATTATTGAACCTCGAATTTTTTTGAATTTCTTTCCGATGATAGCATCCACAATTCTTTTTCTAGATCATTCAAGGCCACACTGCCTTTTCTAAGTTCTGGCATGTAATCGTGATTATGAATTAAGGCTGGTTTGGATGTGCTTTGGCTTAAATATTTATAATTAAGCTCTGATACCTGAGAGGTAGAAATTAATGGAAAGTAATTACGGCCCGGTTCGTGGATTAGTAATTCTGTTTTAATATTGTTGTCGTATGGAATTTCCAACGCATCTAGGTGATAAGAACAACGTTGAGTCAGCGTTAATATACCGTTCCTTTTGAGCACTTTTCTTATAGAGATTCCTTAGCAGAATCCCATTATTTCTTTGGGTTGTTTCAAAGAGTACAGCCAACTATTAACTCGGTGTAATTTAAGAAAAATCTCGAGATTATGCGTGACTAGGCGATGTGTGGAGATTGGAGGTTCTATCGTTTCATTAACGAATAAATCAACAATGAAATTACCAGTTTTTTCGCCTATTAATTTCGGATTAACTTGATGACATATATAAAGTGTGGTGAAGTTGACCGTTGTATACGACTATCAATTTTTGTCGCAGTCAGCTTGGGTTAATTCCAAGAAATGTCGGCTTTGAGTATTGTTTAATATGAAGTTAGTTTTGGTATCGAAAATATAGTAATCGAGATGATTATTTGAATGGGGTAATATATAGAGTTTGTTAAGCGTGTATTCTAGGGATTCCGTTAGCGGCAGTTTTAAAAGAACTAGTGATTTGCCATCCATCTGCAAATAGTTCACTTCTGTTATTTGTGTGAGTAAACCTAAGTCATACAGATGGGAGTGACCCACATCATCATCGAGATTTGGAATGTGCTTATAAATATTAATTAACTCGGTACATGACATACCGATAATTTAGGTCTGCATATATCTGCTGGAGTTTTGTTAAAATGAAAAGAACAATTTCGGTTATATCGTTTTGAGTATGAATTGTACGTTTATCTTTTGCCATAGCTTTTATTTCCTTTGCAACTCGGTTTGTAAATACCGTGAGTTTATTATCTAAATTACTTCGATAGTTGGTTAAATTTTGTATCACACGATCAATAGAGTTAAACCGAGATTTTACAATAGTTAGTTGCTTTGTCATCAAATGAATATTTTCGCCATCTCGTTTTTCGAGTTCTTGTAGGCGATCGTAAATATTCTTTGCGTCTCTGCCGTCCATTGTTCCAAATAAAAAGTTTGAAAGCCTACATATACCGTCAATTATAGCCCTTGCTTGCTTCTTCTATTTGCGTAAATTTCAATATCTTCCATTTTGTGTTTTATTTTATTTATGCTGTCTGAAATTTCTGCGTGCCAGTAAAGACATGTTCTATTGTACGGATTGGCGTGTACATAACTCTTGAATAGTTTTATCGCACTTTTCAATAAAACTCAAAGCTTCAGTTTCGTTAACCAAAGTAGTTTGGGTAAACAAGGTCCACATATTTCGATATAGTAAGGCTGTTCCCATATTCTCGAACAAAACTCCCGTTTCACCCAACTCCTGAATTTTTATTTGCGCGAAGCAAAGAGAAACTAGGCTGAGTGAAATAATAGTTGTTTTCCACATCTTGCGCCTGTCGTTTCCTGAAAGAGAATATAGTTAATTTCAGGAAAGAAGGCAAAAAGGTCTGTATGAGTTGAAAATTTGGAACTAATTAATTTTTAAAATTTCTTGGGGCGATTATTATGTACTCGACGAGATTTTTTCCTTATCTTTATTGTAGAGTTAACATCGTTATGCACTTGTGTAACCTCGTATGGACCCATCGAAACTGGGGAGAGTTTGTGTTTTTTGTTCGGATTTCGCAGCAGAACTTTATCACCTACATGAAATTTTATTGGGTGTGCATTACGGTCATAATATTCCTTGGATATTTGTTTACTTCGTTTAAGGTTCTCACGAGCAATTTTGTGGGTTGCCTGTAGTTTATATTTGATATATTTACAATAATCCTCGAAATCGTACACTGGGTCCGGATCCCTTTTTAGGTTTGTGTGGAGATCGTTACAAAATCCATAGAGCGCATCCGTAGGGGTCATTTTATTTCCCGTGTGGATTGTGTCATTGTTGATATAGGCTGCCTCTGCCAGGCATCTGTTCCACGTGGACGGATTATCTTTCACAATACTCCTAAGGTAATCAGTTAGGGGTCCATGTGACCTTTCTAAAGCTACATTCGACTGGGGATGATACGCCGTAGTTCGAATTTGCTTTATTTTTAGTAATTTGCAAACGTTCTTGAACAATTCGCTCATGAAGTTAGACCCTTGATCAGTAATGACTTTTTTAGGTATTTGGTACCTTAAGATTATATTTTTATAAAAACAGGCAGCTGCCGTGCTTGCTTCCATATCAGCGATAGCGAAACAATCGAAATAACGGGTCAAGTCATCAAGAAATGTTAGAATGTATTTGTTGCCACTTTCCGTTAAAGGTAGGGGGCCAACAATATCCAGAAAGACCTTTTCAAAGGGTGTCTGAGTTGTATCTGTCACCATCATAAGTGCTTTAAGTTGTGTTCCTGCTTTATTCAACTGAAACTTAACACATTTTTTGATATATCGGACTATATCTCGCTGCATACCTTTCCACTTATATTGCCGTCTTATCCTTTTGTAAGTTTTGTAAGCGTCCGTGTGCCATCCTAGCGGTGAATCGTGGAAATCTTTTAGTACCATATTGATTTCTTCAGGTTTGGTGAGGAACTGAGGCTTTTTGGTGAATACGGAGTTTATTGGGTCTATGGCTCTCTTAGGCTCCAATTATTTAAGTTTATTTTTTATCTCAAATTGCCGCGCGGATTTTCCATCAGAGTCCACTTGTGTACTTCCTTGGTCAGCTAATAAATTGATAATTTTATTTGTTTGTGACCTTGTTATAGCTTGGCAGGTGTTGAAATCTTTTTTCCCTGTATCAGGGTATAGATTGTAATGAATTTGAGCTAGTGTGGTTACCAATGTCACTTTCGTGTCCACATCTGACTCGCTGTCTGATTTTTGTGGGAACCGGCTAAGGCAATCAGCATTTTTATTGTACCTTCCCGGCTTGTACAAGAATACTGGTGTTCTGACAACTTCTGGTGGAACCGCGTTAAACGTGTTGTAGGATCTTTTATATTAAAGACTCCTATCAGTAGTTTATGGTCAGTATACACTGTAAAATGCCTGCCGTACTATAGCCAGCAATCCTTTTTCGATTGTCGAATATTTTCTCTCTGCTTGATTGAAAGATCGACTGGCGTAAGCGATGGGTTTGTCGCTACCACTATTCCCTTGAGACAATATTGCTCTCAAAGCATCTCCACTAGCATCCATAGTTAGTATAAATGGCTTGCTAAAATCCGGATATGTTAGTAAGGGTGGATTAGTTAAGGATTGCTTGAGTTCAGTGAAAGATTCATCTTGTGCCTCGCCCCATATGAATCTGGTATGTTTTCGGAGTAATTTATGAAGGGGTTCGGCCATTTTAGAAAAGTTTGGTATAAACTTCCGATAAAAATTAGCTAACCCAAAAAAGTATTGCAAATGACGTACCTTTCGAGGTATTGGAAAATTCTGGACACATTTAAATTTTGATGGATCGGGTAATACGCCGTTCTTTGTACAGATGTGTCCTAGATATGCAATTTCTTTCCTCAGAAACTGGCATTTTTCAGGCTGTAATTTTAAGTTATTATCACGCAATCTCTGAAAAACTTCGCCCAGTTTCTGATGATGATCTGCCAAGGACTTTGCATACATGACAATGTCCTAAATAAGCAAAGCATTTCAGTCCTTGTAGACCCGTAAGTATGTGATTCATCAAGCGCTGCAAAGTAGCCGGGGCACCTGTGAGACCAAAGGCCATTCGTTTAAATTCAAAGTGTCCCAACGCGGTACTAAACGCGGTTTTTGGACGATCTTTTTCATCTACCAGTACTTGGTGGTACCCGCTAGCCAAGTCTAAGGTCGTGAAATAGCGAGAATATCTTCTTAATACACTTCTAGTATTGTTTAGTTGTTCTTGACCTGCATTTGGAGCTTGATTCTGCGTTTCCGCAGCTATCTTGCACTGTTGATATTTAAAATTTAAACGAGCACCAAATGATCGTATTGGTTCCCCGTGAAGTTGACGAGTAAATCGTAATTCATCCATCAATACTCGATATTGTTCGATGTAAGTTTTTGTGACAGCGCTTCCTTCAGTTCTTTCAAAGTGTTATAGGAAGTTCCCTTCCAAATGCCTAAAGCCCTTCCACGAAACCGAGTTGCTAACAATCTCAAGAACAGACTTTTCTCGTCATCACCACTAATGTACTCACTTACTTGATCAAACACTTTATAAATATTTTAGTATCACTTTCCACATTTGGACCACCGCCCGTAAATAAGGGAATATTTAAGTTTACAAGTTGGTTAATTTTATTATAATCTAAAGAAATTTTTTCTGTACTTTTATTTATTGAAGAAAAAACTACATTTGCTATCTTACTATTATCTCCCACGGATTTTGTGCGTCGTCTAAATATTCTTCCTGAGCGCAGAGTTCCGTGCTGGATCGTGTTTTGTTTTGCTGGACCTGATTGCTCCTGTGGTTGGTTGATTTGGTCCGAATACTCCTCGTTGCTTTGATGGATTTCTTGAAATTCTGGTGCAGTTTGTTGTCCTGAAATTGTAGCCACTTGGTTGATTTGTTCCGAATGCTGCTCGTTACGTTGATGGATTTCCTGAAATTCTGGTGCAGTTTGTTGTCCTGAAATTGTAGCCACTCTTTCGCTGTCGTTTCTAGTGCTCATCTCACTAGGGCTGGTATTTTCAAAACTGAAGGATGTTATAAACTGTTCGAATTTTCCTCCTGGCGTAGAAGTTTGCTCTTCTGGCATATATTATGATTGAGACTAGTGCATGCTCGCCTGGAGCAGAGGCACCTAAAGTTGATCGTCTCTATGTAATCCTTACTGGATTGAGTCTAGCGCCTGCGCGCCTGAAGCAGAGGCACCTACAGTTGATAGACTCTGTTGTGATTAAGTAACAATTATAATTATAATATTAACATAAATTATTATCACATAATAATCACAATTTTTCTTTTTATTATAGGTTCCTTAATCGGCTGCGCCAAAATGTTGGATATTTTAAATATAGACAATTTTTCTTTTTCACTATATCTGTTTTATTATATTGATATCCAACTGCACAGAAGAACAATAAAACTAACAACGGCAGGTATAAAAATGTCTTTTTCTACATGCAATTTTCAATTCATTAAAAACTTGGTTTCAACCGCACAAGTCCGCTTCTTAATTTCGACTCCCTCTTCAACCGTGCCCCAAAATAGCTTTTTACATTTTTTTTTCACAACATGTTCCCATAGTCTAGCGTAGCCGCAAGCTTAGGCTTCGTATTACCGGCAAACAACAACTACACCATGAGTTTACAGCTCTAGAGGGTTTCTCAAGAGCGATGCGGCTATTATTTGATTTACTCTCGCGTCCGATATACACACCTAAATACTTCAGGAAAGTATTAGTCCATTGGATGTTCAGTGGAGTATCTGTACGATCTCTCCACCTTCCACACCACAAGCCTTGACTCTTGCTAAGGTTGATTTTAGCGCCGGCTATACGTTCATACTCTTCGAAAACAGCACGAGTGACCGGAAAAGCTTTATCCCTTGTCACGAAAATAGAAAGGTCATCCGCATATGCCAACATAGGAGGCCTCACATTGGTATATGGTAGATGCACTGAATATTGTCCGAGCATTCGACGAAGATTCACCAGTAGCGGCTCCAACGGAAGATCATAATGCATACCTGACAATGGACAGCCCTGTCTGATAGCTCGATGAAACGAGATAGGAGCCAGAACTTGTTCTTTATGCTTAATCAAAATCGCTGAATCTCTATACAGTTGCCCGCTGATATCGAGCCACCTGGGCGGGAACCCAAATGCGTCGAAAGCAGTCAGGAGACACTCGTGCGAGACGCTATCAAAGGCCTTTTGCTGGTCAAGTGAAATCATGGCCATTTGTGTACCTGTCTGTTCATGGTAGGCAAACAAATGTTTGGCTACCGCGATGTTGTCGTAGATACTACGACCAGGAACACAATAGGACTGTTCCGGGAGTATTACCGAAGCAATCACTGAGCGGAGTATCGCCCCTTATGATTTGCAGACGATTTTGTAGTCCACATTGCATAGGGTTACTGGCCTCCAGTTCCCCATCCTCTGCAAATCTCCTTTTTTTGGAATAAATCGCATAACAGAGCTCCTCCAACAAGAATTAAAGTCTGAATGCATCTCAACCGCACAATTGAAGACTTCTAAAATTTCAGGAATTAATAAATCCCTGAAACGTATGAAGAATTCTGGAGTCAAGCCGTCATAACCAGGCAAAGTGTGTCGCCTTAGATCCTTTGTCGCAGCGATCATATCCTCCAATGTGATTACTGTATCTAGGAGCTCCTTGCTGTCTTCAGAGAGAGTGGGAAAATTCTCAAGAAATTCATGAGTGGTCGAGAATGTTGTCGACGTCGATTCAGAGTAGAGACTACTGTAGTAGCCTCGAATATATTCTGATAGCTGTTGTCCGTTGAGGACTCGTCCAGATTCATCAACAATCGATTCTATTTCACAAGAAGCAGTACGTCGTCTAGTTGCCTGAAAGAAGTACTCGGTTGGAGAGTCGTCTTCCCTGAGCCAGCGTGATTGGCTGCGCAGCACAAACTCCAAGCTGTGCTTGTAAGTTTGTGCTGCCAAGCGTTCCTTTATCCTGTTAAAATAAAGAATCAAGAATCAACTCCAACTGAGTTGGGAGAAGACCTGCCACGCGAGATACTTCGGCCGACAAGCTAGAAGCCTGATACCTACTTCGATTGAAATTCGTTTCGATAAAAGATCGAATTTGGAGCTTTCCAACATCCCACCATTGACTAAGAAAAGGAAATCAGCTTTTCTCTCTAGCCAATCGTGGCAGAATTCAATGAACTCATTGACGAGCTGCTCGGAATTCAGCAAATATTTGTTGAATATCCAGTATGCAGATCTTCTTTCAACTAGAGTGCTGGTTGCCACTACAAGAAGGTGATCGCTAACGGAACACACTTCATGAGTGACACCAACGAAAGGTTCTAGTATTCCATATGAGACGTAAAGTCTATCGATTCTGGAGCCTGCGAGACTTCCATGGATATTTCGCGACACCTTCGTGTGTGATCTAGTTGTAGGATGCATCCAAAGATAGATATCTACGAGCCTGAAACCACGGACAAAATTCCTCAACCGAGTAGCATTGACAGAGTTGAACTCAACTCCGGAATGCGGATCCATTGAGGGATTTAGCGTGCAGTTGAAATCACCTCCGAGGATATTTTCGCCACTAAAATTCACCAGACAGGATTGAACACTATCAAGAATTTGTCTTGTAATGGCCTGGTCATGAGGAAGGTACACGTTTACTACCTTGATATGTTTGTCTTGAACGATAAAGTCCGAGGAAGAAGCGAAGCCTGGGAAGATATCTGTATAGACAGGAGACGATAGTGCGAATTTGTTGGATACAATCATTGCCACCCTTGAGCCTCGGCGAGGCGCCAGTGTGTAAATAAGCATAACGCTCAAGTTGTGTATATGTGTTTTGTGTAAAATACGTCTCCTGTAGAAGCGCGATGTCTATATCGAACATTTTGACATGTTCGATAGTACTGTGTAACCTTGTATGTGCACTTAAACCCCCGGTGTTGATAGAAGCTACCTTGCACATTCAAAGAGATGAAAAGATCCAACGATGAATGTACGACATCTACTGATGAGGAGAATCGGCTAAGCAATGCTCCTGAATCAGCTCGTCCACCTTTCTATGGAGTCGATCTAGCCGAGATGCATCGTTGTAGTTCCTCTTCATCTTGCACTCCTCTTGTAGGAGTAGAAGCTGAGGAAGTAACAACTCTGGCCTCTCCAGTTCCCTTACTAGAATACTCCCAATTTTGTCTGAATTCTCCTTGTACAGGAGCTGGACAAGAATTTTGGAGGTCTTCTCCCTAGGAAGGGTTTCCATACCCTTCGAGACTTCAAATTGGCTACCAGTCGAAAAGGTGCTACCACACGACTCGTAGCCACTGAAGCTCGAGTGACCAGTCTCATCCAAACCGGTCATTTCGCAGTCCGAAAGCTGTTCGAGAGATGCTTCCGCCTCCCTCACAACAACCTTCGAACCGCGGGCTTCACTATCGTCCTCCTCCGTGTGGGGCCGTCTTGGAGCGACTGGCTCTGCTGGCTCTGGTGGAGGCAGCATCACCCGGTCCACCTTCGTCTTCCTCCTCGTCCTCCTTTTTTTGCCTACATCGCTAATCGACTCTTCGTCAGAAGTAGCCATGCTTTCACGTGCTGACGTGGCACCGTTTACAGCCGTAATAGTTTTTGCCTCAGAGACAACTTCAGGCACTTTAGCCACTGGCTGCTCCAAGATAGCAGGTTGAGTGCTGGCAGAAAGTGCCTTCTCCAGAGGCACTACTGTAGCAGTGGTTTCCTTCGAGGGAGCCTTCTGTTCAGCCTTCTTTCCGCTTCTCTTGGGGCAGTTAGCAATAAAATGCCCTACCAAATGGCACGCATGGCCGTTCGCTTCGGTGCTGACATCAATCCAGTGCCTTGAGCCGGATATGTTCAAGCAGAAGCCTCTTGGAAGCGTGTACCCCTTATTTAGAGTGATGGACGCTTCCCGGCTGGTACCGAAAATACCACGCGCAAGACCCTCGTCCCCTTCCCAAATCTCACTAAGAAATTTAGGAGGTCTTCATGACTAGCTCACATAGGGACCAATGAAAACACGACCATCGTGGACTTTTCCCTGAGTGGGAATGGCACAAGCTGTCTACCATCCACCTCGATGCCCGCAAGCATAAGCTTGGTAGCACTCTCGAGGGACGTGATATACACCTTAACCATTCCCCTGTTACATACATAAAAACTCAAATCTAAAAATATCAATCGCATACCTACCTACCTACATCAGTACATTGCAAGTAAACATTTCACGTATTCCGATCAGGAAATAAAACGTAAAGTTTACGGCATGGTATACCTACATACCTACATCAGTTTCCACTGCATGTAAAAACAAACGGTATACCTACATACCTACATCAGTTTTCACTGCATGTAAAAACAAACGGTATACGTACATACATAATTAATCATCACTGATCTACCTCAATTATTTCAGTGAATGATGTGATAATACCGCTGCGCGCAAGAATTCGCACGTTGAAATACGACGACCTTGCACCAGAGGTAGAACATATGTTTGTAAGTAACTAAATTGTTTTTGTAATAAGCCGCAAAGTACTGAGTGTAATTCGAGTAGGAAAGAAATTAAAATAAACAATGAGTTGAAAGCCCGCAACATAGATTGGGTAAGATATATCTATAAATTTATAAAAAGCAACGAGTGCCGTGACTTGCATACTTCCGTAAGTAGTAAAATTAAGTAATAGTTGTTAATGAAATACTTCCGACTTACACTTTGTATGAATTATATGCTAAATAAATAAAGTGCTGGGTCAGAGGTATTTTATACACTATTCTGTGTAGTTTTAGTAGTCTTAGAGTAAGACAATTTTTGTATAAATATAGTACAGAATAAAGTACATAGAGTTCAGTCGTAAACAAGTCTTTCTATAATTAAATAGGTGCAAAGCCTTATTTGGCTTCGCCTAGAGTTGAGTTTTAAAGAAGTCTTTCTATAATAAATAGGTGCAAAGCCTTATTTGGCTTCGCCTAGAGTTGAGTTTTAAAGAAGTCTTCCAATAATAAATAGGTGGAAAGCCTTATTTGGCTTCGCCTAGAGTACAGTTTGCAACCAGGTCGTCTTCAGTGATTAAATAGGTGCAAAGCCTTATTCGGCTTCGCCTATTGATCAATCTCCAACCAGGTCTTCAGAAATTAAATAGGTGCAAAGCCTTATTTGGCTTCGCCTATTCTTCTGGTAACAACAAGTTGTACATTTAATAAATAGGTGCAAAGCCTTATTTGGCTTCGCCATTTATTAAACAACAAGTTGTACGTTAAATAAATATGTGCAAAGCCTTAATTGGCTTCGCCATTTATTTAACAGCAAAGCTTCGCCTATTCCGTAAGATAACTCCTTTACTCGAAAACCACGACAATTTAGGCGCAGCCGGTAGGATCAAGGAAGTTGGTCAATCTACATACACTTGAAAAACCTTGATCCTCCAACCTACGAGTTACGAGCTACTTACCGTGGAATCTGGCGATAGAACCCAGCCTAAGAAGATAAGAAGTCCCCAACTTGGAGAATACGACTTCCATTTACGAATAAATAATACACAACAAAGAGTACGGCTAAACGAAGCTGACTGAAACGACAACAATCTTTCTTAAGTAAGTTAAAAAGAGGCAAAACTGTTATTCCTCATTAATAATAGATAAAAGACTAAAACAAGGCAGCTTTCACATATTCGGGAAAATTTTTTGCTTTGATTAAATTAATTAAACTTCTTTGATAAAACTACTTATTCCCTGTTCTCCTCTATTCTCTCTAACTCGAATGATTTTGCTTTCATGCCTAAAACTGGCCGTAGTTCTTCATGCTCTACCTTTGAGACGGTAATAAATTCATTATCATTTGATAATACCAGTCCTCCAGATAGCCCAAGAGTAGAGTGTAATTCATCCCAAAGTCGACCTTCCGTAAACTGGTATCGTGGGCATCGCTCAGGTAAACGTTTCAGAAGGCACAGCCTAATTAATTTTCTAGTAAGAAGAAATAGCTTAAACGCCCTAATCACAGAAAAATCATTAACCTCGCCTACTTCTAATAACGATACTCCAGATATTCCCCAGAGAAAGCAACCAAACCAACCAGCCAAAATGCCAGTGAATTATGAAAAAGTAGTTAAACTGACAGCACAAATGGTGCCCTTGTTTTCTGGAGAATTTAGTCCCCAAATTCTCACAGAATTGCAAACCTTTATAGGCTGTTGCAAACAAGTACAACAGTGCCTAGAAGAGGAGGAAAAGCAAGCTTTTATGCAGATTTTTCCCACTAGATTGAGAGGAAATGCATACCAGCTAATCGCATCTAGCTCACTCACAACATTTGCAGAGGTTGAACAATTACTTTATCGTAATTACTTACCTCGTGAGACTTACCATGAGCTGATAAATAGATTAATCACTTGCCGACAATACCCGCACGAGTCATTTAACTCCTTCACAACTAGGCTAAAAGGCCTATTGTTACAATGTAATGAGGCAGCACAGAGTAAATATGGTGCTGAAAATTTCAATATGGTGAAGCGACAAATAGAAGATTTTGCTATGGCTTCATTGAAGAGTGGTGCTAATAATCCGCATCTAAGTGCCTATTTACTTACTTTAAATAAAGATTCGGTAGACCAACTCATCCAAAAGGCACTAGACATGGAACGATTACAACACAGCCTCTTTTATAATCCACAACCCGCCATTCATAATCCCACAAGCTATTTTCCAATGGACAACTTTTTAAGGCATAATTCCATAAATTATGCTAATGCTTATAGTCATCCCATTCACGAGACTGTTGCTCCATACCTTTACACAAATGAGCTAGGAAAACCTAACATAAAGACTGAGTTCCATATACCTCCCACACAGGAGCCGACAAAATTAGCTTCAGTATCCTTTAATACTGGCAGAAACTCACCGGATAATTGGCACTCGACCCAAGTCAGCTCGACAAGAAAATCTTTAGGAAGTCCACCTCCATACCAGAATTCTACCTTTCATCATACAGGAGAAAGAAGAGACGAAAAACAGAAATTACTGTTAAACAAGATTACCTGCAGCTATTGCAACTACAAGGGGCACACGTATGACGATTGCATAAAACGCAAAAACACCCCTTTCTGTATAAACTGCAGAGCGAAAGGACATGATGTCCAATATTGTCGACAAAATGTTAAGGCACCACCTGAGCGAGCAAATACAAAAAACAGTTTTCAATGGGGCACTTCAGATCGCGAACCTAGAATTAATTATGGACAAGAGATGTGTAGCTTTTGTAGCAGAAGGGGCCATACCGTGTCCAACTGTCGGCAGAAACAACGATGGGAAACTGCAAATTCGGGAAACGGCACACTGTCGACCGAAAAGTCCCCGGCTCGACATTAAAGAAAACTTATCATACTACTTCAGGGTCCTCTCAAAAGAAAAACCCCCGAAAAAGGGAAAACATTTCAATAGTAGATTTGCCATTAGATATAAGCAAAAACGCAGCCGTTCGGCTGATAGTGGACACTGGAGCTGAAGTAAGTCTTATAAAACAGGAAGCACTTGATACGCCAGAACGTATAGAACAGACTCAAAAGGTCACTCTGAAATCTCCATTTGGAGATGGAGAAACATTGGGTAGCTGCCAAGGCAACTTTTTGCTAAGCCGCAGTATCCCATGCCATCTACAGGTTGTAGAAGATAACGCCCAACTCTCTCACGATGGGCTGTTAGGTAATGACTTTCTTGCAAAAAATTGCAATATAGAAGGCCCTAACAAATTACTCCGGTTTCCTCGCACGGAAACCAATCCTATTGAGTTCACGGTACCTCTCGAAACATCCACAGAAGATGGGGAGGAAATACCAAGGGATCAAATAGAGGAGCAATTTAAATCTTCTACTACCACTTCAATGGCACCCAATAGCAAAAATTCCTTACCTCAAATAGAAGAAATTTCGAGTACCTTGAAAAACGAGAATGAAGACGAAAGTAGGCAATTTGAAGTAGTGCTTCAGCGCCCTAATAAAATACCTCCTCGATCTCAAATTGTACTGAGCATACCATTACAATTGGATCAAGAAATGATCTGTATGTCTCAGGAGATAGGAGAAGGAGTATTTGTCGCAAATTGCTTAGTTAGTCCGAATAAAAGTTTTATACCGTTATCCGTTCTGAACGTAAACACAGAACCAGTATTCCTGAAGAACTTAAGGCTTACGCTAGTTCCACTTAATTACTATAACCTACAGCCTCTCTATTTACCTTTGGACGTCAGTAATTCCCAAAGTTTTCAGAATAAAGGTGGTCCACCTTTCCCTCGTGCACAAAACAATAGCTACTACAACTTCAAAAGTGATAAGACAAATTTCACTTCCAATCCATATTCAGTAAACGTAAACCATACTAAAAGCTCTAATCAAGACAGACTTGCGGCTTTACGTAAAGAATTACTGTTGGAAGAAAATTTAAATCACGAAGAAGAAAAGTCAATTCTTGAGCTATGTTATAAGTATAATGACCTCTTCTACTTAAAGGGAGATAAACTAACGTGCACTAGTACTATAAAACACACCACACCTATATTGCATAATCAACCACCAATAAATCAAAAAATGTACAGACTTCCAGAAACACATCGGTCTGTTATTAATGAACAAATAAAAGAGATGCTAGAGAATGACATCATTCAAATAAGCAAAAGCCCATGGAATTCTCCGTTACTTATAGTCCCCAAGAAAGCTGGGCCTGACGGCAATAAACGTTGGCGCGTAGTAGTAGATTTCCGTAAAGTCAACGAGAAATCTATAGGGGATGCCTTTCCACTACCCAGGATAGAGGATATACTGGATCAACTTGGGCATTCACGGTATTTTACCACACTTGATCTTGCAAGTGGATATTATCAAGTACTGGTTGACCCAAGGGATAGACCGAAAACTGCGTTTAGTACTGCTTACGGGCATTATGAATTTAAGAGAATGCCATTTGGACTGAAAGGCGCACCTGCGACCTTTCAGCGCTTAATGAATTACATTCTAACGGGTCTCCAAGGATTAGAGTGCTTTGTCTATCTCGATGATATTGTAATATATGGAAAAAATTTACAAGATCACAACGAGAAATTGGCTAAGGTATTCGACAGACTTCGAGCCCATTATCTTAAAGTACAACCCGAAAAGTGTCAGTTCCTTCGCAGAGAAGTGATCTACCTTGGACACAAATGCTCAAACGAAGGAGCACTTCCAGATCCCAGTAAAACAAGTTGCGTTCAAAATTTTCCTCAACCCCGAACGGTGAGAAAAACTCAATCATTTCTTGGACTGGCCAACTACTATCGCAAGTTCATTCCAAACTTTTCAAACATAGTCAGGCCACTAACAAATCTCTTACGGAAAGACGTCAAATTTAATTGGACACAAAAATGCCAAGACGCTTTCAATGAAATTAAAACTTCTCTTGTTAATCCTCCTCTACTCACCTACCCAGATTTCACCAAACCTTTCAATCTAACGACAGACGCTAGCAACGAAGCATTGGGAGCTGTTTTATCTCAAGGGATAATAGGCAAAGACAAGCCAATAGCGTATGCAAGTAGAAGTTTAAATAAGGCGGAACAAAAATACTCCACAATAGAAAAAGAGTTGCTCGCTATTGTATGGGCCGCCAGGAACTTCAGGTGTTATTTACAGGGTAGAACCTTCACGGTTTACACAGATCATAAGCCCTTAAAAGGCGTATTCAATGTAAAAGATCCGACTTCGAGATTAGTAAGGTTTCACCACAAACTCTCGGAATTTGACTACAAGATTGAATATAAGCCTGGCAAATATAACACTAATGCAGAAAGACAGAAAACAGACAAGCCCCAATTCGATCATGGTAGAGGCCCAGGTACATCACCGTGTCGATTCCGACATAGACGATGAAGATACTAGTTCTTCGCCTACACCGAAGTCCAAACCAGCACATTGCCATGCTGTTACACGAGCTCAAGCTAGGGAAACAGAAATTGAGGACATAATTCACAAACCTCCCCAGAGAATTCAAGAACATTCAGGGAGTCCCCAAAATGACTCAATGAAACACAAATCAACTACAAACAACCAATCTGGAAGTAGTACATCTGAACACGGCGAATTATCTCCGAGCAATAATTATATAAATTCTCAAAGTAAATTACCTGAAATTATCACAGACCCCGAGGAAATTCAAATAATTCTAAAGGACTATCATGACTCGGCATTTGGTGGTCACCAAGGAGTCATTAAAACGTACAAAAAAAGAAAAAGAAAATATGAATGGAAGAATATGCTTAGTTCTATTAAGAGATATATTCGGAAATGTTCCAAATGCCAAAAAATGAAGGCTAGCCCGGAATACCGTATGCCAATGATCATAACAGATACGGCCCAAATGCCCTTCGAGAAAGTCTATTTAGATATAGTAGGACCACTTGAAGAAACCCACTCCGGAAACAAGTACATATTGACATTCCAAGACAATCTTGCGAAATTCGTAGATTGTTATGCCATGCCGAATGGCGAAGCAGAAACGGTAGCAGGAATATTCTTCGATGAGATAATTACTCGTTATCGAGTTCCTAAAAAAGTAGTAACTGACCAAGGATCTAACTTTTTAAGCGATCTTTTCAAACGTGTCTGTAAACTTCTAAAAATAAAAAAATTACAGACTTCCGCTTATCATCCGCAATCCAATGGCGCACTTGAACGAACCCACAGACCTCTAGTGGAGTATTTAAGAGCTATTGTGTCCGAAAATCCAAAGGTTTGGGATCGATTCCTGAGAACCGCGGCTTTCGTATACAATAATAGCACACATGACGGCACTAAGCTCACTCCAATGGATTGTCTGTTCGGGTTTACAGCGGATGTACCATCAAATCTGAAAAGAGAACTAGAGCCCATTTACAACCACGAAAGTTACTACCACATTCTTAGGTACAAATTACAAAAAACATATGCTATCGCCCGGAAAAATCTGCACAACGCCAAGGAAAAGTCAAAACTGTATTACGATAAACACTCACGCCCGGTAACATTCCAACCAGGTGATAAAGTTTTACTGAAAAATCCGGCCAAAAAACACAAGCTTTCCCAGATATGGCTAGGTCCATATCTCGTGGTAAAAGCCTGTTAATACGGTTATTCAAATCGGTAAACGACGAGTAACGGTACATAACAACAGATTAAAACCATTCCATGAGTAATGGTCAAAAAACAAAAAAACACAATTATATATATATATATATATTTTTGCAATTTCCATGCAGCAATAGTAGGCACCTATTCAAAAATTCAAAAGAAGAACTTCTCATGCAGAAAAACAATACCCCTCAACCTACCTATTCAGGGATAAAAATGGTAAAAAATTTCTTTTGGGTTAATGAAAGAAAAGGAAAGTAAATATATAACTAATCATTTATTTTATAATTTAGACATATTTTTTTTTTTTTTGTTTCTTTTTGATGTTTAGAATTTCTCTTTTTAGCCCTTTTGATGGCGTTAAGTTCCTTCAATTTTCCCTTGGCCAAATCCTCATACTGAGCACGCTCCTCGGTTGTAGCGGCTAGACTAGCCCTAAGCCGGAAATAATGTAACTCTCGGTTTAGCCTAACACGCCTACCTCCTCCGGTCGACTTGGTTTTCTTTGCCATATCTGGCTGATCTCCGCAATTCCTCGTAGTCCTCCTGCGATATTCTTCTAAAGTCAGCCTCCTAGGTCCAGGTACGTAAGCCGGCACTTCTTGAGAGGTCCCAGGCAGCCCCTGAGGCACGTACGGCTCGATTGGCTGGTCCACTCGATATAAGGGCATACCTTCAATATTCCTCTCCGGCTGGATAGTCGATTTAGCCAAGGCCATCAACTTGTCAAAGCAGCACCAATTTTCTTCTCCATATTTTTAATAAAATAAACACTCAAGAGCACAACAGTTTGTAATACACTTCCACCATCCTTAACCAATTTTGAACTAGATTCAATTAAAAGACCCCGCAATTTACAAGTAGTTTAATTAATCATTGAATATAAATTTATAGAAATACCAGAAATAATAAGAAATACCTGCCTTGTTTGATATATAATTCTTCAAAAAAAAATTTCCTTTTTCAAAGATTTATACCTATACGTATATTATAATTAAAAATAAAAACATACATACGAGTATGTATAATTGTAAAAATATATACATATATACACATAAATTAGAATTTAAAATAATATATATGTGTACAATAATAGAAACTAAAAATGTTAATTTATAAAAGAGACCAACTTAAAAACCAACATACCTATAAATGTATACTAATATTAGAAAATTAATTAAGAAAAATACCTTATGTATAAACATTTTAAAAAAAAAACAAATATATATAATTAATAAAATTAATTAAGAAAAATACTTTATGCAATCCGATTATCAATACTTGTAATAAAGAAAAATATGTACACACAAATATGCATAAACAATATGATTAACCGTGCCCTATATTAAAAGAAAAGAAAAAACAATTACAATGTGAAATTTTTAATGTGTGCCAAACAAACTATCAAATATTATAACTTTATTGTACTAATATAAGAAATATTGTAACGTATTCCTAACCTTAATTTAATTTATTACATAGATAAACTTGTACTTATTAGTCTTAACGACCTAACCGTATGCTTGTCCCGGCGTTCGACATAATTTATACATATAAAATCAACAACGAAGTGCTGCCAATAAGATAAAACACTTTCATCATGTTTTAATGCGTTATTCCTCTTCAAAGAATAACACATTTTTTTTTAAAAGGGGGAGATTTGTTACATACATAAAAACTCAAATCTAAAAATATCAATCGCATACCTACCTACCTACATCAGTACATTGCAAGTAAACATTTCACGTATTCCGATCAGGAAATAAAACGAAAAGTTTACGGCATGGTATACCTACATACCTACATCAGTTTCCACTGCATGTAAAAACAAACGGTATACCTACATACCTACATCAGTTTTCACTGCATGTAAAAACAAACGGTATACGTACATACATAATTAATCATCACTGATCTACCTCAATTATTTCAGTGAATGATGTGATAATACCGCTGCGCGCAAGAATTCGCACGTTGAAATACGACGACCTTGCACCAGAGGTAGAACATATGTTTGTAAGTAACTAAATTGTTTTTGTAATAAGCCGCAAAGTACTGAGTGTAATTCGAGTAGGAAAGAAATTAAAATAAACAATGAGTTGAAAGCCCGCAACATAGATTGGGTAAGATATATGTATAAATTTATAAAAAGCAACGAGTGCCGTGACTTGCATACTTCCGTAAGTAGTAAAATTAAGTAATAGTTGTTAATGAAATACTTCCGACTTACACTTTGTATGAATTATATGCTAAATAAATAAAGTGCTGGGTCAGAGGTATTTTATACACTATTCTGTGTAGTTTTAGTAGTCTTAGAGTAAGACAATTTTTGTATAAATATAGTACAGAATAAAGTACATAGAGTTCAGTCGTAAACAAGTCTTTCTATAATTAAATAGGTGCAAAGCCTTATTTGGCTTCGCCTAGAGTTGAGTTTTAAAGAAGTCTTTCTATAATAAATAGGTGCAAAGCCTTATTTGGCTTCGCCTAGAGTTGAGTTTTAAAGAAGTCTTCCAATAATAAATAGTTGCAAAGCCTTATTTGGCTTCGCCTAGAGTACAGTTTGCAACCAGGTCGTCTTCAGTGATTAAATAGGTGCAATGCCTTATTCGGCTTCGCCTATTGATCAATCTCCAACCAGGTCTTCAGAAATTAAATAGGTGCAAAGCCTTATTTGGCTTCGCCTATTCTTCTGGTAACAACAAGTTGTACATTTAATAAATAGGTGCAAAGCCTTATTTGGCTTCGCCATTTATTAAACAACAAGTTGTACGTTAAATAAATAGGTGCAAAGCCTTAATTGGCTTCGCCATTTATTTAACAGCAAAGCTTCGCCTATTCCGTAAGATAACTCCTTTACTCGAAAACCACGACACCCCCAGCTATTACTCCCATGTAGAATAGCTCGCTTTCAGGTATGCGCTCTGAGGACATCTATTGATGTGCTCGAGCTGCATACTGTAGCTCTCATCCTGCCTCCTCCCGTCGAAAAAAGCTTGTAGACCCGCACCGGTCTTAGGCCGAGGCTTACCTGCGCCCAGTGGGGCTGGACGAGGAATGATGCATTTTCCTAAAATTTCAATTGTGGAAGCCTTATCGGAACTGGCACTTACCTGTTGGGCATAAGAGATCCCTAACTCTACTGCTGGGGATCGTGGTGCTGCTGCTTGTCTTGTTGCTGATGCCTGTGGCTTCAGCTGCTTCGAAGCATTTGCCTTCGCTGTAGAAAGCGGTGGCCTCATCACAACATAGCTTGGCCTTTTTTGAAAACGAAAATGGTATGTAAAGAAAATTGCTGATGCAATTTTCTTCTGTGGTTTGGTAGAAGCTTTCCACGATTTTTTGATGCCAAGCTTCTATGGAATTTTTCCACACACAACATGCCTTCCCTCTATGAAGATGAGAGTTATCCTTGGGAGAGGGAGAACTCTCTAGGAAAAACATTTGTATTGACGGACTTCCTTCGATCTTGTTTGGATTTGAAAACTGTTATCGGGGCTATCAGGTTACCACTGCTAGTAATCTCTCGGCTGCTAATTTGTACCGGCCACTGATTTCAAAAGTTTAAGGGAGGACTTTGCTGGTTTATCTCACTCGAGTTTTGCTCTTGGCCAACTGCAGTTATGATGTTATTTACGGCAAAATTAAGTAACAAGCCCCTGTTTAGCCCGGAGGGTCTCACGTCGGTGGCCGGCGAGATTTTTGTTGTTCACGTGATACCCGGGTGGCGAGGCCCAATCCGGCTGGTGTTACTCAGACGGGGGGGGGCGCCCCTTTACTACGTGGGGCGAGGATGCCGTGGCCGGCCGCACCTGCAGGGTTAACCTACCGCTGTACCCCCACCAAGGACAGTCCTGGGTCATCAGAGGTGAGTTTTAACCCTATTTGTTACTGTGTTTTGCTTAGGCTTATTCTCTTTTGTTTTCTCTTTTTTCAGGCGGAACCTTAATCCTGACCGGAGAGTACGTGCTGTGTGCGTGCTGCCACTCGGTGTTCGGGCCGGCCATGATGGCGATTCTCCGGGAGCTGATGGTCACCCCTCCCGTCCGGGAGATCGAGCATGATTCAGACGAGGACTGGGACTAGGAATGACGCCCCGTGTTCCATCGTTACTACTTTTTTTAAATTAGCTTGTCTTTCCCATTTTCTTCTTTTTTCCCTTTTTGCTACTAATAATTAATAACAATAAAAAATTGTATAAAAAAAATAATTAAATGAATGAAATTTCTGAACAAAATGAGAACCTGTTCTGTACTTCATCCCACTTTTTCCTTCTTCTTCTCGTACTTTTACAGGAGGATTCAAAGGAAGACAAGGGAACAATCGAAATAGCTCAGCTTATTTTTTTTTTGTTTCTGTGTTTGTCAGGTTGGTTCGGTCGGACGGTTTCGGCTTCGGTCTCGGTTTATAAATTATTATTATTTTTTTTTTTTTTTTGTTAATACTATTTAATTTATTTATTATTTTCTTGGTTTCTATTAACTAATTTTAATTTACTTTTATTACTTTTCTTTTTAGTAGCCTGGTAATATGTCTTTTGTTTCATGTTTACATGTTTAGGTATATTTATTAACTCAGTACTGATTGCCTATTTTTCTAGTAGATATCTCCTTACCTACTAGATCCTTACATTATTTGATTTTAAATTACTTTTAAGTAAGTATGTATTACGTTTTTTATTTATTTTTTTTTTTGTTTCTACTACTTTATCTGTTTTCATTTAATTTCAATACATATTTTCTATAATGCTATTATTTTGTTTACTGATATTTATATTTAATTCTAATGCATTTTACTTTTATTACGCCCCCCCCCTTTTTTACTGATCCTCTAGTTAGTAGGTATATATTCTATTAATTTTATTCCTTAATTTAATTCGACCTACCTCCAAGGTTTATTTATTGATTTTTATTTACATTTAATTGTAATGCATGTCCATTTTTGGTTATACTCTATGCATATATGCTTATTATTTGCACTATAACTAATTACACTATGTGTATATGTATTTATTGTTTTTTTTTTGTTAAGTCGTTAAATATACATAGGTTGTTATATCTGTACATAGATTTTCTTTTGATGCTTCACCAGTTCTACTTTTGTTTATAAAACTGTTTTAACTTGACCAAATGGTCCATCTCGACAGTGTCGGCGACTTTCCTTAAAAAATTTGAACTGATCTGGCTCTGGGGAGCGATCGAGTTCGTTTTATACTAGTTTGGGGAGTATGAGTTCGCTCTTCTAAAGGAATTCCCTCTGATGAAATTTCGGGGTTACCTTGTGATTGATTTCTCTGTTATCTGATCTTGATGACAACAGGGTTAAGATATTTTACTGCCACAATAATCATTATGGCCAAAACTAGTAGGCTCGTAAATGATAGAGAGGTTGTGGACAGGATATGGGAGCTCCTGCTGGATACCTTTCCTTGGTATTTAGTTATCCTATTTTGTACTTCCTCTAGTCACTGTGTACTCTGATAAATGGCGTTATGGATGTCGTTTCCTGTTAGGATTTTCATTTGGGTTAAACTTGGATTGTGGAATTCTGGTAAAATTTCGAGCGGATTCCAGTTGACTAGGGATTGAATTAGTTCACGGAATTGTTTCGGCTGAATAATTTTGAGTGGATGTTTACTTTGACCTTCATAGTTGAGCACTTTGTCACTTATTTGCACTTGACACGGTTGCGTTATCTCGAGTACTCCTTGTCCTTCCAGTTTCGAGAACACGAAGTGATCTGGACATGTGATATGTAGCACCGCGGAGGTGATGAATGAAAATAACCATGCATTTGGCTTGTTTAATTTAATGAACATGTCCTAGCTTGTTGTCGATATTCAACTTCGATGATTTGGAGTAATAAGCTTGATATAATCCCTTGTCTTAGTTGCCTCCTAGGTAAATCATCGCCCACATGGTGGAGATCGTTTATCTGGTGTGCTATTTTTTGTTGTCTGTCTATTAGCATAGCCAGCGTTTTTTGCATCTTTTCCAAGATAGTTTTTACAACACTGATATGTTGTTTCTCTAGCTCGGCTAGGGCTTGTGTATTTGATTCAAGTTCTTCTAACCTGCTGTAAATTCCTCTCTCGTTATTATTGTCCATAGTGCCAAACAAATAGTGCATGGCATTGCCTATTCCATCAAATAGCGATCTGGACCTGCATTTTCCTGGTACGAGTTCCTTTATAGTTTCCGTGCGCTTTCGTACGCTGTCTATTATAGCGTGTATGTGTAGTTGCTGCACGTTACACAGGTCTTCTGGGTTTGTTATATTTATGCAGAGTTTATGCACCAAGTGCTCTGCATATTCTGCTAGCTTTATCTGGGGATCTAATTCATCCAAATCTATCTCGGTGAGGACATTCCAGGTGTCATGATATACCATGAGATTTCCCAGGTCCTCGAAAAGTATACCCGAGTCATTTAGCTGGGTCTTTACATAAGGTTTGTCAGCGACTGCTCCAGTTATGTACTGGATGAAGAGGGCAAATATGATGAATTTTAGCGCCATTTCTGTGGACAATTCAGAAGAAGAAAACATTCCTTTAAGCGTATTTATACTTGCATTGTGCCGTTTTATATTGGGCAGTGGAGTGACTCCACCGCAAATGTTTATGGGGATTTATGAGGTTTAATGGACACTGTAGTAGGAATTTCAAGTCAACCTGGTTCATTTTTGTTCAACATGCTTTTACTCGAAATATGGTTTTAAACGATTATTATGTACCGTTACGATACGTTTACCAATTTTGATGGTGGTATTCACATCACTTGGTATTGCGATTACCTGATAAAGTCCTACCCAGATTTGTGAAAGCTTATGTTTTCTGCTTTCATTCTTGATGAGGACCTTGTCTCCTACATGGAAAGTTAGGGGCCGTACTGTCTTATCCTAATACCCCTTTGAGCACTGTTTACTTGCCAATAAGTTCTTTCTTGCCGTGGCATATAATTTTTGGAGCTTATACTTCAGTATACGATAATAGCTCTCATGATTGCACACGGGTTCGGGATCCCGTTTTAAATTTGATGGGACATCCGCTGTGAAGCCGTATAGGCAGTCCATTGGGGTAAGTTTAGTACCCTCGTGTACACTATTGTTATACACGAATGCAGCGGTTCGTAGGTATTGGTCCCATGTTTTGGGATTTTCATCTACGATTGTTCGCAGTTATTCTATAAGGGGTCTATGTGCACGCTCTAGTGCTCCATTAGACTGTGGATGGTATGCTGAAGTCTGTAGTGTCTTTACCTTTAGAAGCTTACATACTCTTTTGAATAATTCACTCAGGAAATTTGTTCCCTGATCGGTGAGTATTCTCTTGGGTATGCGATAGCGCGTAACGATTTCATCAAAGAAAACCTGCGCTACTGTAACTGTTTCTGCATTAGGTATTGCATACCTGTCGACAAATTTTGTTAAATTATCTTGGAAAGTCAAGATGTACTTATTACCTGATGTGGTCGCTTCTAATGGACCTACAATATCAAGGTAAATTTTGTCGAACGGTTGTTCTTCGATGTCCGTGATAACTTTTGGTATTTTATATTGTGGAGAAGTTTTCATCGTCTGGCACTTTGGGCATTTTTTAATGTATTTCTTGATGTCGCTAAGCATGTGTCTCCACCAATACTTGCGTCTTATGCGTCTGTAAGTTTTTATGACACCTTGTTGGCCACCGAATGGAGAATCGTGATAATCTTTTAAGATTGTTTGGATCTCCGTGGGGCTCGTAATAACTTCGGGTGTCTTGCCAGTACTTACTCTTTGCTCAAGCGATGCTGGGTTTAGTGTTACCGCCTCTGTGAGTTGAATTCCGTTTTGGTCCGCTCTCGTGTGCTATTCTGTCTCCACACTGGAGCTATTTATTGTCTCTTGAGCCTTTTGCTTCTGAGCTCGAGTCACGACCAAACAATGAGCGGATTTCTTTTTCTTTTTAATATTTGTGGAATCGTCTTCCTCCACATCTGAGTCCATCGTGTGGTGGACTAGGGCTTTTACCTATAAGGTATTGCCTAAACTGTCTTCCTTTAATGCTTTAGGGATGCGACTTAGTGCATCTGCATTAGTGTTGTACTTCCCGGGTTTGTATTCGATATTGTAATCGAATTCAGATAATTTATGGTGAAATCTCACCAAACGGGAAGTAAGGTCTTTCACATTGAAGACACCTTTGAGAGGTTTATGGTCAGTATAGACCGTGAATTACCGGGCTTGAAGATTGCACCTGAAATTCTTGGTAGCCCAGACAATAGCCAATAACTCTTTCTAGATAGTAGAGTAATTAATTTCGGCTTTGTTTAATGTGCGGCTTGCATAGGCAATGGGCTGGTCCTTTCCGACTTCTCCTTGAGAAAGAACAGCTTCTAGAGCCTCGTTACTTGTGTCCGTAGTAAGATTAAAAGATTTTGTGAAATCGGGGTAAATCAAAAGAGGTGGAGAAATTAAAGCATTTTTTATGCTTTGAAATGCTTCTTGGCATTTCTCTGTCCTAGTGAATTTTACATCCTTTCGGCGTAAATTCGTGATTGGACGTACAATTTTGGAGAAGTCTGGAATGACTAGTAGAGGTGAATTCCAAGGGCTTTTACTAGACTGGACTATCCCGCTGTCTAGCATTTCTTTTAGCTGCTCGTTAATTACTTTCCGCTGTGTTTCAGGTAAGCGGTACATTTTTTGATTGATTGGTGCTTGATCTTGCACCAATGGAATATTATGCGTTATCACATTTGTATAGGTGAGTTTGTCACCTTTGAGGAAGAAGATATCGTTATACTCTTCGCAGAGTTCGGATATCGAAATTTTTTCTTCCGTGGTCAAATTAGGGTCTAGGCTGAGTTCTTGCTCTAGCCTAGAAATACGCGGGTATTGTTTTGTTTCTTCCGGAATCTCATAATCCGGGTATATATATCGTACATGTTGTAATATTGCCGTTTTGTCGGCTTGTCGGCTTGTTGGTTTGTCTTACTCTTCCTTTTAAGTTTTTGACTTGTACGTAGATGGGGCTTTTGTGATTCCTTTTGAGGCTTTATTTCGTTGTTCTTAGCACGATGCAGGGTAGTTGCTTCCTGCTTTGTGGATGGCTGAGTTTGGTACACCTGTGTGGTCTTTGCCATAGGTTGTGTGATATACTCATGCGTGTCAATGCTATTGTTTTTTGATCATGTAGCATTCAGTATGCTGTGTGACGGTGGAGTAATATGCACCTTTAATATAGGCTTTAGCGACTCGCTGCCGTTCTTGTATGGCCGTTGTTTGTTTAATAGTGTTTAATGCCTCGGGATTTTGGGCGGAAGAGCTATATGTACCTTTTTGGCAGGCTTTAGACACTCAGTTCCGTCTCTTGTGCTGTTTAATATTGCCTCTAAATTTCGTATGGGAATGTGTGTTCATTTGTGGTCTTTTGTGTGCATTAATGGGACTATTGTGTAGTCGTTTATTGGGAATAGCTGTAACTTTAAGCTATGTATGACTACTTGATGACTGTTAGCGTTGAGAATACTAACCAGCACTAATTCTTCTCCAGATCACAGTAAATTGTTTGCCAAGAAGACTCTATCGCTTATCTCTTGTGATAAACAGAGCATTTCTTCTTAAGTTTGTAATGGGACTGGGGCAACAATTTGAGAGCGCGCAGGTATGCAGAGTGATTCCTTAAAGGTAACCAATTGCTGCCTGATTTCGTCGGTCTCTTGTTCGCCCAGACAGCCTTTTTCACATTCATTGAGCTCTTTTGGAGCTTGGAAGCCAGCTTTTCTCGTTTGGGAAGCCTTGAAGACACTGCAGGTGGATAGTTCAGCCTGTTTAAACTCTACCTCTTCTGCAAGTGACCTTACTTCGACTGCTTTTTCAGAATGTAGCTTATGCGTTTCAAACATCAATGGCAAAGCAAATTCATCAGGATTAGTCTCCGTGCGAGGAAAGCTTAGTGTCTTATCAGGACCCTCAGTGTTACAGTTTTTTGCTAGGAAATCATTTCCTAGAAGTCCATCATCGGAAAGGCCAGGCAAGTTCTTTACGACTTGAAACTTCCAGGGAATTTTGTTTTTGAAAACAAAGTTTCCCTGGAAATTTCCCAGCGTCTTTCCGGTACCAAATGGGGTCTGAAGTGGACATGCCTCATTGTGGTTAATTTCTTTGCGGTCTTTTAATGACCTTTTCTTTATTATACTAACCTCAGCGCCTGTGTTTACTACTAGTTTAGTTTGGCCATTCAGGCCTATGTCTAAGGGAAGTTTTAGTGTAGCGACACTGGAATCGGGCTGCTGAGGAGACCCTTTTTTATTTGATGGGTAATTTATAGTCGAGCCGGGGAGTTTTGGGTCGACTGTACGTCGTTTCCCTGACTCTGGGGTTCCCATTTACGTTTTTGTTGGCAGTTATTTACTGCATGTCCAGAACGATCACAAAATTCACATTTCTTACGTACATTATAGACCCTTTTGTTGTTGGAACCTGGTGGGTCTCGTGGTCGTTGATTTGATGCTACAGTATTATTATGTGGTCTCTGGAAACTATTATTGTTTCTTCTGCAGTCACGTACGTAGTGATTATACATTTTGCAGTTCACACAATAAGGGGTATTTTTCCTTTTGAGGCAATCGGCATATGTGTGGCCTCTTAAATTAGAAAAACTACAATTTATTTTATTTAAATAATTATTTTTATTTTGTACAAGGAAATTTCTATTTGGAGATCCCGGTTCCTGTTTTATACTCGGCCATGGGGTGTGTGCTTGTGTGAACTGTGCCGGCGGTATGTGACTGTTAACGTTAATTGTGCGTTATTGGGTGTTATTGCAGTTATTGAATGGGGTAGTGTATTTTGTATCACATTTTGTTGAAACTGCCCTGAAGGTTGCAGGAATAGAGCACTTTGCTGGAGACGTTCCATGTCAAGTGCTCTTTGTACGAGGTCATCCACCGTGCCGTCTGCCATGGTCAGAAGGTATTGCCACATATATGGGTTATTTACGCCTGTTTTCAGTGCGTTTTTGGCAAAGTCCTCGAGCTGCGTTTTAACAGCTGGTGCTGCCGTGGCTCCATATTTGGACTCTGGTGCTTCATTGCAGAGTGCCAGCATTTGTTTTACTCGTGCCGTGAAGGCTGTGAGGTTTTCCAAAGGGTACTGCCTGGTAGTGATTAATTTATTTACCAGTTCCTGGTAAGTTTCTCTCGGCAGGTATGTGCGATTTAGCCGTTCTTCTACTTCTTTGAAAGTAGTTGGCATATTTGAGGCAAAAAGCTGATAAGCTTCGCCTCGAAGTCTGGTGGGGAAGATTTGCAAAAATGCTGATAATTCCTCCACCGAAATGCACTGAATTACCTGCCTGCAGCATACTACGAATGTTTGGAGCTTAAGGCTCAATTTTGGATGCTGTTCTCCCGAGAATAGGGCAACGAGCTGGGCAGTCAGTTTGGCGATTTTAGCGTAATCTGCCATGTTTAAATTGGGGATTCTGAAACTAATGTTTGACACTTTTGGGGAGCTAGTTTCTTCTATGTTGATTTCCAGAAGGGAGTCGCCCAGCCAATTCAAAAGTATTTCACACGGCGGAATCACTGACACTGTCGTTGGCACTCTCACTTAAATCTACACTATTATTTTTATTTGTGGCTTCGAGCGAGTGCGAGAGTTCTTCAAACTCCTTCAGGCTCTCTTTGAACTTTTCGGTGCTTTCTTTAAATTTTGCGATTTGCTCAAGCCTTCGTTCCCGAGACTTGGCAATCTGTTTGTCAATAGAATCGCACTGTATAACTGAAAGTTCGGAGGAGTCTCGCACTTTCCCTTCTAAATACTTTAAATATTTTTCTAGATTTAAATTGGAAGGTCTTACTTGGTGGGGACCTGTTAGGATTGTCCCGCTCCTTAACGTGAATCCTCTTGTTGGTGAATTTGTTGCGGATGTTGCTCCTGCCTTGCCTTCTTCATACCGGAACGGATCTTCTTGTGCGTCGCCCGGTGAGGAAGATTGTTGTAGAGTTGGTTGAAGTGGTGTGCTTTGATGAGGGGGGTGGCTGTGTGTTCTTCAAACAGAGGCAGTTAAAGCTGTCCGACACCGAGCGTTGGGAGCCGACAAGATCGAAATACTCCTGAAGCCAGACTCAACTTCAGGCGGAGGGTAGGGTGCCTTGCACAGTATTCGATCTCGTCCTAACTCCTTTTTGATTCGTAGGATAGAGGATTTTCGAGCGCTTATACTTCGTTTGTTTAAGTCGGCTTCCTCTATCCCACCAGCTGCGCCAATTGTTATAATTATGTTTGAATTATGTTTGTACTTACAGTCGTATTTTAATATAAAAAAAAGGAAAAGTGGTGTTGCCACTTAACAACAGGAGGATACCAGGTGTGTTTGGGACCTGGTATCCTTCTGTTGTTAAGTGGCAACACCTCTTTTCCTTTTTTTTTTATTAAAACACGGCTTATCTTTTATCTATTTATTCTTATTTTCACTATAACACTTCTGGCCTTTCACTATTTCTTTTAACTTTTTACCATTACAAATATTTGTGGCTAATTGATATTGTTTTTCTTTGCAATCTCACAAAAATACAACTTTCGATTTTTTTTTCTTTTCCTGCCGAACCGCCGGCCCGAGCCAGATCGCCAACAAATAAAGAGCTTATTTAAATAAAAAAAAATTATTCTTATTATTCTAAAGAAAGCGGACGTGTCGATTTAAACTCCGTAAGATCTTAATAAAGTCCGCGTAATAATAGTGAAAAAGCTAGATTTGACAGAATCAGTTAGTGAATGTGTTTTTCAAAAACTAAATTGAGAAAATTTTAGTAAAAAAACTAATTTAAAAAGTATTTAAAAAAAGGGCAAAAATTTTGTGACATTCGTAACATTTAATTTAATTTAATTTTGGTCGTTGCCATAGCAACGTCAAAATTTTGAAAATTTTAGTTTGAAGAGTAAAATTTATAGCTAGGAGAGAGAAAATTTATCAAAATAATATTAACAAAATTTTCTATTGAAAAAAATAAAAAAAATTACTGCCGCACTCAATATGAGTACGAGCAGCAGCAGTGATTCTGGGGGACTGATGATACCTCCAAACCAAATGGAAGGAGGAAGAAGAACAAAAATGGTTCTTCTTTTTCTTCTAAAAAAACCAACAAGGGCCCACAGAAAAGGCCATTAAGGGCCCTAATGAAGAGGCCAAAGGTAAAAATCTACAGCCAAATGTATTGGAGAAGACTACAGCAGGGATAGCGATGGTAGACAGCGAAGGGTCTGGAGCCACATCTCCAAAATCCACCGCTATTGCTGCAGCATCTGTATCGACAGCTATAGGAAATATTCAGCAGACCTCTTCAAGCCAAGGGCAAAGCCCACGGTTGAAGGAGGTCGTCGAAACGGCTTAGGCTTCGGCGCCAAAGCCCAGAGGTGTAATAATGAGGCCGCCATTGGCTTTGGCTAAGTCAACTGGCCAGATTAAGAAGCTATTAGCAGCTGCAGGACCAGAAGCAGCACTACGATCCGCAGCATTACAGTCAGGGATCTCATATGCGCAGGTAAGTGGTAGTTCCAAACAGGCTTCCGCTATCGAAATTTTGAGCAAAGGCATCACTCCTCGTCCAGCCCCATTGGACGCAGATACTCCTCGGCCTACGACCAGTGCGGGTCTCCAGGGCTTCTTTGACGGGAGATAGCAGGACGAGAGTTACGGGATGCAGCTTGAGCACATCAGAGGATGTCCTCAGTCTGCATACCTGAAGGCGATCTTCCGCGTCATCTCTTGTGAGCAGCGGTTCTCGATGTGTGCAGTAAGCACTTATGAATATAAAAATTGGGACAAATTAATTATTGTGAAGTTTAGTTGTAAGCAATTATTGATTATAAAAATCAATCACATGTATAGCTAGGGGCAGTAATAAATTTTGATTATAATTAACGAGTTCGAATATTTTTACTGGACGATTATACCGGCCTAGCGAATTCCCCCTACTCAAGGTAAGGGTTCAATAGGTTGTTTTTTCTTAGTTCTTTAGCAGCTTAAACATTGGTCCTTGGAGCTACTAGAACCGAGACCTATATAAACGAAGTACAGTTCATTAAACAAGTCGTGGCCAAAAAGCACTATACGCTAATAGCCTTTACCTAACTACTACTAAAACTACACAGTAAATATCAGAGATGGAGCCAGATGAAAGTTTTTCGAAAACAGCGGAGAATCAAAGAGAACTTGGAGATGAAATTAAACGACTGCTGGCGAACATGAAAAAAGATGGGTCATGCACGAAAGACCAAGACTATATACACAACCATTTGGAAACGTTCAACAAACTGTGGGAAAAGTTTGAAGATCAACATAAATTATTAAAAAAATTAAACCAACCCGCTCATAAGTATTTTACTCAAGATTTTCATGGACAAGTAAGAACACAACACGAAACTGCAGTACGGTTATTGGATAAGTATCAACAGCAGTTAGATAAAGAGCAAGAAAATAATGGTAGTAAGACTGTCGAAATTACAGATACAACAGATAAAGAGCAAGAAAATGATGGTAGTAAGACTTTCGAAGATTTTCTTTTAATGCACCAAGAAGATACAGCGAGCACAGAAGAACAGAAATTACGCCTTAAGAAGCAAAACGCCCGAATGGAGATGTGTAGAAGAATTATGAACGACATTACTGCGTCATCCAACAAGCGTTCAATTAGTTATTATGAATTTAAGATACAGGAACTTTCTGGCTTGTGGTCCAATATAGTACAACTACATGAGGAAATTAAAACATTTGCCACGGAAGAAGACATTGGGCATCCCTACTTGGAAGAAAGACACTTCGAACACTTAGAAATGATGTATCAGAAGATAATGGTAGAACTACACGAGGAGAAAACAGATATGTTGAACATCCTTCCTTGTGAAACTTTTAGCATTAGTTTCTATAAAAACAAGGAGATAACAAATTGAATTAAATGAATTTCCAATGTAATTAAGTAAACTTACCTGAAATATATCTATTGAAGCTTAGCAATTTGATTATAAACTCGAGTCTCTACTACTTCAATTCACATATGTTTCACTGTGAGGAATATCTCTGAAACAATCCAATCGTCCTTTAAGAACCGTAGAATCTAAAAGGGAAATCAATTAATTAAGATATTAGTCTTGAATTGAACTCATAACTACAAAGGCAAAGGGTAAACAAGTAACCTCAAATTACATATATGAAATTAGTTAGGTAAAATTTTCAACCAGTAAAGTTATAACTACTATAGCATATCTTAAAACACAATAAGTCTTACCAAGTTTAACAAGTTTTCCACACTAATCAAACGCAGTTTATTGATAAAACCAAATTATCCCGGCCGCGAAACTTCAACTGCGATTATTAGCCTGAACTTTAATGACAGTTCGAACAAAGTACATTCCGCACAACAAATTTTTTATGTAGAATTTGAAACTAACATCGAATTTGCATGAAAATGTATAAATAAAATAAAATTTAAAGATTTAAAGTTTTTAATTGATACAATGAGCGGGAAAGAGACAGATAAGGTTAAAAGGAGACGAAATTAAACTTAACGTTGAAATGACACGAAAATGAATCTAGTACACCAATTAAATAGTAGGGCCACAAGTAAATTCCAGTAGATAATAAAATTTCATATTCACCTCAACAGGAAGAGGTTTTTTAGAATTTATGTAAATTTACATCCCTTTGGTCGATTAAAATTAAAAAATTACTGCAAACATCCTTAAAAGGCTTGCACAAGGATGAGAGCAATAATATTTCCTTGAAACTTATTGTTTTTTATATTTTTCTTTCACATTTATTTATATGCATTTCTTATTACATGTAAGCTGCCATTTGCTGCGTCGAGAAGATTTGGCAAGGTCCAAGATTTGAGCAGGAGCAACTCTATAAAAGTCAGAACATGCCAGAATTCGCTCTCTTTCAAGTTTGGAATCATATACATAATACTAGCAGCAGCAGCAGCAACATCAAGAAGACCAAGGTTAAAATTATATATTTTAATTAAATGTGCAGAATTGAAATCGTTCAACGGTTAAAACGTTAAACGAACATAATCTGCTAGCTATAGATTAATAAAATAATGTGACTTGTTTAAGTGATAAAGACAGTGAATTTTAAACTAACTTGTGATCATAATTGATTAAGATTTTTGTTAATGTTTTAAGAACGAATTAAGTGAATTAAGTAAATTAAGTAAAAAACTAAAGTAAATTAATTAGCGTAAAGATATCAGACCATAACTGAACTCTCTGAATTTGTTTTTATATAAAGGGTGAAGAGACGATAAATGCAAATAAATTGACTATACGAAAGTACGCATATCTTGTTATTAAAAAAAAACCTGGATATCTTTCTTTTTTCTTCCTTTATCATTATTAATTGTTTTCAGCATTAAATTTGGTTTGGCACAGAATTATTCATTGGTGGTTCCATCCAGGAATGCGCGAGACTCGTGTATAATTTATTTGCTTGCATTTACATACATAAATTTCCCTTTCCTTTAATTATTACTTAGTTTATTGTTCTTATACTTAATTCGTTCTGTCCACGTGCATGAAGGTTACGGTATTGGCAAATTTGGTAACGGTTCCACTAACGTTGAAGGTACAACGGTACAAAACAATAAGGATAAGTAACTAATATCGTTGTGACGAGGTAAAAATTATTTTTGTTCTTAATTTAATCAACGTATATTTCTTGGCCAAGTTCAATATGAGTAAATCCATTCATTCACTGATAGTGAAATAAGTAGTTTTACATGACAAGGTATCCGGTGCCATGGAAAATGGAAGAAAAACTAAACTGGAAAAAAGAACAGCAGGATTTTATAAACAGAAATTAATCGACTTGAGAACTCTATGGCAAGAATTCATGTCACAAGACCGCAAACTTGCTGAAACGATTATGATATCACAAGAAGTATGTACGCACGATTATTTTACAAGTAAAAGGTTTGATGCATTGGAAATTAAGTACTCTGAATACATGGGAGAGCTAGAAGATGGGTTAAAGGCAATATTTCCAGACGGCAACCACTCAATCTTACAAACTGAATATCAGATAGCTCAACTTCCGAAAATAACGCTCCCCAAATTCAATGGAGACTACAACTCGTGGAGGTCATTTTATGGTCTTTTTACATCTCTAGTGCATGACAATACACAACTCCAACCTGTCCAAAAACTGCATTATTTGAAGGGATGCTTAACTGGTGATGCAGAACGAGTCTTAAGACATACCCCAATTACTAATCAGGACTACCTTCCGGCATGGAGAAAACTCAAGGACAGGTATGATAACACGAGAGCTCTGGTTAATCATCAAATTAAATCCCTAGTAAATCAACCTAAACTATCAACTGAAAATGGAAAGGGTCTCAAGTCACTAGTAGATAACATAGAAGAGTGTCTACAACAGCTCAAGGCATTAAAGGTAGACACTGCTTCCTGGGACACGCTGCTAATTTACCTAATTGTACAAAAACTCCCATTTATGACCTTTCGACTTTGGGAGGAAGAATTGGGAGATAACCAAAGCTTGCCAAAATTCCAAACTTTATTGACATTTCTACAAACACGAATTCGAGTTCTAGAATCAATAAGCAATACCATCAACACAAAGCCAACTGGGACGTCAATCAAGAAAGAGGTCACTCAAACGTACCACACAACAAATCAATCTAATTGTCCTGCATGTAATGGAAAGCATTATGTTGGAACTTGTGCGGTATTTTTTAAACTAGATGTATTAGCTCGAAGAAGAATAATTAAATCAACTGGCAGATGCTTGAATTGTTTTTCAAGCAAGCACATCCAAGGAAAATGCCAGAATAAGAATCGGTGTAAAAGGTGTCAGGAGTTACACCATACTACGTTGCATTACAATGAACCTTCATCAAAGGGTTCACACATTCCTGAAACCAGTAGCAATGAAACCATATCTCATTTAAGGGCAAATCCGGTAGATATAGAAAAACCCAAAAGTTTTCTGACGACAAGGAAACACAGTGCATTACTTCCAACAGTTTTGGTTGTTGCAGAGGGCCGCAATGGCCAATCAATAATATTACGCTGTCTTTTGGATTCCGGATCACAAACATCATTCATTACCAAAAACGCATGCAAAAGACTACAAATTCGTGGCACACAGACTTCAATTGAAGTTCTAGGTTTGAACAAGAATCACACTGCGTTGTCAAGAAGACAAGTGAAAGTACGACTACGTTCTACAAAAACCGATAACCTAGTTTTAGAAGCTCACATGCTCGTGCTTAAAACAATAACTGATTTGTTACCAGCCAAGGAATTAGTCAGCACAGAATGGGAACATCTTCAAGATCTTGATCTGGCAGATCCAACTTTTTGGCAGCCGCACACTATAGATATATTATTAGGTGCGGACATATGTAGTCACGTTATCCGTGAAGGTATACGACGAGGGCCAGAAGGCACTCCTATAGCCATCGACACAATGTTTGGGTGGATAGTGATAGGAAGCACCCCATCGTCACCTAACGAATCAGTTAAAACATTCACTGTCACTCTCCAGCCAATGAACGATCTTAGTCTACAAATACGTCAATTTTGGGAGTCTGAAGAGGTTCCATTCTATGACATACAAAAACCAGAAGAAAAAAAATGTCAAGAGATCTATAAGGCAAATTACATTCGACTACAAAATGGCCAATATCAGGTCAAGCTACCATTCGTGAATGAACAAGGCCCAGTTTGGGGAGAATCAAGAGAACGAGCTTTAACACGTTTAGAATATTTGCAACGTAGGCTGGACAAAAACTCACAGCTAAAACAAGACTATGAAGCCTGTATGGATGAGTATCTAGAACTTGGTCATATGGAGGCGTGCGATCCACCAACAACAAATGAAAATAACTACTATATACCACATCACGCAGTATTTAAACAAAGTACTACGACAAAGCTACGCGTTGTTTTCGATGCGTCTGCAAAGACAACAAACAACAAATCCTTAAACGAACAATTACTTATTGGACCAACACTACAACCACCACTATTTTCGATTGTTTTAAATTGGAGGAAATACAAGGTCGCAATGACAGCCGACGTAGAAAAGATGTACAGGATGATCTGGATTCATCCAGAGCATCGCACGTTCCAACGCGTATTGTGGAGGAATCCATCAACAGGGATTACTCAAGATTATCATCTAAATACGGTCACATTTGGCACTTCATCCGCACCCTACCTTGCTATACGAACCCTTCAACAATTAGCGACTGATGAAGCAGAACACTGGCCACTAGCAGCTAAATCCACCTTGAATAACTTTTACGTAGATGATTTGCTAACCGGAGCAGAAACAATTCAAGAAGGTAAAGAACTCCAAAGGCAATTAATTGAAATGTTTAAGAAGGGTGGGTTTAAGCTGCGAAAATGAGCAAGTAACAGGCCCGAACTGCTTAATCATTTATCAGATGACGATAAAGAATTAAAGGGTTCGTTAAACATCCAAGAAACTGAGTTTAGTATAAATCACGATCCAAAACATGTGACTAATACAAAACGAAGTATATTATCAGAAATAGCCTCGTTATATGATCCATTGGGATGGATTGCACCTGTTATTGTCACAGCGAAAATCTTAATCCAAACACTATGGATAATTGGTTACTCGTGGGATAATAAAGTATCAGACGCTGTTGCTGAAGACTGGCAGAAATATAAAGAAGAGCTTCACAGATTAGAAGAATTAAAAATACCGCGGTGGATTGGATTTGCAAGCAGTAATCAGAGCCACCAAATTCACGGATATTGCGATGCATCTATGAAGGCATATGCAGCTGTAATATATTTGCGTACAAAGGACAATAAAGGCAATACAACAGTAAGGCTGCTAACTTCCAAAACAAAGGTAGCTCCAGTCAAGCCGATCACATTACCTCTTTTGGAGCTAAATGGAGCATTACTCTTAACAAAATTATTAAAAACAATAGTCCAAAATATGGAACTTCAGAATATTCCAATTTTTGCCTGGACAGATGCAACCATTGTATTACAATGGATACGAGAACATCCCACGCGATGGAAAACATATGTGGCCAACGGAGTGGCAGAGATTCAAGAAATCTTACCAGCTGATCATTGGTCTCATGTTCCGACTAAGACGAACCCTGCTGACTTAGCCTCTCGGGGAATTTCCTCGACGCAATTATTAGAATGCAATTTATGGTGGCATGGACCAGAATGGCTCAGCAAGGAACAAGGCGCATGGCCGCAAAGGTTTATCCCATCAGAGCGTACGGAATTGGAAATGAAACCACCAAGGCCGATCAGTTTATTGGTTCAGACGCCAGTTGAGTTTCTAACATAATATTCATCATATACAAAACTTATACGAGTCATGGCCACTATCCTTCGTTTCATTCATAATTGCCGAATGCCTGTTTATAAAAAAATCGAAGCATACTCTGTATCGGAATTAAACACAGCAAATATTGTAATTTTAAGGATGGTACAAAGGTGCTCATTAACAAAAGAATACGAACAACTAAAGAAAGGTGAACCACTTTTAAAAAATAGTCGGCTATTAACCTTAAATCCCTTCTTAGATCACAGTGAACTCATTCGTGTTGGCGGTAGATTGCAACAAGCCAATATTCCGTATAACAGAAAACACCCGGTCATCCTGCCACGTGATCATCATATTAGTAAGTTAATTATTGATAATACACATAAGGAAACTCTTCACGGTGGAGCTACACTAGTTTTAAACACTCTTCGTGATCAATTCTGGATCTTAGATGCCAAAAGAGTGATATCGCAGCAAATATACAAATGTTTAATTTGTGCTCGACAACGAGCAATTACGTCACAACAATTAATGGGCAGCTTACCAGCTCCGCGAGTTAACGTTACCAAGGCTTTTACTCATGTGGGCGTTGACTATGCTGGTCCGATAAGTTTAAAATTGTGGACACATCGAAACGCCAGAGTGTACAAAGGATATTTTTGTATATTTGTGTGTATGGCTACGAAGGCTATACATATAGAAGCAGTATCCGATTTGACATCAACAGCCTTTTTAGCTGCTCTCAAAAGATTTGTAGCTAGAAGAGGGCTATATTCAGACATATATTCGGACCGCGGCACGAACTTTAAGGGTGGAAAGTCAATTTTAGATCATGAAATAAGACGGGCAATCAAGGATGCTACACCAGAGTTCAAACAATATCTAGTAAATTTAAACATCAATTGGCATTTCAACCCACCTGCTGCCCCCCATCATGGTGGACTATGGGAGGCAGGTATAAAGTTCATAAAGTACCACCTTCGAAGAGTAATAGGCAATTCCATTTACACATTTGAAGAACTCACAACATTGCTCACACAAATTGAAGCATGCTTAAACTCTCGACCGCTTTGCGCACTTCGAAACGAGACAGATGATCTAACAGTCTTAACGCCAGGACAGTTCTTAATTGGTCAAGCTTTAATTGCTGTGCCTGAGCCAAATCTTACATCAACACATACATTAGCACAAAGATGGAAACACATCCAACAAATGAGTCAAAACTTTTGGAATAAATGGTCCAAAGAATATTTAATCGTTTACAACAACGGCCAAAATGGTGGCACCAGCAACCTAATCTCAAGGTAGGAGACGTTGTTCTTATCAAGGACGAAAACTCTCCTCCCACATCTAGGCCGCTAGGGATTGTTGAGAAGGTTCATCCTGGCAAGGATGAAATTGTTAGAGTAGCAACAATCCGAACAAACCACAATACCCTTCAAAGACCAATAGTAAAATTATATCGCTTACCAATTGAAGCAACAGAAGATACAACAAATAACATGAAATCGATCTGATGCATTAATCATGTCCATGTGTTGTTTGTTGCATGTCAGTAAGTGTAAAATCAAACGCAATAGGATACTTATTATTTTTTTTATTACAGCTAAACATGCAAACTGATTTAGAAGATTATTTAACCATATTTGAGGAGATTCAATTCTCGCCACCCAGCAGTCCAATGTTGATGAATTTCGTCGAACCAGGCTATGATATCCTCACAGGACAACCCCGACCAACTACATCCAGCCAAAACGTTCATTCCAACTCATCTGCAAGTGAAGGACAACTACAACCAACTACATCCGGCCAAAACGCTCATTCCCGATCATCCGCAAATAAAAGCAACACTCCCAAAATTCTGCGAACTCCAGTTAATATTAATGGAAGCTCTCTTACGTCACTGAGTCAATTGAAAGCATCCACTACCGTTAAAGAAATCCAGATGCGAATTGACAATGATGTACAACGTTTTATTACGAGAGAAAAGGAGGATCTGTTCATTTCTAAAGATATCCTACGCCGAATAGATTTTGAGAGAATTCGAAATAGTAAACGCATGCAGTTTACTGTGAATCTCCAATTCCAATTCCAAGTAAAGGTTAATGTAAACAGAGCAGGCAAAGTGCTATTTCATCACCATCATCGACGAGGAATCAAGAAATTAAAAAAAAAGGTTCTTGAACGTAGCCGTTCAACGGTGGGAGAATGTTGAACATCCTTCCTTGTGAAACTTTTAGCATTAGTTCCTATAAAAACAAGGAGACAACAAATTGAATTAAATGAATTTCCAATGTAATTAAGTAAACTTACCTGAAATATATCTATTGAAGCTTAGCAATTTGATTATAAACTCGAGTCTCTACTACTTCAATTCACATATGTTTCACTGTGAAGAATATCTCTGAAACAATCCAATCGTCCTTTAAGAACCGTAGAATCTAAAAGGGAAATCAATTAATTAAGATATTAGTCTTGAATTGAACTCATAACTACAAAGGCAAAGGGTAAACAAGTAACCTCAAATTACATATATGAAATTAGTTAGGTAAAATTTTCAACCAGTCAAGTTATAACTACTATAGCATATCTTAAAACACAATAAGTCTTACCAAAGTTAGTTTAACAAGTTTTCCACACTAATCAAACGCAGTTTATTGATAAAAACAAATTATCCCGGCCGCGAAACTTCAACTGCGATTATTAGCCTGAACTTTAATGACAGTTCGAACAAAGTACATTCCGCACAACAAATTTTTTATGTAGAATTCGAAACTAACATCGAATTTGCATGAAAATGTATAAATAAAATAAAATTTAAAGATTTAAAGTTTTTAATTGATACAATGAGCGGGAAAGACACAGATAAGGTTAAAAGGAGACGAAATTAAACTTAACGATGAAATGACACGTAAATGAATCTAGTACACCAATTAAATAGTAGTGCCACAAGTAAATTCCAGTAGATAATAAAATTTCATATTCACCTCAACAGGAAGAGGTTTTTTAGAATTTATGTAAATTTACATCCCTTTGGTCGATTAAAATTAAAAAATTACTGCAAACATCCTTAAAAGGCTTGCACAAGGATGAGAGCAATAATATTTCCTTGAAACTTATTGTTTTTTATATTTTTCTTTCACATTTATTTATATGCATTTCTTATTACATGTAAGCGGCCATTTGCTGCGTCGAGAAGATTTGGCAAGGTCCAAGATTTGAGCAGGAGCAACTCTATAAAAGTCAGAACATACCAGAATTCGCTCTCTTTCAAGTTTGGAATCATATACATAATACTATCAGCAGCAGCAGCAACATCAAGAAGACCAAGGTTAAAATTATATATTTTAATTAAATGTGCAGAATTGAAATCGTTCAACGGTTAAAACGTTAAACGAACATAATCTATAGCTAGAGATTAATAAAATAATGTGACTTGTTTAAGTGATAAAGACAGTGAATTTTAAACTAACTTGTGATCATAATTGATTAAGATTTTTGTTAATGTTTTAAGAACGAATTAAGTGAATTAAGTAAATTAAGTAAAAAACTAAAGTAAATTAATTAGCGTAAAGATATCAGACCATAACTGAACTATCTGAATTTGTTTTTATATAAAGGGTGAAGAGACGATAAATGCAAATAAATTGACTATACGAAAGTACGCATATCTTGTTATTAAAAAAAAACCTGGATATCTTTCTTTTTTCTTCCTTTATCATTATTAATTGTTTTCAGCATTAAATTTGGTTTGGCACAGAATTATTCAAGATAAGAACATCGAGAGGGAGTGTACACAAGCAACATGTGAGGTTAAATTACCCCGTATAAACATACCAGACTTTGATGGTAATTACACAATGTGGACAGCATTCCATGATATCTACGTGAGAATAATTCATAATAACAAGCGTATTGGCAACGCAGAAAAGATGCAGTACTTAAAGACATCTCTTAGAGGAGAAGCATACAAGCTTATTCAACATCTTGTAAGTTCTGATGCAAACTATCCCGCAGCCTGGGAATTAATAATGAATAGATTTAATAATAAAGGAATTCTATTCTCATCTCATTTGGACATATTACTGAACCAACCAGCATGCACGAATGAATCGATTTCTGCACTTAAACAACTACACGACACAACAACATAATGTGTTCATGCAATTCATAATTTGAACGTGGATATTTCGTCTTGGAGCCCACTCATAGCACACCTAATTATAAAGAAATTGGATAAAGAAACGCATAAAGTGTATGAACAATCTCTTATAGATCCAAAAGAGATTCCGAAGTTGGAAGACGTACTGAGTATATTGGAAACAAGATTCCAATCCTTGGAAGTTATTGGAGAGCCGAAAAGACGGACAGAATACACTCCGGTAAACAAAGTTAACTCACCTATAAAGAAAAATTGGTCACTAAAAAACTACCATATCAGAATAACAAAGTGTAGATATTGCAATGGACAACATAATATCTATACCTGTCAAAAGTTTCGTGCGTTGAGTATAATTGAAAGGAATACATTCATTACACAAAGCAAAATCTGTGTAAACTGTCTCAATCATGGAATCCAAGAAAAGTGTTATAGTCAGAGTCGCTGTGTATTTTGCAAACACCAGCATCATTCACTACTACATCAAGAGCATAGCAGCGGATCTTCAAAACAACTATCATTAGCCAAGCCAATAACGTCGCATGTATCAGTATCAAATGATGGAAGTAAACGAATACAAACTGCAACACACCTAGCAAAAAATACTAACAACGCACTTCTTGCAACTGCTATGATACGAGTGACGACTATTCGACACACCCATGAGTACTTGAGAGCTCTTATCGATCCAGGATCCCAGGCAACGTTTATTACGGATGAAGCTGCTCAAAATGTAGGGAACCCAAGAACAAAAATACATACTGAAATATCCGGAATGGGTGGCAGCGATGCTGGGATATCCAACAGTAAAATGGAACTTGAATTAACTCCACGATTTCCATCAAGCTTTAAAATACGATGTGAAGCCTTAGTACTTTCTTCACTGACAAAACCACAACCAGATAACAGAATACAAACCAAGGAAATTAACGATTGGATTAATATCATGCTGGCCGACCCAACATACGACATGCCAGGTCCAGTCGATCTAATTATCGGTGCAGATATATTCGGAGAGATTATATTGGATGGCATAAAGAAGACACAAGGTGGGATTCTAGCACAGAGAACTGAGCTTGAATGGATTTTATCTGGACGCTCCGAATTAAAACAAAACACATCTACAAGAATACTATCTATGGTATTCCGTGTCGACATAAGTAAGCAATTGCAGCAATTTTGGGAGATTGAAGAAATGTCATCTGATCCGGTCATATCCGAAGAAGACAAAATGTGTGAAGAACACTTTAAACAGACGACTAGAAGAAATTCCAATGGAACATACACAGTCCACATACCCTTTAAAGAAGACGAAGAACAACTGGGAGAATCAAGATCTAGAGCGTTGGCTCGCTTGTATCAGATGGAAAGAAAATTTGCAAAAGACAAATTTTTACAGAAAGAATATTGTAAATTCATGCAAGAATATCTGAGGTTGGGACATATGAGACCAGTAGCATTTGAAGAGAACACTACTACAACCAACCGGTACTACATGCCACATCAAGCGGTAATAAAGGAAGATAGTACAACAACGAAATTACGGGTCGTGTTCGATGCTTCCACTAAAACAAGCACAGGTATCAGCCTGAATGATAAGATGCATAGCGGACCACGTTTGCAACAAAATCTTCACAATATATTACTAAGGTGGAGAAAACATCAGTGGGTTTTTACAGCCGACATTGAGAATATGTACCGCCAAATAAAAATAACAGAAGAACATCAGAATTATCAGCGAATATTGTGGAGATTTTCAACCAAGGATAAGATACAAGAATTTAACCTTACAACTGTCACTTACGGTACCAAATCAGCCCCATATCTTGCAGTACGAACATTACAGGAGTTAGCTAGAGATGAAGCAAGCTGCCATCCAGAAGCAGCAGTAACTATTCTCAATGAATTTTATGTGGATGACTTAATGTCGGGAACGTATTCCTTACAAAAAGCTAAAGTACTCCAAAGGGAACTAATTCAGGTACTAAGAAAGGGTGGCTTCAACTTACGGAAATGGAAAGGCAATCATAAGGCACTATTGGACAATCTTTCAGAAGATATGCGTGATCAACGCGACATAGAAATAACGGAAGGAGAAGCTGTCAAAACACTAGGAGTATATTGGAATCCTACCAAAGATGACTTTCAGTTTAAAGTAAAGTTAAAACCATCAACAAAGTCAATAACAAAACGATCAATATTATCTGATATTGCGAAACTGTTCGACCTTCTTGGGTGGCTAGCCCCCGTGATAATAAAAGCAAAAATCTTGCTTCAGGAATTGTGGTTAAAGGGATATGCATGGGATCAGTTACTAGAAGAAGAAGTCGCAAAAAATGGATAAAGTTTAGAGATGAGCTACATAAAGTTGAAGCCATTAGCATACCACGCTGGATCCACCATAGCCCTGGAAACAAAACGACTGAACTACATGGGTTTCGTGATGCCTCCGAAAAGGCATACGGGGCAGTGGTATATATGAAAATAACCACGGAATATGGGAAAACACATATATCACTAGTCACATCAAAAACTAAGGTAACTAAACTGAAAAAGGTGACACTCCCTCGACTTGAACTATGTAGTGCAGTTCAACTTAACAAACTTATCGAACAGACAAAGAAGGCCTTGGAATTCGAACATATAAAAATACATGCTTGGACTGACTCAATGATAACATTAGCATGGATTAATGGAAAAGCCGAAAGATGGAAAACATTTGTATCACACCGTGTTGCTGAAATTCATTTCGTTGTATGTTCAACGAACTGGAGGCATGTTAGATCAGAAGAAAACCCAGCTGATTTAGCTTCAAGAGGAATTGATCCACAGTCGCTTAACGATAAAACACTCTGGTGGGCAGGACCTTCGTGGCTCAAATCTTCAGAAAATAACTGGCCGAAAACAAACTCGGATATCAACAGTATTGAAAACCTGGAGGAGAAAAACGTTCTATCAACCAACATAGCACTGGAATCAAGCATCGAAGATATATTGTCACGGTTTTCAACACTCAGGAAAATCATCAGGGTGCTAGCTTACTGCAATAGGTTTATTCTAAAGTGCATGAAACAAAGACCCAACCAAAGTAACACTGAGCTTACAGTAAAGGAAATACAAATTGCACTGCAACAAATTATAAAGATGACACAAAAAGTTGAATTTTCCACAGAAATAAATCGATTTGTCTCAAAACAGGAATTAAGTAAGAAGAGCAGCATATTATCCCTAAACCCTTTCATCGACGAAAATGTAATAGTACGAGTTGGAGGCAGGATCGAAAACTCAAATATCCCTTATGACGAAAGGCATCCAATTATTCTGCCACGCAGCCACCACGTTACAAATCTATTGATCAACGAAGCTCACCTTGGAACTTTACATGGTGGAAATCAAACAACACTCGCCTTTATAAGACGGAAATACTGGATACTTAATGGGAGAAGCAAGGTACGTCAAGAACTGAACAAATGTGTTAAGTGCTGCAGATATAAGGGACAATCAATAATGCAAATAATGGGAATGCTGCCACCACCACGAGCCACCCCATCAAACCCATTTACACATACGGGTATCGATTATGCGGGGCCAATTCAGGTTAAGACTTCCAAAATAAGGAGCAGTAAGACCCATAAAGGATACATAATAATTTTTGTGTGCCATGCAACTAAGGCCATTCATATAGAAGCGGTAACAGATATGACGAGTGAAGCCTTCCTAGCGGCATTCAAAAGATTTACAGCAGAAGAGGACTTCCATGCTGCATATACAGTGACAATGGCACAACTTTTGTAGGGGCCAAAAAGATATTAGATACGGATCTTCAGAAGGCTATAAAACAAGCAGCTACGATAGGCCAACAGTTGGCAACTGATGGCATACAATGGTTATTTATTCCGCCGGGAGCTCCTCACTTCGCAGGAATCTGGGAGGCCGGTGTAAAATCTATAAAATATCACTTAAAAAGAGTTATAGGTGATACCGCGCTAACTTTTGAAGAACTGAGTACACTACTGTATCAAATAGAGGCATGTCTAAACTCTAGACCTTAATGTCCACTGACAGCTGATCCAGGTGATGCACTTGTTCTTACGCCAGGGCATTTCCTTGTTGGAAAAGCTCTAGTAAAACCTCCAGAACCTATGATATCGGACACTGATGTACGGATGTTGACACGCTGGAAACAAATTCAAAAAATAACACAAGACTTCTGGAAAATATGGCAGAGGGAATATCTATCTCGTTTGCAACAACGACACAAATGGCAGGCAGGAAACCAAAATGTTTCAACTGGCAGAATCGTGTTGATTAAGGACGAAACCTGTTCACCATCCAAGTGGCCATTAGCAAAGATTATTGAAACTCATCCGGGTAAAGATGGAATAGTACGAGTAGTAACCCTCCGATATAAGGGAAATTCCACCATTAAACGTCCAGTGACGAAAATATGTCTACTTCCTATAGAAGATAAGGAGGTAGAAGACACTAACAAACAAACAAAGGAAAATCAAACAGCCCAGAATACAGTACATACAACTATAATCAACGATGCGAACGCTGTAATATCAGACAAAGTGGAAGACATTCCCAATGCTCAACCTATCATCAAGAATACAGAAAAACAGAAGAAAAACCTACCTCATCACCCACTTAAAGGAAGATTTCTTCCCATCAATCCAAATTGGGTCCAATATATATCTGACCGTAAACGAAAGGACAAAGAGCCGATCCACACCGCGCCCATGAAGATTGCTAAATTACTATTGACCACAATGATAGTCTTAGGAGTTGTAAAAAGTGGTAATACACAATTAAGCGGCCTGAACCTGGTCTCTATATAGAACATATTGGAAGAGCAAGGTTGAAAAGAGGAACTCTAAGGATCGAACTAATCCTTCCACTAAATATAAAGACTGAGAAAGAAAGAATTGATGTCATAATGAGAGAAATGAAAAACGCATGCAATCAGTCTACTAAATTCGCGGAAGATACTCATTGCAATACTCTATTGGAACACTTGAAAGACAGAAGGAATGCGCTATTGAGTGAAATGGAAATATTGGAGAACAAGCAAGGAAACAGAAGATCAAAAAGAGGACTATTTGGAAAACTTCTACAATCTGTATTTGGAGTAAATGATGAGGTATATACGGACATCGAATCTCTGGAACACAATCAACAAATTCTACGACAAGCAACGAATCATCAAGCAAACATAATGCTATCTATAATGGAAAGGATGAATGACACCAAAAACCTATCGTTAAAGAAGATTAACTTAATAACTAACAAATTGAATAAGGTCATAACTGAAGTAAACAAAATAGAAGGGTGGTATGAAAAAATCGATGGTAACAAGGTCAGTATTCACATATTGACAGCATACCAGTTAGCTATCGATGTGTTTGAAAACATAGAAAAACACTACACTAAAATACTAACAGCTACATTTGGCAGAAGTAGTCTGTTAGATTTTGTAACACCCAGTAAGCTCAAAAACATCATCAATAAAGCTTCAAGTAAGATGCCATTCAACTTGGAAATAATCCCTGAACCTGAAACTAGACTGGAGTGTGTGATAAATAACACCAATATAATAATATATGGATTCCTTCATATAATAGATATTGACGAATATGAACTAGTTAAAACAACCCCGATACCAAAAAAAGTGAAAAATAACACATATGTCGCTACTGATATCTCATCTTCGCTTCTTGCCACCAACTTCAATAATCAGAGATATTTCGAGCTAACTAAAGAAGAATTTAAGAACTGCATCAATGTGGAAAGATATCAAATATTATGCACACCTACTGTTGTCAGCAACATTGAAACCAATACAAATTGTATCATCGATGAAATGTATCACCGACAAGACAAACACGATTGTCCAATAAAGGAATTCAACACTCCCAAGGTGATGTGGAAACATTTGTTTATGGCAAACACTTGGCTCTTTATCGCAGATACTTCAATAACAGGAGCGATTAAATGCAATGGCAATAGAGAAGATGTAATTTTAACTGGAGTCGGTATACTACAAGTTAATCAAGAATGCAGTATCCAAACACGCAAAAACACGTTGTACTCGGAAATTGATAACAAGGTGCAAATCAGATCCACATACGTGAAGCCCATAACCTTTAACATTACAAGGAAAATGTATTCACAGACACCACACAGCGAAACATTAGACTTAGAACCAATACTAAAGGCATCAGACCAGTTCTTTAGCATTAGTCAAAATAAAGAAGAAATTCGGGATCCTAGTTACTCAGCATGGAAAAGAGTAGGCCACCATGCAACCACTGCTACAAGCTCAATATGCATTACGCTAGCTATCGCTCTCATCATCTGGAAATATCATGATAAATGCGGCTTCTGCAAACTGATACCTAAGAATGAAAACATAGGAGCTAATACCACAGCAACGAAGGTCAACCCACATTCCAAAAGAGACAATCTTGATGACATTCCAGATTTCAACCTACAGCACCTAAGTGCGGAGATTTCAGAACATTTGTCCGACGTGCGCCCAAATCGTCATCAACACCTCCAACCAGGTCACTATGCCCGGCCGGTAGAATATTTACGCAGCAAACATAAAAGCTAGAGCAATGGCATTCACCTCTGCGAAGAAATATTTACTGTTGAGGTCATACTGATTAAATTAAGAAATTCACTTACGGCAATGGCATTCAATATTATGTGCAGTAAGCACTTATGAATATAAAAATTGGGACAAATTAATTATTGTGAAGTTTAGTTGTAAGCAATTATTGATTATAAAAATGAATCACATGTATAGCTAGGGGCAGTAATAAATTTTGATTATAATTAACGAGTTCGAATATTTTTACTGGACGATTTTACCGGCCTAGCGAATTCCCCCTACTAAAGGTAACGGCTCAATAGGTTCTTTTTTCTTAGTTCTTTAGCAGCTTAAACACGATGGGAATTATAGCTGGAGGAATGGTCGAGGTGTATACCACGACCCTCAAAGCGCTACCAAGTTCATGCTTGAGGGCATCGAGGTGGAGGGTAGACACCTCCTACCATTCCCGGTAAAAGAGAAGCCCACGAAGGTCGTGTTTTCGCGGGTCCCTATGCGAGCCCAACATGAAGACCTCTCGAATTTCCTTGGGAGATTCGGGAGGGTTCACGGAAAGGTTCGCGCCATTCCCATTAAAATTGGGCACGAGGGTCTCGGGCGGGGTATCTTCGGTACCAGCTGGGAAGCGTCCATCACTTTAAATAAGGGATGCACGCTTCCAGCAGGCTTTTACCTGAGCATATCCGGCTCGAGATACTGGATAGACGTGGGCACCGAAGCGAAATGCCATGCTTGCAATTTGGTAGGACATATTATTGCTGACTGCCCCAAGAGAAGCTGGAAGAAGGCTGAACTGAGGGTTCCCTCAAAGAAAACTACTACTACAGTAGAGGCTCTGGAGAAGGAATCTTCAGCCAGCAGTCAATCTGGTATTTTGGAGCAGCCAGTGGCTAAAGTGCCTGAAGTTGTCTTAGAGGCAAAAACTATTACGGCTGTAAACGGTTCCACGTCAGCACGTGAAAGCAGGGCTACTTCTGAAGAGGAGTCGACTAGCCATGTAGTAAAAAAAAAAGAGGACGAGGAGGAAGAAAGTTGACCGGGTGATGCTGCCTCGTCCAGAGCCAGCGAAGCTAGTCGCTCCAAAACGGCCCCACTCGGAGGAGGACGATAGTGGAGCCCGCGGTTCGAAGGTTGTTGTGAGAGAGGCGGAGGCATCTCGCGAACAGCTTTCGGACTGCGAAATGACCGGTTTGGATGAGACTGGCCTCTCGAACTTCAGTGGCTACGAGTCGTGTGGTTGCACCTTTTCGACTGGTAGCCAATTTGAAGTCTCGAAGGGTATGGAAACCCTTCCTAGGGAGAAGATCTCCAAAATTCTTGCCCAGCTCCTGTACAAGGAGAATTCAGATAAAATCTGGAGTATTCTAGTCAGGGAGCTGGAGAGGCCACAGTTGTTACTTCTACTCCTACAAGAGGAGTGCAAGATGAAGAGGAAGTACAACGATGCATCTCGGCTAGATCGACTCCACAGGAAGGTGGAGGAGCTGATTCAGGAGCAGTGTTTGGCCGATTCTCCTCGCCAGTAGATGTCGTACATTCATCGTTGGATCTTTTCATCTCTTTGAATGTGCAAGGTAGCTTCTATCAACACCGGGGGTTTAAGTGCACATACAAGGTTACACAGCACTATCGAACATGTCAAAATGTTCGACATAGACATCGCGCTTCTACAGGAGACGAACTTTATACAAGACACATATACACAACTTGAGCGTTATGCTTATTTACACACTGGCTCTGCAATGTTTGCCACACTGGCGCCTCGCCAAGGCTCAAGGGTGGCAATGATTGTATCCAACAAATTCGCACTATCGTCTCCTGTCTATACAGATATCTTCCCAGGCTTCGCTTCTTTCTCGGACTTTATCGTTCAAGACAAACATATCAAGGTAGTAAACGTGTACCTTCCTCATTACCAGGATATTACAGGACAAATTCTTGATAGTGTTCAATCCTGTCTGGTGAATTTCAGTGGCGAAAATATCCTCAATCCCTCAATGGATCGGCATTCCGGATTTGAGTTCAACTCTGTCAATGCTACTCGGCTGAGGAATTTTGTTCGTGGTTTCAGACTCGTAGATATCTATCGTTGGATGAATCCTACACTTGATCATACACGAGGGGTGTCGCGAAATATCCATGGAAGTCTCGCAGGCTCCAGAATCGATAGACTTTACGTTTCATCTGGAATACTAGAACCTTTCATTTGTGTCACTCATGAAGTGTGTTCCGTTAGCGATCACCTTCTTGTAGTGGCAACCAGCACTCTAGTTGAAAGAAGAACTGCATACTGGATATTCAACAACTATTTGCTGAATTCCGAGCAGTTCATCAATGAGTTCATTGAATTCTGGCACGATTGACAAAAGAGGAAATCTAACTTCCTTTTCTTAGTCAATGGTGGGATGTTGGAAAGCTCCAGAATCGACCTTTTATCGAAACGAATTTCAATCGAAGTAGGTATCAAGCTTCTAGCTTGTCGGCCGAAGTATCTCGGGTGGCATCTCTTCTCCCAAATCAGCCGCAGTTGATTTTTATTTTAACAGGACAAAGGAACGCTTGGCAGCACAAACTTACAAGCACAGCTGTGCTTGTAAGTTTGTGCTGCGCAGCCAATTACGCTGGCTCAGGGAAGACGACTCTCCAACCGAGTACTTCTTTCAGGCAACTAGACGACGTACTGCTTCTTGTGAAATAGAATCGATTGTTGATGAATCTGGACGAGTCCTCAACGGACAACATCTATCAGAATATATTCGAGGCTACTACAGTAGTCGCTACTCTGAATCGACGTCGACAACATCCTCGACTACTCATGAATATCTTGAGAATTTTCCCACTCCCTCTGATGATAGCAAGGAACTCCTAGATACAGTAATCACATTGGAGGTTATGATCGCTGCGACAAAAGATCTCAGGCGACACACTTCACCTGGTTATGACGGCTTGACTCCAGAATTCTTCATACGTTTCAGGGATTTATTAATTCCTGACATATTGGAAGTCTTCAATTCCGCGGTTGAGACGCATTCAGGCTTTCCTTCTAGTTGGAAGAGCTCTGTTATACGATTGATTCCAAAGAAAGGAGATTTGCAGAGGATGGGGAACTGGAGGCCAGTAACCCTATGCAATGTGGACTACAAAATCGTCTGCAAAGCATCAGTGGCGATACTCCGCTCAGTGATTGCTTCGGTAATACACCCGGAACAGTCCTATTGTGTTCCTGGCCGTAGTATCTACGACAACATCGCGGTAGCCAAACATTTGTTTGCCTACCATGAACAGACAGGTACACAAATGGCCATGATTTCACTTGACCAGCACAAGGCTTTTGATAGCGTCTCGCACGAGTGTCTCCTGACTGCTCTCGAGGCATTCGGGTTTCCGCCCAGGTGGCTCGATATCATCGGGCAACTGTATAGAGATTCAGCGATCTTGATTAAGCATCAAGGACAAGTTCTGGCTCCTATCTCGTTTCATCGAGCTATCAGACAGGGCTGTCCATTGTTCAGGTATGCTTTATGATCTTTCGTTGGAGCCGCTACTGGTGAATCTTCGTCGAATGCTCGGACAATATTCAGTGCATCTACCATATACCAATGTGAGTCCTCTTATGTTGGCATATGCGGATGACATTTCTATTTTCGTGACAAGAGATGAAGCTTTTCCAGTCGCTCGTGCTGTTTTTGAACAGTACGAACGTATAGCGGGCGCTAAAATCAACCTTAGCAAGAGTCAAGGCTTGTGGTGTGGAAGGTGGAGAGATCGTACAGATACTCCACTGAACATCCAATGGAATAATACTTGCCTGAAGTATTTAGGTGTGTATATCGGACGCGAGAGTAAATCAGATAATAGCCGCATCGCCCTTGAGAAACTTTCTAGAGCTGTAAACTCATGGCGTAGTTGTTGTTTGCAGGTAATACGAAGCCTAAGCTAGACTATGGGAACATGTTGTGAAAAAAAAATGTAAAAAGCTATTTTGGGGCACGGTTGAAGAGGGAGTCGAAATTAAGGAGCGGACTTGTGCGGTTGTAACAGGTTTTTAATTAATTGAAAATTGCATGTAGAAAAAGACATTTTTATACCTGCTGTTGTTAGTTTTATTGTTCTTCTGTGCAGTTGGATATCAATATAATAAAACAGATATAGTGAAAAAGAAAAAGTGTCTATATTTAAAATATCCAACATTTTGGCGCAGCCGATTAAGGAACCTATAATAAAAACAAAAATTGTGATTATTATGTGATAATAATATAATAATTATATTATTATTATAATTATAATTGTTACTTAACCACAACAGAGTCTATCAACTGTAGGTGCCTCTGCGAGCAAGCGCTAGACTCAATCCAGTAAGGAATATATAGAGACTATCAACTTTGGGTGCCTCTGCTCTAGGCGAGCATGCGCTAGTCTCAATCATAATATATGTCAGAAGAGCAAACTTCTACCCCAGGAAGAAAATTCGAACAATTTATAACATCTTTCAGTTTTGAAAATACCAGCCCTAGTTAGATGAGCACTAGCAACGACAGCGAAAGAGTGGCTACAATTTCAGGAAAACAAACTGCACCAGAATTTCAAGAAATCCATCAACGTAAAGAGCAGTATTCGGAACAAATCAACCAAGTGGCTACAATTTCAGGACAACAAACTGCACCAGAATTTCAAGAAATCCATCAAAGCAACGAGGAGTATTTGGACGAAATCAACCAACCACAGGAGCAATCAGGTCCAGCAAAACAAAACACGATCCAGCACGGAACTCTGCGCTCAGGAAGAATATTTAGACGACGCACAAAATCCGTGGGAGATAATAGTAAGGTGGGAAATTTAGTTTTTTCTTCGATAAATAAAAGTGCAGGAAAAATGTCTTTACATTATAATAAAATTAACCAACTTGTAAACTTAAATATTCCCTTATTTACGGGCGAAGGTCCAAATGTGGAAAGTGATACTAAAATATTTATGAAGTGTTGTGATCAAGTAAGTGAGTACATTAGTGGTGATGACGAGAAAAGTCTGTTCTTGAGATTGTTAGCAACTCGGTTTCGTGGAAGGGCTTTAGGCATTTTGACGGGAACTTCCTATAACACTTTGAAAAAACTGAAGGAAGCGCTGTCACAAAAATTTACATCCAATAAGCCATATCGAGTATTGATGGATGAATTATGATTTACTCGTCAACTTCATGGGGAACCAATACGATCAGTTGGTGCTCGTTTAAATTTTAAATATCAACAGTGCAAGATAGCTGCGGAAACGCAGCATCAAGCTCCAAATGCAGGTCAAGAACAACTAAACAATACTAGAAGTGCATTAAGTGATCTGGAGGAAATGGCAATACAAACCTTCAAATCAGGCCTCCAAGATCCTAATTTCCGTTTCTTTCTTTTTTCAAGTTGGAGACACTCCTTTCAAATCGGTTTAAAAAAAGGCAGAGGAAATGGAAGATAAAGAGAAAATGTCTAAGTGGCAATATGCCCTCACATTGCATACAAATTTTTAATCACCAGAATTTCCTCATTTGAATTAATCGAATTTATGTTCTGATAATAATTTCGCACAATTCAGTCATTTCATCCACGGTAATACTACTAACGAGGCCTTCATGAACATACCACTATACAACATTTCAGGTAGTTGTAAACAAAACTACAGTTCTCCTAAAATTAATTTCCCATCATATCAAAGGCCATATGATTCGTCTCCTCCACAACAAGCAATACAAGGCCCTTATCCAATTGCGGCAGATTCTTCTAAAATTTACATTAATTCTGAAAATGCAAGCCCAGAAAAGAAAACGATTAAATGCGGATTTTGTAACTAGCCAGGGCATACTTATACAGATTGTCGAATTCGCAAAAGCACTCCATACTGTAACAAGTGCCCTGTATATGGTTATAATCTTACAAATTGTTCTCAGGGGCAAGCCCAACTAATAAATTTTCAACCGGTGCTCTCAAACCAAATGAATACGGATTTTGTTAAAAGACGTTGCGAGTTCTGTCAACGAAATAATCACATTGCTATGCAGTTCCGTGCAAAACAAGAATAGGAGAGAAGGCATGCTCCCAATATAACCAATAAAGTGTCGGTAAACTAAAAACGGGAGGCCGCAGACACCACGGCGACAGCCCTCAAGTTGTCTCAGATCGGTGTCAAAAAACGTTCCCTTAGTTATTTCGCAAAAATCTAAGGTTGAATTGCTGGTGGATACTGGTGCTGACGTTAGCATAATTAAGCAATCCGCTGTTGCGCCCACAAGTTTCGTAAATAAAAGAGACAAAACAGAAATTATTTGTGCATTTGGACAGGGTGTAACTCGAGCAACATGCGAGGGCATATTGCAAACACCAATTCCAAAAAAGTGCAAATTTCACGTAATATCCGACAGTAACAACATTACAGGTGACGGAATACCAGGGAATGATTTCTTGGCAAAGAACTGTCGTATAGATTGCCCAAACCAAATTTTGCATTTCGCTCCATGCAATTTAAATGAAAAGGCTTTCTCAATCACTTTAAAAGAGTACAGAGAAAAAAATAACGATAATATATGTCAGATTTCCAATGATCAATGTATTGCATCTGATAACTTTCGCCGTGAATCTTATAGTCTAGACTTTGCTAACAAAGCCCGAGGAACCGGTGTAGTTAAAAGTGAGACTGAACTGATCAGTCGCTCAATAGGTAACTGTACTAAAGATACAAACTCTTTAGAAAATCAGATTGTCTTGTGTCAGGAAATTCAGGTGCCGGCTTGAACGGAAAAACTTATCAAATTAAAAACAACAAAGAAATGCGATTTTATATGTTTAGCAAAAGAAATAAAGCACGGTGTATTTCTAGGTAATTGTCTTGTAAATTCATTAAATGAATAGATAACTGTTCCCGTACTTAACGTAAATAACTACGAACTAAAATGTGTGATAAATCATGTAGAATTAATGTCTTTAAATGATTTTGATATTGTTGAACTGGATGGAATCCAAGATAGTAATAATAGACCAGTAATTTATTATGCAAAAACTAGAATAAAAAACCAAATACATTACATATAAATAAAATGAAGAATTATCATTCACAAAGGATGAAGGCCCTTAGGGAGAATTTAGTACATGACAGTTTAAATACTGAAGAAAAAATTTCCCTCGTAGATCTGTGCTCCAAATACACGGATGTATTCTACTTACCCGGCGATAAGCTAGCATACACTAGTGCAATTAAACATACAATACCCATTAAAATTGATCACTCCCCTATAAATCAAAGGAGGTACAGATTCCCGGAACAGCAAAAAAATATAATAGATAATCAGGTCAATGATATTACCAAGCAAGACATCATTCAATACAGCAAAACCTCGTGGAATTCCCCGTTGCTGGTTGTACCAAAAAAAGAGGGACCTCAAGGTGAACAACGCTGGCGCGTTGTGGTAGACTTTCGGAACATAAATAATTTAACGATTCGAGATGCTTTTTCTTTGCCGAGAATCGAAGATATTCTCGATCAACTGGGGCATTCTCGCTATTTCACGACCTTAGACTTGGCTAGCGGGTACCACCAAGTACTGGTAGATGAAAAAGATCGTCCAAAAACCGAGTTTAGTACCGGGTTGGGACACCTTGCATTTACACGAATGCCTTTTGGTCTCACAGGTGCCCCGGCTACTTTCCAGCGCTTGATGAATCACATACTTACGGGTCTATAAGGACTGAAATGCTTTGCTTATTTAGGACATTGTCATCTATGCAAAGTCCTTGGCAGATCATCATCAGAAACTGGGCGAAGTTTTTCAGAGATTGCGTGATAATAACTTAAAATTACAGCCTGAAAAATGCCAGTTTCTGAGGAAAGAAATTGCATATCTAAGACACATCTGTACAAAGAACGGCGTATTACCCGATCCATCAAAATTTAAATGTGTCCAGAAACTTCCAATACCTCGAAGGGTACGTCATTTGCAATACTTTTTTGGGTTAGCTAATTTTTATCGGAAGATTATACCAAACATTACTAAAATAGCCGAATCCCTTCATAAATTACTCCGAAAAAATACCAGATTCATATGGGGCGAGACACAAGATAAATCTTTCACTGAACTCAAGCAAGCCTGAACTAATCCACCCTTACTAGCATATCCGGATTTTAGCAAGCCATTTATACTAACTATGGATGCTAGTGGAGATGCTTTGAGAGCAATATTGTCTCAAGGGAATAGTGGTAGCGAGAAACCCATCGCTTACGCCAGTCGATCTCTCAATCAAGCAGAGAGAAAATATTCGACAATCGAAAAAGAATTGCTGGCTATAGTATGGGCCACTAAAAATTTTCGTTGTTACCTTTACGGCAGGTATTTTACAGTGTATACTGACCATAAACTACTGATAGGAGTCTTTAATGTAAAAGATCCTACAACACGTTTAACGCGGTTCCACCAGAAGTTGTCAGAATACCAGTATTCTATCTTGTACAAGCCGGGAAGGTACAATAAAAATGCTGATTGCCTTAGCCGGTTCCCACAAAAATCAGACAGCGAGTCAGATGTGGACACTAAAGTGACATTGGTAACCACACAAGCCCAGATTCATTACAATCTAAACCCTGATACAGGGAAAAAAGATTTCAACACCTGCCAAGCTATAACAAGGTCACAAACAAACAAAATTAACAATTTATTAGCTGACCAAGGAAGTACACAAGTGGACTCTGATGGAAACTCCGCGGGGCAAATTGAGATAAAAAATAGACCTAAAGAATTGGAGCCTAAGAGATATTACGGGCACTATGGCAGATCAGCATCTGATCTGATAATTAGTAATAAGTCGTATCAGTTTCATTAGCGATTAAGTTAAAATTAATTAGTATTAGCTATGGATTCTAAGTAACTTAAATTAAAATCAATTAGTATTAGCTATGAATTCAAAGTAACTTAAATTAAAATCACTTAGTATTAGCTATGAATTCAAAGTAACTTAAATTAAAATCACTTAGTATTAGTTATGAATTCAAAGTAACTTAAGTAACGAAAGTAGCTCTCGCGTGCAAGTACCAACTTGAGGCATTTATATTCCATGTCACATAAGTGTCGCGACGACTGTGCGCAAGGGTAACAAAAATGCAAAGTGAACGAAGATCCAAAATAAACACAGCAAACGAAAAGTAAGCAATAAAGAAGAATCTCGCACTTAACCTTTAATTATTTTGCTCGACGACGCGAAGACGCAGGCATTGAGGAGATCCCTGCCGTGAAAAAAAAGAACGGTGATACGCTGGAATCAGTATCGCATATAGAGATCAAATTTCACCTCCAAAATATAGTGGCAAGGGGCCTTGTAGTAGCCGCTGTAAATAAAATCGAGACCAAAAAAGTCGGTCTAGCCAACAGTGCGAGCAGCGGTCCCTCTCTATCTGTCATAGGTCGTCAGCGTGTTCAGTCGTGGCGGTGCGTGTGGCTCTTCAAGTAAAAAAGTTTAACAAAGAAACCTCAAAGAGTCCGAATTCAAGGAATTCGAGTTTAGAGAAGGAGCCATAAGGATTCCAAGTCAGAGGATAGGGGAAAAATTTTGGACAGCCAGTCGTCGTGCCAGGTGAACGTATTAATATCCAAAAATTTATTGTTTTTTTAAGAGGCAGATTGGTACATTCCTCGTGGAGCCGTGTAATAGTGATCGGTTTTATCACCCTTTTATTCAGCCCTAGGTATAGCTACATATAGGTAGAAATTGAGAAATCCAACTAATCGGTTATTGTGTGATTCATCGAATACATTGAATTAATATATATGAAAGTGACTGGATACACCCCCGTGTTTCATTTCTGGTGAGAGTTTCGTGGTACCTCATTCGTCCTGAAAAACCACGTGTCGCCCATAATCATTGGAGCAGATATTTTCGCATTTACCCAGCCCGTCTTCACTGAGCAACAGCCATCAGTTACGTAAAAGGAGGGCGTAACATTTTGGCGCCCAACGTATGGCCAGATAGCGTGAATTAAAGCGGCAAAAGGGAGAAGTCCCCAATATATCTGTGAAACTCCAAGTGAATCTTACATCAAGTATAAAGTGTTTATATTTTAGGTCCAGAACGAGGGAAAGTACCAATCGCATTCTTCAGGTAGTAGGTGAATTATATTACTAATAATTACTAAGTAACAATTATGTAACTAATAAAGTTTGGCACAGAAGATTGGATCACAGCGCCACGAATCTGGTACAATTGGGCCACCTGAGATATTTTTCGCTTTTTTTTAATTTTTTTTATGTGGCGGCCCTCAATAAACTTCCTCCACACACCATAGAAAAGTGTAGCATCAAACCAGGAAGTTGCGCATTTCACCAATCGTCAGTATTAGCGAAGACAACGGAGTACATCTCAGCTCCCATTAGGGTACAGTACCGTGTTTCGGTTTTGACAACTAGCGCCACAGCTGACGGCTTTCTCAGCCTTAGTACTTGACATTGCGAGAATACCCTATTACGAGTGGTGTCGCTCAGAACATACACCATATATTGTGCGGATACACGTTTGGAATTTCCTAATTGCATCCAGCAGAAAATTTTGTAATACTGATGTACTGATGCTGATAGTTTGATAGGCTGAAGAATTCGTTTTATAAAGTACATCGCAGTGAAAATAAATCCGTAATTGTAAGTTTCTGGAGTTGTTGATCCTGCGCGCTGTGGTCAGTTATTTCCTTTGCCAGACTGGATTGGTTAATGTGAGATCAAAATATATTAAAACTTTTATGTGCAAGGAATAAGATTGGATAAATTAGTGTCAGGTGCGTTCCAATTTATTATCTTTTACCTATAAGCAATGGTGCAATTTCGATTTTTACGAATCTAGTTTGTTGTTAGTTATTGTTGTTCTAGAATCCGATTTCAATTTATAGAATAAAGTTGATTCCTTCATAATAGGATAAGAACCTTATTAGAGAAGGACAAAGGGGATATTATCTCACAAAAAAAAATATCTATCGCCTATATTTCGAAGAGATCACAAAAATTGAAAGTTACACTTTTATTATAACATATCTTGGTACATGAAAAATTCCGACCTGCTTGTATTATCCTCACAGGTCAGCATACAATCACTGTGGCGGAGATTACGAAAATGATAATTTAAAAATAGGGTTATATGTGTGAAAATCCGTAAGAGTTAATGCTCAAAGCTAAAAATACTTTGCTAAATACTCCTGCTTAAAACTAAGTACAACTTAAAGATTAGCATTAAAGGGTAATATTTATACAAATACAAAAAAATCTTTGAAAAATATCCTGGCCATAAACAAAGACAATCCAATTGGATATTAATTTAGTTTTGTTGTGCTTAATACTGATAATAATTAAGTGATAATTAAAATTTAATTGAAAGCTCTTGAGGGAAGTACTCGAACATGTTATTTGCTGATAGTAAGCAATTAATGAAGACCCGTTTACTTAAATGACTACAACAGTGAAATGTGCTGAGTAATCAATAGAACAAAAAAAAATTTGCTTAATAAAATTTGATATTTTTGTTTCGTTAGGGTTGACATTAATGAACAACTAATAAACATCAGGATTATTTATGTAGGTACCTACAAATGCCAAGGGGCACAGCGAAGGAGCTTATCGTTTTTTAAACTGGATGAATAAATTGGTTAATAAAATGAATTAGAGTGTGTAGGCACATTAACCTCACAATTCGGGAGAATTCTGGATGAACGATTTACAGGGAGATAGTTACATAAATATGTGCGTAGTGAAAGAATGGACCTACATGAATTTTTAATTTTGCTTGTTTTAAGGAGTGTCCAGCAAAGCGATCTTAGGAAATATCTCTCTACTTTAATTTAGACAGTTTCCACTGCATTCACCGTGCATGCTACTTATGCAAAAAGATTAGAGACGCAATCTCCTCTCTAAGGGTAATCATATTAAAACAAAATAATTTCTTTTAATTTTAAGCTTGGAACATATAGCAATACTGCAACAGGTACACCACTGATGTCTTTGTGGATTTGGTTGATTTTAATCTTGTGTAACCTTTAGCTGAGGACTGAAAGTTCTTCTAATTGAAGTGAACGTTTCCGCGCTAGCGACTTGAAGCCCCTATACTTACCACAAGTAGTGCTCGTTATATACTTCTGCTAGACAGGAAGATATCGTTTCGATGCAGATAATAAGCAGAGCGTTAGTAATAAACGATAGTAGGCATCCCTACTGATATTTTAGGTGATCTGGAGCCTCTTGTATTCCTCCCTTATACACTTTCTGGTTAGACGGTTTCTTGGTAGAGTTTTAATAAGTGTCAAGCAGTGAGGATTGTTTTTTGTTTTAGAGCGTATTTTTTTAGCTAACTACCGAGATAAGCGTAACTGTTCGCATAGGTCGAGTAAACTATCCTGATAACTCTAATTGTGAAGCTTATTTGAGCGTATTAGTGATAGTGAGACCTTATTGATTTTCTTTTTACAATAGTCGTCGAGTTTAGGGATATTTTTTTTTTATTTTAATTGTTCGTTCGAGTTAAGCAAAACAGTACTTGCGAACACACACTTTGGAGAAAGTACGTTTTTCTGAAAATCTTGGAATCTTTGAAATTTACCACCTTTTTTTTTGTATATGTAGTTGAATTTCGTATCGTTCTTTCAATAATCTTCGTGAATTAAAAGAGATTGAGGAGAGATACACTATTTTTAACGTAAGTTTCGAACAATTATTTTGGGCAATTAGATGTTTAAAAGTTATATAAAGTGCAAGCAAAATAACTCTTTACATCAATTGTACCTATTTATAAATAATTTTTTTGGAAAAGAAGAGAATCAGGATTAACAGTACCAAAATCTTTCTTCATAGTTATAATAATTTTTCTAGTCATTGGATAGGGATTTAAAGAGCTCTTTTCGGTGGACTGTTTATGTTCGGTTACCGAAGGTATAGCCGACCTTTATACCTCGAAGGATAGCAAAGAAGTTTTCTAATAGAGTTTTGAGAACTGCTCTGTCTTTCGAGCCGCTATCAGAACTGAGAGGTTAGGGAAAGATATCTTGGTTAACCCCTACCCGTTCGATTTTCAGACGGATAAAGAATTCCTTGAAAAGAAGCTACAAGATATAACCCAACTCCTAGAAAACTTCGCCGGAGATAGTAATAGTTCAGACTTCCGCAAGATTCAAACAAAAATCGAGTGGGCCCTAGGCAGGAATGCCCGAATGGTGACTTCAGATAGTTTGGAAATTAAGGATAAAGAGAGAATTAACGCAGAGTTAGTTATGGCATATGGGAGTATACACTCGAAGGCAGAGGACGTTCAACTCACTCCCATTGACAGCTCCGATGAAGAAAATTTTTATCAATCATTCGCGAGTAATGGCGGTAACTACGGGAAAAATTGTGTACTTATTTATAAGTGGAACGTTAAGTTCTCAGGTGGACTCGGCGAGTCTCTTAATTCCTTCTTGGAGCGCGTACAAGAGCTTAGCAAGTCCAGAAACGTAACTAAAGCGCAACTTTTCCGATCGGGATTAGATCTGTTTAGTGGAAGAGCTTTGCTTTGGTATAGGGCCAATAGAAGCAGAATCAATAGTTGGTCAGAGCTTGTAAGGGAACTAAGAAAAGAATTTCTCCCAGCTGACTATGATGTGAGGTTGATGGACGAAATCAGGAAGAGGACCCAAGGGAAAGACGAAACAATGGGCATGTACGTAGCTGTAATGCTGATCATTTTTTCACGGCTCTCTGAACCAATTAGCGAGGAAGAGCAGCTAAAAATCTTGAAAAGGAACGTCACCCCGTTCTATCAAACCCAGATAGGGTTAAGTGAGGTAAAGACCATCCAGTGTTTGATCGAGGTAGGTCGAAAATTAGAAACTGTTCGAGCATCCGTAGAGTCCTACGCACCCCCCCCCCCACGTAAGTCGAACTATTTGTTAGAGCCGGATCTGGCATACGTTTCAGCAACACCGACGCAGGTAGCTTCGGTCGATTTCAGCAAGAATCGTCCGAAATATCAATGTAAGAACTGCAAAAAGGATGGACACACGACGAAATTTTGCAGGCAGCCTCGCAAATGCTTTGGTTGTGGTGCTGTTGGAGTATTTAGAGCCAACTGTCATAGGTGTAACCCCCACTCTTCCCATGTCTACGTAAATCGCTCAACCGCGGCAAGTTGAGTCCTCCTCGAGAAGTAGAAGCCGCACTTGCTCCTAAACTACCTTGGTTGAGAGATAGTCCCTCAGAACCAAATATGCTTATGTCTTCCATCATGTAGGTAACGATACGCGACCTTATTTGAAAATATCAATGTACGGCCTAGAACTACAAGGTCTGTTGGATTCTGGGCCGACAAGAACAATTTTGGGCGCCGAACGATGGAGTAAGATGAGCCAAATGAACTTAACTATCGATGCTAGTGGCGCGCAGACAGTAACCTTAGCAAATGCCGACAGAGCCAGGGTGTTAGGTGAGGTAAGCCTTCCGATCAGATTAGCCGGTTCCATTAAAGTAGTAAGTGTTTTGGTCGTGCCCGATTTGCCAATATCGTTGATATTGGGCACTGGATTTTTTAAGACAATGGGGATATCGGCGGACCTATCTAACGATAGCTGGACTTTGTCCAATGCTACGGCCTGTAGTAAGGAGTGTAAATCACAGTTGTCTCTGGAGCAGACGCTGCAGCTCGAGGAAGTTATCCAGCAAGCAAGGCGTGAGATGTTGTCTGCCCTAGGATGCACTAACCAAGTCGAACACGTTATCAAAACGGACTCAACCCCCATAAAGCAACGCTACCACCCTGTGTCCCCAACAGGGCAAAAAATTATTGACGCAGAGTTAGACAAGATGTTAAGGGAGGGGGTGGTGGAGCCTTCAACCAGCGCGTGGTCGTCACCGGTAGTGATGGCTCGAAAGAAAGACGGAACGTACCGTTTCTGCGTCGACTACCCGAGACTGAATAAAGTCACGCTTAAGGATGCATACCCACTACCATATGTTAGTGCTACTTTGGACCGCTTGAGAGGCGCCCGATATATGTCATCGCTGGACATAAAGTCAGCGTTTTGGCAAGTCCCGATGGCCGAATCTTCTAAGGAATATACCGCGTTTACCGTCCCTGGCCAAGGTCTCTTTCATTTCAAGCGAATGCCCTTCGGCTTAACGAACTCGCAAGCGACATGGCAAAGGTTAATAGATAAGGTACTTTACGGGGACCTCGAAGACTATGTATTTGTTTACCTAGATAACGTAGTCATTATCACGCAAACTTTCGATCACCATATAATCGTTTTGCGTCAGGTTTTAGATAGGTTGCACTGCGCGGGTCTCGTCATAAATTATGAAAAAGGCGACTTTTGTAGACCCGAATTAAGATATTTGGGATATCTTGTAAGCGGAAATGTCCTTCAGGTCGACCCGGATAAGATGAGAAGCATCCTCGAGGTCCCTAGGCCAAGGACTGTAAAAGAGGTGCGTAGTTTTATAGGGGTCGTGTCATGGTATCGCAGGTTTGTTAAAAACTTTTCAGACTGTGTAGCTCCGCTGACCAACCTTCTAAAGAAAAGTCGTAAATTCTCGTGGGATACTGATTGTGAGCTTGCCTTCACAAATATCAAGGAAAAACTCACTAGTGCACCGATATTGACGTGCCCGAATTTTAATCTTCCCTTTTCGGTTAATACTGATGCCTCAGGATAGGGAATAGGGGCAGTGCTAACGCAGGGTTCAAGGGATGAAGAGCAGGTTATAGCATACCTTAGTCGTTCGTTGACTAGGACGGAACGAAATTACTCCACCACCGAACGGGAGTGTTTGGCGGTTTTGTGGGCAGTAGAAAAGCTGCGTCCATATTTGGAGGGAACCCGGTTCACCGTCGTTACGGATCATGCTTCCCTCGTTTGGCTGTCGAACCTGAAGGATCCTACAGGAAGGCTTGCCCGGTGGGCAATGAAGATGCAACAGTATGACTTCGAAGTCGTGCATCGAAAGGGGAAAGAAAACGTCGTCCAAGATTTATTGTCAAGTTCGGTTCCAATGGTAGATAGCCTATCTGTAATAAAAGACAAGTGGTATTCGAAGATGTTGTCCCGTGTTCAGGAAAACCCGGAAAAGTATCCGGATTGGAGAATTGTGGGAGAGCGTTTGTGGAAACACATAGACGTACGCTATCCGGCTTTAGAACCTGAAGCTGAGCAATGGAGGGAAGTCGTACCTAAAGATGGTAGAAGGGAAATGTTGCAAAAGTCACATGATGAACCTATTTCAGGACACACTGGTGTCCGGAAAACTTTTGGCAGAGTGGCTCAGCGATATTACTGGCCTTAAATGCGACGAGACGTAGAACTCTATGTGCGTAATTGTAAGGTTTGTCAAGCAACAAAGCCTGAGCGTAAGAGAATAGCTGGCCTAATGGCAACTCGTGAAAATCCGGAGTTTCCTTGGCAGACAATTTGTGTGGATTTAGTTGGTCCCTTACCTAGATCACGGCACGGCTATACATATATACTCACCACCGTAGACTCCTTTAGTAAATTCTCCTTGCTTTTTCCACTTCGTTCAGCTGTTGCCCATTCCGTCGTTCGGATATTGGAGGATCACATTTCCCTTATCTTTGGGGTTCCCCGGAAGATAGTGTGTGATAATGGAGTGCAGTTCAGGAGCAATGAGATGAAAAATCTTGCCGAAAGGTATAGGGTGGCTATATATTACACCGCATTTTACCACCCACAGGCGAACCCAGCAGAGAGGACGAATCAAACTGTAAAGACAATGCTGAGGGCGTATGTCTCAGACAATCACCGCGATTGGGACGAAAAATTAGTTAAGGTGGCCTGCGCCATACGTACTTCTACTCATGAAGCAATAAAGTTTACTCCCTATTTCGTGTTATTTGGAAGGGAAATGATAACAGAGGGTGATAAATGTAAGAATTCTTCAGTCGACCCAAAGGCTCACGCGCGACTTTTAGAACAGGTTAGAACAGATGTCAAGAAGAGGCTAGAAAAGGCTAGCCAGATTGGGAAAAGAAGCTATGACTTACGAAGGCGAGATAGGCAATTTTATCCGAACGACTTAGTTTGGAGGAGAAGAAACTTTGTGCTATCGGACGCTGCTAAATATTTTAGCGCGAAGCTAGCGCCAAAATTCATTGGTCCCTTTACAGTTAAACGTAGATTATCCCCGTGGACTTATGAACTGGTGAATCGAGCAGGAGTTGTACAGGGGAATTGGCATAGCAAAGATCTAAAACCGTATGTTTCCACAGATCCCGACGGTTAGTTGGAGGCTGATAACTGAATGATCTGATGACACTGTTTCAGGTGATTCGCATCCCTCTCTATATAGGTAGAATAGATTTTTTTGGTACACCGCGTACTGTCCATTTCATTACCCACACCTGGTTTCTAGAAAGGTGGATAAATTCTGATTCACTCGTAGTATACCTCCATGTAATATTATAGAGCAAGTGTGCATATTTGGTCTTGCACAGGCATTATTCAGCATATATTACATATATATAATTAATGCGCCCGTTTATAAACGAGGCCGTACTAAAGTAAGAAATAAAAATATATTTCATTTCTTATGGATAGCGCTAGGGAAATGTACTATGAAGTTAACTCAACAAATGGTTTCGTTTGAACATTAGTTTTTTTTTTTACATAATTGTTTTATTTGTTTAAGTCGTTCAGTTAATACATAAAAAAAAAATATGTAAATACATATATGGATATATCTAACCCCACTGTAGTAGCGCTCATATCTCGAGTCTCACAAGGTTTCTTTGTATCCAGTAGTAGGTAGGGATTCGTCTGTGCAGCCATGCATTTCTCGTAATATCCTAAGTTGAATATTTCTTTATGTTTGTCCAGATATTTTATCAATTCACTACCTAAAAGAAATAGATTCATCTACACTCATTTCTTTTAGCACGCACCCGGATTTGGAACAACCAACGCAACCGCTTTTGGTTAATTGCTGCGCGCTTTTCCAGGAGGATGCCCAAAGCAAATGAAGCAGTGTGGGGTCGCAGTGGATATGGTCGATTTCCACGGAAATCTCTTCGAGGAAGTGCAGGGAATATTACGGGCACTATGGCAGATCAGCATCTGATCTGATAATTAGTAATAAGTCGTATCAGTTTCGTTAGCCATTAAGTTAAAATCAATTAGTATTAGCTATGGATTCTAAGTAACTTAAATTAAAATCAATTAGTATTAGCTATGAATTCAAAGTAACTTAAATTAAAATCACTTAGTATTAGCTATGAATTCAAAGTAACTTAAATTAAAATCACTTAGTATTAGTTATGAATTCAAAGTAACTTAAGTAACGAAAGTAGCTCACGAGTGCAAGTACCAACCTGTGGAATTTATATTCCATGTCACATAAGTGTCGCGACGACTGTGCGCAAAAGTAACAAAAATGCAAAGTGAATGAAGATCCAAAATAAACACAGCAAACGAAAAGTAAGCAATAAAGAAGAACCTCGCACTTAACCTTTAACTATTTTGCTCGACGACGCGAAGACGCAGGCATTGAGGAGATCCCTGCCGTGAAAAAAAAGAACGATGATAGGCTGCAATCAGTATCGCATATAGAGATCAAATTTCGCCTCCAAAGTATAGTGGGAAGGGGCCTTGTAGTAGCCGCTGTAAATAAAATCGAGACCAAAAAAATCGGTCTAGCCAACAGTGCGAGCAGCGGTCCCTCTCTCTCTGTCATAGGTCGTCAGCGTGTTCAGTCGTGGCGGTGCGTGTGGCTCTTCAAGTAAAAAAGTTTAACAAAGAAACCTCAAAGAGTCCAAGTTCAAGGAATTCGAGTTTAGAGAAGGAGCCATAAGGATTCCAAGTCAGAGGATAGGGGAAAAATTTTGGACAGCCAGTCGTCGTGCCAGGTGCACATATTAATATCCTAAAATTTATTGTTTTTTTAAGAGGCAGATTGGTACTTTCCTCGTGGAGCCGTGTAATAGTGATCGGTTTTATCACCCTTTTATTCAGCCCTAGGTATAGCTACATATAGGTAGAAATTGAGAAATCCAACTAATCACTTATTGTGTGATTCATCGAATACATTAAATTAATATATATGAAAGTGACTGGATACCCCCGTGTTTCATTTCTGGTGAGAGTTTCGTGGTACCTCATTCGTCCTGAAAAACCACGTGGCGCTCATAATCATTGGAGCAGATATTTTCGCATTTACCCAGCCCGTCTTCACTGAGCAACAGCAATCAGTTACGTAAAAGGAAGGCGTAACAGAGAGCCTTAGACGCAATAAACTCCGTATTCACCAAAAAGTCTCAGTTCCTCACCAAACCTGAAGAAATCAATATGGTACTAAAAGATTTCCACGATTCACCGCTAGGATGGCACATGGACGCTTACAAGACTTACAAAAGGATAAGTCGGCAATATATGTGGAAAGGTATGCTGCGAGATATAGTCCGATATATCAAAAAATGTGTAAAATGTCAGATGAATAAAGCAGGAACACAACTTAAAGCACCTGTGACAGTGACAGATACAGACACCCTTTGAAAAGGTCTTTCTGGATATTGCTGGCCCCCTACCTGTAACGGAAAGTGGCAAGAAATACATTCTAACATTTCTTGATGACTTGACCCGTTATTTCGATTGTTTCGCTATCGCTGATATGGAAGCAAGCACGGCAGCTGCCTGTTTTTATAAAAATATAATCTTAAGGTACCAAATACCTAAAAAAATCATTACTGATCAAGGGTCTAACTTCATGAGCGAACTGTTCAAGAACGTTTGCAAATTACTAAAAATAAAGAAAATTCGAACTACGGCGTATCATCCCCAGTCGAATGGAGCTTTAGAAAGGTCACATGGACCCCTAATTGATTACCTTAGGAGTATTGTGGACGATAATCCGTCCACGTGGGACAGATGGTTGGCAGAGGCAGCCTATATCCACAATGACACAATCCACACGGGAAATAAAATGACCCCTACGGAAGCGCATTATGGATTTTGTAACAATTTCCCCACAAATCTAAAAAGGGATCCGGACCCAGTGTACAATTTCGAGGATTATTGTAAATATATCAGATATAAGCTACAGGCAACCCACAAAATTGCTCGTGAGAACCTTAAAAGAAGTAAACAAATATCCAAGGAATATTATGACCGTAATGCACACCCAATAAAATTTCATATAGGTGATAAAGTTCTGCTGCGAAATCTGAACAAAAAACACAAACTCTCCCCAGTTTCGATGGGTCCATACGAGGTTACACAAGTGCATAACGATGTTAACTCTACAATAAAGATAGGGACAAAATCTCGTCGAGTACATAATAATCGTCTGAAGAAATTCTTAAAATTAATCAGTTCCAAATTTTCAACTCATACAGACCTTTTTGCCTTCTTTCCTGAAATTAACTATATTCTCTTTCAGGAAACGACAGGCGCAAGATGTGGAAAACAACTATTATTTCACTCAGCCTAGTTTCTCTTTGCTTCGCGCAAATAAAAATTCAGAAGTTGGGTGAAACGGGAATTTTGTTCGAGAATATGGGAACAGCCTTACTATATCGAAATATGTGGACCTTGTTTACCCAAATTACTTTGGTTAACAAAATTGAAGCTTTTAGTTTTATTGAAAAGTGCGATAAAACTATTCAAGAGTTATGTACACACCAATCCGCAGAATATAATAGAACATGTCTTTACTGGCACGCAGAAATTTTAAATAGCATAAATAAAATAAAACACAAAATGGAAGATATAGAAATTTACGCAAATAGAAGAAGAAAGCAAGGGCTATAATTGACGGTATAGGTAGGCTTTCAAACTTTTTATTTGGAACAATGGACGACAGCGACGCAAAAAATATTTACGATCTCCTACAAGAACTCGAAAAACGAAGTAATTTAGATAATAAACTCACGGTATTTGGAAACCGAGTTGCAAAGGAAATAAAAGCTATGGCAAAAGACATACGTACAATTCATACTCAAAACGATATAACCGAAATTGTTCTTTTCATATTAACAAAACTCCAGCAGATATATGCAGACCTAAATGATCAGTATGCCATTATCAATACCATACACCAAAAGAAACATCATCCTGTAATACTGTCATGTACCGAGTTAATTAATATTTGTAAGGACATTCCAACACTCGATGATGATGTGGGTCACTCCCATCTGTATGACTTAGGTTTACTCAACCAAAGAACAGAAGTGAACTATTTGCAGATGGATGGCAAATTACTAGTTCTTTTAAAACTGTCGCTAACGGAATCCCTAGAATACACGCTTAAAAAACTCTCCATTCAAATAATCATCTCGATTACTATATTTTCTATACCAAAACTAACTTCATATTAAACAATACTCAAAGCTGACATTTCTTGGAATTAACCCAAGCTGACTGCGACAAAAATTGTAAATCGTATACGTCGGTCAACTTCACCACACTTTATATATGTCATCAAGTTAATCCGAAATTAATAGGCGAAAAAACTGGTAATTTCATTGTTGACTTATTCATTAATGAAACGATAAAACCTCCAATCTCCACACATCGCCTAGTCACGCATTATCTCGAGATTTTTATTAAATTACACCGAGTTAATAGTTGGCTGTACTCTCTCCAACAACCCAAAGAAATAATGGGATTCTGCAAAGGAATCTCTATAAGAAAAGTGCTCAAAAGGAATGGTATATTAACGCTGACTCAACGTTGTTCTTATCACCTAGATACGTAGGAAATTCCATACGACAACAATATTAAAACAGAATTACTAATCCACGAACCAGGCCGTCATTACTTTCCATTAATTTCTACCTCTCAGGTATCAGAGCTGAATTATAAATATTTAAGCCAAAGCACATCCAAACTAGCCTTAATTCATAATGACGATTACATTCCAGAACTTAGAAAAGGCAGTGTGGCCTTGAATGATCTAGAAAAAGAATTGTGGATGCTATCATCGGAAAGAAATTCAAAAAAATTCGAGTTTCAAACTCATTTTAATTCGTTTTTTATTACCATTGGAATAATATTAGCTTTATTTCTCCTATGTTTTCACTATAGAAATCAAATAAATTTTTTCCGAAATAAAACCCCTGTTAAGGAGTCAGGAAATATAACCTTAAACGTTAATCCCAAAACTTCATGTGTTGAAATGGAGCTTAAGCCAACCGGAGCTCTATTGTCAGATAAGGATTGTGTCAGTAAGCAATCAAGTACTTCAGGTGTGTCCGCAACCTCTCCTAAAGCTGCATAAACGGAATAGTAATTCCATGACTTTCACCGTATTAAGGGAAACTAAGTCAGACAAATGTAAATGTAAAAAATTTATATTATTATATAATATAAGTGAAATAAAGAACTAAAAGATTAAAGTTCAAACCATACGCAGTAACGTAAAAAAAAAAAAAAAAAAAGAGAAAAGAGAAAATGTACATACTTATGCATACATATATTATGACATATACTGACATATATTATGACATATACTGAGAATACTTGAAGTTCTAGGCAATTGAAAAAAAAATTATATAGCAAGTAAATAAAATAAATCTATTAAGTTCTATAATTTCTTTATACAATACCTTTAACATTTTATTAACGAATTTAATTTAAATTTTTATTCAGCTCTAAGTATTAAAAACAAAACAAAAGGAACAAAAAATCCAATATTGAGAATATAAGAAAATAATACATATATATGAATGTTTTTATAAATAGGAGTAATTCCATTACTACTATACTACAATATTATATATTACATTACATTTTAATGTTAAGACCAAACAAAACAAAAAAAATTAATTTCGTTTAAAAAGAAAATCGACAGCTGGTATTCAACCGTCGCTTTTCTTATTCCAGGAGGGAAGGAATGTTAGGTAGCCCAAAATATCTGAAAAATGCTAAATGCATGTTCCCACACTTTTGTTAAAAAATATCTTTCGTCCAGACAAGGCTTCAAATATGTTTCAATGCAAAAATAATTAAAATTATATAAAAGCAAACAAGTTTCTAGTTTCACACGTTTCACAAAGTTTGCCGGTAATACGAAGCCTAAGCTTGCGGCTAAGCTAGACTATGGGAACATGTTGTGAAAAAAAAAATGTAAAAAGCTATTTTGGGGCACGGTTGAAGGGGGAGTCGAAATTAAGAAGCGGACTTGTGCGGTTGTAACCAGGATTTTAATTAATTGAAAATTGCATGTAGAAAAGACACTTTTATACCTGCCGTTGTTAGTTTTATTGTTCTTCTGTGCAGTGGGATATCAATATAATAAAACAGATATAGTGAAAAATAAAAAGTGTCTATATTTAAAATACCCAACATTATCACGTGACCTATTTTCCATCAATGATGTGACTATCTGCACTGATATTAGTATTTTATCCATGACCATGAATTCCTTTTCAATTGTGGCTTTAGTTTTGTTGAAAACATTTGCGGTTGCTTCAAACATCGCAGTTTGGTTTTTCATAAGGGATAGGAGGGAGTTTTGGTTTAAAGTAAGGTTCTGAATCTGCTCATCATATAGCTTGGCATCTTCCTCGTTTAATGTGCCGAAAACGGCTTTCGAAATTGAGCCTATAGCATTGAAAAGTGCTCTTTGTTTTCTATTTTGAATTACAAGTAACATATTCCTATACTCTATGTTTGCTATAATAAGATTTATTTGTAGCAACGTACCATTTCAAGTGTGAGCAATTGCTGAATTGTTACTAAGCCTCTGACAAGTTACTGTTATTTGCTGTGCGATGAACTGTATATTCTGGAATTCGGACTTGAAATTTGTCATGTCATAGTATGTCACTATCTTCCACTCGTTGGTGTACAGGTTGGCTTTGCCAATTTCCTCAAAATAAATGCCTGCAGTAGCATTTAGCTGCTTTACCTCTATTCCTGAGCCGTACATTAAGGGGATGAAAATTAGAATGAATGCTATATGCATCATTTTGGAAACCTGGAAGATGACACTATGTTAATATCTCTGAATGATATTTGAAGATATTGAAGTTTTTACTCTGACAACAGTTTTAGGTCATTGTTATGAACTCTTTTGTTTTTATTATTTATTTTAATAGTAGAATTTTCGGGGAATTAATCTCCATTATCTCATACGGACCTGACCATAGTGGTGAGAACTTATTATCTCTCACTCTGCTTTTCAGTAAGACTTTATCACCAGTATTAAATGATTTTTGGACGGAGTTCTTATCGTATTGCAATTTTGATTTTTCTTTATTGGCCATGGCTATGTCTTTAGGTATTTTGAAGCTATGCTGTAGTTGCGCTTTTAATTCGTTTGCATAATTGCCATATATAGCAAACGGTTGGAGAAGATTTTAAATTATTCGGAATTTCGGCTGGGAATCTGTATAGGAGTTCGCGTGGAGTATATATATATATATTAGTACTCGAATAAGGGGTGGTATTGTACACAAACATGGCATAAGGAGATATTCTGCTAAGGTGTGGCTTCTCTCCAATGCACCATTCATTTGAGGGTGATATGGAGTAGTTTTGAGCCTTTTAATTCTCAGAAATTTAGATACCTCGGCGAACATGCCACCTATGAAGTTAGAATCCTGATCTGTGAGGATGTTTTCTGGAATACCATGTCGACGAACTATTATTGTCGTGAAGGCTTCCGCCAATGTCTTAGACTCGGTGTCGACTATGGGACTAGCCTCAGAAAATTTTGAAAGGTCGTCTTGAAATGTAAGGATGTATTTGTTTCCAGAATGAGAAATTGGGAGAGGTCCTACAACATCTGCAAAGTTTACATTTCCTGACATGCTTTACGATGTCGTCTGACATGCCAGGCCAGTAGAATTGTTTTTTTTTTTATCCTTTTAGTTGTACGGGAAACGACTTGATGGCCTCCCGTCGGTAATGAATGAAAATCCTTCAGAACTTGTTCGATGTCATCTTTATCGGATAAATATTTTATCGAATCTTGATGGAGTTTGATGTTTATTTGTTGATTAGCGAAGATCTGGGTAAAAGCGTTTTTAATAATTATTAGATTCTGTGGATCTAAAATTGGGAGATATTTAATTGATTTAACGGCTTTGCTTGTATATGAGCAGATCTCAGTTAAACTCTTTTCTAGGTCTGATCTATTTCTTAGAGGTCGACAAGGTTAATTAGTTTTTGAAATGATTATTTTGGAGTCCCTTTTTGTGAAGAAGTTCAGTTCAGTTTTTAAAAGTGGAGATTTATCTGAAATTTTTAGTTTCGAAGCCAACACTCTTTCAAGTTCTGTATCTTGCATTGGCAAGATGAAGAATTTAGGATTCGCATTTTTAGTCAGTAAAAGAGGAAAATTAGTCTCCGTTATTATGACTGAGGAATTGTTTGATGACGATGGATGTGAGTTTGGAGTAATGCTTGCATTGGAGGTATCTGAATTGGCCTGAGCTCTGGCTTGATTGCTAGTTACAACATTCACGAAGGTTGAAGGTTCTGCAGAATGCTTGGAATATTCTGGGATAGCTCTATTGAGAGCGTCTGCATTTGTGTTTAGCTTACCTGATTTATGGACTATTTTGTAGTCATATTCCTCAAGACGTATTCTCCATCTCATGAGTCTTGAGGAGTGATCTTTCAGATTCATGAGCCATACTAATGGTTTATGGTCAGTTATAATTGTAAGCTGTCTACCATAAACGTATGGTCTGAATTGCTCAACTGCGAAAGCAATCGCCAAAAGATCTTTTTCTATTGTTGAGTAACGAGTCTCTGCGCCATTGAGAACTCGACTTACATAGGCGATTGGATAATCTCCTTGCTCATTTTCTTGGGAAAGAACTGCTCCGATGGCGTAGTCACTGGCATCGGAGGTGACAAAAAATTCTTTGTCGAAATCCGGATAAGATAGAATTTGTGCTGAAATTAATTTATTTCGTAATTCGCAAAATGCCTCGTCGCAGATAGCGTCAAACTTGAAAGGCGTATCTTTTTTCAAAAGATTTGTGAGTGGTTTGGCTATCTTCGAAAAATTTGGTATAAAGCGGCGATAGTAGCCGAGGAAACCAAGGAAGGCCTTAATAACTTTCTCTTTTTTGGCCCTGGGATAGGACTGAACTGACTTTATCTTTGCTGGATCTGGTTTGACTCCATTTTCAGTTATAATGTGCCCTAAATACATAATTTCCTTTCTTAGGAAATGGCACTTGTCGGGTTGGAGTTTTAGGTTGACTTCACGAAGACGACTAAATAGTGCTCTGGAATTTTGGTCTTTGAGATTATATCCATGGACTACAATATCGTCCATGTATACGAAGCAAAAGATGCCTTGAAGGCCAGATAAGACATTATTCATGGCTTGTTGAAAAGTAGGAGGGGCTCCTTTTAAACCAAATGGCATACGATTGTATTCGTAGTGGCCATAGGGTGTGCTAAAGGCAGTTTTCTCCCTGTCCTCCGAGTCCATTTTTATCTGGTGAAATCCGCTGGCTAAGTCGAGTGTGGTAAAATATTTCGACTTCCCCAACTGGTCTAATATATCAGTGATACTAGGCAGTGGGTACGCATCGCCAATAGTAATGTCGTTAATACGACGAAAGTCTACCACCACTCGCAACTTTTTGTTTCCATTCTCATCTGGTTTTTTGGGAACCAGTAGAAATTGAGAATTCCAGGGACTATGGGAAGGTCTGATGATGTCCGACTCAAGCATTTCTTGTATTTGCCTATTTATTTCAGTTCGGCTTGCTTCAGGAAGTCTATAAGGCTTTGTATATATGGGCGGTTTGTCTTGGAATGTCTCGATTTTGTGGGTCATCGCATCTGTATATGAAAGGAAATCCCCTTCTATGAAGAAGAGATCGTTGAATTCCCTACAGATATTGCGAATACTCTCAGATTGCTCTGAATTACAGTGATCCAATTTTATAGGGTTTTGCAGCTTAATTATTCTGCCCTTAATTGGATCTCTTTCAGAGTCAGTGGAGATGACCACAAAGTCGTCCAAGCCTTGGTAAACTGGGTTCACCTCGTAAGGTGCCAGATCGGCGTCCTCCTCATTTGTGTTGAAGATTAGGACTTTTGCCATCCCGTTGACTGGTTCGACTATCGAATTTCCAAGAGACAAACCTGGCCTTACTTCCTTCTTGAAACAGACCGATTAATTTTGAATAGAACGAGTTGGAATTTCAATGATGAATTCTGATCGAGCCGGAATTTTGACTTTTTTTAAGTGATCCGATTCTTTCGGATGATTAGTAGGAAGGAGTTATGATTCCAACTTTTGTGGAATTTTGAAGGAGTTATTTGATGATTCCGACTCGATGGAATTAGAAGGAGTTAAAAATTCATTGAAATTCTTTGTTCTTTTTTTATATTTACTCATAGACCTCACCTTTTGTGAATCTATTGTTGAAGGAGATTCAATTTTATTTAGTTTAGCCTTTCGTGCGGCTATTGATGGATATATATTTTCGTTATTTTTGGTCTTCACTTCTGATGAAGTATTGGATAGAGATAGATTATTATTTCTTTGTAGAGCAATTGATGGAGATAGGATTGTATTAATATTTTTATTGGAGAATGTTATCTCCGTATATAATAAACTTTTAGTTCGAAACCTCTTTTCTGGGTTTTCGCTTTTCAAATAAACATAAGGGTAATTTGAATAGTATTGTTCATATGGATAAGATGAATCAGGTTCATTAACTTCCAGAGAAATGATTTTTTTTTATAGTCGATACTCGCATTGCATCGAGATAAAAAATCATGACCAAGCAGGCTGTCGTATGAGAGGATGGAGTTATTTCACACAATTTGAAATGGGTGTTCTAGGATGGAGTTATTATTATTTGAAGATTCTGATTTCAACTTAGCAAAGATGAGCCCTTCCGTAGAAGTGTACTCTGTAAACAAAGTACTTATATTGCAGATAGCATCTCTGTAGCAGATACTATTTACTTGGATGGGGACACGTATCAATTTTGTTCTGACTGTTTCAATATTCTGTCGGGATTCTTGTGGACTTGTGCTGTAGTTTCTACATGCGAGGGGTTGCCGAATGAGACCCCCCGCTGCATCCAGTTTCCCTGCCTGGATGCCGATGAATTTTTGTTGTCTATCCTATTTGGAGATGGCGATCTAGGCGAGATATTGGCATTATTATTACTCGGCGGTGGAGATGGACTTTCTCGGAATACTGGCTGCTGCCAGTTCCTATTTTGAGGCTGTCTGTCAGCCGTATTTGTTGGTGGAGTATAGTTCATCTTTTGGAAATTATTTTGATTCCCCTGATTGTAGCCAGAACGACTGTTGTTCGCAGCTTTTGTCCGGCATTCTTCGATAGTGTGCTCAATTCGATGACAATATCGACAAGATGGTACCCGTGACGGAGATGTGACCTTATTAAAATCCGGAGGGCGTTGTAATTGCGAGTTTAGTTTTGGAAGAGCGTTGAAGTTCTGTGCAGGGCGTTATATGATTGGGCATTTTGAAGCAGCATGTCCCAGTCTATTGCATTTGAAGCACTGTAAATTATGACTCGTGTTTTGCCTGAAAGCGACTGGATTTGTCCTGCAATTCGTTAGAAAAATAGCTTGCTTGAATTCCAAATGCGATGCATGATCTGAAATGTGAGATTTTAATGCAGAAAAGGATTTTTCGGAATGCACTTTGGCTAAAGTTTGGAGTTGTGGATTGGATAATCCGTCCTCTATACCTCTTACTGCTTGACACTCATTATCTTTTAAAAGAGATTTTAAAAAAATTTATCACTTGTATATGAGTGCGTTGCCTCATTTAGTTTGCATAGAGTTGTGCTAAGTCTCTGAAAGAAATCTTTCACGCTTTCCCCTACTCTGTTTACAATTACTTAATTGAGACTGTAGCGTAGTTCTGGGAATTTTTACCTCAAAAGTTTCAGTTAAAATTGATTTTAAGGTAAGCCAATCTTCAACTTGATTGTACCTGCAAATATCATATGCATCTGCAGATAACTTACTCCTTATTAAGCCAAGGAGGTAGTGTTTACGTTCGTCGTCGTTGCCGTGGCGTATATATCATCACAGCTTGAGATAAATTTGTGGAGATCTTTCGGATTTCCATTGAAATTGGGAATTAATGTTCTGGCGTCAGATGGGAAAAGGTTGATTGGTCTCTGAAAGAGATTGTGGTGATGCTGTGTGAAATTATTTGTAGTATTCGTTACATTTTGGTATCGAGAGTCCAATTGTTCTTGCAGCGCAATTACAGTGTCTGAGAATGATGTTTCCATGTTTATGTAAACATCATTTGCGAAGTATTCGCTGTCTTTGTCGTTTGGGCCAACAAGATTATTTCATTGTGTGTTTCTTCAAAATCGTCCCAATATTTGTGCAACGAGCTCATTTTTTGGTTTAAGTATGCCTGGGTTGCATTATTATCTATAGATTGAATAATATGGGATAATGTTTTTCGTCTATCTTCTTGCAACCGAAACCGTACTGTAATTGATTGCTCTTTGTCTGTGCTGTCCAGGTTATCAACTGCAGTTGTTTTTGGAGAAGTTTTTGGAAGTGGGACGTAAAACGGGTTATTTTTGCGCTCTGTGTGGATTGATATGGACTTCAACCTATCAGACAGAGTTGCCTGTATAAGATTGTACCAGTCCTCTGTTTTGTCATAGCATGACTACTTAAAATAATCATGAGTTTAATCAAAATCTTCATGATCTTGAATCAGCGTTTCCGTTTTTTCAAATGAAGCTCACAGTTCTTCCAAATTTTGGAGTTTTTCAGAAGTAAAATCTGAGGTCCTTTGGCTTTTATTCGCTCTGTGATAATCGGCCAGAATTTGTCTAATTTCTGCAATTTTTGGGACTTGTGACAAGCAAAGCTCATCGAAAGATTTGGTTTCTTCAGTCATGCTTAATTGATTTATTTTTGTTTGGGAATTAATAATTAGTTATGGAAGAAATGGTAAATGATTATTATTATGATCGCATAAACCGGACGTGTCATTTTGCGTTCCGTAAGATATCGAAAAATCACCCAGAATAATAGTGAAAACGCGAGAGTAATCAAGAGTTTTGTGTGTGTGTGTTGTTCCATAAGGTATTTGGTGAAAATTCTGTAAAAAAACTTAGAAGAAATAATTTATAATTGTGTGAAAATCAAAAATATTGTGACGTTTAAAGAATTTTAATTTAATTTCGGTCGTTGCCATGACAACGAGGCAAGAGTGAAAAATTTTTTAGTGCAAATTAGTAGTGGAATACTTTGATTAATTAATTAATTATTTTGGACAGAAGTAAGAAGATAAAAATTGTTAATATAAAATAAATTTAATTTACCCTGCCGCGCTCACAATGAGCTCGAGCAGCAGCGATTCTGGGGGGACAGATAATCCCCTCAAACTAAATGAAAGGAGGAAGAAGAAAGCAAAGGCTCCTCCTTCTTCTTAAAAAAAATATAAAAGGGCCCACAGAAAAGGCCACCAAGGGCCCTACTGAAGAGGCTAAAAAACAACAGTCACCGCCGTTGGAGAAGACTGCAGGAAGTACAGGTTCCGCTGTCCCAGAAGTACCAGGAGCAGCAGCTCCGAACACGGATTCAAAAGCAGTAGTACCTGCAATGACCAGCAACTACATCCAGCCAAAGGCAAATGCAGCACCACGATCCCCAGCATTCGCGTTAGGGATCTCATATGCCCAACAATTCCACAATTCCACAATTGAAATTTTAAGAAAAGGCATCATTCCTCGTCCAGCCCCACTGGACGCAGGTAAGCCTCAGCCTAAGACCGGTGCGGGTTTACAGGCTTTTTTCGACGGGAGGTGGCAGGACGAGATCTACGGTATGCAGCTCGAGCACATCAATAGATGTCCTCAGAGCGCATACCTGAAAGCGATCTTTCAGGTCGTCTCTCGTGAGGAGCTATTCTCCATGGGAGTAATAGCTGGGGGAATGGTTGAGGTGTATACCACGACCCTCGAGAGTGCTTATGTGATTATGCTTGCGGGCATCGAGGTGGATGGTAGACAGCTTGTGCCATTCCCACTCAGGGAAAAGCCCACGATGGACGTGTTTTCATTGGTCCCTATGCGAGCCAGTCATGAAGACCTCCTGAATTTCTTAGGGAGATTTGGGAAAGCTCATGGCAGTGTTCGCGCCATTCCAATTAAAATTCGGGACGAGGGTCTTGGGCGTGGTATTTTCGATACCAGCCGGGAAGCGTCCATCACCCTAAATAAGGGGTGCACGCTTCTAAGAGGCTTCTGCTTGAACATATCCGGTTCAAGGCACTGGATTGATGTCAGCACCGAAATGAAATGCCATGCTTGCCATTTGGTAGGGCATTTTATTGCTGACTGCCCCAAGAGAAGCAGAAAGAAGGCTGAACAGAAGGCTCCCTCGAAGGAAACCCCTGCTACAGTAGTGGCTCTGGAGAAGGAACTTTCTGCCAGCACTCAACCTGCTATCATGGAGCAGCCAGTGGCTAAAGTACCTGAAGTTGTCTCTGAGGCAAAAACTATTACGGCTGTAAACGGTGCCACGTCAGCACGTGAAATCATGGCTACTTCTAACGAGGAGTCGATTAGCCATGTAGGCAAAAAAGAAGGACGAGGAGGAAGACGAAGGTGGACCGGGTGATGCTGCCTCCTCCAGAGCCAGCGAAATGACCGGTTTCGATGAGACTGGTCTCTCGAGCTTCAATGAGTACGAGTCGTGTGGTAGCACCTTTTCGACTGGTAGCCAATTTGAAGTCTCGGAGGGCATGGAAACCCTTCCTAGGGAGAAGATCTCCAAAATTCTTGCCCAGCTCCTGTACAAGGAGAATTGAGATAAAATCTGGAGTATTCTAGTAAGGGAACTGGAGAGGCCAGAGTTGTTACTTCCTCAGCTTCTACTCCTACAAGAGGAGTGCAAGATGAAAAGGAACTACAACGATGGATCTCGGCTAAACCGACTCCATAGGAAGGTGGAGGAGCTGATTCAGGAGCATTGATTGGCCGATTCTCCTCGTAGATGTCGTACATTCATCGTTTGATCTCTCCATCTCTTTGAATGTGCAAGATAGCTTCTATCAACACCGGGGGTTTAAGTGCACATACAAGGCTACACAGCACTATCGAACATGTCAAAATGTTCGATATAGACGTCGTGCTTCTACAGGAGACGAATTTTACACAAGACGCATATACACAACTTGAGCGTTATGCTTATTTACACACGGGCTATGCAATGTTTGCCACACCTGCGCCTCGCCGAGGCTCAGGGGTGGCAATCATTTTATCCAACAAATTCACACTATCGTCTCCTGTCTATACAGATATCTTCCCAGGCTTCGCTTCTTCCTCGGACTTTGTCGTTCAAGACAAACATATTAAGGTAGTAAACGTGTACCTTCCTCATGACCTGGACATTACAAGACATATTCTTGATAGTGTTCAATCCTGTCTGGTGAATTTTAGTTTCGAAACTATCCTCGGAGGTGATTTCAACTGCACGCTAAATCCCTCAATGGATCGGCATCCCGGAGTTGAGTTCAACTATGTCTATGCTACTCGGTTGAGGAATTTTGTCTGTGGTTTATCGAATCGATAGTTGAGGAATCTGGACAAGTCCTCAACGGACAACAGCTATCAGAATATATTCGAGACTACTACAGTAATCTCTACTCTGAATCGACGTCGACAACATCCTCGACCGCTCATGAATTTCTTGAGAATTTTCCCACTCTCTATGAAGACAGCGAGGAGCTCCTAGATACTGTAATCACATTGGAGGATATGATCGCTGCGACAAAAGAACTCAGGCGACACACTTCACCTGTTTATGACGGCTTGACTCCAGCATTCTTCATACGTTTCAGGGATTTATTAATTTCTGACCTTTTGGAAGTCTTTAATTCCGCGGTTTAGACGCATTCAGACTTTCCTTCTGGTTGGATGAGCTCTGTTATGCGATTGATTCCATAGAAAGGAGATTTGCAGAGGATGTGGAACTGGAGGCCAGTAACCCTATGCAATGTGGACTACAAAATCATCGGCAAAGCATTAGGGGCGATACTCCGCTCAGTGATTTCTTCGGTAATACACCCGGAACAGTCCTATTGTGTTCCTGGTCGTAGTATCTACGACAATATCGCGATAGCCAAACATTTGTTTGCCTACCATGAACAGACAGGTACACAAATGGCCATGATTTCACTTGACCAGCAAAAGGCTTTTGATAGGGTTTCGCACGACTGTCTCCTGACTGCTTTCGAGGCGTTTGGGTTCCCGCCCAGATGGCTCTTAGCTCCTATCTCGTTTCATATAGGTATCAGACAGGGCTGTCCATTGTCAGGTTTGCTTTATGATCTTTCGTTGGAGCCGCTACTGGTGAATCTTCGTCGAATGCTTGGACAATATTCAGTGCATCTACCATATACCAATGTGAGGCCTCTGATGTTGGCATATGCGGATGACCTTTCTATTTTCGTGACAAGAGATGAAGCTTTTCCGGTCGCTCCTGCTGTTTTCGAACAGTACGAACGTATAGCGGGCGCTAAAATCAACCTTAGCAAGAGTCAAGGCTTGTGGTGTGGAAGGTGGAGAGATCGTACAGATACTCCACTGAACATCCAATGGACTAGTACTTGCCTGAAGTATTTAAGTGTGTATATCGGACGCGAGAGTAAATCAAATAATAGCCGCATCGCTCTTGAGAAACTCTCTAGAACTGTAAACTCATGGCGTAGTCGACTGTTTCCTTTATCCCTAATGGGAAGGTCTGTCATGATAAACTATTTGATTACCTCATCCTTCGTTCATCTGCTAAAGTCTGAGACGTTTGATGAAGGCTTCGTATGTCTTCTTCAAGCAAAGCGATAGACGCGTTTTCGTGCGGAGGACGATGGGTTGCTGAAAGTACGCTCTGTCTGCCAGTCAATATAGGTGGATTAGGTCTCAGTAACTTTGTTGTGAAATCAAGGTGTCTCCAAGTGCGTGCATTCCAAACAGTGTTTTGCCAGAGAGACACCCTGATTTCACACCTGTGGGTGAATGTACGAGGAGGGAACGGCATAGGGGAGTATTACTACCTGCTCTCTGTCCGACCACCCTATCCTCATGACTGGCCACGGTATACGCAATTCTCGTTGATTAAAATCAGGTTTAATCCCGAATTAATAGGTTCAGTGTTCAGTAATGCTCGAGGTTTTGAATGTGACACACATACACTGACAGTTCTCGGAGATATTATTGATATCTCTGGAAACTGTCCAATAAACACTAATACTCCAAAACTACACGACCTGGCGGCTTCTGCGCGGGAGAGATTTCGCCAACTTGGGACCAGTGACCCTGGCACTAAGTAGAAAGATGCTTTCGTTCTGGACAGAACGCCCCACACAGCTTTCAGCACACTTACAACACGTGTGCTCCGTGACGTGCTTATGTCAATAAGACCTCCGGAGTATACAGGATACAACAGATGGCGAACACACCTCGGGGTGAATATGAAATTATCCTTCTAGTTACAAAGATGCTGGTGTAGCATTCAAATTGCTGCATCACAGTCTTATGCATCCTAATCATTTGTGACATATCGACCGGCGGATTCAGAGGATCTGCACAGTTTGTTCTGGTGAAGGCACCTTGTTTCGTTGGTTCTTCACTTGTCCAGCTTTGCAGAGTCTAATGGAACTGGTGCGCGTTATGTGTCAGTTGATCCACACAAATTTCGGCATTACTAGGACTTCGTTTCTATGGGGACCAAAAGTTTGTAGTCGGGTGAACTGTTTGATTAGCTTTGTGTTGACACTCGCCAAATCCACAATTCACTTGTACTACATGAGAGCCGGAGATGGGAATCAGAACACTGACCCACAACACCACGCACAAGCACTTAAGCGCCACTTCGTTGACAGATTGAAGAGACGTTTACGTCTTGAATATCTGGCAACGAACGCAGACACATTCAACTGCACAGGACGGAGCTCTTGTCTTTCGCTGGTGATAGCAAGCCACAGCATTTGCAACACTAGTCCACGGGGCTTCTCCCCGCTTAGGAATCGTTGCTGTGGGAAGGACAAGTACTCTCTTAGAAAAGCTAAGCTGGAGGGATGATGGGGGCAGTTTGTGGAGGTCTATGATAATACAGGCTGCCCTCGCGGGACTCTATAACGGTATCGCGAAAATTTTCGTGCGTTCGGCTATTAAGTTTTTAATTCGGTTTCGGTCTCGGTGCTAAATTGCAAAATTTTTTGTTGAAATTCGCTTGTTTACGTAAAGATGTTTATTAGATTATTTTGGAATTTTAGAACTTTCGGAACTGCCACTTACCCTATTGTTTTACATCTTTTAGACATTGCTCAAAATTTTTGTATCCGTTTATTGTCTCTTTTCAGAACATAGTGTTCACTTTTTGTCCTTTTACCTGTTAGTGTCTAGTTTTTGTTTGTTTTTAATTGTCCCTTTTAACTGTTTGTAAGTTAGTTTAGCTAGTGTCTTTTTCTAGAATTTTGTGCCAATTTTGCCAATTAGTTTTAAGGAATATTTAAAAGAGCCACAAAAAGCAGCCAAAAATGATGAGCAAATGTGAATAAAAAAAAATATTATTATTATAAATTTAGTTTAAGTTTTCCCAACAACAATAAACAGGTAGCAAGTTGGTTATACGTAGATAATTATGTTTAAGTAAATTTTGTGAAAGGTGAGAAAAACACAGTGATAGGAATGAGAAGAATTCTGGAATTTGTCTACAGGGAAAAAAATTTAGTTTTATTTTGTAGAAAATGTCTTATGCTTTTTTGTTCTGTCTGTCACCAGTTGTTACCTTTTGTTTCGAGGGGATTAAAATTGTGTACACTTTTGACAATACTTAAGGTGTGGTAAATTGTATTAAGTATAAAAAACGACCCATCAATATTAATCGGAGCTATTTAGGGATTTCCAAAAAGAAAAAAAAAATTAGATAATATTTGATTAATAAAAGGAAACGAATTGTAGCAAAAATCGCTAATTCCAACCAAAATCTTTCCTCTGGTCAATAGGCCTATGAAGCTCTATCGCAGGGGAGCGATTATCGATTTTATTTAAAGTCCTCTGTCCAGCAAGCTCACGAAGTCTTGCGGCAGAGGTCGCTTCTAGGAACAGCAATTTAAAATAAAAAAATATAAAAAAAAGGCTTTATTTGATGGAAAGGGGAAAAATTGTTTTTGTTTTATATATATCTATTTTATTGTTTTATTAACATAACTAATAACGCAGTTAATATGATTAATATAATCAATTAAAAAAAAATAAAAAAAAGATGAGAAATAAGTTTTATCTACTACCTTGTTTATTATCCAATTGTGTTTGTCTAGTAAAATGTATGCGTCGGGCGTAGGTACTGACCAACGTCACCTTGAAGATTTAGAGATGAGGTTGAAGATATTGTTGTTGTTTGTTGTTGTCGGGTGTTGTTAGAGCTGAAGGATGATGACGATGATGGTACGTCGCGCGTCCGGGACGACGATTTCTTGTTGTCTTCCTTCTTTGGCACGTCTTTGTGAGGCAGCGATGAAGCCTCCTTGGGTCCCACGTTGAGCGCTCTGGCGCTTAAATTTCAAATTTCCTCTAAGTACTAAGTACCCGGGTTTTCTTCTTTTTTTGTATACTTTATTTATTTAATTTTTTATTTGTTGTTTATTTTTGTTTTAACAATTTTGTATTTGATTATATGATTTGATTTAATGAGGAAAATGAATATAATTTTTTATTGTAAATTTTTTTCTTTTATAATTTTAACTACTATCTGTTTAGATTTTATTATGGTTTTTAATTGCCACCAGTTGTTATAGCAGATTTTATTATTTATTTTTCTTTTTTTTTGTGTTTTATTTAAGACACTAAATTTTCGGAGTACCGCTGTGACCAAAATGTTTTATTATGACAGTTTTTTATTATTATCTTGGTTTTCTTTTTAGTTAATTAATTTTATATCACAATACTTTTTGTAGGAACTGACTTTTGTATTTCCGGGTACCGCTGCTACCAATGATGTTGTACTTTGTGGCAGATTTTGTTATTCCAAGGAAAATTTTGATATCTTTGAAAGCACTGATTTTATATTTCTATGGGTTCGGTTACCGCTGCCACCAAAATGTTATAGTTTGTGAGCCGTGCTCTGGGATGGAGAGCCCAAAACTCGTCTTTAGTAAAGGAATTAAAATTTTCGATGGTAGAAATGAGAACTACACTTCTGTTATTTTTGAGATTATAATATATTTAGTTCGTAATAGGAATTGATACACTAGAAATTAAATTCACTGAACAGGAATTAGTAAAAGAAATTTTAAGCCACTGCGTTTTTGATGCGGAAATAACAATTTTTGTTATATTAGAACTTATAATTCAGAGTTTTTTTATATAGAACTATCAATTTTGTTAAATTAGAAATTATAATTCAGTCTCTCCGGTAAAAATAAAACTCCCCGATCTTGTCTTTACTTGATGGATTAAAAAAAACACACTCGCCGAGGTCCGGGCTAGCTGCCCCCTGGTACCCATGAAAAACTTCAGAAAGCTGTTTTTTTTGTTTTATTGCTTTCTCACGACGTTGAAAATAGGTACGTGAGAAAATGCAAAAGTTTTTGATGCAAGCCATATGCATCTATGTAAAACTGTAATACGATATTCACTTGTGCGCCTGGCTTGAAATATTAATTTTAACAGGGCGCGAATAATTCTGATAATTTTATGTATGTATGTACATCCAATTAGATAGAAGAAAATAAGTACTGTACGTACGTAGAGTGTACATGCGGAAAAAAATAGAAGACACTGTATGTAGGTAATTGTGCATATCGTGTGAGTGGAATGTGTGTCTGATAACAAAATGCAATTTATGCTACTCATCTAAGACAACATATCATACTACATTAACATCAAAACTCCACCTTCTTTCATCAACACTTTTAATTAAACCCACGCTCAACGTAATGGTTAGAAAATATGTCCTCAGTCTAATAGTATATGAAGATAAAATTATCATATTCTTATCAGTTTTATGTGAACTATGATATCAGGGTGAATAACTCTGCTAGCTTCCTATGCTCACCAGCATAAGACACAAAAAAACATAAATCGTTTTGTTTATTTTATTTGAATGTATTTGTTTACGCAAGAAGTTATATTATATTTCATTACACCTGGTCACCGAAAATTTTATTAATTTATACTACTACTCATCTAAGTCGGCATATCATCCTACATTAATATGATAGCTCGTTAATGCTTTTAATTAACCCACTTTCAAGCTAATGATAATATGTAATTTTTTCAGATGTGGCTGATCAAACCACTTTCAGGCTAGGCTAACAAGTTCCTCTACAAGATTTCGTGTGGCAACACTGGTTCTTTAAGTTCTTTTACTGTACCCATACAACTTAAACTACTCATCTAAGTCAAGATATCATACTATATTAGTATCATCCCACATTGATATCATAGCTCATCAAAGCTTTAAAATGGAGCTGGGCCAGAAATATAAGGTTGTTGCAGCAAGGCGATGCAAAACTGCATTTGGGGATAGTGTGGTTCCCGAGTTGGAAAATTATCATCTTTTTCTTCCTTCGAGGTACAGCAGAATTTCAGAGGATTCTTTGAATGAAATAAACACCAAGGGAGACTTCTATGTAATCAATAAAGGAGCAATCGGACGTTCATACAAAATTGAATTTGTTCAGCATGATGAAAATTTATATCCAATTAATTATTATATTCGGTAAATAAAAAAGTTAATAAAGTGAAACTTGTTTTTATTATTAATATTTCTAAATTATTAGTGATAATCAAAGTTACATTTAGTACTAGTACTCCACAAGTTAATATAATTGAATATGAGCCCAGAAAAGGACCTTGGGCGACATATGCTCTCGACCGCTTTCATTTCCAAGATAGGATTCATTGAACTTCACTTATATTGCTACAAATTTTTAATATAGAACATAGGGAAAAAGTTTATAAGTTAAGATATAGAAATAAATAATTAATTTGATGTGAATAAATATTAAAATTTAATTTGGCATATTATTTATAGTTGATAACATTTTTTCAGCAAAAGGAATTGTATCAATACACCTGGTTAGGAACCCATGAAATCTATTGCACAACATTCATCGATTCAATCCTCATATCAACCATGAAAGCTTTTATTTTAATTTACAACATTATTTATCCACCTCAGCTGTACACATACATATCCACCCAAATATTCACACCCGTGACCAGTATGTATAGGTAAAGTGATCCCATCACCCAAAACCCTCGAGAATACTTCACAAGCCATGAAACAGACTCCCTCCCTACCACATGCGAGGCCCAACGTAGTCCTTACATTCTAAAATATTTGCAGTGTTCTTATGTAAAACTGACAGAAGTTTGATTTGAATAGCTCCTCCGCCCTAAACTACTATTCACACCGAAAAATGGTGTTCTGATAATCTTAAGCTTGTTTTCTTATCTTCCGAACCGTGAAAAAATTTTTATATCTTTCCTAACAAAATTATTTAAAAAAATTTATCTTAGCCAAATGACTACGATTTCTCAAACAAAAATTCTCAGATGAGTAATCATTGTAATGTCGCTGTGCCGTCTCATGCGATGCCGTGGGCTGGTGATATCGAATGTAGCTGCCTACAGATTCGGACTCCGACTGCACATACACGCATGCACAGCGAAGAGGTATTGAGCGGAAAATCGTAAGGTTACTTTGTAATCCAAACTGTTTTATTATTTTGTTAAGGAAGGTATGTAATAAGTGCAGCCTTTGGGAAGATAAGGAGCCAAGCTGTAAATTACTAGAAGACTATTTTCCTGTATGGATAGTAGTTTGGGCTCTATAGCATTTATAAAATCAATGTTTAGTACTTTTCCATAAGCATCAATATAGAACATTTTAGAGAACGGACTCCGAACGCACACATATAGGTTTCTGTTTCATGGCTTGGGAAGTATTCTCGACGGTTTTGCATCACCCCATCGCTGAAGCTCTCAGCCAACAAGTATATAGTTCAGTTCAACAACAAGCATGATGCATCAGAAAAGTTTATTTTATGGTATAGAATAAAACGCTCAAAAAATCAAGATCATTATTTATTTATTTAAGAAAATAAAATAAAATAATTTTTTTTTCTCACATCACTACACTTTGCTCTTTTCTCTACATTATTCATCCATAGAAAAATTGTTAACTTTTTTAATAATATTCATTTTTTTTTCACCGTTTTTAATTTTATTGCAATTGCCTGAGGTTCTGCTTTTTTCGTTTTTTATCCTCCATCAGGTTAATTTTCTCGGTTTTTATGCTCCCCTTCACTGCAGCAAATGTTCGAGACAAGTTGATATAGAAGGCATCACTTCTACCCAACATACCGCGTACCATATTTATTCCATGTATAACCTAGGAATTATGTGAAATTATTTATTATTATTTTTATGATTTATAAATTGCAAAAAAACTTACGGCTTCATACTGTTGTTGTAAGCGCAGCTGTTGTTGCCGCTGTTGCTGTTGAGGTTGTTGCTGTTGCTCGCGATGCGTCTTTTGATAATTTGAACTTCTTCTACCCATATCTCACCAAAAAAAACATCACGTTTGCCAAATCTTGTAAATACTTCATTTTTAAACATTCTTACTAGCTATAAACAAATGAGCTAAACAATCATATCACAAGCTTACCTACCCCTGCTGCAGATTTATCTTAACAAAGTATCAATATGTAATTTAATACCATCACACTTCTTGTAAACAAATTCATATAGTACCAAATCGCTAATATCTCGAAAACCAGAGCTCGTAGTGGATTTCTGGGGAAAATTTCACTCCCCTTCCCTATCACAGATTATAATACCCGCAACAACCAACCATCTAGAATCCATTGGCATGAACAAAAATTTGCTAGCGTTAACTTTAATTATTACTAATATTAGTTCAAAACCAAAAGCCTACTTTTAGGCGCTCAAGAAAAATTATATATAAAACATAAGACTTTTCAACACACATACCCTAGACCCGATAATAATTTGCTAACGAAACATCAAGCCAACCTGTAGAGGATTTCTGATGAAAATTTCACCCTCCCCCCTCCCTGTCTTAAATTATAATACCCCTCCCTTCCAACCATCTAGAATCCATTTGCATGAACAAAAATTTCCTACTATTAACTTCAATTATTACTAATATTAGTTAAAAACCAAAAGCCTACATTTAGGCGCACCACATATCTATCCAAGAAAACCGTAGTACCGGAGCATGCTGGTAGTACCGGCTATTGCCGCTAGGGCGCAGACAATAACAAATAATACATCCAAGACATAAGCCAGTTAAAGCTCAATGGTGTATCCAAGACATAAGCCAGTCAAGACTCAATGGTGCATCCAAGACATTAACCAGTAAACCAAGGCTCAATGGTGCATCCAAACCATGAACCAGTTAATCCAAGACACAAACCTGCATTTAGAATGGACTCAAACCACTTGGCGATGGTGGCGCCATCTGTGGCGAAATGCTGGCAGCTAAAACGGTGGTCCAGAACTGTCATAGAACAACTACTATTATGGCTCTCTTAATTTGCTGTGTTTGGATAGTTTTCTCTCTAAAGACGTGAACCTGCGTAGAGCTACGCTTCTGGATTAACCTAACCTCGAAGCATCATCAAAGAATGGCAATCTTACTATAAATCGCCCACTAGGGTCCCGTTGCAGCGTTTGATTATAATAAGCTTCCCAATGACTTTCTGCTGGTGCCATCTGAGCATTAACTTCTTCAACCTTCTCTAGTCGTCAAAACTTCTCGTTAGCTTGGTCTAGCCGTTGGTCTTCAGTGCATATTCCGCATGTCGTTGTGGTAGAGGAAATTCGTCCTATTTTGCCCGAAATAATCCAACCGAGCAGTGTATTTTGTATTGTTGGGAGATCTTTTGCCAATTTCATTTGGCCTATTGATAGGAGCTGATGATAAAATTCAGCCCCAAGCAATAGATAAATGTTGTCTGGGCGGTAAAGTTGGGTTCTGCTAGATGGATGTTCAGTGCTATGCTCCATGTAGAAATGTCCAATACTCGAGCTGGTTGAGGCGAGATTATGTTTGGAAGAACAAATGCTTCTACTCTCGAAAAATAGCCATTCAATCTGGATTGAAGCAATACATTTATCCTTTGTTTGGTTTTGTGCCTGCGGTAGACGGTACACTTTATATATATTACTGGTTACCAATGAATGTGTCGGGGGAGCTGAGCGTAAAACGAAGCTGCAAATTTTGATGTGGAGGAAATTAAGTTGGTTGGCGAATTTAATGCTTCTTGTTCCTTGAGGTGTACCAGTGTATTTTGTCCCGATCTCATACAATTAATGCACAGTTTGTAATTTCTTAGCAGAATTAAACGGCTTGACGGGCTCAAACTCAAAAATTTTGTGCATAGAAATATCTGCTGGCTTCTCTTGCATGCCACGCACGATGGTGTTGTAATGGCAACAGAATTCATTAGGCTGGTCTTCTCTGATGATCTTCTATAAATGACTTGCCTTTGGTGCTCAGATCTTCGAGAGACTAGAATCGAGTCTCCAAAAATGCCAAGAAGTCCTTGATAGTCTGAAGATGTTTAGGATTTGACAACGATTGTTCGTAAAGTGTGTGAGTAGTCTTGTCCAGTTTCTTCACGAGGATATGAAGAAGCTTCGAATCCCAGTTTCTAGTCAACACTCCTATATTTTCTAGAGCTAGCAAGCATTCTTGCGTGGTATCGTGTAACGACTTGATTGCAAAACTTGGTGTGTGGTCAGAAAAATGACTCGGTTGTCCCAATATTTTATTGATATAGCAGTAACTAATACTCTTGTATTATTATACCTATCTTGTAGCATTTTCCAAGCTTTTAGGAAGTTCTCTTCTGTAAGCGACTGGTGTCTGATAAGTTTTTCTGCTTCGCCTACCATTTGATTCAAGAGGTCATAATATTGTCGCCACTTAAGGTAGTCGCCATCGAAACGAGGTAGAGTAATTTTGGGAGCTTTAACGCTGTGTGCATGCATGCATGTCTGGCATGCGTTTCAATTGGTGTTGATAATCCGTCAATCTTAATCAACAATTGCTCTAGAGTTTGCTGTACTCTTTCCTCTAACCTTGTGTATTTTTCTGTGTTGTGTCCCAATTTACATTGATCTCCAGTTAATTCTCATAATATATAGGATTGTTCTTCGATGTGGGACCACTGTCTGCTAATGGTTTCGCTTTTCAGCTTCTACTGTTTAGTATTTAATTCGTAGAGTTCAATGCCTTCAAGCATGCGACTTAGGGACTGCATCATGCTCTCCTGCCTACGTAATATTCTGGTCGTCTCTGTAGTAGACGTCAAATATGGTTTAGGAATGGCCCCTTTTTTCCTTTGATCTTTGGCAACCCTTTCATGAATTTTCTCTGGTGAGACTTGAGCTGCGGTGCCAATTTGATCGCCATCCTCGACCCGGGTTTCAGGACCTGCCAACTCTTGAAAGTGTTTGTGGTACTGGTCATATATTGCGATAACCTCTTGGTAGTAGTCCTGACTGAAATATAGATGATCGAGTGGTGGATCATCCATTTCTCTGATTTTATTGTCAGTTGCCTCAAAGGCACTCCATGCCTGCTCTAGTTCGCCAAGTCTACGTTGATAACAGCTTGCTGTTTTTCTCACGCATAGATCCTTTTTATAATTTCGAATAAGATCCTCGATAGCCTTTCCTTGCACGTTTAGCTTATTACTTAGTTCATCCATCGTTTCAATTTGTTGATATTGCTGAAAGGTGATACTATGAACGAGATTTAAGTGTTTCACTTAAATCAGGTCGATGCTATGATGATGATATGAACGAGATTTAAGTGTTTAACCTAAAGCACGTCGGGGTCACCAGAAATGTAAAGTTCTTTTACTTTATGCTGAAATCTTAAGATAAGGTTCTAGTACCTTGACTTAAGTAATGGGTGTGAGCGGTACTTGAACCACCACATCAAATCTGAAAACTAGGAGATTCTTAAATATGCTTTAAAAGAAACTACCGACTTCACGTGTGTAAACAGACTAGAATTTATTAAATGTAACCAATCTATTTAAATACAATAAAAAACACACAAGAGTTAAGTATCCAAAATTACATAATAGATAGGACGCGCAACTTGCAATTTGGTTCTCACGAAAGCTTTCGCACGCAGTATGTATGTATGCGGTATCATCTTGCGTCTGCTATTTTATGATTAATTTGCATACTGTGCGGAAAACTTTCGTGAGACTTACAGAAAATGAATTTTTTTGTGGGAAATTAAACTTGAATATAATATTTTTATTCTATGGAAGTTAATGGAATGCGGGAACCTTAACAGCCGTAGTAGTAATAATAAAAACCACAAAAAAGTATTTATTTAGAAAGATTTAAATAAATTTTTATTCAAGTGAACAAGTTGGTCATGTAATTACATATGTATTTCGCTTACTCACATCAAAGTTTATTTGCATTGCTGGTTACGTTTAAAACTTGATTCTAATAACCTTAAGCTTGTCGCATAATATCACACTAAAGCTCAATGCAATTTAACCGGCTTCCAACTTATTTACAATCTGCCGGAACATGTTTTCATTCACTACCAGTGCATGGCGCAATCTACAGCAGTTTTCTTTTATTTGTGGGAGTGGGAGAGAGAGGCAAAGAGAGCATCGCATCATCTCTTTCCATCAATTTTATACACACTTTTGAGAAATTAGAGGGATTTTGGCGCAGAACCGGCATAGCATAACATTATTTATTTATATATTTTCTTACATTTTAGCCAAGAACTATGAATAGCTGGTTGGCGCAGCAGAATTTAATCGTCGAACGTGGATAACAGGTGCACTTAAAATTAGGATGTATAATAAAAATTTTTGTAATCTTTGTAATCTCTAGTTAGCTAAATTTTAATAAAAATTTCAAACACTTTTCTTTTATTTTATCAATTTTATTGTGCATACTATCCCACCAGTTTTTATTTCAAAATAGTCTCAGCTTTTATTCCAAATTATTTCATGGTTTTAACGAGCAACAGCCTTATCACATATACTTTATGCTGCTGATCGCAAAGATGAGCACAACATGCTAATTACTTTCATTTTTTAAACAGCGTGATCATCATGTACAAACAAAATTTCGATACGTGAAGAACAAGTTTAAATCGAAGAATGGTCTGATTATCAACAAAATTTTATTGATAGCATGGCACCCAACATAAGTTATCACGAAAGCCTTAAACTTCATCCATTGACCGGTTGTAGCCTTGTTTAACCAGATTGATGGTCTTTAACCCCGAGATAATCTTTATAAAACGTAAGCAGTAGGTATGCGTTTATATTTAGTTTTTACAATTAATACTATTTTTAATAAGCAAGATGCGAAAATATAACATTTCAAACTAATATAGTCTACGTTTCATGTTTTTTCAGTTCAAGTTCACCAAATCGTCAACCTGCTCCTTGTTCACATACCGGCAATGTGATTCAGTTTTTTTTCGTTTTTCTTACAAACTGCTTTCGCTTGCGTTCACACCTTCCTATCATTCTACTCAAATAATTAAATATCATTGATCTCCCATTCCTACTCACGCTCGCAATACCAAAGCGGTTGCAATTTTGTGGTATTATGAAAATTTAATTGGGTGAAACAGCAGTGGCAACGGAGTGGCTCTAAAGTGGGATAGTAAGAGCACATATTATGTGAAGGCGTAATTGCATATTAAGATGTGACGTGCTATTCCTGTTTTGCGCTAAATCAGGTTTAATAAAAACAGCAGTTACTTACTCAAGTAATGAGAGTGAATAACGTTTTGTTTTGATAGCCTTTGCATATTTTGCATTGTTATCAATCTTTTAAGACGAGTCATGAGCGAAGCCTAGAAGAAACGGCTGGGGGGCCGAGACACTAAACTAGCAACCATCCAGCCCAGCCATAGAGCTTCCATGACGTCATAACCAACAACTATGATCGTCCACGTCTACGAAAAGCTTATGGAACCATTTTGTGAATTTAGACTTTAAAGATACTCAGGAAATTGTGGCAGAACCCGCATAGCTATACTACTCTCTGCATAAGAAGAATGGATGTTTCCTTTTATATTAATTCCAGGGAATAGATAACCTTTTTGTTAAATTTCGCACTCCAGCAATTCAGCACCAGCCTACGACTTCGTTAACTAGACGACTCGGTACTAGGGAAGTACCATTCTGTAGACAACGGACACTTACCTCAGGTGGCGCTAGCACTAATTGTGCTGTACCTTGTTCTCTGTCGAAGTCATTAGCTGTGCTCTAGTTTCGACCAGAACTACCAACTCAAGAACAATCCTCCAGTTCTCTTCCGAAGTTATCAGCTGTGCTCTAGTTTCGACCAGAACTACTAACTCTAGAACGATCCTTCAGTTCTCAGCCGAAGATATTAGATGCGCTCCGGCTTCAGCCCGAGTTACTACTGCAAAAACAATTCCCCGCTGAAATCTCCACATCCACGACTATACTTTTCTGCATCATAAGACGCTAGTCTTATAGTCTCTCTGCAACTTGGGGAGTTCGGCATAAATAATAAATATTCCCCAAAGTCCCTTAAGACCATAAACACATGTGACACCTAGGATATATGTAGACAGAGATGCAACCAATGTTAGAAAGTGAGAAAAATAATCACGTTCGGCACGCAAAAATTGTACATACTGTAACAAGATGACTTACCCCGTTCCTGCTAAGCACGGGCGATAGCCTCCGCACTAGCTCTCGTCGTCCTTAAATGGTAGCCAACAATGCTGTGAGACGTGCTCTTCCATTTTAGACACCTTATTTCCTTTGCTGCCAAAATAAGAAATGGTCAACAACAAAGGCTTGATAAAAATGTGGCACTAAAAAGGAAGGAAAGCAAAAGAAGAAGTACACATATACGCTTTCTGAACGAAATTAAAATAAACTTATCTGTGAATATGCGGCAATGAATGGGGACGATAAAAAATAATTCCAACAAGCGACCCCCGGTTCATGAAGGCTTGTGTACCACCTGTAAGACGGGCAGAGCTATCGGCACCTACAGCTGGACCCTGCGCTGTTTTAGTCTGCAGGAATATTCCGTCACCAACAAGACTTAAAGGGTGCATTGCTAAGGCAATATGTGAGGCAGCAGCAGCAACTCATCCTACATAAATGAAGTTTAATGCTGTAGAGTTCAAAATCTTTCCTCTGTTTGTAGAGGCAAGCTCATTCTGAGGAACGAGAAAACAAATTTCCTCTGCCCACTTTGCAAAGTGTTTGCCAGAGTTAAAATTGAATTGGATAGTCGACCAACACTTCTATTATGCATACCCAACTGCACCACTTGCCCGACAAATTGCAGAAACTTTCTAATAGGTTTACGGATAATATTTGAAGAAATACGGTAGAAAAAATAAACACGAATCACGGGAATGTCAAATCTCAAGTCAACACCATACCATCTGACAGATTCCCTGTCAGAAGATAGACCTCGAACCATAGCAGAACCTTAAACCCAAAGTAAAAACTTATTTCCATTCCAACTCCTAGCTGTCACCAAAATTCATTAGCTCTAGCCAATGCAGGGACCACCACAGTCTATGTTAAACAAGGGTGAACCCACACGTAGCAGCGCGAAGACGAATCATTCTGCTGAAATTGTGCTTAGACATAAAATCGGGATAATATCGAAATAAACTATTTTCGACATCTCTCGCCTAGAAAATAAATATTGCTCACCCAAAAGTAAGATAAATAAGGGGATTTCAATAGGTCCGAAAGTAAGCTACGTTGATATAACATGCAATAGAAATGAATTCCTCTGACATAAAAGTGTAAACAAGCAAACAGTTTTAACATGTAGTGGAAACTGATTCATCCAAAGATGAAAGGTGGAAATTTTGGCATGTATTAGATAAATTCGGGAGTCAGTAAAGTGTAAACAAGTACTAAAATTGAAGGTAGAAATTTCGACATGTAGTAAAAAGAATTTTGAAGTCACTAAATCTAAACATGTATTAAAAAAAAATTAAGATAGAAATTTTTGCAAGTATTAAATGAATTTGATAAAATGTACACACGTACTAAAATTGAAGGTAGAAATTTCGACAGGTATAAAGAGAATTTTGAAGTCACTAAATCTAAACATGTATTAAAAAAAAATTAAGATAGAAATTTTTGCAAGTATTAAATGAATTTGATAAAATGTACACACGTACTAAAATTGAAGGTAGAAATTTCGACATGTATAAAGAGAATTTTGAAGTCACTAAATCTAAACATGTATTAAAAAATTAAGATAGAAATTTTTGCAAGTATTAAATGAATTTGATAAAATGTACACATGTACTAAAATTGAAGGTAGAAATTTCGACATGTATAAAGAGAATTTTGAAGCCACTAAATCTAAACATGTATTAAAAAATTAAGATAGAAATTTTGGCATGTATTAAATGAATTTTAGAGTCAATAAAATGTAAACATGTTTAAGAAAAAAAATGAAAAATGAAGGTAGACATTTTAGGAAGAATTTGAAAGTCACAGAAATAACTTTCACATGTAAAAATAGAGGTCAGTCCATGCAACATTTTGTAAGAGAAGAAAGTAAAAGTAGGAATAGAGAGGTTATGTAGGCCCCGCCAAAAAGAAGGGGATAGAGTTTTTTTGAGCGAAAAGTTCTAGATTCACTTTTGTTCTTGCTGTCCAAAAAAAAAGTTGGCTTCTGCTCTTTAAGAAAAAAAAATACAGTTTTGTTTAAAAGATAAGAAATAAAAAAAAAAGGTTATTAAAGCAAAGTCGAGGAAGTGTTATTTTCTTTGCATTTAAATATTACCCCAAAAAACTAAAGGTAATCTTGAAACTGAAGCATCGGCTAGAAGGCCGCGAGTAAAACGCCTAGATCTGCTCAGACCCAACTAGCGACCGCTCGGCCAGGGGGTCAGGTAGCGGAGTCCAACCCGAAGGAAGCAGGCAAATATTGCGGCAGCAGAATAAGGTCAAAATATTGACGTGAACAGCGATCTGTAACGAGGAGAAGCCGTCCAAAGCATCACGGATAAGGCTTAACCGTAACCAGTAACCAGGTAACCCTATTTCATTCCTAATCCTCGCGAAACAGGGAAAAAATAAGAAAAGAAATACAACAATACATATACACAAGGGCCTCTCTTTTAGTTACTTCCCCGTAGGATTTAACCGTCTCTATTACTGACATTTTGAAAAATCCCAGCCAATTCCAATGGAAGGCCCAGATATCAGAGAACTTAATGAAATTATGCACCATAAAAACGGGAGTATCTCAAAAACGGTAAAAGGGAAGATTCCGGGGTCTTTAAATCTTGTCATAAAACTGTATAGTTATCATGCAATTTTGGCAGGAAAATCGTTGAAATTGAAAAAGAAATTGCAAAATAATCCAATTTTTTGATTTTGACATCCTATTACTGCCGATGCAAAGGGAATAGAGAGGTGGTTGGGCATTTGTTGGAAACGGTAGAGATGCAAATCACCTTCATAGAGTGTATAACAAGAAAGTTACATGGTATTAAGACTAAAAGCAGCCAAAATCACAAAACCCCCCTACCGCCCACACCGTGAATTTTCCGGCTCACCACCCATATAATTTATTTCTCGAAATTGAGTGGGAAATCAGTGGTATAAAGGAAATGCGGTACGTACGAGACACCCTGTATAAGGAGATATACAGTCCCAATTTTTTAAGAAAATCTATATACAATTGTATGTTCATAAGATTACTGATTTCCATATATAAGTAGATATACGCCCCAATTTTTCAAGCAATACTATATATGTTGTTATATCTTTAGAATATTCTTGTGATCAACCACATGTGTACAACAATTTCACATACGTAGACAGTAGAAATTGCTTTTCATAGATAGATAGAGGTACAAGATATTATTTTCAAATGCAATAATATAGTCCTACAATAAATTTTTCGGGACACACAAGTGTACAAGTATTTCATACATCTAATTAATAATGAGTTATAATGAACGTTTGTGATTAGTTTAGATACTTACTGATGAGGACCATCATGTACATATATATCAAGCATTAGAAGAATTAACGCAATGAAATGATAATAAAGTCTGTTTATAGCGGGTACGGGTACGAATGTCACAGATGCAATTTTTGAAAATTCGAGCGATAGCCTTTTACTTTAAACAGGGTGCGAATCTTATACATGCAATTTTTGGCAGTTCGAGTAATACCCCTCTATTTTAAATAGGGTGCGAATATTGCAGGTACAACTTTTGGCAGTTTGAGTGATAGCCTTCTATTTTAAATTGTTTGCGAATTTTACAGGTGCAAGTTTCGGTAGTTCGAATGACAGCCTTCTACCTTAACCAGAATGCGATTCTTACACATGCAATATTTGGCAGTTCGGCTAATGGCCTTCTAATTCAAATAGGGTGCGAATTTTGCAGGTACAATTTTTGGCAGTTTGAGTGATAGCCTTCTACTTTAAATAAGGTGCTAATTTTACAGGTGCAATTTTCGGTAGTTCGAATGACAGCCTTCTATTTTAAATAGGGTGCGAATTTTGCAGGTACAATTTTTTGCAGTTTGAGTGATAGCCTTCCATTTTAAATAGATAATAAACTATATAAATAAATTATAATAAACTTACAATTAATTGCTATTATTAAACATATAATTATTATTAAACATATAATTTAAATATTATTAAATAAAATTTTTAATTATCTATTTTATAGCTTATCCCATAAAGTGCGAATATTACAGGTGCAATTTTTGAAAATTCAAGCGATAGCTTTTTACTTTAAACAAGGAGCGAATCTTATACATGCAATTTTTGGCAGTTCAGTCATTCAAACTACCGAAATTGCACCTGTAAAATTTGCACCCTATTTAAAATAGAAGGCTATTACTTGAACTACCAAAAATTGCATATATAAGATTCGCACCCTATTTAAAGTAGAAAGCTGTCATTCGAACTATCGAAAATTGCACCTGTAAAATTCGCACCTTATTTAAAATAGAAGGCTTCAAACTACCTAAAATTGTACCTGCAATATTCGCACCCTATTTAAAGTAGACGGCTATTACCCGAACTGACAAAAATTGCATGTATAAGATTCGCACCCTGTTTGAAATAAGAGGCTATTGCTCCAATTTTAAAAAAATGCATTTGTGACATTCTTACCCTGTTTAATTTATAATGCTCTTATTTGTTCTTCTAATAATTGCTCCTGTATATATTCGCACCCTGTTTTAAATGCAAAGCCATAGCTCACACCAAAATAATTGCTCTTGTAAAATTCGCACACAGGTTAATCTTCTCGATTATAAGTTGAACTGCTTGAACTGAAGGTATAGTTGCTTTTTGTTTATGTGAGCATTCTTTAAGGTACAGAATTCCTGTCGGATGTCTAAAATCATATTTTGTAATATTCCTTTACGCTATGTTATAAATTTTATAAATTTTCGATTTCTGTAAAAAAATTCGCACGATAATTTTTTCGATGTTTTTATACTGTACGTGCTTTTTCAGTTAAAATAAATGACGATGCGAATTTCCCCCCTATAGGGTGAAATTCGCTCAGTTACGAATTTCCCCTAACCGAAATAGCTTCCAAATCGTGATTGACATTTACCAGCATATTGTTCGTTCTTGAAGTATAAGTCTGTAAAAAAAGAAAGTGTTTCCTTAAATGTATTCATTCGTAATAATAAAAAAATTGGTTTCTTTTCCAAGTTTTATTATAAAAAAAATGTCAAAATATGGAAACCATCTCCTTCTACACGAGATTCAGCTGGAGACCCCTTTTCTCGTAAAAGAGCTGTACTACGAACTGTGATATTATAACTACTACATATTGTGAATAGTTGCTAACAAATTTTTACATATAAATAAACGACCCTTTAGGGAAACCAGATGGTATAATGCCACAGAGCACAGAAATTTCCAAGGAAAGGGTGTCTAGTAAATTCCAATAACTAGGTATCTTTCCAGCTATATAATCCCAGAAAGAATTAGAGATGACGCTACCCGAAACTCTCTTAAATTAATAAAGTTGTAAAACGATCCTTACACAAGGTCGGAGTATAGAGTTCTTCATAATAGTAGACTGACAACATTAGTTCGTCAATGCTGTATTAAGATATTCTTTTACAGACCGTATTTGCTACAGTAGCTAACGATGTCCTTACTTATGCACTGCACAGCGGCGAGCTTAATAGGGATTGATTGATCAACTCAAAAATTAAGTTAATACTAACAATATCTGTGTTGTTTTACCGTACTCCATGGGAGAGAGCGCGCGTATGGTTTTTCGAATAAAAACACACAATAATTGTTGGTTCTTTCTACCACTATTTTATTTATTATTTAGATCCCCTTTTTTTGTCTTTAGTCCTTTTCACTTAACTAGAGGAATTTTTTCCTAAGTGATTTCACTACTTAACTCTTTTTACTTATCACAAGATTTGATTCCCATTGTTTTAAGAAATTACCGGCCAAGTGCGAGTCGGACTCGCGCACGAAGGTTTTCGTACCATCGTACAAAATTTAACACTATGTACTTTTTATTATTTTTTCAAATGAGAGTAGGCGTCAGGTGAAAAAATATTGCTGTCATTTAAAAAAATAATAATAATGCTGTCATTTGAAAAAAAATGCCTATATATGATAATGAATGAGAAAAAACGAGGAAAAAAACGCCGAAAAAGTCACGTTTCTTGTATGGGGGCCCCCTTTAATTTTTAATTTTATTTTATTTTATTTTTATTATTTGTTGTTATAGCGACAATAGAAATACACACTCTGTGAAAATTTCAACTGTCTTCCTGTTACGGTTAATCAAATACAGCCCGGTGACAAACAGATAATAACAAGAATGAAAAACGCCGAAAAAATCACGTTTGTTGTTGGGGGCCCCCTATAATTTTTAATTTTATTTTATTGTTGTTATTAGTTGTTATATCGTCAATAGAAATAAACAGTCTGTAAAAATTTCATCTGTCTACATATTACGGTTCATGAGATACAACCTAGTGACGGACGCATGGACAGCGAAGTCTTAGTAATAGGGTTCCCGTTGTTACCAAACCCTAATCTTTATATTAATCTCAAGAATTGCTTCCCGTTCCTGTAAGAATATGTTATGGTAGTATGTAGAGTGATGTACTTGGACGTGAAATCCAGAATGCCAGAATGAGCTGACAGCGTTGACTGCAGGGCGGCACGCTAGCTCGCCACGGCTACTGGCGGAGAGTGTGGGGAGGTTCCACGAAAACCTATCGCTGCCACCAGCCATATACAAAATAAATTCGTGCCTATCTATCCGAAGGCCGTCGCACACATTCCGTCCTGACGGGACCCTTACATCACTTACTTACATCCATTGGGATGGCGCAGATGTTTGGCCTTCTCTGTTTGCCCAATCACCCAACTGACTCTGAGGTTAAATAATTTTCAGAGTCCTGAAAAGAGAAGAGTAGCGGACCTAGATGACCATCACAATAAGAGGGCTCCAGGAGAGTGAGAGGAGAAGAGGTCTAACTTTACTTGTTCATATTACATTACGTTATTCCGTCAATTACATTACAGCTTTTCGACTTAATATCACCCCCCTATAGTACCGCACCCCAAAGGAATTCCCCTTGTTTTTTCTGTTGGCGAGGTGTGAACGCTGGATCGAGAACCATTTACTTAAAATTTTCCCCTATACCGATTCCAGAAGACCTTCCGAAGCGCGGCGGGAGGTCAAACGATCAATCAAAACACGCGACTAAGACTCGGGACAACCTTTCGGTTTGAGCTGTACAATTCGCCTTATTAATTCGATCACACAGGGAAATTTACTTTTTTTTCTACCTCAACAGGCTCTAATCCTGTCTCAGTGGAAATTTTATATGCGAAGAGTTTCGTAATTTCAATAGTACAATTCACATCCTACAGCGTTAGCTGCTGAATTATTACAACTTCTAATCCTGTATTTTCAAAAATAACTAAATTTTAAATGCAAAGAGAGTCGCGATATTACAATTCAAATCATGCAGTGTTAGATTATAAATGTATTAATCCTCAGGAAATTCTAGTCCTGTATTTTCAAAAAAGATAAACGAAATTTTAAATACAAATGATTTAGCATTATGAATACCACGACTCTATTACTACAACATTAATTTCTAAACTTATTTTAGTTCTCAGGAACTTCTAGTCCTGTATTGGAAAAATGAACGAAATTTTACTGCGAGCTATTTGCCATACAAAAATGAAATTTCCGCAGTGCAGATTGTGATGGAAGTGCATATTTGCAATTCTGCTATTCAAAGCCTCTGGAACGTTATGTAATGGTTTAGAGCCTCCTTAAGTTTACGTGAGACACACTTAGCATTTTTTTTAATTTAACGTAATATAGTAATAAAAAATTTTTTGCAATTCGGTAATGGGAAAATATTTAGTGGAATGTGGTGGAACGTTATGTAGCCGTCCAGCGTCTCGCACTGCTTTTAACCGTAATTATATTGAATGAAAACTTCTGTATGATATCTTACAAAAAAAGAAAATCCTTTTGCAATAAGATTTTCTTGTGAACGTAAAACTGATCCGGGAGTTTGAATTTTTAATACATCTTTCGGGACCCCTTTTTAGCCGAAATTCTCGGGATTTCTAAATGTATTTAAATTGGCAATCTGCTGTGCCCAGGGATTTCCGCCATACAAAATTATACACCAAAACTATGACCTGTACTTATCTTTGATACAGGCGAGGATTCTCTCGGGAGCCCAAGGTTTCCTTTCTCGATATATCTATATATTGCGACGACGCTGGGTGATGCGAAAATGCAGTGCATTTAGGTGCTTAAACCATTGATAGTTCTCAGCTGCCATTTAAAGTTGAGTCCAAATTAAATTTCGAATCCCGTGAGGAATTATAATTCCGCTGCCGATGTTACAAAAAAATTCCGATAATTTCCACTGTAGGATTTACTCGCGTGATTCACTTGAAGAACAAAACAGATGTCGACATTCTTCCTCTTCTTTTTCTTTTGCGGGTGCGTTCAGCGCGTGTGGTTCTCCATCCATATAGGACACAGTCCGGACACAACTCATGCTGCTACGGGTCGCGTAGACGTGTACCTAGCTCAATGTAGCATATTGCTACATGCAACACGCTACGACCATAACAGAGCAGAATGGTCTAGACCACCCGTGGTTCAGACAACGCTGAAAAATGGTCGACTGAGCTAGAAAATTTGCAAACATTTAAACAAGTGGAATTCCTAAGGCAAACTATCTGCCGTATGGTTACCATACAGAAGGGGCTCTGACGTGTTATCCGGCTATGGAGTGGGATAAAACATATCCACGTTCAAAAGGTATGCCTAGGGTGGGGGTATGTCCTAAGCGGCACATTGGCAACCTGTGGTTTGCAGTGATTCTGGCTGGATGCCTTATTAGGGCTACCAAGAATAAAAGTCAAAATAAATAGATGATGTTTCGCGAATGAATATCACGGTCTGATGTCCTTGGCGTGATAGACTACTAACGGTTTCCCCTGCAGATCTTCAAGCTCGTATAAGGAGTTTCATTTCTTCAACTTGACCCGACCCTTTACGAATTTTCATCCCAGTTTTGCGCTAGTCTGCTGCTGGAAGTTGCTTTGGGCAAAATTCCGTCTGAATACTTCTTGACCCACTTTAAAATTAACAGGCTTCGCTCTGAGATTATAAGCTTCTGAACGCTGGTCGAACGCGTGGTGTAAGTTCTCCTGCACTCTCGCACGGATCAATCTCAGTTTATCTTCAGTATCCACTCTCAGAGGCTTATTAACAGTTCCAAGTCTCCTTAAGATGGAATAGGAGCTCGCATGCTCAATCATTTATTGACCGAAGAGTATTCGGTAGGGAGAGAAACCAGTTAGTTGGTGGAAACAGCTCCTGCGGGAACTAGCTATCTGGCTCAGCTTCTCATCCTACTTCATATGTTCCTTCCGGATGTATGCCCTAATCCCTGACAATAGAGACCTGTTGACTCGCTCTGAGGCGCTTACTTGCGGAGAGTTAACTACCGTTCGCAAGTGCTTCACCCCATATATATCCAGTAATCTGGTGATCTAAGCCGAGCAAAACTGGACTCCATTGTCAGAGACAATCGTTTCCGGGACTCCGAACATATGGAATATTTCAGTTTCGATAAACTGACACACATTGAGAGTACATACCTTTCTCATAGGTTTGAGAATCGGGAACATTGAAAAGTGGTCAAGAACTATCAATATGCAGACATTTCCTTTCACTGACCGAGGATATGGACCCAGAAAGTCGATGTACAGCTTTTGCCATGGTCTGTCTGTCACAGACTGGACTCCCATAGGTGGTCTAAGAATAGTATTCGGGGCTTTGGTCTCGTTACACACGTCACAAGCGCCTATGTAGTTTCTGACATCAACTGTCATTCGTGGCCAGTACAAGTGTCTTCTCAGACGTTCCAGCGTTTTCCCCATACCACCGTGAGAAGCTAGTGGCGGATCATGAGCTCTTGAAATAACGTCGGATATAAAAGCCCTCATGGAATCCAAAACTTCCAAGCTTCTTCTTCCTGAATCAGATCGCCTATTCTCGGAACCAGAACCTGTTTTAACCTTATGCCTCAGCTCTTCATATTCCAACGAGCTGAAATATGGAGAACTAAGGTCAACTTCCGGGCCAGGATCCTCAGGTGTTGACAGGTTGTCGCAATGAATTCGTGACATCGCATCAGGAACGACATTCAGGCTTCCTTTTCGGTGTTCAATGGTGAAGTCGAAACCCTGAAGCTTCAAACTCCACCGAGCAAGCTTACCGCTGAGATCCTTTTGGGACATCAGCCATTTCAAGCTCGCATGATCAGTCACTATCTTACACGGCATAAGTTCTATGAAGGGTCGGAACTTCTGTAGACTTAGGATTGCAGTTAGACATTCCTGCTCCGTGACTGTGTAATTTCTTTGCGCTGTGTTCAACTTTTTCGAGACGTTGGCTATTGGCTTCTCGTGGCCGTCGTCATCTAGTTGACGCAGCACTCCACCAATAACTTGTTGGCTCGCATCGCACTGTATAGTGAACGGCTTGGTGAAGTCTGGGCTCACTAACAACGGAGCAGAATTAAGTTTTTGTTTTAATGATTCTAGAGACGTTTGGGCTTCAGGTGTCCATTGGAACTGACTTGGATTTTTGAAAGTATCTGTGATGGGGACAGTTAGATCAGCAGGAATGAACCGTCTATACCATCCCGCCATACCTAGTAGGCGTCGGACTTTCCGAACAGTTTTAGGTAACGGATAGTCAATTATGGCTGAAATCTTGTCGGGGTCAGTTCTTATACCACCTTTTCCGACAATGAAACCCAAGTATTTGGCCTCTTTGATATAAAACTTACTCTTCTCAACGTTGATAGTGAGGCCAGCTTTCCTCAAACAATCCGCTACAGGGGCTAGCAGTGTGCGATGAGAGTCAAAGTCTGATGACAGAATTAGTAAATCGTTTAAAAAGACGAGACCATTCTCACGAAGATCGAGTGGAATGACCTTATCCATAAGGCGGTACATCGTTTGTGAAGCGTTGCATAAGCCGAATAGCATTACTGTGCTATGAGTCTGCACTCATAACGCTCTACTTACACGTATCCATTACGGGCATAAGCATTTACGTGCAAATATGCGCGCCCTGTGAAAAAAAAAATCATTTCATTTCCGGTCATACGAAGTGTACAATTTTCTCACGATCAGAACTGCTGACGGTGTGTGTTATTGCCCGCCAACGATAAGAAATACAATATTTCTTGCTAAAAGATACTTCCTCCGAACAATTTTTAATTATTAAATCGGCGCGCGAATATTTTTCTCTGCGCAATTTTATCGCGTAGTCGTTTAATCAGCAAAAAAGAAACGAAGAAACGCCGTTGGTAGCTAGAGACATGTGTGGCGAGATGGGAACCGTCGTGGCAGTCGACAATGAACCGACGGTAAAGCCTGCCAAAGTACTTCTTTTTTAACACTCGCTGCTGGTAAGAAAAGCACTTATTACAAATAATAAAGTTATTACAATTATTACTATTAAAGCATTTGCTTCTAATAAGAAAAGTTAATAAGATATTTCTGTTAAATTCTTTCCATTAAAGTACTTATTATAACAAATAACGTTATTGAAACTTTTACTATTGGAGCATTCGATTCTAATAAGAACAGTGAATAAAGTTCTTTCTGTTAAAAGTTTTAAAACTATTAGTATTAACGCATTCGATTATAATAAGAAAAGTGAACAAAGTTGTTTCTGTTAAAGTTATTAAAACTATTTGCATTAAGGCATTCGATTCTAATAAGAAAAGTGAATAAAGTTCTTTCTGTTAAAGTTATTATAACTATTAGCATTAGAGCATTCGATTCTAATAAGAAAAGTGAATAAAATTCTTTCTGCTAGAGTTATTAAAACTATTAGTATTAAAGCATTTGATTCCAATAAGAAAAGTGAATAACGTTCTTGCTGTTAAAGTTATTGGAACTATTAGTATTAAAGCATTCGATTCTAACAAGAAAAGTGAATAAAATTATTTCTGTTAAAGTTATTAAAACTATTAGTATTAACGCATTCGATTCTAATAAGAAAAGTGAATAAATTTGTTTCTGTTAAAGTTATTAAAACTATTAGAGTATTAAAGCATTTGATGCCAAGAAGAAAAGTGAATAACATTCTTTCTGTTAATGTTATTGGAACTATCAGTATTAAAGCATTTGATTCTAACAAGAAAAGTGAATAAGATTCTTTCTGTTAAATTCTTTCCATTAAAGTACTTACATATTACAAATAATAAAGTTATTACAATTAGTACTATTAAAGCATTCGATTCTAACAAGAAAAGTGAATAAAATTCTTTCTGCTAAAGTTATTAAAACTATTAGTATTAAAGCATTTGATGCCAATAAGAAAAGTGTATAACATTCTTTCTGTTAAAGTTATTGGAACTATCAGTATTAAAGCATTTGATTCTAACAAGAAAAGTGAATAAGATTCTTTCTGTTAAATTCTTTCCATTAAAGTACTTACATATTACAAATAATAAAGTTATTACAATTATTACTATTAAAGCATTCGATTCTAACAAGAAAAGTGAATAAAATTCTTTATGCTAAAGTTATTAAAACTATTAGTATTAAAGCATTTGATGCCAAAAAGAAAAGTGAATAACATTCCTTCTGTTAAAGTTATTGGAACTATCAGTACGTATTAAAGCATTTGATTCTAACACGAAAAGTGAATAAAATTCTTTCTTTTAAATACTTTCCATTAAAGTACTTACATATTACAAATAATAAAGTTATTACAATTATTACTATTAAAGCATTCGATTCTAACAAGAAAAGTGAATAAAATTCTTTCTGTTAAAGTTATTAAAAACTATTAGTATTAAAGCATTCGATTCTAATATGAAAACATTCGAGAAGTGAATAAAATTCTTTCTGTTAAAGTTATTAAAATTATTAGTATTAACGCATTCGATTCTAATAAGAAAAGTGAATAAAGTTCTTTCTGTTAAAGTTATTAAGACTATTAGAATTAAAGCATTCGATTCTAATAAGAAACGTGAATACAGTTCTTTCTGCTAAAGTTAATAAAACTATTAGTATTAAAGCATTTGATGCCAATAAGAAAAGTGAATAACATTCTATCTGTTAAAGTTATTGGAACTATCAGTATTAAAGCATTTGATTCTAACACGAAAAGTGAATACGATTCTTCCTGTTAAATACTTTCCATTAAAGTACTTACATATTACAAATAATAAAGTTATTACAATTATTACTATTAAAGCATTCGATTCTAACAAGAAAAGTGAATAAAATTCTTTCTGTTAAAGTTATTAAAAACTGTTAGTATTAAAGCATTCGATTTTAATAAGAAAATATTCGACTCTTATTATAAATAATAAAGTTATTAAAATTATTATTATTAAAACACTCATTTCTAATAAGAAAAGTGATTAATGTTCCTTTTATTAAAGTATTTTATTTTAAATAAAACAGTGTTACAAATACTCTTTCCTAATAAAAAGTAATGAAGTTCATTTTAAATGGAAAAAGGTTACTAAGAAAATTCTTTTTTATAAATAATACTTGTCTATGTTAAATGATAAAATTATCAAAGTTCTTTGAAACAATAATTATCGGAGTTCCGTTTTTGGTATATAAATAATAAATCGTCGAAGTTATTTCAATAATAAAGATATATTAACAAACATCTTGTGGAGCTAGTGCACCTTCTTACGTTAACGAAAAGTACTCCCAGACCTTTGTGGTTCCTCCTAAAATTACCACATAAACTTCTGGTTGCAGCGGTGGGATATTTTTTTTTCTTTTCAAAAAGACCTGGAAAGAAAGGACCTCCAGGCGAGGCACATACATTAGACCATTGGACGGATGCAGTTTCAGGACACAATGGACCAGAGCTCGATGGATGGAATAGATAATCAGCTACAATTACTTCGGTTACCGATGTTACTCTCCAGAACCTCCTTGGCGAGAACAAAAAACTCGCTTTACAAGCCTTTGAGGATGGAATACGAGGCGATCAGCTTCGTATCCTCACCAAGGCAGCGCAAAAGACCGAGTTGCGCGAATCAGTTAACTATGCTACCGAACAAGCATCTCGTATTGAGAAAAGTTCACCTTCTGCACCCAATAAAAAATTTGCTCCCAATCACATGCCCCCAGCAGTAAAGCCTGAAGGGCAACACATGTACGTTCCTAATCCTAGATCTGGCATCAACCGCTACTGTACCTACTGCAGGCGTAGTGGACATACCCTCGAACAGTGTTTCCTAAAAAAAGGAGCACAGTTACCGCATGCTAGCCAAATCAAAAGAGAAGACCATGGGACTCATTGTGCATACTGTAAGAAACCGGATCACCGCATCGAGGAATGTAGAACCCGCGAATACTATAATGCGAGGAAGGCCGACCAATCGCCTTAAAAACAAGGCCAATTATATACTGTCCATAGAGTGCCTGCTTCACGAGAATTCCTTAATCGACGCAAAAGGCCAGTCCGTTTTTCGGATGAGCAAAGGAGGCCCTCCTCCGATGTACAAGCTCCACGCCCGGAAAACTCGTCCTAGCGGCTGAAGAAACTCGCCACTCCAGCACGCCTAAATCAAATAACCACTCAAGCCGAGATACACCGGGAACCATCGCAGGCGCTAAATTAAATTTAACCCAAAACTCCCTCAATCTTACATTACCGATTTCCCTTTCTGAAAGTGGACACAGTACATTCCTGATAGATACAGGAGCTGAAAGGGGCCTCTATAAAGCCAACCTAGCTAAAGGTAACTCTTTGGTATACCCTTCACAGAAATCTAATGTCACAACTGTTTCCAGTGGCAAAGTTTCTACTTTAGGACTAGCCTTTGGCGTCCTCGATTTTGGTATCTTAATCGAACACCCATTTCATACACTTAACAATAATGTAAACCTGAAGTACGACGGAATCCTTGGGAACGACTTTCTACGTGAACACGCATGTAGCATTAACTATGAGAAGGCAATAATCGAATGTAAAACATATAATTTTCAAGGGAATCTTCAGTCAGAGCCAGATGAGGGCTCGTTAGATGAGGCTTAACGACCTGTATAGGTGTCTGCACTCCTCATTCAGACCACTCTGGGCTGATAGAAGATTCCATCAATGGTGATAAGCTGGAAGAGCTTCCAGGCTCTGATAAACTCAACCCTAAGGTAACAGAGATTTCGCAATGTGGGGACTTAACGACCTGTACAGGTGTCTGCACTCCTCACTCGAACCACTCTGGAACAATAGAAGTCTCTACAAATGATGATAAATCGAATACAATGCCAAGAGCAGATAACCTTATCTCTAATTTAAAAAACAAAACAACTAAAACTAGCGATACTAATAACCAAAGTGCTACAATCAAAGAATTGGATTCGAATTCTATAATACTGCCTCCAAGATGAAGAACCATTGTACAAGTATCCACTGAACCAACAGAAGACTTTCTGGTAACCAGACGCGAGCCTATACTCGGCGTGTACTTGGGTACCTCTATTTCTAGCCCTCAAAATGGTCATGCTAAGCTAATACTATTAACCGTAAAAGACGAGGACGTTTCCGTAAACCTTAACACCTTAAAAATGGAAACTGAACCTTTGGAGGACTATTCTATAGTCCAAAACCTATACATGGAAAACAAAGTCAAGAAACGCCTTAACCAGTTACAGAAGACACTCAATTTGGAGCATTGTAACACAGAGGAGGCAGAAAGTACATTACAAATCTGTCGGAATTATAACGAGATATTCCACTTAGAGGGTGACTTCCTTTCAATGACGGACTCCGTTCGTCACAAAATTCAAACTTTTCCCGATAAAGCCCCTGTGAATGTTAAGCCCTACCGATTACGGGAATCTCAACGGACAGAGATTACCAACCAGATATCTCAAATGTTGAAACACGAGACCATAAGCCCAAGCACAAACCCTTGGAACTCCCCCTTGTTGCTTGTTGCCAAGAAACCCGATTCAGTAGGAAACAATGTTGTATAGCTACCTCTCGTGCTTTCTGACACGTCCAGGAAGAAGAGATAGGCGAGAAAGTTCAGGCTCTAGAGAATAAACGGAAATAAAAAAAACACTACACTGTTCAGTTCTTGATCAAATTCTTTGTTTTTACTCCTTATTACAAAAGTTTACAATACTTTTAATTTTCTTCCAGTTTGTCTTGCTCTCAATAAAACTCGTTAGTGTTATTATTTGTTACAAGATTTCACAATACTTTCTTTATGGATTCCTACTTTTCCTTTTTATATAGTAAATCACTATCTTTTTAATTAGAATAATTCGCGAGGTAACTACTCGGCGGGTGAAAAAACGACTCCCCGAGGTTTGGACTTGATGCCCCCAGGTACCCACGATCGCTTCAAAAAGCTTTTTTATTCCTTTTATTGTTTTCTCACGACGTTTGAAAAAACGTACGTGAGAAAATGCAAAAAGTTTTGATGCGAGCTATATGCATCAATGAAAACTGTAATCCGATATGCTTGTTCACCCGTCTTGAAATATTAATTTTAAGAGGGCGCGAATAATTGTGATACTTGTATGTATGTATGTATGTACATACAATTAGATTGGATTAAGTAAGTAATGTACGTATATACAGTGTACATACGGAAAAAAAGTAAGAAAACACTGTATGTAGGTAAGTATGCATACGGTGTGAGTGGAATGTGTGTCTGATAACAAAATGCAATTTATGCTAAATTGCATTTTGTTATAATAAGGGAGAATGAATTTGAATGCAATTTAAGTTTTGAATAAATAATTTTATATTTTCAGGGTCATCTTGTGGTACATCAATATATTGTATAGGACAATATATTGATGTATTGACCTTATGGTTGTGATTCGGGGCATTGGGTACCTGAGTCACAATATCCCTCCCCCTGGGGAAAAGAAAGTTTTATTCTTTTAGAAGAAAACTTTCTTTTTCATTAATTTAGTTAAAACTTGTATACCAAAAGAGAATGATATGTAGTAAGTTAGCTGTGAATGATTACACAATAATAATACAAGAAACAAAAGAAGAAAAAATAATTAATATATTATAATACAGAGTGTTTGTATATCACTAACAACATGTAGTTATTAAATATAGAGATATCCTTTTATAATATCGAAGTAGTTGTTGTAGAGATAAAGTTTTATTTGTACATTTTTTCTTTTGAAATTCTAAGGTAACTACTTATTTAATTATTAATTATTATCGTTTCGAAAGAAATGATTTCACCTATGTAATGACTTTCAATTCGGATAAAAGTGAAAAATTTATTGAATTATCATTATCATTTTTTTAAATATAATGAGAACTACATACTATGATTATTTTATTCTCTTTTCTTTACATTTAATGATTTATTTTTATAGATTTGTTTTGTTTTTATACTACATAATTATTCTATTTTAATTTTTATTAATTGCTTAATTTCTGTCAGAATGTAATCTTTATTAAAAAAGAAGAGTATTTTTCATAAAACAAAAAAAAAGTTTGGCATTTTATCCTTTAAATTTACATTTATATATATATATATATACATTTTCCATATCAATCTGCAATATTCTAGATATCATACAATTACGTTATTTCATTTTGGTATTAAAATTCTCATTTGGAGGTTTTTGTTCTTTATTTTATTTTTTCTTGTAAGGGGAAGGTATTAAAAGGTAAAGGATGGAAAAGGTTACTGTCGTCAGTTTGTTAGTGTCCGTAAGCTAGACGTTTTCTGTAGTTTTTCTTTTAGGTGCTGGGGTTATCTTGAAATTTATCTTTCTAGGTGTGTGTTTAGGCACATCTTCTAATTTAGGTTCCGGCGGAATATGTTTAGATTTGCGGGCCCTTGATTTATATCTCATGTATAGATATATGCAGAGAATAGATACGTTCAAAGACACTGTTAAATATGACAGCGAGTAATGATGAATATGATGACTATTTATGGGATTGAAAGGAATTAATTCTTGATGTTTTTGGAAACGAATGGATTCTAGAAGTTCATCTAGATCCATATTGTTCGTAATATTTAAAGTATGTATTTTTATATGCGATCCTATTGGGGAGGGCGTCATATTCGATATTATACTGGAAATGTTTATTGGGATAAAATAAGAATTAAATTTAGAAACTTTTACACTATGTCCGTGCAAGATGAATTCTTTGCTTCGTACATAGCAACCGGGATAAATATACATTATCCCTGTTCCTTGAAGGATTCGTGAGTTAATGGAATTTTCACAAATAATATCTGTGTGGAGTGCATTTTTTAGGGAGAAAAGCCAAGCGAGTCTTGTTCCAATGGTAGGATTTTACACTTTGATATAATTGGTTCCCTTTTTATAAGATTTACTTCGCATTGGTTTGTTTTTGTATTTGCGTTAAGGATAGGTGATGATATCTTGCAATAGAAATGCATATGATCCAACGTTGCGCAATTGTGGATATCTTGGACGGTTAATTCAATATAATGTTCGCGATTGTAATCTATTAACATGTATTCCTTCGATGGTTTAATATATATGAAAGATCCGTTAAGGAGTGTTGGTAATGGCATTACTTGGAATATTTGGTATGGTTCCTTGAAAGGAAGTGGAATTCGGAGTTCGATAATTATTTTATTATTAAAAATATTTGCCGAAATTGTACTTACTTTGTAGATTTATGAAAATATGTTGTCTCTGGCGTTTATAGGAAGCATCAGTGAATTTGGCAATATTTGATAACAATTCTTCTATTTTTCTAGGAGTTATTAGTGTAGGATGAAATTTTCCATGCCTTGAATCCGTAAGAAGATCTATTAATTCTGACTGAGTATTTTGGTATCTGAATGCTATTAGTGAGACTAGTGAAATGAGTGATTCCAGTTCAATTGATATTTTGTTATCAAGTGACCTATTTTCCATCACTGATGTTGCTATCTGCACTGATATTAGTTTCTTATCCATGACCATGAATTACTTTTCAATTGCGGCTTTAGTTTTATTGAAAACATTTGCGGTTGCTTCGACTATCGCAGTTTGGCTTTTCATAAGTGATAGGAGGGAGTTTTGGTTAAGGGTGAGATTTCGTATTTGGTCATCATATAGCTTGGCATCATCTTCGTCTAATGTGCCGAAAAGGGCTTTGGAGATTGAGCCTATAGCATTGAAAAGTGCTCTTTGTTATCTATTTTGGGGCACAAGTAACATATTCTTATATTCTATGTTTGCTAATATAAGATTTATTTGTAACAACGTATCGTTACAAGTGTGGCTCAAGGCTGAGTGTTTGTCCAGTTTCTGGCAGGTCGCTGTAATTTGTTGGGCTATGAACTGGATGTTGTTGAATTCTGTTTTAAAATTTTCCAGGTCGTAGAATGTGACTAATTTCCACTCGTTGGTGTAGAAATTGGCTCTGCCAATTTCCTCAAAATAAATGCCTGCAGTAGCATTTAGCTGCCTCACCTCTATTCCTGAGCCGTAGGTTAAGGGGATGAAAATTAGAAAGACTGCTATATGCATCATCACCTGGAAGATGACACTATGTTAATATCTCTTAATAATATTTGAAGACTATGAAGTTTTTACTCTGAGAAAAGTTTTAGGTCATTGTTATGAACTCTTTTGTTTTTATTATTGATATTAATAGTGGAATTTTCGGGGGAATTAATCTCCATTATCTCATACGGACCTGACCATAGTGGTGAGAATTTGTTCTCTCGAACTCTGCTCTTAAGTAGTAGGATAAGTTGAAATTATATATATTTAGAAAAAAAGTTTTAAGCTATTGTACGATTTCCTAAAGAAAACTTCACTTGCAAAAAAAAAAAATATACGATGATTGCACTATGAAGTTATGTTTGTATAAATGAATTGGTAGTGAAAATAATTTGTTTCTGCATATAAAAAGAATCGAGCATAAAAATATTTTGATTTCAAACACAAAATGAATCGATTATAAATATAATGTGTCTTTGTATATGAAATACTTTGATTATAAATATATACATATTTTCTTTCGCTACCTTTTATTTTATCCAGAGGTATTGGTATAGCTGTTAGTTTCTTTCTTTGTTTTGTTGAAGTTGATGTCAATACGTCGCACGTGCAGGGCGACGGTTTCTAGGAGAATTAGAGTTGGTTTAAGGATGTTGCTGTTGTATGTTGTGTGTAGGTGTTGGATGAGTATGACGATGATAAGGTTACGACGATTTCCTGTCTGAGTGAGAGGAGACTTCCTTCCGTCTGGGTACGTCTTAGTGAGGCAGGGATGAAGCCTCGCAAGGGTCCCCCGTTGAGCGCTATGGCGCTTAAACTTTAAATTTCCTCTAAGTACCCTGCGTAAATGGTACCCGGGCTCTTTTTTTTTTTTTTTTTTTATTTACTAGTGTTATTTTGTTTTTTTCTTTATTATTTGTTTATTTATTTAGTTAATAACTATATATTTATTTAAAAAATTTACTTTGAAGGTAATGAACTTGAAATTTTTTTTTTTTTTAATTTTTTGCACAAATTCAAACTTTTACTTTTTATTAAGGCACTGAATTGTTTTAGGAGCACCGCTGCCACCAAAATATTGTATAGCTACCTCTCGTGCTTCCTGACACGTCCAGAAAGAAGAGATAGGCGAGAAAGTTCAGGCTCTCCAGAATAAACGGAAATAAAAAAAAACACTACACTGTTCAGTTCTTGATCAAATTCTTTGTTTTTACTCCTTATTACAAAAGTTTACAATACTTTTAATTTTCTTCCAGTTTGTCTTGCTCTCAATAAAACTCGTTAGTGTTATTATTTGTTACAAGATTTCACAATACTTTCTTTATGGATTCCTACTTTTCCTTTTTATATAGTAAATCACTATCTTTTTAATTAGAATAATTCGCGAGGTAACTACTCGGCGGGTGAAAAAACGACTCCCCGAGGTTTGGACTTGATGCCCCCAGGTACCCACGATCACTTCAAAAAGCATTTTTATTCCTTTTATTGTTTTCTCACGACGTTTGAAAAAACGTACGTGAGAAAATGCAAAAAGTTTTGATGCGAGCTATATGCATCAATGAAAACTGTAATCCGATATGCACTTGTGCGCCCGTCTTGAAATATTAATTTTAAGAGGGCGCGAATAATTGTGATAATTGTATGTATGTATGTACATACAATTAGATTGGATTAAGTAAGTAATGTACGTATATACAGTGTATATACGGAAAAAAAGTAAGAAGACACTGTATGTAGGTAAGTATGCATACCGTGTGCGTGGAATGTGTGTCTGATAACAAATGCAATTTGAATGCAATTTAAGTTTTGAATAAATAATTTTATATTTTCAGGGTCATCTTGTGGTACATCGATATATTGTATAGGACAATATATTGATGTATTCACCTTATGGTTGTGATTCGGGGCATTGGGTACCTGAGTCACAACAACAAGCGCTGGCGAGTGGTCGTGGATTTCCGACGATGGATTTCCGACGATATAACTGTCGGAGACTCCTTTCCCCTGCCCAACATCACGGATATTTTAGACCAATTGGGTATGTCACAATATTTTTCCTCTCTTGACTTAGCAAATGGATTCCACCAAATCCGTATGGACGAATTTGACAAAGAGACGACTGCTTTCAGCACTTCCTACGGCCACTTCCATTTCAATAGGATGCTTTTTGGACTGAAAAACGCCCCCTCTACATTTCAGAGGTTAATGAACAACGTCCTCTCTGGTTTACAAGGCATATAATGCTTTGTGTATATGGACGATATAGTTGTTCATGGGTGCAGAATTAGTCCGGGCGCCCGCTGGAGTGGTGTGTGAGCAATGTGGCAGTGGCGTGGTTTTGGCGTGCGATGTGGCAACAAAGTGGTGTGGCAGTAGAATGGTGGCGGATTGGTATTAATATTATTAAGCGCGCATCAAAGTGGCAAGCAGCGTATCGATTAAGTAATTCAACATCAACAGTAATAACTAAGGAGAAGTGGCATCCACTGCCACTTATCACTCGAAAATCAAACTTGTCGGAGACTAGTGGCAATCAAGTGGTGCCACGCCACTTGTCAAATGCCACGCCATCGCCACTCTATTTCAATGTGCGCTATTCTATTTGTTTTTACGGGACTAAATTTTTTCACTTACCATTTAATCGCCACGCCACTGCCACATTGCTCACACACCACTCCAGTGGGCGCCCGGCCTTAGGGACCATAACGCCAAGCTCATCAAAGTTTTCGACCACTTGAGGTATCATCAATTGAAATTGCAACCTGACAAATGCAATTTTGTCGGAAGGCAAATCACTTATTTAGGGCATGTAATAGACGAGGAAGGTATTCACCCTGACCCGGAAGAAATTAAAGTCGTAAGGACCTATCCACCCCAAAACGGATCAAGGATATTAAATCATTCTTAGGATTCGTAGGATATTATCGCAGATTCATCGACAATTTTGCGAAGGTCGCAAAGCCCTTTACTAACCTCACGAAGGAGGATGCACCCGGATTTACCCCGCCGGAGCTTGTCTATGAATTCCCAGCTAGAAACTCCACTTCTCTGAAACTTGAGCCGGAAACCAGTTACAACTATGACACTTACTCTAATGAACTTAGGGCTCGACTTCAGCATGGGTTTGAAATGGCGCGTCAAACCATTCTGTAATATAAACAGAAATCGAAAAATTATTATGACAAAAATTCGGCGGGGCGTTCCTTTAATCTCGGAAATAAGGTTTTTCTTAAAACTCTCGCCGCTTTGGCTCGGGCCGTATGACGTCATAGAATTAAATTCTCACGGGAATACCACCATTAAGGTGGAAAACATGATTAAGATTATACATAATAGTTATCTTAAATTGTACGTCGAATAAGCCACGTTTTTTTCCTTTTCAAGATGTCGAACATGGGTAAACTTCTCCTGTATATACAACTGTTAAGTCTATGGGGCCCCGCGACTGGGCTGAACGTCACCTATTTGGAGGGTAATTCAAGAATTTACTTCGAGGAAGCAGGTAGTGTGGGACTTTTTAGCCTCGAGTGGTACATCATCGTTTACTTCGACCTGAGAGGTCTTAATTACGAGTTTAGGCAAATGGAGGATAACATATGCGAAATCAAAGGTCTTTGTCAGCGACTGTTCCCTTATGCAGCAAACCCGCTCCTCTGCCAGTCCTCTTTAAAACAGATTTTGATTTTAAGAATAAGGAAAGTTTATTGTCCCCCCTTAATCTCCGACAAAAACGTAGCCCCTTTAATGCAGTGGGTTCCCTGAGCAAAATGCTCTTTGGGACCTTAGACGAGGAGGACGCCATTAAATATGACCACTTGATTGATAGCGTGAAAGCCGACTAAAGGCGCCTCCTCGACCTGTTAAAAAACCATACGTCAATATAGACACGACGGTACATATTTTCAATAAGAGCCAGAACGAAATCAGGACGCATTTTTCATTTTTGGATGAGAAGATCAGGGGACTAGACTACTACTGAATACAACGCTTGTCGCTGAATCCCAGTTCAACATAACTCTCCAAATATAGTCAATTGTCAATACTGTAACACTCTCGTTAATGAGATACGAGGCCACCATAAATTCTATCCTCGATCTAATGATAGATGTGAAACACGGCAGCCCGCATCCTTCCATTATGACTCCCAGTCAATTAAGGAACTCTCTATTAGTCATACAGCAGGAGCTCCCTGATAGCCTGAGACTCCCAATTTCCCCCCGCTTACAAGATTTGTTCGGCATATACGCGTTGAGTCAGACAAGCACAGCTAGAAGTATAAATAAAATAATTTTCGAATTCAAAATACCTTTACCTTATCGAACGCCATACCAACTATATAAAGTAACCCCACTGCCAACCACCTATGAAAATGAATTCGTCTATATCCAGCCATCCGTTGACTATTTAGTAGTCGACTACAGCCGTGAGAGCTACTACACCCTTAATAATTTCGATTTTCAAAACTGCCTTACTCGTGACGCTTTCCATTATCTTTGTCGACTGATGCACTTAATATTTAGCGTGCATCCAGAAAACAATATCTGTGAAATTGAGCTTTTAAAACACGTCACTAAATGGCCCGACTCTTGCCACCTACGTAAGACCACCCATGGTAACCTCTGGATAAAGCTTTCCCAGGCGAACAAATGGCTTTGTGTTTTAACCATGAACACTACACCAGACGAGGTCTGTACTAATAAAATTATCCCGCAATCCTTACTGGATACTGGAATACTGGAACTCTCGGACAGGTGTTACCTGCGAGGTGACACACTAATTATCCAACCACATTCGTCCACAAATATGTAAATGCGCAACTACTACGTCCCCAGCTTAAATTTATCTACAGTCTTGAATTTTCCTAACATTAGTAGATTCCCAATTCTTAACACCACCAAAACTCACCTTTTTAAATTTTCCTCCGATAACGACCTGCAACGGTTAAAGTCCTCTATAAAAGAGGTAAAGCAAATCGAAGACCAGGGCCTGAATGCTCACGATATCCACCACTACTCTATTTCATATACCACTATCATTATCCTTATTTTGATTTTTGTTGTCGCGTACCTATATTTCGCAAAGCGAAGAGGAAAATTCTCTAAATCAGGCAACGCTACTAGCGTAACAGCCCAGGAGTTAAGTATAAATGTAATCCCTAAATAGGGTGGGCCGAGCCCACTATGTAAGGGCATTATGTAAGTTTTAGTTAAGTGTATGAGGTATAAGAAAAAGTACAACAACAAAAGTATATATAAATAACTTTTATAAGTTAGCTAAGTTAATTCGAAGTAAGGGAACAAGTAAAATAGAGTTAAAATAAATTCGACAGAATATGTCCAGAGCTGGTTGTGATCATAGACCTCCGACTGTCAATTGTAATTGCAAAATAATATAAACAAAAAAGAAACGGCGGGCTCCTGTGGTCCCACATATCTCTGGGAGGCGCAAATTCAATGCTGTTTTTTTTATCATTGTTAGACTAGCGGGATGCATGGCGAAAATCCCTGCTCCTTCCCAGTCGTACGAATTTTCTTTTTCTATGGGGGATGGTGTTACACGTATCCATTACGGGCATAAGCATTTACGTGCAAATATGCGCGCCCTGTGAAAAAAAAATCATTTCATTTCCGGTCATACGAAGTGTACAATTTGTACACTTTGTCTTTCTCACGAACAGAACTGCTGACGGTATGCGTTATTGTCCGCCAGCGATAAGAAATACAATATTTCTTGCTAGAGGATACTTCCTCCGAACAAATTTTAATTATTAAATCGGCGCGCGATTATTTTTCTCTACGCAATTTTATCGAGAAGTTGCTTAATCAGCAAAAAAGAAACGAAGAAACTTCATTGGTAGCTAGAGATATATGTGGCGAGACGAGAACCGTCGTGGCAATCGACAACGAACCGACGGTAAAACCTGTCAAAGTACTTACTTTTTAACACTCGCTCCTAGTAAGAAAAGTACTTATTACAAATAATAAAGTTATTACAATTATTACTATTAAAGCATTTGATTCTAATAAGAAAAGTGAATAAGATTCTTTGTGTTAAATTCTTTCCATTAAAGTACTTATTATAAATAATAAAGTTATTGAAACTATTACTATTGGAGCATTCGATTCTAATAAGAAAAGTGAATAAAGTTCTTTCTGTTAAAGTTATTAAAACTCAAGCATTCAATTCTAAGAAAAAAAGTGAATAAAACTCTTTCTGTTAAAGTTATTAAAACTATCAGTATTAAAACATTCGATTCTAATAAGAAAACATTCGACTCTTATTATAAACAATAAAGTTATTAAAATTAGTATTATTAAAACACTCATTTCTAATAAGAAAAGTGATTAATGTTCCTTTAATTAAAGTATTTTATTTCAAATAAAACAGTATAACAAATACTCTTTACTAATAAAAAGTAATGTAGTTCATTTTAAATGGAAAAGGTTACTAAAAAAATTCTTTTTTATAAATAATACTTGTCTAAGTTAAATGTTAAAATTATTAAAGTTCTTTGAAACAATAATTATCCAAGTTCCGTTTTTGGTATATAAACAATAAATCGTCGAAGTTATTCCAATAATAAAGATATATTAACAAAGATCTTGTGGAGCTGGTGCACCTTCTTCCGTTTACGAAAAGCACTCCCAGTCCTATGTGCTTCCTCCTAAAATTACCACAACTGTGTACTGATAGAGAGGGTGACCAGGTACAGTAAAAGCGGTCTTCTCTCTGGAATCAGCGTCTAGTGGGATCTGCTAGAAGGCGTCTTTCAAGTCCAGCCTCGAAATGTAGTTTGCCGGAGGAAGTCAACTCAGAAGCGCGTCTATCTGCGGTAGCGGATAGGCGTCCTTCTTCGTAACGGAGTTGACCTTCCTGGCGTCAAAACAAATCCGGACATTTCCAGGCTTCCTCAATAGTACGACTGGAGAGCTCCAAGTACTCTGGCTCTCCTCTATCACACCCAGCGATAGCATCCGTCTTAATTCGGCATCCATCAAACTCTATACTGCCGGTGATATCGGACGAAAACGCTGTTTTATCGGAGCTGCATCATTTGTCTCGATTTTGTGAGCGATCAAAGATGTTTTTCCCAGCACTAAAAAGGCGAAAGTAGGGACAAGCTGTTTAGTAGCTTCTAGACGTTGTTGATCTATAACGGAAAGAACATGGCAATCGGTATCAGGGGTAGCTATTAGACTAGGTGTCACTTCTACAACTATACCTAGGACATCTAGAGCTAACCCAAATAGACGCCAAAAGTCTATTCCTAGATAAATTACCTGTGTGAACCCAGCAACCACGTAAAGACGCACGTTTTGGGTCTTACCGTGGAAAGTGATGGCCACGTCCAGATGTCGATGAACAGTCGTCATGGCCCCATTAGCCACTTGTACCTGCGTCCGATACCTCTTCCATTCAACCTCTACTTCAAGTAACTTCTCTAGGGCTCCTTGGCCTAGGATACTGACAGTGGCACCACTATTAATTAACCCAGTCTCAGTTCGCCCGAGTAGTCTTACTTCGGCATACGGTCGAATGTCATCTGGCATCGACACGGAAATATGTGCCAGTTTTTTTTCTTTCCTATTTCATTCGTCGGCAGTATTCCCGCCAGCAAACGGTCGATCGTTTCTTTCTTGGTCTTATATCCAGGTTAGTATATATAATTTCAGGTAGCTCCGCCACTGAGGAGAAGATGCGGTTTCTTACTGCATTGTAATTCTGCAGATGCGTATGATAAGGCGTCAGCATATGTAAAACACGCTCACGCCCACTCGTCATAAAGCTTGGTGGCCGTTTTAATACAGAAACTGCAGCAGGCCGAATCTCCTGCTCAGTATCATTGCCAGCGAATAGTGCAGTCGGTGTTATCGGGACGTCAAAGATCAACGAAGTGTCTAGTAGTGTCATGGGCTCCCCAAAGGTGGAAACGGGAGCTTGAAGATCTGCGGAGAAGTCTATTCTATTCTCCGTCTCTATCAGTGAATTAGTGGGATGATTAGGTGGATAGTTGGCATCACCAGAGTCACTGAATGATATCAACGGGCATGTTAATGTTTCGTCGTCGAGACCTGCTGATGGAGCGGACCTTCCGCCTTGTTCAAAGCTTGAACTGGAGTCGTCATAGTTGTTACCGTTCGGGCCGTTGACACTGGTCGAGAAAAGGTGATGGGATTCCCGACCCGCCTCACGTTTTTCGTCAAACAGTGTCTACAAGTTGGTTTGAAGACGTTTTTGCGTCCACATCCATAGCAGAACACCTGTTGTCTCTCTTGCAGACAGTTCTGTTAAAAGAAACCTTGCTGATCACAATTCCAGCACACTACTGCGTGTCTGGTTGAAACGGCTGACACGTCTCCTAAACTGGTGTCACGGCCTGTTGTTACTGACGAGTCAGGGTTTAAAGACTGGAAGTCATCAATTTCGTTCACTCTTTGGCTCCGGTAAGGGTTCCAATTGCAAGCGGTAGCAATTCGTAGCTGCGTGGCTTGAATCGGAGTGACGAGCGATCTAAGCTGACCTGTAGTATTGGTGGGATGCAGACAGAGCTTATTTTGAATCTCCGGCATAGGTTAACGTTAACATAAATTTTTTTTATAAACACTGTAAGCTATAGACTCTCCTCTTTAATGTGACCAGTTACACCCTATGTTTTAACTGTAGCCGTTAAACAGTTATTAACTCATAACCTATTGCGGTCACACTGAAATTAGACGATATTTTTTAAAATGACGTACTAAGGGAAAAAATTATCGTTGAGGATAGGTTTGAAAATAGGTTTGAGAATAAGTTTAGAGTTAATAACTCTTAAAGGGCTTCAGATAGCACATTGCGTGTAATAGGTCAACTTAAAGAGGAAAGTCTACAGTTTACAGTTTTTATAAAAAAAAAAGTTATGTTAACGACCTTGTTGCAAAAATAGTAGAGGTTAAATTAAAAAAAAAGGTAAGAAAATCAGAAATTTTTAGTTTAGATAACCATAATTCTTGATGGGAGAGGGGTATGGGGCTGATTTAGCAGTCGTTGGCCATGAAGTTCTGCATACAATGAGCTCTTAACTGTGATCGTACGCCCTGTAGTGTCTACGATACAGGATGTTTTGTGAAAAACTAGCTTTTTCCATAATCACCCTGTAACTCCTAAACGGTTGATATGACCCCCCCCCTGCCATCCAATTTTTGGTTCATCTTGGTGAGTACTATCACTTCCCGCTCTACTGACCTCCTAGTGGAAAACACCCTGTATACACCAGCAAAAATACTCAAGAAAAAATAAACTGTAGCCTACGGTATCAAAAAATTTATTTTGAGCTAAACTCAAACTTCTCGGAAAAACGAAATAAACATTCAAAGAGATTTTATGAGCTAAACTCAAACTTTTCGGAAACACGAAATAAAAAAAAGATTTATAATACAAATCTCCTCCCTCTCTCCAAGAGCTAACTCTCAACACGAAGGTGTCTCAGGTTCACTCTCTCTAATCAGATCACAAATAAAATGATACAGGCAAGTGATGTGAATGTGTGCATGACAAATCTTGAGTCCTCAGAGAAATCCGGGAAGAGTCGGGTTGGAGAAGCTAGAGACTGAAAATGATACTAGAGATTCTTCAGCCAGGCAGTTAGCAGTATGCCAACTCCTGATTACTGCAGGTCTCCAGCACCACTTCCATCCTACAACAACTCTTTCCTTCCTCCTCACCTGATTGCAATACTTAGCTAACCTTCCAGCTGGGCAGAGTCATAAGTCTGATCAACTAGTTAGCTAAAAGCCAAAAAGTCGTCTCACAGACTCATGAATCTGTCCAGCCAGTTGGCCAACAAAAACATGCCTCCGTGAGAACACAACCATAAAAATTTTGTAGGGCCACCTACTATTTCCTTAGCAGTAGGCCAGCGGGTAAGATTATTCAAAAATTTCAAAAACTTCCAAGACTTGAGGCATGACTAAAGTCAAACTTACAGAAAAACTTTGAAAAACAAACTCTTAAAAACACTTTACTTTACTTTAATCAAAATCGAAAATAACAAAATATCAAAACTTTAAAAATTTTAACGTTACTCTACCAAAAATCTCAAATAACAAACACTTAGACTCGGGTCCACGTATAAGTTCCACTGGATATGAGACATGAGGTCAATCAACTAGCAACGACCAGATGATCATATCGCTCAAAGGCCCAGTCCCCAGTAAAATTTACACTTAGACCACCGAAGTCTAACTGAGGTGGCCCCACGTTGGCCGCCATTTTTGTTATGGTAGTATGTAGAGTGATGTACTTGGAGGTGAAGTCCAGACTGCCAGCATGAGCTGACAGATCACTCAGTGGACAGCGTTGACTGCAGGGCGGCACGCTAGCTCGCCACGGCTATTGGCGGAGAGTGTGAGGAGGTTCCACAAAACCTGCCGCTGCCACCAGCTATATACAAAATACATTCGTGCCTGTCTATCCAAAGGCCGTCACACACATTCCGTCCTGACGGGACCCTTACATCACTCACCTACATCCATTGGGAAGGCGCAGATGTTTGGCCTTCTCTGCTTGCCCCAACCACCCAACTGACTCTGAGGGAAGATAATTTTCAGAGTCCCTGTGCTGACCTGAAAAGAGAAGAGTAGCGGACCTAGACGACCATCACACTAAGAGGGCTCCAGGAGAGTGAGAGGCGAAAAGGTCTAACTTTACTTGTTCATATTACATTACGTTATTCCGTCAATTACATTGAAGTGATTCTACTTAATATCACCCCCGTAGTAGTTATATACGTCCAAAATTAGATTAATGCTTCTGTAGTAGCGCACCCTAAAGGAATTCCCCTTGTTTTTTCTCTTGGCGAGATGTGAACGTGGGATCGAGAACCATTTACTTAAAATTTTCCCCTATACCGATTCCAGAATACCTTCCGAAGCGCGCCGGGAGGTCAAAGGATCAATAAAAACACGCGAATAAGACTCAGGACAACCTTTTGGGTTATTAATTAGATCACACAGGGAAATTTACTTTTTTTTTCTACCTCAACATGCTCTAATCCTGTCTCAATGGAAACTTGATGTGCAAAGAGTTTCGTAATTTCAATAGTACAATTCACATCCTACAGCGTTTGCTGCTGAATTATTAAAACTTCTAATCCTGTATTTTCAAAAATAACTAAATATTAAATACAAAGAGATTCGCGATATTACAATTCAAATCATGCATTGTTAGATTCTAAATGCATTAATTTTCAGGAAATTCTAGTCCTGTATTTTCAAAAATAACTAAATTTTAAATGCAAAGAGAATCGCGATATTACAATTCAAATCACGCAGCGTTAGATTATAAATGTATTAATTCTCAGGAAATTCTAGTCCTGTATTTTCAAAAAAGATAAACGAAATTTTAAATACAATGGATTTAACATTATGAATACCACGACTCTACTACTACAACATTAATTTCTAAACTTATTTTAGTCCTGTATTGGAAAAATGAACGAAATTTTATTGCGAGCTATTTGCCATACAAAAATGAAATTTCCGCAGTGCAGATTGTGATGGAAGTGCATATTTGCAATTCTGCTATTCAAAGCCTCTGGAACGTTATGTAACGGTTTAGAGCCTTGCACTGTCTTATGATTAGATATAGAAATATATTATGGTATGGCCTCCTTAAGTTTACGTGAGCCACACTTAGCAATTTTTTTAATTTAACGTAATATAGTAATGAAAAAGTTTTTGCAATTCCGTAATGGGAAAATATTTAGTGGAATGGTATGGTTATCATTCTAAAATCACACAAATTTTCTGGAACGTTATGTAGCGGTCCTGCGTCTCGCACTGCTTTTAACCGTAATTATATTGAATGAAAACTTCTGTATGATATCTTACAAAAAAAGAAAATCCTTTTGCAATAAGATTTTCTTGTGAACGTAAAACTGATCCGGGAGTTTGAATTTTTAATACATCTTTCGGGACCCCTTTTTGGCCAACATTCTCGGGATTTCTAAATGTATTTAAATTGGCAATCTGCTGTGCCCAGGGATTTCCGCCAGACAAAATTATACAACAAAACTATGACCTGTACTTATCTTCGATAAAGGCGAGCATTCTCTCGGGAGCCCAAGGTTTCCTTTCTCGATATATCTATATATTTCAACGACGCTGGTTGATGCGAAACTGCAGTGCATTTAGGTGCTTAAATTAAATTTGGAATCCCGTGAGGAATCATAATTCCGCTGCCGATGTTACAAAAAAATTCCGATTATCTTTCACTGTAGGATGTACTCGCGTGATTCACTTGAACAACAAGACAGATGTCGACATTCTTCTTCTTCTTTTTCTTTTTCGGGTGCATTCAGCACGTATGGCTCTTCATCCATATAGGACACAGTCCGCACACACCTCATGATGCTACGGGTTGCGTAGACGTGTACCTAGCTCAGTGTAGCATATTGCTACATGCAATACGCTACGACCATAACACTCCCTTATTTCAACTTCCAGGTCAGACCAATTTGAAATGAAAAATCCATACAATCACCGAATTTCTCGGTGGCAGTTAACCATCGAAACACTCCTTTTACGTTTCGTGGTCAATGTATCTCATCTTCCGCTAGGTACACAAATTTAATTTTTGATTTTTACATAAAACTTTGAAAATGTCTCTTATATATTTTATCGATCTTATAGCCACACTTTTGCCAGACAAAAAAAACACTATCCCAGTCTTCTTCTTCCTTTTTCTCAATTTTTTCTGTCCTCTGTCCCAGCCATATTTACTCGCACAGTCTCATCAGAGTGGCAGCATAATCGTCGTGGGCTTAAGAGAAGTACGATCATCATCTGTCAGTCACACCAATGTAGCATACTGCATCATGCAGAACGCTGAGACCATAACAAGGCAGGGTCGTATGCGTCGCCTGTGACTCAGACAACACTGAGAAATGGTCGACTGAGCTAGCCAGTCTTACTACGTAGGCCTCAACATTATGGGCGCCAGGAAAGCCACGAAGGTTTGCCAGACTCTCTTTGTACGTGATGAGTCAGAGCTCGACATCTGTCTCGATATCGAAAGTCAGGGGTGCACTCACAGGCCAGCAACTTAAAAACCCAGTCTGTCAGCACGCCTCTGCCTTTCTCTACCGAGATGAGTCGGAGAAGCCTTTACAATCAGTAACCTAACCCACAGATTGCATAGATTCTTCCGCTCCATACATTTCCCCCCGACCACAAGCCAACTTTCGTTCGAGGGTGTGTATCCAAGTTTCCACACACAGATCGAGTCTCTTGGAATTTAAATTAGATGTGGGTGCCGCCATTGGCTCTCTCGAGATCATCCGCCGCACACCTTACCTATAAGGTCCTCAGCACCTTGCAGACCTTCACTGGGCCTCGCCTCGCCCCGAATTACTCAGTATAGCTCCAGTGAAGGATTCATGTTCCTTTAGTCGTTTTTTATTATGCCATTTATTCTTAAAGCAACAGGAATCATGTCTTGAGATTAATATAAAGATCATTTATTCTTACAGCAACGTGAATCAATTCTTGAGATTAATATAAAATCATATATTTGTTATGGTCGTAGTTTATTGCATGTAGCAATATGCTACACTGAGCTAGGTACACGTCTACGCGAAGAAGAAGACTTTCTTCGAGCTGGTGGTCAGAAGAAAAAGAGGAAGAAAACGAGGGGTCGAAGACAGTGTAATTTTTAAAAAAAAGAAAGAAAGGAATTAAGAGGAATTGAAATAAAAATCCAAAAGTAACGGGACTCAAAAAAAATAAATCGAGGTCCATAATTAGTTGAAAATCATGGAAAAGGTAGGATAGGTAAGTTTCTGTAGGATAAGTTGGCCACAGAGATCCAGGTGCGAAAATAACAGGATAATTGGAAAGGCACATAAAAGGGAAGTAGCTGAGTACATTCTCTGCTTAGTCGCAGAAGGGCGGCACATTTTACACGTTTTTCTTTCTACATCGAATTGGACCCGCGCAGAAAGAGGTTAGGGCTGACGCGTTAACATTTAAAAGTGGAGATCCAGGAACCAAAATGGGGATGATTCCATGTTATCCAGTGCGCACGTGAAATCGCGAGGGCTGTAATTTTGTCCATTTATACTTACGTTAGGACGGAATCTCGTGTTATGACAGCATTCACGAGAAGATGGCCAGGAAAATCTTTCCTCATAAGCGTATGACAATCAATTCACAATACAATGATCCAAATTTTGTCTGTTTTAATTCTTTCTAGATAAATTTCTGTTGCCTCGCTCACAGTTTACAGTAAGCAAAGATCTGGACATTAGAAAAAACCTAGATAAACTATTGCAAAGTAGAAGCAATCACATAAGCACTCAAACAAAAGATCGTTCATAGAAACAGATCTCCTTTCGTCCAACAGGAAATGACGAGTGGTTCTGAGTTTGAACGAGCACATATATTACATATACATTTACTAGCTGGAGCCTCGCACTCCTGTCTGATTGAGCGGATAAAGTCCGACGTAAATATTGTCAAAACGACCTAGTTATTTTCAGTAACAGCACAACCGCCTCCAGGGAGCTCCTCCGAGGAACCGGATTGTATGTAAGGCAAATTTTATACATTGATTTTATTCTATAACTAATTAAATTGCTTTTGGTACATATACATGTACATATTGAATTCCCAAGCATATATTAAAAAGAAATGAACACCAATCTTAAAACATAAATAAAAAAAGAAAGAGAAAAACATTAAGAAATAATATTTTTAACAACGTACAATTAAGATGTAATGAATCATATCGTCTCTGGGCTACTTAAATAGTTAGTCCTTGTTCAATGGAAATTTTTAAGATAAATCTTGGCTTGTATAAATGAATTAAGTAACGGTTAATAAAAGTACATCCCTAGTTTTCTTTGTTGATTCTTATATAAGATTGAATGAATATTTAATGATAGAGCAGCTAACAAACCATAATAAGATAAACCAACTAAATTTAGTGATATTTATAAATGTACATAATATTAAATATATTGCAAATAAAATTTACTAACTAGATAAGTGCATTGTCCACCTCATTTGTTGTTAAAATATTATCAAATTACTTTCTTTTCCTATTTTCTCAAGTCATTAGAACGTAATTATATAAACATCTAGGATTATTTGATATGGTAAAGTGACTACTTAAAATGTTGCATTATGCAAGCTAGAGATTGTGCAGATTCACGTTTTTCGGGTATAATTTTCCTTCAGTGCATATAGGCGTAGTGTTTCGGTGGTCCCATTCGACGATCAGATTTAAGGCGAATATACGGCACCTTCCTTATTCTCGTCTCTTTTTATTGTGTAATGTTATATGTTGCACCCAGACGATATTCATTATATAGTCGCTAGAATTTATCATTTATTTTGGTACAGTTGAATATTTTCATCGGAACCAAATTTACAGCGCATTAATGAACTAAAAGAACATTTAAGACAAATACAATTTTGTTCTATAAATATAAGTAAGCTGCCTAATGGAAACTACGGTTGGCTTGTAGTCTCACTAGGACGAGTACGTCGGAGAAAACCAGAAATATCTCTTTGCTCTATTCAATTTATTTTCTTTTGTACGAATGGAAGAAATAATTCGTTGAAGAAAAAGGTATTTAACTATAAAGAAGGAAAGCGTCATATTTTTATGTATTGAATTTTGTAAAGTCATATTGATAGATATCATTAACTATGAAGAAGGATAGCGTCATATTTTTATGTATTGAACTTTGTAAAGTCATATTGATAGATATCATTAACTATAAAGAAGGATAGCGTCATATTTTTATGTATTGAATTTTGAAAAGTCATATTGATAGATATCATTAACTATAAAGAAGGAAAGCGTCACATTTATATTATATATTGAATTTTGTAAAGTCGTATTGATATATATCACAAGAACTATAAGGAATGAAAGCGTCATATTTTTAAATATAATGAATCTTGTAACGTCATAGTGTCAGAGCAGGGTGAGGCAATAGGGTTGTACTTATAAAAATAAACAGAAAACGTTATAACGTAATGACGTACTAGAGTTTGTTTCCTCCTTCACTCTCCCGGTGCCCTCTCGATATGAAGATTGAATAGGTCCGCTACTCTTCTCCTTTCAGGTCAACATAGGGACTCTGAAAAGTATCTGCCGTCAGAGTCAGTTTGGTGGTTGGGGCAAGCAGAGAAGGCCTGTGTCTTCCCAATGGATGTAGGTAAGTGGTGTAAAAGTCCCTGTTCAATCATCTAGTAATACTCCCAGATTATGTTAATTCACTAAATTAAATTCAGCTAGACAATTAAATTTAATTTCTTGTTAATTATAATTCTTTCTCAATTCAAATATTTCAATTGTTCGAAATGCACTGAAATACAATTGTAACTTAAAAAAGAATTGGTCTAAATGCACTGAACTAGTTAGTGTATTCTTATCTCTCTTTCAATCATTTTTTCTGATCTCAATGTTCTCGTGACTTCGATTTGTACTACCGTTAAATAAAGATCATAGTTGTTGAGTTCACACAAATAATAAGTGGTTTTTCATTTAATTGTACCTAGTTATTCTGGAAACAAATAGTTGAAACTCGAGTAAAAACTCGTACTTGAACAGTCCCTTAAGGACTGAATGTGTGATACGGCCTTTTGATTTGTAGGCACGAAAAATTTGGAACCTCCCAACACTCTGTTATGGAACTATGAAGAGTGATTTGACTTGGACGTTAAGTCCAGACTGCCAGCATGTGCTGACAGATCACTCGACGGACAGCGTTGACTGAAGGGCGGCACGCTAGCTCGCCTCGGCTATTGGCGGAGAGTGTGGGGAGGTTCCACGAAAAACCTGCCGCTGCCGTCTGCCATAATCAGAAAAAAAATCGTGCCTAAAACCAAAACGCCGGCACACATTCAGTCCTGAAGGGACCTTGACATCACCTACCCACTTCCAATATTGAAGGCGCAGATGTTATGCCTTCCCTGCATGCCCCAAGCACACATACGACACTGAGGGCAGCAAACTAATTTCAGTGTCCCTTGTGATGCTCTGAAAGAACGAAGTAGCGGACCTAATTAACCATCATCGAAGAGGGCTCCGGGAGAATGAGCAGGAAATGAAAACTCGTTAGGACTGCATCTGCTAATTTTCACAGCTGTGAGGTTTCTTACAACAATTTATTGCCATGCGTGGAAGGCTACCTTAATACATATTATAAAGAAATGACGAGCACATCTGGATTTGTTCTTAACTAATCATTTTAAATTGATTTTCCTTTTCTTAATTATCTTTCAGTTCTATAATCCTTTCTCATATTTCGTTTCTTAATTGATTCTAGAAAGAATGAGCGATATACACATGAGGAAAATTTGCTGATATACATATATAAGTAGTTGAAACTAATAAAAATGTCAATCAAAAATTATCATATATATTAGAAAAATTGCGTAAGTATATACATATTGGGAATCAAGAATTATTATATATATGAAAAATTCGCAATCCCATTCTTGGAATCCATAAAAATTCTGATGAAAAATAAGTTTATATAAGGAAAATTAACTCACTTGATTGATACGTATATGGTAGGAATTAATAATAATGGTCTAATTAAAACTTATGACCAGGCGCGGATCTAGCATTGAAATTAGGGGGGGGTCATTTTACAAATAAAATCATCGAGCAAAAAAAAAAAAAAAAAAAACATCCAACGCCGGTTCGCGGAAAAAAAAAAAAAAAAAAAACATCCAACGCCGGTTCGCACCGCAGTACCTACTGCCGTACTTGCTATACTGCTATACTTGGAACTAGGAAATCCGGAAATCCGCCTTATTCAGGCGGTGCGGATGATGTGTATACTTTCTTTTTTAAAAACTAATATTTTTAATAGAATAGGGTGCAAACTGCAGGAGTCATTCAAGCCCAACTTTTCTCAGTTTTACACACTGGTATATATAAAATGGACTGCTCGATATGCTATTTCATGCGGGTACAATTTTTTGTGTCAAAAATAGTTCATACGTCGGTGCCAACATTGAAAAATCCATTGGCGGAAAGTTGAAAAGCGAAACCTCTCGAATTTCTATTAACCCAAATAATTAATTTAAAAACATTTATTTCGACAAACTCACTTATTTATTTATTGTTTACAGCCCTTTCTCAGTTCGCACGTTACATAGGAAAGTGATCAACTCAAAAAATGCAACTTTTCAGGAGAGCGAAAAAACGAAAAGCTGTACATAGAATTAATTCTAGCTTAACGTAGTAATTGTTTGCTAAAAATAGTCTGAACTCTTAAATTTGTTAGTAAATATATTTCTGAAGATTTATATAAAAGAAATTTTAAGATTTTGTTACCGCAGTTGGCGAGGTTAGCTGTTAATCCCGCATCCACTTAAGTTGTGTCGCTTTTCTTTGTTGCGAAATAAATATTTTTACAAGTTTTTTTAAGTGGCACAACTCAAAATACGATTTTTAAGAATTAAATTCCGTACTTTGAACTTTGTGGAAAAATGTCATAACTCATAATATAATTTGTAAGAAATATATGCTGTTTTGTGGAAAAGTGACACAATTTAAAATAATACTGTTAAAATGTCGAAAACATATTTACGTTTGTTATGAAGATCGTCACAACTCAAAAAGTGATAGTGGGCACGCTTAGGCGGAGACCAAACCAGTTTGGAATAATTGGAAGCCTTTGGTCACAGCCATGTAAAATTACCAACCACTTCGGTATGGTTTGTAATTACGCGGAGGAAAAACCAGAAATTTTGACCGGTTTGGTCCCCGCCTAAACGCGCCCACTGACACACTGTTCTATGAAGAATATCTCTGTTCTTCAGTAACAGAAAAGTGACACTACCGCTATCTAGCGGCAAAAACAATCAGATAGAAATATGCCAATTTCATGGTGTAATTAACTCAAAAACGAAAAATTTTGAGCTAGGTCACATTTCTATGTGACGTGCGAATTAGTAGTTGGTGGTTAGATCGAAAGAGAACGCTATATAGAAATGAGCCCACTTTCTGCAGTGTATTTCTATGGACGTAGTCAGTCCATATTTTAAATGTCAGTGGTTTTACATAAGAACGCTGCAAATATTTTAGAATGTTAGGAGTGTTAGAGTGTGTGAAATTGCCATCAGCAATTGATTCAAATTCCTCAGTTAAAAACAAAAAGTATTTCCCATAGAACGACTTGGGACAAATAAAAGTTTTAAATTTCAACCCAAGTCGTTTCAATAGAAAAAAGCCCCACGACAAATCTTACCTTCAGTAAGATTTGTCGAAAATAAAAATACGATATGTATGTACATATATACCTACATACTTATCGGGCGCAGAAAATTTACTCGGTGAAGATTTAAACGATCAAGTCTTCACCAAAAAGCCTCCTTTCAGCAAATTGTCGCGAGCGGAATACATTCTGGGTGCAACAATGTATGCACGATAGCAAGACGATGGTTTGATATTTATGAAAATATCAAATTTCATTTCAACCATCGTCCGCCGCGGTAGGCTGAACACTAATTGTAAACAGGTAAAGAAAATAGAAGTTGCGATAAGAAAAACAAAATAAACGTTTTGTGAAAATAACCATAAGAGGAAGTTTGTGAAAGAAAAAGTTTGTGAACAAAGCAAAAGTAAAAAAAATATATATATAAATAAAATAAAAGTGTGCGAGTTGTCTTAATGAAGCTATGAAACGGCGTAGAGTGATTGCCTTCGACTAAGCTAAGCCCCGAAATATAACAGAAGTTAGGACTAAGTTAAGTTAGGGCTCTGATGTGGTAGCGAGGGAGTCTGTTTTGTGGCTTGGGAAGTGTTTCTCTGAGGTCCGAAACCAAAATTTCGAGAAAAACCTATACACATACATCACATGCATACAATAGCATTCATTAAAATAAATTTTTATTTTTTTAAGTTTCGGAATAAAGTTTTTTTTTAAGTTGAATTATATAAATAAAAAAAGTATAAAATAAAAAAAAATTATTTTTTCAAATAACTCAATGAATTAAAGATTTTTTCTCAAATTTAGGGGGGGGTCATGACCCCCACGACCCCCCCCCTGGATCCGCCACTGCTTATGACATATATGAGAAAGATGTTTAAGTATGTTATCGAAATTCATAAAAAAAACTAATCAAAGTCATGTTCATAGCAGCGAGAAAAATGTACATATACTTGCATCTGAAACTAATAAATTCTTATTCAAACAAAACTCCTATCTTATTTGTTCTATTTTTCCCTAACCTCTTTCTTATTGGCCTGGATGTTACTTTCCCCAAGGTGAGCGATACATTCGTAACAAAGATTTCATATATACATTTAGTTGGAACTAGAGAGGAGCAGTAATATTAGGAAATTATACAAATATATAAGTACAAAATATAAAAATTAATTATCATGCAAAGAAGCTACAACTTACATGGTTTTTTTTTGTTACTCAAGTCCCACGCAGAGGCGCCTCCGAGAATGACCTGTCAGGACTCTGTTAAAGAAACTTATTTCGCCGAAATTATAATACTCCTGATACTACTACCAAAAAATTTCACAATAATGCTGCAAAACTATGATTTTTCACGTGCATCGAAAACCCATGGAGCGACGAAATCTATACTAGAAAACATCTGTTGTGAAATCGATGTCCAAAGAGCTCTGAACAACTCTCCGATGTTTGTTGCACTGCGTTTTGGGAACATTTACTGCATCCATATACCCAAGAGTATATAAAACGCGAAGTCGTTTATGTTGCGACAGGAAAATGATCACCTATACGTGAGCCCTCCGGAGTCCCTGACGTATCGGGGTTGACCCTTTAAGTACACAAAGTACGATTCTTCTTGAAATCTTCTGGACAACTTCTTACCCTACAGGTTCACGAGGAGAAGAGTTCAGCGACAAATTGGCGGAAATCATTTATAAAGTGTGTGGGCCACCATCGGCAGATTTATATAGGTTATTGGATTCCTAGGCAAGAGTACTGTCGCCATGAAAATTTTTCCAGCGGTATTGAAATTGTTACTCTTGAAATTGTTACTCTCTAAAGCTCTATTATAATGATCTTTTTACCACTTCTGCTGATTCTACTTCTTATCCAAAGAGACCGGAAAGAAAGAAAGAATAAATTTATATTAACGAGGAGATATAAGTGGTAGAGCTTGACAACGGCTCTATACTCTTATATCTCGACCAAGTGAGAGCAGTGAAGCTCAAAGTTTGGTTTTAATATAAATTGAATCTTGTTGCAAATGATGCCTCGCTGGGTCAGAGGTATGAAACTCAAAGTAGAGTTTATCTAACTTGATTGAATTTAGAGCTAAGAAGCTCAAAGTGCAGTCAAGCTGAGGGCTGAGAGCCAATAGGCTCAATTACCTTTTAATACTTCCATTTCGGAGCTAAGGGAGCTCGCATAATCAACGTATACCCAGTGGAGTCAAAATCAAACTCTGTTTTATTCAATAAATTACAGTCTTTTTATACATTATGAAAATCGCTTACCTAATCAATATCGCAAAAAGTATTTAGAATTTAAAATTAATTTCACACCGATCGATCACCTGAAATCGGTCAATGCACAAACACACAAAGCGTCGAGTAAGCTTTTTCGCTACACTCAAAGTTCACACGGCATTATGCATTGTGTTTATTTGCATGTTTACCTATGAGTTCCCTCGCATGGCTAGTATGCTTGAATTGTAATTTCTTCTTTCTCTTCATTTTTTTTTTTTTTTTTTTTACAATTTTTCTACTGCAGTTTCATTCATGCAGTGAGTGTTTCATTCATAGTAAACCTGCAACACTGTTTTTTTTTGTAATTTAATGCTTTGCTATTGAATATTGCCTTTTTTTGTGCACGCTTTGCTGTGTGCATATATGTATGCTGAGGGTCGCTTAACTTGCGCTCTACACTATGACTTCTTGTCCATCCCAAAGATTTCGTAGACATAAATCCCGATTAATCGAGATAATTTCGATGTTAACTTTTACAAACTGGAATAGGTGTAGCTCTGAGGCTTCTTTTACACTCAAAATTTTATAAACCCCAACACGATTACTTGAAATAATGGTGACCTGAATTCCCACAAAATTTTATTCTCTAGCCTTAATCACTCTGTCAAGATTTTTCTTCCACACACCCAGCTGTCGATCCTCTTCTCCTTCCCCTCATCCGCCTGTCAGAGCTCGTTCGTCGAGTTTTTGGGGTGGGTTCAGCTGCCAGTTCCCACAGGCTGGCATACATGCTGCAGTATCTCGTCGTGTAGCATATTGCTATATGCAATGAACTACGACCATAACAACTCTCCGCCAATAGCCGAGGCGAGCTCGCGTGCCGCCCTGCAGTTAACGCTTTCCACCGAGTGATCTGTCAGCTCATGCTGGCAGTCTGGACTTCACGTACAAGCAAAGCACTCTCAACATACTACCATAAAAAATTGGCGCCCAAGGGACCACCTCAGTTAGACTTCGGCGGTCTAAGTTGTTACAAATAAAAGTTTATCCAAAGTTCAGGGGATGTGGTGTCCTACTATAAAAACGAACTTACCAAGGAACACATTGTCAGCACCTATATGTATACCTCATTAATAGAAATAATTCTGCAAAGTAATTTAATTGTTTCAATGATCAGACATAAATGGCAGAATTAACAAATACTCACGGATCATATAAAGCCGGCTATTTTTCCTAACGGAGATTAGTTCCTGGGGCATAATTTGCGATACAGAACATACATGCATAGTTACAACTCCGATTTGTTCTTGAGGGCATCTTCCTATTTGGCCTATACTAGGATACCATAAATATATTACCATGGCCTTTATTCCCAATACCTGGGAGAGGAAATAGCTTCAAATAGCATCAAACTTTTATCTAATGAACGAAATATGTACATACCTGCAAGTAAATTAAATTAATGAAATAGAAAAAAAAATTTAACGGACTGAAAATTGTTTAGAATTAAGGAAAAATACTTACAGTGTAAAGATGATGGGAGCGTACAGGGAACTACACGAATAGTGAGCCCTTCACTAAATTATCTACGATAAAAAAAAATGCAGTACTTATTAAAATTTAATTAATTAAAAATATATTTACTTGGTCCAGTTTTCTCCTCGATTCACCTGAAAGAAAAAAATCACAACCTAACCTCAACACCGAGAAAACGATCGATTTTCATACTGGTTTTCATTTTCCGGAGAACAGAAGGAGATGAATTGGGCCGTCTGCAACCAAAAGCTTAAAAAGAGAAAATATTTAGCCCTGCGGTAAAGGCCAACAAGAAAATCTAAATGATTTGAGACTCCAGAGTAGAGAGCAATTTTTTTTTTTTTTTTTTTTTTTTTTTTTTTTTTTTTTTTTTTTTTTTTTTTTGAGTAAAAAGGAAAGGTGAAACGAGCAAAAGGGGGTTAAGCAGACTAAACAACAAGAGGATTGTAAAGAGGATTTAAAAGGGACCAAAAGAAATTGTAATACCCAAGAAAGTTAAGTACTGCATTTTGTTTTTAATAAAAATTAGGTAGATTCATATACATATATATTCATACATACGTGACCTTTTGACTTTGGTGTTATTCGTGTACGACCTTCCTACGCCAAGTTAATGACATTTTAGTGTGAGAGTTTAGATTTAAGTTGAGTTCATGAAGCGATCATAGTTATTTTCTTTGCTTTAATTTTAGTTTTTCATTAGTTATAACGTTTGGAATTTTCTCGTTTTCCTCGATAGTCTAAAAGCTAGCAACGTTTTCGAGATATTACTTTAGTTCGGTTAGTTTTTTGATATGTCTATCCTTATAGTATCTCAATAGTCATGCGCCCAATCTGGCTCGTGGGAGGGGTTGCTTTTACCAGTGCGCATTCCGTTCCACAGGTAAAAAAAGCAGTTTTCAAAATGATTTTAGTTCGAATTTTTTTTCCTATTTGTTTTCATAAACATGGAATAATATAAATACACTATTCCCAGACAATTTTCTTGTTGCTAGCACCGTGCCAGACGTTTTTTTTTTTTTTTTTGTTAAAAAAAAAACAATTAAAAAAAATTTTATTACGGCTGTAATTTTTATACCAGCTAGTTTAATTATCGAACCACATGAAATTAATTTGCCAGACGATAATTTGGTGGCTCATTAGGAACCAGAGCGATTTGAACATGGGCAAAATTGAGTTATCTGGCTCTGATTTTGGGATATGCTGGATAAAATACTGGAAGAAAAAATCCACTACTGTGCAGCTCCGCTATTGAATTGGAACTTGGATAGATTTCCATGGGAAAATTAATAAAAGCAATTATTTGGAATATAAAAATAGATAGTTTTATTTTGAATAGATTGTTTCACATAAAAGCTCTTCGCATCGTCGCTACTCTCAGCATTATCATCTTCGATATCATTGTCCTCTGTATTTTCGTCTTCTAGTACTTCACTATCTGTAAAGAATAAATTTTAATCAACAACTTGATGTAAATGATATTTTCATTCATTTTTAAAGTCAACCCTTACTTTGAACAATAATATCAGCCACTGATGGTGGTAATTGATCCCCAACAAACCAGACGAAATCATATGTGTCATTGTTGATGGCCCAGCCACAAGCTAGAGGTGATAATGATGTAGGAGATTTAGAGTGAGAATTTCTCCAAAATGTGGTCACGTATTGGACTTTCAATAAATGCTGTCGTAATTCAGCTCTGCACGATGGTAAGCTTGATGGATCGAAATTTCTGCATTTTTTCCCAAAACTATCATTGAAATTTTTTTGATACGTATTAGAAAATAACTGAAATCTGACATCGTTGACGTTGTTAATCTGCCGAACTCCATATATATGACAGACAAATCTTTGCAAGGTGACAAATGCGCTCTCCAGTAATTCTTCATCATCGGTGGCAATATTTTGGAATGCAAGCTGATAATCTTCTGATTATTCTAATAATTTTCCCATTGCGAAAAAAACTGGAGTGCAATCACAACCTGTCATAGCGTGGAAGCCTGGTAAGCTCTAGATACGGAAGGACCCGGAATTTTGTACAGTTTATTAACGTTGATGTAGCGGTCATGATTACCCACGCCCATGTTGATCCAAAGTTTTAAGGAAGCATTCAAATTGTCTATGTTACCAAGAAGTATAATGAGAATATCAGAATCTGAGCATATTATTACAACTTCAGCGTCGCTATCAATTTGGAAAATATGGTAGATAATCCTAGAATCTGCTTCTTCATGTTCTTTACATAATAATGTCACTTCCATTGCTTTAATGATTTTATTATTTTCAACCCGATAAGAGAAGCATTCGTTGAAACTAAAGTGAATTATTTTATCACCAATATGAGACGCCATATCATCAGTCGACCAGTGGTTGATGAAAAATTTAACTAATGCTTCCTTGAACTGAACATTTTTTAGTTGAGTAGTGATATTATGAGGACGAATTTGATTTAGTTCGATTGAAACCTGGCTAGTCGATTCATCTCGACGTTTACGTTCACCATATTTCATTGGTGGTGTAAAGTATTGATCAAATACAACATCAATGCGAGTTGCTTTCAATTTAGATATCATTCTCAGGAATTTATTCGATATATTATCATAGGTTTGAGGTACGTCTTTCATTAAATATGTATAACATGAAGAAACCATCTACGATTCCTATATCAAAGCACGAAGGTTGTTGATTGTGATTATCACCCATTATCATTTCCATTATTTTCACTAGCTGTGCCTTATCCGTTTTGCAAATGGTATCATCTGCATGACACATGGAAGTTGGCACAGGTGTAAGTGGAAATATCAGTACTTTTTCAATATCTACCTTGTACAACAGAGAAATTCCTAACATTCGACCTTGTTACCAACAGTAATTTTTTTTGAGCAGCAGCAAAGTTCAGCATTGAATTCTTTTTCATGGGCTTATCGAATCTCTCCTCGTTATCAGCGCATCATCTCCGTTCTCTTCAATATTCAATAGAAATTTAGCTACATCTGGAGAAACAGGCTTTCCAGTGGCAATATTGTGAAGAATTTCTTCATCTAGCTCGGCATTTGTACAAAATCTGCAAGCTGCTTTTTGCAAATGTTAATTCAATTAGGTCCCAGATCTGCAGTGACGTCTTGTAATTGTCTTAATCCACAGGCATCAAGAACATGAGAGATCAAAGCGACTCTAATGCTATGGCTTTTTGTTCAGCATTGACGTGATGCTATAGAGTTTGTGAAGTGTGCAATTCCACTCACTACTAGCTGCATCAGCATTAATGGTTTGCTCCACAGTAAGATCACTTGGGATTCTTGAAAACGGCTTAATAGTTCTTTTAATTCCAAAAAAACCGTCCTTAAAATCATCTTCAAGGCCTGGGTGCGTTTTATTTACATTAATCAAATATTCTGAATACTTGACACATCAAGGAGCATAGTTTGGTTGGTTTAGGATAAAAAACAAATTCGCTATTTTAGGTATTATATATTTATACATCTGAAAATCCCCCATGCGTATGCTTCTTGATAAACTAATGTAATAGTTAACGAGCTGAAAATAAATAATAATTTTCTTTTTGTTATTTATATTTGCTCTTTATTTGTTGGCTCTCTGGGTCTTTTAAAAATTTATTAAAAATACGTGGCAAAAGGCTCTACAAAGTGTAAAAAAAGACGCTAGCTAAACTAAATGATATAAAATGTCAATAGGGACAAATAATAACATCTAAAACAATGATAACAACTAATAAACAACAAAAATGACGAGAAAATGTAAAACAAATGACACACAATTCTCAAAAGAGACTAAAGAAACGGACACAAGAATTTTGAAAAGGCTCTAAAAGATGTACAAAAAATTTAATAGTCCCAATTTTGACAATTGGGTAAGTGGCAGTTCCAAGAGATCCAAAATTCCAAAATAAACTAATAAATATCTTTACCTAAACGAGCGAATTTCAACAAAACTTTTGCAATTTAGCACCGAGACCGAAACCGAATTAAAAACTTAATAGCCGAACGAACGAAAAATTTGAGCGATACCGTTATAGAGTCCCGCGAGGGCAGCCTGTAGTATCATAGACCTCTACAAACTGCCCTCATCATCCCTCCAGCTTAGCATCTCTAACAGAGTACTTGTCCTTCCCACAGCTCGTGCAACGATTCCTAAGCGGGGAGAAGCCCCGTGGACTAGTGTTGCAAATGCTGTGACCTGCTATCACCAGCGAAAGACAAGAGCTCCGTCCTGCACCGACGATAGTGGTTGCCATGTGCAGTTGAATGTGTCTGCGTTCGTTGCGTTCTGATTCCCATCTCCGGCTCTCATGTAGTACAAGTGAATTGTAGATTTGGCCAGTATCAACACAAAGCTAATCAAACAGTTCACCCGACTACAAACCTTTGGTCCCCATAGAAACGATGTCCTATTAATGTTGAAATTCGGGTGGAACAACTGACACATATCACGCACCAGTTCCATCAGACTCTGCAAAGCTGGACAAGTGAAGAACCTGTGAAACAAGGTGCCTTCACCAGAACAAACTGTGCAGATCCTCTTAACCCGCCGGTCGATATGTGACAACTGATTAGGATGCATAAGACTGTGATGCAGCAATTTGAATGCTACATCAGCATCTTTGTAACTAGAAGGATAACTGTAGACTACTCTGCAAGTTATCCCTCCCATCACGCCCATATTCACCCCGAGGTGTGTTCGCCATCTGTTGTATCCTGTATACTCCGGAGGTCTTATTGACATAAGCACATCACGGAGCACACGTGTTGTAAGAGTGCTGAAAGGTGTGTGAGGCGGTCTGTCTAGAACGAAAGCATCTTCCAACTTAGTGCCAGGGTCACTGGTCCCAAGTTGGTGAAATCTCTCCCGCGCAGAAGCCACCAATTCGTGTAGTTGTGGAGTGTTCGTGTATGCGTGTTAGCTTCAAAACCTCGAGCACTACTGAACACTGAATCTATTAATTCAGGATTAAACCTGATTGGAATCGAAGCGAATTGCGTGTACCGTAGAGCATTCCACTTAAGGTGAAATGCTGGCCTGATTCTGCCCCAGGTCTGAATCGCTGAGATTAGATCCAGCGGCCAGTCTCGAGGATAGGGTGGTCGAACAGAGAGCAGGTAGTAATACTCCCTTATGCCGTTCCCTCCCAGTACATGCACCCAGAGTTGAGAAATCAAGGTGTCTCTCTAGCAAAACACTCGTTGGAATGCACGCACTTGGAGACACCTTGATTTTAGAACCAAGTTAGTGAGACCCTATCCACCTATCTTGACTAGCAGCCAGAGCGTGCTTTCAGCAACCCATCGTCTTCCACACCAAAAGGCGTCTATCGCTTTTGCTTGAAGAAGACCTACGAAGCCTTCATCAAACGTCTCAGATTTTAGCAGATGAACGATGGACGAGGTAATCAACTAGTTTATCACGACTGACCTTCCCATTAGGGATAAAGGAAACAGTCGACTACGCCATGACTTAACAGCTCTAGAGAGTTTCTCAAGAGCGATGCGGCTATTATTTGATTTACTCTCGCGTCCGATATACACATCTAAATACTTCAGGCAAGTATTAGTCCATTGGATGTTCAGTGGAGTATCTGTACGATCTCTCCACCTTCCACACCACAAGCCTTGACTCTTGCTAAGGTTGATTTTAGCGCCCGAGTTACGTTCCCAACTACACACACAACCTAACATAATCAATAATTTGAGATATTGCATATTAATTTCATTAATTTCATTTATTTCATTTTTATTTACTTGAAAGATTTTTCCCACAGTTTGTAAATTTTTATTCCCATTCATTTTTAACTGATAAAGCATTTTTTACATAACAAAAGTTCTAAATGTAACCAAACACTTTTGTTTTTCACAAATTTCTGCTTTGTACGTCTAGACGGTTTCCGCTGAAACCCTAAGGAACTTTTATTCAAAAAGCTCAAATTCAGTTTTGTACGGACTTTTGGAATAATCGGTTCTCAAGAATAAATTTATTTGTAACCCATAAATTGTGTTGTAATTATTTCATGTTCATCTTTTTTTCCTATACGATTTACTTGAAATCATTATTGGCGCAGTTCGGTAGGATTCCGATAATCTGGAATTCCTATATATTATCAATGTCTTGTCGTTAATTCGGGAGTTATCGAAATTTATACTCAATCGAATCGAACGAAAATTAATAAAAATTAAACTTGAAACGAAATATTTTCACGTAAAATTGTGTCAAGAGGATATTGACTAGTGAAAAGTAATAAAAAAAAAAAAAAAAAAAAAAAATTAAGTCCGTGTCGAGTGAATATCGGCATAAGTGAATTCGCTAGACGACTATAGTTGGATAGAAGCACAATAGCGAGAGTATATCGTTGTTTGGTGGATTTCAATCCTTCAGCTTCAAGCACCATACGAATAAAAGTGAAATGCAGTTTATTTGGTACATCATCATTGTTCTACTGGGGTAAGTCCTATATTGATACATTTATTCTTCCCTCATGTCCTTCTTCATTAAATTAAATTCCAAAAAGCAAACAAATCCCAAAGCGCCGTACACTACTCAAAAGCCATTAGATATCGCCGCGGTATACGGATATTCTAATTATAATTCCGATTCTGATTCTGAAATTTCTTTAAAAAATAAATTGGAAAATAGTTCCGATAGTGTAGATCTAAGTAAATTAAGTGAAATTAAACATGAATTTAATAATAAAAAAGTGAAAAATAATTTCTGTATTAAAATGGAAAATCAAATTAATCAAGGAATTAACACCTCTGGTAATACTAATGCCGTTAGCGATAACAGTAATCTAAATATAAATCATGCCAGTAATAATAGTGATACTCCTGGTGTTAGTAATAGTAATAATAGTGCTAATGTTAGTCAAATTCTTACAAACCTGAAAATTCCGGATGCCATTAAAGATCTACCTAATTTCGATGGTAATCCGAGATCTTTATTCGATTCCATTGACGATGTCGAAGAGATCCTAGGGCTAATGATTGGAATTGATGGAACAAACTATGCTAAAATTATTTTGAGAGCCATAAGAAATAAAATTATTGGTGATGCAAATGAGGTGCTGAATATGTATGGCACACCAACAAGATGGGAGAATATTAAAACTAATTTGATTACGCATTACTCCGACAAACGGAATGAAACAAGCATAATAAGAGATTTGCATTGTTTGCGACAGAATTCAGATACAGTCGAAAAATTTTATTCACGAGTTATTGAAATACTTTCAACTATCTCAAACCACGTCAGAGTTCACGAAAGTGATCATAATGTTATAATTTCAAAACAAAGTTGTGCAAATGTGCTTAAACACCTTTTTATAGGGATTAAGAGAACCCCTTGGTTCTACAATCAGAGCAATGCGACCGATTTCGTTAGCACAAGCCTTGAATTACTCTTTAACAGAGCAAAACGCAACTATGCATTTTCTACCCTGACCGATGGCTCCTGATCGCGATGAAAGTGATCAAGAGCGCTGTCGAATGATAAAAGCGAAACGAGTTGTATTTTAAATTTACTACTAGCGAGTTGGATATTTTTGCACTTGAGAACGGCGGTTGTGGGTCGAGTTTAAAAAAAAGAAAAAAGAAAAAAAGTAAGTTGATTTTAAAAAAGGTTTGGGTTCGGCGCGGTCTCGGTTGCGGTGAGATGGAGTGAAAAAGGAAAGTTTGTTTGGAAGAGTTTTAGAATAGAAAAAAAAGGTTTTGGTATAAAGATAAAGTGTTGTTAAAAAAAAAAGGATTTTTAAGTTTGTTTGGAAATAAGTAAGAAATAAAAAGTAAAAATAACGAATCAGTGTTTTGAGTTGAAGCTCAGAGGAAATATAAAGAAATCCGCCCCGGTACGTACATACAAAAATATATATATAACAATTGACGCAGCCGGTAGGATAGAGGAAGCCGACTTTAAACAAACGAAGTATAAGCGCTCGAAAACCCTGTATCCTACGAATCAAAAAGGAGTTAGGACGAGATCGAATACTGGGCAAGACACCCTACCCTCCGCCTGAAGTTGAGTCTGGCTTCAGGAGTATTTCAATCTTGTCGGCTCCCAACGCTCGGGGTCGGATAGCTTTAACTGCCTCTGTTTAAAAAACACACAGTCACCCCCTCATCAAAGCACAAAGTGCGAACGTGGGACAATAGCGGGCTTCATCCCAGCCCAAGATAAAGAAGTCCACATCCCAAAATTTTAAAATTTACACTTGAAGGAAGGAAGTTTAGAAACCATCCGCTATCTGCGATCCAGAGCTGAAAGGGACTTCGAAGTAGGCAACGCGCCCCCCTTTCAGCTTTTATCCAGCGGAATTTAAGAAGGACACGGCCCCCCCCGGCAGCAAAAGAACTTCAACCGAAAAAACCAGCGATCCTGAATTGAGAGGGACCTCGAAGAAGGCAATAAGCCCCTCTCTCAATTTGAACCAAGGGAATTAAGACGGCAGAAGCCCCCCTAGCTGCAAATTTTACAAACGGTGGTCCATGAGCGAGGAAAGCTCCCACCAGGAGACGCCGCAGGAAATCACACCACTTCAACCAACTCCACAACAATCTTCCTCACCGGGCGACGCACAGGAAGATCCGTCCCGGTACGAAGAAGGCAACGCGGGAGCAACATCCGCAACAGAGGGTGCTAATCAAACACCCGCAACAAATTCACCAACAAGAGGAGTCAAGTTAAGGAGCGGGACAATCCTAACCAAGTAAGACCTTCCAATTTAAATCTAGAAAAATATTTAAAGTATTTAGAAGGTAAAGTGCGAGACTCCTCCGAACTTTCAGTTATACAGTGCGATTCTATTGACAAACAGATTGCCAAGTCTCGGGAACGAAGGCTTGAGCAAATCGCAAAATTTAAAGAAAGCACCGAAAAGTTCAAAGAGAGCCTGAAGGAGTTTGAAGAACTCTCGCACTCGCTCGAAGCCACAAATAAAAATAATAGTGTAGATTTAAGTGAGAGTTCCAACGACAGTGTCAGTGATTCCGCCGTGTGAAATACTTTTGAATTGGCTGGGCGACTCCCTTCAGGAAATCAGCATAGAAGAAACTAGCTCCCCAAAAGTGTCAAACATTAGTTTCAGAATCCCCAATTTAAACATGGAGTCAATAACCCGTATATGTGCCAATACCTTCTGACCATGACAGACGGCACGGTGGATGACCTCATACAAAGGGCACTTGACATGGAGTGTCTTCAGCAAATTGCTCTATTCCTGCAACCTCCAGGACAATTCCAAACAAATACGATGCAGAATACATTGCCAAATTCTGACTGTAACTGTGTACCAAATAACGCACATTTAACTCAAAATAGTACTCTAGTAAATCAAAGCGTATATAATCCTAGCATCAAATCCTACTCACAAGATCCCCGGCAAGACAATATAACCACTAACCCAAGCAGTCACATACCAACGTCACAGTTCACACAGGCCGGCACAGCATATATTAAACAGGAACCAAGATCGCCAGATAAAAATTATAATGTAAAAAATAAAAATACCTATTTAAATAAAGTAACTTGTAGTTTTTGTAATTTAAGAGGCCACACATATGCCGATTGCCTCAAAGGGCCTTATTGTGTGAACTGCAAAATGTATAATCGCGACGTACGTGACTGCAGAAGAAACAATAATAGTTTCCAGAGACCACATAACAATACTATAGCATCAAATCAACGACCACGAGACCCACCAGTTTCCAACAACTCAAGCGTCTATAATGTACGTAAGAAATGTGAATTTTGTGATCGTTCTGGACATACAGTAAATAACTGCCAACAAAAACGTAAATGGGAAGCTCGGAGTCAGGGAAACGACGTACAGTCGACCCAAAACTCCCCGGCTCGACTATAAATTACCCATCAAATAAAACAGGGTTTCCTCAGCAGCCCGATCCAGTGTCGCTACAGTAAAACTTCCTTTGGACATAGGCCTGAACGGCCAAACTAAACTAGTAGTAGACACAGGCGCTGAGGTAAGTATAATAAAGAAAAGGTCATTAAAAGATCTCAAAGAAATTAACCAAAATGAGGCATGCACACTTCAGACCCCATTTGGTACCGGAAAGACGCTGGGAAATTGCCAGGGAAACTACGTTTTCAAAAGCAAAATTCCCTGCAAGTTTCAAGTCGTAAAGAACTTGCCTGGCCTTTCCGATGATGGACTTCTAGGAAATGATTTCCTAGCAAAAAAACTGTAACGTTGAGGGTCCTGATAAGACATTACGGTTTCCTCGCACGGAGACTAATCCTATGAATTTGCTTTGCCATTCATGTTTGAAACGGACAAAGCAGTCGAAGAAAGAACACTTGCTGAACTATCCACCTGCAGTGTCTTCGAGGCTTCCCAAACGAGAAAAGCTGGCTGCCAAGCTCCAAAAGAGCTCAATGAATGTGAAACAGGCTGTCTGGGCGAACAAGACACAGACGAAATCAGGCAGCAATTGGTTACCTTTAAGGAACCACTCTGCATACCTGCGCGCTCTCAAATTGTTGCCCCAGTCCCGTTACAAACTCAAGAAGAAATGCTCTGTTTATCACAAGAGATAAGCGATGGAGTCTTCTTGGCAAACAGTTTGCTGTCATCTGGAAAAAGATTAGTGCTGGTTAGTATTCTCAACGCAAACAGTCATCAAGTAGTCATACATAGCTTAAAGTTACAGCTATTCCCAATAAACGGCTACACAATAGTCCCATTAATGCACACAAAAGACCACAAAAGAACACACATACGAAATTTAGAGGCAATATTAAACAACACAGGAGACGGAACTGAGTGTCTAAAGCCTGCCAAAAAGGTGCATATAGCTCTTCCGTCCAAAATCCCGAGGCATAAATCACTATTTAACAAACAACGGCCATATAAGAACGGTAGCGAGTCGCTAAATCCTATATAAAAGGTGCATATTACTCCACCGTCACACAGCACACTGAATGCTACATGGTCAAAAAGCAATAGAATTGACGCGCATGAGTATATCACACAACCTAAGGCAAAGACCACACAGGTGTACCAAACTCAGCTGTCAACCAAGCAGGAAGCAAATGCCCTGCAACATGCTAAAAATACCGAAATAAAGCCTCACAAGGAATCAAAAAGGCCTCATCCATTTACAGGTAAAAAATTTAAAAGGAAGAATAAGTTAACAGAAGGTTCAGCTGAAAAAACAGCATCCCTACAACATGTACGATTCTTATACCCGGACTCCGGACGACCCAAAACAACTCTTCGAAGAGTATAACGATATCTTCTTCCTCAAAGGTGACAATCTCACCTATACAAATGCGATAACGCATAATATTCCATTGGTGCAAGATAGATCAAGCACCAATCAATCAAAAAATGTACCGCTTACCTGAAACACAGCGGAAAGTAATTAACGAGCAGCTAAAAGAAATGCTAGACAGCGGGATAGTCCAGTCTAGTAAAAGCCCTTGGAATTCACCTCTACTAGTTGTCCCCAAGAAAGCGGGACCTGGCGGTGAAAAAAGGTGGCGCGTCGTTGTCGATTTTCGGAAATTAAACGAAAAGACAATTGGAGACGCATTCCCGCTACCCCGAATCGAGGACATTCTCGACCAACTAGGTCACGCAAGGTATTTCACCACGCTCGATTTGGCCAACGGCTATCACCAAGTTCTTGTCGACAAGAAAGATCGACACAAAACTGCTTTCAGCACAAGTTATGGGCACTACGAATTCAAGCGTATGCCATTCGGGCTCAAAGGAGCCCCAGCCACATTTCCACGCCTAAAGAATTTCGTATTAACAGGCTTTGTCTACCTAGATGACATAGTCGTCTATGGTAAAAATTTAAATGACCACAACGAAAAGTTGAGGAAAGTCTTCAATAAGTTGAGAGAGAACAACTTAAAACTGCAGCCAGAGAAGTGCCAGTTACTACGAAGAGAAGTTGTTTACCTAGGGCATAAATGTTCTAGCGAAGGAGCTCTACCAGACCCAAGTAAGACGGCCTGCGTCCAAACATTTCCTGTTCCAAGAACAGTAAGGCAAGTTCAATCATTTTTGGGACTTGCCAATTACTACAGGAAATTCATTCCAGACTTCTCCAAAATTGTACGTCCAATCACGAATTTAGATTTACCCCGATTTCACAAAATCTTTTAATCTTACTACGGACGCAACTAACGAGGCTCTAGGAGCTGTTCTTTCTCAAGGAGAAGTCGGAAAGGACCAGCCCATTGCCTATGCAAGCCGTACATTAAACAAAGCCGAAATAAGTTACTCTACTATCGAGAAAGAGTTTTTGGCTATCGTCTGGGCTACCAAGAATTTCAGGTGCTATCTTCAAGACCGGTAATTCTCGGTCTATACTGACCATAAACCTCTCAAAGGTGTCTTCAATGTGAAAGACCCTACTTCCCGTTTGGTGAAATTTCACCACAAATTATCTGAATTCGATTACAACATCGAATACAGACCTGGGAAGTACAACACTAATGCACATGCACTAAGTCGCATCCCTCAAGCATTAAAGGAAGACAGTTTAGGCAATACCTTAATGGTAAAAGCCCTAGTCCACCACACGATGGACTCAGATGTGGAGGAAGACGATTCCACAAATAATAAAAAGAAAAAGAAATCCGCTCATTGTTTGGTCATGACTCGAGCTCCGAAGCAAAAGGCTCAAGAGACAATAAATAGCTCCAGTGTGGAGACAGAAGAGCACACGAAAGCAGACCAAAACGAAATTCAACTCACAGAGGTGGTAACACTAAACCCAGCATCGCTTGAGCAAAAAGTAAGTACTGGCAAGACACCCGAAGTTATTACGAGCCCCACGGAGATCCAAACAATCTTAAAAGATTATCACGATTCTCCATTCGGTGGCCATCAGGGTATCATAAAAACTTACAAGCGCATATGACGCAAGTATGGGTGGAGACACATGCTTAGCGACATCAAGAAATATATTAAAAAATGCCCAAAGTGCCAGACGATGAAAGTATCTCCACAATATAAAATGCCAATGGTTATCACGGATTTCGCAGAACAACCGTTCCACAAAGTTTACCTCGATATTGCAGGTCCATTAGAAGAGACCACATCAGGTAACAAATATATCTTGACCTTCCAAGATAATTTAACAAAATTTGTCGAGTAGTATGCAATACCTAATGCAGAAGCAGTTACAGTAGCGCAGGTTTTCTTTGATGAAATCGTTACGCGCTATCGCATACCCAAAAGAATACTCACCGATCAGGGAACAAATTTCCTGAGTGAGTTATTCAAAAGAGTATGTAAGCTTCTAAAGGTAAAGAAACTACAGACTTCAGCATACCATCCACAGTCTAATGGAGCTCTAGAGCGTGCACATGGACCCCTTATAGAATACCTGCGAACAATCGTAGATGAAAATCCCAAAACATGGGACCAATATCTACGAACCGCTGTATTCGTGTATAACAATAGTGTACACGAGGGTTACTAAACTTACCCCAATGGACTGACTATACGGCTTCACAACGGATGTCCCATCAAATTTAAAACGGGATCCCGAACCCGTTTACAATGATGAGAGCTATTATCATATACTGAAGTATAAGCTCCAAAAATCATATGCAACAGCAAGAAAGAACTTATTGGCAAGTAAACAGCGCTAAAAGGGGTACTACGATAAGACAGTACGGCCCCTAACTTTCCATGTAGGAGACAAGGTCCTCATCAAGAATGAAAGCAGAAAACATAAGCTTTCTCAAATCTGGGTAGGACCTTATCAGGTAATCGCAATACCAAGTGATGTGAATACCACCATCAAAATTGGTAAACGTATCGTAACGGTACATAATACTCGTTTAAAACCATATTTCGAGTAAAAGAATGTAGAACAAAAATGAACCAGGTTGACTTCAAATTCCTACTACAGTGTCCATTGAACCTTATTTCAATACCTCCGCATAAACATTTGCGGTGGAGTCACTCCACTGCCCAGTTTAAAATGGCACAATGCAAGTACAAATATGCTTAAAGGATTGTTTTCTTCTTCTGAATTGTCCATAGAAATGGCGCTAAAATTCATTATAGTTGTCCTCTTCATACAGTACACAACTGGAGCAATCGCTGACAAACCTTATGTAATGACCCCGCTAAATGGCTCGGGTATATTTTTCGAGGACCTGGGAAATCTCATGGTATATCATGACACCTGGAATATCCTGACCGAGATAGACTTGGATGAGTTAGATACCCAGATGAAGCTAGCAGAATATGCAGAGCACTTGGTACGTAATCTCTGCATAAATATAACAAACCCAGAAGACCTGTGTAACGTGCAGCAACTACACATACACGCTATAGACAGCGTACGAAAGCGCACGGAAACTATAAAGGAACTAGTACCAGGAAAACGCAAAGCCAGATCGCTATTCGACGGAATAGGCAGTGCCATGCACTATTTATTTGGGACCATGGACAATAACAACGAAAAAGAAATTTACAGCAGGTTAGAAGAACTTGAATCGGATACACAAGCCCTAGCCGAGCTAGAGAAACAACAAATCAGTGTTGTAAAAACTACCTTGGAAAAGATTCAAAATCCGCTGGCTATGTTAATAGACAGACAACAAAAAATAGCCCACCAGATAAACGATCTCCACCATGTGGTCGATGATCTAACTAGGAGGCAACTAAGACAAGAGATTATATCGAGCTTATTACTCCAAATCATCGAAGTTGAATATCTACAACAAGCCCTCCTGGATTTAATAATTGCTAGTAGAACCAACCATATTCATCCACTCCTAATGTCTCCCAAAAATCATCTGGAGATATACCGCAAGACGGCCTTGAATTGCCCAAATGACCAAAATTGTCTATCTGTTCTATATCAGACAGCAGGAGCTCAGTCACTCCTTATGCAAAACAAATTGGTGGTGAGAATTACTCTCCCAATTTTTAATCTGCCAAAAATGAGGCTACAACAGATTCAATGCTATCCTGTACCCATGTCAACAAATTACTCATTAATTCCAGACCCTGGTTATTCATACATAGCTAATAGCGAAAAAACTCAGGAGTTTCTCTTATTAAAAGACGAGGACATAAAAATGTTCAAGAAAATAACAGGTAATTTGGAAGAAAACGCGTATGTAGGCCGGCTGACCACGCCTATAGTCAAAGCGGCCACATCCAACGAATGTGCCAATAAACTATTATATAATCCTTTAAATGAATTGCCCAAATGCAGGACCAGAGTACAAGCTCCCCAAAAGGACAAGTTGATTAAATTAAACAAGCCAAATACGTGGCTATTTTCATTTATCACCTCCACGGTGCTACACATCACATGTCCAGATCACTTTGTGATCTCGAAACTGGAAGGACAAGGGATATTAGAGATAACGCAACCATGTCAAGTTCAAATAGGTGACAAAGTGCTTAAATACGAAGGTCAGAGTAAATATCCACTAAAAATTATCCAGCCGAATCAGTATCCGGAGCTCAATCACTCTCTACTCAAAGTAAACCTGGCTGAAATTTTACAAGAAACTCAAAACCACAGTCTGGGGAAAATCGAGATTTTAACGGGAGACGATATCCATTAATCGATTTATACTGACACCCATTCGCTAGAAGAAATCCAAAGCAAAATTATTAAATACCGGGAAAAGGTATCGAGCAGAAACTCTCATATCCTGTCCACAACTTCTCTATCATTCACGAGCCTACTAGTTCTGGCCATAATGATCGTTGCGGCAGTAAAATATCTATACCCTGTTGTCATCAAGATGAGACAACAGATAAATCCACCACAAGGTAACCCCGAAATTTCATCAGAGGGAATTCCTTCAGAAGAACAAACTCATGCTCCCCAACCCAGTTTAAGGCGAACTAGGACCCTCGCTAAAACCAAATCGGTTCAAATAATTTAAAAATGCGACACTGATACTGTTAACAAGAGCCACTTAATCAATGTAGAATTTATTAGAAAAGGTAGACCGGGTAAAACCCTCAAAGGAAATCTACCTAGACATATATATAATATAATTTTAGCACCAAACAAAACTAAATTAAAAAATGTATTCAGATGACTTAACAAAATAAGCTAGAATTAAATACAAACAGAAAGTAGAATATATATAAAAGAAAGGAAAACGGTTGTAAAAATAGACCTAACAAATGACATAAATCTAGGTAGAAAAATGGCAACATGAAAAGCCAAACGTAACAACAAGAAACCTAACAGGCAGCAAAGCCTAATAAATATTATAATTGAAAATAAGATAAAACAATAAATAAGAATAAATAACATAAAAAACAAGGTTAGACTCAATAAAAAATGGAATAGACGTAAAATATAAAATAGTATAGGTTACCTCCTAAAGTACGGTAAAAACAGCTAAAAGAAAAACAGCGAGAAAATAATAAGCCATAGAAACAAGATAAATTTTATTAGGCTACTAGATATATATATATATATATATAAACAAAAAAATATATATATATTTAAATATTTACATATAGAAATAAAACCATTTGTAGAAAAAAAAATTTTAATATTGGAATAACAACACTAATATACAGGGTGTTCCGTAGATGTTTTTAATCTTTTAAGGGGATGAAAGTAGAGGTCATTTGGGTCAAAAAAGTCTATATACTTTTATATCGAACTCCGCTTGGTTTTCGAGTAAATCGATAATATCGATTTTCGAAATTTTGCATACCCTTTCAGAGTTATTTCGTTATAAGTTCTATTGTAATTAATGGATTGTGACGTTCAAACTTTTATTTAAAAAAACACATATTGGCCTTTCTAAGAATGTATAATGAGTTATAATTGTGCCTTCAATTACTCGAAAACCAAGCGGAGTTCGATATAAAAGTATATAGACTTTTTTGACCCAAATGACCTCTACTTTCATCCCCTTAAAGGATTAAAGACATTTACAGAACACCCTGAATATTAGTGTTGTTATTCCAATATTAAAATTTTTTTTCTACAAATGGTTTTATTTCTATATGTAAATATTTAAATATATATACAGGTAAAAAATTTAAAAGGAAGAATAAGTTAACAGAAGGTTCAGCTGAAAAAACAGCATCCCTACAACATGTACGATTCTTATACCCGGACTCCGGACGACCCAAAACAACTCTTCGAAGAGTATAACGATATCTTCTTCCTCAAAGGTGACAATCTCACCTATACAAATGCGATAACGCATAATATTCCATTGGTGCAAGATAGATCAAGCACCAATCAATCAAAAAATGTACCGCTTACCTGAAACACAGCGGAAAGTAATTAACGAGCAGCTAAAAGAAATGCTAGACAGCGGGATAGTCCAGTCTAGTAAAAGCCCTTGGAATTCACCTCTACTAGTTGTCCCCAAGAAAGCGGGACCTGGCGGTGAAAAAAGGTGGCGCGTCGTTGTCGATTTTCGGAAATTAAACGAAAAGACAATTGGAGACGCATTCCCGCTACCCCGAATCGAGGACATTCTCGACCAACTAGGTCACGCAAGGTATTTCACCACGCTCGATTTGGCCAACGGCTATCACCAAGTTCTTGTCGACAAGAAAGATCGACACAAAACTGCTTTCAGCACAAGTTATGGGCACTACGAATTCAAGCGTATGCCATTCGGGCTCAAAGGAGCCCCAGCCACATTTCCACGCCTAAAGAATTTCGTATTAACAGGCTTTGTCTACCTAGATGACATAGTCGTCTATGGTAAAAATTTAAATGACCACAACGAAAAGTTGAGGAAAGTCTTCAATAAGTTGAGAGAGAACAACTTAAAACTGCAGCCAGAGAAGTGCCAGTTACTACGAAGAGAAGTTGTTTACCTAGGGCATAAATGTTCTAGCGAAGGAGCTCTACCAGACCCAAGTAAGACGGCCTGCGTCCAAACATTTCCTGTTCCAAGAACAGTAAGGCAAGTTCAATCATTTTTGGGACTTGCCAATTACTACAGGAAATTCATTCCAGACTTCTCCAAAATTGTACGTCCAATCACGAATTTAGATTTACCCCGATTTCACAAAATCTTTTAATCTTACTACGGACGCAACTAACGAGGCTCTAGGAGCTGTTCTTTCTCAAGGAGAAGTCGGAAAGGACCAGCCCATTGCCTATGCAAGCCGTACATTAAACAAAGCCGAAATAAGTTACTCTACTATCGAGAAAGAGTTTTTGGCTATCGTCTGGGCTACCAAGAATTTCAGGTGCTATCTTCAAGACCGGTAATTCTCGGTCTATACTGACCATAAACCTCTCAAAGGTGTCTTCAATGTGAAAGACCCTACTTCCCGTTTGGTGAAATTTCACCACAAATTATCTGAATTCGATTACAACATCGAATACAGACCTGGGAAGTACAACACTAATGCACATGCACTAAGTCGCATCCCTCAAGCATTAAAGGAAGACAGTTTAGGCAATACCTTAATGGTAAAAGCCCTAGTCCACCACACGATGGACTCAGATGTGGAGGAAGACGATTCCACAAATAATAAAAAGAAAAAGAAATCCGCTCATTGTTTGGTCATGACTCGAGCTCCGAAGCAAAAGGCTCAAGAGACAATAAATAGCTCCAGTGTGGAGACAGAAGAGCACACGAAAGCAGACCAAAACGAAATTCAACTCACAGAGGTGGTAACACTAAACCCAGCATCGCTTGAGCAAAAAGTAAGTACTGGCAAGACACCCGAAGTTATTACGAGCCCCACGGAGATCCAAACAATCTTAAAAGATTATCACGATTCTCCATTCGGTGGCCATCAGGGTATCATAAAAACTTACAAGCGCATATGACGCAAGTATGGGTGGAGACACATGCTTAGCGACATCAAGAAATATATTAAAAAATGCCCAAAGTGCCAGACGATGAAAGTATCTCCACAATATAAAATGCCAATGGTTATCACGGATTTCGCAGAACAACCGTTCCACAAAGTTTACCTCGATATTGCAGGTCCATTAGAAGAGACCACATCAGGTAACAAATATATCTTGACCTTCCAAGATAATTTAACAAAATTTGTCGAGTAGTATGCAATACCTAATGCAGAAGCAGTTACAGTAGCGCAGGTTTTCTTTGATGAAATCGTTACGCGCTATCGCATACCCAAAAGAATACTCACCGATCAGGGAACAAATTTCCTGAGTGAGTTATTCAAAAGAGTATGTAAGCTTCTAAAGGTAAAGAAACTACAGACTTCAGCATACCATCCACAGTCTAATGGAGCTCTAGAGCGTGCACATAGACCCCTTATAGAATACCTGCGAACAATCGTAGATGAAAATCCCAAAACATGGGACCAATATCTACGAACCGCTGTATTCGTGTATAACAATAGTGTACACGAGGGTTACTAAACTTACCCCAATGGACTGACTATACGGCTTCACAACGGATGTCCCATCAAATTTAAAACGGGATCCCGAACCCGTTTACAATGATGAGAGCTATTATCATATACTGAAGTATAAGCTCCAAAAATCATATGCAACAGCAAGAAAGAACTTATTGGCAAGTAAACAGCGCTAAAAGGGGTACTACGATAAGACAGTACGGCCCCTAACTTTCCATGTAGGAGACAAGGTCCTCATCAAGAATGAAAGCAGAAAACATAAGCTTTCTCAAATCTGGGTAGGACCTTATCAGGTAATCGCAATACCAAGTGATGTGAATACCACCATCAAAATTGGTAAACGTATCGTAACGGTACATAATACTCGTTTAAAACCATATTTCGAGTAAAAGAATGTAGAACAAAAATGAACCAGGTTGACTTCAAATTCCTACTACAGTGTCCATTGAACCTTATTTCAATACCTCCGCATAAACATTTGCGGTGGAGTCACTCCACTGCCCAGTTTAAAATGGCACAATGCAAGTACAAATATGCTTAAAGGATTGTTTTCTTCTTCTGAATTGTCCATAGAAATGGCGCTAAAATTCATTATAGTTGTCCTCTTCATACAGTACACAACTGGAGCAATCGCTGACAAACCTTATGTAATGACCCCGCTAAATGGCTCGGGTATATTTTTCGAGGACCTGGGAAATCTCATGGTATATCATGACACCTGGAATATCCTGACCGAGATAGACTTGGATGAGTTAGATACCCAGATGAAGCTAGCAGAATATGCAGAGCACTTGGTACGTAATCTCTGCATAAATATAACAAACCCAGAAGACCTGTGTAACGTGCAGCAACTACACATACACGCTATAGACAGCGTACGAAAGCGCACGGAAACTATAAAGGAACTAGTACCAGGAAAACGCAAAGCCAGATCGCTATTCGACGGAATAGGCAGTGCCATGCACTATTTATTTGGGACCATGGACAATAACAACGAAAAAGAAATTTACAGCAGGTTAGAAGAACTTGAATCGAATACACAAGCCCTAGCCGAGCTAGAGAAACAACAAATCAGTGTTGTAAAAACTACCTTGGAAAAGATTCAAAATCCGCTGGCTATGTTAATAGACAGACAACAAAAAATAGCCCACCAGATAAACGATCTCCACCATGTGGTCGATGATCTAACTAGGAGGCAACTAAGACAAGAGATTATATCGAGCTTATTACTCCAAATCATCGAAGTTGAATATCTACAACAAGCCCTCCTGGATTTAATAATTGCTAGTAGAACCAACCATATTCATCCACTCCTAATGTCTCCCAAAAATCATCTGGAGATATACCGCAAGACGGCCTTGAATTGCCCAAATGACCAAAATTGTCTATCTGTTCTATATCAGACAGCAGGAGCTCAGTCACTCCTTATGCAAAACAAATTGGTGGTGAGAATTACTCTCCCAATTTTTAATCTGCCAAAAATGAGGCTACAACAGATTCAATGCTATCCTGTACCCATGTCAACAAATTACTCATTAATTCCAGACCCTGGTTATTCATACATAGCTAATAGCGAAAAAACTCAGGAGTTTCTCTTATTAAAAGACGAGGACATAAAAATGTTCAAGAAAATAACAGGTAATTTGGAAGAAAACGCGTATGTGTGCCAATAAACTATTATATAATCCTTTAAATGAATTGCCCAAATGCAGGACCAGAGCACAAGCTCCCCAAAAGGACAAGTTGATTAAATTAAACAAGCCAAATACGTGGCTATTTTCATTTATCACCTCCACGGTGCTACACATCACATGTCCAGATCACTTTGTGATCTCGAAACTGGAAGGACAAGGGATATTAGAGATAACGCAACCATGTCAAGTTCAAATAGGTGACAAAGTGCTTAAATACGAAGGTCAGAGTAAATATCCACTAAAAATTATCCAGCCGAATCAGTATCCGGAGCTCAATCACTCTCTACTCAAAGTAAACCTGGCTGAAATTTTACAAGAAACTCAAAACCACAGTCTGGGGAAAATCGAGATTTTAACGGGAGACGATATCCATTAATCGATTTATACTGACACCCATTCGCTAGAAGAAATCCAAAGCAAAATTATTAAATACCGGGAAAAGGTATCGAGCAGAAACTCTCATATCCTGTCCACAACTTCTCTATCATTCACGAGCCTACTAGTTCTGGCCATAATGATCGTTGCGGCAGTAAAATATCTATACCCTGTTGTCATCAAGATGAGACAACAGATAAATCCACCACAAGGTAACCCCGAAATTTCATCAGAGGGAATTCCTTCAGAAGAACAAACTCATGCTCCCCAACCCAGTTTAAGGCGAACTAGGACCCTCGCTAAAACCAAATCGGTTCAAATAATTTAAAAATGCGACACTGATACTGTTAACAAGAGCCACTTAATCAATGTAGAATTTATTAGAAAAGGTAGACCGGGTAAAACCCTCAAAGGAAATCTACCTAGACATATATATAATATAATTTTAGCACCAAACAAAACTAAATTAAAAAATGTATTCAGATGACTTAACAAAATAAGCTAGAATTAAATACAAACAGAAAGTAGAATATATATAAAAGAAAGGAAAACGGTTGTAAAAATAGACCTAACAAATGACATAAATCTAGGTAGAAAAATGGCAACATGAAAAGCCAAACGTAACAACAAGAAACCTAACAGGCAGCAAAGCCTAATAAATATTATAATTGAAAATAAGATAAAACAATAAATAAGAATAAATAACATAAAAAACAAGGTTAGACTCAATAAAAAATGGAATAGACGTAAAATATAAAATAGTATAGGTTACCTCCTAAAGTACGGTAAAAACAGCTAAAAGAAAAACAGCGAGAAAATAATAAGCCATAGAAACAAGATAAATTTTATTAGGCTACTAGATATATATATATATATATATAAACAAAAAAATATATATATATTTAAATATTTACATATAGAAATAAAACCATTTGTAGAAAAAAAAATTTTAATATTGGAATAACAACACTAATATACAGGGTGTTCCGTAAATGTTTTTAATCTTTTAAGGGGATGAAAGTAGAGGTCATTTGGGTCAAAAAAGTCTATATACTTTTATATCGAACTCCGCTTGGTTTTCGAGTAAATCGATAATATCGATTTTCGAAATTTTGCATACCCTTTCAGAGTTATTTCGTTATAAGTTCTATTGTAATTAATGGATTGTGACGTTCAAACTTTTATTTAAAAAAACACATATTGGCCTTTCTAAGAATGTATAATGAGTTATAATTGTGCCTTCAATTACTCGAAAACCAAGCGGAGTTCGATATAAAAGTATATAGACTTTTTTGACCCAAATGACCTCTACTTTCATCCCCTTAAAGGATTAAAGACATTTACAGAACACCCTGAATATTAGTGTTGTTATTCCAATATTAAAATTTTTTTTCTACAAATGGTTTTATTTCTATATGTAAATATTTAAATATATATACAGGTAAAAAATTTAAAAGGAAGAATAAGTTAACAGAAGGTTCAGCTGAAAAAACAGCATCCCTACAACATGTACGATTCTTATACCCGGACTCCGGACGACCCGAAACAACTCTTCGAAGAGTATAACGATCTTCTTCCTCAAAGGTGACAAACTCACCTATACAAATGCGATAACGCATAATATTCCATTGGTGCAAGATAGATCAAGCACCAATCAATCAAAAAATATACCGCTTACCTGAAACACAGCGGAAAGTAATTAACGAGCAGCTAAAAGAAATGCTAGACAGCGGGATAGTCCAGTCTAGTAAAAGCCCTTGGAATTCACCTCAACCAGTTGTCCCCAAGAAAGCGGGACCTGACGGTGAAAAAAGGTGGCGCGTCGTTGTCGATTTTCGGAAATTAAACGAAAAGACAATTGGAGACGCATTCCCGCTACCCCGAATCGAGGACATTCTCGACCAACTAGGTCACGCAAGGTATTTCACCACGCTCGATTTGGCCAACGGCTATCACCAAGTTCTTGTCGACAAGAAAGATCGACACAAAACTGCTTTCAGCACAAGTTATGGGCACTACGAATTCAAGCGTATGCCATTCGGGCTCAAAGGAGCCCCAGCCACATTTCCACGCCTAAAGAATTTCGTATTAACAGGCTTTGTCTACCTAGATGACATAGTCATCTATGGTAAAAATTTAAATGACCACAACGAAAAGTTGAGGAAAGTCTTCAATAAGTTGAGAGAGAACAACTTAAAACTGCAGCCAGAGAAGTGCCAGTTACTACGAAGAGAAGTTGTTTACCTAGGGCATAAATGTTCTAGCGAAGGAGCTCTACCAGACCCAAGTAAGACGGCCTGCGTCCAAACATTTCCTGTTCCAAGAACAGTAAGGCAAGTTCAATCATTTTTGGGACTTGCCAATTACTACAGGAAATTCATTCCAGACTTCTCCAAAATTGTACGTCCAATCACGAATTTAGATTTACCCCGATTTCACAAAATCTTTTAATCTTACTACGGACGCAAGTAACGAGGCTCTAGGAGCTGTTCTTTCTCAAGGAGAAGTCGGAAAGGACCAGCCCATTGCCTATGCAAGCCGCACATTAAACAAAGCCGAAATAAATTACTCTACTATCGAGAAAGAGTTTTTGGCTATCGTCTGGGCTACCAAGAATTTCAGGTGCTATCTTCAAGACCGGTAATTCACGGTCTATACTGACCATAAACCTCTCAAAGGTGTCTTCAATGTGAAAGACCCTACTTCCCGTTTGGTGAAATTTCACCACATATTATCTGAATTCGATTACAACATCGAATACAGACCCGGGAAGTACAACACTAATGCAGATGCACTAAGTCGCATCCCTCAAGCATTAAAGGAAGACAGTTTAGGCAATACCTTAATGGTAAAAGCCCTAGTCCACCACACGATGGACTCAGATGTGGAGGAAGACGATTCCACAAATAATAAAAAGAAAAAGAAATCCGCTCATTGTTTGGTCGTGACTCGAGCTCCGAAGCAAAAGGCTCAAGAGACAATAAATAGCTCCAGTGTGGAGACAGAAGAGCACACGAAAGCAGACCAAAACGAAATTCAACTCACAGAGGTGGTAACACTAAACCCAGCATCGCTTGGGCAAAAAGTAAGTACTGGCAAGACACCCGAAGTTATTACGAGCCCCACGGAGATCCAAACAATCTTAAAAGATTATCACGATTCTCCATTCGGTGGCCATCAAGGTGTCATAAAAACTTACAAACGCATATGACGCAAGTATTGGTGGAGACACATGCTTAGCGACATCAAGAAATATATTAAAAAATGCCCAAAGTGCCAGACGATGAAAGCATCTCCACAATATAAAATGCCAATGGTTATCACGGACTTCGCAGAACAATCGTTCGACAAAGTTTATCTCGATATTGTAGGTCCATTAGAAGAGACCACATCAGGTAACAAATATATCTTGACCTTCCAAGATAATTTAACAAAATTTGTCGAGTAGTATGCAATACCTAATGCAGAAGCAGCTACATTAGCGCAGGTTTTCTTTGATGAAATCGTTACGCGCTATCGCATACCCAAAAGAATACTCACCGATCAGGGAACAAATTTCCTGAGTGAGTTATTCAAAAGAGTATGTAAGCTTCTAAAGGTAAAGAAACTACAGACTTCAGCATACCATCCACAGTCTAATGGAGCACTAGAGCGTGCAAATAGACCCCTTATAGAATACCTGCGAACAATCGTAGATGAAAATCCCAAAACATGGGACCAATATCTACGAACCGCTGTATTCGTGTATAACAATAGTGTACACGAGGGTTACTAAACTTACCCCAATGGACTGACTATACGGCTTCACAACGGATGTCCCATCAAATTTAAAACGGGATCCCGAACCCGTTTACAATGATGAGAGCTATTATCATATACTGAAGTATAAGCTCCAAAAATCATATGCAACAGCAAGAAAGAACTTATTGGCAAGTAAACAGCGCTAAAAGGGGTACTACGATAAGACAGTACGGCCCCTAACTTTCCATGTAGGAGACAAGGTCCTCATCAAGAATGAAAGCAGAAAACATAAGCTTTCTCAAATCTGGGTAGGACCTTATCAGGTAATCGCAATACCAAGTGATGTGAATACCACCATCAAAATTGGTAAACGTATCGTAACGGTACATAATACTCGTTTAAAACCATATTTCGAGTAAAAGAATGTAGAACAAAAATGAACCAGGTTGACTTGAAATTCCTACTACAGTGTCCATTGAACCTTATTTCAATACCTCCGCATAAACATTTGCGGTGGAGTCACTCCACTGCCCAGTTTAAAACGGCACAATGCAAGTACAAATATGCTTAAAGATTGTTTCCTTCTTCTGAATTGTCCACAGAAATGGCGCTAAAATTCATCATAGTTGTCCTCTTCATACAGTACACAACTGGAGCAATCGCTGACAAACCTTATGTAATGACCCCGCTAAATGGCTCGGGTATATTTTTCGAGGAAATGGGAAATCTCATGGTATATCATGACACCTGGAATGTCCTCACCGAGATAGACTTGGATGAGTTAGATACCCAGATGAAGCTAGCAGAATATGCAGAGCACTTGGTGCATAAACTCTGCATAAATATAACAAACCCAGAAGACCTGTGTAACGTGCAGCAAGTACACATACACGCTATAGACAGCGTACGAAAGCTCACGGAAACTATAAAGGAACTAGTACCAGGAAAACACAAAGCCAGATCGCTATTCGACGGAATAGGCAGTGCCATGCACTATTTATTTGGGACCATGGACAATAACAACGAAAAAGAAATTTACAGCAGGTTAGAAGAACTTGAATCGAATACACAAGCCCTAGCCGAGCTAGAGAAACAACAAATCAGTGTTGTAAAAACTACCTTGGAAAAGATTCAAAAACAGCTGGCTATGTTAATAGACAGACAACAAAAAATAGCCCACCAGATAAACGGTCTCCACCATGTGGTCGATGATCTAACTAGGAGGCAACTAAGACAAGAGATTATATCGAGCTTATTACTCCAAATCATCGAAGTTGAATATCTACAACAAGCCCTCCTGGATTTAATAATTGCTAGTAGAACCAACCATATTCATCCACTCCTAATGTCTCCCAAAAATCATCTGGAGATATACCGCAAGACGGCCTTGAATTGCCCAAATGACCAAAATTGTCTATCTGTTCTATATCAGACAGCAGGAGCTCAGTCACTCCTTATGCAAAACAAATTGGTGGTGAGAATTACTCTCCCAATTTTTAATCTGCCAAAAATGAGGCTACAACAGATTCAATGCTATCCTGTACCCATGTCAACAAATTACTCATTAATTCCAGACCCTGGTTATTCATACATAGCTAATAGCGAAAAAACTCAGGAGTTTCTCTTATTAAAAGACGAGGACATAAAAATGTTCAAGAAAATAACAGGTAATTTGGAAGAAAACGCGTATGTGTGCCAATAAACTATTATATAATCCTTTAAATGAATTGCCCAAATGCAGGACCAGAGTACAAGCTCCCCAAAAGGACAAGTTGATTAAATTAAACAAGCCAAATACGTGGCTATTTTCATTTATCACCTCCACGGTGCTACACATCACATGTCCAGATCACTTTGTGATCTCGAAACTGGAAGGACAAGGGATATTAGAGATAACGCAACCATGTCAAGTTCAAATAGGTGACAAAGTGCTTAAATACGAAGGTCAGAGTAAATATCCACTAAAAATTATCCAGCCGAATCAGTATCCGGAGCTCAATCACTCTCTACTCAAAGTAAACCTGGCTGAAATTTTACAAGAAACTCAAAACCACAGTCTGGGGAAAATCGAGATTTTAACGGGAGACGATATCCATGAATCGATTTATACTGACACCCATTCGCTAGAAGAAATCCAAAGCAAAATTATTAAATACCGGGAAAAGGTATCGAGCAGAAACTCTCATATCCTGTCCACAACTTCTCTATCATTCACGAGCCTACTAGTTCTGGCCATAATGATCGTTGCGGCAGTAAAATATCTATACCCTGTTCTCATCAAGATGAGACAACAGATAAATCCACCACAAGGTAACCCCGAAATTTCATCAGAGGGAATTCCTTCAGAAGAACAAACTCATGCTCCCCAACCCAGTTTAAGGCGAACTAGGACCCTCGCTAAAACCAAATCGGTTCAAATAATTTAAAAATGCGACACTGATACTGTCAACAAGAGCTACTTAATCAATGTAGAATTTATTAGAAAAGGTAGACCGGGTAAAACCCTCAAAGGAAATCTACCTAGACATATATATAATATAATTTTAGCACCAAACAAAACTAAATTAAAAAATGTATTAAGATGACTTAACAAAATAAGCTAGAATTAAATACAAACAGAAAGTAGAATATATATAAAAGAAAGGAAAACGGTTGTAAAAATAGACCTAACAAATGACATAAATCTAGGTAGAAAAATGGCAACATGAAAAGCCAAACGTAACAACAAGAAACCTAACAGGCAGCAAAGCCTAATAAATATTATAATTGAAAATAAGATAAAACAATAAATAAGAATAAATAACATAAAGAACAAGGTTAGACTCAATAAAAAATGGAATAGATGTAAAATATTAAATAGTATAGGTTACCTCCTAAAGTACGGTAAAAACAGCTAAAAGAAAAACAGCGAGAAAATAATAAGCCATAGAAACAAGATAAATTTTATTAGGCTACTAGATATATATATATATATAAACAAAAAAATATATATATATTTAAATATTTACATATAGAAATAAAACCATTTGTAGAAAAAAAAAATTTAATATTGGAATAACAACACTAATATACAGGGTGTTCCGTAAATGTCTTTAATCTTTTAAGGAGATGAAAGTAGAGGTCATTTGGGTCAAAAAAGTCTATATACTTTTATATCGAACTCCGCTTGGTTTTCGAGTAAATCGATAATATCGATTTTCGAGATTTTGCATACCTTTTCAGAGTTATTTCGTTATAAGTTCTATTGTAATTAATGGATTGTGACGTTCAAACTTTTATTTAAAAAAACACATATTGGCCTTTCTAAGAATGTATAGTGAGTTATAATTGTGATTTCAATTACTCGAAAACCAAGCGGAGTTCGATATAAAAGTATATAGACTTTTTTGACCCAAATGACCTCTACTTTCATCCCCTTAAAGGATTAAAGACATTTACAGAACACCCTGTATATTAGTGTTGTTATTCCAATATTAAATTTTTTTTTCTACATATGGTTTTATTTCTATATGTAAATATTTAAATATATATACAGGTAAAAAATTTAAAAGGAAGAATAAGTTAACAGAAGGTTCAGCTGAAAAAACAGCATCCCTACAACATGTACGATTCTTATACCCGGACTCCGGACGACCCAAAACAACTCTTCGAAGAGTATAACGATCTTCTTCCTCAAAGGTGACAAACTCACCTATACAAATGCGATAACGCATAATATTCCATTGGTGCAAGATAGATTAAGCACCAATCAATCAAAAAATGTACCACTTACCTGAAACACAGCGGAAAGTAATTAACGAGCAGCTAAAAGAAATGCTAGATAGGGGGATAATCCAGTCTAGTAAAAGCCCTTGGAATTCACCTCTACTAGTTGTCCCCAAGAAAGCGGGATCTGACGGTGAAAAAAGGTGGCGCGTCGTTGTCGATTTTCGGAAATTAAACGAAAAGACAATTGGAGACGCATTCCCGCTACCCCGAATCGAGGACATTCTCGACCAACTAGGTCACGCAAGGTATTTCACCACGCTCGATTTGGCCAACGGCTATCACCAAGTTCTTGTCGACAAGAAAGATCGACACAAAACTGCTTTCAGCACAAGTTATGGGCACTACGAATTCAAGCGTATGCCATTCGGGCTGAAAGGAGCCCCAGCCACATTTCCACGCCTAAAGAATTTCGTATTAACAGGCTTTGTCTACCTAGATGACATAGTCATCTATGGTAAAAATTTAAATGACCACAACGAAAAGTTGAGGAAAGTCTTCAATAAGTTGAGAGAGAACAACTTAAAACTGCAGCCAGAGAAGTGCCAGTTACTACGAAGAGAAGTTGTTTACCTAGGGCATAAATGTTCTAGCGAAGGAGCTCTACCAGACCCAAGTAAGACGGCCTGCGTCCAAACATTTCCTGTTCCAAGAACAGTAAGGCAAGTTCAATCATTTTTGGGACTTGCCAATTACTACAGGAAATTCATTCCAGACTTCTCCAAAATTGTACGTCCAATCACGAATTTAGATTTACCCCGATTTCACAAAATCTTTTAATCTTACTACGGACGCAAGTAACGAGGCTCTAGGAGCTGTTCTTTCTCAAGGAGAAGTCGGAAAGGACCAGCCCATTGCCTATGCAAGCCGCACATTAAACAAAGCCGAAATAAATTACTCTACTATCGAGAAAGAGTTTTTGGCTATCGTCTGGGCTACCAAGAATTTCAGGTGCTATCTTCAAGACCGGTAATTCACGGTCTATACTGACCATAAACCTCTCAAAGGTGTCTTCAATGTGAAAGACCCTACTTCCCGTTTGGTGAAATTTCACCACATATTATCTGAATTCGATTACAACATCGAATACAGACCCGGGAAGTACAACACTAATGCAGATGCACTAAGTCGCATCCCTCAAGCATTAAAGGAAGACAGTTTAGGCAATACCTTAATGGTAAAAGCCCTAGTCCACCACACGATGGACTCAGATGTGGAGGAAGACGATTCCACAAATAATAAAAAGAAAAAGAAATCCGCTCATTGTTTGGTCGTGACTCGAGCTCCGAAGCAAAAGGCTCAAGAGACAATAAATAGCTCCAGTGTGGAGACAGAAGAGCACACGAAAGCAGACCAAAACGAAATTCAACTCACAGAGGTGGTAACACTAAACCCAGCATCGCTTGGGCAAAAAGTAAGTACTGGCAAGACACCCGAAGTTATTACGAGCCCCACGGAGATCCAAACAATCTTAAAAGATTATCACGATTCTCCATTCGGTGGCCATCAAGGTGTCATAAAAACTTACAAACGCATATGACGCAAGTATTGGTGGAGACACATGCTTAGCGACATCAAGAAATATATTAAAAAATGCCCAAAGTGCCAGACGATGAAAGCATCTCCACAATATAAAATGCCAATGGTTATCACGGACTTCGCAGAACAACCGTTCGACAAAGTTTATCTCGATATTGTAGGTCCATTAGAAGAGACCACATCAGGTAACAAATATATCTTGACCTTCCAAGATAATTTAACAAAATTTGTCGAGTAGTATGCAATACCTAATGCAGAAGCAGCTACATTAGCGCAGGTTTTCTTTGATGAAATCGTTACGCGCTATCGCATACCCAAAAGAATACTCACCGATCAGGGAACAAATTTCCTGAGTGAGTTATTCAAAAGAGTATGTAAGCTTCTAAAGGTAAAGAAACTACAGACTTCAGCATACCATCCACAGTCTAATGGAGCACTAGAGCGTGCACATAGACCCCTTATAGAATACCTGCGAACAATCGTAGATGAAAATCCCAAAACATGGGACCAATATCTACGAACCGCTGTATTCGTGTATAACAATAGTGTACACGAGGGTTACTAAACTTACCCCAATGGACTGACTATACGGCTTCACAACGGATGTCCCATCAAATTTAAAACGGGATCCCGAACCCGTTTACAATGATGAGAGCTATTATCATATACTGAAGTATAAGCTCCAAAAATCATATGCAACAGCAAGAAAGAACTTATTGGCAAGTAAACAGCGCTAAAAGGGGTACTACGATAAGACAGTACGGCCCCTAACTTTCCATGTAGGAGACAAGGTCCTCATCAAGAATGAAAGCAGAAAACATAAGCTTTCTCAAATCTGGGTAGGACCTTATCAGGTAATCGCAATACCAAGTGATGTGAATACCACCATCAAAATTGGTAAACGTATCGTAACGGTACATAATACTCGTTTAAAACCATATTTCGAGTAAAAGAATGTAGAACAAAAATGAACCAGGTTGACTTGAAATTCCTACTACAGTGTCCATTGAACCTTATTTCAATACCTCCGCATAAACATTTGCGGTGGAGTCACTCCACTGCCCAGTTTAAAACGGCACAATGCAAGTACAAATATGCTTAAAGATTGTTTCCTTCTTCTGAATTGTCCACAGAAATGGCGCTAAAATTCATCATAGTTGTCCTCTTCATACAGTACACAACTGGAGCAATCGCTGACAAACCTTATGTAATGACCCCGCTAAATGGCTCGGGTATATTTTTCGAGGAAATGGGAAATCTCATGGTATATCATGACACCTGGAATGTCCTCACCGAGATAGACTTGGATGAGTTAGATACCCAGATGAAGCTAGCAGAATATGCAGAGCACTTGGTGCATAAACTCTGCATAAATATAACAAACCCAGAAGACCTGTGTAACGTGCAGCAAGTACACATACACGCTATAGACAGCGTACGAAAGCTCACGGAAACTATAAAGGAACTAGTACCAGGAAAACACAAAGCCAGATCGCTATTCGACGGAATAGGCAGTGCCATGCACTATTTATTTGGGACCATGGACAATAACAACGAAAAAGAAATTTACAGCAGGTTAGAAGAACTTGAATCGAATACACAAGCCCTAGCCGAGCTAGAGAAACAACAAATCAGTGTTGTAAAAACTACCTTGGAAAAGATTCAAAAACAGCTGGCTATGTTAATAGACAGACAACAAAAAATAGCCCACCAGATAAACGGTCTCCACCATGTGGTCGATGATCTAACTAGGAGGCAACTAAGACAAGAGATTATATCGAGCTTATTACTCCAAATCATCGAAGTTGAATATCTACAACAAGCCCTCCTGGATTTAATAATTGCTAGTAGAACCAACCATATTCATCCACTCCTAATGTCTCCCAAAAATCATCTGGAGATATACCGCAAGACGGCCTTGAATTGCCCAAATGACCAAAATTGTCTATCTGTTCTATATCAGACAGCAGGAGCTCAGTCACTCCTTATGCAAAACAAATTGGTGGTGAGAATTACTCTCCCAATTTTTAATCTGCCAAAAATGAGGCTACAACAGATTCAATGCTATCCTGTACCCATGTCAACAAATTACTCATTAATTCCAGACCCTGGTTATTCATACATAGCTAATAGCGAAAAAACTCAGGAGTTTCTCTTATTAAAAGACGAGGACATAAAAATGTTCAAGAAAATAACAGGTAATTTGGAAGAAAACGCGTATGTGTGCCAATAAACTATTATATAATCCTTTAAATGAATTGCCCAAATGCAGGACCAGAGTACAAGCTCCCCAAAAGGACAAGTTGATTAAATTAAACAAGCCAAATACGTGGCTATTTTCATTTATCACCTCCACGGTGCTACACATCACATGTCCAGATCACTTTGTGATCTCGAAACTGGAAGGACAAGGGATATTAGAGATAACGCAACCATGTCAAGTTCAAATAGGTGACAAAGTGCTTAAATACGAAGGTCAGAGTAAATATCCACTAAAAATTATCCAGCCGAATCAGTATCCGGAGCTCAATCACTCTCTACTCAAAGTAAACCTGGCTGAAATTTTACAAGAAACTCAAAACCACAGTCTGGGGAAAATCGAGATTTTAACGGGAGACGATATCCATGAATCGATTTATACTGACACCCATTCGCTAGAAGAAATCCAAAGCAAAATTATTAAATACCGGGAAAAGGTATCGAGCAGAAACTCTCATATCCTGTCCACAACTTCTCTATCATTCACGAGCCTACTAGTTCTGGCCATAATGATCGTTGCGGCAGTAAAATATCTATACCCTGTTCTCATCAAGATGAGACAACAGATAAATCCACCACAAGGTAACCCCGAAATTTCATCAGAGGGAATTCCTTCAGAAGAACAAACTCATGCTCCCCAACCCAGTTTAAGGCGAACTAGGACCCTCGCTAAAACCAAATCGGTTCAAATAATTTAAAAATGCGACACTGATACTGTCAACAAGAGCTACTTAATCAATGTAGAATTTATTAGAAAAGGTAGACCGGGTAAAACCCTCAAAGGAAATCTACCTAGACATATATATAATATAATTTTAGCACCAAACAAAACTAAATTAAAAAATGTATTAAGATGACTTAACAAAATAAGCTAGAATTAAATACAAACAGAAAGTAGAATATATATAAAAGAAAGGAAAACGGTTGTAAAAATAGACCTAACAAATGACATAAATCTAGGTAGAAAAATGGCAACATGAAAAGCCAAACGTAACAACAAGAAACCTAACAGGCAGCAAAGCCTAATAAATATTATAATTGAAAATAAGATAAAACAATAAATAAGAATAAATAACATAAAGAACAAGGTTAGACTCAATAAAAAATGGAATAGATGTAAAATATTAAATAGTATAGGTTACCTCCTAAAGTACGGTAAAAACAGCTAAAAGAAAAACAGCGAGAAAATAATAAGCCATAGAAACAAGATAAATTTTATTAGGCTACTAGATATATATATATATATAAACAAAAAAATATATATATATTTAAATATTTACATATAGAAATAAAACCATTTGTAGAAAAAAAAAATTTAATATTGGAATAACAACACTAATATACAGGGTGTTCCGTAAATGTCTTTAATCTTTTAAGGAGATGAAAGTAGAGGTCATTTGGGTCAAAAAAGTCTATATACTTTTATATCGAACTCCGCTTGGTTTTCGAGTAAATCGATAATATCGATTTTCGAGATTTTGCATACCTTTTCAGAGTTATTTCGTTATAAGTTCTATTGTAATTAATGGATTGTGACGTTCAAACTTTTATTTAAAAAAACACATATTGGCCTTTCTAAGAATGTATAGTGAGTTATAATTGTGATTTCAATTACTCGAAAACCAAGCGGAGTTCGATATAAAAGTATATAGACTTTTTTGACCCAAATGACCTCTACTTTCATCCCCTTAAAGGATTAAAGACATTTACAGAACACCCTGTATATTAGTGTTGTTATTCCAATATTAAATTTTTTTTTCTACATATGGTTTTATTTCTATATGTAAATATTTAAATATATATACAGGTAAAAAATTTAAAAGGAAGAATAAGTTAACAGAAGGTTCAGCTGAAAAAACAGCATCCCTACAACATGTACGATTCTTATACCCGGACTCCGGACGACCCAAAACAACTCTTCGAAGAGTATAACGATCTTCTTCCTCAAAGGTGACAAACTCACCTATACAAATGCGATAACGCATAATATTCCATTGGTGCAAGATAGATTAAGCACCAATCAATCAAAAAATGTACCACTTACCTGAAACACAGCGGAAAGTAATTAACGAGCAGCTAAAAGAAATGCTAGATAGGGGGATAATCCAGTCTAGTAAAAGCCCTTGGAATTCACCTCTACTAGTTGTCCCCAAGAAAGCGGGATCTGACGGTGAAAAAAGGTGGCGCGTCGTTGTCGATTTTCGGAAATTAAACGAAAAGACAATTGGAGACGCATTCCCGCTACCCCGAATCGAGGACATTCTCGACCAACTAGGTCACGCAAGGTATTTCACCACGCTCGATTTGGCCAACGGCTATCACCAAGTTCTTGTCGACAAGAAAGATCGAGACACAAAACTGCTTTCAGCACAAGTTATGGGCACTACGAATTCAAGCGTATGCCATTCGGGCTGAAAGGAGCCCCAGCCACATTTCCACGCCTAAAGAATTTCGTATTAACAGGCTTTGTCTACCTAGATGACATAGTCATCTATGGTAAAAATTTAAATGACCACAACGAAAAGTTGAGGAAAGTCTTCAATAAGTTGAGAGAGAACAACTTAAAACTGCAGCCAGAGAAGTGCCAGTTACTACGAAGAGAAGTTGTTTACCTAGGGCATAAATGTTCTAGCGAAGGAGCTCTACCAGACCCAAGTAAGACGGCCTGCGTCCAAACATTTCCTGTTCCAAGAACAGTAAGGCAAGTTCAATCATTTTTGGGACTTGCCAATTACTACAGGAAATTCATTCCAGACTTCTCCAAAATTGTACGTCCAATCACGAATTTAGATTTACCCCGATTTCACAAAATCTTTTAATCTTACTACGGACGCAAGTAACGAGGCTCTAGGAGCTGTTCTTTCTCAAGGAGAAGTCGGAAAGGACCAGCCCATTGCCTATGCAAGCCGCACATTAAACAAAGCCGAAATAAATTACTCTACTATCGAGAAAGAGTTTTTGGCTATCGTCTGGGCTACCAAGAATTTCAGGTGCTATCTTCAAGACCGGTAATTCACGGTCTATACTGACCATAAACCTCTCAAAGGTGTCTTCAATGTGAAAGACCCTACTTCCCGTTTGGTGAAATTTCACCACAAATTATCTGAATTCGATTACAACATCGAATACAGACCCGGGAAGTACAACACTAATGCAGATGCACTAAGTCGCATCCCTCAAGCATTAAAGGAAGACAGTTTAGGCAATACCTTAATGGTAAAAGCCCTAGTCTACCCCACGATGGACTCAGATGTGGAGGAAGACGATTCCACAAATAATAAAAAGAAAAAGAAATCCGCTCATTGTTTGGTCGTGACTCGAGCTCCGAAGCAAAAGGCTCAAGAAACAATAAATAGCTCCAGTGTGGAGACAGAAGAGCACACGAAAGCAGACCAAAACGAAATTCAACTCACAGAGGTGGTAACACTAAACCCAGCATCGCTTGAGCAAAAAGTAAGTACTGGCAAGACACCCAAAGTTATTACGAGCCCCACGGAGATCCAAACAATCTTAAAAGATTATCACGATTCTCCATTCGGTGGCCATCAAGGTGTCATAAAAACTTACAAACGCATAATTAAATTAAATTAAATTAATTAATAATAATTAAATTAAATTAAATTAATTAATTAATTAAATTAAATTAAAGACATTTACAGAACACCCTGTATATTAGTGTTGTTATTCCAATATTAAATTTTTTTTTCTACATATGGTTTTATTTCTATATGTAAATATTTAAATATATATACAGGTAAAAAATTTAAAAGGAAGAATAAGTTAACAGAAGGTTCAGCTGAAAAAACAGCATCCCTACAACATGTACGATTCTTATACCCGGACTCCGGACGACCCAAAACAACTCTTCGAAGAGTATAACGATCTTCTTCCTCAAAGGTGACAAACTCACCTATACAAATGCGATAACGCATAATATTCCATTGGTGCAAGATAGATTAAGCACCAATCAATCAAAAAATGTACCACTTACCTGAAACACAGCGGAAAGTAATTAACGAGCATCTAAAAGAAATGCTAGATAGCGGGATAATCCAGTCTAGTAAAAGCCCTTGGAATTCACCTCTACTAGTTGTCCCCAAGAAAGCGGGATCTGACGGTGAAAAAAGGTGGCGCGTCGTTGTCGATTTTCGGAAATTAAACGAAAAGACAATTGGAGACGCATTCCCGCTACCCCGAATCGAGGACATTCTCGACCAACTAGGTCACGCAAGGTATTTCACCACGCTCGATTTGGCCAACGGCTATCACCAAGTTCTTGTCGACAAGAAAGATCGACACAAAACTGCTTTCAGCACAAGTTATGGGCACTACGAATTCAAGCGTATGCCATTCGGGCTCAAAGGAGCCCCAGCCACATTTCCACGCCTAAAGAATTTCGTATTAACAGGCTTTGTCTACCTAGATGACATAGTCATCTATGGTAAAAATTTAAATGACCACAACGAAAAGTTGAGGAAAGTCTTCAATAAGTTGAGAGAGAACAACTTAAAACTGCAGCCAGAGAAGTGCCAGTTACTACGAAGAGAAGTTGTTTACCTAGGGCATAAATGTTCTAGCGAAGGAGCTCTACCAGACCCAAGTAAGACGGCCTGCGTCCAAACATTTCCTGTTCCAAGAACAGTAAGGCAAGTTCAATCATTTTTGGGACTTGCCAATTACTACAGGAAATTCATTCCAGACTTCTCCAAAATTGTACGTCCAATCACGAATTTAGATTTACCCCGATTTCACAAAATCTTTTAATCTTACTACGGACGCAAGTAACGAGGCTCTAGGAGCTGTTCTTTCTCAAGGAGAAGTCGGAAAGGACCAGCCCATTGCCTATGCAAGCCGCACATTAAACAAAGCCGAAATAAGTTACTCTACTATCGAGAAAGAGTTTTTGGCTATCGTCTGGGCTACCAAGAATTTCAGGTGCTATCTTCAAGACCGGTAATTCACGGTCTATACTGACCATAAACCTCTCAAAGGTGTCTTCAATGTGAAAGACCCTACTTCCCGTTTGGTGAAATTTCACCACAAATTATCTGAATTCGATTACAACATCGAATACAGACCCGGGAAGTACAACACTAATGCAGATGCACTAAGTCGCATCCCTCAAGCATTAAAGGAAGACAGTTTAAGCAATACCTTAATGGTAAAAGCCCTAGTCCACCCCACGATGGACTCAGATGTGGAGGAAGACGATTCCACAAATAATAAAAAGAAAAAGAAATCCGCTCATTGTTTGGTCGTGACTCGAGCTCCGAAGCAAAAGGCTCAAGAAACAATAAATAGCTCCAGTGTGGAGACAGAAGAGCACACGAAAGCAGACCAAAACGAAATTCAACTCACAGAGGTGGTAACACTAAACCCAGCATCGCTTGAGCAAAAAGTAAGTACTGGCAAGACACCCAAAGTTATTACGAGCCCCACGGAGATCCAAACAATCTTAAAAGATTATCACGATTCTCCATTCGGTGGCCATCAAGGTGTCATAAAAACTTACAAACGCATATGACGCAAGTATTGGTGGAGACACATGCTTAGCGACATCAAGAAATATATTAAAAAATGCCCAAAGTGCCAGACGATGTAAGCATCTCCACAATATAAAATGCCAATGGTTATCACGGACTTCGCAGAACAACCGTTCGACAAAGTTTATCTCGATATTGTAGGTCCATTAGAAGAGACCACATCAGGTAACAAATATATCTTGACCTTCCAAGATAATTTAACAAAATTTGTCGAGTAGTATGCAATACCTAATGCAGAAGCAGCTACATTAGCGCAGGTTTTCTTTGATGAAATCGTTACGCGCTATCGCATACCCAAAAGAATACTCACCGATCAGGGAACAAATTTCCTGAGTGAGTTATTCAAAAGATTATGTAAGCTTCTAAAGGTAAAGACACTACAGACTTCAGCATACCATCCACAGTCTAATGGAGCACTAGAGCGTGCACATAGACCCCTTATAGAATACCTGCGAACAATCGTAGATGAAAATCCCAAAACATGGGACCAATATCTACGAACCGCTGTATTCGTGTATAACAATAGTGTACACGAGGGTTACTAAACTTACCCCAATGGACTGACTATACGGCTTCACAACGGATGTCCCATCAAATTTAAAACGGGATCCCGAACCCGTTTACAATGATGAGAGCTATTATCATATACTGAAGTATAAGCTCCAAAAATCATATGCAACAGCAAGAAAGAACTTATTGGCAAGTAAACAGCGCTAAAAGGGGTACTACGATAAGACAGTACGGCCCCTAACTTTCCATGTAGGAGACAAGGTCCTCATCAAGAATGAAAGCAGAAAACATAAGCTTTCTGAAATCTGGGTAGGACCTTATCAGGCAATCGCAATACCAAGTGATGTGAATACCACCATCAAAATTGGTAAACGTATCGTAACGGTACATAATACTCGTTTAAAACCATATTTCGAGTAAAAGAATGTAGAACAAAAATGAACCAGGTTGACTTGAAATTCCTACTACAGTGTCCATTGAACCTTATTTCAATACCTCCGCATAAACATTTGCGGTGGAGTCACTCCACTGCCCAGTTTAAAATGGCACAATGCAAGTACAAATATGCTTAAAGGATTGTTTTCTTCTTCTGAATTGTCCACAGAAATGGCGCTAAAATTCATCATAGTTGTCCTCTTCATACAGTACACAACTGGAGCAATCGCTGACAAACCTTATGTAATGACCCCGCTAAATGGCTCGGGTATATTTTTCGAGGACCTGGGATATCTCATGGTATATCATGACACCTGGAATGACCTCACCGAGATAGACTTGGATGAGTTAGATACCCAGATGAAGCTAGCAGAATATGCAGAGCACTTGGTGCATAAACTCTGCATAAATATAACAAACCCAGAAGACCTGTGTAACGTGCAGCAACTACACATACACGCTATAGACAGCGTACAAAAGCGCACGGAAACTATAAAGGAACTAGTACCAGGAAAACGCAAAGCCAGATCGCTATTCGACGGAGTAGGCAGTGCCATGCACTATTTATTTGGGACCATGGACAATAACAACGAAAAAGAAATTTACAGCAGGTTAGAAGAACTTGAATCGAATACACAAGCCCTAGCCGAGCTAGAGAAACAACAAATCAGTGTTGTAAAAACTACCTTGGAAAAGATTCAAAAACCGCTGGCTATGTTAATAGACAGACAACAAAAAATAGCCCACCAGATAAAGGATCTCCACCATGTGGTCGATGATCTAACTAGGAGGCAACTAAGACAAGAGATTATATCGAGCTTATTACTCCAAATCATCGAAGTTGAATATCTACAACAAGCCCTCCTGGATTTAATAATTGCTAGTAGAACCAACCATATTCATCCACTCCTAATGTCTGCCAAAAATCATCTGGAGATATACCGCAAGACGGCCTTGAATTGCCCAAATGACCAAAATTGTCTATCTGTTCTATATCAGACAGCAGGAGCTCAGTCACTCCTTATGCAAAACAAATTGGTGGTGAGAATTACTCTCCCAATTTTTAATCTGCCAAAAATGAGGCTACAACAGATTCAATGCTATCCTGTACCCATGTCAACAAATTACTCATTAATTCCAGACCCTGGTTATTCATACATAGCTAATAGCGAAAAAACTCAGGAGTTTCTCTTATTAAAAGACGAGGACATAAAAATGTTCAAGAAAATAACAGGTAATTTGGAAGAAAACGCGTATGTAGGCCGGCTGACCACGCCTATAGTCAAAGCGGCCACATCCAACGAATGTGCCAATAAACTATTATATAATCCTTTAAATGAATTGCCCAAATGCAGGACAAGAGTACAAGCTCCCCAAAAGGACAAGTTGATTAAATTAAACAAGCCAAATACGTGGCTATTTTCATTTATCACCTCCACGGTGCTACACATCACATGTCCAGATCACTTTGTGATCTCGAAACTGGAAGGACAAGGGATATTAGAGATAACGCAACCATGTCAAGTTCAAATAGGTGACAAAGTGCTTAAATACGAAGGTCAGAGTAAATATCCACTAAAAATTATCCAGCCGAATCAGTATCCGGAGCTCAATCACTCTCTACTCAAAGTAAACCTGGCTGAAATTTTACAAGAAACTCAAAACCACAGTCTGGGGAAAATCGAGATTTTAACGGGAGACGATATCCATTAATCGATTTATACTGACACCCATTCGCTAGAAGAAATCCAAAGCAAAATTATTAAATACCGGGAAAAGGTATCGAGCAGAAACTCTCATATCCTGTCCACAACTTCTCTATCATTCACGAGCCTACTAGTTCTGGCCATAATGATCGTTGCGGCAGTAAAATATCTATACCCTGTTCTCATCAAGATGAGACAACAGATAAATCCACCACAAGGTAACCCCGAAATTTCATCAGAGGGAATTCCTTCAGAAGAACAAACTCATGCTCCCCAACCCAGTTTAAGGCGAACTAGGACCCTCGCTAAAACCAAATCGGTTCAAATAATTTAAAAATGCGACACTGATACTGTCAACAAGAGCTACTTAATCAATGTAGAATTTATTAGAAAAGGTAGACCGGGTAAAACCCTCAAAGGAAATCTACCTAGACATATATATAATATAATTTTAGCACCAAACAAAACTAAATTAAAAAATGTATTAAGATGACTTAACAAAATAAGCTAGAATTAAATACAAACAGAAAGTAGAATATATATAAAAGAAAGGAAAACAGTTGTAAAAATAGACCTAACAAATGAGATAAATCTAGGTAGAAAATGGCAACATGAAAAGCCAAACGTAACAACAAGAAACCTAACAGGCAGCAAAGCCTAATAAATATTATAATTGAAAATAAGATAAAACAATAAATAAGAATAAATAACATAAAAAACAAGGTTAGACTCAATAAAAAATGGAATAGACGTAAAATATAAAATAGTATAGGTTACCTCCTAAAGTACGGTAAAAACAGCTAAAAGAAAAACAGCGAGAAAATAATAAGCCATAGAAACAAGATAAATTTTATTAGGCTACTAGATATATATATATATATATAAACAAAAAAATATATATATATTTAAATATTTACATATAGAAATAAAACCATTTGTAGAAAAAAAAATTTTAATATTGGAATAACAACACTAATATACAGGGTGTTCCGTAAATGTCTTTAATCTTTTAAGGGGATGAAAGTAGAGGTCATTTGGGTCAAAAAAGTCTATATACTTTTATATCGAACTCCGCTTGGTTTTCGAGTAAATCGATAATATCGATTTTCGAGATTTTGCATACCTTTTCAGAGGTATTTCGTTATAAGTTCTATTGTAATTAATGGATTGTGACGTTCAAACTTTTATTTAAAAAAACACATATTGGCCTTTCTAAGAATGTATAATGAGTTATAATTGTGCCTTCAATTACTCGAAAACCAAGCGGAGTTCGATATAAAAGTATATAGACTTTTTTGACCCAAATGACCTCTACTTTCATCCCCTTAAAGGATTAAAGACATTTACGGAACACCCTGTATAGTAGCTAATAAATAGTTATTAAACCAAACCAAGTGCTGGCTTGGAAAATAAGTGCTTATTAAATAATTTCAAAATACATTACAGGTTAAGAGAACTTGTTTAAGAGGAAATGCTAAAACAAAAATGTTGTAAAACCCAAGCCGAACCAACCGAGCGCCGACCGAACCCATCAAGCCAAGCGTATCACACACAAAAAAAAACCAACAAGAAAAAGCTAAGGCATTTGGTCTGTTTCTAGTCTTCCTTTTAATCCCCCGGTATAAAAAAAAAAAAAACCTTGAAAAATAACATAGGGGGATAAAAATCAAAACAAGTTATCATAAGTTCAATTTTTTTTTATTATTATTATTTTACTTTTATCATTTGTTGTATATTTTTTTACAAGTAAAAAGGAAACAGAAGAAAGATAGGACAGCTAGCAAAAACAAACAAAAAGGGAAGTGCGGTAGAGGGGCGACAGGCCTACTCATCGTCGCTATATTCGGCTGGTCCGGCTGATCCCTGAGACGGGGGGGGGGGGGGGGCGGGCGGCCATGATGCGGCGTATAATAGCGGTTATGGGGTCATTGAAGACCGGATGGCAGCATGCGCACAGTCCATGCCGCCCAGTAATGTGAAATGTGGCACCTGAACACAAAACAAAAGGTTAGAATAAATAAGCTAGTGCAAAGGCATACGCAAAACTTTCCAACGCCAACCCAGGATTGGCCCTGGTGGGGGTACAACGGCAGGTCCGCCAAATACATTCTCCCAGCAACGGCCTCCACCCCCAGGATGGTAAAGGGCCGCTGGCCGGTTCTATGAAGAACTAGTCGAACGGGTCCATGCCAGTTGGGCATCACGTGGACCACGTAGATGACGTTGGCAACACTAGTAAGACCCGCGGGACACTTATAGGGTGTATTATTCACAATCGCGGTGAACAGCATTCTGGTCGCTTCAAGATATCAGACTCGAATGATCCATTTGAGACGACCACGCCAATCTCTAAAGCATCCGACTGCAACAAGGTACCCATTTGTCACGCCTTCAATACAAAATCAACACCAAAAAAAAAAAAAGTAAAAACAAAGGGAGGTAATCGGATGCCTCAGATAAGAGCGCCCAAATAGAAATAATAACAACTTCCCTGTGAATTATTCCTCTCCAAAAAATAATTGTCTTGTCTCAAGGGGGAAGGAATGTTATGTACCTAGAAATGGGCATTAAAAGGGGCCAGAAATAAAAATTAGAAATATTAAAATATTTCACAAAAAAGTTCGTATAAACTAATCATGCTTAAAAACATGAATAGCTTATCTATCTAATCAGTGAAGAAAATTGCATCAGCACATACCATTCGTTTCTACAAAATTATTCACATGACAAATTTTGCCTTCAGCTAAATTTGTCAGTAGAAATACTTAAATTAAAACATATAAAACAAAAATTACAATATGCATGTACAAACGTACATACATACATAAAAAAAAAGCTTTCACGATCAGAAAATGAGCGCCGCGAAAATACATTATATGTATACGACCGCCGCATTTTCAATCGACGGGACGGCGGCTGATGTTTATAAAAACATCAAATTTCATTTTTTCAAGCCACCGTCCAACGAAAAATATTCTGGAATTGTTTAATCAAGTCCAGAATAAATGAAAATTTTTCTCAGGGTAGAAATGCAACTATGCATTTTCTACCCTGACCGACGGCTCTTGATCGTGATGAAAGTGATCAAGAGCGCAATCGAATGATAAAAGCGAAACGAGTTGTATTTTAAATTTACTACTAGCGAGTTGAATATTTTTGCACTTGAGAGCGGCGGTTGTGGGTCGAGTTTTGAAAAAAAAAAAAAAGAAAAAGTAAGTTGATTTTAAAAAAGGTTTGGGTTCGGCGCGGTCTCGGTTGCGGTGAGATGGAGTGAAAAAGGAAAGTTTGTTTGGAAGAGTTTTAGAATAGAAAGAAAAAGGTTTTGGTATAAAGATAAAGTGTTGTTAAAAAATAAAAAGGAATTTTAAGTTTGTTTGGAAATAAGTAAAAAATAAAAAGTAAAAATAACGAATCAGTGTTTTGAGTTGAAGCTCAGAGAAAATATAAAGAAATCCGCCCCTCAAACATTTCTTTTCACACCACGGAATCCCAAGAAAATTATTTTATGATAATGGCCTTGAATTCACGTCAACCTTATTCACAGATTTTTTAAAACTATACGACATAAAACCCCATTTGACATCAGCTAAGAATTCAACCGGTATCTCACCCTTAGAAAGGTTACATTCCACAATAACTGAAATAATTAGGATAATCCATAGCCAGAATAGCACTAAACCAATCAGTGAAATTATGTACGAAGCAATCCTAACATATAATAACTCTATACATTCTTCGACAAACTTAACACCATTCGAAACGATAACAGGTCACTATAATAAATTCTCGCTTTTCCCCACAAAATCAACAATCACAGACAAATCAGGATTATTTAGAAGCCCATAAAAAGGAATATGAAAAATTAGCTAATTTAATACACGAACGAAGTTCAAAAATTAAGAAAAATAGTATTAATAGGTTGAATAAAAATCGGAAAGATCCGACGGATTTTGATACAGATGAAATAATTTTTGAATCCGAAAATAGACGTAATAAATTAGCACCCAAAATTTATGAAACATAAAGTCATTAAAAATAACAAAATTACTGTCATCTCAAATAAAAGAAAAGTTCATAAGCAAAAGATTAAAACGAAACGTAAATTTTCAGGGTTACCAACAACGCCCAGGGAGAACGATTAAACATCAGGATTTGAGCAAAAACCAGGGATTACTGTGCTTAAATTTAGGAAACGCCAAGTTAATTGAAAATTATTCTAAAATGTTGCATATAATAAATACCGAATACCAAGTGATTAATTTGTAATATCATTATTATTATTGTATTTAATTGAAATAAGTTCATGAATTGTAAGCCTTAAATTGTTATATTTCGAAACTGGAACAACTTCATTGTATGTACTGATTGAACGAAAATTTGTATTGGCAATGCCTTACTAAAAGGTCTTGTCTTCTTGCCTTAGAATTTTTAACCTCACTTGTCATTATACCATTGAACCATTCGCATAAGAATTTTGTAACTCGGCAATAAACTGAATAATTAACATTAAACGCTCAGTGTTCATCATTTACATTCGCAATTATTCGCATTCTCGTTTCGCTCTATCATTTCGCTTATTTATAATCTTGAAAAACCATTGGAGATTCAACAAAGGTCCTTCGAACCCGGATAAAAAATCACGCATATCGGATGTGAGGTGCATAGAAATCAAGTCATCGAGTGTATAAAAAATATCGAGATAACAAAATTGGCATCGTAAAGTGAATAATTAGAAAGCCAAACAAAATAGTTATTCACCATTCTCCAAAAACTTTTCGGATTTCAACAATATCATTAGATTAAATTTGCACGTGTGTCTGAGTGCTCATCTCATTTAGTGGAGCGCATCGGAGCAAGGCGGCAATAATAACAAGATAGTTCTGAACCATTTATATATTTGGTACAAGCAAAATGTCCACATCTGGCTCCGGAGACGAAAGTGCGCATGATTCACGGCAACAGAAGGATCCTCTAGCAGACTTACGTGCTCAGCGAGGCGTAATCACTGGGCAGCAAACAAAAATGAAAAATCTCATCGATGGCAAGTGCAGTACGTTGACATTATCAGAGCTGGAAACTCGTCTCGGACTTCTAGAAGGTTATTTAAAAATTTTCAGCTCATTCAGGCAAAAATTGAGTGTCTAGATGAGGCTGAATGTTCTGGAGACAGGCGTGAAGTGTATGAGGAGTCTTATTGTGCAATTAAGTCAAAAATGCTAAGCGCCATATACAAATTGCGACCTCGCACTTCCTTCAGTATCGCTGATGTAGATAGAACTATAGTAACATCTCGGAATTCGAGTTCTTGCTTGCCAAAGCTACAACTAACAAAGTTTACAGGTAAATATTCTGATTGGTCTGATTTTATAGCGATATTCAACACATTGGTTGGTGAAAGCACAGAGCTCAGCAGTGTTGAAAAATTCCAGCACCTTAGGTCCTGTCTTAACGAAGAATCATTTCGACTAATAAAATCGCTGCAGGTAACAAATAGAAATTATGAAGAAGCATTAAAAATATTAAAAAACGATATGAAAATAAACGACTAATATTTGAGGCGCATTTAGCAGAAATTTTCAATCTTTCGCCTGCAGATAAAGGAACTGTAGAGCAGCTCCGATACTTATCTGATACTGTGGATGCCCACCTCAGAGCCCTATTAAGTATAGGCATAAAGGAGGATATAGCAGAAGGTGTAATTGTTTATCTGATTGGAAGTAAATTAGATTCCCGTACTCGTGCTAAGTGGGAAGAGGAAGCAATTTTAGAAGCCATCCCGACTTGGGATGAATTGTCTACATTCATCAATAAACGTTGCAGAGCTTTAGACAACATATCGGAGCCGTCAAGGTATAACAGGACTAAATCGGCAAGTACCACATTTTCACATAATTCTAATCAAAAATCCTCGAAAATGACATTATTGCTACTAACACCAATACATTATGCACATACTGCAAAGCTACAGACCATTCTATAAGTTCATGTCAAGGCTTCTTAGTTATGAATCCATCCACAAGATTCACTGAAGTAAAGAAATTGAATCTGTGTATTAATTGTTTAAAGCCAGGGCATTCAGTCAAACAGTGTAGGTCTGGTAGATGTCGTACTTGTAACCAAAAACATAACACATTACTACACATGGGGTGCTATATAGAGAATCCAAATGCTACAAAGCCCTCAAACAATTTAACTCCAATTGAAAATAAGCTTTCATCTTCAATAACTACTTCGGATCCAGACCAAGAAGGCAAATTAATTGGTTCAAATTCACAATCCAAGTTCGCGCTCGTTTCGTCGAATTCATTCGTGAAAACAAAAACTACACATCACATATTTCTCGCGACTGCGCTTATTAAGGTGAAGGATCATACCGGATCCTTTGTCACTTGCACAGCCTTACTTGATTCAGCCTCGCAACTACATTTCGTGTCGGAGCGACTTGTTCAACAGCTTCGGCTTAAACGAGTTAAAACGATGATTCCCATAGAAGGTATTGCAACCTCTCAAACAAACGCAAAATATAAAACGGACATTAGCATAAGGTCCCATTTTTCCGACTTCTCTATGAATGTCGAAGCAATAATCTTGCCTAACATAACAAGTGCACAACCAAACCAATTTATAAGTCTTGATGAATTGAAAATACCATCGAATATACAATTAGCGGATCCCAACTTCAATAAACCCCATCGAATAGACTTGCTTATCGGGGCGTCTTTATGTTTTGAACTTCTGGCCGTTGGTCAAATTAAATTGGGAGAAGGCCAGCCCATCTTGCAAAAGACATTGCTGGGCTGGGTTGTATCAGGAGCGTACAAGGGCCCATCAGCGTCATCGGTTTGCATAACTGCTGCTTCGAGAGATTATTCAGATGCAGGCCAATCTCTCAACAGTTTGCTTAGAAGTTTTTGGGAAATAGAAAATCATTATCAGCCTGGAAACTCCCCAGTAGGAGAAAACTAAGAATGCGAAGAACATTTTTTGAAGAATTATAGTCGTTTACAGTCTGGGAGATACAGGGTCAGTCTGCCCTTTCGAATAGGCGCTGCATCATTAGGAAATTCGTCACAGATAGCTTTGAAGCGTTTCTACAGTCTAGAATCAAAGCTGTCGAGATCACCCGAAATATCCAAACAATACGTGGAGTTCATGCAAGAATACATAGACTTGCATCATATGGAACCCATTGCCCTAGATCGGCTCCCCAATCAAAACTATTTCAATCCGCACCACTGTGTATTAAAGCCGGAAAGCACGAGTACAAAGCTCCGAGTCGTATTCGATGCGTCTTGCAAAACTTCGTCCGGCCAGTCACTAAATGATATATTATTGACTGGGCCAGTTCTTCAAAACGATTTATATTCAATCTTGTTGCGCTTTCGAAGTTTTAAATTTGCGCTAACCGCGGATATAACAAAGATGTATCGTCAAGTCGAAGTCAGCAATGCCGATAGGGATTTCCAATGCATATTTTGGCGAACAGCGAAAGATGCCGCCTTAAGGGTATATCGGCTCAACACGATAACATATGGCACGGCTCCAGCCTCATTCCTAGAAACGCGCTGTCTGAAACAACTTGCTATAGATGAGGAAAGAAACTTTCAATTAGGTTCAGCTATTTTACAGCGGGATTTTTATGTAGATGATATGATCAGTGGGTGTGATACAATTGAGGAAGCCCTGCGCATTCAATTCGAAATCCATCAGTTGCTGAAGAAGGGAGACTTCTCCCTCCGAAAATGGTGTTCTAACAGCGAAGTCCTCTTAACACATATCAATCATGCAGACAAGGAAAAATTTCTACGGATAAATGGTGACAATGTTATAAAAACGCTTGGTTTGATTTGGCACTCAGAAAATGACCACTTCTGTTATACATTCAAGAGCATTGAACTACCAACTTCTATAACAAAACGATCTGCTCTATCGATCATTGCGAAAATATTTGATCCACTTGGGTTAATAAATCCCGTTGTGCTTAAGGCAAAAATTTTTCTACAGAAGTTGTGGGCGCTAAAATTGAATTGGGATGAATCACTTCCCATTCACTTGCATTCCGAATGGCATAAGTTCTATCGAAACTTGGACCACCTTAGTCAAGTCAAAATTCCAAGACACGTATTGGATCGTTCGCAAATCATCGAACTTCACGGCTTCGCAGACGTTCGCACTGTCGATATTCGCAAGAATATTTCAGTCCACTTATTAACAGCGAAATCTCGTGTTTCGCCAATTAAAAAAATTTCTGTACCGCGTTTGGAGCTTTGCACAATGCTTTTATTATCTGAGTTAATGAGCCGCATAACCATGTGCCTATGTTTGGCTCCAACTAGGATCTACTGCTGGTCAGACTCAAGAATCGCACTTGCTTGGATAGCGTCTCTGCCCAATAAATGGACAACTTTCGTTGCGAACAGGGTGTCAAAAATTCAATCATTATCTGAAGGTTATATATGGAATCACGTCTCTACTGAACAAAATCCTGCTGACTTCGTAAGCAGAGGGCTCTTTCCAAATGAGATTATCAATTGCCGCTCTTGGTTTCATGGCCCAAACTTTCTTTCAAAGCAAACCTCCTCCTGGAGCACACCAACACCTCTTCAATTAGACAAGGTACCTGAGTAACGAGCTAGCAAATCATTCGTTGTCGTATCCACTTCATAAATAGCATTATTAGAGAGCTATAAATTTCACAACGACTTGCCAAAGTTGCAAAACGTCTTCGCATATATATTTCGTTTCTACAATTGCATAAATCGTAAGCCGAGAGGCGCAATGAAGGTAAGAAGTCATAATAATGCTGTACCACCGTTGAGCGTTCATGAAGTAGACTTCGCTCTAAGAGCGTTAATCAAGCTTGTGCAGAAGAATGAGTTTCCACAAGAATATCAATCTATGATGAGTAATAAGACGATCTCACTGCGCAGTCCTCTAAAGTCACTAAATCCATTTTTGCCTATATTTTCTTAGCCTTAAAACGCAGATGGTCTAAACAGCACTTGAACCAATATACCAAGGCTAAATACAGTTGCCTGGCTTGCTAGTTGTTATGGATGATGGTATAAACGGCACTTTAACCGAATACCAAAGGCCTGAAAAAACTAGAAGGGTTACGCGATACTGAATAAAACGCTCTAAATTTTATTAACAGCTGATAATTTATTCATTACACGCCGTGAATTCATATTCAAATTTTGCTAACATTACCACTTATTCTACCCCAAAAACAAAAGAAAGCAATATTCAATTAAGAATTTCCGATACTGCTTATCTAGCGAAATTGCAAGTTTCATGCAAAATAAATTCCTCAGTTATTGCTGAATGTCAACTTTCTTTAGATTATAATGACGAAGAATTTATTTTTGCATGAAGCGAGGTGAATGAAATTTGCGCCAGGTGCATGAAATTAGGTTTCCTATTACAATGATAACATGAACCTTTATTCATGCCTGACCTACATATGAAATTATGAATTAATGGTATATACATATATATATCTTGTTTTCTTACAATTTCAATTAAATTTCTTTATATAAGAATTAAGATAGAATTAGATTCATCTGTTATGAACATGCACGATTTAACATTCTCCCCGCGTTGAACCTTCGTTCGAAGATTCAAATGACTAGACGTTGATACTGAAGTCAAATTCCGTAGATTGCCTGGGTGCGGGCTTAGGCCGTTTCGATTTTTGCCTACAATCATCTCGATTCTTGAATATCAGGATGGCGATGAAGAATAAAATTAGTCCGAGCGAAAGATATCCAATGGTAAATTGATGGATATTGTGGGAATGAGTCTTCTTCATTGTTTCCTCTTGGAGCTGTGATGAGACCAATCTCATCAATTCTTCCAGTTGTTCTTCTTGGGCTTCATAGGGAGTTAGGTTACCGATAACTGGATGTAGCTGTTCTGGTGTGATTTTGCTTAACTCACTTAACCTTTTGTAGGATGTTCTAATGCTGCTAGGAACCTGTTAAAGTCAGCGGGATGGTTTCCTCGTTACACCAAGCATTTGCAGTGGTGGGTTCCTTGACTGCGTAGATCCATTGGTTTGGATTATTGAGCTGAATCCAAGCAGGACTGTTCTCTATTTTTTCCATTTCACATTTTCTATATGTTGAATTGTTAAACAGATTCACTTCGCAGGAGCAAGCGGCCGCCCCCTTGTGATATATAGGATGGGTCAGAGGGCATACATGATTGAGCTCCTCCGTCGACATACAGGATGACAGTTCCTGTTTTGTCATTGGGTAATATTGATCTCTGTGTGGACTGAGAGCGATGTATGTAGCGCAAGGCCGTACAGCTACAAGCACTTCATTAGTTGATACAGGTATCGGTATCATCTGGAACAAGTTAAACCTTTCCAGAGTGACCAGCGGCATTCTGATTTTAACTATTACGTGGTTGTTGTTTACTCCTGATTCTGCGGACATGGTTTTGTATAGTTCCACAATATCATTCTGATCTGCGGGTAATTGCAATCCTGGTGGTAGGTGATTCTTGACCATGATGAGTTCGTTACGTAATTGTTGGGGCGTCACAAGTAATGGACTGATTCTGCCGTGGTGTATGTCTGTTAGCACGTCGATTATTGAAGACTGCATTCTCTGAAGATGGGATACTATGAACATCATTTGGATGGAGAGGGTTGTAAATAATTGGCTGATTTTTAGCTCATACGTTTCTTCTCCGGTGTGGTTTATGTGGTTTATCAAGTGGGTGATTTGGACGTCTAATTCCTTAAATTTCTTTTCTGCAGCTAGTTGATCCTTTTTCAAGACGTTAACCGTTGCGTCAATTATTGACGTCTGATTTTTCAGTAGCGTTAGAAGATGTTCTTCATTTTCATTGATGGTATCTATGGTTTCAGAAATTTTTTTTGCAAAAAAGTGAATTGGCCAGGTTTCCGACAATGTCAATATCACCTCGTTTTTGTCTTCTGGTGGACAGGAGTATGTTGTCGGCATGTAACTCTTCTTCAATCTGCTGAAGTTGTGTCACTATCTGGATGCATGTGCTCCTTGTTTTACTTTGCTGGCAAAAATTATGTAACGCCCTCGTCCCATTTGATAATACCGAAAGCTCCATCCAATATGGTTTCAAATCGTAATAAACTATTAAATTCCATTCGGTTGATATGAAATTTATTTTGCCGATATTTTCGAAATATATCCCCGGTTTAGGATCGAAGCTCTCGATATCGATGCTTGCTCCCAGTCCGGGCGGTAGAACCAAACAAGCCAATAATAGTGTTGCAATTGCAGCGCCATAAGACTGTCGTCGTCGTTTCTTGGGCACTTGATCCTTGTCGACATTGCTTGTCCCTTGAGGCGACGCTTCTGTTCCTGTAATTTCTTCGGCCATATCATTATTGTTCATTGGAGTCTCGTTATGATCTACCTCCTCACACGGCAATGGTGACAGCTTGTGAATAGGTCTGCGAAGTATACCTTTAGCTGTTTTACGTCAGCAACTCTAACATAACCATCGTTTCCCTTATGTGTTTGAAGAATTCTCCCTAGTGGCCATTTCATAACTGGAAGATTATCATCTTGTATAACCACTATAGTGCCAGGATCTATGTTCTGGCAGCGCTCTTTCCACTTGAGTCGATATTGCAGTTCATTTAAATATTCTCGAGACCATCGTCTCCAAAACTCGTGTTTCATATTAGACACTAGCCTCCATCTAGCTAGCAGACTAGTTTTCAATTGCCTGGCACTTGCATCTATGGGTGCCGTTAATGGTTCACCTACCAGGAAATGACCAGGAGTGATAGCAGTCAGGTCATTAGGGTCATTTGACATCTGTGTTAGTGTCCTAGAGTTCAAAATTGCTTCTATTTCGATCATTAGTGTCTCCAGCTAAATGCCTTGCGGATTTTACAGCAGCTTCCCATAGCCCACCGAAGTGTGGTGCTCTCGGAGGAATGAAGTGGAAATCGATTCCTCTTTTACTGCAAGTTCCTGCTATGGTTTCCCTCGCTGCTTCAGAATGGATGGCCTCAGACAATTCGCGTAGTTGGTTTCTTGCGCCAACGAAATTGGTTGCGTTGTCGCAGTATAAGCTCCTACAATTTCCTCTGCGGCCCTTAAATCGCCTTAATGCCCCAATAAAGGCTTCTGTTGACAAGTCGCTGACTATTTCTAAGTGGACGGCCTTTGTTGCAAAACAGCAGAAAACAGCGATGTATGCCTTATGAGGTCTCTTTCCTTTTGTAATGCACCCAGGTTGGCCCACAAAAGTCAACACCGGAGTTAACGAATGGTCGTGCTGGTTGAACTCTTGCGGGAGGCAAATTGCCCATGATCTGTGTCAACATTTTTGGTTTGGCTCTTGCACATGTTACACAATGCTGAACAATTGATCTCGCGATTGTCTTTCCCTTTATTGGCCAGAAGCGTTGTCTTGTATCGGCCAGCAAGGCTTGCGGGCCAGAGTGCAGATTCTCTTTATGAATTGTTAACATCAATAGTTTTATTAACGGACCTGAATAGGGCAAAATCATAGGATATTTTGCATCATATTCTAGTACTGATTCCTTTAAACGACCGCCCACTCTGATGATGCCTTTGTCATCAACAAATGGTGTAAGACCTTTTAGACAACTTCCCTTGTTTAATTCATGATCTTTCTCTAATTGTTTTATTTCTTCCTTGAACTCATCTTCTTGTACGGCTCTTATTATGATGTATAAGGCTTCATTTAATTCTCGACAAGTGATGAAGCGATGGTTTGGCCGTGATTTGACTGGAATTTTGGCATTCCTTACAAATCGAATCATATAAGCAATGATGCGTTGAGGCTTCCGAAATGATCCCTCATGATTGATTTTGTATATCACACTAGATATATCTTCTGCTGTAGTTATTGCGGGCAAGGCTGTACGCTTTCTTTCTAACTGACACTCAATCTTGGTTTGATAATCTGTAGGCCATACGGTGTCACTTCCGTGCAGGAATGTTGGCCCGTAGAACCAAAGATGACATGTTTCTAATTTGTCTGGCTCCAGCCCTCTGGAGAGTACATCGGCTGGATTATGCTTTGATCTCACATGATGCCATTGTGCCGCTATAGTTAATTCTTGAATTGCACCAATCCGATTAGCAACAAATGTTTGATATGATGTGGATGATGAAGTTATCCATGATAACACTATTTCCGAATCTGACCAGAAATAGGTTGGTACTTCTTCCCACTTCAGTTCCTTCCTTACACGGTTTGCAAGTTCGGCTGCTACTAGAGCTGCACATAGTTCCAAACGAGGAACAGTTTGTTTTTGTAGTGGTGCTACGCGAGATTTAGCGCATAATAGTATCACAATAATTCTGCCATCTTTACTGATCGATCGGATATAAAGTGCAGCGCCATAGGCCTTTTCTGAGGCATCTGAGAACACATGGAGTTGCATATGCCTTGGAACTTCCTTTGCAAATACGTGCCTGGGAAATGTGACGTTGTTTAAGGTTGTCAGAGTGGTCCTGAAATTAAGCCATCTTGTATGAAGTTCCATTGGTAAGGCTGCATAACAGTCAATTTTTAGTTACCAAAGTTATTGGGTGAAGATCTTAGCGGTGACTAGTTCTTTTAGTGATCCTGGATCCTTGCTTTAATTCTGAATTGATCTGACTTGGGCAGCCATGTTAGTCCTAACGTCTTTATCTTTTCTTCTGTACTATTTTCGAAGTCAAGGTCTATTTCTTGATCCTCTGGTGGAACGCCTTGCAACAATTGGGCGTGATTGGCACACCATTTTCTCAATCGAAAACCTGCGCCTTGTAGAAGTTTTGTAAGTTCCTTCTGCATTATTATGGCTGTCGGCAAACTGTCTGATCCTGTAATGCAATCATCCACATAGAAGTCATTTTTCAGCATCTCGGCACCATATGGATATCTAACGGTATTTTCTTGGGCCAATTTCTGAAGGCATTTTGTTGCCAGATAAGGTGCCGGTCGAGTACCATATGTGACTGTACATAGTCGGTAAATTTTTAATGATTCTCTTGGGTCATTTCTCCAGAAAATTAGCTTATATTTCTGGTCGGCTTCGTCCAGCAGTATCTGTCGGTACATCTTTTGAATGTCTGCAGTGAATACGAATCGTGGTAGCCGAAACCGCAGCAGTAGTGAAAATAAGTCACTTTGAACTGTTGGGCCTGCGCACAAGATATCATTTAAAGACAACTGAGATGACGTCTTCATCGATGCATCGAACACCACTCTTAATTTAGTGGTGCTACTATCGGGTTTTAGAACACAATGGTGCGGAAGGAAGTAATGGGGCGATTGGATGCTAACGCCATTTATTTCCTTCATGTGTCCGAGATCAATATACTCTGTTATGAATTCCACATACTGAGACCTTAAGGCTGTATCTTTGGCCAATCTTCTTTCTAAAGCGAGAAATCTGTTCAATGCCATGCTTCTGGACTCGCCCAATTTTGTTGATTCCTCACGAAACGGTAAATTAACAATAAATCGTCCGCTGTCATCTCTACGGACTGTTTGCGTGAAGTGGGTCTCACATCGCCTTTCTTCTTGAGTGAATTTGTCCTTTGCTTCAGCAACTTCTTCAAGTTTCCAAAATCTTTGAACAAGTTAATCTGTTTGTTCGTCCTCTGAACATATACCACATGTAGCGGCAGATGTTTCAATCTGATCGATCTTGCCTGTCAATACCCATCCAAGAACAGTATTTTGTAGCATTGGAAGATTATTTGCTAGCTTGATTTGTCCAATGGACAGTAGGTTGTAATAAAACTCTGCTCCCAAAAGCAAATCAATTGAGTCGGTTATGTTGAATTTAGAATCGGCAAGTCTGATATTTTTAGGTATGTCCCACTCAGAGATGTCAAATGACTGCGTTTGTTGTGGCGCGATTATTTTTGGCAGCACAAAAGCTTCTACTCTTGTTGCATATTTGTTCATTATGGACTCTAACCGCAAATTAACCTTATGTTGGATTTTTCGTTTCTTATTTCCGACACCATGTTTGGTAATTCTTTCTGAATTTGGTGTCAAGTTTAGTTTCTTAATAACCCTTTCTGTTATTATATGAACTTGAGAGCCTGAATCAAGAATGGCTCTACATTCTATTGTGTCTCCCTTGTCAGATATGAGTTTGACAATGGCTGTGCCCAGGAGAACATAACCTCTTGGTTTTTGGTTTGTGAGTTTTGCTACTATGGCTGGTTGAGAACCTGGTGTATCAGCCTTTTGTAACAGTACATCTACTGAATGTGAGCTTCTTGGTGATTTGACATCAGATTTTTCTGCCTTCCCTGATGGTTCTAGATGTACAAGCGTGTTGTGTTTTTTTGTGCATTTTGTACATCCTCAAAGTATGCACTGGTTGCTGCTGTGACCAGGCTTGAGACAATTAAAACACAAGTTATGACTGCGTACAAAGCTCAGTCGACTGGCTGGTGTCAATTTCAAAAACTGGGGGCATGCAAAAAGAGGATGGTTTCCTTTACATGACATACATGATGCCCGATTTGAAGTGGATGATATTATCGAAGTTAGTGCCTTGGAGCTGCCATGTCTTCTTTGGTAATCGTCAATTTTATACTTAGTGCCGAGTGCTTCGAGTACTTGAAATCTGGTTTCCAGAAATGATAGAAATACCTTTATACTCTGTATTTCTCTAGGCTTTGATAGTGATTGCTCATATAGAGTGTACGTGCTTCTGTCAAGCTTCTTTGTTAAGATATGAAGCAAGAGTGGATCCCAATCTGCCGTTGAAAAGCTTAAATTCTGCAATCCTAACAGACACTCTTATGTAGTATCATGTAGCGATTTTCTTGTAGCAGCTGAAGGGTTATCGTTCACATGTGCTGACTGAGATAATAACTTGTTAATGAGTGCTGTTACTAACAGTCTGCGATTGTCAAAACGATCCTTTAAGGTCTGCCAAGCAGCTGTATAGTTTTCTTCTGAGGCCGTAAAGTGCCTTATTAATCTTTCTGCTTCTCCAGCTAAGTTGACCTTGAGATACCATAACTTCTGACAATTTGGCATTGGTTGATTGTGCACCATATGAGTGAACAAGTCGTGAAACTGGGTCCACTTCAAGTAATCACCATCGAATCGTGGGAGTGTTAACTTGGGCAGTTTTAGTATTGCACTTGAGTCGACGTTTGAGAACTGGGATGACTGTATTGTTGTTGCATTAAGGCTGTCACGTTTGGTTGCTAATAATATTAAGCAGTTATCCACTTCCTCTTGCATCTTCATGAATTCTTCTCCATCATAGCCCTCCTTGATTGGGTCCTCAGTCAGTTCCCATATTTTATGATCACACTCTTCGATTTGTGACCAGTACTGATTAATTGACCTCAGTTTTAGTTCGTAGTATTGTCTTGAATGATCTTCACCATCAGTCTCGATTACGTAAAGTACATTCCTTAGCACACCAATAATTCGTCTTTGTCTTCTTATGATTCCAGCTAATTGTCGTAGCTGAGTTTCAGAAGGAGGTAGATGACCATTTTTCTCTTCGAATTTAGGAATTTTGGGTGTCCTTGGTACTGCTCCTGTAGCACTAGCTTGTTTCATTATGTCTGGTGATTTTGGACCAGGTCCTTCAGTGCCTTCGCTTTCAACAGTTGAAGCCTTGGAGGATGTCTCTGCCTCTTGATGAGTGAAGTGCTCTACCTTCTCAGCAAAATAAACCTGATATTGGCTATACAGTGCCATGATTGTATTGTAGTAATCTGTCGTAAAGTAAGAATGACTCCGAGGAAGATCAGGAATCACTCTCATCTTATTATCCGTTGTTTCAAATAGTGCCCATGCCTCCTCCAATAGGTGAAGGCGATCTGCATAATACTCTTTAGTGACCTTTCTGTCAATCGGGTCCTTTCTGTGGTTTGCGATGATTCTTTGGATCTCTTTTCCATTGCAGGTTTGTTCCGCTGCTAATTTTTCAAATACGTTTGCCATTTTTATTTTATTTAATTCCACTTCATTCAATACGTGATACAAATGTTTCACTTGTATCACGTCGGGGTCACCAAATGTTGAGACAAGGCTCTTTTGTCTTGCCTATATTTTCTTAGTCTTAAAACGCAGATGGTATAAACGGCACTTGAACCGATATACCAAGGCTAAATACAGTTGCCGGGCTTGCTAGTTGTTATGGATGATGGTATAAACGGCACTTTAACCGAATACCAAAGGCCTGAAAAACCTAGAAGGGTTACGCGATACTGAATAAAACGCTCTAAATTTGATTAACAACTGATAATTTATTCATTACACGCCGTGAATTTATATTCAAATTTTGCTAACATTACCACTTATCCTACCCCAAAAACAAAAGAAAGCAATATTCAATTAAGAATTTCCGATACTGCTTATCTAGCGAAATTGCAAGTTTCATGCAAAATAAATTCCTCAGTTATTGCTGAGTGTCAACTTTCTTTAGATTATAATGACGAAGAATTTATTTTTGCATGAAGCGAGGTGAATGAAATTTGCGCCAGGTGAATGAAATTAGGTTTCCTATTACAATGATAACATGAACCTTTATTCATGCCTGACCTACATATGAAATTATGAATTAATGGTATATACATATGTATATATATCTTGTTTTCTTACAATTTCAATTAAATTTCTTTATATAAGAATTAAGATAGAATTAGATTCATCTGTTATGAACATGCACGATTTAACAGAGGGTCTTATTCGAGTAGGCGGCAGACTAAAACATACTTCATTAGACTTCGATGCTAAACATCAAATCATCTTACCAAAATCTAGTTCGCTGACGAAGACGATCGTAGCTCACTATCATCGAAAAAACTTGCATGCGGGTTGTCAAACTCTACTCAGCATCATTCGCACGCGCTACTGGCCAATCAGGGGAAAGGATATTGTCAAGGAGATTATTCACAAATGTATCGCGTGCTTCCGTGCAAAACCATGGGGCTTTCAGCAATTCATGACTGATCTACCCCCAGAACGCGTAAGACCCAGCAAGCCGTTTTCCTACACCGGTGTGGATTACTGTGGCCCGTTCAATATAACATCACTAGTCAGAGGACGATCACCCAGAAAGTCATATGTTTGTGTATTTATATACTTTTCAACTAAGGCGGTCCATTTGGAGGTAGTTTCTACTCTCACCACTGACGGTTTTTTAGCAGCGCTAAGGAGATTTATAGCGAGAAGAGGCAAAATATCTACAATCTTCTCCGACAATGCAACCAATTTCGTAGGCGCCAACAATCAACTAAAGGAATTGAAGAAATTACTCTTATCATCATCGCATAACGATAAAATTAAAAGACTGTGTCTAGAAGACAACATCGAATGGAGATTTATTCCTCCCAGATCACCACACTTCGGTGGTCTTTGGGAGGCAGCTGTAAAATCCGCCAAGTTCCACATTCGTCGAATTGCATCACCGGTTTTATTAACACTAGAAGAATTTCAAACGCTCATCTGCCACGTGGAGGCTATTCTCAACTCGAGACCTATCACTCCATTTTCCGATAATCCAAGCGACCTGGAGGCATTGACGCCAGGGCATTTTTTAACTGGAGCCCCTTTAACTGAAATATGTGAACCCTTAATAAGCTCCGATACTAATATTAATAATATTTCCAGATGGAACCGTATTAAATATATAAAGCAGCACTTTTGGCTTAGATGGAGTAAGGAATCCTTCAATCCCTGCAACACCACCACAAATGGAATTGTTCAAGTCCCAACGCGCAAGTAAACGCTATGGTCCTCATCAAGGATGAAAATTTGCCGCCTATGAAATGAAGCCTTGGACGAATTGTGGCTGTTCATCCTCGATGTGACGGACTTGTCAGAGTAGTAGATGTAAGAACGCCCACGGGAACCTTCAGACGAGCGATTACCGGCCTATGTCCACTACCCATGGAAGAATAGTTGGAAGCAAGAACTTCCAAGGCGGGGAGTATGATTAATTTGTAATATCATTATTATTATTGTATTTAATTGAAATAAGTTCATGAATTGTAAGCCTTAAATTGTTATATTTCGAAACTGGAACAACTTCATTGTATGTACTGATTGAACGAAAATTTGTATTGGCAATGCCTTAATAAAAGGTCTTGTCTTCTTGCCTTAGAATTTTTAACCTCACTTGTCATTATACCATTGAACCATTCGCATAAGAATTTTGTACCTCGGTAATAAACTGAATAATTAACATTAAACGCTCAGTGTTCATCATTTACATTCGCAATTATTCGCATTCTCGTTTCGCTCTATCATTTCGCTTATTTATAATCTTCAAAAACCATTGGAGATTCAACACCAAGTTAATGTGGAAATTATTGGCAGAAATATAGATAACTTAATAAATCAAACAGGGAACCAAAGGGAATATACTGTAAAAACAAAAATATTGGAAAGCAAATATAATAAATTGGTACATAATTTAGACGTAATCGTCCCAAAATATAAAGTAAAACATGGGTTGATAAATGGATTAGGTATAATCATAAAAGATATTACTGGAAACTTAGACCACAATGACTATGTGGAAATTAGTAACCATTTAGAATCATTACGTACAAATGAAAACAATATTAAAAATCAGCTTAACAAACAAATAATCCTAAACGAAAGAATGATAGAAAGATTCAATAATATATCCAGACATATTAATGCACAACAAGAAACACTAGAAAATTACATTCAAGAGTATCAATTAAACGTAGCCAATAAAATTAAACAATTGAATATAGAACTTATACTCCATCAATACTTTGAACAACTAATGTATGATATTGAGCTATTATAAACGAACACCTCAAAGACATTTCAGAATTAATAATCCTCGCCAAGTTAGATATCATATCAAAACACATTTTGCACCCTGAGGAAGTATTCTACATTCACGAAATATTGAGAAATCAAAACACTATTATTTTATCAGATGACAACATTTATGAAGTCATCAAATTACAAGCTTTCTATAATGGCTGTAATTTAATATTTGTTATACAGATCCCTATCCTATCCACAGATAATTTTTCCCTTTACGATTTAAAAGAACTACCTATTAACGATAACTACACCATAGATTTGAAAGCCCCCTTCCTTTTACTGAACAAATTCATGTATCAATATATGGATAAGCCTTGCCAAACAATTGAAGTACTGCGACAAAATTTCACCGAAGGACATAGAAGCAGACTCATGCGTACCAAATATTATACACAACAAGAAATCAAACTGTAAATTGATTGAGAACGAAGCCCAGGAAAATATACAGCAGTTGGAGCCCAATTTACTACTCATCATCAGCCGAAATACAACTCTAGATGACACAACCTGTGATTCAGCCATACAAAACAAGACGCTAAAGGGAGTCACCCTTATCAACTTCAACAACTGTACAATAAAAATTAACAAGATAACATACTCAAGCAAAATAGCTACCTTTTGGGACTCAATACAGATTTTACCTACCTTAATTAATGAGGTCAATAGCAGCTACGTCATGGAAAAACTAAGCCGCAAGAAACTAAACAAATTTACAATGGAGAACATGGAAGCTATCAGGATCCTATCCAATGAAACCAAGTTATCTGAGACCCGTTCTGACTTAACAATGATCCTCATCAGTTTGGGTGTGATTATCATTTGTGGCACCTATAAAATCTATTACAGGCTGAGAAAAGGTCCAGACGTACCATATCCTCCAGTCATCTTCTATAACAACCAGAATACATCCACACCAACTAGACAATCGCTCAGATGGCCTTCGCTTCACACTGAGAGGGGAGGAGTTACGTCCCCAACTACACACACAACCTAACATAATCAATAATTTCAGATATTGCATATTAATTTCATTAATTTCATTTATTTCATTTTCATTTACTTCGAAGATTTTCCCACAGTTTGCAAAATTTTATTCCCATTCATTTTTAACTGATAAAGCATTTTTTACATAACAAAACAAACATAGGTTTGAGGTACGTCTTTCATTAAATATGTATAACATGAAGAAACCATCTACGATTCCTATATCAAAGCACGAAGGTTGTTGATTGTGATTATCACCCATTATCATTTCCATTATTTTCACTAGCTGTGCCTTATCCGTTTTGCAAATGGTATCATCTGCATGACACATGGAAGTTGGCACAGGTGTAAGTGGAAATATCAGTACTTTTTCAATATCTACCTTGTACAACAGAGAAATTCCTAACATTCGACCTTGTTACCAACAGTAATTTTTTTTTGAGCAGCAGCAAAGTTCAGCATTGAATTCTTTTTCATGGGCTTATCGAATCTCTCCTCGTTATCAGCGCATCATCTCCGTTCTCTTCAATATTCAATAGAAATTTAGCTACATCTGGAGAAACAGGCTTTCCAGTGGCAATATTGTGAAGAATTTCTTCATCTAGCTCGGCATTTGTACAAAATCTGCGAGCTGCTTTTTGCAAATGTTAATTCAATTAGGTTCCAGATCTGCAGTGACGTCTTGTAATTGTCTTAATCCACAGGCATCAAGAACATGAGAGATCAAAGCGACTCTAATGCTATGGCTTTTTGTTCAGCATTGATGTGATGCTATAGAGTTTGTGAAGTGTGCAATTCCACTCAAACGTCTAGCTGCATCAGCATTAATGGTTTGCTCCACAGTAAGATCACTTGGGATTCTTGAAAACGGCTTAATAGTTCTTTTAATTCCAAAAAACCGTCCTTAAAATCATCTTCAAGGCCTGGGTGCGTTTTATTTACATTAATCAAATTTTCTGAATACTTGACACATCAAGGAGCATAGTTTGGTTGGTTTAGGATAAAAAACAAATTCGCTATTTTAGGTATTATATATTTATACATCTGAAAATCCCCCATGCGTATGCTTCTTGATAAACTAATGTAATAGTTAACGAGCTGAAAATAAATAATAATTTTTTTTTTTTGTTATTTATATTTGCTCTTTATTTGTTGGCTCTCTGGGTCTTTTAAAAATTTCTTAAAAATACGTGGCAAAAGGCTCTACAAAGTGTAAAAAAAGACGCTAGCTAAACTAAATGATATAAAATGTCAATAGGGACAAATAATAACATCTAAAACAATGATAACAACTAATAAACAACAAAAATGACGAGAAAATGTAAAACAAATGACACACAATTCTCAAAAGAGACTAAAGAAACGGACACAAGAATTTTGAAAAGGCTCTAAAAGATGTACAAAAAATTTAATAGTCCCAATTTTGACAATTGGGTAAGTGGCAGTTCCAAGAGTTCCAAAATTCCAAAATAAACTAATAAATATCTTTACCTAAACGAGCGAATTTCAACAAAAACTTTTGCAATTTAGCACCGAGACCGAAACCGAATTAAAAACTTAATAGCCGAACGAACGAAAAATTTGAGCGATACCGTTATAGAGTCCCGCGAGGGCAGCCTGTAGTATCATAGACCTCTACAAACTGCCCTCATCATCCCTCCAGCTTAGCATCTCTAACAGAGTACTTGTCCTTCCCACAGCTCGTGCAACGATTCCTAAGCGGGGAGAAGCCCCGTGGACTAGTGTTGCAAATGCTGTGACCTGCTATCACCAGCGAAAGACAAGAGCTCCGTCCTGCACCGACGATAGTGGTTGCCATGTGCAGTTGAATGTGTCTGCGTTCGTTGCGTTCTGATTCCCATCTCCGGCTCTCATGTAGTACAAGTGAATTGTAGATTTGGCCAGTATCAACACAAAGCTAATCAAACAGTTCACCCGACTACAAACCTTTGGTCCCCATAGAAACGATGTCCTATTAATGTTGAAATTCGGGTGGATCAACTGACACATATCACGCACCAGTTCCATCAGACTCTGCAAAGCTGGACAAGTGGAGAACCTGTGAAACAAGGTGCCTTCACCAGAACAAACTGTGCAGATCCTCTTAACCTGCCGGTCGATATGTGACAACTGATTAGGATGCATAAGACTGTGATGCAGCAATTTGAATGCTACATCAGCATCTTTGTAACTAGAAGGATAACTGTAGACTACTCTGCAAGTTATCCCTCCCATCACGCCCATATTCACCCCGAGGTGTGTTCGCCATCTGTTGTATCCTGTATACTCCGGAGGTCTTATTGACATAAGCACATCACGGAGCACACGTGTTGTAAGAGTGCTGAAAGGTGTGTGAGGCGGTCTGTCTAGAACGAAAGCATCTTCCAACTTAGTGCCAGGGTCACTGGTCCCAAGTTGGCGAAATCTCTCCCGCGCAGAAGCCACCAATTCGTGTAGTTGTGGAGTGTTCGTGTATGCGTGTTAGCTTCAAAACCTCGAGCACTACTGAACACTGAATCTATTAATTCAGGATTAAACCTGATTGGAATCGAAGCGAATTGCGTGTACCGTAGAGCATTCCACTTAAGGTGAAATGCTGGCCTGATTCTGCCCCAGGTCTGAATCGCTGAGATTAGATCCAGCGGCCAGTCACGAGGATAGGGTGGTCGAACAGAGAGCAGGTAGTAATACTCCCTTATGCCGTTCCCTCCCAGTACATGCACCCAGAGTTGAGAAATCAAGGTGTCTCTCTAGCAAAACACTCGTTGGAATGCACGCACATGGAGACACCTTGATTTCAGAACCAAGTTAGTGAGACCCTATCCACCTATCTTGACTAGCAGCCAGAGCGTGCTTTCAGCAACCCATCGTCTTCCACACCAAAAGGCGTCTATCGCTTTTGCTTGAAGAAGACCTACGAAGCCTTCATCAAACGTCTCAGATTTTAGCAGATGAACGATGGACGAGGTAATCAACTAGTTTATCACGACTGACCTTCCCATTAGGGATAAAGGAAACAGTCGACTACGCCATGACTTAACAGCTCTAGAGAGTTTCTCAAGAGCGATGCGGCTATTATTTGATTTACTCTCGCGTCCGATATACACATCTAAATACTTCAGGCAAGTATTAGTCCATTGGATGTTCAGTGGAGTATCTGTACGATCTCTCCACCTTCCTTGACTCTTGCTAAGGTTGATTTTAGCGCCCGAGTTACGTTCCCAACTACACACACAACCTAACATAATCAATAATTTCAGATATTGCATATTAATTTCATTTATTTCATTTTTATTTACTTGAAAGATTTTTCCCACAGTTTGTAAATTTTTATTCCCATTCATTTTTAACTGATAAAGCATTTTTTACATAACAAAAGTTCTAAATGTAACCAAACACTTTTGTTTTTCACAAATTTCTGCTTTGTACGTCTAGACGGTTTCCGCTGAAACCCTAAGTAACTTTTATTCAAAAAGCTCAAATTCAGTTTTGTACGGACTTTTGGAATAATCGGTTCTCAAGAATAAATTTATTTGTAACCCATAAATTGTGTTGTAATTATTTCATGTTCATCTTTTTTTCCTATACGATTTACTTGAAATCATTATTGGCGCAGTTCGGTAGGATTCCGATAATCTGGAATTCCTATATATTATCAATGTCTTGTCGTTAATTCGGGAGTTATCGAAATTTATACTCAATCGAATCGAACGAAAATTAATAAAAATTAAACTTGAAACGAAATATTTTCACGTAAAATTGTGTCAAGAGGATATTGACTAGTGAAAAGTAATAAAAAAAAAAAAAAAAAAAAAAATTAAGTCCGTGTCGAGTGAATATCGGCATAAGTGAATTCGCTAGACGACTATAGTTGGATAGAAGCACAATAGCGAGAGTATATCGTTGTTTGGTGGATTTCAATCCTTCAGCTTCAAGCACCATACGAATAAAAGTGAAATGCAGTTTATTTGGTACATCATCATTGTTCTACTGGGGTAAGTCCTATATTGATACATTTATTCTTCCCTCATGTCCTTCTTCATTAAATTAAATTCCAAAAAGCAAACAAATCCCAAAGCGCCGTACACTACTCAAAAGCCATTAGATATCGCCGCGGTATACGGATATTCTAATTATAATTCCGATTCTGATTCTGAAATTTCTTTAAAAAATAAATTGGAAAATAGTTCCGATAGTGTAGATCTAAGTAAATTAAGTGAAATTAAACATGAATTTAATAATAAAAAAGTGAAAAATAATTTCTGTATTAAAATGGAAAATCAAATTAATCAAGGAATTAACACCTCTGGTAATACTAATGCCGTTAGCGATAACAGTAATCTAAATATAAATCATGCCAGTAATAATAGTGATACTCCTGGTGTTAGTAATAGTAATAATAGTGCTAATGTTAGTCAAATTCTTACAAACCTGAAAATTCCGGATGCCATTAAAGATCTACCTAATTTCGATGGTAATCCGAGATCTTTATTCGATTCCATTGACGATGTCGAAGAGATCCTAGGGCTAATGATTGGAATTGATGGAACAAACTATGCTAAAATTATTTTGAGAGCCATAAGAAATAAAATTATTGGTGATGCAAATGAGGTGCTGAATATGTATGGCACACCAACAAGATGGGAGAATATTAAAACTAATTTGATTACGCATTACTCCGACAAACGGAATGAAACAAGCATAATAAGAGATTTGCATTGTTTGCGACAGAATTCAGATACAGTCGAAAAATTTTATTCACGAGTTATTGAAATACTTTCAACTATCTCAAACCACGTCAGAGTTCACGAAAGTGATCATAATGTTATAATTTCAAAACAAAGTTGTGCAAATGTGCTTAAACACCTTTTTATAGGGATTAAGAGAACCCCTTGGTTCTACAATCAGAGCAATGCGACCGATTTCGTTAGCACAAGCCTTGAATTACTCTTTAACAGAGCAAAACGCAACTATGCATTTTCTACCCTGACCGATGGCTCCTGATCGCGATGAAAGTGATCAAGAGCGCTGTCGAATGATAAAAGCGAAACGAGTTGTATTTTAAATTTACTACTAGCGAGTTGGATATTTTTGCACTTGAGAACGGCGGTTGTGGGTCGAGTTTAAAAAAAAGAAAAAAGAAAAAAAGTAAGTTGATTTTAAAAAAGGTTTGGGTTCGGCGCGGTCTCGGTTGCGGTGAGATGGAGTGAAAAAGGAAAGTTTGTTTGGAAGAGTTTTAGAATAGAAAAAAAAGGTTTTGGTATAAAGATAAAGTGTTGTTAAAAAAAAAAAGGATTTTTAAGTTTGTTTGGAAATAAGTAAGAAATAAAAAGTAAAAATAACGAATCAGTGTTTTGAGTTGAAGCTCAGAGGAAATATAAAGAAATCCGCCCCGGTACGTACATACAAAAATATATATATAACAGTTGACGCAGCCGGTAGGATAGAGAAAGCCGACTTTAAACAAACGAAGTATAAGCGCTCGAAAACCCTATATCCTACGAATCAAAAAGGAGTTAGGACGAGATCGAATACTGGGCAAGACACCCTACCCTCCGCCTGAAGTTGAGTCTGGCTTCAGGAGTATTTCGATCTTGTCAGCTCTCAACGCTCGGGGTCGGATAGCTTTAACTGCCTCTGTTTAAAAAACACACAGTCACCCCCTCATCAAAGCACAAAGTGCGAACGTGGGACAATAGCGGGCTTCATCCCAGCCCAAGATAAAGAAGTCCACATCCCAAAATTTTAAAATTTACACTTGAAGGAAGGAAGTTTAGAAACCATCCGCTATCTGCGATCCAGAGCTGAAAGGGACTTCGAAGTAGGCAACGCGCCCCCCTTTCAGCTTTTATCCAGCGGAATTTAAGAAGGACACGGCCCCCCCGGCAGCAAAAGAACTTCAACCGAAAAAACCAGCGATCCTGAATTGAGAGGGACCTCGAAGAAGGCAATAAGCCCCTCTCTCAATTTGAACCAAGGGAATTAAGACGGCAGAAGCCCCCCTAGCTGCAAATTTTACAAACGGTGGTCCATGAGCGAGGAAAGCTCCCACCAGGAGACGCCGCAGGAAATCACACCACTTCAACCAACTCCACAACAATGTTCCTCACCGGGCGACGCACAGGAAGATCCATCCCGGTACGAAGAAGGCAACGCGGGAGCAACATCCGCAACAGAGGGTGCTAATCAAACACCCGCAACAAATTCACCAACAAGAGGAGTCAAGTTAAGGAGCGGGACAATCCTAACAGGTCCCCACCAAGTAAGACCTTCCAATTTAAATCTAGAAAAATATTTAAAGTATTTAGAAGGTAAAGTGCGAGACTCCTCCGAACTTTCAGTTATACAGTGCGATTCTATTGACAAACAGATTGCCAAGTCTCGGGAACGAAGGCTTGAGCAAATCGCAAAATTTAAAGAAAGCACCGAAAAGTTCAAAGAGAGCCTGAAGGAGTTTGAAGAACTCTCGCACTCGCTCGAAGCCACAAATAAAAATAATAGTGTAGATTTAAGTGAGAGTTCCAACGACAGTGTCAGTGATTCCGCCGTGTGAAATACTTTTGAATTGGCTGGGCGACTCCCTTCAGGAAATCAGCATAGAAGAAACTAGCTCCCCAAAAGTGTCAAACATTAGTTTCAGAATCCCCAATTTAAACATGGCAGATTACGCTAAAATCGCCAAACTGACTGCCTAGCTCGTTGCCCTATTCTCGGGAGAACAGCATCCAAAATAGAGCCTTGAGCTCCAAACATTCCTAGGATGCTACAGGCAGGTAATTTAGTGCATTTCGGTGGAGGAATTATCAGAATTTTTGCAAATCTTCCCCACCAGACTCCGAGGCGAAGTTTATCAGCTTTTCGCCTCAAATATGCCTACTACTTTCAAAGAGGTAGAAGAACGGCTAAATCGCACATACCTGCCTAGGGAAGCTTACCAGGAACTGGTAGATAAATTAATCACTACCAGGTAGTACCCTTTGGAAAACCTCACAGCCTTCACGGCACGAGTAAAGCAAATGCTGGCACTCTGCAATGAAGCAGCAGAATCCAAATACGGAGCCACAGCAGCACCAGCTGTTAAAACGCAGTTGGAAGATTTCGCGAAAAACGCACTAAAAACCGGAGTCAATAACCCGTATATGTGCCAATACCTTCTGACCATGACAGACGGCATGGTGGATGACCTCGTACAAAGGGCACTTGACATGGAGTGTCTTCAGCAAATTGCTCTATTCCTGCAACCTCCAGGACAATTCCAAACAAATACGATGCAGAATACATTGCCAAATTCTGACTGTAACTGTGTACCAAATAACGCACATTTAACTCAAAATAGTACTCTAGTAAATCAAAGCATATATAATCCTAGCATCAAATCCTACTCACAAGATCCCCGGCAAGACAATATAACCACTAACCCAAGCAGTCACATACTAACGTCACAGTTCACACAGGCCGGCACAGCATATATTAAACAGGAACCAAGATCGCCAGATAAAAATTATAATGTAAAAAATAAAAATACCTATTTAAATAAAGTAACTTGTAGTTTTTGTAATTTAAGAGGCCACACATATGCCGATTGCCTCAAAAGGAAAAATACGCCTTATTGTGTGAACTGCAAAATGTATAATCGCGACGTACGTGACTGCAGAAGAAACAATAATAGTTTCCAGAGACCACATAACAATACTATAGCATCAAATCAACGACCACGAGACCCACCAGTTTCCAACAACTCAAGGGTCTATAATGTACGTAAGAAATGTGAATTTTGTGATCGTTCTGGACATGCAGTAAATAACTGCCAACAAAAACGTAAATGGGAAGCTCGGAGTCAGGGAAACGACGTACAGTCGACCCAAAACTCCCCGGCTCGACTATAAATTACCCATCAAATAAAACAGGGTTTCCTCAGCAGCCCGATCCAGTGTCGCTACAGTAAAACTTCCTTTGGACATAGGCCTGAACGGCCAAACTAAACTAGTAGTAGCCACAGGCGCTGAGGTAAGTATAATAAAGAAAAGGTCATTAAAAGATCTCAAAGAAATTAACCAAAATGAGGCATGCACACTTCAGACCCCATTTGGTACCGGAAAGACGCTGGGAAATTGCCAGGGAAACTACGTTTTCAAAAGCAAAATTCCCTGCAAGTTTCAAGTCGTAAAGAACTTGCCTGGCCTTTCCGATGATGGACTTCTAGGAAATGATTTCCTAGCAAAAAACTGTAACGTTGAGGGTCCTGATAAGACATTACGGTTTCCTCGCACGGAGACTAATCCTATGAATTTGCTTTGCCATTGATGTTTGAAACGGACAAAGCAGTCGAAGAAAGAACACTTGCTGAACTATCCACCTTCAGTGTCTTCGAGGCTACCCAAACGAGAAAAGCTGGCTGCCAAACTCCAAAAGAGCTCAATGAATGTGAAACAGGCTGTCTGGGCGAACAAGAGACAGACGAAATCAGGCAGCAATTGGTTACCTTTAAGGAACCACTCTGTATACCTGCGCGCTCTCAAATTGTTGCCCCAGTCCCGTTACAAACTCAAGAAGAAATGCTCTGTTTATCACAAGAGATAAGCGATGGAGTCTTCTTGGCAAACAGTTTGCTGTCATCTGGAAAAAGATTAGTGCTGGTTAGTATTCTCAACGCTAACAGTCATCAAGTAGTCATACATAGCTTAAAGTTACAGCTATTCCCAATAAACGGCTACACAATAGTCCCATTAATGCACACAAAAGACCACAAAAGAACACACAAACGAAATTTAGAGGCAATATTATACAACACAGGAGACGGAACTGAGTGTCTAAAGCCTGCCAAAAAGGTGCATATAGCTCTTCCGTCCAAAATCCCCGAGGCATAAATCACTACTTAACAAACAACGGCCATATAAGAACGGTAGCCAGTCGCTAAATCCTATATTAAAGGTGCATATTACTCCACCGTCACACAGCACACTGAATGCTACATGGTCAAAAAGCAATAGAATTGACGCGCATGAGTATATCACACAACCTAAGGCAAAGACCACACAGGTGTACCAAACTCAGCTGTCAACCAAGCAGGAAGCAAATCCCCTGCAACATGCTAAAAATACCGAAATAAAGCCTCACAAGGAATCAAAAAGGCCTCATCCATTTACAGGTAAAAAATTTAAAAGGAAGAATAAGTTAACAGAAGGTTCAGCTGAAAAAACAGCATCCCTACAACATGTACGATTCTTATACCCGGACTCCGGACGACCCGAAACAACTCTTCGAAGAGTATAACGATCTTCTTCCTCAAAGGTGACAAACTCACCTATACAAATGCGATAACGCATAATATTCCATTGGTGCAAGATAGATCAAGCACCAATCAATCAAAAAATGTACCGCTTACCTGAAACACAGCGGAAAGTAATTAACGAGCAGCTAAAAGAAATGCTAGATAGCGGGATAGTCCAGTCTAGTAAAAGCCCTTGGAATTCACCTCTACTAGTTGTCACCAAGAAAGCGGGACCTGACGGTGAAAAAAGGTGGCGCGTCGTTGTCGATTTTCGGAAATTAAACGAAAAGACAATTGGAGACGCATTCCCGCTACCCCGAATCGAGGACATTCTCGACCAACTAGGTCACGCAAGGTATTTCACCACGCTCGATTTGGCCAACGGCTATCACCAAAACTGCTTTCAGCACAAGTTATGGGCACTACGAATTCAAGCGTATGCCATTCGGGCTCAAAGGAGCCCCAGCCACATTTCCACGCCTAAAGAATTTCGTATTAACAGGCTTTGTCTACCTAGATGACATAGTCATCTATGGTAAAAATTTAAATAACCACAACGAAAAGTTGAGGAAAGTCTTCAATAAGTTGAGAGAGAACAACTTAAAACTGCAGCCAGAGAAGTGCCAGTTACTACGAAGAGAAGTTGTTTACCTAGGGCATAAATGTTCTAGCGAAGGAGCTCTACCAGACCCAAGTAAGACGGCCTGCGTCCAAACATTTCCTGTTCCAAGAACAGTAAGGCAAGTTCAATCATTTTTGGGACTTGCCAATTACTACAGGAAATTCATTCCAGACTTCTCCAAAATTGTACGTCCAATCACGAATTTAGATTTACCCCGATTTCACAAAATCTTTTAATCTTACTACGGACGCAAGTAACGAGGCTCTAGGAGCTGTTCTTTCTCAAGGAGAAGTCGGAAAGGACCAGCCCATTGCCTATGCAAGCCGCACATTAATCAAAGCCGAAATAAGTTACTCTACTATCGAGAAAGAGTTTTTGGCTATCGTCTGGGCTACCAAGAATTTCAGGTGCTATCTTCAAGACCGGTAATTCACGGTCTATACTGACCATAAACCTCTCAAAGGTGTCTTCAATGTGAAAGACCCTACTTCCCGTTTGGTGAAATTTCACCACAAATTATCTGAATTCGATTACAACATCGAATACAGACCCGGGAAGTACAACACCAATGCACATGCACTAAGTCGCATCCCTCAAGCATTAAAGGAAGACAGTTTAGGCAATACCTTAATGGTAAAAGCCCTAGTCCACCACACGATGGACTCAGATGTGGAGGAAGACGATTCCACAAATAATAAAAAGAAAAAGAAATCCGCTCATTGTTTGGTCGTGACTCGAGCTCCGAAGCAAAAGGCTCAAGAGACAATAAATAGCTCCAGTGTGGAGACAGAAGAGCACACGAAAGCAGACCAAAACGAAATTCAACTCACAGAGGTGGTAACACTAAACCCAGCATCGCTTGAGCAAAAAGTAAGTACTGGCAAGACACCCGAAGTTATTACGAGCCCCACGGAGATCCAAACAATCTTAAAAGATTATCACGATTCTCCATTCGGTGGCCATTGTTAAATACCTTTTTACGTGTATTCCTTTTCTTCGAGTATTCCTGTCGGGCTTAGCACTTAACTGAATTAATAACACTTGTTTCTTTCCTTTTACAATTTTCTTTTATTTTTCCTCGTGGGTTATAATTTCACTATTTACACTTAATCCACTTGGACCCCTTATTTTATCGGTACGTATTCACGTCTCTCTTTTTTTTATTTTACAAATTCACACTTTTAGCCCTGCCGAACCGCCGAACCACACCAGATCTTTCTTCTGGGATCCAACCTTGTTTTTGTATTTCACTACTTTCAATTTCAACAAACTGATTTTTACTTTTCCGTTGCTTCTTCAGATCTCACTCTTTTTGCTCAGAGCACGCGCTACCGCCCTACAAGAAAACCGACGACAATTTTTCACGTTCAAAAATCAACTCGCGCTTAGGAAATTTAAAATTCAACTCTTTTTTAAAACCCCGACTGCTTTTTAAAAACCGACTGCGGCCTTGATCACTTTAATCGCGATCAAGAGTCGTCGTTCAGGGTAGAAAATGCATAGTTGCATTTCTACCCTGAGAAAAATTTTCATTTATTCTGGACTTGATTAAACAAGTCCAGAATATTTTTCGTTGGACGGTGGCTTGAAAAAATGAAATTTGATGTTTTTATAAACATCAGCCACCGTCCCGTCGATTGAAATTGCGGCGCGCGTATACATGTAATGTATTTTCGCGGCGCGCATTTCTTATCGCGAAAGCTTTTTTTTATGATATGTATGTACATACATATTATAATTTTCACGACAAATCGTACTGAAGGTACGATTTGTCTTTTGTTTTATATTTTTTTAAAATAATTATTTCTACTGACAAATTTTGCTGAAGGCAAAATTTGTCGTGGGAATAAACTTTGTAAAAACGAATGGTATGTGAAGAAAATTGCTGATGCAATTTTCTTCACTGATTGAATAGATAAGCTAATCATGTTTTTAAGCATGATTAGCTTATATGAAAATTTATGTATGAGATATTTTAAATAATTATTTATTGCCTTTTTTCAGATCTCTTTTTAGGCATATTTTATATATAACAATCCTTCCCCCTGAGAAAAAGAGAATTATTCTTTGAAGAGGAATAATTCTCAGGGGAAGTTGTTTTTGGCGCTAATTGGGCGGTTCGGTGTGGGCTTACAAAATTTTTGTTAATATGTTTAATCTATGAATATATAATAATTTCTAGATCTATTATTTTTATTTCATTTTTTGATAATCTAACCTGGTAAAACTTTTTTTTGTTTTTCTTTTTAGTAATTCTAGTTTTCAGTTTACTTGTTTAATGCCTTTCTTTCAAATTCTCTTATTTTATATATATTGTTTTAATTCTAATTAAAAAAAAATTTTTTTTTCTTTTATCATTATGATAATGATAGGGGTAGTAGCCTGGTATTAGGTATATTTTTTTCTTATTTATGTATTATTTATATCTCTATGTTTCTGACATTATTCTACTCTCTTCTTTTTTTTTAATATAATGCGTTTCAGTTTTCTCTTGTCATTTATTCTCTACGATTGTATTTTCTCTTTATATTCTTTAGGGTATTTATTTATTATTTCTATTTGTAATTTACTAACCCCCTTCTTTTTATTCCTTTTAAGTTTAATTTATTATTTTACGCATTTTAATTTTTTACTATTTTATTTCTAACTCCATATAATATATATTTTATTTTAATTCTATTTTTTCATCTTTACTTTTATTATTCTATCTATTTTGTTTTGCAATAGATTTTGTTTGTTACATTTTCATTTCTATGTACTTTACTATATATTTTACCAGGTCTACTACTTTCTATAAATTTACTTTGATTAAGTGGCTCATGTTGGCAGTCTCAGTATTCCTTTATGCCGACTTAAACTAATTGAACTGATTTGGTCCTGGGGAGTGACCGAGCTCGTTTTAAGTTAGGTGCAGGAGCGTGGGTTTGCTCTTCTAAAGGGATTCCCTCTGATAAAACTTCGGGGTTATCTTGTTGTTGGTTTCTCTGTTGTCTCATCTTGATGACAACAGGGTTAAGATATTTTACTGCCACAACGATCATTATGGCCAGAACTAGTAGGCTCGTAAATGATAGAGAGGTTGTGGACAGGATATGGGAGTTTTTTCTCGAAAGCTTTTCTTGATATTTGCTGATTTTGTTTTGGATCTCTTCCAATGAATGTGTGCCTTTATAGACTGATTTGTGGATATCTTCCCCCGTTAAAATTTCCATTGAAACTTGCGTTTGGTTTTGAGGTTCTGGTAAAATGTCGACCAGACTCAAATTCAATAAGGAATGATTGAATTGTGGAAATTGTTTGGGTTGAATTACATTCAGCGGGCGTTTACTTTGACCTTCGTATTTGAGCACCTTGTCACTTATTTGCACTTGACATGGTTGCGTTATCTCTAATATCAATTGTCCTTCCAGTTTCGAGATCAGAAAGTGATCTGGACATGTGATGTGTAGCACCGTTGAGGTGATAAATGAAAATAGCCACGTATTTGGCTTGTTTAGTTTAATCAACATGTCCTTTTGGGGAGCTTGTACTCTGGTCCTGCATTTGGGCACTTCATTTAAAGGATTATATAGTAATTTAATGGCACATTCATTTGATGTTGCTGCCTTTATTATGGGCGTATTTAGTCGGCCTACATACGTGTTTTCTTCCAAATTACTTGTTATTTTCTTAAAGTTGTTCATGTCTTCGCCTTTTAATAGGAGAAATTCCTGGGTTTTGGCGCTATTGGCTATGTATGAATAACTAGGGTCTGGAATTAATGAATAATTTGCTGACTTGGGTACGGGATAGCATTGAATCTGTTGTAGCCTCATTTTTGGCAGATTAAAAATTGGGAGAGTAATTCTCACCACCAATTTGTTCCGCATAAGGAGTGATTGGGCTCCTGCTGTTTGGTAGAGGATGGCTAAACAATTCTGATCGTTAGGGCAATACGAAGTTGTTTTGCGATATATCTCCAGTAGATTTTTGGGAGACATTAGGAGTGGATGAATATGATTGGTCCTACTAGCCATTATTATATCCAGAAGGGCCTGTTGTCGATATTCAACTTCGATGATTTGGAGCAATAAGCTTGATATAATCTCTTGTCTTAGCTGCCTTTTAGTTAAATCATCGGCTACATGGTGGAGATCGTTTATCTGGTGTGCTATTTGTTGTTGTCTGTCTATTAACATGGCCAGCGGTTTTTGAATCTTTTCCAAGGTTGTTTTAACAACACTGATTTGTTGTTTCTCTAGCTCGGCTAGGGCTTGTGTATTCGATTCAAGTTCTTCTAACCTGCTGTAAATTTCTTTTTCGTTATTGCTGTCCATAGTGCCAAACAAATAGTGCATGGCATTGCCTATTCCATCAAATAGCGATCTGGCCTTGCGTTTTGCTGGTGCTAGTTCCTTTATAGTTTCCGTGCGCTTTCGTACGCTGTCTATTATAGCGTGTATGTGTAGTTGCTGCACGTTACACAGGTCTTCTGGGTTGGTTACATTTATGCAGAGTTTATGCACTAAGTGCTCCGCATATTCTGCTAGCTTTATCTGGGCATCTAATTCATCCAAATCTATTTCGGTGAGGACATTCCAGGTGTCATGATATACCATGAGGCTTCCTAGGTCCTCGAAAAATATGCCCGAGCCATTTAGTTGGGTCCTTATATAGGGTTTGTCAGCGATCTCTCCTGCTGTGTATTGGATGAGGAGGGCAAATACGATGAATTTTAGCGCCATTTCTGTGGACAATTCGGAGGAAGAAAACAATTCTTTAAGTATATTTGTACTTGTATTGTGCCGTTTTAAACTGGGCAGTGGAGTGACTCCACCGCAAATGTTTCTGGGGAGGTATTGAAATGACGTTTAATAGACATTGAAGTAGGAATTTTAAGTCAACCTGGTTCATTTTTGTACAACATGCTTTTATTCGAAATATGGTTTTAAACGATTATTATGTACCGTCACCATTCGCTTACCAATTTTGATTGTGGTATTCACATCACTTGGGATTGCTATTACCTGATAAGGTCCTACCCAGATTTGAGAAAGCTTATGTTTTCTGCTTTCGTTCTTGATGAGGACCTTGTCTCCTACATGGAAAGTTAGGGGCCGTACTGTCTTATCGTAGTACCCCTTTGAGCGCTGTTTACTTGCCAATAAGTTCTTTCTTGCCGTGGCATATGATTTTTGGAGCTTATACTTCAGTATATGATAATAGCTCTCATGATTGTAAACGGGTTCGGGATCCCGTTTTAAATTTGATGGGACATCCGCTGTGAAGCCGTATAGGCAGTCCATTGGGGTAAGTTTAGTACCCTCGTGTACACTATTATTATACACGAATGCAGCGGTTCGTAGGAATTGGTCCCATGTTTTGGGATTTTCGTCAACGATTGTTCGCAGATATTCAATCAGCGGTCTGTGGGCACGCTCTAGTGCTCCGTTAGACTGCGGGTGGTATGCCGAAGTCTGTAACTTCCTTACCTTTAGAAGCTTACATACTCTTTTGAATAATTCTCTCAGGAAATTTGTTCCCTGATCGGTGAGTATTCTTTTGGGTATGCGATAGCGCGTAACGATTTCATCAAAGAAAACCTGCGCTACTGTGACTGCTTCTGCATTAGGTATTGCATACCAGTCGACAAATTTTGTTAGATTATCTTGAAAGGTCAAGATATATTTGTTACCTGATGTCGTCTCTTCTAATGGACCTACAATATCGAGGTAAACTTTGTCGAACGGTTGTTCTGCGATGTCCGTGATAACCATTGGCATTTTATATTGTGGAGAAGCTTTCATCGTCTGGCACTTTGGGCATTTTTTTATGTATATCTTGATGGCGCTAAGCATGTGTCTCCACCAATACTTGCGTCTTATGCGTTTGTAAGTTTTTAAGACACCTTGATGGCCACCAAATGGAGAAACGTGATAATCTTTTAAGATTGTTCGGATTTCCGTAGGGCTCGTGATAACTTCGGGTGTCTTGCCAGTACTTACTTTTTGCTCAAGCGATACTGGGTTTAGTTTTTCCGCCTCCGTGTGTTGAATTTCGTTTTGGTCCGCTTTCGTGTGCTCTTCTGTCTCCACACTGGAGCTATTTATTGTCTCTTGAGCCTTCTGCTTCTGAGCTCGAGTCACTACGAAACAATGAGCGGATTTCTTTTTCTTTTTCTTATTTGTGGGGTTGTCTTCCTCCACATCTGAGTCCATCGTGTGGTGGACTAGGGCTTCTACCGTTAAGGTATTGCCTAAACTGTCTTCCTTTGATGCTTGAGGGATGCGACTTAGTGCATCTGCATTAGTGTTGTACTTCCCTGGTTTATATTCGATGTTGTAATCGAATTCAGATAATTTGTGGTGAAATCTCACCAAACGGGAAGTAGGGTCTTTCACATTGAAGACACCTTTGAGGGGTTTATGGTCAGTGTAGACCGTGAATTTCCGGCCTTGAAGATAGCACCTGCAATTCTTGGTAGCCCGAACAATAGCCAATAACTCTTTCTCTATAGTAGAGTAATTTCTTTCGGCTTTGTTTAATGTGCGGCTTGCATAGGCAATGGGCTGGTCCTCTCCGACTTCTCCTTGAGAAAGAACAGCTCCTAGAGCCTCGTTACTTGCGTCAGTAGTAAGATTAAATGATTTTGTAAAATCAGGGTAAATTAAAAGTGGTGGAGAAATTAAAGCACTTTTTATGCTCTGAAATGCTTCTTGGCATTTCTCTGTCCAAGTGAATTTTACATCCTTTCGGAGTAAATTCGTAATTGGGCGTACAATTTTGGAGAAGTCTGGAATGAATTTCCTGTAGTAATTGGCAAGTCCTAAAAATGACTGAACTTGCCTTACTGTTTTTGGAACAGGAAATGTTTGGACGCAAGCCGTCTTACTTGGGTCTGGTAGGGCTCCTTCGCTAGAACATTTATGTCCTAGGTAAACAACTTCTCTTCGTAGAAACTGGCACTTCTCTGGCTGCAGTTTCAAGTTGTTCTCTCTCAACTTATTGAAGACTTTCCTCAATTTTTCGTTGTGGTCATTTAAATTTTTTCCATAGATGACAATGTCATCTAGGTAGACAAAACATTCGAGGCCTTGTAGGCCTGTTAAGACGAAATTCATTAGGCGTTGAAATGTGGCGGGGGCTCCTTTGAGCCCGAATGGCATACGCTTGAACTCGTAGTGCCCATAACTTGTGCTGAAAGCAGTTTTATGTCGATCTTTTTTGTCGACAAGAACTTGGTGATAGCCGTTGGCCAAATCGAGTGTGGTGAAATACCTTGCGTGACCTAGCTGGTCGAGAATATCCTCGATTCGGGGTAGCGGGAATGCGTCTCCAATTGTCTTTTCGTTTAATTTACGAAAATCGACAACGACGCGCCACCTTTTTTCACCGTCAGGTCCCGCTTTCTTGGGGACAACTAGTAGAGGTGAATTCCAAGGGCTTTTACTAGACTGGACTATCCCGCTGTCTAGCATTTCTTTTAGCTGCTCGTTAATAACTTTCCGCTGTGTTTCAGGTAAGCGGTACATTTTTTCATTGATTGGTGCTTGATCTTGCATCAATGGAATATTATGCGTTATCGCATTTGTATAGGTGAGTTTGTCACCTTTGAGGAAGAAGATATCGTTATACTCTTCGCAGAGTTCTGATATCGACATTTTTTCTTCCGCGGTTAAATTAGGGTCTAGGCTGAGTTCTTGCTCTAGCCTAGAAATACGCGGGTATTGTTTTGGATCGTCCGGAGTCTCATTATCCGGGTATAGATATCGTATATGTTGTAATATCGCCGTCTTGTCGGCTGAACCTTGGTTTGACTTCCTATTCCTTGTAAATTTGTGTCCTGAAGTTGGATTGAATTTAGTTAATTCCTTATGAGGCTTTATTTTGTTGTATTTAGCATGTAACAGGGTACTTGCTTCCTGCTTTGTTGACGGCTGAGTTTGATACACCTGTGCGGTCTTTGCCTTAGGTTGTGTGGAATACTCATGCGCGCCGATGCTAGTATTTTTTGGCCATGTAGGATTTTTTATGCTAGAAGACGGTGGAGTAATATGCACCTTTAGTATAGGCTTTAGCGACTCGCTACCGTTCTTGTATGGCCGTTGTTTGTTTAACAGTGATTTATGCCTCGGGATTTTGGACGGAAGAGCTATATGCACCTTTTTGGCAGGCTTTAGACACTCGGTTCCGTCTCTTGTGTTGTTTGGTATTGCCTCTTTATTTGGTATTGGAATGTGCGTATGGTTGTGGTTTTTTGTGTGTATTAATGGGACTATGGTGTAGTCGTTTATGGGATATAGCTGTAACTTTAAGCTATGTATGACTACTTGATGACTGTTAGCGTTGAGAAAACTAACCAGCACTAATTCTTCTCCAGATGACAGCAAACTGTTTGCCAAGAAGACTCCATCGCTTATCTCTTGGGATAAACAGAGCATTTCTTCTTGAGTTTGTAACGGCACTGGGGCCACAATTTGAGAGCGCGCAGGTATGCAGATTGGTTCCTTAAAGGTAACCAATTGCTGCCTGCCTTCATCGGTCTCTTGCTCGCCCAGACAGCTTTTTTCACATTCCTTGGGCCCTTTTGGAGCTTGGCAGCCAGCTTTTCTCGTTTGAGAAGCCTTGAAGACACTGCAGGTGGATAGTTCAGCCTGTTTAGACTCTACCTCTTCTGCAAGTGTTCTTACTTCGACTGCTTTTTCAGAATGTAGCTTGTCCGTTTCAAACTCTAATGGCAAAGCAAATTCGTCTGGATTAGTTTCCGTGCGAGGGAACCTTAGTGCCTTATTAGGACCCTCAACGTTACAGTTTTTTGCTAGGAAATCATTTCCTAGAAGTCCATCATCGGAAAGGCCAGGCAAGTTCTTTACGACTTGAAACTTGCAGGGAATTTTGTTTTTGAAAACGAAGTTTCCCTGGCAATTTCCCAGCGTCTTTCCCGTACCAAATGGGGTCTGAAGTGTACATGCCTCATTGTGGTTAATTTCTTTGAGGTTTTTAATGACCCTTTCTTTATTATACTTACCTCAGCGCCTGTGTCTACTATTAGTTTAGTTTGGCCGTTCAGGCCTATGTCTAAAGGAAGTTTTACTGTAGAGACACTGGAATCGGGCTGCTGAGGAGACCCTAATTTATTAGATGGGAGATTTATAGTCGAGCCGGGGAGTTTTGGGTCGACTGTACGTCGTTTCCCTGACTCCGGGCTTCCCATTTACGTTTTTGTTGGCAGTTATTTACTGCATGTCCAGAACGACCACAAAATTCGCACTTTTTTCGCACATTATAGACTCTGGAGTTGTTGGGGTTTTGCGGCTCTCTAGGACGTTGGATTGGTGCTTCTCTGTTTTGGGGTCTTTGAAAACTATTGTTGTTCCTTCTGCAGTCACGCACGTCATGATTATACATTTTGCAGTTCACACAATAAGGCGTATTTTTCCTTTTGAGGCAATCGGCATATGTGTGGCCTCTTAAATTACAAAAACTACAACTGATTTTATTTAAATAGGTATTTTTATTATTTACATTATAATTCTTATTTGGCGATCTTGGTTCCTGTTTGATATATGCTGTGCCTCCCTGTGAGAACTGTGACGTTGGTATGTGACTGCTTGGGTTAATGGGCATATTGTTTTGGAGGGGGGCCTGTGAGTATGAGATGATGCCAGGATTGTATACGCTTTGATTTACTAGGGTACTGTTTGGAGTTAAATGTGTGTTATTTGGTACACTGGTACCGGCAGAATTTGGCAATGTATTCTGCATCATATTTGTTTGGAATTGTCCTGGAGGTTGCAGGAATAGAGCACTTTGCTGGAGACGTTCCATGTCAAGTGCTCTTTGTACGAGGTCATCTACCGTGCCGTCTGTCATGGTCAGAAGGTATTGGCACATATATGGGTTATTTACGCTTGTTTTCAGTGCGTTTTTCGCGAAATCTTCCAACTGCGTTTTAACAGCTGGTGCTGCTGTGGCTCCGTATTTGGATTCTGCTGCTTCATTGCAGAGTGCCAGCATTTGTTTCACTCGTGCCGTGAAGGCTGTGAGGTTTTCCAAGGGATACTGCCTTGTAGTGATTAATTTATTTACCAGTTCATGGTAAGTTTCTCTAGGCAGGTATGTGCGATTTAGCCGTTCTTCTACTTCTTTGAAAGTAGTGGGCATATTTGAGGCAAAAAGCTGATAAGCTTCGCCTCGAAGTCTGGTGGGGAAGATTTGCAAAAATGCTGTTAGTTCATCCACCGAAATGCACTGGATTACCTGCCTGCAGCATCCTAGGAACGTTTGGAGCTCAAGGCTCAATTTTGGGTGCTGCTCTCCCGAGAATAGGGGGACGAGCTGGGCAGTCAGTTTGGCGATTTTAGCGTAATCTGCCATGTTTATACTGGGGATTCTGAAGCTAAAGTTTGGCACCTTTGGGGAGCTAGTTTCTTCTATGCTGGTTTCCAGAAGGGAGTCGCCCAGCCAATTTAAAAGAATTTCACTCACGGTAGAATCACTGACACTGTCCTCAATGGCACCTTCTCTTAATTCTACACTATTATTTGTAATTTCTGTTTCGAGAGAGTGCGAGAGTTCTCCAAACTGCTTTAAGCTTTCTTTGAATTTTTCCGTACTTTCTTTGAATTGCGCGATTTGCTCAAGCCGCCGTTCACGGGACTTTTTGAGCTGTTTATCGATAGAATCGCACTGTATAACAGAAAGTTCGGAGGAGTCTCGCACTTTCCCCTCTAGATATTTTAAATAATTTTCTAAATTTAAAGTAGAAGGTCTTACTTGTTGGGGACCTGTAAGGATTGTCCCACTCCTGAGTGTTACCCCTTTTTTTGTTGAATTTGTTGATGGTGTTTGATTAGCACCCTCTGTTGCGGATGTTGCTCCCGCGTTGCCTCCTTCGTACCGGGACGGATCTTCCTGTGCGTCGCCCGGCGAGGAAGATTGTTGAGGAGTTGATGGAAGTTGGATTTCCGGCGGTATTTCTTGGTGGGAGCTTTCCTCGCTCATGGACCACCGTGTGTGAAATTTGCAGCTAGGGGGGCTTCTGCCGTCTTAATTCCCTTGGTTCAAATTGAGAGGGGGGCTTATTGCCTTCTTCGAGGTCCCTCTCAATTCAGGATCGTTGGTTCGGTTTCTTGAAGTTCTTTTGCTGCCGGGGGGGCCCGTGGCCTACTTAAATTCCCCTGGATAAAAGCTGAAAGGGGGGCGCGTTGCCTACTTCGAAGTCCCTTTCAGCTCCGGATCGCAGATAGCGGATGGTTTCCAAACTTCCTTCCTTCAAGTGTAAATTTCGAAATTTTGGGTTGTGGACTTTTTTATCCTGGGCTGGGATGAAGCCCGCTATTGTCCCACGTTGGCACTTTGTGCTTTGATGAGGGGGTGACTGCGTGTTTTGCAAACAGAGGCAGTTAAAGCTGTCCGACCCCGAGCGTTGGGAGCCGACAAGATCGAAATACTCCTGAAGCCAGACTCAACTTCAGGCGGAGGGTAGGGTGTCTTGCCCAGTATTCGATCTCGTCCTAAACTCCTTTTAGATTCGTAGGATAGAGGGTTTTCGAGCGCTTATACTTTTTTTTTGTTTTTCAAAGTAGGCTTCCTCTATCCTACCGGCTGCGCCAATTGTTAAATACCTTTTTACGTGTATTCCTTTTCTTCGAGTATTCCTGTCGGACTTAGCACTTAACTGAATTAATAACACCTGTTTCTTTCCTTTTACAATTTTCTTTTATCAAGAGTCGTCGTTCAGGGTAGAAAATGCATAGTTGCATTTCTACCCTGAGAAAAATTTTCATTTATTCTGGACTTGATTAAACAAGTCCAGAATATTTTTCGTTGGACGGTGGCTTGAAAAAATGAAATTTGATGTTTTTATAAACATCAGCCACCGTCCCGTCGATTGAAATTGCGGCGCGCGTATACATGTAATGTATTTTCGCGGCGCGCATTATCTTATCGCGAAAGCTTTTTTTTATGATATGTATGTACGTTCGTACATACATATTATAATTTTCACGACAAATCGTACTGAAGGTACGATTTGTCTTTTGTTTTATATTTTTTTTAAATAATTATTTCTACTGACAAATTTTGCTGAAGGCAAAATTTGTCGTGGGAATAAACTTTGTAAAAACGAATGGTATGTGAAGAAAATTGCTGATGCAATTTTCTTCACTGATTGAATAGATAAGCTAATCATGTTTTTAAGCATGATTAGCTTATATGAAAATGTATGTATGAGATATTTTAAATAATTATTTATTGCCTTTTTTCAGATCTCTTTTTAGGCATATTTTATATATAACACCATCAAGGTGTCATAAATACTTACAAACGCATATGACGCAAGTATTGGTGGAGACACATGCTTAGCGACATCAAGAAATATATTAAAAAATGCCCAAAGTGCCAGACGATGAAAGCATCTCCACAATATAAAATGCCAATGGTTATCACGGACTTCGCAGAACAACTGTTCGACAAAGTTTACCTCGATATTGTAGGTCCATTAGAAGAGACCACATCAGGTAACAAATATATCTTGACCTTCCAAGATAATTTAACAAAATTTGTCGAGTAGTATGCAATACCTAATGCAGAAGCAGTTACAGTAGCGCAGGTTTTCTTTGATGAAATCGTTACGCGCTATCGCATACCCAAAAGAATACTCACCGATCAGGGAACAAATTTCCTGAGTGAATTATTCAAAAGAGTATGTAAGCTTCTAAAGGTAAAGAAACTACAGACTTCAGCATACCATCCACAGTCTAATGGAGCACTAGAGCGTGCACATAGACCCCTTATAGAATACCTGCGAACAATCGTAGATGAAAATCCCAAAACATGGGACCAATACCTACGAACGGCTGTATTCGTGTATAATAATAGTGTACACGAGGGTTACTAAACTTATCCCAATGGACTGACGGCTTCACAACGGATGTCCCATCAAATTCAAAATGGGATCCTGAACCCGTTTACAATGATGAGAGCTATTATCATATACTGAAGTATAAGCTCCAAAAATCATATGCAACAGCAAGAAAGAACTTATTGGCAAGTAAACAGCGCTAAAAGGGGTACTACGATAAGACAGTACGGCCCCTAACTTTCCATGTAGGAGACAAGGTCCTCATCAAGAATGAAAGCAGAAAACATAAGCTTTCTCAAATCTGGGTAGGACCTTATCAGGTAATCGCAATACCAAGTGATGTGAATACCACCATCAAAATTGGTAAACGTATCGTAACGGTACATAATACTCGTTTAAAACCATATTTCGAGTAAAACAATGTAGAACAAAAATGAACCAGGTTGACTTGAAATTCCTACTACAGTGCCCATTGAACCTTATTTCAATACCTCCGCATAAACATTTGCGGTGGAGTCACTCCACTGCCCAGTTTAAAACGGCACAATGCAAGTACAAATATGCTTAAAGGAATGTTTTCTTCTTCTGAATTGTCCACAGAAATGGCGCTAAAATTCATCATAGTTGTCCTCTTCATACAGTACACAACTGGAGCAATCGCTGACAAACCTTATGTAATGACCCCGCTAAATGGCTCGGGTATATTTTTCGAGGACCTGGGAAATCTCATGGTATATCATGACACCTGGAATGTCCTCACCGAGATAGACTTGGATGAGTTAGAACCGAGATGAAGCTAGCAGAATATGCAGAGCACTTGGTGCATAAACTCTGCATAAATATAACAAACCCAGAAGACCTGTGCAACGTGCAGTAACTACACATACACGCTATAGACAGCGTACGAAAGCGCACGGAAACTATAAAGGAACTAGTACCAGGAAAACGCAAAGCCAGATCGCTATTCGACGGAATAGGCAGTGCCATGCACTATTTATTTGGGACCATGGACAATAACAACGAAAAAGAAATTTACAGCAGGTTAGGAGAACTTGAATCGAATACACAAGCCCTAGCCGAGCTAGAGAAACAACAAATCAGTGTTGTAAAAACTACCTTGGAAAAGATTCAAAAACCGCTGGCTATGTTAATAGACAGACAACAAAAAATAGCCCACCAGATAAACGATCTCCACCATGTGGTCGATGATCTAACTAGGAGGCAACTAAGACAAGAGATTATATCGAGCTTATTACTCCAAATCATCGAAGTTGAATATCTACAACAAGCCCTCCTGGATTTAATAATTGCTAGTAGAACCAACCATATTCATCCACTCCTAATGTCTCCCAAAAATCATCTGGAGATATACCGCAAGACGGCCTTGAATTGCCCAAATGACCAAAATTGTCTATCTGTTCTATATCAGACAGCAGGAGCTCAGTCACTCCTTATGCAAAACAAATTGGTTGGGAGAATTACTCTCCCAATTTTTAATCTGCCAAAAATGAGGCTACAACAGATTCAATGCTATCCTGTACCCATGTCAACAAATTACTCATTAATTCCAGACCCTGGTTATTCATACATAACTAATAGTGAAAAAACTCAGGAGTTTCTCTTATTAAAAGACGAGGACATAAAAATGTTCAAGAAAATAACAGGTAATTTGGAAGAAAACGCGTATGTAGGCCGGCTGACCACGCCTATAATCAAAGTGGCCACATCCAACGAATGTGCCAATAAACTATTATATAATCCTTTAAATGAATTGCCCAAATGCAGGACCAGAGTACAAGCTCCCCAAAAGGACAAGTTGATTAAATTAAACAAGCCAAATACGTGGCTATTTTCATTTATCACCTCCACGGTGCTACACATCACATGTCCAGATCACTTTGTGATCTCGAAACTGGAAGGACAAGGGATATTAGAGATAACGCAACCATGTCAAGTTCAAATAGGTGACAAAGTGCTTAAATACGAAGGTCAGAGTAAATATCCACTAAAAATTATCCAGCCGAATCAGTATCCGGAGCTCAATCACTCTCTACTCAAAGTAAAGCTGGCTGAAATTTTACAAGAAACTCAAAACCACAGTCTGGGGAAAATCGAGATTTTAACGGGAGACGATATCCATTAATCGATTTATACTGACACCCATTCGCTAGAAGAAATCCAAAGCAAAATTATTAAATACCGGGAAAAGGTATCGAGCAGAAACTCTCATATCCTGTCCACAACTTCTCTATCATTCACGAGCCTACTAGTTCTGGCCATAATGATCGTTGCGGCAGTAAAATATCTATACCCTGTTGTCATCAAGATGAGACAACAGATAAATCCACCACAAGGTAACCCCGAAATTTCATCAGTGGGAATTCCTTCAGAAGAACAAACTCATGCTCCCCAACCCAGTTTACGGCGAACTAGGACCCTCGCTAAAACCAAATCGGTTCAAATAATTTAAAAATGCGACACTGATACTGTCAACAAGAGCTACTTAATCAATGTAGAATTTATTAGAAAAGGTAGACCGGGTAAAACCCTCAAAGGAAATCTACCTAGACATATATATAATATAATTTTAGCACCAAACAAAACTAAATTAAAAAATTTATTAAGATGACTTAACAAAATAAGCTAGAATTAAATACAAACAGAAAGTAGAATATATATAAAAGAAAGGAAAACGGTTGTAAAAATAGACCTAACAAATGAGATAAATCTAGGTAGAAAAATGGCAACATGAAAAGCCAAACGTAACAACAAGAAACCTAACAGGCAGCAAAGCCTAATAAATATTATAATTGAAAATAAGATAAAACAATAAATAAGAATAAATAACATAAAAAACAAGGTTAGACTCAATAAAAACTGGAATAGATGTAAAATATAAAATAGTATAGGTTACCTCCTAAAGTACGGTAAAAACAGCTAAAAGAAAAACAGCGAGAAAATAATAAGCCATAGAAACAAGATAAATTTTATTAGGCTACTAGATATATATATATATATAAACAAAAAAATATATATATATTTAAATATTTACATATAGAAATAAAACCATTTGTAGAAAAAAAAATTTTAATATTGGAATAACAACACTAATAGACAGGGTGTTCCGTAAATGTCATTAATCTTTTAAGGGGATGAAAGTAGAGGTCATTTGGGTCAAAAAAGTCTATATACTTTTATATCGAACTCCGCTTGGTTTTCGAGTAAATCGATAATATCGATTTTCGAGATTTTGCATACCTTTTCAGAGTTATTTCGTTATAAGTTCTATTGTAATTAATGGATTGTGACGTTCAAACTTTTATTTAAAAAAACACATATTGGCCTTTCTAAGAATGTATAATGAGTTATAATTGTGCCTTCAATTACTCGAAAACCAAGCGGAGTTCGATATAAAAGTATATAGACTTTTTTGACCCAAATGACCTCTACTTTCATCCCCTTAAAGGATTAAAGACATTTACAGAACACCCTGTATATTAGTGTTGTTATTCCAATATTAAATTTTTTTTTTCTACAAATGGTTTTATTTCTATATGTAAATATTTAAATATATATACAGGTAAAAAATTTAAAAGGAAGAATAAGTTAACAGAAGGTTCAGCTGAAAAAACAGCATCCCTACAACATGTACGATTCTTATACCCGGACTCCGGACGACCCAAAACAACTCTTCGAAGAGTATAACGATCTTCTTCCTCAAAGGTGATAAACTCACCTATACAAATGCGATAACGCATAATATTCCATTGGTGCAAGATAGATCAAGCACCAATCAATCAAAAAATGTACCGCTTACCTGAAACACAGCGGAAAGTAATTAACGAGCAGCTAAAAGAAATGCTAGATAGCGGGATAGTCCAGTCTAGTAAAAGCCCTTGGAATTCACCCCAACTAGTTGTCCCCAAGAAAGCGGGACCTGACGGTGAAAAAAGGTGGCGCGTCGTTGTCGATTTTCGGAATTTAAACGAAAAGACAATTGGAGACGCATTCCCGCTACCCCGAATCGAGGACATTCTCGACCAACTAGGTCACGCAAGGTATTTCACCACGCTCGATTTGGCCAACGGCTATCACCAAGTTCTTGTCGACAAGAAAGATCGACACAAAACTGCTTTCAGCACAAGTTATGGGCACTACGAATTCAAGCGTATGCCATTCGGGCTCAAAGGAGCCCCAGCCACATTTCCACGCCTAAAGAATTTCGTATTAACAGGCTTTGTCTACCTAGATGACATAGTCATCTATGGTAAAAATTTAAATGACCACAACGAAAAGTTGAGGAAAGTCTTCAATAAGTTGAGAGAGAACAACTTAAAACTGCAGCCAGAGAGGTGCCAGTTACTACGAAGAGAAGTTGTTTACCTAGGGCATAAATGTTCTAGCGAAGGAGCTCTACCAGACCCAAGTAAGACGGCCTGCGTCCAAACATTTCCTGTTCCAAGAACAGTAAGGCAAGTTCAATCATTTTTGGGACTTGCCAATTACTACAGGAAATTCATTCCAGACTTCTCCAAAATTGTACGTCCAATCACGAATTTAGATTTACCCCGATTTCACAAAATCTTTTAATCTTACTACGGACGCAAGTAACGAGGCTCTAGGAGCTGTTCTTTCTCAAGGAGAAGTCGGAAAGGACCAGCCCATTGCCTATGCAAGCCGCACATTAAACAAAGCCGAAATAAATTACTCTACTATCGAGAAAGAGTTTTTGGCTATCGTCTGGGCTACCAAGAATTTCAGGTGCTATCTTCAAGACCGGTAATTCACGGTCTATACTGAGCATAAACCTCTCAAAGGTGTCTTCAATGTGAAAGACCCTACTTCCCGTTTGGTGAAATTTCACCACAAATTATCTGAATTCGATTACAACATCGAATACAGACCCGGGAAGTACAACACTAATGCAGATGCACTAAGTCGCATCCCTCAAGCATTAAAGGAAGACAGTTTAGGCAATACCTTAATGGTAAAAGCCCTAGTCCACCACACGATGGACTCAGATGTGGAGGAAGACGATTCCACAAATAATAAAAAGAAAAAGAAATCCGCTCATTGTTTGGTCGTGACTCGAGCTCCGAAGCAAAAGGCTCAAGAAACAATAAATAGCTCCAGTGTGGAGACAGAAGAGCACACGAAAGCAGACCAAAACGAAATTCAACTCACAGAGGTGGTAACACTAAACCCAGCATCGCTTGAGCAAAAAGTAAGTACTGGCAAGACACCCGAAGTTATTACGAGCCCCACGGAGATCCAAACAATCTTAAAAGATTATCACGATTCTCCATTCGGTGGCCATCAAGGTGTCATAAAAACTTACAAACGCATATGACGCAAGTATTGGTGGAGACACATGCTTAGCGACATCAAGAAATATATTAAAAAATGCCCAAAGTGCCAGACGATGAAAGCATCTCCACAATATAAAATGCCAATGGTTATCACGGACTTCGCAGAACAACCGTTCGACAAAGTTTATCTCGATATTGTAGGTCCATTAGAAGAGACCACATCAGGTAACAAATATATCTTGACCTTCCAAGATAATTTAACAAAATTTGTCGAGTAGTATGCAATACCTAATGCAGAAGCAGTTACAGTAGCGCAGGTTTTCTTTGATGAAATCGTTACGCGCTATCGCATACCCAAAAGAATACTCACCGATCAGGGAACAAATTTCCTGAGTGAGTTATTCAAAAGAGTATGTAAGCTTCTAAAGGTAAAGAAACTACAGACTTCAGCATACCATCCACAGTCTAATGGAGCACTAGAGCGTGCACATAGACCCCTTATATAATACCTGCGAACAATCGTAGATGAAAATCCCAAAACATGGGACCAATACCTACGAACCGCTGTATTCGTGTATAACAATAGTGTACACGAGGGTTACTAAACTTACCCCAATGGACTGACTATACGGCTTCACAACGGATGTCCCATCAAATTTAAAACGGGATCCCGAACCCGTTTACAATGATGAGAGCTATTATCATATACTGAAGTATAAGCTCCAAAAATCATATGCAACACCAAGAAAGAACTTATTGGCAAGTAAACAGCGCTAAAAGGGGTACTACGATAAGACAGTACGGCCCCTAACTTTCCATGTAGGAGACAAGGTCCTCATCAAGAATGAAAGCAGAAAACATAAGCTTTCTCAAATCTGGGTAGGACCTTATCAGGTAATCGCAATACCAAGTGATGTGAATACCACCATCAAAATTGGTAAACGTATCGTAACGGTACATAATACTCGTTTAAAACCATATTTCGAGTAAAAGAATGTAGAACAAAAATTAACCAGGTTGACTTGAAATTCCTACTACAGTGTCCATTGAACCTTATTTCAATACCTCCGCATAAACATTTGCGGTGGAGTCACTCTACTGCCCAGTTTAAAACGGCACAATGCAAGTACAAATATGCTTAAAGGATGGTTTTCTTCTTCTGAATTGTCCACAGAAATGGCGCTAAAATTCATCATAGTTGTCCTCTTCATACAGTACACAACTGGAGCAATCGCTGACAAACCTTATGTAATGACCCCGCTAAATGGCTCGGGTATATTTTTCGAGGACCTGGGATATCTCATGGTATATCATGACACCTGGAATGTCCTCACCGAGATAGACTTGGATGAGTTAGATACCCAGATGAAGCTAGCAGAATATGCAGAGCACTTGGTGCATAAACTCTGCATAAATATAACAAACCCAGAAGACCTGTGTAACGTGCAGCAACTACACATACACGCTATAGACAGCGTACGAAAGCGCACGGAAACTATAAAGGAACTAGTACCAGGAAAACGCAAAGCCAGATCGCTATTCGACGGAGTAGGCAGTGCCATGCACTATTTATTTGGGACCATGGACAATAACAACGAAAAAGAAATTTACAGCAGGTTAGAAGAACTTGAGCTAGAGAAACAACAAATCAGTGTTGTAAAAACTACCTTGGAAAAGATTCAAAAACCGCTGGCTATGTTAATAGACAGACAACAAAAAATAGCCCACCAGATAAACGATCTCCACCATGTGGTTGATGATCTAACTAGGAGGCAACTAAGACAAGAGATTATATCGAGCTTATTACTCCAAATCATCGAAGTTGAATATCTACAACAAGCCCTCCTGGATTTAATAATTGCTAGTAGAGCCAACCATATTCATCCACTCCTAATGTCTCCCAAAAATCATCTGGAGATATACCGCAAGACGGCCTTGAATTGCCCAAATGACCAAAATTGTCTATCTGTTCTATATCAGACAGCAGGAGCTCAGTCACTCCTTATGCAAAACAAATTGGTGGTGAGAATTACTCTCCCAATTTTTAATCTGCCAAAAATGAGGCTACAACAGATTCAATGCTATCCTGTACCCATGTCAACAAATTACTCATTAATTCCAGACCCTGGTTATTCATACATAGCTAATAGCGAAAAAACTCAGGAGTTTCTCTTATTAAAAGACGAGGACATAAAAATGTTCAAGAAAATAACAGGTAATTTAGAAGAAAACGCGTATGTAGGCCGGCTGACCACGCCTATAGTCAAAGCGGCCACATCCAACGAATGTGCCAATAAACTATTATATAATCCTTTAAATGAATTGCCCAAATGCAGGACCAGAGTACAAGCTCCCCAAAAGGACAAGTTGATTAAATTAAACAAGCCAAATACGTGGCTATTTTCATTTATCACCTCCACGGTGCTACACATCACATGTCCAGATCACTTTGTGATCTCGAAACTGGAAGGACAAGGGATATTAGAGATAACGCAACCATGTCAAGTTCAAATAGGTGACAAAGTGCTTAAATACGAAGGTCAGAGTAAATATCCACTAAAAATTATCCAGCCGAATCAGTATCCGGAGCTCAATCACTCTCTACTCAAAGTAAACCTGGCTGAAATTTTACAAGAAACTCAAAACCACAGTCTGGGGAAAATCGAGATTTTAACGGGAGACGATATCCATTAATCGATTTATACTGACACCCATTCGCTAGAAGAAATCCAAAGCAAAATTATTAAATACCGGGAAAAGGTATCGAGCAGAAACTCTCATATCCTGTCCACAACTTCTCTATCATTCACGAGCCTACTAGTTCTGGCCATAATGATCGTTGCGGCAGTAAAATATCTATACCCTGTTGTCATCATGATGAGACAACAGATAAATCCACCACAAGGTCACCCCGAAATTTCATCAGAGGGAATTCCTTCAGAAGAACAAGCTCATGCTCCCCAACCCAGTTTAATTCGAACTAGGACCCTCGCTAAAACCAAATCGGTTCAAATAATTTTAAAATGCGACACTGATACTGTCAACAAGAGCTACTTAATCAATGTAGAATTTATTAGAAAAGGTAGACCGGGTAAAACCCTCAAAGGAAATCTACCTAGACATATATATAATATAATTTTAGCACCAAACAAAACTAAATTAAAAAATGTATTAAGATGACTTAACAAAATAAGCTAGAATTAAATACAAACAGAAAGTAGAATATATATAAAAGAAAGGAAAACGGTTGTAAAAATAGACCTAACAAATGACATAAATCTAGGTAGAAAAATGGCAACATGAAAAGCCAAACGTAACAACAAGAAACCTAACAGGCAGCAAAGCCTAATAAATATTATAATTGAAAATAAGATAAAACAATAAATAAGAATAAATAACATAAAAAACAAGGTTAGACTCAATAAAAAATGGAATAGATGTAAAATATAAAATAGTATAGGTTACCTCCTAAAGTACGGTAAAAACAGCTAAAAGAAAAACAGCGAGAAAATAATAAGCCATAGAAACAAGATAAATTTTATTAGGCTACTAGATATATATATATATATAAACAAAAAAATATATATATATTTAAATATTTACATATAGAAATAAAACCATTTGTAGAAAAAAAAATTTTAATATTGGAATAACAACACTAATATACAGGGTGTTCCGTAAATGTCTTTAATCTTTTAAGGAGATGAAAGTAGAGGTCATTTGGGTCAAAAAAGTCTATATACTTTTATATCGAACTCCGCTTGGTTTTCGAGTAAATCGATAATATCGATTTTCGAGATTTTGCATACCTTTTCAGAGGTATTTCGTTATAAGTTCTATTGTAATTAATGGATTGTGACGTTCAAACTTTTATTTAAAAAAACACATATTGGCCTTTCTAAGAATGTATAGTGAGTTATAATTGTGCCTTCAATTACTCGAAAACCAAGCGGAGTTCGATATAAAAGTATATAGACTTTTTTGACCCAAATGACCTCTACTTTCATCCCCTTAAAGGATTAAAGACATTTACAGAACACCCTGTATATTAGTGTTGTTATTCCAATATTAAATTTTTTTTTTCTACAAATGGTTTTATTTCTATATGTAAATATTTAAATATATATACAGGTAAAAAATTTAAAAGGAAGAATAAGTTAACAGAAGGTTCAGCTGAAAAAACAGCATCCCTACAACATGTACGATTCTTATACCCGGACTCCGGACGACCCAAAACAACTCTTCGAAGAGTATAACGATCTTCTTCCTCAAAGGTGACAAACTCACCTATACAAATGCGATAACGCATAATATTCTATTGGTGCAAGATAGATCAAGCACCAATCAATCAAAAAATGTACCGCTTACCTGAAACACAGCGGAAAGTAATTAACGATCAGCTAAAAGAAATGCTAGATAGCGGGATAGTCCAGTCTAGTAAAAGCCCTTGGAATTCACCTCTACTAGTTGTCCCCAAGAAAGCGGGACCTGACGGTGAAAAAAGGTGGCGCGTCGTTGTCGATTTTCGGAAATTAAACGAAAAGACAATTGGAGACGCATTCCCGCTACCCCGAATCGAGGACATTCTCGACCAACTAGGTCACGCAAGGTATTTCACCACGCTCGATTTGGCCAACGGCTATCACCAAGTTCTTGTCGACAAGAAAGATCGACACAAAACTGCTTTCAGCACAAGTTATGGGCACTACGAATTCAAGCGTATGCCATTCGGGCTCAAAGGAGCCCCAGCCACATTTCCACGCCTAAAGAATTTCGTATTAACAGGCTTTGTCTACCTAGATGACATAGTCATCTATGGTAAAAATTTAAATGACCACAACGAAAAGTTGAGGAAAGTCTTCAATAAGCTGAGAGAGAACAACTTAAAACTGCAGCCAGAGAAGTGCCAGTTACTACGAAGAGAAGTTGTTTACCTAGGGCATAAATGTTCTAGCGAAGGAGCTCGACCAGACCCAAGTAAGACGGCCTGCGTCCAAACATTTCCTGTTCCAAGAACAGTAAGGCAAGTTCAATCATTTTTGGGACTTGCCAATTACTACAGGAAATTCATTCCAGACTTCTCCAAAATTGTACGTCCAATCACGAATTTAGATTTACCCCGATTTCACAAAATCTTTTAATGTTACTCTAGGAGCTGTTCTTTCTCAAGGAGAAGTCGGAAAGGACCAGCCCATTGCCTATGCAAGCCGCACATTAAACAAAGCCGAAATAAATTACTCTACTATCGAGAAAGAGTTTTTGGCTATCGTCTGGGCTACCAAGAATTTCAGGTGCTATCTTCAAGACCGGTAATTCACGGTCTATACTGACCATAAACCTCTCAAAGGTGTCTTCAATGTGAAAGACCCTACTTCCCGTTTGGTGAAATTTCACCACAAATTATCTGAATTCGATTACAACATCGAATACAGACCCGGGAAGTACAACACTAATGCAGATGCACTAAGTCGCATCCCTCAAGCATTAAAGGAAGACAGTTTAGGCAATACCTTAATGGTAAAAGCCCTAGTCCACCACACGATGGACTCAGATGTGGAGGAAGACGATTCCACAAATAATAAAAAGAAAAGGAAATCCGCTCATTGTTTGGTCGTGACTCGAGCTCCGAAGCAAAAGGCTCAAGAAACAATAAATAGCTCCAGTGTGGAGACAGAAGAGCACACGAAAGCAGACCAAAACGAAATTCAACTCACAGAGGTGGTAACACTAAACCCAGCATCGCTTGAGCAAAAAGTAAGTACTGGCAAGACACCCGAAGTTATTACGAGCCCCACGGAGATCCAAACAATCTTAAAAGATTATCACGATTCTCCATTCGGTGGCCATCAAGGTGTCATAAAAACTTACAAACGCATATGACGCAAGTATTGGTGGAGACACATGCTTAGCGACATCAAGAAATATATTAAAAAATGCCCAAAGTGCCAGACGATGAAAGCATCTCCACAATATAAAATGCCAATGGTTATCACGGACTTCGCAGAACAACCGTTCGACAAAGTTTACCTCGATATTGTAGGTCCATTAGAAGAGACCACATCAGGTAACAAATATATCTTGACCTTCCAAGATAATTTAACAAAATTTGTCGAGTAGTATGCAATACCTAATGCAGAAGCAGTTACAGTAGCGCAGGTTTTCTTTGATGAAATCGTTACGCGCTATCGCATACCCAAAAGAATACTCACCGATCAGGGAACAAATTTCCTGAGTGAATTATTCAAAAGAGTATGTAAGCTTCTAAAGGTAAAGAAACTACAGACTTCAGCATACCATCCACAGTGTAATGGAGCACTAGAGCGTGCACATAGACCCCTTATAGAATACCTGCGAACAATCGTAGATGAAAATCCCAAAACATGGGACCAATACCTACGAACCGCTGTATTCGTGTATAATAATAGTGTACACGAGGGTTACTAAACTTACCCCAATGGACTGACTATACGGCTTCACAACGGATGTCCCATCAAATTTAAAATGGGATCCCGAACCCGTTTACAATGATGAGAGCTATTATCATATACTGAAGTATAAGCTCCAAAAATCATATGCAACAGCAAGAAAGAACTTATTGGCAAGTAAACAGCGCTAAAAGGGGTACTACGATAAGACAGTACGGCCCCTAACTTTCCATGTAGGAGACAAGGTCCTCATCAAGAATGAGAGCAGAAAACATAAGCTTTCTCAAATCTGGGTAGGACCTTATCAGGTAATCGCAATACCAAGTGATGTGAATACCACCATCAAAATTGGTAAACGTATCGTAACGGTACATAATACTCGTTTAAAACCATATTTCGAGTAAAAGAATGTAGAACAAAAATGAACCAGGTTGACTTGAAATTCCTACTACAGTGTCCATTGAACCTTATTTCAATACCTCCGCATAAACATTTGCGGTGGAGTCACTCCACTGCCCAGTTTAAAACGGCACAATGCAAGTACAAATATGCTTAAAGGATTGTTTTCTTCTTCTGAATTGTCCACAGAAATGGCGCTAAAATTCATCATAGTTGTCCTCCTCATACAGTACACAACTGGAGCAATCGCTGACAAACCTTATGTAATGACCCCGCTAAATGGCTCGGGTATTTTTTTCGAGGACCTGGGAAATCTCATGGTATATCATGACACCTGGAATGTCCTCACCGAGATAGACTTGGATGAGTTAGATACCCAGATGAAGCTAGCAGAATATGCAGAGCACTTGGTGCATAAACTCTGCATAAATATAACAAACCCAGAAGACCTGTGTAACGTGCAGCAACTACACATACACGCTATAGACAGCGTACGAAAGCGCACGGAAACTATAAAGGAACTAGTACCAGGAAAACGCAAAGCCAGATCGCTATTCGACGGAATAGGCAGTGCCATGCACTATTTATTTGGGACCATGGACAATAACAACGAAAAAGAAATTTACAGCAGGTTAGAAGAACTTGAATCGAATACACAAGCCCTAGCTGAGCTAGAGAAACAACAAATCAGTGTTGTAAAAACTACCTTGGAAAAGATTCAAAAACCGCTGGCTATGTTAATAGACAGACAACAAAAAATAGCCCACCAGATAAACGATCTCCACCATGTGGTCGATGATCTAACTAGGAGGCAACTAAGACAAGAGATTATATCGAGCTTATTACTCCAAATCATCAAAGTTGAATATCTACAACAAGCCCTCCTGGATTTAATTATTGCTAGTAGAACCAACCATATTCATCCACTCCTAATGTCTCCCAAAAATCATCTGGAGATATACCGCAAGACGGCCTTGAATTGCCCAAATGACCAAAATTGTCTATCTGTTCTATATCAGACAGCAGGAGCTCAGTCACTCCTTATGCAAAACAAATTGGTTGTGAGAATTACTCTCCCAAATTTTAATCTGCCAAAAATGAGGCTACAACAGATTCAATGCTATCCTGTACCCATGCCAACAAGTTACTCATTAATTCCAGACCCTGGTTATTCATACATAACTAATAGTGAAAAAACTCAGGAGTTTCTCTTATTAAAAGACGAGGACATATAAATGTTCAAGAAAATAACAGGTAATTTGGAAGAAAACGCGTATGTAGGCCGGCTGACCACGCCTATAATCAAAGCGGCCACATCCAACGAATGTGCCAATAAACTATTATATAATCCTTTAAATGAATTGCCCAAATGCAGGACCAGAGTACAAGCTCCCCAAAAGGACAAGTTGATTAAATTAAACAAGCCAAATACGTGGCTATTTTCATTTATCACCTCCACGGTGCTACACATCACATGTCCAGATCACTTTGTGATCTCGAAACTGGAAGGACAAGGGATATTAGAGATAACACAACCATGCCAAGTTCAAATAGGTGACAAAGTGCTTAAATACGAAGGTCAGAGTAAATATCCACTAAAAATTATCCAGCCGAATCAGTATCCGGAGCTCAATCACTCTCTACTCAAAGTAAACCTGGCTGAAATTTTACAAGAAACTCAAAACCACAGTCTGGGGAAAATCGAGATTTTAACGGGAGACGATATCCATTAATCGATTTATACTGACACCCATTCGCTAGAAGAAATCCAAAGCAAAATTATTAAATACCGGGAAAAGGTATCGAGCAGAAACTCTCATATCCTGTCCACAACTTCTCTATCATTCACGAGCCTACTAGTTCTGGCCATAATGATCGTTGCGGCAGTAAAATATCTATACCCTGTTGTCATCAAGATGAGACAACAGATAAATCCACCACAAGGTAACCCCGACATTTCATCAGTGGGAATTCCTTCAGAAGAACAAACTCATGCTCCCCAACCCAGTTTAAGGCGAACTAGGACCCTCGCTAAAACCAAATCGGTTCAAATAATTTAAAAATGCGACACTGATACTGTCAACAAGAGCTACTTAATCAATGTAGAATTTATTAGAAAAGGTAGACCGGGTAAAACCCTCAAAGGAAATCTACCTAGACATATATATAATATAATTTTAGCACCAAACAAAACTAAATTAAAAAATGTATTAAGATGACTTAACAAAATAAGCTAGAATTAAATACAAACAGAAAGTAGAATATATATAAAAGAAAGGAAAACGGTTGTAAAAATAGACCTAACAAATGAGATAAATGTAGGTAGAAAAATGGCAACATGAAAAGCCAAACGTAACAACAAGAAACCTAACAGGCAGCAAAGCCTAATAAATATTATAACTGAAAATAAGATAAAACAATAAATAAGAATAAATAACATAAAAAACAAGGTTAGACTCAATAAAAAATGGAATAGATGTAAAATATAAAATAGTATAGGTTAACTCCTAAAGTACGGTAAAAACAGCTAAAAGAAAAACAGCGAGAAAATAATAAGCCATAGAAACAAGATAAATTTTATTAGGCTACTAGATATATATATATATATAAACAAAAAAATATATATATATTTAAATATTTACATATAGAAATAAAACCATTTGTAGAAAAAAAAATTTTAATATTGGAATAACAACACTAATATACAGGGTGTTCCGTAAATGTCTTTAATCTTTTAAGGGAATGAAAGTAGAGGTCATTTGGGTCAAAAAAGTCTATATACTTTTATATCGAACTCCGCTTGGTTTTCGAGTAAATCGATAATATCGATTTTCGAGATTTTGCATACATTTCGTTATAAGTTCTATTGTAATTAATGGATTGTGACGTTCAAACTTTTATTTAAAAAAACACATATTGGCCTTTCTAAGAATGTATAATGAGTTATAATTGTGCCTTCAATTACTCGAAAACCAAGCGGAGTTCGATATAAAAGTATATAGACTTTTTTGACCCAAATGACCTCTACTTTCATCCCCTTAAAGGATTAAAGACATTTACGGAACACCCTGTATAGTAGCTAATAAATAGTTATTAAACCAAACCAAGTGCTGGCTTGGAAAATAAGTACTTATTAAATAATTTCAAAATACATTACAGGTTAAGAGAACTTGTTTAAGAGGAAATGCTAAAACAAAAATGTTGTAAAACCCAAGCCGAACCAACCGAGCGCCGACCGAACCCATCAAGCCAAGCGTATCACACACAAAAAAAAACCAACAAGAAAAAGCTAAGGCATTTGGTCTGTTTCTAGTCTTCCTTTTAATCCCCCGGTATAAAAGAAAAAAACCTTGAAAAATAACATAGGGGGATAAAAATCAAAACAAGTTATCATAAGTTGCATTTTTTTTTATTATTATTATTTTACTTTTATCATTTGTTATATATTTTTTTACAAGTAAAAAGGAAACAGGAGAAAGATAGGACAGCTAGCAAAAACAAACAAAAAGGGAGGTGCGGTAGAGGGGCGACAGGCCTACTCATCGTCGCTATCTTCGGCTGGTCCGGCTGATCCCTGAGACGGGGTGGGGGGGGGGGGGCGGCCATGATGCGGCGTATAATAGCGGTTATGGGGTCATTGAAGACCGGATGGCAGCATGCGCATAGTCCGTGCCGCCCAGTAATGTGAAATGTGGCACCTAAACACAAAACAAAAGGTTAGAATAAATAAGCTAGTGCAAAGACATACCCAAACTTTCCAACGCCAACCCAGGATTGGCCCTGGTGGGGGTACAACGGCAGGTCCGCCAAATACATTCTCCCAGCAACGGCCTCCACCCCCAGGATGGTAAAGGGCCGCTGGCCGGTTCTATGAAGAACTAGTCGAACGGGTCCATGCCAGTTGGGCATCACGTGGACCACGTAGATGACGTTGGCAACACTAGTAAGACCCGCGGGACACTTATAGGGTGTATTATTCACAATCGCGGTGAACAGCATTCTGGTCGCTTCAAGATATCAGACTCGAATGATCCATTTGAGACGACCACGCCAATCTCTAAAGCATCCGACTGCAACAAGGTACCCATTTGTCACGCCTTCAATACAAAATCAACACCAAAAAAAAAGTAAAAACAAAGGGAGGTAATCGGATGCCTCAGATAAGAGCGCCCAAATAGAAATAATAACAACTTCCCTGAGAATTATTCCTCTTCAAAGAATAATTCTCTTGTCTCAAGGGGGAAGGAATGTTATGTACCTAGAAATGGGCATTAAAAGGGGCCAGAAATAAAAATTAGAAATATTAAAATATTTCACAAAAACGTTCGTATAAACTAATCATGCTTAAAAACATGAATAGCTTATCTATCCAATCAGTGAAGAAAATTGCATCAGCACATACCATTCGTTTCTACAAAATTATTCACATGACAAATTTTGCCTTCAGCTAAATTTGTCAGTAGAAATATTTAAATTAAAACATATAAAACAAAAATTACAATATGCATGTACAAACGTACATATATACATAAAAAAAAAAGCTTTCACGATCAGAAAATGAGCGCCGCGAAAATACATTATATGTATACGACCGCCGCATTTTCAATCGACGGGACGGCGGCTGATGTTTATAAAAACATCAAATTTCATTTTTTCAAGCCACCGTCCAACGAAAAATATTCTGGAATTGTTTAATCAAGTCCAGAATAAATGAAAATTTTTCTCAGGGTAGAAATGCAACTATGCATTTTCTACCAAGACCGACGGCTCTTGATCGCGATGAAAGTGATCAAGAGCGCAGTCGAATGATAAAAGCGAAACGAGTTGTATTTTAAATTTACTACTAGCGAGTTGAATATTTTTGCACTTGAGAACGGCGGTTGTGGGTCGAGTTTTGAAAAAAAAAAAAGAAAAAAGTAAGTTGATTTTAAAAAAGGTTTGGGTTCGGCGCGGTCTCGGTTGCGGTGAGATGGAGTGAAAAAGGAAAGTTTGTTTGGAAGAGTTTTAAAATAGAAAGAAAAAGGTTTTGGTATAAAGATAAAGTGTTGTTAAAAAATAAAAAGGAATTTTAAGTTTGTTTGGAAATAAGTAAAAAATAAAAAGTAAAAATAACGAATCAGTGTTTTGAGTTGAAGCTCAGAGAAAATATAAAGAAATCCGCCCCTCAAACATTTCTTTTCACACCACGGAATCCCAAGAAAATTATTTTATGATAATGGCCTTGAATTCACGTCAACCTTATTCACAGATTTTTTAAAACTATACGACATAAAACCCCATTTGACATCAGCTAAGAATTCAACCGGTATCTCACCCATAGAAAGGTTACATTCCACAATAACTGAAATAATTAGGATAATCCATAGCCAGAATAGCACTAAACCAATCAGTGAAATTATGTACGAAGCAATCCTAACATATAATAACTCTATACATTCTTCGACAAACTTAACACCATTCGAAACGATAACAGGTCACTATAATAAATTCTCGCTATTCCCCACAAAATCAACTTCACAGACAAATCAGGATTATTTAGAAGCCCATAAAAAGGAGTATGAAAAATTAGCTAATTTAATACACGAACGAAGTTCAAAAATTAAGAAAAATAGTATTAATAGGTTGAATAAAAATCGGAAAGATCCGACGGATTTTGATACAGATGAAATAATTTTTGAATCCGAAAATAGACGTAATAAATTAGCACCCAAAATTTATGAAACATAAAGTCATTAAAAATAACAAAATTACTGTCATCTCAAATAAAAGAAAAGTTCATAAGCAAAAGATTAAAACGAAACGTAAATTTTCAGGGTTACCAACAACGCCCAGGGAGAACGATTAAACATCAGGATTTGAGCAAAAACCAGGGATTACTGTGCTTAAATTTAGGAAACGCCAAGTTAATTGAAAATTATTCTAAAATGTTGCATATAATAAATACCGAATACCAAGTGATTAATTTGTAATATCATTATTATTATTGTATTTAATTGAAATAAGTTCATGAATTGTAAGCCTTAAATTGTTATATTTCGAAACTGGAACAACTTCATTGTATGTACTGATTGAACGAAAATTTGTATTGGCAATGCCTTACTAAAAGGTCTTGTCTTCTTGCCTTAGAATTTTTAACCTCATTTGTCATTATACCATTGAACCATTCGCATAAGAATTTTGTAACTCGGCAATAAACTGAATAATTAACATTAAACGCTCAGTGTTCATCATTTACATTCGCAATTATTCGCATTCTCGTTTCGCTCTATCATTTCACTTATTTATAATCTTGTAAAACCATTGGAGATTCAACAAAGGTCCTTCGAACCCGGATAAAAAATCACGCATATCGGATGTGAGGTGCATAGAAATCAAGTCATCGAGTGTATAAAAAATATCGAGATAACAAAATTGGCATCGTAAAGTGAATAATTAGAAAGCCAAACAAAATAGTTATTCACCATTCTCCAAAAACTTTTCGGATTTCAACAATATCATTAGATTAAATTTGCACGTGTGTCTGAGTGCTCATCTCATTTAGTGGAGCGCATCGGAGCAAGGCGGCAATAATAACAAGATAGTTCTGAACCATTTATCTATTTGGTACAAGCAAAATGTCCACATCTGGCTCCGGAGACGAAAGTGCGCATGATTCACGGCAACAGAAGAATCCTCTAGCAGACTTACGTGCTCAGCGAGGCGTAATCACTGGGCAGCAAACAAAAATGAAAAATCTCATCGATGGCAAGTGCAGTACGTTGACATTATCAGAGCTGGAAACTCGTCTCGGACTTCTAGAAGGTTATTTAAAAATTTTCAGCTCATTCAGACAAAAATTGAGTGTCTAGATGAGGCTGAATGTTCTGGAGACAGGCGTGAAGTGTATGAGGAGTCTTATTGTGCAATTAAGTCAAAAATGTTAAGCGCCATATACAAATTGCGACCTCGCACTTCCTTCAGTATCGCTGATGTAGATAGAACTATAGTAACATCTCGGAATTCGAGTTCTTGCTTGCCAAAGCTACAACTAACAAAGTTTACAGGTAAATATTCTGATTGGTCTGATTTTATAGCGATATTCAACACATTGGTTGGTGAAAGCACAGAGCTCAGCAGTGTTGAAAAATTCCAGCACCTTAGGTCCTGTCTTAACGAAGAATCATTTCGACTAATAAAATCGCTGCAGGTAACAAATAGAAATTATGAAGAAGCATTAAAAATATTAAAAAACGATATGAAAATAAACGACTAATATTTCAGGCGCATTTAGCAGAAATTTTCAATCTTTCGCCTGCAGATAAAGGAACTGTAGAGCAGCTCCGATACTTATCTGATACTGTGGATGCCCACCTCAGAGCCCTATTAAGTATAGGCATAAAGGAGGATATAGCAGAAGATGTAATTGTTTATCTGATTGGAAGTAAATTAGATTCCCGTACTCGTGCTAAGTGGGAAGAGGAAGCAGTTTTAGAAGCCATCCCGACTTGGGATGAATTGTCTACATTCATCAATAAACGTTGCAGAGCTTTAGACAACATATCGGAGCCGTCAAGGTATAACAGGACTAAATCGGCAAGTACCACATTTTCACATAATTCTAATCAAAAATCCTCGAAAATGACATTTGTTGCTACTAACACCAATACATTATGCACATACTGCAAAGCTACAGACCATTCTATAAGTTCATGTCAAGGCTTCTTAGTTATGAATCCATCCACAAGATTCACTGAAGTAAAGAAATTGAATCTGTGTATTAATTGTTTAAAGCCAGGGCATTCAGTCAAACAGTGTAGGTCTGGTACATGTCGTACTTGTAACCAAAAACATAACACATTACTACACATGGGGTGCTATATAGAGAATCCAAATGCTACAAAGCCCTCAAACAATTTAACTCCAATTGAAAATAAGCTTTCATCTTCAATAACTACTTCGGATCCAGACCAAGAAGGCAAATTAATTGGTTCAAATTCACAATCCAAGTTCGCGCTCGTTTCGTCGAATTCATTCGTGAAAACAGAAACTACACATCACATATTTCTCGCGACTGCGCTTATTAAGGTGAAGGATCATACCGGATCCTTTGTCACTTGCACAGCCTTACTTGATTCAGCCTCGCAACTACATTTCGTGTCGGAGCGACTTGTTCAACAGCTTCGGCTTAAACGAGTTAAAACGATGATTCCCATAGAAGGTATTGCAACCTCTCAAACAAACGCAAAATATAAAACGGACATTAGCATAAGGTCCCATTTTTCCGACTTCTCTATGAATGTCCAAGCAATAATCTTGCCTAACATAACAAGTGCACAACCAAACCAATTTATAAGTCTTGATGGATTGAAAATACCATCGAATATACAATTAGCGGATCCCAACTTCAATAAACCCCATCGAATAGACTTGCTTATCGGGGCGTCTTTATTTTTTGAACTTCTGGCCGTTGGTCAAATTAAATTGGGAGAAGGCCAGCCCATCTTGCAAAAGACATTGCTGGGCTGGGTTGTGTCAGGAGCGTACAAGGGCCCATCAGCGTCATCGGTTTGCCTAACTGCTGCTTCGAGCGATTATTCAGATGCAGGCCAATCTCTCAACAGTTTGCTTAGAAGTTTTTGGGAAATAGAAAATCATTATCAGCCTGGAAACTCCCCAGTAGGAGAAAACTAAGAATGCGAAGAACATTTTTTGAAAAATTATAGTCGTTTAGAGTCTGGGAGATACAGGGTCAGTCTGCCCTTTCGAATAGGCGCTGTATCATTAGGAAATTCGTCACAGAAAGCTTTGAAGCATTTCTACAGTCTAGAATCAAAGCTGTCGAGATCACCCGAAATATCCAAACAATACGTGGAGTTCATGCAAGAATACATAGACTTGCATCATATGGAACCCATTGCCCTAGATCGGCTCTCCAATCAACACTATTTCATTCCGCACCACTGTGTATTAAAGCCGGAAAACACGAGTACAAAGCTCCGAGTCGTATTCGATGCGTCTTGCAAAACTTCGTCCGGCCAGTCACTAAATGATATATTATTGACTGGGCCAGTTCTTCAAAACGATTTATATTCAATCTTGTTGCGCTTTCGAAGTTTCAAATTTGCGCTAACCGCGGATATAACAAAGATGTATCGTCAAGTCGAAGTCAGCAATGCCGATAGGGATTTCCAATGCATATTTTGGCGAACAGCGAAAGATGCCGCCTTAAGGGTATATCGGCTCAACACGATAACATATGGCACGGCTCCAGCCTCATTCCTAGAAACGCGCTGTCTGAAACAACTTGCTATAGATGAGGAAAGAAACTTTCAATTAGGTTCAGCTATTTCACAGCGGGATTTTTATGTAGATGATATGATCAGTGGGTGTGATACAATTGAGGAAGCCCTGCGCATTCAATTCGAAATCCATCAGTTGCTGAAGAAGTTAGACTTCTCCCTACGAAAATGGTGTTCTAACAGCGAAGTCCTCTTAACACATATCAATCATGCAGACAAGGAAAAATTTCTACGGATAAATGGTGACAATGTTATAAAAACGCTTGGTTTGATTTGGCACTCAGAAAATGACCACTTCTGTTATACATTCTATCGATCATTGCGAAAATATTTGATCCACTTGGGTTAATAAATCCCGTTGTGCTTAAGGCAAAAATTTTTCTACAGAAGTTGTGGGCGCTAAAATTGAATTGGGATGAATCACTTCCCATTCACTTGCATTCCGAATGGCATAATTTCTATCGAAACTTGGACCACCTTAGTCAAGTCAAAATTCCAAGACACGTATTGGATCGTTCGCAAATCATCGAACTTCACGGCTTCGCAGACGCTAGCACGTCAGCATACGGGGCATGCATATACGTTCGCACTGTCGATATTCGCAAGAATATTTCAGTCCACTTATTAACAGCGAAATCTCGTGTTTCGCCAATTAAAAAAATTTCTGTACCGCGCTTGGAGCTTTGCACAATGCTTTTATTATCTGAGTTAATGAGCCGCATAACCATGTGCCTATGTTTGGCTCCAACTAGGATCTACTGCTGGTCAGACTCAAGAATCGCACTTGCTTGGATAGCGTCTCTGCCCAATAAATGGACAACTTTTGTGGCGAACAGGGTGTCAAAAATTCAATCATTATCTGAAGGTTATATATGGAATCACGTCTCTACTGAACAAAATCCTGCTGACTTCGTAAGCAGAGGGCTCTTTCCAAATGAGATTATCAATTGCCGCTCTTGGTTTCATGGCCCAAACTTTCTTTCAAAGCAAACCTCCTCCTGGAGCACACCAACACCTCTTCAGTTAGACAAGGTACCTGGGTAACGAGCTAGCAAATCATTCGTTGTCGTATCCACTTCATCAATAGCATTATTAGAGAGCTATAAATTTCACAATGACTTGCCAAAGTTGCAAAACGTCTTCGCATATATATTTCGTTTCTACAATTGCATAAATCGTAAGCCGAGAGGCGCAATGAAGGTAAGAAGTCATAATAATGCTGTACCACCGTTGAGCGTTCATGAAGTAGACTTCGCTCTAAGAGCGTTAATGAAGCTTGTGCAGAAGAGTGAGTTTCCACAAGAATATCAATCTATGATGAATAATAAGACGATCTGACTGCGCAGTCCTCTAAAGTCACTAAATCCATTTTTGCCTATATTTTCTTAGCCTTAAAACGCAGATGGTATAAACGGCACTTGAACCGATATACCAAGGCTAAATACAGTTGCCTGGCTTGCTAGTTGTTATGGATGATGGTATAAACGGCACTTTAACCGAATACCAAAGGCCTGAAAAAACTAGAAGGGTTACGCGATACTGAATAAAACGCTCTAAATTTTATTAACAGCTGATAATTTATTCATTACACGCCGTGAATTCATATTCAAATTTTGCTAACATTACCACTTATTCTACCCCAAAAACAAAAGAAAGCAATATTCAATTAAGAATTTCCGATACTGCTTATCTAGCGAAATTGCAAGTTTCATGCAAAATAAATTCCTCAGTTATTGCTGAATGTCAACTTTCTTTAGATTATAATGACGAAGAATTTATTTTTGCATGAAGCGAGGTGAATGAAATTTGCGCCAGGTGCATGAAATTAGGTTTCTTATTACAATGATAACATGAACCTTTATTCATGCCTGACCTACATATGAAATTATGAATTAATGGTATATACATATATATATATCTTGTTTTCTTACAATTTCAATTAAATTTCTTTATATAAGAATTAAGATAGAATTAGATTCATCTGTTATGAACATGCACGATTTAACATTCTCCCCGCGTTGAACCTTCGTTCGAAGATTCAAATGACTAGACGTTGATACTGAAGTCAAATTCCGTAGATTGCCTGGGTGCGGGCCTAGGCCGTTTCGATTTTTGCCTACAATCATCTCGATTCTTGAATATCAGGATGGCGATGAAGAATAAAATTAGTCCGAGCGAAAGATATCCAATGGTAAATTGATGGATATTGTGGGAATGAGTCTTCTTCATTGTTTCCTCTTGGAGCTGTGATGAGACCAATCTCATCAATTCTTCCAGTTGTTCTTCTTGGGCTTCGTAGGGAGTTAGGTTACCGATAACTGGATGTAGCTGTTCTGGTGTGATTTTGCTTAACTCACTTAACCTCTTGTAGGATGTTCTAATGCTGCTAGGAACCTGTTAAAGTCAGCGGGATGGTTTCCTCGTTACACCAAGCATTTGCAGTGGTGGGTTCCTTGACTGCATAGATCCATTGGTTTGGATTATTGAGCTGAATCCAAGCAGGACTGTTCTCTATTTTTTCCATTTCACATTTTCTATATGTTGAATTGTTAAACAGATTCACTTCGCAGGAGCAAGCGGCCGCCCCCTTGTGATATATAGGATGGGTCAGAGGGCATACATGATTGAGCTCCTCCGTCGACATACAGGATGACAGTTCCTGTTTTGTCATTGGGTAATATTGATCTCTGTGTGGACTGAGAGCGATGTATGTAGCGCAAGGCCGTACAGCTACAAGCACTTCATTAGTTGATACAGGTATCGGTATCATCTGGAACAAGTTAAACCTTTCCAGAGTGACCAGCGGCATTCTGATTTTAACTATTACGTGGTTGTTGTTTACTCCTGATTCTGCGGACATGGTTTTGTATAGTTCCACAATATCATTCTGATCTGCGGGTAATTGCAATCCTGGTGGTAGGTGATTCTTGACCATGATGAGTTCGTTACGTAATTGTTGGGGCGTCACAAGTAATGGACTGATTCTGCCGTGGTGTATGTCTGTTAGCACGTCGATTATTGAAGACTGCATTCTCTGAAGATGGGATACTATGAACATCATTTGGATGGAGAGGGTTGTAAATAATTGGCTGATTTTTAGCTCATACGTTTCTTCTCCGGTGTGGTTTATGTGGTTTATCAAGTGGGTGATTTGGACGTCTAATTCCTTAAATTTCTTTTCTGCAGCTAGTTGATCCTTTTTCAAGACGTTAACCGTTGCGTCAATTATTGACGTCTGATTTTTCAGTAGCGTTAGAAGATGTTCTTCATTTTCATTGATGGTATCTATGGTTTCAGAAATTTTTTTTGCAAAAAAGTGAATTGGCCAGGTTTCCGACAATGTCAATATCACCTCGTTTTTGTCGTCTGGTGGACAGGAGTATGTTGTCGGCATGTAACTCTTCTTCAATCTGCTGAAGTTGTGTCACTATCTGGATGCATGTGCTCCTTGTTTTACTTTGCTGGCAAAAATTATGTAACGCCCTCGTCCCATTTGATAATACCGAAAGCTCCATCCAATATGGTTTCAAATCGTAATAAACTATTAAATTCCATTCGGTTGATATGAAATTTATTTTGCCGATATTTTCGAAATATATCCCCGGTTTAGGATCGAAGCTCTCGATATCGATGCTTGCTCCCAGTCCGGGCGGTAGAACCAAACAAGCCAATAATAGTGTTGCAATTGCAGCGCCATAAGACTGTCGTCGTCGTTTCTTGGGCACTTGATCCTTGTCGACATTGCTTGTCCCTTGAGGCGACTCTTCTGTTCCTGTAATTTCTTCGGCCATATCATTATTGTTCATTGGAGTCTCGTTATGATCTACCTCCTCACACGGCAATGGTGACAGCTTGTGAATAGGTCTGCGAAGTATACCTTTAGCTGCTTTACGTCAGCAACTCTAACATAACCATCGTTTCCCTTATGTGTTTGATGAATTCTCCCTAGTGGCCATTTCATAACTGGAAGATTATCATCTTGTATAACCACTATAGTGCCAGGATCTATGTTCTGGCAGCGCTCTTTCCACTTGAGTCGATATTGCAGTTCATTTAAATATTCTCGAGACCATCGTCTCCAAAACTCGTGTTTCATATTAGACACTAGCCTCCATCTAGCTAGCAGACTAGTTTTCAATTGCCTGGCACTTGCATCTATGGGTGCCGTTAATGGTTCACCTACCAGAAAATGACCAGGAGTGATAGCAGTCAGGTCATTAGGGTCATTTGACATCTGTGTTAGTGGCCTAGAGTTCAAAATTGCTTCTATTTCGATCATTAGTGTCTCCAGCTCCTCATAAGTTAGAGATCCGGCTGAAGTTGTCTTTATAAGTAAATGCCTTGCGGATTTTACAGCAGCTTCCCATAGCCCACCGAAGTGTGGTGCTCTCGGAGGAATGAAGTGGAAATCGATTCCTCTTTTACTGCAAGTTCCTGCTATGGTTTCCCTCGCTGCTTCAGAATGGATGGCCTCAGACAATTCGCGTAGTTGGTTTCTTGCGCCAACGAAATTGGTTGCGTTGTCGCAGTATAAGCTCCTACAATTTCCTCTGCGGCCCTTAAATCGCCTTAATGCCCCAATAAAGGCTTCTGTTGACAAGTCGCTGACTATTTCTAAGTGGACGGCCTTTGTTGCAAAACAGCAGAAAACAGCGGTGTATGCCTTATGAGGTCTCTTTCCTTTTGTAATGCACCCAGGTTGGCCCACAAAAGTCAACACCGGAGTTAACGAATGGTAGTGCTGGTTGAACTCTTGCGGGAGGCAAATTGCCCATGATCTGTGTCAACATTTTTGGTTTGGCTCTTGCACATGTTACACAATGCTGAACAATTGATCTCGCGATTGTCTTTCCCTTTATTGGCCAGAAGCGTTGTCTTGTATCGGCCAGCAAGGCTTGCGGGCCAGAGTGCAGATTCTCTTTATGAATTGTTAACATCAATAGTTTTGTTAACGGACCTGAATAGGGCAAAATCATAGGATATTTTGCATCATATTCTAGTACTGATTCCTTTAAACGACCGCCCACTCTGATGATGCCTTTGTCATCAACAAATGGTGTAAGACCTTTTAGACAACTTCCCTTGTTTAATTCATGATCTTTCTTTAATTGTTTTATTTCTTCCTTGAACTCATCTTCTTGTACGGCTCTTATTATGATGTATAAGGCTTCATTTAATTCTCGACAAGTGATGAAGCGATGGTTTGGCCGTGATTTGACTGGAATTTTGGCATTCCTTACAAATCGAATCATATAAGCAATGATGTGTTGAAGCTTCCGAAATGATCCCTCATGATTGATTTTGAATATCACACTAGATATATCTTCTGCTGTAGTTATTGCGGGCAAGGTTGTACGCTTTCTTTCTAACTGACACTCAATCTTGGTTTGATAATCTGTAGGCCATACGGTGTCACTTCCCTGCAGGAATGTTGGCCCGTAAAACCAAAGATGACATGTTTCTAATTTGTCTGGCTCCAGCCCTCTGGAGAGTACATCGGCTGGATTATGCTTTGATCTCACATGATGCCATTGTGCCGCTATGGTTAATTCTTGAATTGCACCAATCCGATTAGCAACAAATGTTTGATATGATGTGGATGATGAAGTTATCCATGATAACACTATTTCCGAATCTGACCAGAAATAGGTTGGTACTTCTTCCCACTTCAGTTCCTTCCTTACACGGTTTGCAAGTTCGGCTGCTACTAGAGCTGCACATAGTTCCAAACGAGGAACAGTTTGTTTTTGTAGTGGTGCTACGCGAGATTTAGCGCATAATAGTCTCACAATAATTCTGCCATCTTTACTGATCGATCGGATATAAAGTGCAGCGCCATAGGCCTTTTCTGAGGCATCTGAGAACACATGGAGTTGCATATGCCTTGGAACTTCCTTTGCAAATACGTGCCTGGGAAATGTGACGTTGTTTAAGGTTGTCAGAGTGGTCCTGAAATTAAGCCATCTTGTATGAAGTTCCATTGGTAAGGCTGCATAACAGTCAATTTTTAGTTACCAAAGTTATTGGGTGAAGATCTTAGCGGTGACTAGTACTGGTGCCAATACACCTAAAGGGTCGAAAAGTTTGGCGATGTCAGAAGTGACTATTCTTTTAGTGATCCTGGATCCTTGCTTTAATTCTGAATTGATCTGACTTGGGCAGCCATGTTAGTCCTAACGTCTTTATCTTTTCTTCTGTGCTATTTTCGAAGTCAAGGTCTATTTCTTGATCCTCTGGTGGAACGCCTTGCAACAATTGGGCGTGATTGGCACACCATTTTCTCAATCGAAAACCTGCGCCTTGTAGAAGTTTTGTAAGTTCCTTCTGCATTATTATGGCTGTCGGCAAACTGTCTGATCCTGTAATGCAATCATCCACATAGAAGTCATTTTTCAGCATCTCGGCACCATATGGATATCTAACGGTATTTTCTTGGGCCAATTTCTGAAGGCATTTTGTTGCCAGATAAGGTGCCGGTCGAGTACCATATGTGACTGTACATAGTCGGTAAATTTTTAATGATTCTCTTGGGTCATTTCTCCAGAAAATTAGCTGATATTTCTGGTCGGCTTCGTCCAGCAGTATCTGTCGATACATCTTTTGAATGTCTGCAGTGAATACGAATCGTGGTAGCCGAAACCGCAGCAGTAGTGAAAATAAGTCACTTTGAACTGTTGGGCCTGCGCACAAGATATCATTTAAAGACAATTGAGATGACGTCTTCATCGATGCATCGAACACCACTCTTAATTTAGTGGTGCTACTATCGGGTTTTAGAACACAATGGTGCGGAAGGAAGTAATGGGGCGATTGGATGCTAACGCCATTTATTTCCTTCATGTGTCCGAGATCAATATACTCTGTTATGAATTCCACATACTGAGACCTTAAGGCTGTATCTTTGGCCAATCTTCTTTCTAAAGCGAGAAATCTGTTCAATGCCATGCTTCTGGACTCGCCCAATTTTGTTTATTCCTAACGAAACGGTAAATTAACAATAAATCGTCCGCTGTCATCTCTACGGACTGTTTGCGTGAAGTGGGTCTCACATCGCCTTTCTTCTTGAGTGAATTTGTCCTTTGCTGCAGCAACTTCTTCAAGTTTCCAAAATCTTTGAACAAGTTGATCTGTTTGTTCGTCCTCTGAACATATACCACATGTAGCGGCAGATGTTTCAATCTGATCGATCTTGCCTGTCAATACCCATCCAAGAACAGTATTTTGTAGCATTGGAAGATTATTTGCTAGCTTGATTTGTCCAATGGACAGTAGGTTGTAATAAAACTCTGCTCCCAAAAGCAAATCAATTGAGTCGGTTATGTTGAATTTAGAATCGGCAAGTCTGATATTTTTAGGTATGTCCCACTCAGAGATGTCAAATGACTGCGTTTGTTGTGGCGCGATTATTTTTGGCAGCACAAAAGCTTCTACTCTTGTTGCATATTTGTTCATTATGGACTCTAACCGCAAATTAACCTTATGTTGGATTTTTCGTTTCTTATTTCCGACACCATGTTTGGTAATTCTTTCTGAATTTGGTGTCAAGTTTAGTTTCTTAATAACCCTTTCTGTTATTATATGAACTTGAGAGCCTGAATCAAGAATGGCTCTACATTCTATTGTGTCTCCCTTGTCAGATATGAGTTTGACAATGGCTGTGCCCAGGAGAACATAACCTCTTGGTTTTTGGTTTGTGAGTATTGCTACTATGGCTGGTTGAGAACCTGGTGTATCAGCCTTTTGTAACAGTACATCTACTGAATGTGAGCTTCTTGGTGATTTGACATCAGATTTTTCTGCCTTCCCTGATGGTTCTAGATGTACAAGCGTGTTGTGTTTTTTTGTGCATTTTGTACATCCTCAAAGTATGCACTGGTTGCTGCTGTGACCAGGCTTGAGACAATTAAAACACAAGTTATGACTGCGTACAAAGCTCAGTCGACTGGCTGGTGTCAATTTCAAAAACTGGGGGCATGCAAAAAGAGGATGGTTTCCTTTACATGACATACATGATGCCCGATTTGAAGTGGATGATATTATCGAAGTTAGTGCCTTGGAGCTGCCATGTCTTCTTTGGTAATCGTCAATTTTATACTTAGTGCCGAGTGCTTCGAGTACTTGAAATCTGGTTTCCAGAAATGATAGAAATACCTTTATACTCTGTATTTCTCTAGGCTTTGATAGTGATTGCTCATATAGAGTGTACGTGCTTCTGTCAAGCTTCTTTGTTAAGATATGAAGCAAGAGTGGATCCCAATCTGCCGTTGAAAAGCTTAAATTCTGCAATCCTAACAGACACTCTTATGTAGTATCATGTAGCGATTTTCTTGTAGCAGCTGAAGGGTTATCGTTCACATGTGCTGACTGAGATAATAACTTGTTAATGAGTGCTGTTACTAACAGTCTGCGATTGTCAAAACGATCCTTTAAGGTCTGCCAAGCAGCTGTATAGTTTTCTTCTGAGGCCGTAAAGTGCCTTATTAATCTTTCTGCTTCTCCAGCTAAGTTGACCTTGAGATACCATAACTTCTGACAATTTGGCATTGGTTGATTGTGCACCATATGAGTGAACAAGTCGTGAAACTGGGTCCACTTCAAGTAATCACCATCGAATCGTGGGAGTGTTAACTTGGGCAGTTTTAGTATTGCACTTGAGTCGACGTTTGAGAACTGGGATGACTGTATTGTTGTTGCATTAAGGCTGTCACGTTTGGTTGCTAATAATATTAAGCAGTTATCCACTTCCTCTTGCATCTTCATGAATTCTTCTCCATCATAGCCCTCCTTGATTGGGTCCTCAGTCAGTTCCCATATTTTATGATCACACTCTTCGATTTGTGACCAGTACTGATTAATTGACCTCAGTTTTAGTTCGTAGTATTGTCTTGAATGATCTTCACCATCAGTCTCGATTATGTAAAGTACATTCCTTAGCACACCAATAATTCGTCTTTGTCTTCTTATGATTCCAGCTAATTGTCGTAGCTGAGTTTCAGAAGGAGGTAGATGACCATTTTTCTCTTCGAATTTAGGAATTTTGGGTGTCCTTGGTACTGCTCCTGTAGCACTAGCTTGTTTCATTATGTCTGGTGATTTTGGACCAGGTCCTTCAGTGCCTACGCTTTCAACAGTTGAAGCCTTGGAGGATGTCTCTGCCTCTTGATGAGTGAAGTGCTCTACCTTCTCAGCAAAATAAACCTGATATTGGCTATACAGTGCCATGATTGTATTGTAGTAATCTGTCGTAAAGTAAGAATGACTCCGAGGAAGATCAGGAATCACTCTCATCTTATTATCCGTTGTTTCAAATAGTGCCCATGCCTCCTCCAATAGGTGAAGGCGATCTGCATAATACTCTTTAGTGACCTTTCTGTCAATCGGGTCCTTTCTGTGGTTTGCGATGATTCTTTGGATCTCTTTTCCATTGCAGGTTTGTTCCGCTGCTAATTTTTCAAATACGTTTGCCATTTTTATTTGATTTAATTCCACTTCATTCAATACGTGATACAAATGTTTCACTTGTATCACGTCGGGGTCACCAAATGTTGAGACAAGGCTCTTTTGTCTTGCCTATATTTTCTTAGCCTTAAAACGCAGATGGTATAAACGGCACTTGAACCGATATACCAAGGCTAAATACAGTTGCCGGGCTTGCTAGTTGTTATGGATGATGGTATAAACGGCACTTTAACCGAATACCAAAGGCCTGAAAAAACTAGAAGGGTTACGCGATACTGAATAAAACGCTCTAAATTTTATTAACAACTGATAATTTATTCATTACACGCCGTGAATTTATATTCAAATTTTGCTAACATTACCACTTATTCTACCCCAAACACAAAAGAAAGCAATATTCAATTAAGAATTTCCGATACTGCTTATCTAGCGAAATTGCAAGTTTCATGCAAAATAAATTCCTCAGTTATTGCTGAGTGTCAACTTTCTTTAGATTATAATGACGAAGAATTTATTTTTGCATGAAGCGAGGTGAATGAAATTTGCGCCAGGTGAATGAAATTAGGTTTCCTATTACAATGATAACATGAACCTTTATTCATGCCTGACCTACATATGAAATTATGAATTAATGGTATATACATATATATATCTTGTTTTCTTACAATTTCAATTAAATTTCTTTATATAAGAATTAAGATAGAATTAGATTCATCTGTTATGAACATGCACGATTTAACAGAGGGTCTTATTCGAGTAGGCGGCAGACTAAAACATACTTCATTAGACTTCGATGCTAAACATCAAATCATCTTACCAAAATCTAGTTCGCTGACGAAGACGATCGTAGCTCACTATCATCGAAAAAACTTGCATGCGGGTTGTCAAACTCTACTCAGCATCATTCGCACGCGCTACTGGCCAATCAGGGGAAAGGATATTGTCAAGGAGATTATTCACAAATGTATCGCGTGCTTCCGTGCAAAACCATGGGGCTTTCAGCAATTCATGACTGATCTACCCCCAGAACGCGTAAGACCCAGCAAGCCGTTTTCCTACACCGGTGTGGATTACTGTGGCCCGTTCAATATAACATCACTAGTCAGAGGACGATCACCCAGAAAGTCATATGTTTGTGTATTTATATGCTTTTCAACTAAGGCGGTCCATTTGGAGGTAGTTTCTACTCTCACCACTGACGGTTTTTTAGCAGCGCTAAGGAGATTTATAGCGAGAAGAGGCAAAATATCTAAAATCTTCTCCGACAATGCAACCAATTTCGTAGGCGCCAACAATCAACTAAAGGAATTGAAGAAATTACTCTTATCATCATCGCATAACGATAAAATTAAAAGACTGTGTCTAGAAGACAACATCGAATGGAGATTCATTCCTCCCAGATCACCACACTTCGGTGGTCTTTGGGAGGCAGCTGTAAAATCCGCCAAGTTCCACATTCGTCGAATTGCATCACCGGTTTTATTAACACTAGAAGAATTTCAAACGCTCATCTGCCACGTGGAGGCTATTCTCAACTCGAGACCTATCACTCCATTTTCCGATAATCCAAGCGACCTGGAGGCATTGACGCCAGGGCATTTTTTAACTGGAGCCCCTTTAACTGAAATATGTGAACCCTTAATACGCTCCGATACTAATATTAATAATATTTCCAGATGGAACCGTATTAAATATATAAAGCAGCACTTTTGACTTAGATGGAGTAAGGAATACCTTCAATCCCTGCAACACCACCACAAATGGAATTGTTCAAGTCCCAACGCGCAAGTAAACGCTATGGTCCTCATCAAGGATGAAAATTTGCCGCCTATGAAATGAAGCCTTGGACGAATTGTGGCTGTTCATCCTCGATGTGACGGACTTGTCAGAGTAGTAGATGTAAGAACGCCCACGGGAATCTTCAGACGAGCGATTACCGGCCTATGTCCACTACCCATGGAAGAATAGTTGGAAGCAAGAACTTCCAAGGCGGGGAGTATGATTAATTTGTAATATCATTATTATTATTGTATTTAATTGAAATAAGTTCATGAATTGTAAGCCTTAAATTGTTATATTTCGAAACTGGAACAACTTCATTGTATGTACTGATTGAACGAAAATTTGTATTGGCAATGCCTTAATAAAAGGTCTTGTCTTCTTGCCTTAGAATTTTTAACCTCACTTGTCATTATACCATTGAACCATTCGCATAAGAATTTTGTACCTCGGCAATAAACTGAATAATTAACATTAAACGCTCAGTGTTCATCATTTACATTCGCAATTATTCGCATTCTCGTTTCGCTCTATCATTTCGCTTATTTATAATCTTCAAAAACCATTGGAGATTCAACACCAAGTTAATGTGGAAATTATTGGCAGAAATATAGATAACTTAATAAATCAAACAGGGAACCAAAGGGAATATACTGTAAAAACAAAAATATTGGAAATCAAATATAATAAATTGGTACATAATTTAGACGTAATCGTCCCAAAATATAAAGTAAAACGTGGGTTGATAAATGGATTAGGTATAATCATAAAAGATATTACTGGAAACTTAGACCACAATGACTATGTGGAAATTAGTAACCATTTAGAATCATTACGTACAAATGAAAACAATATTAAAAATCAGCTTAACAAACAAATAATCCTAAACGAAAGAATGATAGAAAGATTCAATAATATATCCACACATATTAATGCACAACAAGAAACACTAGAAAATTACATTCAAGAGTATCAATTAAACGTAGCCAATAAAATTAAACAATTGAATATAGAACTTATACTCCATCAACACTTTGAACAACTAATGTATGATATTGAGCTATTATAAACGAACACCTCAAAGACATTTCAGAATTAATAATCCTCGCCAAGTTAGATATCATATCAAAACACATTTTGCACCCTGAGGAAGTATTCTACATTCACGAAATATTGAGAAATCAAAACACTATTATTTTATCAGATGACAACATTTATGAAGTCATCAAATTACAATCTTTCTATAATGGCTGTAATTTAATATTTGTTATACAGATACCTATCCTATCCACAGATAATTTTTCCCTTTATGATTTAAAAGAACTACCTATTAACGATAACTACACCATAGATTTGAAAGCCCCCTTCCTTTTACTAAACAAATTCATGTATCAATATATGGATAAGCCTTGCCAAACAATTGAAGTACTGCGAAAAAATTTCACCGAAGGACATAGAAGCAGACTCATGCGTACCAAATATTATACACAACAAGAAATCAAACTGTAAATTGATTGAGAACGAAGTCCAGGAAAATATACAGCAGTTGGAGCCCAATTTACTACTCATCATCAGCCGAAATACAACTCTAGATGACACAACCTGTGATTCAGCCATACAAAACAAGACGCTAAAGGGAGTCACCCTTATCAACTTCAACAACTGTACAATAAAAATTAACAAGATAACATACTCAAGCAAAATAGCTACCTTTTGGGACTCAATACAGATTTTACCTACCTTAATTAATGAAGTCAATAGCAGCTACGTCATGGAAAAACTAAGCCTCAAGAAACTAAACAAATTTACAATGGAGAACATGGAAGCTATCAGGATCCTATCCAATGAAACCAAGTTATCTGAGACCCGTTCTGACTTAACAATGATCCTCATCAGTTTGGGTGTGATTATCATTTGTGGCACCTATAAAATCTATAAAAGGCTGAGAAAAGGACCAGACGTACCAAATCCTCCAGTCATCTTCTATAACAACCAGAATACATCAACACCAACTAGACAATCGCTCAGATGGCCTTCGCGTCACACTGAGAGGGGAGGAGTTACGTCCCCAACTACACACACAACCTAACATAATCAATAATTTCAGATATTGCACATTAATTTCATTAATTTCATTTATTTCATTTTCATTTACTTCGAAGATTTTCCCACAGTTTGTAAAATTTTATTCCCATTCATTTTTAACTGATAAAGCATTTTTTACATAACAAAAGTTCTAAATGTAACCAAACACTTTTGTTTTTCCATAAAATTCCTCGTTCTATATGTAATCATATGCTTTTGTTTTTCACAAATTTCTTCCTGGTACGTCTAGACGATTTCCGCTGAAACACTAAGTAACTTTTATTCAAAAAGCTAAAATTCAGTTTTGTACGTTCTTTTGGAATAATCGGTTCTCGAGAATAAATTGATTTGTAACCTATAAATTGTGTTGTAATTATTGCATGTTCATCTTTTTTTCCTATACGATTTACTTGAAATCATTATTCCCGCTATACGTTCGTACTGTTCGAAAACAGCACGAGCGACCGCAAAAGCCTCATCTCTTGTCACGAAAATAGAAAGGTCATCCGCATATGCCAACAGAAGAGGCCTCACATTGGTATATGATAGATGCACTGAATATTGTCCGAGCATTCGACGAAGATTCACCAGTAGCGGCTCCAACGAAAGATCATAAAGCATACCTGACAATGGACAGCCCTGTCTGATACCTCGATGAAACGAGATAGGAGCCAGAACTTGTCCTTGATGCTTAATCAAAATCGCTTAATTTCTATACAGTTTCCCGATGATATCGAGCCACCTGGGCGGGAACCCAAATGCCTCGAGAGCAGTCAGGAGATACTCGTGCGAGACGCTATCAAAAGCCTTTTGCTGCTCAAGTGAAATCATGGCCAGTTGTGTACCTGTCTGTTCATGGTAGGGAAATAAATGTTTGGCTACCGCGATGTTGTCGTAGATACTACGACCTGGAACACAATAGGACTGTTCTGGGTGTTATACCGAAGCAATCACTGAGCAGATGCTTTGCAGACGATTTTATAGTCCACATTGCATAGGGTTACTGGCCTCCAGTTCCCCATCCTCTACAAATCTCCTTTCTTTGGAATCAATCGCATAACAGACCTCCTCCAACTAGAAGGAAAGTCTGAATGTGTCTCAACCGCGGAAGAGAAGACTTCCAAAAGGTCAGGAATTAATAAATCCCTGAAACGTATGAAGAATTCTGGAGTCAAGCCGTCATAACCAGGTGAAGTGTGTCGCCTTAGATCCTCTGTAGCAGCGATCATATCCTCCAATGTGATTACTGAATCCAGGGGCTCCTTGCTGTCTTCAGAGAAAGTTGGAATATTCTCAAGAAATTCATGAGTGGTCGAGGATGTTTCCGACGTCGATTCAGAGAAGAGACTACTGTAATAGTCTCGAATAAATTCTGATAGCTGTTGTCCGTTGAGGACTTGTCCAGATTCATCAACTACCGATTCGACTTCACAAGAAGCAGTACGTTGTCTAGTTGCCTGAAAGAAGTACTCGGTTGGAGAATCGCCTTCTCTCAGCCAGCGTGATTGGCTGCGCAGCACAAACTGCAAGCTGTGCTTGTAAGTTTTTATTACCAAGCGTTCCTTTATTCTGTTAAAATAAAGAATCAACTCCGGCTGAGTTGGGAGAAGAGCTGCCACCCGAGATACTTCGGCCGGCTAGCTAGAAGTTTGATACCCACTTCGATTGAAATTCGTTTCGATAAAAGATCAAATTTGGAGCTTTCCAACATCCCACCATTGACTAAAAAGAGGTAATACTAATGCCGTTAGCGATAACAGTAATCTAAATATAAATCATGCCAGTAATAATAGTGATACTCCTGGTGTTAGTAATAGTAATAATAGTGCTAATGTTAGTCAAATTCTTACAAACCTGAAAATTCCGGATGCCATTAAAGATCTACCTAATTTCGATGGTAATCCGAGATCTTTATTCGATTCCATTAACGATGTCGAAGAGATCCTAGGGCTAATGATTGGAATTGATGGAACAAACTATGCTAAAATTATTTTGAGAGCCATAAGAAATAAAATTATTGGTGATGCAAATGAGGTGCTGAATATGTATGGCACACCAACAAGATGGGAGAATATTAAAACTAATTTGATTACGCATTACTCCGACAAACGGAATGAAACAAGCATAATAAGAGATTTGCATTGTTTGCGACAGAATTCAGATACAGTCGAAAAATTTTATTCACGAGTTATTGAAATACTTTCAACTATCTCAAACCACGTCAGAGTTCACGAAAGTGATCATAATGTTATAATTTCAAAACAAGGTTGTGCAAATGTGCTTAAACACCTTTTTATAGGGATTAAGAGAACCCCTTGGTTCTACAATCAGAGCAATGCGACCGATTTCGTTAGCACAAGCCTTGAATTACTCTTTAACAGAGCAAAACGCAACTATGCATTTTCTACCCTGACCGATGGCTCCTGAACGCGATGAAAGTGATCAAGAGCGCTGTCGAATGATAAAAGCGAAACGAGTTGTATTTTAAATTTACTACTAGCGAGTTGGATATTTTTGCACTTGAGAACTGCGGTTGTGGGTCGAGTTTAAAAAAAAAAGAAAAAAGAAAAAAAGTAAGTTGATTTTAAAAAAGGTTTGGGTTCGGCGCGGTCTCGGTTGCGGTGAGATGGAGTCAAAAAGGAAAGTTTGTTTGGAAGAGTTTTAGAATAGAAAAAAAAGGTTTTGGTATAAAAATAAAGTGTTGTTAAAAAAAAAAGGATTTTTAAGTTTGTTTGGAAATAAGTAAGAAATAAAAGTAAAAATAACGAATCAGTGTTTTGAGTTGAAGCTCAGAGGAAATATAAAGAAATCCGCCCCGGTACGTACATACAAAAATATATATATAACAATTGACGCAGCCGGTAGGATAGAGGAAGCCGACTTTAAACAAACGAAGTATAAGCGCTCGAAAACCCTCTATCCTACGAATCAAAAAGGAGTTAGGACGAGATCGAATACTGGGCAAGACACCCTACCCTCCGCCTGAAGTGGAGTCTGGCTTCAGGAGTATTTCGATCTTGTCGGCTCCCAACGCTCGGGGTCGGATAGCTTTAACTGCCTCTGTTTAAAAAACACACAGTCACCCCCTCATCAAAGCACAAAGTGCGAACGTGGGACAATAGCGGGCTTCATCCCAGCCCAAGATAAAGAAGTCCACATCCCAAAATTTTAAAATTAACACTTGAAGGAAGGAAGTTTAGAAACCATCCGCTATCTGCGATCCAGAGCTGAAAGGGACTTCGAAGTAGGCAACGCGCCCCCCTTTCAGCTTTTATCCAGGGGAATTTAAGAAGGACACGCCCCCCCCCGGCAGCAAAAGAACTTCAACCGAAAAAACCAGCGATCCTGAGTTGAGAGGGACCTCGAAGAAGGCAATAAGCCCCTCTCTCAATTTGAACCAAGGGAATTAAGACGGCAGAAGCCCCCCTAGCTGCAAATTTTACAAACGGTGGTCCATGAGCGAGGAAAGCTCCCACCAGGAGACGCCGCAGGAAATCACACCACTTCAACCAACTCCACAACAATCTTCCTCACCGGGCGACGCACAGGAAGATCCGTCCCGGTACGAAGAAGGCAACGCGGGAGCAACATCCGCAACAGAGGGTGCTAATCAAACACCCGCAACAAATTCACCAACAAGAGGAGTCAAGTTAAGGAGCGGGACAATCCTAACAGGTCCCCACCAAGTAAGACCTTCCAATTTAAATCTAGAAAAATATTTAAAGTATTTAGAAGGTAAAGTGCGAGACTCCTCCGAACTTTCAGTTATACAGTGCGATTCTATTGACAAACAGATTGCCAAGTCTCGGGAACGAAGGCTTGAGCAAATCGCAAAATTTAAAGAAAGCACCGAAAAGTTCAAAGAGAGCCTGAAGGAGTTTGAAGAACTCTCGCACTCGCTCGAAGCCACAAATAAAAATAATAGTGTAGATTTAAGTGAGAGTTCCAACGACAGTGTCAGTGATTCCGCCGTGTGAAATACTTTTGAATTGGCTGGGCGACTCCCTTCAGGAAATCAGCATAGAAGAAACTAGCTCCCCAAAAGTGTCAAACATTAGTTTCAGAATCCCAAATTTAAACATGGCAGATTACGCTAAAATCGCCAAACTGACTGCCTAGCTCGTTGCCCTATTCTCGGGAGAACAGCATCCAAAATAGAGCCTTGAGCTCCAAACATTCCTAGGATGCTACAGGCAGGTAATTTAGTGCATTTCGGTGGAGGAATTATCAGAATTTTTGCAAATCTTCCCCACCAGACTTCGAGGCGAAGTTTATCAGCTTTTCGCCTCAAATATGCCTACTACTTTCAAAGAGATAGAAGAACGGCTAAATCGCACATACCTGCCTAGGGAAGCTTACCAGGAACTGGTAAATAAATTAATCACTACCAGGTAGTACCCTTTGGAAAACCTCACAGCCTTCACGGCACGAGTAAAGCAAATGCTGGCACTCTGCAATGAAGCAGCAGAATCCAAATACGGAGCCACAGCAGCACCAGCTGTTAAAACGCAGCTGGAAGATTTCGCGAAAAACGCACTAAAAACCGGAGTCAATAACCCGTATATGTGCCAATACCTTCTGACCATGACAGACGGCACGGTGGATGACCTCGTACAAAGGGCACTTGACATGGAGTGTCTTCAGCAAATTGCTCTATTCCTGCAACCTCCAGGACAATTCCAAACAAATACGATGCAGAATACATTGCCAAATTCTGACTGTAACTGTGTACCAAATAACGCACATTTAACTCAAAATAGTACTCTAGTAAATCAAAGCGTATATAATCCTAGTATCAAATCCTACTCACAAGATCCCCGGCAAGACAATATAACCACTAACCCAAGCAGTCACATACTAACGTCACAGTTCACACAGGCCGGCACAGCATATATTAAACAGGAACCAAGATCGCCAGATAAAAATTATAATGTAAAAAATAAAAATACCTATTTAAATAAAGTAACTTGTAGTTTTTGTAATTTAAGAGGCCACACATATGCCGATTGCCTCAAAGGGAAAAATACGCCTTATTGTGTGAACTGCAAAATGTATAATCGCGACGTACGTGACTGCAGAAGAAACAATAATAGTTTCCAGAGACCACATAACAATACTATAGCATCAAATCAACGACCACGAGACCCACCAGTTTCCAACAACTCAAGGGTCTATAATGTACGTAAGAAATGTGAATTTTGTGATCGTTCTGGACATGCAGTAAATAACTGCCAACAAAAACGTAAATGGGAAGCTCGGAGTCAGGGAAACGACGTACAGTCGACCCAAAACTCCCCGGCTCGACTATAAATTACCCATCAAATAAAACAGGGTTTCCTCAGCAGCCCGATCCAGTGTCGCTACGGTAAAACTTCCTTTGGACATAGGCCTGAACGGCCAAACTAAACTAGTAGTAGACACAGCCGCTGAGGAAAGTATAATAAAGAAAAGGTCATTAAAAGATCTCAAAGAAATTAACCAAAATGAGGCATGCACACTTCAGACCCCATTTGGTACCGGAAAGACGCTGGGAAATTGCCAGGGAAACTACGTTTTCAAAAGCAAAATTCCCTGCAAGTTTCAAGTCGTAAAGAACTTGCCTGGCCTTTCCGATGATGGACTTCTAGGAAATGATTTCCTAGCAAAAAACTGTAACGTTGAGGGTCCTGATAAGACATTACGGTTTCCTCGCACGGAGACTAATCCTATGAATTTGCTTTGCCATTGATGTTTGAAACGGACAAAGCAGTCGAAGAAAGAACACTTGCTGAACTATCCACCTGCAGTGTCTTCGAGGCTTCCCAAACGAGAAAAGCTGGCCGCCAAGCTCCAAAAGAGCTCAATGAATGTGAAACAGGCTGTCTGGGCGAACAAGAGACAGACGAAATCAGGCAGCAATTGGTTACCTTTAAGGAACCACTCTGTATACCTGCGCGCTCTCAAATTGTTGCCCCAGTCCCGTTACAAACTCAAGAAGAAATGCTCTGTTTATCACAAGAGATAAGCGATGGAGTCTTCTTGGCAAACAGTTTGCTGTCATCTGGAAAAAGATTAGTGCTGGTTAGTATTCTCAACGCTAACAGTCATCAAGTAGTCATACATAGCTTAAAGTTACAGCTATTCCCAATAAACGGCTACACAATAGTCCCATTAATGCACACAAAAGACCACAAAAGAACACACATACGAAATTTAGAGGCAATATTAAACAACACAGGAGACGGAACTGAGTGTCTAAAGCCTGCCAAAAAGGTGCATATAGCTCTTCCGTCCAAAATCCCGAGGCATAAATCACTATTTAACAAACAACGGCCATATAAGAACGGTAGCGAGTCGCTAAATCCTATATTAAAGGTGCATATTACTCCACCGTCACACAGCACACTGAATGCTACATGGTCAAAAAGCAATAGAATTGACGCGCATGAGTATATCACACAACCTAAGGCAAAGACCACACAGGTGTACCAAACTCAGCTGTCAACCAAGCAGGAAGCAAATCCCCTGCAACATGCTAAAAATACCGAAATAAAGCCTCACAAGGAATCAAAAAGGCCTCATCCATTTGCAGGTAAAAAATTTAAAAGGAAGAATAAGTTAACAGAAGGTTCAGCTGAAAAAACAGCATCCCTACAACATGTACGATTCTTATACCCGGACTCCGGACGACCCAAAACAACTCTCCGAAGAGTATAACGATATCTTCTTCCTCAAAGGTGACAATCTCACCTATACAAATGCGATAACGCATAATATTCCATTGGTGCAAGATAGATCAAGCACCAATCAATCAAAAAATGTACCGCTTACCTGAAACACAGCGGAAAGTAATTAACGAGCAGCTAAAAGAAATGCTAGACAGCGGGATAGTCCAGTCTAGTAAAAGCCCTTGGAATTCACCTCTACTAGTTGTCCCCAAGAAAGCGGGACCTGACGGTGAAAAAAGGTGGCGCGTCGTTGTCGATTTTCGGAAATTAAACGAAAAGACAATTGGAGACGCATTCCCGCTACCCCGAATCGAGGACATTCTCGACCAACTAGGTCACGCAAGGTATTTCACCACGCTCGATTTGGCCAACGGCTATCACCAAGTTCTTGTCGACAAGAAAGATCGACACAAAACTGCTTTCAGCACAAGTTATGGGCACTACGAATTCAAGCGTATGCCATTCGGGCTCAAAGGAGCCCCAGCCACATTTCCACGCCTAAAGAATTTCGTATTAACAGGCTTTGTCTACCTAGATGACATAGTCGTCTATGGTAAAAATTTAAATGACCACAACGAAAAGTTGAGGAAAGTCTTCAATAAGTTGAGAGAGAACAACTTAAAACTGCAGCCAGAGAAGTGCCAGTTACTACGAAGAGAAGTTGTTTACCTAGGGCATAAATGTTCTAGCGAAGGAGCTCTACCAGACCCAAGTAAGACGGCCTGCGTCCAAACATTTCCTGTTCCAAGAACAGTAAGGCAAGTTCAATCATTTTTGGGACTTGCCAATTACTACAGGAAATTCATTCCAGACTTCTCCAAAATTGTACGTCCAATCACGAATTTAGATTTACCCCGATTTCACAAAATCTTTTAATCTTACTACGGACGCAAGTAACGAGGCTCTAGGAGCTGTTCTTTCTCAAGGAGAAGTCGGAAAGGACCAGCCCATTGCATATGCAAGCCGCACATTAAACAAAGCCGAAATAAGTTACTCTACTATCGAGAAAGAGTTTTTGGCTATCGTCTGGGCTACCAAGAATTTCAGGTGCTATCTTCAAGACCGGTAATTCTCGGTCTATACTGACCATAAACCTCTCAAAGGTGTCTTCAATGTGAAAGACCCTACTTCCCGTTTGGTGCAATTTCACCACAAATTATCTGAATTCGATTACAACATCGAATACAGACCCGGGAAGTACAACACTAATGCACATGCACTAAGTCGCATCCCTCAAGCATTAAAGGAAGACAGTTTAGGCAATACCTTAATGGTAAAAGCCCTAGTCCACCACACGATGGACTCAGATGTGGAGGAAGACGATTCCACAAATAATAAAAAGAAAAAGAGAGGCTCAAGAGACAATAAATAGCTCCAGTGTGGAGACAGAAGAGCACACGAAAGCAGACCAAAACGAAATTCAACTCACAGAGGTGGTAACACTAAACCCAGCATCGCTTGAGCAAAAAGTAAGTACTGGCAAGACACCCGAAGTTATTACGAGCCCCACGGAGATCCAAACAATCTTAAAAGATTATCACGATTCTCCATTCGGTGGCCATCAAGGTGTCATAAAAACTTACAAGCGCATATGACGCAAGTATGGGTGGAGACACATGCTTAGCGACATCAAGAAATATATTAAAAAATGCCCAAAGTGCCAGACGATGAAAGCATCTCCACAATATAAAATGCCAATGGTTATCACGGACTTCGCAGAACAACCGTTCGACAAAGTTTACCTCGATATTGTAGGTCCATTAGAAGAGACCACATCAGGTAACAAATATATCTTGACCTTCCAAGATAATTTAACAAAATTTGTCGAGTAGTATGCAATACCTAATGCAGAAGCAGTTACAGTAGCGCAGGTTTTCTTTGATGAAATCGTTACGCGCTATCGCATACCCAAAAGAATACTCACCGATCAGGGAACAAATTTCCTGAGTGAGTTATTCAAAAGAGTATGTAAGCTTCTAAAGGTAAAGAAACTACAGACTTCAGCATACCATCCACAGTCTAATGGAGCACTAGAGCGTGCACATAGACCCCTTATAGAATACCTGCGAACAATCGTAGATGAAAATCCCAAAACATGGGACCAATACCTACGAACCGCTGTATTCGTGTATAACAATAGTGTACACGAGGGTTACTAAACTTACCCCAATGGACTGACTATACGGCTTCACAACGGATGTCCCATCAAATTTAAAACGGGATCCCGAACCCGTTTACAATGATGAGAGCTATTATCATATACTGAAGTATAAGCTCCAAAAATCATATGCAACAGCAAGAAAGAACTTATTGGCAAGTAAACAGCGCTAAAAGGGGTACTACGATAAGACAGTACGGCCCCTAACTTTCCATGTAGGAGACAAGGTCCTCATCAAGAATGAAAGCAGAAAACATAAGCTTTCTCAAATCTGGGTAGGACCTTATCAGGTAATCGCAATACCAAGTGATGTGAATACCACCATCAAAATTGGTAAACGTATCGTAACGGTACATAATACTCGTTTAAAACCATATTTCGAGTAAAAGAATGTAGAACAAAAATGAACCAGGTTGACTTGAAATTCCTACTACAGTGTCCATTGAACCTTATTTCAATACCTCCGCATAAACATTTGCGGTGGAGTCACTCCACTGCCCAGTTTAAAACGGCACAATGCAAGTACAAATATGCTTAAAGGATTGTTTCCTTCTTCTGAATTGTCCACAGAAATGGCGCTAAAATTCATCATAGTTGTCCTCTTCATACAGTACACAACTGGAGCAATCGCTGACAAACCTTATGTAATGACCCCGCTAAATGGCTCGGGTATATTTTTCGAGGACCTGGGAAATCTCATGGTATATCATGACACCTGGAATGTCCTCACCGAGATAGACTTGGATGAGTTAGATACCCAGATGAGGCTAGCAGAATATGCAGAGCACTTGGTGCATAAACTCTGCATAAATATAACAAACCCAGAAGACCTGTGTAACGTGCAGCAACTACACATACACGCTATAGACAGCGTACGAAAGCGCACGGAAACTATAAAGGAACTAGTACCAGGAAAACGCAAAGCCAGATCGCTATTCGACGGAATAGGCAGTGCCATGCACTATTTATTTGGGGCCATGGACAATAACAACGAAAAAGAAATTTACAGCAGGTTAGAAGAACTTGATTCGAATACACAAGCCCTAGCCGAGCTAGAGAAACAACAAATCAGTGTTATAAAAACTACCTTGGAAAAGATTCAAAAACCGCTGGCTATGTTAATAGACAGACAACAAAAAATAGCTCACCAGATAAACGATCTCCACCATGTGGTCGATGATCTAACTAGGAGGCAACTAAGACAAGAGATTATATCGAGCTTATTACTCCAAATCATCGAAGTTGAATATCTACAACAAGCCCTCCTGGATTTAATAATTGCTAGTAGAACCAACCATATTCATCCACTCCTAATGTCTCCCAAAAATCATCTGGAGATATACCGCAAGACGGCCTTGAATTGCCCAAATGACCAAAATTGTCTATCTGTTCTATATCAGACAGCAGGAGCTCAGTCACTCCTTATGCAAAACAAATTGGTTATGAGAATTACTCTCCCAATTTTTAATCTGCCAAAAATGAGGCTACAACAGATTCAATGCTATCCTGTACCCATGTCAACAAATTACTCATTAATTCCAGACCCTGGTTATTCATACATAGCTAATAGTGAAAAAACTCAGGAGTTTCTCTTATTAAAAGACGAGGACATAAAAATGTTCAAGAAAATAACAGGTAATTTGGAAGAAAACGCGTATGTAGGCCGGCTGACCACGCCTATAATCAAAGCGGCCACATCCAACGAATGTGCCAATAAACTATAATATAATCCTTTAAATGAATTGCCTAAATGCAGGACCAGAGTACAAGCTCCCCAAAAGGACAAGTTGATTAAATTAAACAAGCCAAATACGTGGCTATTTTCATTTATCACCTCCACGGTGCTACACATCACATGTCCAGATCACTTTGTGATCTCGAAACTGGAAGGACAAGGGATATTAGAGATAACGCAACCATGTCAAGTTCAAATAGGTGACAAAGTGCTTAAATACGAAGGTCAGAGTAAATATCCACTAAAAATTATCCAGCCGAATCAGTATCCGGAGCTCAATCACTCTCTACTCAAAGTAAACCTGGCTGAAATTTTACAAGAAACTCAAAACCACAGTCTGGGGAAAATCGAGATTTTAACGGGAGACGATATCCATTAATCGATTTATACTGACACCCATTCGCTAGAAGAAATCCAAAGCAAAATTATTAAATACCGGGAAAAGGTATCGAGCAGAAACTCTCATATCCTGTCCACAACTTCTCTATCATTCACGAGCCTACTAGTTCTGGCCATAATGATCGTTGCGGCAGTAAAATATCTATACCCTGTTCTCATCGAGATGAGACAACAGATAAATCCACCACAAGGTAACCCCGAAATTTCATCAGAGGGAATTCCTTCAGAAGAACAAACTCATGCTCCCCAACCCAGTTTAAGGCGACCTAGGACCCTCGCTAAAACCAAATCGGTTCAAATAATTTAAAAATGCGACACTGATACTGTCAACAAGAGCTACTTAATCAATGTAGAATTTATTAGAAAAGGTAGACCGGGTAAAACCCTCAAAGGAAATCTACCTAGACATATATATAATATAATTTTAGCACCAAACAAAACTAAATTAAAAAATGTATTAAGATGACTTAACAAAATAAGCTAGAATTAAAAAATGTATTAAGATGACTTAACAAAATAAGCTAGAATTAAATACAAACAGAAAGTAGAATATATATAAAAGAAAGGAAAACAGTTGTAAAAATAAACCTAACAAATGAGATAAATCTAGGTAGAAAAATGGCAACATGAAAAGCCAAACGTAACAACAAGAAACCTAACAGGCAGCAAAGCCTAATAAATATTATAATTGAAAATAAGATAAAACAATAAATAAGAATAAATAACATAAAAAACAAGGTTAGACTCAATAAAAAATGGAATAGACGTAAAATATAAAATAGTATAGGTTACCTCCTAAAGTACGGTAAAAACAGCTAAAAGAAAAACAGCGAGAAAATAATAAGCCATAGAAACAAGATAAATTTTTTTAGGCTACTAGATATATATATATATATATAAACAAAAAAATATATATATATTTAAATATTTACATATAGAAATAAAACCATTTGTAGAAAAAAACATTTTAATATTGGGATAACAACACTAATATACAGGGTGTTCCGTAAATGTCTTTAATCTTTTAAGGGGATGAAAGTAGAGGTCATTTGGGTCAAAAAAGTCTATATACTTTTATATCGAACTCCGCTTGGTTTTCGAGTAAATCGATAATATCGATTTTCGAGATTTTGCATACCTTTTCAGAGGTATTTCGTTATAAGTTCTATTGTAATTAATGGATTGTGACGTTCAAACTTTTATTTAAAAAAACACATATTGGCCTTTCTAAGAATGTATAATGAGTTATAATTGTGCCTTCAATTACTCGAAAACCAAGCGGAGTTCGATATAATAGTATATAGACTTTTTTGACCCAAATGACCTCTACTTTCATCCCCTTAAAGGATTAAAGACATTTACGGAACACCCTGTATAGTAGCTAATAAATAGTTATTAAACCAAACCAAGTGCTGGCTTGGAAAATAAGTACTTATTAAATAATTTCAAAATACATTACAGGTTAAGAGAACTTGTTTAAGAGGAAATGCTAAAACAAAAATGTTGTAAAACCCAAGCCGAACCAACCGAGCGCCGACCGAACCCATCAAGCCAAGCGTATCACACACAAAAAAAAACCAACAAGAAAAAGCTAAGGCATTTGGTCTGTTTCTAGTCTTCCTTTTAATCCCCCGGTATAAAAAAAAAAAACCTTGAAAAATAACATAGGGGGATAAAAATCAAAACAAGTTATCATAAGTTGAATTTTTTTTTATTATTATTATTTTACTTTTATCATTTGTTATATATTTTTTTACAAGTAAAAAGGAAACAGAAGAAAGATAGGACAGCTAGCAAAAACAAACAAAAAGGGAAGTGCGGTAGAGGGGCGACAGGCCTACTCATCGTCGCTATCTTCGGCTGGTCCGGCTGATCCCTGAGACGGGGGGGGGGGGGCGGCCATGATGCGGCGTATAATAGCGGTTATGGGGTCATTGAAGACCGGATGGCAGCATGCGCACAGTCCATGCCGCCCAGTAATGTGAAATGTGGCACCTGAACACAAAACAAAAGGTTAGAATAAATAAGCTAGTGCAAAGGCATACGCAAAACTTTCCAACGCCAACCCAGGATTGGCCCTGGTGGGGGTACAACGGCAGGTCCGCCAAATACATTCTCCCAGCAACGGCCTCCACCCCCAGGATGGTAAAGGGCCGCTGGCCGGTTCTATGAAGAACTAGTCGAACGGGTCCATGCCAGTTGGGCATATCGTGGACCACGTAGAGGACGTTGGCAACACTAGTAAGACCCGCGGGACATTTATAGGGTGTATTATTCACAATCGCGGTGAACAGCATTCTGGTCGCTTCAAGATATCAGACTCGAATGATCCATTTGAGACGACCACGCCAATCTCTAAAGCATCCGACTGCAACAAGGTACCCATTTGTCACGCCTTCAATACAAAATCAACACAAAAAAAAAAAAAAGTAAAAACAAAGGGAGGTAATCGGATGCCTCAGATAAGAGCGCCCAAATAGAAATAATAACAACTTCCCTGAGAATTATTCCTCTCCAAAGAATAATTCTCTTGTCTCAAGGGGGAAGGAATGTTATGTACCTAGAAATGGGCATTAAAAGGGGCCAGAAATAAAAATTAGAAATATTAAAATATTTCACAAAAAAGTTCGTATAAACTAATCATGCTTAAAAACATGAATAGCTTATCTATCCAATCAGTGAAGAAAATTGCATCAGCACATACCATTCGTTTCTACAAAATTATTCACATGACAAATTCTGCCTTCAGCTAAATTTGTCAGTAGAAATATTTAAATTAAAACATATAAAACAAAAATTACAATATGCATGTACAAACGTACATACATACATAAAAAAAAAGCTTTCACGATCAGAAAATGAGCGCCGCGAAAATACATTATATGTATACGACCGCCGCATTTTCAATCGACGGGACGGCGGCTGATGTTTATAAAAACATCAAATTTCATTTTTTCAAGCCACCGTCCAACGAAAAATATTCTGGAATTGTTTAATCAAGTCCAGAATAAATGAAAATTTTTCTCAGGGTAGAAATGCAACTATGCATTTTCTACCCTGACCGACGGCTCTTGATCGTGATGAAAGTGATCAAGAGCGCAGTCGAATGATAAAAGCGAAACGAGTTGTATTTTAAATTTACTACTAGCGAGTTGAATATTTTTGCACTTGAGAACGGCGGTTGTGCGTCGAGTTTTGAAAAAAAAAAAGAAAAAAGTAAGTTGATTTTAAAAAAGGTTTGGGTTCGGCGCGGTCTCGGTTGCGGTGAGATGGAGTGAAAAAGGAAAGTTTGTTTGGAAGAGTTTTAGAATAGAAAGAAAAAGGTTTTGGTATAAAGATAAAGTGTTGTTAAAAAATAAAAAGGAATTTTAAGTTTGTTTGGAAATAAGTAAAAAATAAAAAGTAAAAATAACGAATCAGTGTTTTGAGTTGAAGCTCAGAGAAAATATAAAGAAATCCGCCCCTCAAACATTTCTTTTCACACCACGGAATCCCAAGAAAATTATTTTATGATAATGGCCTTGAATTCACGTCAACCTTATTCACAGATTTTTTAAAACTATACGACATAACCCCATTTGACATCAGCTAAGAATTCAACCGGTATCTCACCCTTAGAAAGGTTACATTCCACAATAACTGAAATAATTAGGATAATCCATAGCCAGAATAGCACTAAACCAATCAGTGAAATTATGTACGAAGCAATCCTAACATATAATAACTCTATACATTCTTCGACAAACTTAACACCATTCGAAACGATAACAGGTCACTATAATAAATTCTCGCTTTTCCCCACAAAATCAACAATCACAGACAAATCAGGATTATTTAGAAGCCCATAAAAAGGAGTATGAAAAATTAGCTAATTTAATACACGAACGAAGTTCAAAAATTAAGAAAAATAGTATTAATAGGTTGAATAAAAATCGGAAAGATCCGACGGATTTTGATACAGATGAAATAATTTTTGAATCCGAAAATAGACGTAATAAATTAGCACCCAAAATTTATGAAACATAAAGTCATTAAAAATAACAAAATTACTGTCATCTCAAATAAAAGAAAAGTTCATAAGCAAAAGATTAAAACGAAACGTAAATTTTCAGGGTTACCAACAACGCCCAGGGAGAACGATCAAACATCAGGATTTGAGCAAAAACCAGGGATTACTGTGCTTAAATTTAGGAAACGCCAAGTTAATTGAAAATTATTCTAAAATGTTGCATATAATAAATACCGAATACCAAGTGATTAATTTGTAATATCATTATTATTATTGTATTTAATTGAAATAAGTTCATGAATTGTAAGCCTTAAATTGTTATATTTCGAAACTGGAACAACTTCATTGTATGTACTGACTGAACGAAAATTTGTATTGGCAATGCCTTACTAAAAGGTCTTGTCTTCTTGCCTTAGAATCTTTAACCTCACTTGTCATTATACCATTGAACCATTCGCATAAGAATTTTGTAACTCGGCAATAAACTGAATAATTAACATTAAACGCTCAGTGTTCATCATTTACATTCGCAATTATTCGCATTCTCGTTTCGCTCTATCATTTCGCTTATTTATAATCTTGAAAAACCATTGGAGATTCAACAAAGGTCCTTCGAACCCGGATAAAAAATCACGCATATCGGATGTGAGGTGCATAGAAATCAAGTCATCGAGTGTATAAAAAATATCGAGATAACAAAATTGGCATCGTAAAGTGAATAATTAGAAAGCCAAACAAAATAGTTATTCACCATTCTCCAAAAACTTTTCGGATTTCAACAATATCATTAGATTAAATTTGCACGTGTGTCTGAGTGCTCATCTCATTTAGTGGAGCGCATCGGAGCAAGGCGGCAATAATAACAAGATAGTTCTGAACCATTTATCTATTTGGTACAAGCAAAATGTCCACATCTGGCTCCGGAGACGAAAGTGCGCATGATTCACGGCAACAGAAGAATCCTCTAGCAGACTTACGTGCTCAGCGAGGCGTAATCACTGGGCAGCAAACAAAAATGAAAAATCTCATCGATGGCAAGTGCAGTACGTTGACATTATCAGAGCTGGAAACTCGTCTCGGACTTCTAGAAGGTTATTTAAAAATTTTCAGCTCATTCAGACAAAAATTGAGTGTCTAGATGAGGCTGAATGTTCTGGAGACAGGCGTGAAGTGTATGAGGAGTCTTATTGTGCAATTAAGTCAAAAATGCTAAGCGCCATATACAAATTGCGACCTCGCACTTCCTTCAGTATCGCTGATGTAGATAGAACTATAGTAACATCTCGGAATTCGAGTTCTTGCTTGCCAAAGCTACAACTAACAAAGTTTACAGGTAAATATTCTGATTGGTCTGATTTTATAGCGATATTCAACACATTGGTTGGTGAAAGCACAGAGCTCACCAGTGTTGAAAAATTCCAGCACCTTAGGTCCTGTCTTAACGAAGAATCATTTCGACTAATAAAATCGCTGCAGGTAACAAATAGAAATTATGAAGAAGCATTAAAAATATTAAAAAACGATATGAAAATAAACGACTAATATTTCAGGCGCATTTAGCAGAAATTTTCAATCTTTCGCCTGCAGATAAAGAAACTGTAGAGCAGCTCCGATACTTATCTGATACTGTGGATGCCCACCTCAGAGCCCTATTAAGTATAGGCATAAAGGAGGATATAGCAGAAGGTGTAATTGTTTATCTGATTGGAAGTAAATTAGATTCCCGTACTCGTGCTAAGTGGGAAGAGGAAGCAATTTTAGAAGCCATCCCGACTTGGGATGAATTGTCTACATTCATCAATAAACGTTGCAGAGCTTTAGACAACATATCGGAGCCGTCAAGGTATAACAGGACTAAATCGGCAAGTACCACATTTTCACATAATTCTAATCAAAAATCCTCGAAAATGACATTTGTTGCTACTAACACCAATACATTATGCACATACTGCAAAGCTACAGACCATTCTATAAGTTCATGTCAAGGCTTCTTAGTTATGAATCCATCCACAAGATTCACTGAAGTAAAGAAATTGAATCTGTGTATTAATTGTTTAAAGCCAGGGCATTCAGTCAAACAGTGTAGGTCTGGTAGATGTCGTACTAGTAACCAAAAACATAACACATTACTACACATGGGGTGCTATATAGAGAATCCAAATGCTACAAAGCCCTCAAACAATTTAACTCCAATTGAAAATAAGCTTTCATCTTCAATAACTACTTCGGATCCAGACCAAGAAGGCAAATTAATTGGTTCAAATTCACAATCCAAGTCCGCGCTCGTTTCGTCGAATTCATTCGTGAAAACAGAAACTACACATCACATATTTCTCGCGACTGCGCTTATTAAGGTGAAGGATCATACCGGATCCTTTGTCACTTGCACAGCCTTACTTGATTCAGCCTCGCAACTACATTTCGTGTCGGAGCGACTTGTTCAACAGCTTCGGCTTAAACGAGTTAAAACGATGATTCCCATAGAAGGTATTGCAACCTCTCAAACAAACGCAAAATATAAAACGGACATTAGCATAAGGTCCCATTTTTCCGACTTCTCTATGAATGTCGAAGCAATAATCTTGCCTAACATAACAAGTGCACAACCAAACCAATTTATAAGTCTTGATGAATTGAAAATACCATCGAATATACAATTAGCGGATCCCAACTTCAATAAACCCCATCGAATAGACTTGCTTATCGGGGCGTCTTTATTTTTTGAACTTCTGGCCGTTGGTCAAATTAAATTGGGAGAAGGCCAGCCCATCTTGCAAAAGACATTGCTGGGCTGGGTTGTGTCAGGAGCGTACAAGGGCCCATCAGCGTCATCGGTTTGCCTAACTGCTGCTTCGAGCGATTATTCAGATGCAGGCCAATCTCTCAACAGTTTGCTTAGAAGTTTTTGGGAAATAGCAAATCATTATCAGCCTGGAAACTCCCCAGTAGGAGAAAACTAAGAATGCGAAGAACATTTTTTGAAAAATTATAGTCGTTTAGAGTCTGGGAGATACAGGGTCAGTCTGCCCTTTCGAATAGGCGCTGCATCATTAGGAAATTCGTCACAGATAGCTTTGAAGCGTTTCTACAGTCTAGAATCAGAGCTGTCGAGATCACCCGAAATATCCAAACAATACGTGGAATTCATGCAAGAATACATAGACTTGCATCATATGGAACCCATTGCCCTAGATCGGCTCCCCAATCAACACTATTTCATTCCGCACCACTGTGTATTAAAGCCGGAAAGCACGAGTACAAAGCTCCGAGTCGTATTCGATGCGTCTTGCAAAACGTCGTCCGGCCAGTCACTAAATGATATATTATTGACTGGGCCAGTTCTTCAAAACGATTTATATTCAATCTTGTTGCGCTTTCGAAGTTTTAAATTTGCGCTAACCGCGGATATAACAAAGATGTATCGTCAAGTCGAAGTCAGCAATGCCGATAGGGATTTCCAATGCATATTTTGGCGAACAGCGAAAGATGCCACCTTAATGGTATATCGGCTCAACACGATAACATATGGCACGGCTCCAGCCTCATTCCTAGAAACGCGCTGTCTGAAACAACTTGCTATAGATGAGGAAAGAAACTTTCAATTAGGTTCAGCTATTTTACAGCGGGATTTTTATGTAGATGATATGATCAGTGGGTGTGATACAATTGAGGAAGCCCTGCGCATTCAATTCGAAATCCATCAGTTGCTGAAGAAGGGAGGCTTCTCCCTCCGAAAATGGTGTTCTAACAGCGAAGTCCTCTTAACACATATCAATCATGCAGACAAGGAAAAATTTCTACGGATAAATGGTGACAATGTTATAAAAACGCTTGGTTTGATTTGGCACTCAGGAAATGACCACTTCTGTTATACATTCAAGAGCATTGAACTACCAACTTCTATAACAAAACGATCTGCTCTATCGATCATTGCGAAAATATTTGATCCACTTGGGTTAATAAATCCCGTTGTGCTTAAGGCAAAAATTTTTCTACAGAAGTTGTGGGCGCTAAAATTGAATTGGGATGAATCACTTCCCATTCACTTGCATTCCGAATGGCATAAGTTCTATCGAAACTTGGACCACCTTAGTCAAGTCAAAATTCCAAGACACGTATTGGATCGTTCGCAAATCATCGAACTTCACGGCTTCACAGACGCTAGCACGTCAGCATACGGGGCATGCATATACGTTCGCACTGTCGATATTCGCAAGAATATTTCAGTCCACTTATTAACAGCGAAATCTCGTGTTTCGCCAATTAAAAAAATTTCTGTACCGCGCTTGGAGCTTAGCACAATGCTTTTATTATCTGAGTTAATGAGCCGCATAACCATGTGCCTATGTTTGGCTCCAACTAGGATCTACTGCTGGTCAGACTCAAGAATCGCACTTGCTTGGATAGCGTCTCTGCCCAATAAATGGACAACTTTCGTGGCGAACAGGGTGTCAAAAATTCAATCATTATCTGAAGGTTATATATGGAATCACGTCTCTACTGAACAAAATCCTGCTGACTTCGTAAGCAGAGGGCTCTTTCCAAATGAGATTATCAATTGCCGCTCTTGGTTTCATGGCCCAAACTTTCTTTCAAAGCAAACCTCCTCCTGGAGCACACCAACACCTTTTCAATTAGACCAGGTAACTGAGTAACGAGCTAGCAAATCATTCGTTGTCGTATCCACTTCATAAATAGCATTATTAGAGAGCTATAAATTTCACAATGACTTGCCAAAGTTGCAAAACGTCTTCGCATATATATTTCGTTTCTACAATTGCATAAATCGTAAGCCGAGAGGCGCAATGAAGGTAAGAAGTCATAATAATGCTGTACCACCGTTGAGCGTTCATGAAGTAGACTTCGCTCTAAGAGCGTTAATCAAGCTTGTGCAGAAGAATGAGTTTCCACAAGAATATCAATCTATGATGAGTAATAAGACGATCTCACTGCGCAGTCCTCTGAAGTCACTAAATCCATTTTTGCCTATATTTTCTTAGCCTTAAAACGCAGATGGTATAAACGGCACTTGAACCGATATACCAAGGCTAAATACAGTTGCCTGGCTTGCTAGTTGTTATGGATGATGGTATAAACGGCACTTTAACCGAATACCAAAGGCCTGAAAAAACTAGAAGGGTTACGCGATACTGAATAGAACGCGCTAAATTTTATTAACAGCTGATAATTTATTCATTACACGCCGTGAATTCATATTCAAATTTTGCTAACATTACCACTTATTCTACCCCAAAAACAAAAGAAAGCAATATTCAATTAAGAATTTCCGATACTGCTTATCTAGCGAAATTGCAAGTTTCATGCAAAATAAATTCCTCAGTTATTGCTGAATGTCAACTTTCTTTAGATTATAATGACGAAGAATTTATTTTTGCATGAAGCGAGGTGAATGAAATTTGCGCCAGGTGCATGAAATTAGGTTTCCTATTACAATGATAACATGAACCTTTATTCATGCCTGACCTACATATGAAATTATGAATTAATGGTATATACATATATATATCTTGTTTTCATACAATTTCAATTAAGTTTCTTTATATAAGAATTAAGATAGAATTAGATTCATCTGTTATGAACATGCACGATTTAACATTCTCCCCGCGTTGAACCTTCGTTCGAAGATTCAAATGACTAGACGTTGATACTGAAGTCAAATTCCGTAGATTGCCTGGGTGCGGGCTTAGGCCGTTTCGATTTTTGCCTACAATCATCTCGATTCTTGAATATCAGGATGGCGATGAAGAATAAAATTAGTCCGAGCGAAAGATATCCAATGGTAAATTGATGGATATTGTGGGAATGAGCCTTCTTCATTGTTTCCTCTTGGAGCTGTGATGAGACCAATCTCATCAATTCTTCCAGTTGTTCTTCTTGGGCTTCGTAGGGAGTTAGGTTACCGATAACTGGATGTAGCTGTTCTGGTGTGATTTTGCTTAACTCACTTAACCTCTTGTAGGATGTTCTAATGCTGCTAGGAACCTGTTAAAGTCAGCGGGATGGTTTCCTCGTTACACCAAGCATTTGCAGTGGTGGGTTCCTTGACTGCATAGATCCATTGGTTTGGATTATTGAGCTGAATCCAAGCAGGACTGTTCTCTATTTTTCCATTTCACATTTTCTATATGTTGAATTGTTAAACAGATTCACTTCGCAGGAGCAAGCGGCCGCCCCCTTGTGATATATAGGATGGGTCAGAGGGCATACATGATTGAGCTCCTCCGTCGACATACAGGATGACAGTTCCTGTTTTGTCATTGGGTAATATTGATCTCTGTGTGGACTGAGAGCGATGTATGTAGCGCAAGGCCGTACAGCTACAAGCACTTCATTAGTTGATATAGGTATCGGTATCATCTGGAACAAGTTAAACCTTTCCAGAGTGACCAGCGGCATTCTGATTTTAACTATTACGTGGTTGTTGTTTACTCCTGATTCTGCGGACATGGTTTTGTATAGTTCCACAATATCATTCTGATCTGCGGGTAATTGCAATCCTGGTGGTAGGTGATTCTTGACCATGATGAGTTCGTTACGTAATTGTTGGGGCGTCACAAGTAATGGACTGATTCTGCCGTGGTGTATGTCTGTTAGCACGTCGATTATTGAAGACTGCATTCTCTGAAGATGGGATACTATGAACATCATTTGGATGGAGAGGGTTGTAAATAATTGGCTGATTTTTAGCTCATACGTTTCTTCTCCGGTGTGGTTTATGTGGTTTATCAAGTGGGTGATTTGGACGTCTAATTCCTTAAATTTCTTTTCTGCAGCTAGTTGATCCTTTTTCAAGACGTTAACCGTTGCGTCAATTATTGACGTCTGATTTTTCAGTAGCGTTAGAAGATGTTCTTCATTTTCATTGATGGTATCTATGGTTTCAGAAATTTTTTTTGCAAAAAAGTGAATTGGCCAGGTTTCCGACAATGTCAATATCACCTCGTTTTTGTCTTCTGGTGGACAGGAGTATGTTGTCGGCATGTAACTCTTCTTCAATCTGCTGAAGTTGTGTCACTATCTGGATGCATGTGCTCCTTGTTTTACTTTGCTGGCAAAAATTATGTAACGCCCTCGTCCCATTTGATAATACCGAAAGCTCCATCCAATATGGTTTCAAATCGTAATAAACTATTAAATTCCATTCGGTTGATATGAAATTTATTTTGCCGATATTTTCGAAATATATCCCCGGTTTAGGATCGAAGCTCTCGATATCGATGCTTGCTCCCAGTCCGGGCGGTAGAACCAAACAAGCCAATAATAGTGTTGCAATTGCAGCGCCATAAGACTGTCGTCGTCGTTTCTTGGGCACTTGATCCTTGTCGACATTGCTTGTCCCTTGAGGCGACTCTTCTGTTCCTGTAATTTCCTCGGCCATATCATTATTGTTCATTGGAGTCTCGTTATGATCTACCTCCTCACACGGCAATGGTGACAGCTTGTGAATAGGTCTGCGAAGTATACCTTTAGCTGCTTTACGTCAGCAACTCTAACATAACCATCGTTTCCCTTATGTGTTTGATGAATTCTCCCTAGTGGCCATTTCATAACTGGAAGATTATCATCTTGTATAACCACTATAGTGCCAGGATCTATGTTCTGGCAGCGCTCTTTCCACTTGAGTCGATATTGCAGTTCATTTAAATATTCTCGAGACCATCGTCTCCAAAACTCGTGTTTCATATTAGACACTAGCCTCCATCTAGCTAGCAGACTAGTTTTCAATTGCCTGGCACTTGCATCTATGGGTGCCGTTAATGGTTCACCTACCAGGAAATGACCAGGAGTGATAGCAGTCAGGTCATTAGGGTCATTTGACATCTGTGTTAGTGGCCTAGAGTTCAAAATTGCTTCTATTTCGATCATTAGTGTCTCCAGCTCCTCATAAGTTAGAGATCCGTCTGAAGTTGTCTTTATAAGTAAATGCCTTGCGGATTTTACAGCAGCTTCCCATAGCCCACCGAAGTGTGGTGCTCTCGGAGGAATGAAGTGGAAATCGATTCCTCTTTTACTGCAAGTTCCTGCTATGGTTTCCCTCGCTGCTTCAGAATGGATGGCCTCAGACAATTCGCGTAGTTGGTTTCTTGCGCCAACGAAATTGGTTGCGTTGTCGCAGTATCAGCTCCTACAATTTCCTCTGCGGCCCTTAAATCGCCTTAATGCCCCAATAAAGGCTTCTGTTGACAAGTCGCTGACTATTTCTAAGTGGACGGCCTTTGTTGCAAAACAGCAGAAAACAGCGATGTATGCCTTATGAGGTCTCTTTCCTTTTGTAATGCACCCAGGTTGGCCCACAAAAGTCAACACCGCAGTTAACGAATGGTCGTGCTGGTTGAACTCTTGCGGGAGGCAAATTGTCCATGATCTGTGTCAACATTTTTGGTTTGGCTCTTGCACATGTTACACAATGCTGAACAATTGATCTCGCGATTGTCTTTCCCTTTATTGGCCAGAAGCGTTGTCTTGTATCGGCCAGCAAGGCTTGCGGGCCAGAGTGCAGATTCTCTTTATGAATTGTTAACATCAATAGTTTTGTTAACGGACCTGAATAGGGCAAAATCATAGGATATTTTGCATCATATTCTAGTACTGATTCCTTTAAACGACCGCCCACTCTGATGATGCCTTTGTCATCAACAAATGGTGTAAGACCTTTTAGACAACTTCCCTTGTTTAATTCATGATCTTTCTTTAATTGTTTTATTTCTTCCTTGAACTCATCTTCTTGTACGGCTCTTATTATGATGTATAAGGCTTCATTTAATTCTCGACAAGTGATGAAGCGATGGTTTGGCCGTGATTTGACTGGAATTATGGCATTCCTTACAAATCGAATCGTATAAGCAATGATGCGTTGAAGCTTCCGAAATGATCCCTCATGATTGATTTTGTATATCACACTAGATATATCTTCTGCTGTAGTTATTGCGGGCAAGGCTGTACGCTTTCTTTCTAACTAACACTCAATCTTGGTTTGATAATCTGTAGGCCATACGGTGTCACTTCCGTGCAGGAATGTTGGCCCGTAGAACCAAAGATGACATGTTTCTAATTTGTCTGGCTCCAGCCCTCTGGAGAGTACATCGGCTGGATTATGCTTTGATCTCACATGATGCCATTGTGCCGCTATGGTTAATTCTTGAATTGCACCAATCCGATTAGCAACAAATGTTTGATATGATGTGGATGATGAAGTTATCCATGATAACACTATTTCCGAATCTGACCAGAAATAGGTTGGTACTTCTTCCCACTTCAGTTCCTTCCTAACACGGTTTGCAAGTTCGGCTGCTACTAGAGCTGCACATAGTTCCAAACGAGGAACAGTTTGTTTTTGTAGTGGTGCTACGCGAGATTTAGCGCATAATAGTCTCACAATAATTCTGCCATCTTTACTGATCGATCGGATATAAAGTGCAGCGCCATAGGCCTTTTCTGAGGCATCTGAGAACACATGGAGTTGCATATGCCTTGGAACTTCCTTTGCAAATACGTGCCTGGGAAATGTGACGTTGTTTAAGGTTGTCAGAGTGGTCCTGAAATTAAGCCATCTTGTATGAAGTTCCATTGGTAAGGCTGCATAACAGTCAATTTTTAGTTACCAAAGTTATTGGGTGAAGATCTTAGCGGTGACTAGTACTGGTGCCAATACACCTAAAGGGTCGAAAAGTTTGGCGATGTCAGAAGTGACTACTCTTTTAGTGATCCTGGATCCTTGCTTTAATTCTGAATTGATCTGACTTGGGCAGCCATGTTAGTCCTAACGTCTTTATCTTTTCTTCTGTGCTATTTTCGAAGTCAAGGTCTATTTCTTGATCCTCTGGTGGAACGCCTTGCAACAATTGGGCGTGATTGGCACACCATTTTCTCAATCGAAAACCTGCGCCTTGTAGAAGTTTTGTAAGTTCCTTCTGCATTATTATGGCTGTCGGCAAACTGTCTGATCCTGTAATGCAATCATCCACATAGAAGTCATTTTTCAGCATCTCGGCACCATATGGATATCTAACGGTATTTTCTTGGGCCAATTTCTGAAGGCATTTTGTTGCCAGATAAGGTGCCGGTCGAGTACCATATGTGACTGTACATAGTCGGTAAATTTTTAATGATTCTCTTGGGTCATTTCTCCAGAAAATTAGCTGATATTTCTGGTCGGCTTCGTCCAGCAGTATCTGTCGGTACATCTTTTGAATGTCTGCAGTGAATACGAATCGTGGTAGCCGAAACCGCAGCAGTAGTGAAAATAAGTCACTTTGAACTGTTGGGCCTGCGCACAAGATATCATTTAAAGACAATTGAGATGACGTCTTCATCGATGCATCGAACACCACTCTTAATTTAGTGGTGCTACTATCGGGTTTTAGAACACAATGGTGCGGAAGGAAGTAATGGGGCGATTGGATGCTAACGCCATTTATTTCCTTAATGTTTCCGAGATCAATATACTCTGTTATGAATTCCACATACTGAGACCTTAAGGCTGTATCTTTGGCCAATCTTCTTTCTAAAGCGAGAAATCTGTTCAATGCCATGCTTCTGGACTCGCCCAATTTTGTTGATTCCTCACGAAACGGTAAATTAACAATAAATCGTCCGCTGTCATCTCTACGGACTGTTTGCGTGAAGTGGGTCTCACATCGCCTTTCTTCTTGAGTGAATTTGTCCTTTGCTGCAGCAACTTCTTCAAGTTTCCAAAATCTTTGAACAAGTTGATCTGTTTGTTCGTCCTCTGAACATATACCACATGTAGCGGCAGATGTTTCAATCTGATCGATCTTGCCTGTCAATACCCATCCAAGAACAGTATTTTATAGCATTGGAAGAGTATTTGCTAGCTTGATTTGTCCAATGGACAGTAGGTTGTAATAAAACTCTGCTCCCAAAAGCAAATCAATTGAGTCGGTTATGTTGAATTTAGAATCGGCAAGTCTGATATTTTTAGGTATGTCCCACTCAGAGATGTCAAATGACTGCGTTGGTTGTGGCGCGATTATTTTTGGCAGCACAAAAGCTTCTACTCTTGTTGCATATTTGTTCATTATGGACTCTAACCGCAAATTAACCTTATGTTGGATTTTTCGTTTCTTATTTCCGACACTATGTATGGTAATTCTTTCTGAATTTGGTGTCAAGTTTAGTTTCTTAATAACCCTTTCTGTTATTATATGAACTTGAGAGCCTGAATCAAGAATGGCTCTACATTCTATTGTGTCTCCCTTGTCAGATATGAGTTTGACAATGGCTGTGCCCAGGAGAACATAACCTCTTGGTTTTTGGTTTGTGAGTATTGCTACTATGGCTGGTTGAGAACCTGGTGTATCAGCCTTTTGTAACAGTACATCTACTGAAGGTGAGCTTCTTGGTGATTTGACATCAGATTTTTCTGCCTTCCCTGATGGGTCTAGATGTACAAGCGTGTTGTGTTTTTTTGTGCATTTTGTACATCCTCGAAGTATGCACTGGTTGCTGCTGTGACCAGGCTTGAGACAATTAAAACACAAGTTATGACTGCGTACAAAGCTCAGTCGACTGGCTGGTGTCAATTTCAAAAACTGGGGGCATGCAAAAATAGGATGGTTTCCTTTACATGACATACATGATGCCCGATTTGAAGGGGATGATATTATCGAAGTTAGTGCCTTGGAGCTGCCATGTCTTCTTTGGTAATCGTCAATTTTATACTTAGTGCCGAGTGCTTCGAGTGCTTGAAATCTGGTTTCCAGAAATGATAGAAATACCTTTATACTCTGTATTTCTCTAGGCTTTGATAGTGATTGCTCATATAGAGTGTACGTGCTTCTGTCAAGCTTCTTTGTTAAGATATGAAGCAAGAGTGGATCCCAATCTGCCGTTGAAAAGCTTAAATTCTGCAATCCTAACAGACACTCTTATGTAGTATCATGTAGCGATTTTCTTGTAGCAGCTGAAGGGTTATCATTCACATGTGCTGACTGAGATAATAACTTGTTAATGAGTGCTGTTACTAACAGTCTGCGATTGTCATAACGATCCTTTAAGGTCTGCCAAGCAGCTGTATAGTTTTCTTCTGAGGCCGTAAAGTGCCTTATTAATCTTTCTGCTTCTCCAGCTAAGTTGACCTTGAGATACCATAACTTCTGACAATTTGGCATTGGTTTATTGTGCACCATATGAGTGAACAAGTCGTGAAACTGGGTCCACTTCAAGTAATCACCATCGAATCGTGGGAGTGTTAACTTGGGCAGTTTTAGTATTGCACTTGAGTCGACGTTTGAGAACTGGGATGACTGTATTGTTGTTGCATTAAGGCTGTCACGTTTGGTTGCTAATAATATTAAGCAGTTATCCACTTCCTCTTGCATCTTCATGAATTCTTCTCCATCATAGCCCTCCTTGATTGGGTCCTCAGTCAGTTCCCATATTTTATGATCACACTCTTCGATTTGTGACCAGTACTGATTAATTGACCTCAGTTTTAGTTCGTAGTATTGTCTTGAATGATCTTCACCATCAGTCTCGATTACGTAAAGTACATTCCTTAGCACACGAATAATTCGTCTTTGTCTTCTTATGATTCCAGCTAATTGTCGTAGCTGAGTTTCAGAAGGAGGTAGATGACCATTTTTCTCTTCGAATTTAGGAATTTTGGGTGTCCTTGGTACTGCTCCTGTAGCACTAGCTTGTTTCATTTTGTCTGGTGATTTTGGACCAGGTCCTTCAGTGCCTTCGCTTTCAACAGTTGAAGCCTTGGATGATGTCTCTGCCTCTTGATGAGTGAAGTGCTCTACCTTCTCAGCAAAATAAACCTGATATTGGCTATACAGTGCCATGATTGTATTGTAGTAATCTGTTGTAAAGTAAGAATGACTCCGAGGAAGATCAGGAATCACTCTCATCTTATTATCCGTTGTTTCAAATAGTGCCCATGCCTCCTCCAATAGGTGAAGGCGATCTGCATAATACTCTTTAGTGACCTTTCTGTCAATCGGGTCCTTTCTGTGGTTTGCGATGATTCTTTGGATCTCTTTTCCATTGCAGGTTTGTTCCGCTGCTAATTTTTCAAATACGTTTGCCATTTTTATTTGATTTAATTCCACTTCATTCAATACGTGATACAAATGTTTCACTTGTATCACGTCGGGGTCACCAAATGTTGAGACAAGGCTCTTTTGTCTTGCCTATATTTTCTTAGCCTTAAAACGCAGATGGTATAAACGGCACTTGAACCGATATACCAAGGCTAAATACAGTTGCCGGGCTTGCTAGTTGTTATGGATGATGGTATAAACGGCACTTTAACCGAATACCAAAGGCCTGAAAAAACTAGAAGGGTTACGCGATACTGAATAAAACGCTCTAAATTTTATTAACAACTGATAATTTATTCATTACACGCCGTGAATTTATATTCAAATTTTGCTAACATTACCACTTATTCTACCCCAAAAACAAAAGAAAGCAATATTCAATTAAGAATTTCCGATACTGCTTATCTAGCGAAATTGCAAGTTTCATGCAAAATAAATTCCTCAGTTATTGCTGAATGTCAACTTTCTTTAGATTATAATGACGAAGAATTTATTTTTGCATGAAGCGAGGTGAATGAAATTTGCGCCAGGTGCATGAAATTAGGTTTCCTATTACAATGATAACATGAACCTTTATTCATGCCTGACCTACATATGAAATTATGAATTAATAGTATATACATATATATATCTTGTTTTCTTACAATTTCAATTAAATTTCTTTATATAAGAATTAAGATAGAATTAGATTCATCTGTTATGAACATGCACGATTTAACAGAGGGTCTTATTCGAGTAGGCGGCAGACTAAAACATACTTCATTAGACTTCGATGCTAAACATCAAATCATCTTACCAAAATCTAGTTCGCTGACGAAGACGATCGTAGCTCACTATCATCGAAAAAACTTGCATGCGGGTTGTCAAACTCTACTCAGCATCATTCGCACGCGCTACTGGCCAATCAGGGGAAAGGATATTGTCAAGGAGATTATTCACAAATGTATCGCGTGCTTCCGTGCAAAACCATGGGGCTTTCAGCAATTCATGACTGATCTACCCCCAGAACGCGTAAGACCCAGCAAGCCGTTTTCCTACACCGGTGTGGATTACTGTGGCCCGTTCAATATAACATCACTAGTCAGAGGACGATCACCCAGAAAGTCATATGTTTGTGTATTTATATACTTTTCAACTAAGGCGGTCCATTTGGAGGTAGTTTCTACTCTCACCACTGACGGTTTTTTAGCAGCGCTAAGGAGATTTATAGCGAGAAGAGGCAAAATATCTAAAATCTTCTCCGACAATGCAACCAATTTCGTAGGCGCCAAAAATCAACTAAAGGAATTGAAGAAATTACTCTTATCATCATCGCATAACGATAAAATTAAAAGACTGTGTCTAGAAGACAACATCGAATGGAGATTCATTCCTCCCAGATCACCACACTTCGGTGGTCTTTGGGAGGCAGCTGTAAAATCCGCCAAGTTCCACATTCGTCGAATTGCATCACCGGTTTTATTAACACTAGAAGAATTTCAAACGCTCATCTGCCACGTGGAGGCTATTCTCAACTCGAGACCTATCACTCCATTTTCCGATAATCCAAGCGACCTGGAGGCATTGACGCCAGGGCATTTTTTAACTGGAGCCCCTTTAACTGAAATATGTGAACCCTTAATAAGCTCCGATACTAATATTAATAATATTTCCAGATGGAACCGTATTAAATATATAAAGCAGCACTTTTGGCTTAGATGGAGTAAGGAATACCTTCAATCCCTGCAACACCACCACAAATGGAATTGTTCAAGTCCCAACGCGCAAGTAAACGCTATGGTCCTCATCAAGGATGAAAATTTGCCGCCTATGAAATGAAGCCTTGGACGAATTGTGGCTGTTGATCCTCGATGTGACGGACTTGTCAGAGTAGTAGATGTAAAAACGCCCACGGGAACCTTCAGACGAGCGATTACCGGCCTATGTCCACTACCCATGGAAGAATAGTTGGAAGCAAGAACTTCCAAGGCGGGGAGTATGATTAATTTGTAATATCATTATTATTATTGTATTTAATTGAAATAAGTTCATGAATTGTAAGCCTTAAATTGTTATATTTCGAAACTGGAACAACTTCATTGTATGTACTGATTGAACGAAAATTTGTATTGGCAATGCCTTAATAAAAGGTCTTGTCTTCTTGCCTTAGAATTTTTAACCTCACTTGTCATTATACCATTGAACCATTCGCATAAGAATTTTGTACCTCGGCAATAAACTGAATAATTAACATTAAACGCTCAGTGTTCATCATTTACATTCGCATTTATTCGCATTCTCGTTTCGCTCTATCATTTCGCTTATTTATAATCTTCAAAAACCATTGGAGATTCAACACCAAGTTAATGTGGAAATTATTGGCAGAAATATAGATAACTTAATAAATCAAACAGGGAACCAAAGGGAATATACTGTAAAAACAAAAATATTGGAAAGCAAATATAATAAATTGGTACATAATTTAGACGTAATCGTCCCAAAATATAAAGTAAAACATGGGTTGATAAATGGATTAGGTATAATCATAAAAGATATTACTGGAAACTTAGACCACAATGACTATGTGGAAATTAGTAACCATTTAGAATCATTACGTACAAATGAAAACAATATTAAAAATCAGCTTAACAAACAAATAATCCTAAACGAAAGAATGATAGAAAGATTCAATAATATATCCAGACATATTAATGCACAACAAGAAACACTAGAAAATTACATTCAAGAGTATCAATTAAACGTAGCCAATAAAATTAAACAATTGAATATAGAACTTATACTCCATCAATACTTTGAACAACTAATGTATGATATTGAGCTATTATAAACGAACACCTCAAAGACATTTCAGAATTAATAATCCTCGCCAAGTTAGATATCATATCAAAACACATTTTGCACCCTGAGGAAGTATTCTACATTCACGAAATATTGAGAAATCAAAACACTATTATTTTATCAGATGACAACATTTATGAAGTCATCAAATTACAAGCTTTCTATAATGGCTGTAATTTAATATTTGTTATACAGATCCCTATCCTATCCACAGATAATTTTTCCCTTTACGATTTAAAAGAACTACCTATTAACGATAACTACACCATAGATTTGAAAGCCCCCTTCCTTTTACTAAACAAATTCATGTATCAATATATGGATAAGCCTTGCCAAACAGTTGAAGTACTGCGAAAAAATTTCACCGAAGGACATAGAAGCAGACTCATGCGTACCAAATATTATACACAACAAGAAATCAAACTGTAAATTGATTGAGAACGAAGTCCAGGAAAATATACAGCAGTTGGAGCCCAATTTACTACTCATCATCAGCCGAAATACAACTCTAGATGACACAACCTGTGATTCAGCCATACAAAACAAGACGCTAAAGGGAGTCACCCTTATCAACTTCAACAACTGTACAATAAAAATTAACAAGATGACATACTCAAGCAAAATAGCTACCTTTTGGGACTCAATACAGATTTTACCTACCTTAATTAATGAAGTCAATAGCAGCTACGTCATGGAAAAACTAAGCCTCAAGAAACTAAACTAATTTACAATGGAGAACATGGAAGCTATCAGGATCCTATCCAATGAAACCAAGTTATCTGAGACCCGTTCTGACTTAACAATGATCCTCATCAGTTTGGGTGTGATTATCATTTGTGGCACCTATAAAATCTATAAAAGGCTGAGAAAAGGACCAGACGTACCAAATCCTCCAGTCATCTTCTATAACAACCAGAATACATCAACACCAACTAGACAATCGCTCAGATGGCCTTCGCTTCACACTGAGAGGGGAGGAGTTACGTCCCCAACTACACACACAACCTAACATAATCAATAATTTCAGATATTGCATATTAATTTCATTAATTTCATTTATTTCATTTTTATTTACTTGAAAGATTTTTCCCACAGTTTGTAAATTTTTATTCCCATTCATTTTTAACTGATAAAGCATTTTTTACATAACAAAAGTTCTAAATGTAACCAAACACTTTTGTTTTTCACAAATTTCTGCTTTGTACGTCTAGACGGTTTCCGCTGAAACCCTAAGTAACTTTTATTCAAAAAGCTCAAATTCAGTTTTGTACGGACTTTTGGAATAATCGGTTCTCAAGAATAAATTTATTTGTAACCCATAAATTGTGTTGTAATTATTTCATGTTCATCTTTTTTTCCTATACGATTTACTTGAAATCATTATTGGCGCAGTTCGGTAGGATTCCGATAATCTGGAATTCCTATATATTATCAATGTCTTGTCGTTAATTCGGGAGTTATCGAAATTTATACTCAATCGAATCGAACGAAAATTAATAAAAATTAAACTTGAAACGAAATATTTTCACGTAAAATTGTGTCAAGAGGATATTGACTAGTGAAAAGTAATAAAAAAAAAAAAAAAAATTAAGTCCGTGTCGAGTGAAAATCGGCATAAGTGAATTCGCTAGACGACTATAGTTGGATAGAAGCACAATAGCGAGAGTATATCGTTGTTTGGTGGATTTCAATCCTTCAGCTTCAAGCACCATACGAATAAAAGTGAAATGCAGTTTATTTGGTACATCATCATTGTTCTACTGGGGTAAGTCCTATATTGATACATTTATTCTTCCCTCATGTCCTTCTTCATTAAATTAAATTCCAAAAAGCAAACAAATCCCAAAGCGCCGTACACTACTCAAAAGCCATTAGATATCGCCGCGGTATACGGATATTCTAATTATAATTCCGATTCTGATTCTGAAATTTCTTTAAAAAATAAATTGGAAAATAGTTCCGATAGTGTAGATCTAAGTAAATTAAGTGAAATTAAACATGAATTTAATAATAAAAAAGTGAAAAATAATTTCTGTATTAAAATGGAAAATCAAATTAATCAAGGAATTAACACCTCTGGTAATACTAATGCCGTTAGCGATAACAGTAATCTAAATATAAATCATGCCAGTAATAATAGTGATACTCCTGGTGTTAGTAATAGTAATAATAGTGCTAATGTTAGTCAAATTCTTACAAACCTGAAAATTCCGGATGCCATTAAAGATCTACCTAATTTCGATGGTAATCCGAGATCTTTATTCGATTCCATTGACGATGTCGAAGAGATCCTAGGGCTAATGATTGGAATTGATGGAACAAACTATGCTAAAATTATTTTGAGAGCCATAAGAAATAAAATTATTGGTGATGCAAATGAGGTGCTGAATATGTATGGCACACCAACAAGATGGGAGAATATTAAAACTAATTTGATTACGCATTACTCCGACAAACGGAATGAAACAAGCATAATAAGAGATTTGCATTGTTTGCGACAGAATTCAGATACAGTCGAAAAATGTTATTCACGAGTTATTGAAATACTTTCAACTATCTCAAACCACGTCAGAGTTCACGAAAGTGATCATAATGTTATAATTTCAAAACAAAGTTGTGCAAATGTGCTTAAACACCTTTTTATAGGGATTAAGAGAACCCCTTGGTTCTACAATCAGAGCAATGCGACCGATTTCGTTAGCACAAGCCTTGAATTACTCTTTAACAGAGCAAAACGCAACTATGCATTTTCTACCCTGACCGATGGCTCCTGATCGCGATGAAAGTGATCAAGAGCGCTGTCGAATGATAAAAGCGAAACGAGTTGTATTTTAAATTTACTACTAGCGAGTTGGATATTTTTGCACTTGAGAACGGCGGTTGTGGGTCGAGTTTAAAAAAAAGAAAAAAGAAAAAAAGTAAGTTGATTTTAAAAAAGGTTTGGGTTCGGCGCGGTCTCGGTTGCGGTGAGATGGAGTGAAAAAGGAAAGTTTGTTTGGAAGAGTTTTAGAATAGAAAAAAAAGGTTTTGGTATAAAGATAAAGTGTTGTTAAAAAAAAAAGGATTTTTAAGTTTGTTTGGAAATAAGTAAGAAATAAAAAGTAAAAATAACGAATCAGTGTTTTGAGTTGAAGCTCAGAGGAAATATAAAGAAATCCGCCCCGGTACGTACATACAAAAATATATATATAACAATTGACGCAGCCGGTAGGATAGAGGAAGCCGACTTTAAACAAACGAAGTATAAGCGCTCGAAAACCCTATATCCTACGAATCAAAAAGGAGTTAGGACGAGATCGAATACTGGGCAAGACACCCTACCCTCCGCCTGAAGTTGAGTCTGGCTTCAGGAGTATTTCGATCTTGTCGGCTCCCAACGCTCGGGGTCGGATAGCTTTAACTGCCTCTGTTTAAAAAACACACAGTCACCCCCTCATCAAAGCACAAAGTGCGAACGTGGGACAATAGCGGGCTTCATCCCAGCCCAAGATAAAGAAGTCCACATCCCAAAATTTTAAAATTTACACTTGAAGGAAGGAAGTTTATAAACCATCCGCTATCTGCGATCCAGAGCTGAAAGGGACTTCGAAGTAGGCAACGCGCCCCCCTTTCAGCTTTTATCCAGGGGAATTTAAGAAGGACACGGCCCCCCCGGCAGCAAAAGAACTTCAACCGAAAAAACCAGCGATCCTGAATTGAGAGGGACCTCGAAGAAGGCAATAAGCCCCTCTCTCAATTTGAACCAAGGGAATTAAGACGGCAGAAGCCCCCCTAGCTGCAAATTTTACAAACGGTGGTCCATGAGCGAGGAAAGCTCCCACCAGGAGACGCCGCAGGAAATCACACCACTTCAACCAACTCCACAACAATCTTCCTCACCGGGCGACGCACAGGAAGATCCGTCCCGGTACGAAGAAGGCAAGGCGGGAGCAACATCCGCAACAGAGGGTGCTAATCAAACACCCGCAACAAATTCACCAACAAGAGGAGTCAAGTTAAGGAGCGGGACAATCCTAACAGGTCCCCACCAAGTAAGACCTTCCAATTTAAATCTGGAAAAATATTTAAAGTATTTAGAACGTAAAGTGCGAGACTCCTCCTAACTTTCAGTTATACAGTGCGATTCTATTGACAAACAGATTGCCAAGTCTCGGGAACGAAGGCTTGAGCAAATCGCAAAATTTAAAGAAAGCACCGAAAAGTTCAAAGAGAGCCTGAAGGAGTTTGAAGAACTCTCGCACTCGCTCGAAGCCACAAATAAAAATAATAGTGTAGATTTAAGTGAGAGTTCCAACGACAGTGTCAGTGATTCCGCCGTGTGAAATACTTTTGAATTGGCTGGGCGACTCCTTTCAGGAAATCAGCATAGAAGAAACTAGCTCCCCAAAAGGGTCAAACATTAGTTTCAGAATCCCCAATTTAAACATGGCAGATTACGCTAAAATCGCCAAACTGACTGCCTAGCTCGTTGCCCTATTCTCGGGAGAACAGCATCCAAAATAGAGCCTTGAGCTCCAAACATTCCTAGGATGCTACAGGCAGGTAATTTAGTGCATTTCGGTGGAGGAATTATCAGAATTTTTGCAAATCTTCCCCACCAGACTTCGAGGCGAAGTTTATCAGCTTTTCGCCTCAAATATGCCTACTACTTTCAAAGAGATAGAAGAACGGCTAAATCGCACATACCTGCCTAGGGAAGCTTACCAGGAACTGGTAGATAAATTAATCACTACCAGGTAGTACCCTTTGGAAAACCTCACAGCCTTCACGGCACGAGTAAAGCAAATGCTGGCACTCTGCAATGAAGCAGCAGAATCCAAATACGGAGCCACAGCAGCACCAGCTGTTAAAACGCAGCTGGAAGATTTCGCGAAAAACGCACTAAAAACCGGAGTCAATAACCCGTATATGTGCCAATACCTTCTGACCATGACAGACGGCACGGAGGATGACCTCGTACAAAGGGCACTTGACATGGAGTGTCTTCAGCAAATTGCTCTATTCCTGCAACCTCCAGGACAATTCCAAACAAATACGATGCAGAATACATTGCCAAATTCTGACTGTAACTGTGTACCAAATAACGCACATTTAACTCAAAATAGTACTCTAGTAAATCAAAGCATATATAATCCTAGCATCAAATCCTACTCACAAGATCCCCGGCAAGACAATATAACCACTAACCCAAGCAGTCACATACCAACGTCACAGTTCACACAGGCAGGCACAGCATATATTAAACAGGAACCAAGATCGCCAGATAAAAATTATAATGTAAAAAATAAAAATACCTATTTAAATAAAGTAACTTGTAGTTTTTGTAATTTAAGAGGCCACACATATGCCGATTGCCTCAAAGGGAAAAATACGCCTTATTGTGTGAACTGCAAAATGTATAATCGCGACGTACGTGACTGCAGAAGAAACAATAATAGTTTCCAGAGACCACATAACAATACTATAGCATCAAATCAACGACCACGAGACCCACCAGTTTCCAACAACTCAAGGGTCTATAATGTACGTAAGAAATGTGAATTTTGTGATCGTTCTGGACATGCAGTAAATAACTGCCAACAAAAACGTAAATGGGAAGCTCGGAGTCAGGGAAACGACGTAGAGTCGACCCAAAACTCCCCGGCTCGACTATAAATTACCCATCAAATAAAACAGGGTTTCCTCAGCAGCCCGATCCAGTGTCGCTACAGTAAAACTTCCTTTGGACATAGGCCTGAACGGCCAAACTAAACTAGTAGTAGACACAGGCGCTGAGGTAAGTATAATAAAGAAAAGGTCATTAAAAGATCTCAAAGAAATTAACCAAAATGAGGCATGCACACTTCAGACCCCATTTGGTACCGGAAAGACGCTGGGAAATTGCCAGGGAAACTACGTTTTCAAAAGCAAAATTCCCTGCAAGTTTCAAGTCGTAAAGAACTTGCCTGGCCTTTCCGATGATGGACTTCTAAGAAATGATTTCCTAGCAAAAAAACTGTAACGTTGAGGGTCCTGATAAGACATTACGGTTTCCTCGCACGGAGACTAATCCTATGAATTTGCTTTGCCATTGATGTTTGAAACGGACAAAGCAGTCGAAGAAAGAACACTTGCTGAACTATCCACCTTCAGTGTCTTCGAGGCTACCCAAACGAGAAAAGCTGGCTGCCAAACTCCAAAAGAGCTCAATGAATGTGAAACAGGCTGTCTGGGCGAACAAGAGACAGACGAAATCAGGCAGCAATTGGTTACCTTTAAGGAACCACTCTGTATACCTGCGCGCTCTCAAATTGTTGCCCCAGTCCCGTTACAAACTCAAGAAGAAATGCTCTGTTTATCACAAGAGATAAGCGATGGAGTCTTCTTGGCAAACAGTTTGCTGTCATCTGGAAAAAGATTAGTGCTGGTTAGTATTCTCAACGCTAACAGTCATCAAGTAGTCATACATAGCTTAAAGTTACAGCTATTCCCAATAAACGGCTACACAATAGTCCCATTAATGCACACAAAAGACCACAAAAGAACACACATACGAAATTTAGAGGCAATATTAAACAACACAGGCGACGGAACTGAGTGTCTAAAGCCTGCCAAACAGGTGCATATAGCTCTTCCGTCCAAAATCCCGAGGCATAAATCACTATTTAACAAACAACGCCCATATAAGAACGGTAGACAGTCGCTAAATCCTATATTAAAGGTGCATATTACTCCACCGTCACACAGCACACTGAATGCTACATGGTCAAAAAGCAATAGAATTGACGAGCATGAGTATATCACACAACCTAAGGCAAAGACCACACAGGTGTACCAAATTCAGCTGTCAACCAAGCAGGAAGCAAATCCCCTGCAACATGCTAAAAATACCGAAATAAAGCCTCACAAGGAATCAAAAAGGCCTCATCCATTTACAGGTAAAAAATTTAAAAGGAAGAATAAGTTAACAGAAGGTTCAGCTGAAAAAACAGCATCCCTACAACACGTACGATTCTTATACCCGGACTCCGGGCGACCCGAAACAACTCTTCGAAGAGTATAACGATCTTCTTCCTCAAAGGTGACAAACTCACCTATACAAATGCGATAACGCATAATATTCCATTGGTGCAAGATAGATCAAGCACCAATCAATCAAAAAATGTACCGCTTACCTGAAACACAGCGGAAAGTAATTAACGAGCAGCTAAATGAAATGCTAGACAGCGGGATAGTCCAGTCTAGTAAAAGCCCTTGGAATTCACCTCTACTAGTTGTCCCCAAGAAAGCGGGACCTGGCGGTGAAAAAAGGTGGCGCGTCGTTGTCGATTTTCGGAAATTAAACGAAAAGACAATTGGAGACGCATTCCCGCTACCCCGAATCGAGGACATTCTCGACCAACTAGGTCACGCAAGGTATTTCACCACGCTCGATTTGGCCAACGGCTATCACCAAGTTCTTGTCGACAAGAAAGATCGACACAAAACTGCTTTCAGCACAAGTTATGGGCACTACGAATTCAAGCGTATGCCATTCGGGCTCAAAGGAGCCCCAGCCACATTTCCACGCCTAAAGAATTTCGTATTAACAGGCTTTGTCTACCTAGATGACATAGTCATCTATGGTAAAAATTTAAATGACCACAACGAAAAGTTGAGGAAAGTCTTCAATAAGTTGAGAGAGAACAACTTAAAACTGCAGCCAGAGAAGTGCCAGTTACTACGAAGAGAAGTTGTTTACCTAGGGCATAAATGTTCTAGCGAAGGAGCTCTACCAGACCCAAGTAAGACGGCCTGCGTCCTGTTCCAAGAACAGTAAGGCAAGTTCAATCATTTTTGGGACTTGCCAATTACTGCAGGAAATTCATTCCAGACTTCTCCAAAATTGTACGTCCAATCACGAATTTAGATTTACCCCGATTTCACAAAATCTTTTAATCTTACTACGGACGCAAGTAACGAGGCTCTAGGAGCTGTTCTTTCTCAAGGAGAAGTCGGAAAGGACCAGCCCATTGCCTATGCAAGCCGCACATTAAACAAAGCCGAAATAAATTACTCTACTATCGAGAAAGAGTTTTTGGCTATCGTCTGGGCTACCAAGAATTTCAGGTGCTATCTTCAAGACCGGTAATTCACGGTCTATACTGAGCATAAACCTCTCAAAGGTGTCTTCAATGTGAAAGACCCTACTTCCCGTTTGGTGAAATTTCACCACAAATTATCTAATTCGATTACAACATCGAATACAGACCCGGGAAGTACAACACTAATGCAGATGCACTAAGTCGCATCCCTCAAGCATTAAAGGAAGACAGTTTAGGCAATACCTTAACGGTAAAAGCCCTAGTCCACCACACGATGGACTCAGATGTGGAGGAAGACGATTCCACAAATAATAAAAAGAAAAAGAAATCCGCTCATTGTTTGGTCGTGACTCGAGCTCCGAAGCAAAAGGCTCAAGAGACAATAAATAGCTCCAGTGTGGAGACAGAAGAGCACACGAAAGCAGACCAAAACGAAATTCAACTCACAGAGGTGGTAACACTAAACCCAGCATCGCTTGAGCAAAAAGTAAGTACTGGCAAGACACCCGAAGTTATTACGAGCCCCACGGAGATCCAAACAATCTTAAAAGATTATCACGATTCTCCATTCGGTGGCCATCAAGGTGTCATAAAAACTTACAAACGCATATGACGCAAGTATTGGTGGAGACACATGCTTAGCGACATCAAGAAATATATTAAAAAATGCCCAAAGTGCCAGACGATGAAAGCATCTCCACAATATAAATTGCCAATGGTTATCACGGACTTCGCAGAACAACCGTTCGACAAAGTTTATCTCGATATTGTAGGTCCATTAGAAGAGACCACATCAGGTAACAAATATATCTTGACCTTCCAAGATAATTTAACAAAATTTGTCGAGTAGTATGCAATACCTAATGCAGAAGCAGTTACAGTAGCGCAGGTTTTCTTTGATGAAATCGTTACGCGCTATCGCATACCCAAAAGAATACTCACCGATCAGGGAACAAATTTCCTGAGTGAGTTATTCAAAAGAGTATGTAAGCTTCTAAAGGTAAAGAAACTACAGACTTCAGCATACCATCCACAGTCTAATGGAGCACTAGAGCGTGCACATAGACCCCTTATAGAATACCTGCGAACAATCGTAGATGAAAATCCCAAAACATGGGACCAATACCTACGAACCGCTGTATTCGTGTATAACAATAGTGTACACGAGGGTTACTAAACTTACCCCAATGGACTGACTATACGGCTTCACAACGGATGTCCCATCAAATTTAAAACGGGATCCCGAACCCGTTTACAATGATGAGAGCTATTATCATATACTGAAGTATAAGCTCCAAAAATCATATGCAACAGCAAGAAAGAACTTATTGGCAAGTAAACAGCGCTAAAAGGGGTACTACGATAAGACAGTACGGCCCCTAACTTTCCATGTAGGAGACAAGGTCCTCATCAAGAACGAAAGCAGAAAACATAAGCTTTCTCAAATCTGGGTAGGACCTTATCAGGTAATCGCAATACCAAGTGATGTGAATACCACCATCAAAATTGGTAAACGTATCGTAACGGTACATAATACTCGTTTAAAACCATATTTCGAGTAGAAGAATGTAGAACAAAAATGAACCAGGTTGACTTGAAATTCCTACTACAGTGTCCATTGAACCTTATTTCAATACCTCCGCATAAACATTTGCGGTGGAGTCACTCCACTGCCCAATTTAAAACGGCACAATGCAAGAACAAATATGCTTAAAAGATTGTTTTCTTCTTCTGAATTGTCCACAGAAATGGCGCTAAAATTCATCATAGTTGTCCTCTTCATATAGTACACAACTGGAGCAATCGCTGACAAACTTTATGTAATGACCCCGCTAAATGGCTCGGGTATATTTTTCGAGGACCTGGGATATCTCATGGTATATCATGACACCTGGAATGTCCTCACCGAGATAGACTTGGATGAGTTAGATACCCAGATGAAGCTAGCAGAATATGCAGAGCACTTGGTGCATAAACTCTGCATAAATATAACAAACCCAGAAGACCTGTGTAACGTGCAGCAACTACACATACACGCTATAGACAGCATACGAAAGCGCACGGAAACTATAAAGGAACTAGTACCAGGAAAACGCAAAGCCAGATCGCTATTCGACGGAATAGGCAGTGCCATGCACTATTTATTTGGGACCATGGACAATAACAACGAAAAAGAAATTTACAGCAGGTTAGAAGAACTTGAATCGAATACACAAGCCATAGCCGAGCTAGAGAAACAACAAATCAGTGTTGTAAAAACTACCTTGGAAAAGATTCAAAAACCGCTGGCTATGTTAATAGACAGACAACAAAAAATAGCCCACCAGATAAACGATCTCCACCATGTGGTCGATGATCTAACTAGGAGGCAACTAAGACAAGAGATTATATCGAGCTTATTACTCCAAATCATCGAAGTTGAATATCTACAACAAGCCCTCCTGGATTTAATAATTGCTAGTAGAACCAACCATATTCATCCACTCCTAATGTCTCCCAAAAATCATCTGGAGATATACCGCAAGACGGCCTTGAATTGCCCAAATGACCAAAATTGTCTATCTGTTCTATATCAGACAGCAGGAGCTCAGTCACTCCTTATGCAAAACAAATTGGTTATGAGAATTACTCTCCCAATTTTTAATCTGCCAAAAATGAGGCTACAACAGATTCAATGCTATCCTGTACCCATGTCAACAAATTACTCATTAATTCCAGACCCTGGTTATTCATACATAGCTAATAGTGAAAAAACTCAGGAGTTTCTCTTATTAAAAGACGAGGACATAAAAATGTTCAAGAAAATAACAGGTAATTTGGAAGAAAACGCGTATGTAGGCCGGCTGACCACGCCTATAATCAAAGCGGCCACATCCAACGAATGTGCCAATAAACTATTATATAATCCTTTAAATGAATTGCCCAAATGCAGGACCAGAGTACAAGCTCCCCAAAAGGACAAGTTGATTAAATTAAACAAGCCAAATACGTGGCTATTTTCATTTATCACCTCCACGGTGCTACACATCACATGTCCAGATCACTTTGTGATCTCGAATCTGGAAAGACAAGGGATATTAGAGATAACGCAACCATGTCAAGTTCAAATAGGTGACAAAGTGCTTAAATACGAAGGTCAGAGTAAATATCCACTAAAAATTATCCAGCCGAATCAGTATCCGGAGCTCAATCACTCTCTACTCAAAGTAAACCTGGCTGAAATTTTACAAGAAACTCAAAACCACAGTCTGGGGAAAATCGAGATTTTAACGGGAGACGATATCCATGAATCGATTTATACTGACACCCATTCGCTAGAAGAAATCCAAAGCAAAATTATTAAATACCGGGAAAAGGTATCGAGCAGAAACTCTCATATCCTGTCCACAACTTCTCTATCATTCACGAGCCGACTAGTTCTGGCCATAATGATCGTTGCGGCAGTAAAATATCTATACCCTGTTGTCATCAAGATGAGACAACAGATAAATCCACCACAAGGTAACCCCGAAATTTCATCAGAGGGAATTCCTTCAGAAGAACAAACTCATGCTCCCCAACCCAGTTTAAGGCGAACTAGGACCCTCGCTAAAACCAAATCGGTTCAAATAATTTAAAAATGCGACACTGATACTGTCAACAAGAGCCACTTAATCAATGTAGAATTTATTAGAAAAGGTAGACCGGGTAAAACCCTCAAAGGAAATCTACCTAGACATATATATAATATAATTTTAGCACCAAACAAAACTAAATTAAAAAATGTATTAAGATGACTTAACAAAATAAGCTAGAATTAAATACAAACAGAAAGTAGAATATAGATAAAAGAAAGGAAAACGGTTGTAAAAATAGACCTAACAAATGACATAAATCTAGGTAGAAAAATGGCAACATGAAAAGCCAAACGTAACAACAAGAAACCTAACAGGCAGTAAAGCCTAATAAATATTATAATTGAAAATAAGATAAAACAATAAATAAGAATAAATAACATAAAGAACAAGGTTAGACTCAATAAAAAATGGAATAGATGTAAAATATAAAATAGTATAGGTTACCTCCTAAAGTACGGTAAAAACAGCTAAAAGAAAAACAGCGAGAAAATAATAAGCCATAGAAACAAGACAAATTTTATTAGGCTACTAGATATATATATATATATAAACAAAAAAATATATATATATTTAAATATTTACATATAGAAATAAAACCATTTGTAGAAAAAAAAATTTTAATATTGGAATAACAACACTAATATACAGGGTGTTCCGTAAATGTCTTTAATCTTTTAAGGGGATGAAAGTAGAGGTCATTTGGGTCAAAAAAGTCTATATACTTTTATATCGAACTCCGCTTGGTTTTCGAGTAAATCGATAATATCGATTTTCGAGATTTTGCATACCCTTTCAGAGTTATTTCGTTATAAGTTCTATTGTAATTAATGGATTGTGACGTTCAAACTTTTATTTAAAAAAAACACATATTGGCCTTTCTAAGGATGTATAATGAGTTATAATTGTGCCTTCAATTACTCGAAAACCAAGCGGAGTTCGATATAAAAGTATATAGACTTTTTTGACCCAAATGACCTCTACTTTCATCCCCTTAAAGGACTAAAGACATTTACAGAACACCCTGTATATTAGTGTTGTTATTCCAATATTAATTTTTTTTTTCTACAAATGGTTTTATTTCTATATGTAAATATTTAAATATATATACAGGTAAAAAATTTAAAAGGAAGAATAAGTTAACAGAAGGTTCAGCTGAAAAAACAGCATCCCTACAACATGTACGATTCTTATAGCCGGACTCCGGACGACCCAAAACAACTCTTCGAAGAGTATAACGATCTTCTTCCTCAAAGGTGACAAACTCACCTATACAAATGCGATAACGCATAATATTCCATTGGTGCAAGATAGATCAAGCACCAATCAATCAAAAAATGTACCGCTTACCTGAAACACAGCGGAAAGTAATTAACGAGCAGCTAAAAGAAATGCTAGATAGCGGGATAGTCCAGTCTAGTAAAAGCCCTTGGAATTCACCTCAACTAGTTGTCCCCAAGAAAGCGGGACCTGACGGTGAAAAAAGGTGGCGCGTCGTTGTCGATTTTCGGAAATTAAACGAAAAGACAATTGGAGACGCATTCCCGCTACCCCGAATCGAGGACATTCTCGACCAACTAGGTCACGCAAGGTATTTCACCACGCTCGATTTGGCCAACGGCTATCACCAAGTTCTTGTCGACAAGAAAGATCGACACAAAACTGCTTTCAGCACAAGTTATGGGCACTACGAATTCAAGCGTATGCCATTCGGGCTCAAAGGAGCCCCAGCCACATTTCCACGCCTAAAGAATTTCGTATTAACAGGCTTTGTCTACCTAGATGACATAGTCATCTATGGTAAAAATTTAAATGACCACAACGAAAAGTTGAGGAAAGTCTTCAATAAGTTGAGAGAGAACAACTTAAAACTGCAGCCAGAGAAGTGCCAGTTACTACGAAGAGAAGTTGTTTACCTAGGGCATAAATGTTCTAGCGAAGGAGCTCTACCAGACCCAAGTAAGACGGCCTGCGTCCAAACATTTCCTGTTCCAAGAACAGTAAGGCAAGTTCAATCATTTTTGGGACTTGCCAATTACTACAGGAAATTCATTCCAGACTTCTCCAAAATTGTACGTCCAATCACGAATTTAGATTTACCCCGATTTCACAAAATCTTTTAATCTTACTACTATCGAGAAAGAGTTTTTGGCTATCGTCTGGGCTACAAAGAATTTCAGGTGCTATCTTCAAGAGCGGTAATTCACGGTCTATACTGAGCATAAACCTCTCAAAGGTGTCTTCAATGTGAAAGACCCTACTTCCCGTTTGGTGAAATTTCACCACAAATTATCTGAATTCGATTACAACATCGAATACAGACCCGGGAAGTACAACACTAATGCAGATGCACTAAGTCGCATCCCTCAAGCATTAAAGGAAGACAGTTTAGGCAATACCTTAATGGTAAAAGCCCTAGTCCACCACACGATGGACTCAGATGTGGAGGAAGACGATTCCACAAATAATAAAAAGAAAAAGAAATCCGCTCATTGTTTGGTCGTGACTCGAGCTCCGAAGCAAAAGGCTCAAGAGACAATAAATAGCTCCAGTGTGGAGACAGAAGAGCACACGAAAGCAGACCAAAACGAAATTCAACTCACAGAGGTGGTAACACTAAACCCAGCATCGCTTGAGCAAAAAGTAAGTACTGGCAAGACACCCGAAGTTATTACGAGCCCCACGGAGATCCAAACAATCTTAAAAGATTATCACGATTCTCCATTCGGTGGCCATCAAGGTGTCATAAAAACTTACAAACGCATATGACGCAAGTATTGGTGGAGACACATGCTTAGCGACATCAAGAAATATATTAAAAAATGCCCAAAGTGCCAGACGATGAAAGCATCTCCACAATATAAAATGCCAATGGTTATCACGGACTTCGCAGAACAACCGTTCGACAAAGTTTACCTCGATATTGTAGGTCCATTAGAAGAGACCACATCAGGTAACAAATATATCTTGACCTTCCAAGATAATTTAACAAAATTTGTCGAGTAGTATGCAATACCTAATGCAGAAGCAGTTACAGTAGCGCAGGTTTTCTTTGATGAAATCGTTACGCGCTATCGCATACCCAAAAGAATACTCACCGATCAGGGAACAAATTTCCTGAGTGAGTTATTCAAAAGAGTATGTAAGCTTCTAAAGGTAAAGAAACTACAGACTTCAGCATACCATCCACAGTCTAATGGAGCACTAGAGCGTGCACATAGACCCCTTATAGAATACCTGCGAACAATCATAGATGAAAATCCCAAAACATGGGACCAATACCTACGAACCGCTGTATTCGTGTATAACAATAGTGTACACGAGGGTTACTAAACTTACCCCAATGGACTGACTATACGGCTTCACAACGGATGTCCCATCAAATTTAAAACGGGATCCCGAACCCGTTTACAATGATGAGAGCTATTATCATATACTGAAGTATAAGCTCCAAAAATCATATGCAACAGCAAGAAAGAACTTATTGGCAAGTAAACAGCGCTAAAAGGGGTACTACGATAAGACAGTACGGCCCCTAACTTTCCATGTAGGAGACAAGGTCCTCATCAAGAATGAAAGCAGAAAACATAAGCTTTCTCAAATCTGGGTAGGACCTTATCAGGTAATCGCAATACCAAGTGATGTGAATACCACCATCAAAATTGGTAAACGTATCGTAACGGTACATAATACTCGTTTAAAACCATATTTCGAGTAAAAGAATGTAGAACAAAAATGAACCAGGTTGACTTGAAATTCCTACTACAGTGTCCATTGAACCTTATTTCAATACCTCCGCATAAACATTTGCGGTGGAGTCACTCCACTGCCCAGTTTAAAACGGCACAATGCAAGTACAAATATGCTTAAAGGATTGTTTTCTTCTTCTGAATTGTCCACAGAAATGGCGCTAAAATTCATCATAGTTGTCCTCTTCATACAGTACACAACTGGAGCAATCGCTGACAAACCTTATGTAATGACCCCGCTAAATGGCTCGGGTATATTTTTCGAGGACCTGGGAAATCTCATGGTATATCATGACACCTGGAATGTCCTCACCGAGATAGACTTGGATGAGTTAGATACCCAGATGAAGCTAGCAGAATATGCAGAGCACTTGGTGCATAAACTCTGCATAAATATAACAAACCCAGAAGACCTGTGTAACGTGCAGCAACTACACATACACGCTATAGACAGCGTACGAAAGCGGACGGAAACTATAAAGGAACTAGTACCAGGAAAACGCAAAGCCAGATCGCTATTCGACGGAATAGGCAGTGCCATGCACTATTTATTTGGGACCATGGACAATAACAACGAAAAAGAAATTTACAGCAGGTTAGAAGAACTTGAATCGAATACACAAGCCCTAGCTGAGCTAGAGAAACAACAAATCAGTGTTGTAAAAACTACCTTGGAAAAGATTCAAAAACCGCTGGCTATGTTAATAGACAGACAACAAAAAATAGCCCACCAGATAAACGATCTCCACCATGTGGTCGATGATCTAACTAGGAGGCAACTAAGACAAGAGATTATATCGAGCTTATTACTCCAAATCATCGAAGTTGAATATCTACAACAAGCCCTCCTGGATTTAATAATTGCTAGTAGAACCAACCATTTTCATCCACTCCTAATGTCTCCCAAAAATCATCTGGAGATATACCGCAAGACGGCCTTGAATTGCCCAAATGACCAAAATTGTCTATCTGTTCTATATCAGACAGCAGCAGCTCAGTCACTCCTTATGCAAAACAAATTGGTGGTGAGAATTACTCTCCCAATTTTTAATCTGCCAAAAATGAGGCTACAACAGATTCAATGCTATCCTGTACCCATGTCAACAAATTACTCATTAATTCCAGACCCTGGTTATTCATACATAGCTAATAGCGAAAAAACTCAGGAGTTTTCTTATTAAAAGACGAGGACATACAAATGTTCAAGAAAATAACAGGTAATTTGGAAGAATACGCGTATGTAGGCCGGCTGACCACGCCTATAGTCAAAGCGGCCACATCCAACGAATGTGCCAATAAACTATTATATAATCCTTTAAATGAATTGCCCAAATGCAGGACCAGAGTACAAGCTCCCCAAAAGGACAAGTTGATTAAATTAAACAAGCCAAATACGTGGCTATTTTCATTTATCACCTCCACGGTGCTACACATCACATGTCCAGATCACTTTGTGATCTCGAAACTAGAAGGACAAGGGATATTAGAGATAACGCAACCATGTCAAGTTCAAATAGGTGACAAAGTGCTTAAATACGAAGGTCAGAGTAAATATCCACTAAAAATTATCCAGCCGAATCAGTATCCGGAGCTCAATCACTCTCTACTCAAAGTAAACCTGGCTGAAATTTTACAAGAAACTCAAAACCACAGTCTGGGGAAAATCGAGATTTCAACGGGAGACGATATCCATGAATCGATTTATACTGACACCCATTCGCTAGAAGAAATCCAAAGCAAAATTATTAAATACCGGGAAAAGGTATCGAGCAGAAACTCTCATATCCTGTCCACAACTTCTCTATCATTCACGAGCCTACTAGTTCTGGCCATAATGATCGTTGCGGCAGTAAAATATCTATACCCTGTTGTCATCAAGATGAGACAACAGATAAATCCACCACAAGGTAACCCCGAAATTTCATCAGAGGGAATTCCTTCAGAAGAACAAACTCATGCTCCCCAACCCAGTTTAAGGCGAACTAGGACCCTCGCTAAAACCAAATCGGTTCAAATAATTTAAAAATGCGACACTGATACTGTCAACAAGAGCTACTTAATCAATGTAGAATTTATTAGAAAAGGTAGACCGGGTAAAACCCTCAAAGGAAATCTACCTAGACATATATATAATATAATTTTAGCACCAAACAAAACTAAATTAAAAAATGTATTAAGATGACTTAACAAAATAAGCTAGAATTAAATACAAACAGAAAGTAGAATACATATAAAAGAAAGGAAAACGGTTGTAAAAATAGACCTAACAAATGACATAAATCTAGGTAGAAAAATGGCAACATGAAAAGCCAAACGTAACAACAAGAAACCTAACAGGCAGCAAAGCTTAATAAATATTATAATTGAAAATAAGATAAAACAATAAATAAGAATAAATAACATAAAAAACAAGGTTAGACTCAATAAAAAATGGAATAGATGTAAAATATAAAATAGTATAGGTTACCTCCTAAAGTACGGTAAAAACAGCTAAAAGAAAAACAGCCAGAAAATAATAAGCCATAGAAACAAGATAAATTTTATTAGGCTACTAGATATATATATATATATAAACAAAAAAATATATATATATTTAAATATTTACATATAGAAATAAAACCATTTGTAGAAAAAAATATTTTAATATTGGAATAACAACACTAATATACAGGGTGTTCCGTAAATGTCTTTAATCTTTTAAGGAGATGAAAGTAGAGGTCATTTGGGTCAAAAAAGTCTATATACTTTTATATCGAACTCCGCTTGGTTTTCGAGTAAATCGATAATATCGATTTTCGAGATTTTGCATACCTTTTCAGAGTTATTTCGTTATAAGTTCTATTGTAATTAATGGATTGTGACGTTCAAACTTTTATTTAAAAAAACACATATTGGCCTTTCTAAGAATGTATAGTGAGTTATAATTGTGCCTTCAATTACTCGAAAACCAAGCGGAGTTCGATATAAAAGTATATAGACTTTTTTGACCCAAATGACCTCTACTTTCATCCCCTTAAAGGATTAAAGACATTTACAGAACACCCTGTATATTAGTGTTGTTACTCCAATATTAAATTTTTTTTTTCTACAAATGGTTTTATTTCTATATGTAAATATTTAAATATATATACAGGTAAAAAATTTAAAAGGAAGAATAAGTTAACAGAAGGTTCAGCTGAAAAAACAGCATCCCTACAACATGTACGATTCTTATACCCGGACTCCGGACGACCCAAAACAACTCTTCGAAGAGTATAACGATCTTCTTCCTCAAAGGTGACAAACTCACCTATACAAATGCGATAACGCATAATATTCCATTGGTGCAAGATAGATCAAGCACCAATCAATCAAAAAATGTACCGCTTACCTGAAACACAGCGGAAAGTAATTAACGAGCAGCTAAAAGAAATGCTAGATAGCGGGATAGTCCAGTCTAGTAAAAGCCCTTGGAATTCACCTCAACTAGTTGTCCCCAAGAAAGCGGGACCTGACGGTGAAAAAAGGTGGCGCGTCGTTGTCGATTTTCGGAAATTAAACGAAAAGACAATTGGAGACGCATTCCCGCTACCCCGAATCGAGGACATTCTCGACCAACTAGGTCACGCAAGGTATTTCACCACGCTCGATTTGGCCAACGGCTATCACCAAGTTCTTGTCGACAAGAAAGATCGACACAAAACTGCTTTCAGCACAAGTTATGGGCACTACGAATTCAAGCGTATGCCATTCGGGCTCAAAGGAGCCCCAGCCACATTTCCACGCCTAAAGAATTTCGTATTAACAGGCTTTGTCTACCTAGATGACATAGTCATCTATGGTAAAAATTTAAATGACCACAACGAAAAGTTGAGGAAAGTCTTCAATAAGTTGAGAGAGAACAACTTAAAACTGCAGCCAGAGAAGTGCCAGTTACTAAGAAGAGAAGTTGTTTACCTAGGGCATAAATGTTCTAGCGAAGGAGCTCGACCAGACCCAAGTAAGACGGCCTGCGTCCAAACATTTCCTGTTCCAAGAACAGTAAGGCAAGTTCAATCATTTTTGGGACTTGCCAATTACTACAGGAAATTCATTCCAGACTTCTCCAAAATTGTACGTCCAATCACGAATTTAGATTTACCCCGATTTCACAAAATCTTTTAATCTTACTACGGACGCAAGTAACGAGGCTCTAGGAGCTGTTCTTTCTCAAGGAGAAGTCGGAAAGGACCAGCCCATTGCCTATGCAAGCCGCACATTAAACAAAGCCGAAATAAATTACTCTACTATCGAGAAAGAGTTTTTGGCTATCGTCTGGGCTACCAAGAATTTCAGGTGCTATCTTCAAGACCGGTAATTCACGGTCTATACTGACCATAAACCTCTCAAAGGTGTCTTCAATGTGAAAGACCCTACTTCCCGTTTGGTGAAATTTCACCACAAATTATCTGAATTCGATTACAATATCGAATACAGACCCGGGAAGTACAACACTAATGCAGATCCACTAAGTCGCATCCCTCAAGCATTAAAGGAAGACAGTTTAGGCAATACCTTAACGGTAAAAGCCCTAGTCCACCACACGATGGACTCAGATGTGGAGGAAGACGATTCCACAAATAATAAAAAGAAAAAGAAATCCGCTCATTGTTTGGTCGTGACTCGAGCTCCGAAGCAAAAGGCTCAAGAGACAATAAATAGCTCCAGTGTGGAGACAGAAGAGCACACGAAAGCAAACCAAAACGAAATTCAACTCACAGAGGTGGTAACACTAAACCCAGCATCGCTTGAGCAAAAAGTAAGTACTGGCAAGACACCCGAAGTTATTACGAGCCCCACGGAGATCCAAACAATCTTAAAAGATTATCACGATTCTCCATTCGGTGGCCATCAAGGTGTCATAAATACTTACAAACGCATATGACGCAAGTATTGGTGGAGACACATGCTTAGCGACATCAAGAAATATATTAAAAAATGCCCAAAGTGCCAGACGATGAAAGCATCTCCACAATATAAAATGCCAATGGTTATCACGGACTTCGCAGAACAACCGTTCGACAAAGTTTACCTCGATATTGTAGGTCCATTAGAAGAGACCACATCAGGTAACAAATATATCTTGACCTTCCAAGATAATTTAACAAAATTTGTCGAGTAGTATGCAATACCTAATGCAGAAGCAGTTACAGTAGCGCAGGTTTTCTTTGATGAAATCGTTACGCGCTATCGCATACCCAAAAGAATACCCACCGATCAGGGAACAAATTTCCTGAGTGAATTATTCAAAAGAGTATGTAAGCTTCTAAAGGTAAAGAAACTACAGACTTCAGCATACCATCCACAGTCTGATGGAGCACTAGAGCGTGCACATAGACCCCTTATAGAATACCTGCGAACAATCGTAGATGAAAATCCCAAAACATGGGACCAATACCTACGAACCGCTGTATTCGTGTATAATAATAGTGTACACGAGGGTTACTAAACTTATCCCAATGGACTGACTATACGGCTTCACAACGGATGTCCCATCAAATTTAAAATGGGATCCCGAACCCGTTTACAATGATGAGAGCTATTATCATATACTGAAGTATAAGCTCCAAAAATCATATGCAACAGCAAGAAAGAACTTATTGGCAAGTAAACAGCGCTAAAAGGGGTACTACGATAAGACAGTACGGCCCCTAACTTTCCATGTAGGAGACAAGGTCCTCATCAAGAATGAAAGCAGAAAACATAAGCTTTCTCAAATCTGGGTAGGACCTTATCAGGTAATCGCAATACCAAGTGATGTGAATACCACCATCAAAATTGGTAAACGTATCGTAACGGTACATAATACTCGTTTAAAACCATATTTCGAGTAAAAGAATGTAGAACAAAAATGAACCAGGTTGACTTGTAATTCCTACTACAGTGTCCATTGAACCTTATTTCAATACCTCCGCATAAACATTTGCGGTGGAGTCACTCCACTGCCCAGTTTAAAATGGCGCTAAAATTCATCATAGTTGTCCTCTTCATACAGTACACAACTGGAGCAATCGCTGACAAACCTTATGTAATGACCCCGCTAAATGGCTCGGGTATATTTTTCGAGGACCTGGGAAATCTCATGGTATATCATGACACCTGGAATGTCCTCACCGAGATAGACTTGGATGAGTTAGATACCCAGATGAAGCTAGCAGAATATGCAGAGCACTTGGTGCATAAACTCTGCATAAATATAACAAACCCAGAAGACCTGTGTAACGTGCAGCAACTACACATACACGCTATAGACAGCGTACGAAAGCGCACGGAAACTATAAAGGAACTAGTACCAGGAAAACGCAAAGCCAGATCGCTATTCGACGGAATAGGCAGTGCCATGCACTATTTATTTGGGACCATGGACAATAACAACGAAAAAGAAATTTACAGCAGGTTATAAGAACTTGAATCGAATACACAAGCCCTAGCTGAGCTAGAGAAAGAACAAATCAGTGTTGTAAAAACTACCTTGGAAAAGATTCAAAAACCGCTGGCTATGTTAATAGACAGACAACAAAAAATAGCCCACCAGATAAACGATCTCCACCATGTGGTCGATGATCTAACTAGGAGGCAACTAAGACAAGAGATTATATCGAGCTTATTACTCCAAATCATCGAAGTTGAATATCTACAACAAGCCCTCCTGGATTTAATAATTGCTAGTAGAACCAACCATATTCATCCACTCCTAATGTCTCCCAAAAATCATCTGGAGATATACCGCAAGACGGTCTTGAATTGCCCAAATGACCAAAATTGTCTATCTGTTCTATATCAGACAGCAGGAGCTCAGTCACTCCTTATGCAAAACAAATTGGTTGTGAGAATTACTCTCCCAATTTTTAATCTGCCAAAAATGAGGCTACAACAGATTCAATGCTATCCTGTACCCATGTCAACAAATTACTCATTAATTCCAGACCCTGGTTATTCATACATAACTAATAGTGAAAAAACTCAGGAGTTTCTCTTATTAAAAGACGAGGACATAAAAATGTTCAAGAAAATAACAGGTAATTTGGAAGAAAACGCGTATGTAGGCCGGCTGACCACGCCTATAATCAAAGCGGCCACATCCAACGAATGTGCCAATAAACTATTATATAATCCTTTAAATGAATTGCCCAAATGCAGGACCAGAGTACAAGCTCCCCAAAAGGACAAGTTGATTAAATTAAACAAGCCAAATACGTGGCTATTTTCATTTATCACCTCCACGGTGCTACACATCACATGTCCAGATCACTTTGTGATCTCGAAACTGGAAGGACAAGGGATATTAGAGATAACGCAACCATGTCAAGTTCAAATAGGTGACAAAGTGCTTAAATACGAAGGTCAGAGTAAATATCCACTAAAAATTATCCAGCCGAATCAGTATCCGGAGCTCAATCACTCTCTACTCAAAGTAAACCTGGCTGAAATTTTACAAGAAACTCAAAACCACAGTCTGGGGAAAATCGAGATTTTAACGGGAGACGATATCCATTACTCGATTTATACTGACACCCATTCGCTAGAAGAAATCCAAAGCAAAATTATTAAATACCGGGAAAAGGTATCGAGCAGAAACTCTCATATCCTGTCCACAACTTCTCTATCATTCACGAGCCTACTAGTTCTGGCCATAATGATCGTTGCGGCAGTAAAATATCTATACCCTGTTGTCATCAAGATGAGACAACAGATAAATCCACCACAAGGTAACCCCGAAATTTCATCAGTGGGAATTCCTTCAGAAGAACAAACTCATGCTCCCCAACCCAGTTTAAGGCGAACTAGGACCCTCGCTAAAACCAAATCGGTTCAAATAATTTAAAAATGCGACACTGATACTGTCAACAAGAGCCACTTAATCAATGTAGAATTTATTAGAAAAGGTAGACCGGGTAAAACCCTCAAAGGAAATCTACCTAGACATATATATAATATAATTTTAGCACCAAACAAAACTAAATTAAAAAATGTATTAAGATGACTTAACAAAATAAGCTAGAATTAAATACAAACAGAAAGTAGAATATATATAAAAGAAAGGAAAACGGTTGTAAAAATAGACCTAACAAATGACATAAATCTAGGTAGAAAAATGGCAACATGAAAAGCCAAACGTAACAACAAGAAACCTAACAGGCAGCAAAGCCTAATAAATATTATAATTGAAAATAAGATAAAACAATAAATAAGAATAAATAACATAAAAAACAAGGTTAGACTCAATAAGAAATGTAATAGATGTAAAATATAAAATAGTATAGGTTACCTCCTAAAGTACGGTAAAAACAGCTAAAAGAAAAACAGCCAGAAAATAATAAGCCATAGAAACAAGATAAATTTTATTAGGCTACTAGATATATATATATATATAAACAAAAAAATATATATATATTTAAATATTTACATATAGAAATAAAACCATTTGTAGAAAAAAAAATTTAATATTGGAATAACAACACTAATATACAGGGTGTTCCGTAAATGTCTTTAATCTTTTAAGGGATGAAAGTAGAGCTCATTTGGGTCAAAAAAGTCTATATACTTTTATATCGAACTCCGCTTGGTTTTCGAGTAAATCGATAATATCGATTTTCGAGATTTTGCATACCTTTTCAGAGGTATTTCGTTATAAGTTCTATTGTAATTAATGGATTGTGACGTTCAAACTTTTATTTAAAAAAACACATATTGGCCTTTCTAAGGATGTATAATGAGTTATAATTGTGCCTTCAATTACTCGAAAACCAAGCGGAGTTCGATATAAAAGTATATAGACTTTTTTGACCCAAATGACCTCTACTTTCATCCCCTTAAAGGACTAAAGACATTTACGGAACACCCTGTATATTAGTGTTGTTATTCCAATATTAAAAGTTTTTTTTCTACAAATGGTTTTATTTCTATATGTAAATATTTAAATATATATACAGGTAAAAAATTTAAAAGGAAGAATAAGTTAACAGAAGGTTCAGCTGAAAAAACAGCATCCCTACAACATGTACGATTCTTATAGCCGGACTCCGGACGACCCAAAACAACTCTTCGAAGAGTATAACGATATCTTCTTCCTCAAAGGTGACAAACTCACCTATACAAATGCGATAACGCATAATATTCCATTGGTGCAAGATAGATCAAGCACCAATCAATCAAAAAAAGTACCGCTTACCTGAAACACAGCGGAAAGTAATTAACGAGTAGCTAAAAGAAATGCTAGACAGCGGGATAGTCCAGTCTAGTAAAAGCCCTTGGAATTCACCTCTACTAGTTGTCCCCAAGAAAGCTGGACCTGACGGTGAAAAAAGGTGGCGCGTCGTTGTCGATTTTCGGAAATTAAACGAAAAGACAATTGGAGACGCATTCCCGCTACCCCGAATCGGGGGCATTCTCGACCAACTAGTTCACGCAAGGTATTTCACCACGCTCGATTTGGCCAACGGCTATCACCAAGTTCTTGTCGACAAGAAAGATCGACACAAAACTGCTTTCAGCACAAGTTATGGGCACTACGAATTCAAGCGTATGCCATTCGGGCTCAAAGGAGCCCCAGCCACATTTCCACGCCTAAAGAATTTCGTATTAACAGGCTTTGTCTACCAGACCCAAGTAAGACGGCCTGCGTCCAAACATTTCCTGTTCCAAGAACAGTAAGGCAAGTTCAATCATTTTTGGGACTTGCCAATTACTACAGGAAATTCATTCCAGACTTCTCCAAAATTGTACGTCCAATCACGAATTTAGATTTACCCCGATTTCACAAAATCTTTTAATCTTACTACGGACGCAAGTAACGAGGCTCTAGGAGCTGTTCTTTCTCAAGGAGAAGTCGGCAAGGACCAGCCCATTGCCTATGCAAGCCGCACATTAAACAAAGCCGAAATAAATTACTCTACTATCGAGAAAGAGTTTTTGGCTATCGTCTGGGCTACCAAGCATTTCAGGTGCTATCTTCAAGACCGGTAATTCACGGTCTATACTGACCATAAACCTCTCAAAGGTGTCTTCAATGTGAAAGACCCTACTTCCCGTTTGGTGAAATTTCACCACAAATTATCTGAATTCGATTACAACATCGAATACAGACCCGGGAAGTACAACACTAATGCAGATGCACTAAGTCGCATCCCTCAAGCATTAAAGGGAAGACAGTTTAGGCAATACCTTAATGGTAAAAGCCCTAGTCCACCACACGATGGACTCAGATGTGGAGGAAGACGATTCCACAAATAATAAAAAGAAAAAGAAATCCGCTTATTGTTTGGTCGTGACTCGAGCTCCGAAGCAAAAGGCTCAAGAAACAATAAATAGCTCCAGTGTGGAGACAGAAGAGCACACGAAAGCAGACCAAAACGAAATTCAACTCACAGAGGTGGTAACACTAACCCCAGCATCGCTTGAGCAAAAAGTAAGTACTGGCAAGACACCCGAAGTTATTACGAGCCCCACGGAGATCCAAACAATCTTAAAAGATTATCAAGATTCTCCATTCGGTGGCCATCAAGGTGTCATAAATACTTACAAACGCATATGACGCAAGTATTGGTGGAGACACATGCTTAGCGACATCAAGAAATATATTAAAAAATACCCAAAGTGCCAGACGATGAAAGCATCTCCACAATATAAAATGCCAATGGTTATCACGGACTTCGCAGAACAACCGTTCGACAAAGTTTATCTCGATATTGTAGGTCCATTAGAAGAGACCACATCAGGTAACAAATATATCTTGACCTTCCAAGATAATTTAACAAAATTTGTCGAGTAGTATGCAATACCTAATGCAGAAGCAGTTACAGTAGCGCAGGTTTTCTTTGATGAAATCTTTACGCGCTATCGCATACCCAAAAGAATACTCACCGATCAGGGAACAAATTTCCTGAGTGAGTTATTCAAAAGAGTATGTAAGCTTCTAAAGGTAAAGAAACTACAGACTTCAGCATACCATCCACAGTCTAATGGAGCACTAGAGCGTGCACATAGACCCCTTATAGAATACCTGCGAACAATCGTAGATGAAAATCCCAAAACATGGGACCAATACCTACGAACCGCTGTATTCGTGTATAACAATAGTGTACACGAGGGTTACTAAACTTACCCCAATGGACTGACTATACGGCTTCACAACGGATGTCCCATCAAATTTAAAACGGGATCCCGAACCCGTTTACAATGATGAGAGCTATTATCATATACTGAAGTATAAGCTCCAAAAATCATATGCAACAGCAAGAAAGAACTTATTGGCAAGTAAACAGCGCTAAAAGGGGTACTACGATAAGACAGTACGGCCCCTAACTTTCCATGTAGGAGACAAGGTCCTCATCAAGAATGAAAGCAGAAAACATAAGCTTTCTCAAATCTGGGTAGGACCTTATCAGGTAATCGCAATACCAAGTGATGTGAATACCACCATCAAAATTGGTAAACGTATCGTAACGGTACATAATACTCGTTTAAAACCATATTTCGAGTAAAAGAATGTAGAACAAAAATGAACCAGGTTGACTTGAAATTCCTACTACGGTGTCCATTGAACCTTATTTCAATACCTCCGCATAAACATTTGCGGTGGAGTCACTCTACTGCCCAGTTTAAAATGGCACAATGCAAGTACAAATATGCTTAAAGGATTGTTTTCTTCTTCTGAATTGTCCACAGAAATGGCGCTAAAATTCATCATAGTTGTCCTCTTCATACAGTACACAACTGGAGCAATCGCTGACAAACCTTATGTAATGACCCCGCTAAATGGCTCGGGTATATTTTTCGAGGACCTGGAATATCTCATGGTATATCATGACACCTGGAATGTCCTCACCGAGATAGACTTGGATGAGTTAGATACCCAGATGAAGCTAGCAGAATATGCAGAGCACTTGGTGCATAAACTCTGCATAAATATAACAAACCCAGAAGACCTGTGTAACGTGCAGCAACTACACATACACGCTATAGACAGCGTACGAAAGCGCACGGAAACTATAAAGGAACTAGTACCAGGAAAACGCAAAGCCAGATCGCTATTCGACGGAGTAGGCAGTGCCATGCACTATTTATTTGGGACCATGGACAATAACAACGAAAAAGAAATTTACAGCAGGTTAGAAGAGCTTGAATCGAATACACAAGCCCTAGCCGAGCTAGAGAAACAACAAATCAGTGTTGTAAAAACTACCTTGGAAAAGATTCAAAAACCGCTGGCTATGTTAATAGACAGACAACAAAAAATAGCCCACCAGATAAACGATCTCCACCATGTGGTCGATGATCTAACTAGGAGGCAACTAAGACAAGAGATTATATCGAGCTTATTACTCCAAATCATCGAAGTTGAATATCTACAACAAGCCCTCCTGGATTTAATAATTGCTAGTAAAACCAACCATATTCATCCACTCCTAATGTCTCCCAAAAATCATCTGGAGATATACCGCAAGACGGCCTTGAATTGCCCAAATGACCAAAATTGTCTATCTGTTCTATATCAGACAGCAGGAGCTCAGTCACTCCTTATGCAAAACAAATTGGTGGTGAGAATTACTCTCGCAATTTTTAATCTGCCAAAAATGAGGCTACAACAGATTCAATGCTATCCTGTACCCATGTCAACAAATTACTCATTAATTCCAGACCCTGGTTATTCATACACAGCTAATAGCGAAAAAACTCAGGAGTTTCTCTTATTAAAAGACGAGGACATAAAAATGTTCAAGAAAATAACAGGTAATTTGGAAGAAAACGCGTATGTAGGCCGGCTGACCACGCCTATAGTCAAAGCGGCCACATCCAACGAATGTGCCAATAAACTATTATATAATCCTTTAAATGAATTGCCCAAATGCAGGACCAGAGTACAAGCTCCCCAAAAGGACAAGTTGATTAAATTAAACAAGCCAAATACGTGGCTATTTTCATTTATCACCTCCACGGTGCTACACATCACATGTCCAGATCACTTTGTGATCTCGAAACTGGAAGGACAAGGGATATTAGAGATAACGCAACCATGTCAAGTTCAAATAGGTGACAAAGTGCTTAAATACGAAGGTCAGAGTAAATATCCACTAAAAATTATCCAGCCGAATCAGTATCCGGAGCTCAATCACTCTCTACTCAAAGTAAACCTGGCTGAAATTTTACAAGAAACTCAAAACCACAGTCTGGGGAAAATCGAGATTTTAACGGGAGACGATATCCATTAATCGATTTATACTGACACCCATTCGCTAGAAGAAATCCAAAGCAAAATTATTAAATACCGGGAAAAGGTATCGAGCAGAAACTCTCATATCCTGTCCACAACTTCTCTATCATTCACGAGCCTACTAGTTCTGGCCATAATGATCGTTGCGGCAGTAAAATATCTATACCCTGTTGTCATCAAGATGAGACAACAGATAAATCCACCACAAGGTAACCCCGAAATTTCATCAGAGGGAATTCCTTCAGAAGAACAAACTCATGCTCCCCAACCCAGTTTAAGGCGAACTAGGACCCTCGCTAAAACCAAATCGGTTCAAATAATTTAAAAATGCGACACTGATACTGTCAACAAGAGCTACTTAATCAATGTAGAATTTATTAGAAAAGGTAGACCGGGTAAAACCCTCAAAGGAAATCTACCTAGACATATATATAATATAATTTTAGCACCAAACAAAACTAAATTAAAAAATGTATTAAGATGACTTAACAAAATAAGCTAGAATTAAATACAAACAGAAAGTAGAATATATATAAAAGAAAGGAAAACGGTTGTAAAAATAGACCTAACAAATGAGATAAATCTAGGTAGAAAAATGGCAACATGAAAAGCCAAACGTAACAACAAGAAACCTAACAGGCAGCAAAGCCTAATAAATATTATAATTGAAAATAAGATAAAACAATAAATAAGAATGAATAACATAAAAAACAAGGTTAGACTCAATAAAAAATGGAATAGATGTAAAATATAAAATAGTATAGGTTACCTCCTAAAGTACGGTAAAAACAGCTAAAAGAAAAACAGCGAGAAAATAATAAGCCATAGAAACAAGATAAATTTTATTAGGCTACTAGATATATATATATATATATAAACAAAAAAATATATATATATTTAAATATTTACATATAGAAATAAAACCATTTGTAGAAAAAAATATTTTAATATTGGAATAACAACACTAATATACAGGGTGTTCCGTAAATGTCTTTAATCTTTTAAGGGGATGAAAGTAGAGGTCATTTGGGTCAAAAAAGTCTATATACTTTTATATCGAACTCCGCTTGGTTTTCGAGTAAATCGATAATATCGATTTTCGAGATTTTGCATACCTTTTCAGAGGTATTTCGTTATAAGTTCTATTGTAATTAATGGATTGTGACGTTCAAACTTTTATTTAAAAAAACACATATTGGCCTTTCTAAGAATGTATAATGAGTTATAATTGTGCCTTCAATTACTCGAAAACCAAGCGGAGTTCGATATAAAAGTATATAGACTTTTTTGACCCAAATGACCTCTACTTTCATTCCTTTAAAGGATTAAAGACATTTACGGAACACCCTGTATAGTATCTAATAAATAGTTATTAAACCATACCAAGTGCTGGCTTGGAAAATAAGTACTTATTAAATAATTTCAAAATACATTACAGGTTAAGATAACTTGTTTAAGAGGAAATGCTAAAACAAAAATGTTGTAAAACCCAAGCCGAACCAACCGAGCGCCGACCGAACCCATCAAGCCAAGCGTATCACACACAAAAAAAAACCAACAACTGTTTCTAGTCTTCCTTTTAATCCCCCGGTATAAAAGAAAAAAACCTTGAAAAATAACATAGGGGGATAAAAATCAAAACAAGTTATCATAAGTTGAATTTTTTTTTATTATTATTATTTTACTTTTATCATTTGTTATATATTTTTTTACAAGTAAAAAGGAAACAGAAGAAAGATAGGACAGCTAGCAAAAACAAACAAAAAGGGAAGTGCGGTAGAGGGGCGACAGGCCTACTCATCGTCGCTATCTTCGGCTGGTCCGGCTGATCCCTGAGACGGGGGGGGGGGGCGGCCATGATGCGGCGTATAATAGCGGTTATGGGGTCATTGAAGACCGGATGGCAGCATGCGCATAGTCCGTGCCGCCCAGTAATGTGAAATGTGGCACCTAAACACAAAACAAAAGGTTAGAATAAATAAGCTAGTGCAAAGGCATACGCAAAACATTCCAACACCAACCCAGGATTGGCCCTGGTGGGGGTACAACGGCAGGTCCGCCAAATACATTCTCCCAGCAACGGCCTCCACCCCCAGGATGGTAAAGGGCCGCTGGCCGGTTCTATGAAGAACTAGTCGAACGGGTCCATGCCAGTTGGGCATCACGTGGACCACGTAGATGACGTTGGCAACACTAGTAAGACCCGCGGGACACTTATAGGGTGTATTATTCACAATCGCGGTGAACAGCATTCTGGTCGCTTCAAGATATCAGACTCGAATGATCCATTTGAGACGACCACGCCAATCTCTAAAGCATCCGACTGCAACAAGGTACCCATTTGTCACGCCTTCAATACAAAATCAACACCAAAAAAAAAAAAAGTAAAAACAAAGGGAGGTAATCGGATGCCTCAGATAAGAGCGCCCAAATAGAAATAATAACAACTTCCCTGAGAATTATTCCCCTCCAAAGAATAATTCTCTTGTCTCAAGGGGGAAGGAATGTTATGTACCTAGAAATGGGCATTAAAAGGGGCCAGAAATAAAAATTAGAAATATTAAAATATTTCACAAAAAAGTTCGTATAAACTAATCATGCTTAAAAACATGAATAGCTTATCTATCCAATCAGTGAAGAAAATTGCATCAGCATATACCATTCGTTTCTACAAAATTATTCACATGACAAATTTTGCCTTCAGCTAAATTTGTCAGTAGAAATATTTAAATTAAAACATATAAAACAAAAATTACATTATGCATGTACAAACGTACATATATACATAAAAAAAAAAGCTTTCACGATCAGAAAATGAGCGCCGCGAAAATACATTATATGTATACGACCGCCGCATTTTCAATCGACGGGACGGCGGCTGATGTTTATGAAAACATCAAATTTCATTTTTTCAAGCCACCGTCCAACGAAAAATATTCTGGAATTGTTTAATCAAGTCCAGAATAAATGAAAATTTTTCTCAGGGTAGAAATGCAACTATGCATTTTCTACCCTGACCGACGGCTCTTGATCGCGATGAAAGTGATCAAGAGCGCAGTCGAATGATAAAAGCGAAACGAGTTGTATTTTAAATTTACTACTAGCGAGTTGAATATTTTTGCACTTGAGAACGGCGGTTGTGGGTCGAGTTTTGAAAAAAAAAAAGAAAAAAGTAAGTTGATTTTAAAAAAGGTTTGGGTTCGGCGCGGTCTCGGTTGCGGTGAGATGGAGTGAAAAAGAAAGTTTGTTTGGAAGAGTTTTATAATAGAAAGAAAAAGGTTTTGGTATAAAGATAAAGTGTTGTTAAAAAATAAAAAGGAATTTTAAGTTTGTTTGGAAATAAGTAAAAAATAAAAAGTAAAAATAACGAATCAGTGTTTTGAGTTGAAGCTCAGAGAAAATATAAAAAAAATCCGCCCCTCAAACATTTCTTTTCACACCACGGAATCCCAAGAAAATTATTTTATGATAATGACCTTGAATTCACGTCAACCTTATTCACAGATTTTTTAAAACTATACGACATAAAACCCCATTTGACATCAGCTAAGAATTCAACCGGTATCTCACCCATAGAAAGGTTACATTCCACAATAACTGAAATAATTAGGATAATCCATAGCCAGAATAGCACTAAACCAATCAGTGAAATTATGTACGAAGCAATCCTAACATATAATAACTCTATACATTCTTCGACAAACTTAACACCATTCGAAACGATAACAGGTCACTATAATAAATTCTCGCTATTCCCCACAAAATCAACTTCACAGACAAATCAGGATTATTTAGAAGCCCATAAAAAGGAGTATGAAAAATTAGCTAATTTAATACACGAACGAAGTTCAAAAATTAAGAAAAATAGTATTAATAGGTTGAATAAAAATCGGAAAGATCCGACGGATTTTGATACAGATGAAATAATTTTTGAATCCGAAAATAGACGTAATAAATTAGCACCCAAAATTTATGAAACATAAAGTTGTTAGGTAGCCCAAATTAGCTGAAAAATGCTAAATTCATGTTCCCACACTTTTGTTAAAAAATATCTTTCGTCCAGACAAGGCTTCAAATATCTTGAAATGCAAAAAATAATTAAAATTATATAAAAGCAAACAAGTCTCTAGTTTCACACTTCAAGTAAAGTTTGCCGGTAATACGAAGCCTAAGCTCGCGGCTAAGCTAGACTGTGGGAACAAGTTGTGGAAAAAATGTAAAAAGCTATTTTGTGGCACGGTTGAAGACGAGTCGAAATTAAGAAGCGGACTTGTGCGGTTGTAACCAGGTTTTTAATTAATTGAAAAGTGTATGTAGTTCTAGACATTTTTGTATTCCCGCCGTTGTGAGTTCTTTTGTTCTTCTGTGCAGTTGGATATCAATATAAATAAAAAGATATAATAAAAGAAAAAGTGTTTATATTTAAAATATCCAACAAAGTCATTAAAAATAACAAAATTACTGTCATCTCAAATAAAAGAAAAGTTCATAAGCAAAAGATTAAAACGAAACGTAAATTTTCAGGGTTACCAACAACGCCCAGGGAGAACGATTAAACATCAGGATTTGAGCAAAAACCAGGGATTACTGTGCTTAAATTTAGGAAACGCCAAGTTAATTGAAAATTATTCTAAAATGTTGCATATAATAAATACCGAATACCAAGTGATTAATTTGTAATATCATTATTATTATTGTATTTAATTGAAATAAGTTCATGAATTGTAAGCCTTAAATTGTTATATTTCGAAACTGGAACAACTTCATTGTATGTACTGATTGAACGAAAATTTGTATTGGCAATGCCTTACTAAAAGGTCTTGTCTTCTTGCCTTAGAATTTTTAACCTCACTTGTCATTATACCATTGAACCATTCGCATAAGAATTTTGTAACTCGGCAATAAACTGAATAATTAACATTAAACGCTCAGTGTTCATCATTTACATTCGCAATTATTCGCATTCTCGTTTCGCTCTATCATTTCGCTTATTTATAATCTTGAAAAACCATTGGAGATTCAACAAAGGTCCTTCGAACCCGGATAAAAAATCACGCATATCGGATGTGAGGTGCATAGAAATCAAGTCATCGAGTGTATAAAAAATATCGAGATAACAAAATTGGCATCGTAAAGTGAATAATTAGAAAGCCAAACAAAATAGTTATTCACCATTCTCCAAAAACTTTTCGGATTTCAACAATATCATTAGATTAAATTTGCACGTGTGTCTGAGTGCTCATCTCATTTAGTGGAGCGCATCGGAGCAAGGCGGCAATAATAACAAGATAGTTCTGAACCATTTATCTATTTGGTACAAGCAAAATGTCCACATCTGGCTCCGGAGACGAAAGTGCGCATGATTCACGGCAACAGAAGAATCCTCTAGCAGACTTACGTGCTCAGCGAGGCGTAATCACTGGGCAGCAAACAAAAATGAAAAATCTCATCGATGGCAAGTGCAGTACGTTGACATTATCAGAGCTGGAAACTCGTCTCGGACTTCTAGAAGGTTATTTAAAAATTTTCAGCTCATTCAGACAAAAATTGAGTGACTAGATGAGGCTGAATGTTCTGGAGACAGGCGTGAAGTGTATGAGGAGTCTTATTGTGCAATTAAGTCAAAAATGTTAAGCGCCATATACAAATTGCGACCTCGCACTTCCTTCAGTATCGCTGATGTAGATAGAACTATAGTAACATCTCGGAATTCGAGTTCTTGCTTGCCAAAGCTACAACTAACAAAGTTTACAGGTAAATATTCTGATTGGTCTGATTTTATAGCGCTATTCAACACATTGGTTGGTGAAAGCACAGAGCTCAGCAGTGTTGAAAAATTCCAGCACCTTAGGTCCTGTCTTAACGAAGAATCATTTCGACTAATAAAATCGCTGCAGGTAACAAATAGAAATTATGAAGAAGCATTAAAAATATTAAAAAACGATATGAAAATAAACGACTAATATTTCAGGCGCATTTAGCAGAAATTTTCAATCTTTCGCCTGCAGATAAAGGAACTGTAGAGCAGCTCCGATACTTATCTGATACTGTGGATGCCCACCTCAGAGCCCTATTAAGTATAGGCATAAAGGAGGATATAGCAGAAGGTGTAATTGTTTATCTGATTGGAAGTAAATTAGATTCCCGTACTCGTGCTAAGTGGGAAGAGGAAGCAATTTTAGAAGCCATCCCGACTTGGGATGAATTGTCTACATTCATCAATAAACGTTGCAGAGCTTTAGACAACATATCGGAGCCGTCAAGGTATAACAGGACTAAATCGGCAAGTACCACATTTTCACATAATTCTAATCAAAAATCCTCGAAAATGACATTTGTTGCTACTAACACCAATACATTATGCACATACTGCAAAGCTACAGACTATTCTATAAGTTTATGTCAAGGCTTCTTAGTTATGAATCCATCCACAAGATTCACTGAAGTAAAGAAATTGAATTTGTGTATTAATTGTTTAAAGCCAGGGCATTCAGTCAAACAGTGTAGGTCTGGTAGATGTCGTACTTGTAACCAAAAACATAACACATTACTACACATGGGGTGCTATATAGAGAATCCAAATGCTACAAAGCCCTCAAACAATTTAACTCCAATTGAAAATAAGCTTTCATCTTCAATAACTACTTCGGATCCAGACCAAGAAGGCAAATTAATTGGTTCAAATTCACAATCCAAGTTCGCGCTCGTTTCGTCGAATTCATTCGTGAAAACAGAAACTACACATCACATATTTCTCGCGACTGCGCTTATTAAGGTGAAGGATCATACCGGATCCTTTGTCACTTGCACAGCCTTACTTGATTCAGCCTCGCAACTACATTTCGTGTCGGAGCGACTTGTTCAACAGCTTCGGCTTAAACGAGTTAAAACGATGATTCCCATAGAAGGTATTGCAACCTCTCAAACAAACGCAAAATATAAAACGGACATTAGCATAAGGTCCAATTTTTCCGACTTCTCTATGAATGTCGAAGCAATAATCTTGCCTAACATAACAAGTGCACAACCAAACCAATTTATAAGTCTTGATGAATTGAAAATACCATCGAATATACAATTAGCGGATCCCAACTTCAATAAACCCCATCGAATAGACTTGCTTATCGGGGCGTCTTTATTTTTTGAACTTCTGGCCGTTGGTCAAATTAAATTGGGAGAAGGCCAGCCCATCTTGCAAAAGACATTGCTGGGTTGGGTTGTGTCAGAAGCGTACAAGGGCCCATCAGCGTCATCGGTTTGCCTAACTGCTGCTTCGAGAGATTATTCAGATGCAGGCCAATCTCTCAACAGTTTGCTTAGAAGTTTTTGGGAAATAGAAAATCATTATCAGCCTGGAAACTCCCCAGTAGGAGAAAACTAAGAATGCGAAGAACATTTTTTGAAAAATTATAGTCGTTTAGAGTCTGGAAGATACAGGGTTAGTCTGCCCTTTCGAATAGGCGCTGCATCATTAGGAAATTCGTCACAGATAGCTTTGAAGCGTTTCTACAGTCTAGAATCAAAGCTGTCGAGATCACCCGAAATATCCAAACAATACGTGGAGTTCATGCAAGAATACATAGACTTGCATCATATGGAACCCATTGCCCTAGATCGGCTCCCCAATCAACACTATTTCATTCCGCACCACTGTGTATTAAAGCCGGAAAGCACGAGTACAAACCTCCGAGTCGTATTCGATGCGTCTTGCAAAACTTCGTCCGGCCAGTCACTAAATGATATATTATTGACTGGGCCAGTTCTTCAAAACGATTTATATTCAATCTTGTTGCGCTTTCGAAGTTTTAAATTTGCGCTAACCGCGGATATAACAAAGATGTATCGTCAAGTCGAAGTCAGCAATGCCGATAGGAATTTCCAATGCATATTTTGGCGAACAGCGAAAGATGCCGCCTTAAGGGTATATCGGCTCAACACGATAACATATGGCACGGCTCCAGCCTCATTCCTAGAAACGCGCTGTCTGAAACAACTTGCTATAGATGAGGAAAGAAACTTTCAATTAGGTTCAGCTATTTTACAGCGGGATTTTTATGTAGATGATATGATCAGTGGGTGTGATACAATTGAGGAAGCCCTGCGCATTCAATTCGAAATCCATCAGTTGCTGAAGAAGGGAGACTTCTCCCTACGAAAATGGTGTTCTAACAGCGAAGTCCTCTTAACACATATCAATCATGCAGACAAGGAAAAATTTCTACGGATAAATGGTGACAATGTTATAAAAACGCTTGGTTTGATTTGGCACTCAGAAAATGACCACTTCTGTTATACATTCAAGAGCATTGAACTACCAACTTCTATAACAAAACGATCTGCTCTATCGATCATTGCGAAAATATTTGATCCACTTGGGTTAATAAATCCCGTTGTGCTTAAGGCAAAAATTTTTCTACAGAAGTTGTGGGCGCTAAAATTGAATTGGGGTGAATCACTTCCCATTCACTTGCATTCCGAATGGCATAAGTTCTATCGAAACTTGGACCACCTTAGTCAAGTCAAAATTCCAAGACACGTATTGGATCGTTCGCAAATCATCGAACTTCACGGCTTCGCAGACGCTAGCACGTCAGCATACGGGGCATGCATATACGTTCGCACTGTCGATATTCGCAAGAATATTTCAGTCCACTTATTAACAGCGAAATCTCGTGTTTCGCCAATTAAAAAAATTTCTGTACCGCGCTTGGAGCTTTGCACAATGCTTTTATTATCTGAGTTAATGAGCCGCATAACCATGTGCCTATGTTTGGCTCCAACTAGGATCTACTGCTGGTCAGACTCGAGAATCGCACTTGCTTGGATAGCGTCTCTGCCCAATAAATGGACAACTTTTGTGGCGAACAGGGTGTCAAAAATTCAATCATTATCTGAAGGTTATATATGGAATCACGTCTCTACTGAACAAAATCCTGCTGACTTCGTAAGCAGAGGGCTCTTTCCAAATGAGATTATCAATTGCCGCTCTTGGTTTCATGGCCCAAACTTTCTTTCAAAGCAAACCTCCTCCTGGAGCACACCAACACCTCTTCAGTTAGACAAGGTACCTGAGTAACGAGCTAGCAAATCATTCGTTGTCGTATCCACTTCATCAATAGAATTATTAGAGAGCTATAAATTTCACAATGACTTGCCAAAGTTGCAAAACGTCTTCGCATATATATTTCGTTTCTACAATTGCATAAATCGTAAGCCGAGAGGCGCAATGAAGGTAAGAAGTCATAATAATGCTGTACCACCGTTGAGCGTTCATGAAGTAGACTTCGCTCTAAGAGCGTTAATCAAGCTTGTGCAGAATAGTGAGTTTCCACAGGAATATCAATCTATGATGAATAATAAGACGATCTCACTGCGCAGTCCTCTAAAGTCACTAAATCCATTTTTGCCTATATTTTCTTAGCCTTAAAACGCAGATGGTATAAACGGCATTTGAACCGATATACCAAGGCTAAATACAGTTGCCTGGCTTGCTAGTTGTTATGGATGATGGTATAAACGGCACTTTAACCGAATACCAAAGGCCTGAAAAAACTAGAAGGGTTACGCGATACTGAATAAAACGCTCTAAATTTTATTAACAGCTGATAATTTATTCATTACACGCCGTGAATTCATATTCAAATTTTGCTAACATTACCACTTATTCTACCCCAAAAACAAAAGAAAGCAATATTCAATTAAGAATTTCCGATACTGCTTATCTAGCGAAATTGCAAGTTTCATGCTAAATAAATTCCTCAGTTATTGCTGAATGTCAACTTTCTTTAGATTATAATGACGAAGAATTTATTTTTGCATGAAGCGAGGTGAATGAAATTTGCGCCAGGTGCATGAAATTAGGTTTCCTATTACAATGATAACATGAACCTTTATTCATGCCTGACCTACATATGAAATTATGAATTAATGGTATATACATATATATATCTTGTTTTCTTACAATTTCAATTAAATTTCTTTATATAAGAATTAAGATAGAATTAGATTCATCTGTTATGAACATGCACGATTTAACATTCTCCCCGCGTTGAACCTTCGTTCGAAGATTCAAATGACTAGACGTTGATACTGAAGTCAAATTCCGTAGATTGCCTGGGTGCGGGCTTAGGCCGTTTCGATTTTTGCCTACAATCATCTCGATTCTTGAATATCAGGATGGCGATGAAGAATAAAATTAGTCCGAGCGAAAGATATCCAATGGTAAATTGATGGATATTGTGGGAATGAGTCTTCTTCATTGTTTCCTCTTGGAGCTGTGATAAGACCAATCTCATCAATTCTTCCGGTTGTTCTTCTTGGGCTTCGTAGGGAGTTAGGTTACCGATAACTGGATGTAGCTGTTCTGGTGTGATTTTGCTTAACTCACTTAACCTCTTGTAGGATGTTCTAATGCTGCTAGGAACCTGTTAAAGTCAGCGGGATGGTTTCCTCGTTACACCAAGCATTTGCAGTGGTGGGTTCCTTGACTGCATAGATCCATTGGTTTGGATTATTGAGCTGAATCCAAGCAGGACTGTTCTCTATTTTTTCCATTTCACATTTTCTATATGTTGAATTGTTAAACAGATTCACTTCGCAGGAGCAAGCGGCCGCCCCCTTGTGATATATAGGATGGGTCAGAGGGCATACATGATTGAGCTCCTCCGTCGACATACAGGATGACAGTTCCTGTTTTGTCATTGGGTAATATTGATCTCTGTGTGGACTGAGAGCGATGTATGTAGCGCAAGGCCGTACAGCTACAAGCACTTCATTAGTTGATACAGGTATCGGTATCATCTGGAACAAGTTAAACCTTTCCAGAGTGACCAGCGGCATTCTGATTTTAACTATTACGTGGTTGTTGTTTACTCCTGATTCTGCGGACATGGTTTTGTATAGTTCCACAATATCATTCTGATCTGCGGGTAATTGCAATCCTGGTGGTAGGTGATTCTTGACCATGATGAGTTCGTTACGTAATTGTTGGGGCGTCACAAGTAATGGACTGATTCTGCCGTGGTGTATGTCTGTTAGCACGTCGATTATTGAAGACTGCATTCTCTGAAGATGGGATACTATGAACATCATTTGGATGGAGAGGGTTGTAAATAATTGGCTGATTTTTAGCTCATACGTTTCTTCTCCGGTGTGGTTTATGTGGTTTATCAAGTGGGTGATTTGGACGTCTAATTCCTTAAATTTCTTTTCTGCAGCTAGTTGATCCTTTTTCAAGACGTTAACCGTTGCGTCAATTATTGACGTCTGATTTTTCAGTAGCGTTAGAAGATGTTCTTCATTTTCATTGATGGTATCTATGGTTTCAGAAATTTTTTTTGCAAAAAAGTGAATTGGCCAGGTTTCCGATAATGTCAATATCACCTCGTTTTTGTCGTCTGGTGGACAGGAGTATGTTGTCGGCATGTAACTCTTCTTCAATCTGCTGAAGTTGTGTCACTATCTGGATGCATGTGCTCCTTGTTTTACTTTGCTGGCAAAAATTATGTAACGGCCTCGTCCCATTTGATAATACCGAAAGCTCCATCCAATATGGTTTCAAATCGTAATAAACTATTAAATTCCATTCGGTTGATATGAAATTTATTTTGCCGATATTTTCGAAATATATCCCCGGTTTAGGATCGAAGCTCTCGATATCGATGCTTGCTCCCAGTCCGGGCGGTAGAACCAAACAAGCCAATAATAGTGTTGCAATTGCAGCGCCATAGGACTGTCGTCGTCGTTTCTTGGGCACTTGATCCTTGTCGACATTGCTTGTCCCTTGAGGCGACTCTTCTGTTCCTGTAATTTCTTCGGCCATATCATTATTGTTCATTGGAGTCTCGTTATGATCTACCTCCTCACACGGCAATGGTGACAGCTTGTGAATAGGTCTGCGAAGTATACCTTTAGCTGTTTTACGTCAGCAACTCTAACATAACCATCGTTTCCCTTATGTATTTGAAGAATTCTCCCTAGTGGCCATTTCATAACTGGAAGATTATCATCTTGTATAACCACTATAGTGCCAGGATCTATGTTCTGGCAGCGCTCTTTCCACTTGAGTCGATATTGCAGTTCATTTAAATATTCTCGAGACCTTCGTCTCCAAAACTCGTGCTTCATATTAGAAACTAGCCTCCATCTAGCTAGCAGACTAGTTTTCAATTGCCTGGCACTTGCATCTATGGGTGCCGTTAATGGTTCACCTACCAGGAAATGACCAGGAGTGATAGCAGTCAGGTCATTAGGGTTATTTGACATCTGTGTTAGTGGCCTAGTGTTCAAAATTGCTTCTATTTCGATCATTAGTGTCTCCAGCTCCTCATAAGTTAGAGATCCGGCTGAAGTTGTCTTTATAAGTAAATGCCTTGCGGATTTTACAGCAGCTTCCCATAGCCCACCGAAGTGTGGTGCTCTCGGAGGAATGAAGTGGAAATCGATTCCTCTTTTACTGCAAGTTCCTGCTATGGTTTCCCTCGCTGCTTCAGAATGGATGGCCTCAGACAATTCGCGTAGTTGGTTTCTTGCGCCAACGAAATTGGTTGCGTTGTCGCAGTATAAGCTCCTACAATTTCCTCTGCGGCCCTTAAATCGCCTTAATGCCCCAATAAAGGCTTCTGTTGACAAGTCGCTGACTATTTCTAAGTGGACGGCCTTTGTTGCAAAACAGCAGAAAACAGCGATGTATGCCTTATGAGGTCTCTTTCCTTTTGTAATGCACCCAGGTTGGCCCACAAAAGTCAACACCGGAGTTAACGAATGGTCGTGCTGGTTGAACTCTTGCGGGAGGCAAATTGCCCATGATCTGTGTCAACATTTTTGGTTTGGCTCTTGCACATGTTACACAATGCTGAACAATTGATCTCGCGATTGTCTTTCCCTTTATTGGCCAGAAGCGTTGTCTTGTATCGGCCAGCAAGGCTTGCGGGCCAGAGTGCAGATTCTCTTTATGAATTGTTAACATCAATAGTTTTGTTAACGGACCTGAATAGGGCAAAATCATAGGATATTTTGCATCATATTCTAGTACTGATTCCTTTAAACGACCGCCCACTCTGATGATGCCTTTGTCATCAACAAATGGTGTAAGACCTTTTAGACAACTTCCCTTGTTTAATTCATGATCTTTCTTTAATTGTTTTATTTCTTCCTTGAACTCATCTTCTTGTACGGCTCTTATTATGATGTATAAGGCTTCATTTAATTCTCGACAAGTGATGAAGCGATGGTTTGGCCGTGATTTGACTGGAATTTTGGCATTCCTTACAAATCGAATCATATAAGCAATGATGCGTTGAAGCTTCCGAAATGATCCCTCATGATTGATTTTGTATATCACACTAGATATATCTTCTGCTGTAGTTATTGCGGGCAAGGCTGTACGCTTTCTTTCTAACTGACACTCAATCTTGGTTTGATAATCTGTAGGCCATACGGTGTCACTTCCCTGCAGGAATGTTGGCCCGTAAAACCAAAGATGACATGTTTCTAATTTGTCTGGCTCCAGCCCTCTGGAGAGTACATCGGCTGGATTATGCTTTGATCTCACATGATGCCATTGTGCCGCTATGGTTAATTCTTGAATTGCACCAATCCGATTAGCAACAAATGTTTGATATGATGTGGATGATGAAGTTATCCATGATAACACTATTTCCGAATCTGACCAGAAATAGGTTGGTACTTCTTCCCACTTCAGTTCCTTCCTTACACGGTTTGCAAGTTCGGCTGCTACTATAGCTGCACATAGTTCCAAACGAGGAACAGTTTGTTTTTGTAGTGGTGCTACGCGAGATTTAGCGCATAATAGTCTCACAATAATTCTGCCATCTTTACTGATCGATCGGATATAAAGTGCAGCGCCATAGGCCTTTTCTGAGGCATCTGAGAACACATGGAGTTGCATATGCCTTGGAACTTCCTTTGCAAATACGTGCCTGGGAAATGTGACGTTGTTTAAGGTTGTCAGAGTGGTCCTGAAATTAAGCCATCTTGTATGAAGTTCCATTGGTAAGGCTGCGTAACAGTCAATTTTTAGTTACCAAAGTTATTGGGTGAAGATCTTAGCGGTGACTAGTACTGGTGCCAATACACCTAAAGGGTCGAAAGGTTTGGCGATGTCAGAAGTGACTATTCTTTTAGTGATCCTGGATCCTTGCTTTAATTCTGAATTGATCTGACTTGGGCAGCCATGTTAGTCCTAACGTCTTTATCTTTTCTTCTGTGCTATTTTCGAAGTCAAGGTATATTTCTTGATCCTCTGGTGGAACGCCTTGCAACAATTGGGCGTGATTGGCACACCATTTTCTCAATCGAAAACCTGCGCCTTGTAGAAGTTTTGTAAGTTCCTTCTGCATTATTATGGCTGTCGGCAAACTGTCTGATCCTGTAATGCAATCATCCACATAGAAGTCATTTTTCAGCATCTCGGCACCATATGGATATCTAACGGTATTTTCTTGGGCCAATTTCTGAAGGCATTTTGTTGCCAGATAAGGTGCCGGTCGAGTACCATATGTGACTGTACATAGTCGGTAAATTTTTAATGATTCTCTTGGGTCATTTCTCCAGAAAATTAGCTGATATTTCTGGTCGGCTTCGTCCAGCAGTATCTGTCGGTACATCTTTTGAATGTCTGCAGTGAATACGAATCGTGGTAGCCGAAACCGCAGCAGTAGTGAAAATAAGTCACTTTGAACTGTTGGGCCTGCGCACAAGATATCATTTAAAGACAATTGAGATGACGTCTTCATCGATGCATCGAACACCACTCTTAATTTAGTGGTGCTACTATCGGGTTTTAGAACACAATGGTGCGGAAGGAAGTAATGGGGCGATTGGATGCTAACGCCATTTATTTCCTTCATGTGTCCGAGATCAATATACTCTGTTATGAATTCCACATACTGAGACCTTAAGGCTGTATCTTTGGCCAATCTTCTTTCTAAAGCGAGAAATCTGTTCAATGCCATGCTTCTGGACTCGCCCAATTTTGTTGATTCCTCACGAAACGGTAAATTAACAATAAATCGTCCGCTGTCATCTCTATGGACTGTTTGCGTGAAGTGGGTCTCACATCGTCTTTCTTCTTGAGTGAATTTGTCCTTTGCTGCAGCAACTTCTTCAAGTTTCCAAAATCTTTGAACAAGTTGATCTGTTTGTTCGTCCTCTGAACATATACCACATGTAGCGGCAGATGTTTCAATCTGATCGATCTTGCCTGTCAATACCCATCCAAGAACAGTATTTTGTAGCATTGGAAGATTATTTGCTAGCTTGATTTGTCCAATGGACAGTAGGTTGTAATAAAACTCTGCTCCCAAAAGCAAATCAATTGAGTCGGTTATGTTGAATTTAGAATCGGCAAGTCTGATATTTTTAGGTATGTCCCACTCAGAGATGTCAAATGACTGCGTTGGTTATGGCGCGATTATTTTTGGCAGCACAAAAGCTTCTACTCTTGTTGCATATTTGTTCATTATGGACTCTAACCGCAAATTAACCTTATGTTGGATTTTTCGCTTCTTATTTCCGACACCATGTATGGTAATTCTTTCTGAATTTGGTGTCAAGTTTAGTTTCTTAATAACCCTTTCTGTTATTATATGAACTTGAGAGCCTGAATCAAGAATGGCTCTACATTCTATTGTGTCTCCCTTGTCAGATATGAGTTTGACAATGGCTGTGCCCAGGAGAACATAACCTCTTGGTTTTTGGTTTGTGAGTATTGCTACTATGGCTGGTTGAGAACCTGGTGTATCAGCCTTTTGTAACAGTACATCTACTGAAGGTGAGCTTCTTGGTGATTTGACATCAGATTTTTCTGCCTTCCCTGATGGTTCTAGATGTACAAGCGTGTTGTGTTTTTTTGTGCATTTTGTACATCCTCGAAGTATGCACTGGTTGCTGCTGTGACCAGGCTTGAGACAATTAAAACACAAGTTATGACTGCGTACAAAGCTCAGTCGACTGGCTGGTGTCAATTTCAAAAACTGGGGCATGCAAAAAGAGGAACCTGGTTGGGGTATAACGGCAGGTCCGCCAAATACATTCTCCCAGCAACGGCCTCCACCCCCAGGATGGTAAAGGGCCGCTGGCCGGTTCTATGAAGAACTAGTCGAACGGGTCCATGCCAGTTGGGCATCACGTGGACCACGTAGATGACGTTGGCAACACTAGTAAGACCCGCGGGACACTTATAGGGTGTATTATTCACAATCGCGGTGAACAGCATTCTGGTCGCTTCAAGATATCAGACTCGAATGATCCATTTGAGACGACCACGCCAATCTCTAAAGCATCCGACTGCAACAAGGTACCCATTTGTCACGCCTTCAATACAAAATCAACACCAAAAAAAAAAAGTAAAAACAAAGGGAGGTAATCGGATGCCTCAGATAAGAGCGCCCAAATAGAAATAATAACAACTTCCCTGAGAATTATTCCCCTCCAAAGAATAATTCTCTTGTCTCAAGGGGGAAGGAATGTTATGTACCTAGAAATGGGCATTAAAAGGGGCCAGAAATAAAAATTAGAAATATTTAAATATTTCACAAAAAAGTTCGTATAAACTAATCATGCTTAAAAACATGAATAGCTTATCTATCCAATCAGTGAAGAAAATTGCATCAGCACATACCATTCGTTTCTACAAAATTATTCACATGACAAATTTTGCCTTCAGCTAAATTTGTCAGTAGAAATATTTAAATTAAAACATATAAAACAAAAATTACAATATGCATGTACAAACGTACATACATACATAAAAAAAAAGCTTTCACGATCAGAAAATGAGCGCCGCGAAAATACATTATATGTATACGACCGCCGCATTTTCAATCGACGGGACGGCGGCTGATGTTTATAAAAACATCAAATTTCATTTTTTCAAGCCACCGTCCAACGAAAAATATTCTGGAATTGTTTAATCAAGTCCAGAGTAAATGAAAATTTTTCTCAGGGTAGAAATGCAACTATGCATTTTCTACCCTGACCGACGGCTCTTGATCGCGATGAAAGTGATCAAGAGCGCAGTCGAATGATAAAAGCGAAACGAGTTGTATTTTAAATTTACTACTAGCGAGTTGAATATTTTTGCACTTGAGAACGGCGGTTGTGGGTCGAGTTTTGAAAAAAAAAAAGAAAAAAGTAAGTTGATTTTAAAAAAGGTTTGGGTTCGGCGCGGTCTCGGTTGCGGTGAGATGGAGTGAAAAAGGAAAGTTTGTTTGGAAGAGTTTTAGAATAGAAAGAAAAAGGTTTTGGTATAAAGATAAAGTGTTGTTAAAAAATAAAAAGGAATTTTAAGTTTGTTTGGAAATAAGTAAAAAATAAAAAGTAAATATAACGAATCAGTGTTTTGAGTTGAAGCTCAGAGAAAATATAAAGAAATCCGCCCCTCAAACATTTCCTTTCACACCACGGAATCCCAAGAAAATTATTTTATGATAATGGCCTTGAATTCACGTCAACCTTATTCACAGATTTTTTAAAACTATACGACATAAAACCCCATTTGACATCAGCTAAGAATTCAACCGGTATCTCACCCATAGAAAGGTTACATTCCACAATAACTGAAATAATTAGGATAATCCATAGCCAGAATAGCACTAAACCAATCAGTGAAATTATCTACGAAGCAATCCTAACATATAATAACTCTATACATTCTTCGACAAACTTAACACCATTCGAAACGATAACAGGTCACTATAATAAATTCTCGCTATTCCCCACAAAATCAACTTCACAGACAAATCAGGATTATTTAGAAGCCCATAAAAAGGAATATGAAAAATTAGCTAATTTAATACACGAACGAAGTTCAAAAATTAAGAAAAATAGTATTAATAGGTTGAATAAAAATCGGAAAGATCCGACGGATTTTGATACAGATGAAATAATTTTTGAATCCGAAAATAGACGTAATAAATTAGCACCCAAAATTTATGAAACATAAAGTCATTAAAAATAACAAAATTACTGTCATCTCAAATAAAAGAAAAGTTCATAAGCAAAAGATTAAAACGAAACGTAAATTTTCAGGGTTACCAACAACGCCCAGGGAGAACGATTAAACATCAGGATTTGAGCAAAAACCAGGGATTACTGTGCTTAAATTTAGGAAACGCCAAGTTAATTGAAAATTATTCTAAAATGTTGCATATAATAAATACCGAATACCAAGTGATTAATTTGTAATATCATTATTATTATTGTATTTAATTGAAATAAGTTCATGAATTGTAAGCCTTAAATTGTTATATTTCGAAACTGGAACAACTTCATTGTATGTACTGATTGAACGAAAATTTGTATTGGCAATGCCTTACTAAAAGGTCTTGTCTTCTTGCCTTAGAATTTTTAACCTCACTTGTCATTATACCATTGAACCATTCGCATAAGAATTTTGTAACTCGGCAATAAACTGAATAATTAACATTAAACGCTCAGTGTTCATCATTTACATTCGCAATTATTCGCATTCTCGTTTCGCTCTATCATTTCGCTTATTTATAATCTTGAAAAACCATTGGAGATTCAACAAAGGTCCTTCGAACCCGGATAAAAAATCACGCATATCGGATGTGAGGTGCATAGAAATCAAGTCATCGAGTGTATAAAAAATATCGAGATAACAAAATTGGCATCGTAAAGTGAATAATTAGAAAGCCAAACAAAATAGTTATTCACCATTCTCCAAAAACTTTTCGGATTTCAACAATATCATTAGATTAAATTTGCACGTGTGTCTGAGTGCTCATCTCATTTAGTGGAGCGCATCGGAGCAAGGCGGCAATAATAACAAGATAGTTCTGAACCATTTATCTATTTGGTACAAGCAAAATGTCCACATCTGGCTCCGGAGACGAAAGTGCGCATGATTCACGGCAACATAAGAATCCTCTAGCAGACTTACGTGCTCAGCGAGGCGTAATCACTGGGCAGCAAACAAAAATGAAAAATCTCATCGATGGCAAGTGCAGTACGTTGACATTATCAGAGCTGGAAACTCGTCTCGGACTTCTAGAAGGTTATTTAAAAATTTTCAGCTCATTCAGACAAAAATTGAGTGTCTAGATGAGGCTGAATGTTCTGGAGACAGGCGTGAAGTGTATGAGGAGTCTTATTGTGCAATTAAGTCAAAAATGTTAAGCGCCATATACAAATTGCGACCTCGCACTTCCTTCAGTATCGCTGATGTAGATAGAACTATAGTAACATCTCGGAATTCGAGTTCTTGCTTGCCAAAGCTACAACTAACAAAGTTTACAGGTAAATATTCTGATTGGTCTGATTTTATAGCGCTATTCAACACATTGGTTGGTGAAAGCACAGAGCTCAGCAGTGTTGAAAAATTCCAGCACCTTAGGTCCTGTCTTAACGAAGAATCATTTCGACTAATAAAATCGCTGCAGGTAACAAATAGAAATTATGAAGAAGCATTAAAAATATTAAAAAACGATATGAAAATAAACGACTAATATTTCAGGCGCATTTAGCAGAAATTTTCAATCTTTCGCCTGCAGATAAAGGAACTGTAGAGCAACTCCGATACTTATCTGATACTGTGGATGCCCACCTCAGAGCCCTATTAAGTATAGGCATAAAGGAGGATATAGCAGAAGGTGTAATTGTTTATCTGATTGGAAGTAAATTAGATTCCCGTACTCGTGCTAAGTGGGAAGAGTAAGCAGTTTTAGAAGCCATCCCGACTTGGGATGAATTGTCTACATTCATCAATAAACGTTGCAGAGCTTTAGACAACATATCGGAGCCGTCAAGGTATAACAGGACTAAATCGGCAAGTACCACATTTTCACATAATTCTAATCAAAAATCCTCGAAAATGACATTTGTTGCTACTAACACCAATACATTATGCACATACTGCAAAGCTACAGACCATTCCATAAGTTCATGTCAAGGCTTCTTAGTTATGAATCAATCCACAAGATTCACTGAAGTAAAGAAATTGAATTTGTGTATTAATTGTTTAAAGCCAGGGCATTCAGTCAAACAGTGTAGGTCTGGTAGATGTCGTACTTGTAACCAAAAACATAACACATTACTACACATGGGGTGCTATATAGAGAATCCAAATGCTACAAAGCCCTCAAACAATTTAACTCCAATTGAAAATAAGCTTTCATCTTCAATAACTACTTCGGATCCAGACCAAGAAGGCAAATTAATTGGTTCAAATTCACAATCCAAGTTCGCGCTCGTTTCGTCGAATTCATTCGTGAAAACAGAAACTACACATCACATATTTCTCGCGACTGCGCTTATTAAGGTGAAGGATCATACCGGATCCTTTGTCACTTGCACAGCCTTACTTGATTCAGCCTCGCAACTACATTTCGTGTCGGAGCGACTTGTTCAACAGCTTCGGCTTAAACGAGTTAAAACGATGATTCCCATAGAAGGTATTGCAACCTCTCAAACAAACGCAAAATATAAAACGGACATTAGCATAAGGTCCCATTTTTCCGACTTCTCTATGAATGTCCAAGCAATAATCTTGCCTAACATAACAAGTGCACAACCAAACCAATTTATAAGTCTTGATGGATTGAAAATACCATCGAATATACAATTAGCGGATCCCAACTTCAATAAACCCCATCGAATAGACTTGCTTATCGGGGCGTCTTTATTTTTTGAACTTCTGGCCGTTGGTCAAATTAAATTGGGAGAAGGCCAGCCCATCTTGCAAAAGACATTGCTGGGCTGGGTTGTGTCAGGAGCGTACAAGGGCCCATCAGCGTCATCGGTTTGCCTAACTGCTGCTTCGAGCGATTATTAAGATGCAGGCCAATCTCTCAACAGTTTGCTTAGAAGTTTTTGGGAAATAGAAAATCATTATCAGCCTGGAAACTCCCCAGTAGGAGAAAACTAAGAATGCGAAGAACATTTTTTGAAAAATTATAGTCGTTTAGAGTCTGGGAGATACAGGGTTAGTCTGCCCTTTCGAATAGGCGCTGCATCATTAGGAAATTCGTCACAGATAGCTTTGAAGCGTTTCTACAGTCTAGAATCAAAGCTGTCGAGATCACCCGAAATATCCAAACAATACGTGGAGTTCATGCAAGAATACATAGACTTGCATCATATGGAACCCATTGCCCTAGATCGGCTCCCCAATCAACACTATTTCATTCCGCACCACTGTGTATTAAAGCCGGAAAGCACGAGTACAAACCTCCGAGTCGTATTCGATGCGTCTTGCAAAACTTCGTCCGGCCAGTCACTAAATGATATATTATTGACTGGGCCAGTTCTTCAAAACGATTTATATTCAATCTTGTTGCGCTTTCGAAGTTTTAAATTTGCGCTAACCGCGGATATAACAAAGATGTATCGTCAAGTCGAAGTCAGCAATGCCGATAGGGATTTCCAATGCATATTTTGGCGAACAGCGAAAGATGCCGCCTTAAGGGTATATCGGCTCAACACGATAACATATGGCACGGCTCCAGCCTCATTCCTAGAAACGCGCTGTCTGAAACAACTTGCTATAGATGAGGAAAGAAACTTTCAATTAGGTTCAGCTATTTTACAGCGGGATTTTTATGTAGATGATATGATCAGTGGGTGTGATACAATTGAGGAAGCCCTGCGCATTCAATTCGAAATCCATCAGTTGCTGAAGAAGGGAGACTTCTCCCTACGAAAATGGTGTTCTAACAGCGAAGTCCTCTTAACACATATCAATCATGCAGACAAGGAAAAATTTCTACGGATAAATGGTGACAATGTTATAAAAACGCTTGGTTTGATTTGGCACTCAGAAAATGACCACTTCTGTTATACATTCAAGAGCATTGAACTACCAACTTCTATAACAAAACGATCTGCTCTATCGATCATTGCGAAAATATTTGATCCACTTGGGTTAATAAATCCCGTTGTGCTTAAGGCAAAAATTTTTCTACAGAAGTTGTGGGCGCTAAAATTGAATTGGGATGAATCACTTCCCATTCACTTGCATTCCGAATGGCATAAGTTCTATCGAAACTTGGACCACCTTAGTCAAGTCAAAATTCCAAGACACGTATTGGATCGTTCGCAAATCATCGAACTTCACGGCTTCGCAGACGCTAGCACGTCAGCATACGGGGCATGCATATACGTTCGCACTGTCGATATTCGCAAGAATATTTCAGTCCACTTATTAACAGCGAAATCTCGTGTTTCGCCAATTAAAAAAATTTCTGTACCGCGCTTGGAGCTTTGCACAATGCTTTTATTATCTGAGTTAATGAGCCGCATAACCATGTGCCTATGTTTGGCTCCAACTAGGATCTACTGCTGGTCAGACTCGAGAATCGCACTTGCTTGGATAGCGTCTCTGCCCAATAAATGGACAACTTTTGTGGCGAACAGGGTGTCAAAAATTCAATCATTATCTGAAGGTTATATATGGAATCACGTCTCTACTGAACAAAATCCTGCTGACTTCGTAAGCAGAGGGCTCTTTCCAAATGAGATTATCAATTGCCGCTCTTGGTTTCATGGCCCAAACTTTCTTTCAAAGCAAACCTCCTCCTGGAGCACACCAACACCTCTTCAATTAGACAAGGTACCTGAGTAACGAGCTAGCAAATCATTCGTTGTCGTATCCACTTCATCAATAGCATTATTAGAGAGCTATAAATTTCACAATGACTTGCCAAAGTTGCAAAACGTCTTCGCATATATATTTCGTTTCTACAATTGCATAAATCGTAAGCCGAGAGGCGCAATGAAGGTAAGAAGTCATAATAATGCTGTACCACCGTTGAGCGTTCATGAAGTAGACTTCGCTCTAAGAGCGTTAATCAAGCTTGTGCAGAAGAGTGAGTTGCCACAAGAATATCAATCTATGATGAATAATAAGACGATCTCACTGCGCAGTCCTCTAAAGTCACTAAATCCATTTTTGCCTATATTTTCTTAGCCTTAAAACGCAGATGGTATAAACGGCACTTGAACCGATATACCAAGGCTAAATACAGTTGCCGGGCTTGCTAGTTGTTATGGATGATGGTATAAACGGCACTTTAACCGAATACCAAAGGCCTGAAAAAACTAGAAGGGTTACGCGATACTGAATAAAACGCTCTAAATTTTATTAACAGCTGATAATTTATTCATTACACGCCGTGAATTCATATTCAAATTTTGCTAACATTACCACTTATTCTACCCTAAAAACAAAAGAAAGCAATATTCAATTAAGAATTTCCGATACTGCTTATCTAGCGAAATTGCAAGTTTCATGCAAAATAAATTCCTCAGTTATTGCTGAATGTCAACTTTCTTTAGATTATAATGACGAAGAATTTATTTTTGCATGAAGCGAGGTGAATGAAATTTGCGCCAGGTGCATGAAATTAGGTTTCCTATTACAATGATAACATGAACCTTTATTCATGCCTGACCTACATATGAAATTATGAATTAATGGTACATACATATATATATCTTGTTTTCTTACAATTTCAATTAAATTTCTTTATATAAGAATTAAGATAGAATTAGATTCATCTGTTATGAACATGCACGATTTGACATTCTCCCCGCGTTGAACCTTCGTTCGAAGATTCAAATGACTAGACGTTGATACTGAAGTCAAATTCTGTAGATTGCCTGGGTGCGGGCTTAGGCCGTTTCGATTTTTGCCTACAATCATCTCGATTCTTGAATATCAGGATGGCGATGAAGAATAAAATTAGTCCGAGCGAAAGATATCCAATGGTAAATTGATGGATATTGTGGGAATGAGTCTTCTTCATTGTTTCCTCTTGGAGCTGTGATGAGACCAATCTCATCAATTCTTCCAGTTGTTCTTCTTGGGCTTCGTAGGGAGTTAGGTTACCGATAACTAGATGTAGCCGTTCTGGTGTGATTTTGCTTAACTCACTTAACCTCTTGTAGGATGTTCTAATGCTGCTAGGAACCTGTTAAAGTCAGCGGGATGGTTTCCTCGTTACACCAAGCATTTGCAGTGGTGGGTTCCTTGACTGCATAGATCCATTGGTTTGGATTATTGAGCTGAATCCAAGCAGGACTGTTCTCTATTTTTTCCATTTCACATTTTCTATATGTTGAATTGTTAAACAGATTCACTTCGCAGGAGCAAGCGGCCGCCCCCTTGTGATATATAGGATGGGTCAGAGGGCATACATGATTGAGCTCCTCCGTCGACATACAGGATGACAGTTCCTGTTTTGTCATTGGGTAATATTGATCTCTGTGTGGACTGAGAGCGATGTATGTAGCGCAAGGCCGTACAGCTACAAGCACTTCATTAGTTGATACAGGTATCGGTATCATCTGGAACAAGTTAAACCTTTCCAGAGTGACCAGCGGCATTCTGATTTTAACTATTACGTGGTTGTTGTTTACTCCTGGTTCTGCGGACATGGACATCCTGGTGGTAGGTGATTCTTGACCATGATGAGTTCGTTACGTAATTGTTGGGGCGTCACAAGTAATGGACTGATTCTGCCGTGGTGTATGTCTGTTAGCACGTCGATTATTGAAGACTGCATTCTCTCTGAAGATGGGATACTATGAACAGCATTTCGATGGAGAGGGTTGTAAATAATTGGCTGATTTTTAGCTCATACGTTTCTTCTCCGGTGTGGTTTATGTGGTTTATCAAGTGGGTGATTTGGACGTCTAATTCCTTAAATTTCTTTTCTGCAGCTAGTTGATCCTTTTTCAAGACGTTAACCGTTGCGTCAATTATTGACGTCTGATTTTTCAGTAGCGTTAGAAGATGTTCTTCATTTTCATTGATGGTATCTATGGTTTCAGAAATTTTTTTTGCAAAAAAGTGAATTGGCCAGGTTTCCGACAATGTCAATATCACCTCGTTTTTGTCGTCTGGTGGACAGGAGTATGTTGTCGGCATGTAACTCTTCTTCAATCTGCTGAAGTTGTGTCACTATCTGGATGCATGTGCTCCTTGTTTTACTTTGCTGGCAAAAATTATGTAACGCCCTCGTCCCATTTGATAATACCGAAAGCTCCATCCAATATGGTTTCAAATCGTAATAAACTATTAAATTCCATTCGGTTGATATGAAATTTATTTTGCCGATATTTTCGAAATATATCCCCGGTTTAGGATCGAAGCTCTCGATATCGATGCTTGCTCCCAGTCCGGGCGGTAGAACCAAACAAGCCAATAATAGTGTTGCAATTGCAGCGCCATAAGACTGTCGTCGTCGTTTCTTGGGCACTTGATCCTTGTCGACATTGCTTGTCCCTTGAGGCGACTCTTCTGTTCCTGTAATTTCTTCGGCCATATCATTATTGTTCATTGGAGTCTCGTTATGATCTACCTCCTCACACGGCAATGGTGACAGCTTGTGAATAGGTCTGCGAAGTATACCTTTAGATGTTTTACGTCAGCAACTCTAACATAACCATCGTTTCCCTTATGTGTTTGAAGAATTCTCCCTAGTGGCCATTTCATAACTGGAAGATTATCATCTTGTATAACCACTATAGTGCCAGGATCTATGTTCTGGCAGCGCTCTTTCCACTTGAGTCGATATTGCAGTTCATTTAAATATTCTCGAGACCATCGTCTCCAAAACTCGTGTTTCATATTAGACACTAGCCTCCATCTAGCTAGCAGACTAGTTTTCAATTGCTTGGCACTTGCATCTATGGGTGCCGTTAATGGTTCACCTACCAGGAAATGACCAGGAGTGATAGCAGTCAGGTCATTAGGGTCATTTGACATCTGTGTTAGTGGCCTAGAGTTCAAAATTGCTTCTATTTCGATCATTAGTGTCTCCAGCTCCTCATAAGTTAGAGATCCGGCTGAAGTTGTCTTTATAAGTAAATGCCTTGCGGATTTTACAGCAGCTTCCCATAGCCCACCGAAGTGTGGTGCTCTCGGAGGAATGAAGTGGAAATCGATTCCTCTTTTACTGCAAGTTCCTGCTATGGTTTCCCTCGCTGCTTCAGAATGGATGGCCTCAGACAATTCGCGTAGTTGGTTTCTTGCGCCAACGAAATTGGTTGCGTTGTCGCAGTATAAGCTCCTACAATTTCCTCTGCGGCCCTTAAATCGCCTTAATGCCCCAATAAAGGCTTCTGTTGACAAGTCGCTGACTATTTCTAAGTGGACGGCCTTTGTTGCAAAACAGCAGAAAACAGCGATGTATGCCTTATGAGGTCTCTTTCCTTTTGTAATGCACCCAGGTTGGCCCACAAAAGTCAACACCGGAGTTAACGAATGGTCGTGCTGGTTGAACTCTTGCGGGAGGCAAATTGCCCATGATCTGTGTCAACATTTTTGGTTTGGCTCTTGCACATGTTACACAATGCTGAACAATTGATCTCGCGATTGTCCTTCCCTTTATTGGCCAGAAGCGTTGTCTTGTATCGGCCAGCAAGGCTTGCGGGCCAGAGTGCAGATTCTCTTTATGAATTGTTAACATCAATAGTTTTGTTAACGGACCTGAATAGGGCAAAATCTTAGGATATTTTGCATCATATTCTAGTACTGATTCCTTTAAACGACCGCCCACTCTGATGATGCCTTTGTCATCAACAAATGGTGTAAGACCTTTTAGACAACTTCCCTTGTTTAATTCATGATCTTTCTTTAATTGTTTTATTTCTTCCTTGAACTCATCTTCTTGTACGGCTCTTATTATGATGTATAAGGCTTCATTTAATTCTCGACAAGTGATGAAGCGATGGTTTGGCCGTGATTTGACTGGAATTTTGGCATTCCTTACAAATCGAATCATATAAGCAATGATGCGTTGAAGCTTCCGAAATGATCCCTCATGATTGATTTTGTATATCACACTAGATATATCTTCTGCTGTAGTTATTGCGGGCAAGGCTGTACGCTTTCTTTCTAACTGACACTCAATCTTGGTTTGATAATCTGTAGGCCATACGGTGTCACTTCTCTGCAGGAATGTTGGCCCATAAAACCAAAGATGACATGTTTCTAATTTGTCTGGCTCCAGCCCTCTGGAGAGTACATCGGCTGGATTATGCTTTGATCTCACATGATGCCATTGTGCCGCTATGGCTAATTCTTGAATTGCACCAATCCGATTAGCAACAAATGTTTGATATGATGTGGATGATGAAGTTATCCATGATAACACTATTTCCGAATCTGACCAGAAATAGGTTGGTACTTCTTCCCACTTCAGTTCCTTCCTTACACGGTTTGCAAGTTCGGCTGCTACTAGAGCTGCACATAGTTCCAAACGAGGAACAGTTTGTTTTTGTAGTGGTGCTACGCGAGATTTAGCGCATAATAGTCTCACAGTAATTCTGCCATCTTTACTGATCGATCGGATATAAAGTGCAGCGCCATAGGCCTTTTCTGAGGCATCTGAGAACACATGGAGTTGCGTATGCCTTGGAACTTCCTTTGCAAATACGTGCCTGGGAAATGTGACGTTGTTTAAGGTTGTCAGAGTGGTCCTGAAATTAAGCCATCTTGTATGAAGTTCCATTGGTAAGGCTGCATAACAGTCAATTTTTAGTTACCAAAGTTATTGGGTGAAGATCTTAGCGGTGACTAGTACTGGTGCCAATACACCTAAAGGGTCGAAAAGTTTGGCGATGTCAGAAGTGACTATTCTTTTAGTGATCCTGGATCCTTGCTTTAATTCTGAATTGATCTGACTTGGGCAGCCATGTTAGTCCTAACGTCTTTATCTTTTCTTCTGTGCTATTTTCGAAGTCAAGGTCTATTTCTTGATCCTCTGGTGGAACGCCTTGCAACAATTGGGCGTGATTGGCACACCATTTTCTCAATCGAAAACCTGCGCCTTGTAGAAGTTTTGTAAGTTCCTTCTGCATTATTATGGCTGTCGGCAAACTGTCTGATCCTGTAATGCAATCATCCACATAGAAGTCATTTTTCAGCATCTCGGCACCATATGGATATCTAACGGTATTTTCTTGGGCCAATTTCTGAAGGCATTTTGTTGCCAGATAAGGTGCCGGTCGAGTACCATATGTGACTGTACATAGTCGGTAAATTTTTAATGATTCTCTTGGGTCATTTCTCCAGAAAATTAGCTGATATTTCTGGTCGGCTTCGTCCAGCAGTATCTGTCGGTACATCTTTTGAATGTCTGCAGTGAATACGAATCGTGGTAGCCGAAACCGCAGCAGTAGTGAAAATAAGTCACTTTGAACTGTTGGGCCTGCGCACAAGATATCATTTAAAGACAATTGAGATGACGTCTTCATCGATGCATCGAACACCACTCTTAATTTAGTGGTGCTACTATCGGGTTTTAGAACACAATGGTGCGGAAGGAAGTAATGGGGCGATTGGATGCTAACGCCATTTATTTCCTTCATGTGTCCGAGATCAATATACTCTGTTATGAATTCCACATACTGAGACCTTAAGGCTGTATCTTTGGCCAATCTTCTTTCTAAAGCGAGAAATCTGTTCAATGCCATGCTTCTGGACTCGCCCAATTTTGTTGATTCCTCACGAAACGGTAAATTAACAATAAATCGTCCGCTGTCATCTCTACGGACTGTTTGCGTGAAGTGGGTCTCACATCGCCTTTCTTCTTGAGTGAATTTGTCCTTTGCTGCAGCAACTTCTTCAAGTTTCCAAAATCTTTGAACAAGTTGATCTGTTTGTTCGTCCTCTGAACATATACCACATGTAGCGGCAGATGTTTCAATCTGATCGATCTTGCCTGTCAATACCCATCCAAGAACAGTATTTTGTAGCATTGGACGATTATTTGCTAGCTTGATTTGTCCAATGGACAGTAGGTTGTAATAAAACTCTGCTCCCAAAAGCAAATCAATTGAGTCGGTTATGTTGAATTTAGAATCGGCAAGTCTGATATTTTTAGGTATGTCCCACTCAGAGATGTCAAATGACTGCGTTGGTTGTGGCGCGATTATTTTTGGCAGCACAAAAGCTTCTAATCTTTTTGCATATTTGTTCATTATGGACTCTAACCGCAAATTAACCTTATGTTGGATTTTTCGTTTCTTATTTCCGACACCATGTATGGTAATTCTTTCTGAATTTGGTGTCAAGTTTAGTTTCTTAATAACCCTTTCTGTTATTATATGAACTTGAGAGCCTGAATCAAGAATGGCTCTACATTCTATTGTGTCTCCCTTGTCAGATATGAGTTTGACAATGGCTGTGCCCAGGAGAACATAACCTCTTGGTTTTTGGTTTGTGAGTATTGCTACTATGGCTGGTTGAGAACCTGGTGTATCAGCCTTTTGTAACAGTACATCTACTGAAGGTGAGCTTCTTGGTGATTTGACATCAGATTTTTCTGCCTTCCCTGATGGGTCTAGATGTACAAGCGTGTTGTGTTTTTTTGTGCATTTTGTACATCCTCGAAGTATGCACTGGTTGCTGCTGTGACCAGGCTTGAGACAATTAAAACACAAGTTATGACTGCGTACAAAGCTCAGTCGACTGGCTGGTGTCAATTTCAAAAACTGGGGGCATGCAAAAAGAGGATGGTTTCCTTTACATGACATACATGATGCCCGATTTGAAGTGGATGATATTATCGAAGTTAGTGCCTTGGAGCTGCCATGTCTTCTTTGGTAATCGTCAATTTTATACTTAGTGCCGAGTGCTTCGAGTACTTGAAATCTGGTTTCCAGAAATGATAGAAATTCCTTTATACTCTGTATTTCTCTAGGCTTTGATAGTGATTGCTCATATAGAGTGTACGTGCTTCTGTCAAGCTTCTTTGTTAAGATATGAAGCAAGAGTGGATCCCAATCTGCCGTTGAAAAGCTTAAATTCTGTAATCCTAACAGACACTCTTGTGTAGTATCATGTAGCGATTTTATTGTAGCAGCTGAAGGGTTATCGTTCACATGTGCTGACTGAGATAATAACTTGTTAATGAGTGCTGTTACTAACAGTCTGCGATTGTCATAACGATCCTTTAAGGTCTGCCAAGCAGCTATATAGTTTTCTTCTGAGGCCGTAAAGTGCCTTATTAATCTTTCTGCTTCTCCAGCTAAGTTGACCTTGAGATACCATAACTTCTGACAATTTGGCATTGGTTGATTGTGCACCATATGAGTGAACAAGTCGTGAAACTGGGTCCACTTCAAGTAATCACCATCGAATCGTGGGAGTGTTAACTTGGGCAGTTTTAGTATTGCACTTGAGTCGACGTTTGAGAACTGGGATGACTGTATTGTTGTTGCATTAAGGCTGTCACGTTTGGTTGCTAATAATATTAAGCAGTTATCCACTTCCTCTTGCATCTTCATGAATTCTTCTCCATCATAGCCCTCCTTGATTGGGTCCTCAGTCAGTTCCCATATTTTATGATCACACTCTTCGATTTGTGACCAGTACTGATTAATTGACCTCAGCTTTAGTTCGTAGTATTGTCTTGAATGATCTTCACCATCAGTCTCGATTATGTAAAGTACATTCCTTAGCACACCAATAATTCGTCTTTGTCTTCTTATGATTCCAGCTAATTGTCGTAGCTGAGTTTCAGAAGGAGGTAGATGACCATTTTTCTCTTCGAATTTAGGAATTTTGGGTGTCTTTGGTACTGCTCCTGTAGCACTAGCTTGTTTCATTATGTCTGGTGATTTTGGACCAGGTCCTTCAGTGCCTTCGCTTTCAACAGTTGAAGCCTTGGAGGATGTCTCTGCCTCTTGATGAGTGAAGTGCTCTACCTTCTCAGCAAAATAAACCTGATATTGGCTATACAGTGCCATGATTGTATTGTAGTAATCTGTCGTAAAGTAAGAATGACTCCGAGGAAGATCAGGAATCACTCTCATCTTATTATCCGTTGTTTCAAATAGTGCCCATGCCTCCTCCAATAAGTGAAGGCGATCTGCATAATACTCTTTAGTGACCTTTCTGTCAATCGGGTCCTTTCTGTGGTTTGCGATGATTCTTTGGATCTCTTTTCCATTGCAGGTTTGTTCCGCTGCTAATTTTTCAAATACGTTTGCCATTTTTATTTGATTTAATTCCACTTCATTCAATACGTGATACAAATGTTTCACCAGTATCACGTCGGGGTCACCAAATGTTGAGACAAGGCTCTTTTGTCTTGCCTATATTTTCTTAGCCTTAAAACGCAGATGGTATAAACGGCACTTGAACCGATATACCAAGGCTAAATACAGTTGCCGGGCTTGCTAGTTGTTATGGATGATGGTATAAACGGCACTTTAACCGAATACCAAAGGCCTGAAAAAACTAGAAGGGTTACGCGATACTGAATAAAACGCTCTAAATTTTATTAACAACTGATAATTTATTCATTACACGCCGTGAATTTATATTCAAATTTTGCTAACATTACCACTTATTCTACCCCAAAAACAAAAGAAAGCAATATTCAATTAAGAATTTCCGATACTGCTTATCTAGCGAAATTGCAAGTTTCATGCAAAATAAATTCCTCAGTTATTGCTGAATGTCAACTTTCTTTAGATTATAATGACGAAGAATTTATTTTTGCATGAAGCGAGGTGAATGAAATTTGCGCCAGGTGCATGAAATTAGGTTTCCTATTACAATGATAACATGAACCTTTATTCATGCCTGACCTACATATGAAATTATGAATTAATGGTATATACATATATATATCTTGTTTTCTTACAATTTCAATTAAATTTCTTTATATAAGAATTAATATAGAATTAGATTCATCTGTTATGAACATGCACGATTTAACAGAGGGTCTTATTCGAGTAGGCGGCAGACTAAAACATACTTCATTAGACTTCGATGCTAAACATCAAATCATCTTACCAAAATCTAGTTCGGTGACGAAGACGATCGTAGCTCACTATCATCGAAAAAACTTGCATGCAGGTTGTCAAACTCTACTCAGCATCATTCGCACGCGCTACTGGCCAATCAGGGGAAAGGATATTGTCAAGGAGATTATTCACAAATGTATCGCGTGCTTCCGTGCAAAACCATGGGGCTTTCAGCAATTCATGACTGATCTACCCCCAGAACGCGTAAGACCCAGCAATCCGTTTTCCTACACCGGTGTGGATTACTGTGGCCCGTTCAATATAACATCACTAGTCAGAGGACGATCACCCAGAAAGTCATATGTTTGTGTATTTATATACTTTTCAACTAAGGCGGTCCATTTGGAGGTAGTTTCTACTCTCACCACTGACGGTTTTTTAGCAGCGCTAAGGAGATTTATAGCGAGAAGAGGCAAAATATCTACAATCTTCTCCGACAATGCAACCAATTTCGTAGGCGCCAACAATCAACTAAAGGAATTGAAGAAATTACTCTTATCATCATCGCATAACGATAAAATTAACAGACTGTGTCTAGAAGACAACATCGAATGGAGATTCATTCCTCCCAGATCACCACACTTCGGTGGTCTTTGGGAGGCAGCTGTAAAATCCGCCAAGTTCCACATTCGTCGAATTGCATCACCGGTTTTATTAACACTAGAAGAATTTCAAACGCTCATCTGCCACGTGGAGGCTATTCTCAACTCGAGACCTATCACTCCATTTTCCGATAATCCAAGCGACCTGGAGGCATTGACGCCAGGGCATTTTTTAACTGGACCCCCTTTAACTGAAATATGTGAACCCTTAATAAGCTCCGATACTAATATTAATAATATTTCCAGATGGAACCGTATTAAATATATAAAGCAGCACTTTTGGCTTAGATGGAGTAAGGAATACCTTCAATCCCTGCAACACCACCACAAATGGAATTGTTCAAGTCCCAACGCGCAAGTAAACGCTATGGTCCTCATCAAGGATGAAAATTTGCCGCCTATGAAATGAAGCCTTGGACGAATTGTGGCTGTTCATCCTCGATGTGACGGACTTGTCAGAGTAGTAGATGTAAGAACGCCCACGGGAACCTTCAGACGAGCGATTACCGGCCTATGTCCACTACCCATGGAAGAATAGTTGGAAGCAAGAACTTCCAAGGCGGGGAGTATGATTAATTTGTAATATCATTATTATTATTGTATTTAATTGAAATAAGTTCATGAATTGTAAGCCTTAAATTGTTATATTTCGAAACTGGAACAACTTCATTGTATGTACTGATTGAACGAAAATTTGTATTGGCAATGCCTTAATAAAAGGTCTTGTCTTCTTGCCTTAGAATTTTTAACCTCACTTGTCATTATACCATTGAACCATTCGCATAAGAATTTTGTACCTCGGCAATAAACTGAATAATTAACATTAAACGCTCAGTGTTCATCATTTACATTCGCAATTATTCGCATTCTCGTTTCGCTCTATCATTTCGCTTATTTATAATCTTCAAAAACCATTGGAGATTCAACACCAAGTTAATGTGGAAATTATTGGCAGAAATATAGATAACTTAATAAATCAAACAGGGAACCAAAGGGAATATACTGTAAAAACAAAAATATTGGAAAGCAAATATAATAAATTGGTACATAATTTAGACGTAATCGTCCCAAAATATAAAGTAAAACGTGGGTTGATAAATGGATTAGGTATAATCATAAAAGATATTACTGGAAACTTAGACCACAATGACTATGTGGAAATTAGTAACCATTTAGAATCATTACGTACAAATGAAAACAATATTAAAAATCAGCTTAACAAACAAATAATCCTAAACGAAAGAATGATAGAAAGATTCAATAATATATCCACACATATTAATGCACAACAAGAAACACTAAAAAATTACATTCAAGAGTATCAATTAAACGTAGCCAATAAATTAAACAATTGAATATAGAACTTATACTCCATCAATACTTTGAACAACTAATGTATGATATTGAGCTATTATAAACGAACACCTCAAAGACATTTCAGAATTAATAATCCTCGCCAAGTTAGATATCATATCAAAACACATTTTGCACCCTGAGGAAGTATTCTACATTCACGAAATATTGAGAAATCTAAACACTATTATTTTATCAGATGACAACATTTATGAAGTCATCAAATTTCAAGCTTTCTATAATGGCTGTAATTTAATATTTGTTATACGGATCCCTATCCTATCCACAGATAATTTTTCCCTTTACGATTTAAAAGAACTACCTATTAACGATAACTACACCATAGATTTGAAAGCCCCCTTCCTTTTACTAAACAAATTCATGTATCAATATATGGATAAGCCTTGCCAAACAATTGAAGTACTGCGAAAAAATTTCACCGAAGGACATAGAAGCAGACTCATGCGTACCAAATATTATACACAACAAGAAATCAAACTGTAAATTGATTGAGAACGAAGTCCAGGAAAATATACAGCAGTTGGAGCCCAATTTACTACTCATCATCAGCCGAAATACAACTCTAGATGACACAACCTGTGATTCAGCCATACAAAACAAGACGCTAAAGGGAGTCACCCTTATCAACCTCAACAACTGTACAATAAAAATTAACAAGATAACATACTCAAGCAAAATAGCTACCTTTTGGGACTCAATACAGATTTTACCTACCTTAATTAATGAAGTCAATAGCAGCTACGTCATGGAAAAACTAAGCCTCAAGAAACTAAACAATCCTATCCTATCCAATGAAACCAAGTTATCTGAGACCCGTTCTGACTTAACAATGATCCTCATCAGTTCGGGTGTGATTATCATTTGTGGCACCTATAAAATCTATAAAAGGCTGAGAAAAGGACCAGACGTACCAAATCCTCCAGTCATCTTCTATAACAACCAGAATACATCAACACCAACGAGACAATCGCTCAGATGGCCTTCGCGTCACACTGAGAGGGGAGGAGTTACGTCCCCAACTACACACACAACCTAACATAATCAATAATTTCAGATATTGCACATTAATTTCATTAATTTCATTTATTTCATTTTCATTTACTTCGAAGATTTTCCCACAGTTTGTAAAATTTTATTCCCATTCATTTTTAACTGATAAAGCATTTTTTACATAACAAAAGTTCTAAATGTAACCAAACACTTTTGTTTTTCCATAAAATTCCTCGTTATATATGTAATCATACGCTTTTGTTTTTCACAAATTTCTGCCTGGTACGTCTAGACGATTTCCGCTGAAACACTAAGTAACTTTTATTCAAAAAGCTAAAATTCAGTTTTGTACGGACTTTTGGAATAATCGGTTCTCGAGAATAAATTGATTTGTAACCTATAAATTGTGTTGTAATTATTGCATGTTCATCTTTTTTTCCTATACGATTTACTTGAAATCATTATTCCCGCTATACATTCGTACTGTTCGAAAACAGCACGAGCGACCGGAAAAGCCTCATCTCTTGTCACGAAAATAGAAAGGTCATCCGCATATGCCAACATAAGAGGCCTCACATTGGTATATGATAGATGCACTGAATATTGTCCGAGCATTCGACGAAGATTCACCAGTAGCGGCTCCAACGAAAGATCATAAAGCATACCTGACAATGGACAGCCCTGTCTGATACCTCGATGAAACGAGATAGGAGCCAGAACTTGTCCTTGATGCTTAATCAAAATCGCTTAATTTCTATACAGTTTCCCGATGATATCGAGCCACCTGGGCGGGAACCCAAATGCCTCGAGAGCAGTCAGGATATACTCGTGCGAGACGCTATCAAAAGCCTTTTGCTGGTCAAGTGAAATCATGGCCAGTTGTGTACCTGTCTGTTCATGGTAGGGAAATAAATGTTTGGCTACCGCGATGTTGTCGTAGATACTACGACCTGGAACACAATAGGACTGTTCTGGGTGTTATACCGAAGCAATCACTGAGCAGATGCTTTGCAGACGATTTTATAGTCCACATTGTATAGGGTTACTGGCCTCCAGTTCCCCATCCTCTACAAATCTCCTTTCTTTGGAATCAATCGCATAACAGACCTCCTCCAGCTAGAAGGAAAGTCTGAATGTGTCTCAACCGCGGAAGAGAAGACTTCCAAAAGGTCAGGAATTAATAAATCCCTGAAACGTATGAAGAATTCTGGAGTCAAGCCGTCATAACCAGGTGAAGTGTGTCGCCTTAGATCCTTTGTAGCAGCGATCATATCCTCCAATGTGATTACTGAATCCAGGGGCTCCTTGCTGTCTTCAGAGAAAGTTGGAATATTCTCAAGAAATTCATGAGTGGTCGAGGATGTTTCCGACGTCGATTCAGAGAAGAGACTACTGTAATAGTCTCGAATAAATTCTGATAGCTGTTGTCCGTTGAGGACTTGTCCAGATTCATCAACTACCGATTCGACTTCACAAGAAGCAGTACGTTGTCTAGTTGCCTGAAAGAAGTACTCGGTTGGAGAATCGCCTTCTCTCAGCCAACGTGATTGGCTGCGCAGCACAAACTGCAAGCTGTGCGTGTAAGTTTGTATTGCCAAGCGTTCCTTTATTCTGTTAAAATAAAGAATCAACTCCGGCTGAGTTGGGAGAAGAGCTGCCACCCGAGATACTTCGGCCTGCTAGCTAGAAGCTTGATACCCACTTCGATTGAAATTCGTTTCGATAAAAGATCAAATTTGGAGCTTTCCAACATCCCACCATTGACTAAGAAGAGGAAAGTCACCTTTCCTCTCTTGCCAATCGTGCCAGAATTCAGTGAATTCATGGATGAACTGCTCGGAATTCAACAAATAGTTGTTAAATATCGAGTATGCAGTTCTTCTTTCAACTAGAGTGCTGGTTGCCACTACAAGAAGTTGATCGCTGTTAAGTCCCAATGTGGGCTTAGCATAAAAAAAGGGGGCAGGTGCCTTGTTTTAAGTGATAAGACAGGATGTTTTTTCAAATAACAAAATATTCACAGTTTATTTTATCACAAAATATTCTTAACCTAAAAAATTCAAATTCATTAATTCACTTGTGTCTTAAGATTAAAAAACTTGGCTAACACGTACAATTCAAATGTCCAATTGTGTGTATGTTTTGTAACCTCCACTGAATATTATTTCTCAATCTGTAAGAAAAAGAAATAATTATTAATTTTTGATTAATCGAGGTTTGGCTGTTAGAATGAGCGTCAACGAACTGCTCATGTAGGTCAGGGCTGGGGTCAAACGAATCTTCCAGTAAGAATGCTGAAAAAATATGATAATTTCAATACTAATAAATCTGGTTAGTAATCAGGGTGCAATACTTCCCTTAGTTTGGTTTAATCAAAGCTTAATGTGGCTTTAATACTGCCGATCTGCTTTGTCGCTTGGTCAAATCGCAAGTGAGATTCTATTCCCAATCGCTCGCTATTTATAGGCAGGAACACAATGGGAATTGTGTCTGCCGGTAGCGTTGCCATGACGCCAGCGTCGTTTGTGAGATTTCATGTATTTGGTCCAAAAATGGCGTCATCGGGTGAATTTTTATGTGTTTGGTCCCAAAATGGCGTTATCATAGTTTTAATCGGAATAATTTTCGCTGTGCTATGAGCTGCCATTTGATTATGTCAACTTGTTGGTGGCAGCTGATGTAAGTGTTTATTTTGATTTTTGATTTGTTTTTAATTTTGTTAGTGATTTGTTTTTTCTTTAATTTTAGGTGTTGGCGAAATGACTGTGGCGCGGGATTCGGATCTATTTGATGTGTAAGTATTGTCTTGTGGTAAAGTCTCAGATTGTTTAAATTTTTAAATGATCTGAGATTTACCATTTGTTGATTTTTTTATAAATGCCAGTATTTGGTTTTCATTTTAGATTCTGCTGGTCACTTCGTGGAATTATTTTATACATCGCGGGAATTATTTATTGTAAGTGTTAGTTTGTCAAATAAATTTATTTTTTTGTTTTTTTGTTCCGAGACGGAACATCCTCCCGCCTCTCGAAAAATGAGGAATTGTGTTTTGTTATATTAGATTGAATAAATTAATTGTGTGCAAACTTACGTTACTGTTTTTTATTTGTAAGCGAACCCTGATTTGTCCTATTGCTAATTTTAGAAAACGAAGTGTATCTCCGTCCTATGTTGGGATTCGGTAGCACTTTCTAGCAGCTATAATCTTTAGCCAGGGAATATTTTGGTGTTGGATCTGTTCCCATAGCCGAGGATCTACAACAAAATTGGCCGGCGGCTTTATAAATGCCTTTGGTGGTGCTGGAGTCGGGTGTTGCCTTTGAGGCATTAAGACAGCCCCCTTTGGTGATGCCTCCACTGGTGCTGTTGATGGTGCCATCAATGCTGGCCTTTTGCGTGGAATGTCATGTGATGTGTCGTGAAGCGTTGTCGCTGCTGCCGTTGTTGGCGTAGTAAAGGCCGTCAGTGCTGACCTTTTGCGATTTATATTGTTATGTGGTGTTGTGCCAGCCACAAGTTCAAGAGGTCGTTCTGATTTTTGAAGACTCTGTTTGCGTGCCCCTGTAGGAGGTCTAGCTGGCCTTGTCAGTTTTCTGGTGGATATTTCCTCAGCCAGATTTTTGATTTTTGGGCGTACCTGTATGGCTTCGAAGGGCGGTACGTACGTCTTCGGGCGCCTGGACATGTCTGTTATACGGAGCTTGTCCTTCAGAGAATTTTCAAGCTCCGGAACGTCGTCGATGTCTAGGCAGTCGTCTAGTGATCATGATAAAGACAACAACAAAAAGGATAAAAATAATAAATAAAAGAAAAAATTGTAAGTTGTGCAAAAAATTAAAAGGCAAAATAAAAATTAAAAAAATTAAAATTAAGCGATAGAACTTACGAGTTTGTTAATAAAAAAATAAAGAAAATAAAAATAGATAATTGCAAATAAATAAAAAATGAAAAAATAAAAAATGGTTAGTTCTTTTGTCGCTGCTGTTTTCTTGTGAGGTTGTCAAATTTTTGGCGCATTTGGTTAGCGTTGAAGTTTGGCTTGTTTCTTGCTGGTGTACTGTATTATCGGCATTTTATTTTATCATGATTCGAATAGATGGCGCTGTAATTTTTCTTCTGTTGTGACGTGTGGGCAACAAGGTAGTAAATTACTCCTGGCTTTCATTGCTGTTTTTTTGTTCTCCTGCTATTGGTAATCTAAATAATTTCGTGATCGGACGACAGTATTCTTGTGATGCAGTTTTAACTGTGGCGACTCTAACGAGGTTGTCTGCCGCTGTATGGATCTTTGTGATTCTTCCTAATAACCACTTCGTTGGTGGGCAATGTTGGTTATGAATTAAAACCAAGTCATTAATCCTTAAATTGGTTTTCGTATTTCTCCATTTTGTGCGTTGTTGCATATTGTGGATGTATTCGATAGACCATTTCTTCCAAGACTGTTCCGTCAAAATTTGTGCGTACTGCCATCGTTTAAGTAGATTGCAATTTTCTAATATAGATGGCTCTGGAATAGCTTTGATATTCCGGCCTGTCAAGAAATGACCGGATGTCAGCACATTGTAGTCATTGGGGTCATTTGAGAGTGGTGTCAATGGTCGAGAGTTTACACATGCTTCTATCTGGCATATGACCGTAGATAATAATAATATTTTGTAGTGTTCTCTTTAGATGCGTTTTTATAGACTTCACGCCGGCTTCCCATAGCCCTCCGAAGTGAGGAGCTGCTGGTGGATTGAAATGCCACGTGATGCCTGTTAATGTGATGTCATTGGAGATGTCCTGTGGGAGCTGATATGACAGTTTTTGTAACTGGCATGATAGTTCTTTGTTAGCTCCAATGAAGTTAGTACCACAATCGGAGTATAGGTGTCTGCATAGTCCTCTCTTGTTGTGAGCTCTGTCACAATCTCAATATGTATAGCTTTGGTAGCCATAGATACAAATATACTGAGATATGCCTTTGTAATTTTGGCATTTCGTATTTTTGATGTTTTGATGTCGATTGGACCAGCATAGTCTACTCCCGTGTGTTCCAATGCCATAGATGGCGTTGTTCTTGGGGAGGGTAAATTCCCCATTAATTGATTTGACGTCTTTGGCTTAGTTCGAAAACATGTTATGCAATGGTAAATTCGTTGTCTGATGGTGTTTCTGGCATTTATTAGCCAATACTTATTTCTCAGGGTGTTGAGAACAAGTTGTGTACCTCCGTGCAACGTGTACAAATGGATGTAATCAATGATTATTTTGGACACGTGGTGATTGTTGGGTAGGATCATGGGATGTTTTTGATCGTAAGTTAAGATGGCATTTTCAAGTCTGCCACCTACTCGAATGATTTGATTGGTGTCCAAAAATGGGTTTAAGTTTAATAGTCGACTTTTAGTTGGAATTGGCTTCTGTTTGACTAAACTTTCATATTCGTCAGCAAATGTTTGCTTTTGGATTAGTGTGATAACTTTTGCTTCTGCCTGTCAAAGTTCATCACATTTGAGATAACCATTCTTGTGATTTGTGGTTGTCTGGCAATTGAAGTAGAATCTTCTACAATATGCGATGATGCGTATGAGTTTGGGAAATGACGAATACTTGTTTAACCAGTCGCTAGGGTTATCTGTGCACATCAGAGCCTTGACTTTTCGTGACTCAAGTTCAAAACACTTGTTGGTTGTGTGTTGTTGTGGCCACCTGTCAGCATGTTGCTGAAGCCAAGAGGGGCCGTTCCACCAGAGCTCGTAGTTACTGAGCTCGGTGGGGTATAAACCTCGAGTGGCGCAATCTGCCGGATTATCCTTTGATGGCACGAAACGCCAGAGTTGTGGCTGGATGTTCTCTTGGATTTCTGCTACTCTATTAGCGACGAACGTTTTCCATCGCGTCGGATGGCTTTGTATCCAGGCCAACGTGATCTCAGAATCGCACCATGCGACGGTTGTTATGTCTTGTAGTTTCATGTCGTTTTGTATCTGTTTTAGAAGGCGTGATAAAATGAGAGCTCCACACAATTCCAATTTGGGGAATGATGTTGTCTTTGTGGGAGCGACTCGTGTTTTGGATGTCAGCAGCTGAGTTGTGACCGTGTCATTTTCATTGATTATCCGTATGAACACGACGCTAGCGTAGGCCTTTGTTGACGCGTCACAGAATCCATGTAGCTGCATGTTTTTTATTTTTGGTGGATATTTTATCCATCTAGGTATTTTTATGAATTTGACATCTTGGAGTCCCTTTTGATATTTCGTCCACTCTTGAATTAATATGGGTGGTAATGGTTCGTCGCATGGGGCTAGCCATCCTAGTGGGTCAAATAAAGCAGCTGTCTCTGACAGGATGCTTCGTTTGGTGTAGCTGTCTTGTGCTACTGTTGGCTTAATAGTGAAGCTAAATTCATCTGTCTTAGGATCCCATTGTAGGCCGAGAGTTTTTATCGTATTTTTTTCTGACAGATTTAGGATGGGTTTGACTTCTTGATCTGTTATCTGAATGTTAGCTAATAATTCTGGACTATTTGCTGTCCACTTCTTGAGGTTAAATCCTCCTTTGCTTAGAGTACTGATTAGTTCCCTTTGCAGTGATAAGCCTGTATTAATGTCGTGTGCTCCAGTTAGTAGGTCATCCACGTAGAATTCTGTTCTTATACTTTTGGCAGCGAGTGCTCTTCATCGTTGGCTAGCTGATGGAGTGTTCCAATAGCCAGATATGGAGCTGCTGCTGTTCCAAATGTGACAGTTGTCAAACGAAAATCCTTTAATGGCTCGTCTGGGCTATCCCTCCATATAATCCTTTGGTATTCTTGATGGTTTGGATGCATGTGTATCATCCTGTACATTTTCTCAATGTCGGCTGTTAGTACGTACTTATATAGCCGCCATTGTAGAATGATAGCCCACAATGTGGGTTGTATTGTTGGGCCTACTAACATTTGCTGGTTTAATGACTGACCGTTGGATGACCTGGCTGATGCGTTGAACACGACTCGCATCTTTGTGGTGGAGCTTTCTTTGGTGACTGCATGGTGAGGTAAATAATAGTGCTGGATTTGGTTTGCTCTGGCCATGCTCTGTTCAGTTTTTATTTGACTTGACGGGATTTCTTTCATGTGTCCCAATCGTTGATATTCCTTTATGCATGCCTTGTATTCGGCATACATTTCTGGATGCCTTTTCAAACGTTGCTCTGGCTGAAAAAACTGTTTTATTGCCATGGGTCTAGTCTGCCCTAGTTCTGGTCCGTTTTTGAAGGGTAATTTGACTAGGTAAGCTCCATGGCTTAAACGTCGATGTGAGTTTTTGTATTTTTCCTCACATAATTGATCATCGGGATGGATCACTCTTTGTGGAATTTCCTCTAATTCCCAGAATTTCCTTAGTTGTTGACTCAACTTGTCATTGTCTGTCACTTGTACCGTGAGCGCGTTAATGTTATTGATGCTGTCACTTTTTTTGGTTTTACCCATTAGGATCCAACCTAGCTGAGTGTGCTGTGCTGTAGGTTCTCCTGGTGCACCCTTAATAATTCCGTTTTCAATTATGTCGGCGTATATGTCAGCTCCTAGTAATATGTCAATTGGGCCGGGCACGTAAAATTTAGGATCTGCTAGTATTAGATGCTGCAGATAGGGCAATTTGTTGCTGTCTATCGTGTCAGCTGGTAAGAAATCTGTTATCTGCTTTAATATGAATGCGTCTATATTTGTTTCGAACCTTGTATGGAGTGACATTAGTTTAAATGACGTTTGTGTTTTTATGGAAGCTGTTTGTGTTTTGCCTAACCCTGTTACCTTGATTTTGATAGGGTTTTTCGGGAGTCTCATTCGTCTACTTGCCGCTTCTGTTATAAATGAAACTTGAGAGCCTGAACCTATCAGTGCTCTCATTTGGTGTTTTTGTCCGTTTGGCCCCTCAATGTGAACGAGAGCTGTTGACAATAATGCACGGCTGACATTTGTTATGAAAAGTGAGGTTGGCTCATTACTGCCACTAGGTTGGTTAAGCTTCAGTTCTGCTTGCCTCTGGTCGATGTTGGTTATCTCGTTTTTTGTTTCCGGAGATTGATTTACGTATAGTAACGTGTTGTGTCGTTTATGACATTGAAAGCACGTTTTTTGGCTGGGACAACTGTGGATGTTGTGTCTTGAGGCAAGACAATTTTTGCATAGCTTGAATTGCTGCACGAATTGTAGTCTCGCTGTTGGAGATAATTTTTTGAACGCCGCGCAGTGAAACAGCGTGTGATTCTGTTTACACTTGACGCATGTATAAGATTTGTTCATAAATGCATATGCGTCTTTATATGTATGTTTTGTTGATGACGGGTGGTCATTTGTAGTTGTGGTTTTGTAACCACGACGATTTTCTAGTTGATTAGGAGACCTTGCTTGTCGTCCACAATCTAATGGTTTCAAGTTCTGACACACTTGAAGGGATTCTAGAGTACGGAAACGTGACTCTAGGAAAGTTGACAGATCGGCATATGTCGGTATGTCAGTTTTACTGCCTTGGTCTTGCTCCCATAGCTGATGCGTTTCTGATGGAAGGCGTTGAACCAAGTTGTAAATTAGTATTGCATCCCAGTGCTCAATGGGTAGTTCTAAATATTTGAGCTCGTGTAAGCTCTCTTCTGTCTGGTCTAAGAGAGAGCGAATGGCATGGGCAGACTCTGTTCTTATTGGTGTCTGATTTAGTAAAGTTTTTAAGTGTGTGTTAACTTGAGCCCGCTTGTTGTTATATCGTTTTTGTAGTAGTTCCCATGCCTTTACATAATTTGCTTCTGTGACTTCAAACTGACGTAATAAGCGTTCAGCTTCGCCAGTGACGCTGAGTTTGAGGTAGTGTAGCTTTTGGACCTTGGATATATTTAGGTCTGTGTGAATTAATGAATTGAACAAATCATGGAATGTCCGCCATGACTTGTAATTACCGTCAAATGTCGGTATATGGATTGGGGGTAGCCGTGTTTCTGGCTTTAAAAGTCGTACTGGCTGAATTCTGGGCTCATTTGTGTTAGGAGGGAGTGCTGGGAATGATTGCTCTAATTCCTCTAATAGAGTAGAGAGGAGATTTATATATATGAGCTCGGTTTCCTCATATAATTCCCCTTTGGCGTACTCGCTTTGAGCGCCATCTTTGGTTGACCAGATTGCTACATGCAGATCTGTGAAAGATTTCCAGAGTTTTTCTAGAGCATCTATGCGTGCTGCATAGTATTTCTTGCCTGCTTTGGTATCACTACCTGCCTTGGAGTGATTTATGGCGGCCTTGTTGATTTGATCATTAAGAGCCATCAGTGATAATGTTAAACTAGCGATATTCGCCATCTTGAAAATCCTCCTGTCTTATCCGGCTTCGAAAGGACCAATGTTAAGTCCCAATGTGGGCTTAGCATAAAAAAAGGGGGCAAGTGCCGGGTTTTAAGTGATAAGACAGGATGTTTTTTCAAATAACAAAATATTCACTGTTTATTTCATCACAAAATATTCTTAACCTAAAAAATTCAAATTCATTAATTCACTTGTGTCTTAAGATTAAAAAACTTGGCTAACACGTACAATTCAAATGTCCAATTGTGTGTATGTTTTGTAACCTCCACTGAATATTATTTCTCAATCTGTAAGAAAAAGAAATAATTATTAATTTTTGATTAATCGAGGTTTGGCTGTTAGAATGAGCGTCAACGAACTGCTCATGTAGGTCAGGGCTGGGGTTAAACGAATCTTCCAGTAAGAATGCTGAAAAAATATGATAATTTCAATACTAATAAATCTGGTTAGTAATCAGGGTGCAATACTTCCCTTAGTTTGGTTTAATCAAAGCTTAATGTGGCTTCAATACTGCCGATCTGCTTTGTCGCTTGGTCAAATCGCAAGTGAGATTCTATTCCCAATCGCTCGCTATTTATAGGCAGGAACACAATGGGAATTGTGTCTGCCGGTAGCGTTGCCATGACGCCAGCGTCGTTTGTGAGATTTCATGTATTTGGTCCAAAAATGGCGTCATCGGGTGAATTTTTATGTGTTTGGTCCCAAAATGACGTTATCATAGTTTTAATCGGAATAATTTTCGCTGTGCTATGAGCTGCCATTTGATTATGTCAACTTGTTGGTGGCAGCTGATGTAAGTGTTTTTTTTTTATTTTTGATTTGTTTTTAATTTTGTTAGTGACTTGTTTTTTCTTTAATTTTAGGTGTTGGCGAAATGACTGTGGCGCGGGATTCGGATCTATTTGATGTGTAAGTATTGTCTTGTGGTAAAGTCTCAGATTGTTTAAATTTTTAAATGATCTGAGATTTTACCATTTGTTGATTTTTTTATAAATGCCAGTATTTGGTTTTCATTTTAGATTCTGCTGGTCACTTCGTGGGATGATTTTATACATCGCGGGAATTATTTATTGTAAGTGTTAGTTTGTTAAATAAATTTATCTTTTTAGTTTTTTTGTTCCGAGACGGAACAATCGCTAACGGAACACACTTCGTGAGTGACACCAACGAAATGTTCTAGTATTCCAGGTGAGACGTAAAGTCTATCGATTCTGGAGCCTGCGAGACTTCCATGGATATTTCGCGAGACCCTCGTGTATGATCTAGTCGTAGGGTGCATCCAACGATAGATATCCACGAGTCTGAAAACACGGACGAAATTTTTCATCCGAGTAGCATTGACTGAGTTGAACTCAACTCCGGAGTGCCGATCCATTGAGGGATTTAGCGTGCAGTTGAAATCACCTCCGAGGATGGTTTCGCCACTAAAATTCACCGGACAGGATTGAACACTATCAAGAACTTGTCTTGTAATGTCCTGGTCATGAGGAAGGTACACGTTTACTACCTTGATATGTTTGTCTTGAACGACAAAGTCCAAGGAAGAAGCGAAGCCTGGAAAGATATCTGTATATACAGGAGACGATAGTGTAAATTTGTTGGATACAATGATTGCCCCGCCAGAGCGTCGGCAAGGTGCAGATGTGGCAAACATTGCATAGCCAGTGTGTAAATAAGCATAGCGCTCAAGGTGTGTATACGTGCCTTGTGTAAAATTCGTCTCCTGCAGAAGTGTAATGTCTATATCGGACATTTTGACATGTTCGATAGTACTGTGTAACCTTGTATGTGCACTTAAACCCCCGGTGTTAAGAGCTTTTCAGGCTTTTTTTATAACTTATTTGTAATACTTTTATTAATTGCTGCGGAGCTCTGCTTTGACACTTCTACTCTTTAGAAAAATAATATTTTTTTTTTATTTAAATACGCTCTTCATTTCTTGGCTCTCTGGCTCTTTTAAAAATTTCCTAAAAATACGTGGCAAAAGGCTCTACAAAGTGTAAAAAAGACGCTAGCTAAACTAAATGGTATAAAATGTCAATAGGGACAAATAGTAACATCTACAACAATTACAACAACTAATAAACAACAAAAATGACACAAAAATGTAAGACAAATGACACGAAATTCTCAAAAGGGACTAAAAATACGGACACAAGAATTTTGAAAAATGATCTGAAAGATGTACAAAAAATTTAATAGTCCCAATTTTGACAATGGGGTAAGTGGCAGTTCCAAAAGTTCCAAAATTCCAAAATAAAATAATAAATATATTTACCTAAACGACCGAATTTCAACACAAAAATTTGCAATTTAGCACCGAAACCGAAAACGAATTAAAAACTTAATAGCCGAACGAACGAAAAATTTGCGCGATACCGTTATAGAGTCCCGCGCGGGCAGCCTGTAGTATCATAAACCTCTGCAAACTGCCCTCATCATCCCTCCAGCTTAGCATCTCTAACAGAGTACTCGTCCTTCCCACAGCACGTGCAACGATCCCTAAGCGGGGAGAAACCCCGTGGACTAGTGTTGCAAATGCTGTGGCTTGCTATCACCAGCGAAAGACAGGAGCTCCATCCTGCACCGGCGATAGTGGTTGCAATGTGCAGTTGAATGTGTCTGCGTCCATATTCACCCCGAAGTGTGTTCGCCATCTGTTGTATTCTGTATACTCCGGAGGTCTTATTGACATAAGCACGTCACGGAGCTCACGTGTTGTAAGTGTGCTGAAAGGCGTGTGAGGCGGTCTGTCCAGAACGAAAGCACCTTCCAACGTAGTGCCAGGGTCACTGGCCCCAAGTTGGCGAAATCTCTCCCGCGCAGAACTCGCCAGGGCGTGTAGTTGTGGACTGTTCGTGTTTATTCGACAGTTTCCAGAGATATCAATAATATCTCCGAGAACTGTCATTGTATGCGTGTCAGCTTCGAAAACTCGAGCATTACTGAACACTGAATCTATTAATTCAGGATTAAACCTGATTCGAATCGACGCGAATTGCGTGTACCGTAGAGCATTCCACTTAAGGTGGAATGCTGGCCTGATTCTGCCACAGGTCTGAATCGTTGATATTAGATCCTGCGGCAAGTCACGAGGATAGGGTGGTCGAACAGAGAGCAGGTAGTAATACTCCCCTATGCCGATCCCTCTAGCAAAACACTCGTTGGAATGCACGCACTTGGAGACACCTTGATTTCACAACCAAGTTAGTGAGACCTAATCCACCTATCTTGACTGGCAGACAGAGCGTGCTTTCAGCAACCCATCATCTTCCGCACCAAAAGGCGTCTATCGCTTTTACTTGAAGAAGACCTACGAAGCCTTCATCAAACATCTCAGACTTTAGCAGATGAACGATGGAAGAGGTAATAAAATAGTTTATCACGACTGACCTTCCCATTAGGGATAGTGGAAACAGTCGACTACGCCATGAGTTTACAGCTGTAGAGAGTTTCTCAAGAGCGATGCGGCTATTATTTGATTTACTCTCGCGTCCGATATACACACCTAAATACTTCAGGCAAGTATTAGTCCATTGGATGTTCAGTGGAGTATCTGTACGATCTCTCCACCCTCCACACCACAAGCCTTCACTCTTGCTAAGGTTGATTTTAGCGCCGCTATACGTTCGTACTATTCGAAAACAGCACGAGCGACCGGAAAAGCTTCATCTCTTGTCACGAAAATAGAAAGGTCATCCGCATATGCCAACATAAGAGGCCTCACATTGGTATATGGTAGATGCACTGAATATTGTCCGAGCATTCGACGAAGATTCAACAGTAGCGGCTCCAACGAAAGATTATAAAGCATACCTGACAATGGACAGCCCTGTCTGATACCTCGATGAAACGAGATGGGAGCCAGAACTTGTCCTTGATGCTTAATCAAAATCGCTGAATCTCTATACAGTTTCCCGATGATATCGAGCCACCTTTGCGGGAAACCAAATGCCTCGAGAGCAGTCAGGAGATATTCGTGCGAGACGCTATCAAAAGCCTTTTGCTGATCAAGTGAAATCATGGCCATTTTTGTACCTGTCTGTTCATGGTAGGCAAACAAATGTTTGGCTACCGCGATGTTGTCGTAGCTACTACGACCAGGAACACAATAGGACTGTTCCGGGTGTATTACCGAAGCAATCACTGAGCGGAGTATCGCCCCTAATGCTTTGCAGACGATTTTATAGTCCACATTGCATAGGGTTACTGGCCTCCAGTTCCCTATCTTCTGCAAATCTCCTTTCTTTGGAATCAATCGCATAACAGACCTCCTCCAACTAGAAGGAAAGTCTGAATGTGTCTCAACCGCAGAATTGAAGACTTCCAAAAGGTCAGGAATTAATAAATCCCTGAAACGTATGAAGAATTCTGGAGTCAAGCCGTCATAACCAGGTGAAGTGTGTCGCCTTAGATCTTTTGTCGCAGCGATCACATCCTGCAATGTGATTACTGTATCCAGGAGCTACTTGCCGTCTTCAGAGAAAGTGGGAATATTCTCAAGAAATTCATGAGTGGTCGAGGATGTTGTCAACGTCGATTCAAAATAGAGACTACTGTAGTAGTCTCGAATATATTCTGAGAGCTGTTGTCCGTTAAGGACTTGTCCAGATTCATCAACTATCGATTCGACTTCACAAGAAGCAGTACGTTGTCTAGTTGCCTGAAAGAAGTACTCGGTTGGAGAATCGCCTTCCCTCAGCCAGCGTGATTGGCTGCGCAGCACAAACTCCAAGCTGTGCTTGTAAGTTTGTTTTGCCAAGCGTTCCTTTATTCTGTTAAAATAAAGAATCAACTCCGGCTGAGTTGGGAGAAGAGCTGCCACCCGAGATACTTCGGCCGACAAGCTAGAAGCTTGATACCCACTTCGATTAAAATTCGCTTCGATAAAAGATCGAATTTGGAGCTTTCCAATATCCCACCATTGACTAAGAAGAGGAAAGTCACCTTTCCTCTCTTACCAATCGTGCCAGAATTCAGTGAATTCATTGATGAACTGCTCGGAATTCAACAAATAGTTGTTAAATATCCAGTATGCAGTTCTTCTTTCAACGAGAGTGCTGGTTGCCACTACAAGAAGGTGATCACTAACGGAACACACTTCATGAGTGACACCAACGAAATGTTCTAGTATTCCAGGTGAGACGTAAAGTCTATCGATTCTGGAGCCTGCGAGACTTCCATGGATATTTCGCGAGACCCTCGTGTATGATCTAGTCGTAGGATGCATCCAACGATAGATATCCACTAGTCTGAAAACACGGACAAAATTCTTCAACCGAGTAGCATTGACAGAGTTGAACTCAACTCCGGAGTGCCGATCCATTGAGGGATTTAGCGTGCAGTTGAAATCACCTCCGAGGATAGTTTCGCCACTAAAATTCACCAGACAGGATTGAACACTATCAAGAACTTCTCTTGTAATGTCCTGGTCATGAGGAAGGTACACGTTTACTACCTTGATATGTTGGTCTTGAACGACAAAGTCCAAGGAAGAAGCGAAGCCTGGGAAGATATCTGTATAGACAGGAGACGATAGTGTGAATTTGTTGGATACAATGATTGCCACCCCTGAGCCTCGGCGAGGCGCAGGTGTGGCAAACATTGCATATCCAGTGTGTAAATAAGCATATCGCTCAAGTTGTGTATATGTGTCTTGTGTAAAGTTCGTATCCTGTAGAAACGCGATGTCTATATCGAACATTTTGACATGTTCGATAGTGCTGTGTAACCTTGTATGTGCACTTAAACCCCCGGTGTTGATAGAAGCTATCTTGCACATTCAAAGAGATGAAAAGCTCAAATAATGAATGTGCGACATCTACTGACGAGGAGAATCGGCCAAGCAATGCTCCTGAATCAGCTCCTCCACCCTCCTATGGAGTCGACCTAGCCGAGATGCATCCTTGTACTTCCCCTTCTGCTTGCACTCCTCTTGTAGTAGTAGAAGTTGAGGAAGTAACTACTCCGGCCTCCCCAGCTGCTTCACAAGAATACTCCAGATTTTATCTGAATTCTTCTTGTACAGGAGCCGGGCAAGAATCTTGGAGATCTTCTCCCTAGGAAGGGTTTCCATACCCTTCGAGACTTCAAATTGGCTACCAGTCGAAAAGCTGCTACCACACGACTCGTAGCCACTGAAGCTCGAGAGACCAGTCTCATCCAAACCGGTCATTTCGCAGTCCGAAAGCTGTTCGAGAGATGCTTTCGCCTCTCTTACAACAACCTTCGAACCACGGGCACCACTATCGTCCTCCTCCGAGTGGGGCCGCTTGGATGCGACTGGCTTTGCTGGCTCTGGAGGAGGCAGCATCACCCGATCAACTTTCTTCCTCCTCGTCCTCTTTTTTTTAACTACATGGCTAGTCGACTCCTCGTCAGAAGTAGCCATGCTTTCACGTGCTGACGTGGCACCGTTTATAGCCTTAATGTTTTTTGCCTCTGGGACAATTTCAGGCACCTTAGTCACTGGCTGCTCCAAGATAGCAGGTTGAGTGCTGGCAGAAAGTTCCTTTTCCGGAGCCACTACTGTAGCACTGGTTTCCTTCGAAGGAGCCTTCTATTCAGCCTTCTTTCCGCTTCTCTTGGGGCAGTCAGCAATAAAATGCCCTACCAAATGGCAAGCATGGCATTTCGCTTCGGTGCCCACGTTTATCTATTATCTCGAACCGGATATGCTCAGGTAGAAGCCTGTCGGAAGCGTACATCCCTTATTTAAAGTGATGGACGCCTCCCGGCTGGTACCGAAGATACCCCGCCCGAGACCCTCGTCCCCAATTTTAATGGGAATGGCGCGGACCTTTCCATGAACTTTCCCGAATCTCCCAAGGAAATTCGAGAGGTCTTCATGTTGGGTCCGCATAGGGACCCGCGAAAACACGACCTTCGTGGGCTTTTCCCTGAGTGGGAACGGCACAAGGTGTCTACACTCCACCTCGATGCCCTCAAGCATAAGCTTGGTAGCGCTTTCGAGGGTTGTGGTATACACCTCAACCATTCCCCCAGCTATTATCCCCATGGAGAATAGCTGCTCACAGGAGATGACGCGGAAGATTGCCTTCAGGTATGCAGTCTGAGGACATCCTCTGATGTGCTCCAACTGCATCCCGTAGCTCTCGTCCTGCCACCTCCCGTCGAAGAAACCTGGAGGCCCGCACTGGTCTTGGGTCGAGGCTTACCCGCGGCCAATGGGGTTGGACGAGGAGTGATGCGCTGACTTACAATTTCGATTGTGGAAACCTGCTTGGAACTGCCATTTACCTGCTGAGCGTAGGAAGTCCCTGCTACTAAAGCCGGGGAACGTCGGGCTGCTGCTGGTCTTGTTACTGGTGCTGTTGCTTTGAGGCGCTTACCTACTTTGAGGAAAGCGGTGGCCTTATTACAACATAGCTTGCGTTTGGCGCTGAATCCGAAGCCATTTTAACAACATCCTTCAGCGTAGGGTGTTGTCCTAGCCTCAAAGACGTCGATGGGACATCTGCTAGAGCTGCAGCCACGGATGCTGTTATATTCGTTAGAGCCGATGTTCCAGCCTCTACTTGGACAGCTATGGCTTTCCCCGCAATATCCTTCTCCAAGGGAGACGGCTGTTAAATTTTACAGCTACTAGCCTCTTCAATTGGGCCCTTATTGGCCTTTTCTGTGGGCCCTTTAGGTATGTTCTTTGAAGAAGAAGAAGAAGCATTGATTGATTTCTTCTTCCTCCTACCATTTAATTTGGGGGGTCATCATTGTTTTTAATTTTCTTTTAATTGAAAATTTTGTTAGTTTTTATACTGTTAAATTTTTCACTCCACAATAGAACTTACTCTCCAAACTAAAATTTTTCACAATTTTGACGTTGCCATGGCAACGATCAAAATTAATTTAAATTTGAATTTAATTGTCTAAATGTCACAAAATTTACTGAACTTTCACTATTTTTCTAAATTTTTTTATAGTTTCTCTTGTTAATAGCTCACACAAACTGTTTTTTTTTCCAATACAAGTGCTGTTGCAAGCACTTATTGACTTTTTGATAAGCTTCTATCAGTATTTCTATCTATTCCTTTCTATCTATTCCTTAGAACTCATTCTCACACGTCCGCTCTCTTCAGGAATAAAAATAATTTTTTTTTATTTATATATGCCCCTTATTTAGTAGCTCATTGGCTCTTTTAAAAATTTCTTACAAATAGTTGGCAAAAGGCTCTACAAATGGTAAAAAAGGCACTAGCTAAACTAAAGTTATAAAGTCAATAGGGACAAGTAAAACAATTAAACTAAACAAATGACACAAAACTAAAACAAAATGACACAAAAAGTAAAACAAATTCAAACAAAATGCCCAAAAGAGTCTAAAAACGGTCACAAAAATTTTGAAAAAGATCTAAAGTTTAACCCAAAATTTAGAACCAGTCCCAATTTTGACAATTAGGTAAGTGGCAGTTGAAAAAAGTTCGAATTTTCAAAATAGCCTAATAAAAGGAATTACCTAAACGAACGAATTTCCAAAAAAAAAAAAAAAAAATTTGGTATTTAGAACCGAGACCGAAACTGAATTAGAAAAAAGAGAAATCGAACGAACGAAAAATTTACGCGACACCGTTATAGAGTCCCGCGAGGGCAGCCTGTATTATTATAGACCTCTACAAACTGCCCTCATCATCCCTCCAGCTTAGCATCTCTAACGGAGTACTCGTCCTTCCCACAGCACGTGCAACGATTCCTAAGCGGGGAGAAGCCCCGTGGAGTAGTGTTGCAAATGCTGTGGCCTGCTATCACCAGCGAAAGACAAGAGCTCCGTCCTGCACCGGCGATAGTGGTTGCCATGTGCAGTTGAATGTGTCTGCGTTCGTTTCCAGATATTCAAGACGTAAACGTCTCTTCAATCTGTCAACGAAGTGGCGCTTAAGTGCTTGTGCGTGGTGTTGTGGGTCAGTGTTCCAGTTTCCAGAGATATCAATAATATCTCCGAGAACTGCATTACTGAACACTGAATCTATTAATTCAGGATTAAACCTGATTGGAATCGACGCGAATTGCGTGTACCGTACTCCCCTATGCCGATCCCTCCCAGTACATTCACCCACAGTTGAGAAATTAAGGTGTCTCTCTGGCAAAACACTCGTTGGAATGCACGCACTTGGAGACACCTTGATTTCACAACCAAGTTAGTGAGACCTAATCCACCTATCTTGACTGGCAGACAGAGCGTGCTTTCAGCAACCCATCATCTTCCGCACCAAAAGGCGTCTATCGCTTTTACTTGAAGAAAACCTACGAAGCCTTCATCAAACATCTCAGACTTTAGCAGATGAACGATGGAAGAGGTAATAAAATAGTTTATCACGACTGACCTTCCCATTAGGGATAGTGGAAACAGTCGACTACGCCATGAGTTTACAGCTGTAGAGAGTTTCTCAAGAGCGATGCGGCTATTATTTGATTTACTCTCGCGTCCGATATACACACCTAAATACTTCAGGCAAGTATTAGTCCATTGGATGTTCAGTGGAGTATCTGTACGATCTCTCCACCCTCCACACCACAAGCCTTCACTCTTGCTAAGGTTGATTTTAGCGCCGCTATACGTTCGTACTGTTCGAAAACAGCACGAGCGACCAGAAAAGCTTCATCTCTTGTCACAAAAATAGAAAGGTCATCCGCATATGCCAACATAAGAGGCCTCACATTGGTATATGGTAGATGCACTGAATATTGTCCTTGCATTCGACGAAGATTCAACAGTAGCGGCTCCAACGAAAGATTATAAAGCATACCTGACAATGGACAGCCCTGTCTGATACCTCGATGAAACGAGATAGGAGCCAGAACTTGTCCTTGATGCTTAATCAAAATCGCTGAATCTCTATACAGTTTCCCGATGATATCGAGCCACCTGTGTGGGAACCCAAATGCCTCGAGAGCAGTCAGGGGATATTCGTGCGAGACGCTATCAAAAGCCTTTTGCTGGTCAAGTGAAGTCATGGCCATTTGTGTACCTGTCTGTTCATGGTAGGCAAACAAATGTTTGGCTACCGCGATGTTGTCATAGCTACTACGACCAGGAACACAATAGGACTGTTCCGGGTGTATTACCGAAGCAATCACTGAGCGGAGTATCGCCGCTAATGCTTTGCAGACGATTTTATAGTCCACATTGCATAGGGTTACTGGCCTCCAGTTCCCCATCCTCTGCAAATCTCCTTTCTTTGGAATCAATCGCATAACAGACCTCCTCCAACTAGAAGGAAAGTCTGAATGTGTCTCAACCGCAGAATTGAAGACTTCCAAAAGGTCAGGAATTAATAAATCCCTCAAACGTATGAAGAATTCTGGAGTCAAGCCGTCATAACCAGGTGAAGTGTGTCGCCTTAGATCTTTTGTCGCAGCGATCATATCCTCCAATGTGTTTACTGTATCCAGGAGCTCCTTGCTGTCTTCAGAGAAAGTGGGAATATTCTCAAGAAATTCATGAGTGGTCGAGGATGTTGTCAACGTCGATTCAAAATAGAGACTACTGTAGTAGTCTCGAATATATTCTGATAGCTGTTGTCCGTTAAGGACTTGTCCAGATTCTTCAACTATCGATTCGCCTTCACAAGAAGCAGTACGTTGTCTAGTTGCCTGAAAGAAGTACTCGGTTGGAGAATCGCCTTCCCTCAGCCAGCGTGATTGGCTGCGCAGCACAAACTCCAAGCTGTGCTTGTAAGTTTGTGTTGCCAAGCGTTCCTTTATTCTGTTAAAATAAAGAATCAACTCCGGCTGAGTTGGGAGAAGAGCTGCCACCCGAGATACTTCGGCCGACAAGCTAGAAGCTTGATACCCACTTCGATTAAAATTCGCTTCGATAAAAGATCGAATTTGGAGCTTTCCAACATCCCACCATTGACTAAGAAGAGGAAAGTCACCTTTCCTCTCTTGCCAATCGTGCCAGAATTCAGTGAATTCACTGATGAACTGCTCGGAATTCAACAAATAGTTGTTAAATATCCAGTATGCAGTTCTTCTTTCAACGAGAGTGCTAGTTGCCACTACAAGAAGGTGATCACTAACGGAACACACTTCATGAGTGACACCAACGAAATGTTCTAGTATTCCAGGTGAGACGTAAAGTCTATCGATTCTGGAGCCTGCGAGACTTCAATGGATATTTCGCGAGACCCTCGTGTATGATCTAGTCGTAGGATGCATCCAACGATAGATATCCACTAGTCTGAAAACACGGACAAAATTCTTCAACCGAGTAGCATTGACAGAGTTGAACTCAACTCCGGAGTGCCGATCCATTGAGGGATTTAGCGTGCAGTTGAAATCACCTCCGAGGATAGTTTCGCCACTAAAATTCACCAGACAGGATTGAACACTATCAAGAACTTCTCTTGTAATGTCCTGGTCATGAGGAAGGTACACGTTTACTACCTTGATATGTTGGTCTTGAACGACAAAGTCCAAGGAAGAAGCGAAGCCTGGGAAGATATCTGTATAGACAGGAGACGATAGTGTGAATTTGTTGGATACAATGATTGCCACCCCTGAGCCTCGGCGAGGCGCAGGTGTGGCAAACATTGCATAGCCAGTGTGTAAATAAGCATATCGCTCAAGTTGTGTATATGTGTCTTGTGTAAAGTTCGTCTCCTGTAGAAACGCGATGTCTATATCGAACATTTTGACATGTTCGATAGTGCTGGGTAACCTTGTATGTGCACTTAAACCCCCGGTGTTGATAGAAGCTTTCTTGCACATTCAAAGAGATGAAAACCTCAAATAATGAATGTGCGACATCTACTGACGAGGAGAATCGGCCAAGCAATGCTCCTGAATCAGCTCCTCCATCATCCTATGGAGTCGACCTAGCCGAGATGCTTCGTTGTACTTCCCCTTCTGCTTGCACTCCTCTTGTAGTAGTAGAAGTTGAGGAAGTAACAACTCCGGCCTCCCCAGCTCCTCCACAAGAATACTCCAGATTTTATCTGAATTCTTCTTGTACAGGAGCCGGGCAAGAATCTTGGAGATCTTCTCCCTAGGAAGGGTTTCCATACCCTTCGAGACTTCAAATTGGCTACCAGTCGAAAAGGTGCTACCACACGACTCGTAGCCACTGAAGCTCGAGAGACCAGTCTCATTCAAACCGGTCATTTCGCAGTCCGAAAACTGTTCGAAAGATGCTTTCGCCTCTCTTACAACAACCTTCGAACCATGGGCACCACTATCGTCCTCCTCCGAGTGGGGGCGCTTGGATGCGACTGGCTTTGCTGGCTCTGGAGGAGGCAGCATCACCCGATCAACTTTCTTCCTCCTCGTCCTCTTTTTTTTTTAACAACATGGCTAGTCGACTCCTCGTCAGAAGTAGCCATGCTTTCACGTGCTGACGTGGCACCGTTTATAGCCTTAATGTTTTTTGCCTCTGGGACAATTTCAGGCACCTTAGTCACTGGCTGCTCCAAGATAGCAGGTTGAGTGCTGGCAGAAAGTTCCTTTTCCGGAGCCACTACTGTAGCACTGGTTTCCTTCGAAAGAGCCTTCTGTTCAGCCTTCTTTCCGCTTCTCTTGGGGCAGTCAGCAATAAAATGCCCTACCAAATGGCAAGCATGGCATTTCGCTTCGGTGCCCACGTTTATCCATTATCTCGAACCGGATATGCTCAGGTAGAAGCCTGACGGAAGCGTACATCCCTTATTTAAAGTGACGGATGCTTCCCGGCTGGTACCGAAGATACCCCGCCCGAGACCCTCATCCGCAATTTTAATGGGAATGGCGCGGACCTTTCCATGAACCTTCCCGAATCTCCCAAGGAAATTCGAGAGGTCTTCATGTTGGGCCCGCATAGGGACCCGCGAAAACACGACCTTCGTGGGCTTTTCCCTGAGTGGGAACGGCACAAGGTGTCTACCCTCCACCTCGATGCCCTCAAGCATAAGCTTGGTAGCGCTTTCGAGGGTTGTGGTATACACCTCAACCATTCCCCCAGCTATTATCCCCATGGAGAATAGCTGCTCACAGGAGATGACGCGGAAGATTGCCTTCAGGTATGCAGTCTGAGGACATCCTCTGATGTGCTCCAACTGCATCCCGTAGCTCTCGTCCTGCCACCTCCCGTCGAAGAAGCCCTGGAGGCCCGCACTGGTCTTGGGTCGAGGCTTACCCGCGGCCAATGGGGCTGGACGAGGAGTGATGCGCTGACTTACAATTTCGATTATGGAAACCTGCTTGGAACTGCCATTTACCTGCTGAGCGTAGGAAGTCCCTGCTACTAAAGCCGGGGAACGTCGGGCTGCTGCTGGTCTTGTTACTGGTGCTGTTGCTTTGAGGCGCTTACCTACTTTGAGGAAAGCGGTGGCCGTATTACAACATAGCTTGCGTTTGGCGCTGAATCCGAAGCCATTTTAACAACATCCTTCAGCGTAGGGTGTTGTCCTAGCCTCAAAGACGTCGATGGGACATCTGCTAGAGCTGCAGCCACGGATGCTGTTATATTCGTTAGAGCCGATGTTCCAGCCTCTACTTGGACAGCTACGGCTTTCCCCGCAATATCCTTCTCCAAGGGAGACGGCTGTGAAATTTTACAGCTACTAGCCTCTTCAATTGGGCCCTTATTGGCCTTTTCCGTGGGCCCTTTAGGTATGTTCTTTGAAGAAGGAAGAAGAAGCATTAATTTGGGGGGGGGGGGTCATCAGTCCCCCCAGAGTCACTATTGCTGCACGTACTCATATACAGTGCAGCAGTGATTTTTTTTTAACTTTCTTTTATTTGAAAATTTTGTTAGTTTTTATACTATTAAATTTTTCACTCCACAATAGAACTTACTCTCCAAACTAAAATTTTTCACAATTTTGACGTTAATTTAAATTTGAATTTAATTGTCTAAATGTCACAAAATTTACTGAACTTTCACTATTTTTCTAAATTTTTTTATAGTTTCTCTTGTTAATAGCTCACACAAACTGTTTTTTTTTCCAATACAAGTGCTGTTGCAAGCACTTATTCACTTTTTGATAAGCTTTATCAGTATTTCTATCTATTCCTTTCTATCTATTCCTTAGAACTCAATCTCACACGTCCGCTCTCTTCAGGAATAAAAATAATTTTTTTTTATTTATATATGCCCCTTATTTAGTGGCTCATTGGCTCTTTTAAAAAATTTTTAAAAATAGTTGGCAAAAGGCTCTACAAATGGTAAAAAAGGCACTAGCTAAACTAAAGTTATAAAGTCAATAGGGACAAGTAAAACAATTAAACTAAACAAATGACACAAAACTAAAACAAAATGACACAAAAAGTAAAACAAATTCAAACAAAATGCCCAAAAGAGTCTAAAAACGGTCACAAAAATTTTGAAAAAGATCTAAAGTTTAACTCAAAATTTAGAACCAGTCCCAATTTTGACAATTAGGTAAGTGGCAGTTAAAAAAGTTCCAATTTTCAAAATAGCCTAATAAAAAGAATTGCCTCAACGAACGAATTTCCAACAAAAAAAAAATTAATTTAGAACCGAGACCGAAACTGAATTAGAAAAAAGAGAAATCGAACGAACGAAAAATTTACGCGACACCGTTATAGAGTCCCGCGAGGACAGCCTGTAGTATCATAGACCTCTACAAACTGCCCTCATCATCCCTCCAGCTTAGCATATCTAACAGAGTACTCGTCCTTCCAACAGCACGTGCAACGATTCCTAAGCGGGGAGAAGCCCCGTGGACTAGTGTTGCAAATGCTGTGGCCTGCTATCACCAGCGAAAGACAAGAGCTCCGTCCTGCACCGGCGTGCTTTCAGCAACCCATCGTCTTCTGCACCAAAAGGCGTCTATCGCTTTTGCTTGAAGAAGATAAAGGAAACAGTCGACTACGCCATGAGTTAACAGCTCTAGAGAATTTCTCAAGAGCGATGCGGCTATTATTTGATTTACTCTCGCGTCCGATATACACACCTAAATACTTCAGGCAACTATTAGTCCATTGGATGCTCAGTGGAGTATCTGTACGATCTCTCCACCTTCCACACCGCAAGCCTTCACTCTTGCTACGGTTGATTTTAGCGCCCGCTATACGTTCGTATTGTTCGAAAACACCACGAGCAACCGGAAAAGCTTCATCTCTTGTCAGGAAAATAGAAAGGTCATCCGCATATGCCAACATAAGAGGCCTCACATTGGTATATGGTAGATGCACTGAATATTGTCCGAGCATTCGACGAATATTCACCAGTAGCGTCTCCAACGATAGATCGTAAAGCATACCTGACAATTGACAGCCCTGTTTGATACCTCGATGAAACGAGATAGGATCCAGAGCTTGTCCTTGATGCTTAATCAAAATCGCTGAATCTCTATACAGTTTCCCGATGATATCGAGCAACCTGGGCGGGAACCCAAATGCCTCGAGAGCAGTCAGGAGATACTCGTGCGAGACGCTATCAAAAGCCTTTTGCTGGTCAAGTGAAATCATGGCCATTTGTGTACCTGTCTGTTCATGGTAGGCAAACAAATGTTTGGCTACCGCGATGTTGTCGTAGATACTACGACCAGGAACGCAATCGGGCTGTTCTGGGTGTATTACCGAAGCAATCACTGAGCAGCGTATCGCCTCTAATGCTTTGCAGACGATTTTATAGTCCACATTACATAGGGTTACTGGCCTCCAGTTCCCCATCCTCTGCAAATCTCCTTTCTTTGGTATCAATCGCATAACAGACCTCCTCCAACTAGAAGGAAAGTCTCAATGTGTGTCAACCGCGGAACTGATGACTTCCATAAGGTCAGGAATTAATAAATCCCTGAAACGTATGAAGAATTCTGGAGTGAATCCGTCATAACCAGGTGAAGTGTGTCGCCTTAGATTCTTTGTCGCAGCGATCATATCCTTCAATATGATTACTGTATCCAGGAGCTCCTTGCTGTCTTCAGAGAAGGCGGGAATATTCTCAAGAAATTCATGAGTGGTCGAGGATGTTGTCGACGTCGATTCAGAGTAGAGACTACTGTAATAGTCTCGAATAAATTCTGATAGCTGTTGTCCGTTAAGGACTTGTCCAGATTCATCAACTAACGATTCGACTTCACCAGAAGCAGTACGTCGTCTAGTTGCCTCGGTTGGAGAATCGCCTTCCCTCAGCCAGCGTGATTGGCTGCGCAGCATAAGCTCCAAGCTGTGCTTGTAAGTTTGTGTTGCCAAGCGTTCCTTTATTCTGTTAAAATAAAGAATCAACTCCGGCTGAGTTGGGAGAAGAGCTGCCACCCGAGATACTTCGGCCGACAAGCAAGAAGCTTGATACCCGCTTCGATTGAAATTCTTTTCGATAAAAGATCGAATTTGGAGCTTTCCAACATCCCACCATTTACTAAGAAGGGGAAAGTCACCTTTCCTCTCTTGCCAATCGTGCAAGAATTCAGTGAATGGTGAACTGCTCGGAATTCAACAAATAGTTGTTAAATATCCAGTATGCAGTTCTTCATTCAACTAGAGTGCTGGTTGCCACTACAAGAAGGTGATCACTAACGGAACACACTTCATGAGTGACATCAACGAAATGTTCTAGTATTCCAGGTGAGACGTAAAGTCTATCTATTCTGGAGCCTGCGAGACTTCAATGGATATTTCGCGAGACCCTCGTGTATGATCTAGTCGTAGGGTGCATCCAACGATAGATATGCACGAGTCTGAAAACACGGACAAAATTCCTCAACCGAGTAGCATTGACAGAGTTGAACTCAACTCCGGAGTGCCGATCCATTGAGGGATTTAGCGTGCAGTTGAAATCACTTCCGAGGACAGTTTCGCCACTAAAATTCACCAGACAAGATTGTACACTATCAAGAACTTGTCTTATAATGTCCTGGTCATGAGGAAGGTACACGTTTACTACCTTGATATGTTTGTCTTGAACGACAAAGTCCAAGGAAGAAGCGAAGCCTGGAAATATATCTGTATATACAGGAGACGATAGAGTAAATTTGTTTAATACAATGATTGCCACTCCTGAGCCTCGGCGAGGCGCAGGTGTGGCAAACATTGTATAGCCAGTGTGTAAATAAGCATAGCGCTCAAGGTGTGTATATGCGTCTTGTGTAAAATTCGTCTCCTGCAGAAGTGTAATATCTATATCGAACATTTTGACATATTCGATAGTGCTGTGTTACCTTGTATGTGTACTTAAACCCCCGGTGTTGATAGAAGCTATCTTGCACATTCGAAGAGATAAAAAGCTTAAACGATGAATGTGCGACATCTACTGACGAGGAGAATCGGCCAAGCAATGCTCCTGAATCAGCTCCTCCATCATCCTATGGAGTCGACCTAGCCGAGATGCTTCGTTGTACTTCCCCTTCTGCTTGCACTCCTCTTGTAGTAGTAGAAGTTGAGGAAGTAACAACTCCGGCCTCCCCAGCTCCTCCACAAGAATACTCCAGATTTTATCTGAATTCTTCTTGTACAGGAGCCGGGCAAGAATCTTGGAGATCTTCTCCCTAGGAAGGGTTTCCATACCCTTCGAGACTTCAAATTGGCTACCAGTCGAAAAGGTGCTACCACACGACTCGTAGCCACTGAAGCTCGAGAGACCAGTCTCATTCAAACCGGTCATTTCGCAGTCCGAAAACTGTTCGAAAGATGCTTTCGCCTCTCTTACAACAACCTTCGAACCATGGGCACCACTATCGTCCTCCTCCGAGTGGGGCCGCTTGGATGCGACTGGCTTTGCTGGCTCTGGAGGAGGCAGCATCACCCGATCAACTTTCTTCCTCCTCGCCCTCTTTTTTTTTTTGACTACATGGCTAGTCGACTCCTCGTCCGAAGTAGCCATGCTTTCACGTGCTGACGTGGCACCGTTTATAGCCTTAATTTTTTTTGCCTCTGGGACAATTTCAGGCACCTTAGTCACTGGCTGCTCCAAGATAGCAGGTTGAGTGCTCGCAGAAAGTTCCTTTTCCGGAGCCACTACTGTAGCAGTGGTTTCCTTCGAAGGAGCCTTCTGTTCAGCCTTCTTTCCGCTTCTCTTGGGGCAGTCAGCAATAAAATGCCCTACCAAATGGCAAGCATGGCATTTCGCTTCGGTGCCCACGTCTATCCAGTATCTCGAACCGCATATGCTCAGGTAGAAGCCTGACGGATTTAAAGTGATGGACGCTTCTCGGCTGGTACCGAAGATACCCCGCCCGAGACCCTCGTCCCAATTTTAATGGGAATGGCGCGGACCTTTCCAATAACCTTCCCGAATCGTCCAAGGAAATTCGAGAGGTCTTCATGTTGGGCTCGGATTGGGACCCGCGAAAACACGACCTTCGTGGGCTTTTCCCTGAGTGGTAACGGCACAAGGTGTCTACCCTCCACCTCGATGCCCTCAAGCATAAGTTTGGTAGCGCTTTCGAGGGTTGTGGTGTAAACCTCAACCATCGGTGGCCTTATTACAACATAGCTTGCGTTTGGCGCTGAATCCGAAGCCATTTTAACAACATCCTTCAGCGTAGGGTGTTGTTCTAGCCTCAAAGACGTCGATGGGACATCTGTAAAGCTGCAGCCACGGATGCTGTTATATTCGTTAGAGCCAATGTTCCAGCCTCTACTTGGACAGCTACGGCTTTCCCCGCAATACCCTTCTCCAAGGGAGACGGCTGTGAAATTTTACAGCTACTAGCCTCTTCAATTGGGCCCTTATTGGCCTTTTCTGTGGGCCCTTTAGGTATGTTCTTTGAAGAAGAAGAAGAAGCATTGATTGATTTCTTCTTCCTCCTACCATTTAATTTGGGGGGGGGTCATCAGTCCCCCCAGAGTCACTATTGCTGCACGTACTCATATTCAGTGCGGCAGTGATTTTTTTTTAATTTTCTTTTAATTGAAAATTTTGTTAGTTTTTATACTATTAAATTTTTCACTCCACAATAGAACTTACTCTCCAAACTAAAATTTTTCACAATTTTGACGTTGCCATCGCAACGACCAAAATTAATTTAAATTTGAATTTAATTGTCTAAATGTCACAAAATTTATTGAACTTTCACTATTTTTCTAAATTTTTTTATAGTTTCTCTTGTTAATAGCTCACACAAACTGTTTTTTTTTTCTTCCAATACCAGTGCTGTTGCAAGCACTTATTCACTTTTTGATAAGCTTCTATCAGTATTTCTATCCAACTTCCTTAGAACTCAATCTCACACGTCCGCTCTCTTCAGGAATAAAAATAATAATAATAATAATTTATTTATAGGAAGTGGTACACAAGATTTACAAATCTTTTGTTTGTACTTATGGAAATTACAGTGGAATCTAGAAATTATAAATGAGGTGGTTAAGCAAATATTAACAATTTTAACTATTAGAGAAAGTTTACACAATTACGAAATACTGCGAAAATGCAAACAAGAAAATAAGAGAAAGTACATAGAAAAATTCAAGAATTCAATAAAGATAGATATACTACTACACTAGCAATAGACTGCACAGATTGAAATTTAGAAAAGCGCTCAAAAGTGTTCGCAAGATTAGAGAACATGAGTTTTAATAATAGCTTTGAATGCATTAACGGTGCGAGCCTCCTGCAAGCTAGAAGGGAGCAGTTTCCAAAAGCGGGTAGCCTGAACAGGTAAAGAACTCTCCATGACCGTTCTGCTGAAACGGGGAATAAAAATTTTACGGTTACGTGGGGATACCAGAAATTGGAAAAATTCTACGCTTTAAGCAGTTATCTAGAGAGCAGCCAAGTAGGGCACTACTGTAAGGTGAAGCATGGGCAAATCTTCTTAAGCCGAAAATGAAACGAATGCAATTATTGAAAGCTACTTGAACTCTCCGGGCGCATTCACAGTCTAATTTGGGGAAGATAGTATTTCCAAAAGAGATGTAATGCATAATTAATGTCTTCACCAGTCTCTGCCTAACGGACGTGTCTAAAATACCCGCCGAGAGCCATAGCTTTCTTAAACCTGCGTAGACTTTGCTAAGTAAGACTTTAGTATTATCGCAACATTTCCAGTCTGAGCTCAATACTATTCCCAAGCTTGTAACTTTATTGTGCACAGGCAATATAAAAAACCATTTAGACTTATATCAGGTAAGTCAATTTCGTCCAGTGGTCGGTTAGAGAAACAGATTCACTGCGACTTTGCAGGGTTAAGCAGTAACCCATTCAGCCTAGACCATTCATGAATCCTCTCACGATCCCGATTAATACGCTCGATGCAGTCCTCAGTGAGGCCAATAGGCCTACTTAAGTATAGATGTACATCATCAGCATATAGGTGAATTTTAGAATTTTCAATAACATCAGGAAGGCCATTTTTTGAGATAAATGATCGGATCTTGATTTCATTATAAAGAGGAAGGTATGCCATTAATAATGGAAAATAACATCAGCCAAATGACCACCACGACCACGCTTACAGGACCATATCCTTTTCATGAAATTTTCTATAACCAAATCGCAAAGTGGCTGCCCTATGTCCTCGATAGCCTCACGAATTCCATCTTTGAGGTCTTGAATCGACGCTGGGCTGTTGGCGTAGACCTTCTCTTGCACGTGGCCCCAAAGGAAGAAGTCGCAAGGTGTTAAGTCACAAGATCTCGGTGGCCAATTGTGATCACCTCTTCGAGAGATAACACGGTCCGGAAACTTTTCCCGTAAAAGATCAATGGTTTCGTTGCTTGTATGGCACGTAGCTCCGTCTTGTTGAAAGTAAACGTTGTCCAGATCTATACCATCCAATTCCGGCCATAAAAAATCATTAATCATCTGTCGATAGCGCAATCCATTCACCGTAATTGTTGCTCCAGCCTCATTTTCGAAAAAGTAAGGTCCAATGACCCCGGGGGACCATAAACCGCACCAAACAGTCACACGTTGACGAAGCCATCGAGGTGGAAATGGGCCTCATCACTCAAGATGAGTTTTCGATGGAATTCCGGATCATTTGCATGCACTTCAAGGACCCAATCAGCAAAGATTCGACGTTGTTGATGATCGGCCGGCTTGAGTTCTTGTGTTAACTGAACTTTATAAGCCAAATCTTTATTCAAAATACGGTGTAATGACGTTTCTGGAATGCCTAATTCCAAAGAACCACGATGAATGGACAAACCTGGGTTTTCTTCAACACTTTCGGCTACAGCAGTAATATTCTCGGCTGTTCTTGAGTGACGTGCACGGATTTTATTCTTCACATCACTAACTTGTCGCGACAGCTCGAATTTTTCTACCAATTTCTGTATTGCGGTCCGACAAGGTGCTTCACGACGACCCAAAAATGTTCGAGTTTTACGAACCGTCTCTGCCACATTTTCACCATTTTTATATTGAATTTTAATAATTTCAATGCCATGTTGAATCGTGTATCGTTCGAGTTTTATTAATGGAGTAGTTTCTACTTGTCAAATGTCAAAAAATGACAGGTCCAAAAATGACATCTACCGAAATAGCGGGCTAATTAAAATAACACCTCTTATTGGAAAACCCTTTAGATCAACAGCTTGCATTATTGGGAAGTTTTCTGGTGCAGGCGATTGATTTTGATCAGCTGGTGTTAAACGTCTCAACATCTTCAAACGATTCGAATATGGAATCATTTCAGGAATAATTACTTCAAATGTTTTCCTTCATTTTGCCGGTGTTGGTGATAAATCTTCGGAGTTATCTGTTCTATTCCCCGTAACGCAATCATCCTGAGAATTATCAATATTTTGCTATATTATACCATCGGTGTCGCGCAGAGTTTCTTTCCCGCTCAATGTATCAACATATCTATCGAAATTATCAAATGCTACACCTGTGCATAATGCCGGCCTACGGATTATATCAGGAAGACAAGCTTGTAAGCGACGAACAAATAAAATGGTAGCTTCGGTCTCCAATTATTCCAAGGTGTTATAACTACAGCAATGTCTAAATCTATTTAAAATATTGATAATTTTTCTATTGCTCGTAATACTTTTCGCAGGCATACCGAGAGTAATATTCTTATATGGTTTAACAGTGCCGTTACTGACACAAAAAATTGCATCTGTCGCCATTGAATTGCTCAATCTGGTGCATATTAACACAGCTCTACGATGAACATCTTTACCTGCAATCAATACCTTGAAGAATCGCTCTAATTTCTCTGGGATCGAACATTCACCATTAATTAGGTCTTCAGTCTTTATTTTTGATGGCAGTTTTAAGTTTTCGATCCAATAATGGCATTCCGTAAGATAAATGCGACTTTATCGATAAGAGCATTTTCCGCAAGTTTTTCAAGATCATTATCTACTAATAAATTGCCATGTTCATGCATAATAATTTTTTTCTTGTGCTTTGTTAGAATTTTGATTTTTTTGAAAACATTTCAATAATTTCTCTTCAAGATAATAATTTGAGATTAAAGTCAAATTCGGTAAAGAGTGGAGTTTCCATTCATTTTCTAAATCATTGTTATAGGTGTCGCAAGGAGATGATAATAATAAGTAACCTTTTTTTTTTTTAATGACTTCCTCAATTAATGAGATGATATTATCAAAAATATATTTATGGATCATGCGACTATCGTGCCAGGGAGCGGATGGAATATCTGTGTTTTTCTTATTCTAATTATTTGAATATGCTAATTTACATATATGATGATAGAACACGGATCCACCTATGAACTTTAACGTGCAGATTTGTTGTAGTAATTCATCCCCTTTTAGTTTTGTGAACCAGCTGATCATTTCTTTTGAGAGCTTTACGTTATTTGATGAATGTAATTCCTGTGATTTACCGTGACATTGTTTCCGATTTTGCTTGCAAAAAAAAACATACACTTTCACTGTCCACAATAGATACAGTGGTATTCTTTTTTTTTTTTGTTTTTGTTAGGAACTTGTTTAGAAGGCTGAGTAGTTGATTGTTGCATTGGTATAATTGAATCACAGTCGATAATTGGATTGTTATCATCCACAATTGGAGCAGCAACATCTGACGTGCCCTCATGAGAATGCAGTGATGAATTTGATACGTGGGAAATACAACAGGATGCACTGTGGAGATCTCCTACTGTTGAAAATTCATTTCCAGATAATTCACGATATTTTTTCATTGAAGCTGTAAAACTGCTGTAACATTGTCCGTGATATCCATCACTAGCGTTAACACTTGCCGGTAACCTCACATTATTATACTTCAATTTGAACTTAACACTTGTATTTAAAACGTTTTTACAGTTATTCAACTTTTCCTCAGCAAAAAATATAATTTTTTCAGAATCATTATCACAAAAAACGCATTTTTTTTATTACTAGCCATCATTAATCTTATTTTATTTTTCTTAACTTTTTTTTACATCTGTTCTCTTTTTCTATGTGTTTTATTTTACATATTTTATTTTAAAGTTTACCAGCAAATTTCTTTATTTTTTTATATAATTATACTTTTAATTCGTAATGCGATCTATCTTGCAAACTATTCTTGAAGAGGCATATATGAGAGACTGTATATTTAAATTCAATGCCACTTATTTATTAATTTTGTGTATACTTAGAGTTTTAGGATATTCGTGTGGTTTACAGTAGTCTTACTTATGCAGTTGCTTAATTCATTTTCAAGGCTTTTCCCAATGAGTAACCGAATTATCGTCTGGCAAATTAATTTCATGTGGTTTGATAATTGAACTAGCTGGTATAAAAATGACAGCCGTAATAAAATAATTTTTTTTTTTAATTTTTTTTTTTTAAGGAAAAAACACGTCTGGCACGGTGCTAGCAACGAGAAAATTGTCTGGGAATAGTGAATTTATATTATTCCATGTTTATAAAAACAAATAGGAAAAAAAACTCGAACTAAAATCATTTTGAAAACTGTTTTTTTTTTACCTGTGGAACGGAATGCGCACTGGTAAATCAACCCCTCCGACGAGCCAGATTGGGCGCATGAATATTGAGATGTTGAAAGACGGGAGATAGCAAAGAATCAGCCGAACTACAGTTCTTTTTTTTTCGAGACGTTGCTAGCTCTCGGACTACGAGTTCGTGGACTCGAAAACCACGTGGCGCCCAACAGGTGTTTTGGTCATATTTAGCGATCTTTAAAGGAATTGTGCAAATCCACCCCTGTCTCCATTGCTAGTCAGGGAATTTTAACGCACGATAAGAGAGGCGTAACAAAGTATGACTTTTGCTGAGGACTGAGATTGCTTAGAGATATGGACATTTGGCTATTAGCTAAATTTTCTGACTCGGTAGTCTCACAATCAGTGGAAGTTATATGCGGACTTGAGTCTAACTGGTTTTGTGATTTAAAGTTTTTGTCAGTAGAGTAACGTTAAAGTTTGAAAGTTTTGCTATTTTGTTTTTTGGAATTTTGTTTGAATTAAGGTAAATTTTTGAGTTTTTGGAATGAATAAAGTTTAAAGTTTTGCTATCGTTGATTTAAGTTGAAGTTCAACTTTAAGTTTAACTTTGGTCAAGCCTCAAGTCGGAACTATTGTCGAGTTTTTTAATTTTTTTTTTTTTAATTTTTTTTAATTGATCTTTCCCGCTGGCCTTCTCCTATGGAAATAGTGGGTGGCCTCACGATTTTTTTTATTGTGTTCTCACGGAGGCAGGGCCGTAGCTAAGGGAGGGCATAGAGGGGCAATGCCATACCTTAAAATGGTAATGCCCTACCTTAAAAATTGCCAACTTATTCGGTATTCTGCGGGGCCGTAATAAAAGTCATCGGGGCGAATCTGTATGATCGGCAAGATTGGCCAGTCAGCTACTAATCGGCTATGTTTGTGTTGCTTACCTCCAACCTCTTTCTGCGATGTATGAAGGTAAGACGATTGGTCGACTACATGGACAGCTTTTGTCATGACATTTGGCTGTTACAAGAGTCGTATATGAAAATTATTCCCTGGAAATGGAAAATTCAATGGTGATGATATTGCAAAAAGTGTTGACATCAAAGCCGTTATGTTAAACATGAAAGTTCGATTGGGAAATATAGTAGTAAAAAGAATATTAAGTGTTCTGCAACCGACTGATGTGGCATTACAGGGTCGCAGCACGGGATTGAAGGATGCTATATCGATAATAAAATGCGTCTAGGAAGAAATTGAGGTCAGAAGAGATGTATGAGGCAATTTTAGAAGATGCTGAGAATACCATATTGTAGAAAAGAATCTCAAAATAGTTCCCAGAAGAGAAGAGACAAGTAAAGGCAAGACATCTGGAGGATTAGTGCTGCATCACCTTCTCGTCAAAACACAGCAGGCATAGTTTAAACTCCGCCATTTAAAGCGGAATATTATGAAACTGTAGACATAATAACAGCTGAGATGAAAAGAAGATTAGCAGATAATGATGATCTACATGCTAGATTCAATTTTGTGTCTTGATGAATTGGACAAAGTTTAAGTCTGTTCAACATTTAAATATATAATTGTTGTATGGAAATTAATGAGAAAAAAAAACAAATCTGTAATTGCAATTATTTTTCAGATATTAAAATTCCTTCCAAAGAGGAGACTATTATTGTGGAAAGGTACTTGAATGAGTTGGATGGTCGAGGAGATCAGACTGAAAGCATATTACAAGTACAAGTTCTATACAGACAAAGGGAGAGATACGTATGAACTATTTTTATCAGTCGCAACAATCGGATGTAGTACCTACTGCTGCATGCGAATCTACCTTTTCGACACTAATTGATATCAATAAGCCTAAAAAAAATGTCAATTGTTCATGAGATAATGGCAGGTTTGGTACTTTTTGCATTTGAACGGAAGAGAACAGACAAAAAAAATATTGACGAAGTGCTAAGAAAATTCCGCAATATGGTAAATCGAAGACTGCAATTATATTGAATATTTTTACCCCGTTGTGTTTTTTGTTTGGTCCATTTATTTCTTCTTATTGGAGGTACCTGTTTTAGTTCATGTATAAAAATATGTAATAAAATGAGGGTTCTAGAATCTAATTTTTCAAAAAAATATCCCTTCACTTGAACAAATGTATCCCAAACGGAAAGAGTTGTTGGAGGATGGAAGTGATGCTGGAGACCTTCAGTAATCAGGAGTTGGCATATTGCGAACTACCTGGCTGAAGAATCTCTAGTATCATTTTCAGTCTCTAGCTTCTCCAAACCGACTCTTCCCGAATTTCTGTGAGGACTCCTTTTTCACGCACACACTCACACTACTTGCCTTCGTCGTATGACTTCTGACCTGACTGGGGAGAGAGTGGGCCTGGAGGACTTTTGTGTTGAGAGTTAGCTCTTGGAGGGTGAAGGAGAGAACTTTCATGGAACTTTTTTATTTTTTTGAAATGGGTGAACGGAAATTGTTATAGATTTTCAATTACAAGTTAGCGTTTATTTTTCCTATGCGATTTTGCTAGTGCAGGCTTGGATCTGGATTTTAAGTGTCGTCCTTTAGTACGGTTACAACGAAGTATTTTGAATTCCCCGCTTAATTCAATTTGGCTTATGTCGAAAGGTTGCGACATTGCTTATTTGATTATATAAAAGAAAGATTTTTGTTTGACCTGTTGACCCCTGAATTTTGATAGTTTTTATACTTGGTGGATTGTCCTGAGGACTTCCATTTCGAAATTTTTGATGAACTTTTTTTTTTAATTTTTAATCGAAACTTTCTCTGACTTCTGTCGTGACCTTCGTGTCTCTTAACCAAACTACGACAAACTTCTGTACAAGCTGCAGAACTAAATAGATTTGACTATCGGTTATATGTTCAATTTCGTTCACCCCTTGGAAGATTGTAAATCTTTGATAATGGCTACCGTGAGAACACCACCTCCCGACAGTGTGAACAAGCTGCCAGAACAGTGATCCAACTGTCAAGACAGAGACTTGTTAGTCGAAAGGAAGCCTGTCAGGACCATATGTGGACACGTGTTCCACAAGGCATGTTTGCGAACGTGGATAGGCGAACAGGCCAACTATCCAAACTGTCGGCTCCGCCTTACACAATATGATTTTACCGAATGTACTGCAGCCATCGTAAAAAACCGAAGAAGCAACCTGTCAATAACGAGCGTAAACAGCCCGCGCCAACGTTTGACTTACCACCTCCAACGATCCCACCAGTTCGTCGAGGATCTCTATCACCTGCAATGCCAAATCCGCATTCCGCGACTTTTTCCCATCCTAACTCGCGACGAAATAGTCCATTGCCTTTTGCTAATGATCAAAACTTAGTAGCGACAGAAGCTTTGATGGCAGGTCTGCGGATGCAGTTTCATGGTTTAGTTCGCGAAGGCCTCGAGCAGAGTCTGAACACATTGTGGACGGAACTGTCGAATAACGTCAGACAGCAGATATCAGCTACAATGCCACCGGTTGACGTATCACGTCCACCTTCTGAACCGATACCACCTCAAGATTTTCACGACCCGCGTAGACAGTCATTTTATAGATCGTCGTCTGCATTCGGTCAACATGGACAAAATCCTAGCCAGCTTCCGCCAGCTCCATACAATCGTGCCCCGTCGAGCTTAGGGTAACGACGTTCTGGTAGTCCCATCCAAAGATGGAATATCTCATACAGGGGCGATAGTTCTCGATTTACTGTCGACGAATTTGTTTTCAGAGTAGAAGCACTCACGTACTCGGCCTTAGACGGAGATTTTGATCTCTTAGTTCGGCATATGACAACTTTGCTTTCTGGTCCAGCAATGGACTGGTACTGGTCTCTCCTGAGACGGAACTCCACACCTTCGTGGGAGTATATAAAAGCGGCTCTGTTAGCTGAATGGGGAGTACCGAAGGATGACCTCAAGATCAAGGTCAAGCTGATGTTGAGAAAACAGAAAGCAGGGGAGTCATTTCCTACGTATCACCAACACCTGATACATCTGCGCGATCTACTGCAAAGCCCTTTGGCGGACGGAGAGTTTCTAGAAATTGTGAAATCGAATCTGTTTCCAGACATCCAACAGAAAATCTGTCTACATCCCACAAACACCATACATCAACTGCGAGGTCTCGTGACTCAGATAAAGGCTACTCAGCAGCGAATCGCGACCGCGTGCAGCTGGAACACATATCGCAGCCCAAGAGATAGCGAGTTAAATGATTGTCATTCGACAGATGCTAAACAGTATATGTCACCCGAAAACAGTGAGGAAGCAGAAACAGTATCTACTATATCGGCACCACAAAACTTAGTTGTAGGAACTGTGACAACGAGTGTTCTACTATAGATGCGGACGCAAAAACGTCTTCAAGCCAACTTGCAGACACTGTTTGACGAAAAACGAGAGACGGGTCGGGAATACCACCACCTTTTCTCGACCAGTGTCAACGGCCCGAACGGCAACCAATACGACGACTACAGTTTAAACTTTGAACAAGGAGGAAGGTCCGCTCCATCAACAGACCTCAACAATGAACCACTGAACTGCCCGTGATATCATTCAGAGACTCTGGAGATATCAACTATCCACCTGATAGTCCTACTAATTCACTGATAGAGACGGAGAATCTAATAGACTTCTCCGCAGACCTTCAAGCTCCCGTTTCCACCTATAGGGAGCTCATGACACTACTAGACACTTCTTTGGAAGAGTATTTGATCTTTGACGTCCCGATAACACCGACAGCACTTTTCGCTGGCAATGTTACTGAGCAGGATATTCGGCCTCCTGCCATTTCTGTATTAAAACGGCCACCAAGCTCTGCTATGACGAGTGGGCGTGAGTCTGTTTTACATCCGCTGACGCCTTATCATACGCGTCAGCGGAATTACAATGCAATAAGAGACCGCATCTTCTCCTCGGTGGTGGAGCTAGCTGAAATTATGTATCCTGACTTGGACCTTAGACCAAAAAAGAAACGATCGACCGTTCGTTGGCGAGAATACTGTAGATGAATGAGACAGGAAAGAAAGAAACTGGCACATATTTCCGTGTCGATGCCAGAAGACATTCGACCGTATGCCGAAGTGAGATTACTCGGGCGAACTGAGACTGGATTACTTGATAGCGGTGCCACTGTCAGTATTCTAGGTCAGGGAGTTCGAGAGAAGCTTGCAGAAGCAGAGGTTAAATGGAAGAGGTATCGGACACAGGTACAAGTAGCTAATGGTGCCATGACGACTGTGCATGGTCATGTGAACTTGGACATCACTTTCTGCGGTAAGACCCAAAACGTGCGCTTTTAGGTGGTTCCTGGGCTCATACTGGCACTATATCTAGGAATAGACTTCTGGCATCTATTTGAGTTGGCTCCAGATGTCCTGGGTATAGTTGCAGAAGTGACACCAAGTCTAATGGCTACTCCTGAGACCAACTGCCTGTCTGTTCTAGAGCACCAACGTCTTGAAGCCACGCAACAGCTTTTTCCTTCCTTAGTCTTGTTGGGCTTAGGAAAAACATCTCTTGTCACTCATAGGATTGAAACGAATGACGCGACTCCGATAAAACAAGTTTTATCCAATTTAACCGGCAGTACAGAGTTTGATGGATGCTGAATTGCGACGAATGTTATCGTTGGGTGTGATGGAGGAGAGCCAGAGTCCTTGGAGCTCTCCAGTTGTACTAGTGCGGAAGCCTGGGAAGGTTCGGCTTTGTTTTGACGCCAGGAAGGTCAACTCCGTTACGAAGAAGGACGCCTATCCGCCGCTGCAGACAGAGGCACTTCTGAGTAGACTTCCTCCGGCAAACTATATCACAAGCCTGGATCTTAAAGACGCTTTTTGGCAGATCCCACTAGACACTGAGTCCAGAGAGAAGACCGCGTTTACAGTACCTGGTCATCCTCTCTATCAGTACACCGTGATGCCATTCGGCGTCTGTAATGCTCCACAAACTATGTGCCGCCTCATAGATAAGGTCATTCCTTTCGATCTTCGTGAGAATGTTCTCGTCTACTTGGACGATTTATTGTTACTGTCATCAAACTTTGACACTCATCTCATGCTACAATCCCGTGTAACGGATTGTTTGAGGAAAGCTCGCCTCATTATCAACGTTGAGAAGAGTAAGTTTTGTATCAAAGAGACCAAATACTTGGGTTTCATTATCGGAAAAGGACGTTTAAGGACTGACCCCGACAAGATTTCAGCCATAGTTGACTATCCGTCACCTAAAACTGTTCGGCAAGCCCGACGGCTACTAGGTATGGCGGCATGGTATAGACGGTTCATCCCGAACTATGCTGATCTAACTGGTTCCATCACAGACACTCTGAAGAATCCAAGTCAGTTCCAGTGGACACCTGAAGCCCAGACGTCTCTGGAAGTGCTAAAACAAAAACTTACTTCTGCTCCGTTGCTAGTGAGCCCAGACCTCACCAAGCCGTTCATTATACAGTGCGATGCGAGCCAACAAGGTATTGGTGGAGTCCTGCTTCAACTAGATGACGATGGCCACGAGAAGCCAATAGCCTACGTCTCGAAAAAATTGAACTCAGCACAACGAAATTATACAGTCTCAGAGCATAGAACTTATGCCGTTTAAGATAGTGACTGATCATGCGAGCGGTGTACTTGCTCGGTGGAGCTTGAAGCTTCAAGGTTTCAACTTCACCATCGAGCACCGAAAAGGAAAGCCGAATGTCGTTCCTGATGAGCTATCACGAATTTATTGTGACAGCTTGGCAACACCTGAAGATCCTGGCTCAGAAGTTGACCTTAGTTCTCCATATTTCAACTCGTTGGAATATGAAGAGCTGAGGCATAACTTCTGGAAAACTACTAGATGTTTGCATCAGGGATGGCTTTGTTTATATTCGGATTGTTCCGAGAACAGGCGATCCGATTCAGGGAGAAGAAGCTTGGAAGCTTTGCATTCCACGAGGGCTTGTCTCCGACGTTATTTCAAGAGCTCATGATCCGCCACTAGCTTCTCACGGAGGTATGGGCAAAAACACTGGAACGTCTGAGAAGACACTTGTACTAGCCACGAATGACAGTTGATGTCAGAAACTACATAGGCGCCTGTGACGTGTGTAAAGAGACCAAGGCCCCCAATACTATTCTTAGACCACCTATGGGAGACCAGTCTGTAACAGACAGACCATGGCAAAAGCTGTACATCGACTTTCTGGATCCATATCCTCGGTCAGTGAAAGGAAATGTCTGCATATTGATAGTTCTTGACCATTTTTCAAAGTTCCCGATTCTCAAACCGATGAGAAAGGCGTCTACTCTCAACGTGTGTCAGTTCATCGAGACTGAAATATTTCACGAGTTCAGAGTTCCGGAAACTATAGTCTCTGACAATGGAGTCCAGTTTTGCTCGGCTCAGTTCGCCAGATTACTGGAGAAGTATGGAATGAAACACTTGTGAACGGCAGTTTACTCCCTGCAAGCAAACGCCTCAGTGCCAGAGAACAGGTCTCTATTGTCAGGGATTAGAGCATATATCCGGAAGTGGGATGAGAAGCTAAGCCATATAGATAGCCCCTCAGGAGCTCTTTCCACCAAGCAACTGGTTTCTCTCGCTACCGAACACTCTTCGGTTAACAGATGATTGACCATGCAAGCTCCTATTCCATCTTAAGGAGACTTGGAACTCTTAATGAGCCTCTGAAGATAAATTGAGATTGATCCGTGCGAGAGTGCAGGAGAACTTAAACATGCGTTTGAACATAGTTCGAAAGCCTACAATCTCAGAGCGAAGCCTGTTAATTTCAAAGTAGGTAAGGAAGTGTTCAGACGGAATTTTTCCCAAAGCAATTTCCACCAGCAGACTAGCGCTAAACTAGGACGACAATTTGCAAAGTTTCGGGTCAAGTCAAAGAAAGGAAACTCCAGACCGTGATAAACATATTCTCGGACACGTCATCCGGCTATTGTCAATTTCAATCCTGGTAGCCCTAATAAGGTATCTAGCCAGCTTTTTGGACAATAGAGATTCTTTCTTCCCCAATCTCTAGCCTGATAATGTTTCAGAACCTATCCTATATGGTAACCCTGCGGCAAATAGTTTGCCGTATTAATTCCACTTATTTAATGCCTGCAAATTTAAGGAAGAAAACCGGTACTCCAACGACGCCTCGGAGACACACCCTTGAACAAGCGTCTGTCTGAGATCAGAGTGAGATATTAGAGCAGGGGAAACTCGGCGATCAGTTGGTTGGGTTACTGACCGCGGGGATCTCTCAGCACATCCCGGTGAAAGGAGTCAGAGGGGCACTGGCCGACTAGATTTTTTAGGTTACTGGCTTGTCAGGGCACCTCTGGCTTCTGACGCGGAGGACTATGTCGAGGTCTGGTCAAGGACGGGCGGAACTTCAGGGATGTGCCTTCAATTCGTCATCTGTCGAGTACATCATAATGTTTTGGACAATCCGTGGCAGCCGCCTAGCTTGAGCAATGAGAAATGCTTTCATGGGTCGAGCCACACATTAGGCGCCCGCAGCGATGAGGCCTATGTTTAAGCCCGGTTAGCTCAGTCGACCATTTTTCAGCGTTGTATGTAGCAATATATGCTAAACTGAGCTAGGTACATGTCTACGCGACCCGTAGCAGCATGAGTTGTATGCGGACTGTGCTCTATATGGATGGGGAGCCATACGCGCTGAACGCACACGAAAAGAAAGGGAAGAAGAAGACTTTCTTCGAGCGGGCGGTCAGAAGAAAGACAGGAAGAAAACGAGGGGTCGAAGACAGTATAATTTTTAAAAAGGAAAGGAATTAAGTGGAATTGAAATAAAAATCCAAAAGTATCGGGACTCAAAAAAATAAATCGAGGTCCATAATTAGTTGAAAATCAAGGAAAAGAGTGGATAGGTAAGTTTTTGTCGGATAAGTTGGCCACAGAGATCCAGGTGCGAAAATAACAGGATAATTGGAAAGGCACATAAAAAGGGAAGTAGCTGAGTACATTATTTGCTTAATCGCAGAAGGGTGGCACATTTTACACGTTTTTCTTTCTACATCGAATTGGACCCGCGCAGAAGGATGTTAGGGCTGACGCGTTAACATTTGAGAGTGGAGATCCAGGAACCAAAAAAGGGATGATTCCGTATTATCCAGTGCGCACGTGAAATCGGGAGGGCTGTAATTTTGTCCATTTATACTTACGTTAGGACGGAATCCCGTGTTATGACAGCATTCACGAGAAGATGGCCAGGGAAATCTTTCCTCATCAGCGTATGACAATCAATTCACAATACAATGATCCGAATTTTGTCTGTTTTAATTCTTTCTAGATCTTCGCTCACAGTTTACAGTAAGCAAAGACCTGGACATAAAAAAAACCTAGATAAACTATTGCAAAGTAGAAGCAATCACATAAGCATTCAAGCAAACGATCGTTCATAGAAACAGATCTATTTTCGTCCAAGGAAATGACGAGTGGTTCTGAGTTTGAACGGGCAAATATATTACATATACATTTACTAGCTGGAGCCTCGCACTCCTGCTTGATTGAGCGGATAACTAATTAAATTGCTTTTGGTACATATACATGTACATATTGAATTCCCAAGCATATATTAAAAAGAAATAAACACCAATCTTAAAACATCAATAAAAAAAGAAAGAGAAAAACATTAAGAAATAATATTTCTAACAACGTACTTATATAGTTGTTCCTTGTTAAATGGAAATTTTTAAGATAAATCTTGACTCGCATATATGAATTAAGTAACGGTTAATAAAAGTACATCGTTAGTTTTCTTTGTTGATTCTTATATAAGATTGAATGAATATTTAATGATAGAGCAGCTAACAAACCATAATAAGATAAACCAACTAAATTTAGTGATTTTTATAAATGTACATAATATTAAATATATTGCAAAAAAAATAAAGGAGAAAAACTGAAAAAGAAGCAAAGTAACCAATTTTTGAAGTATTTCTTAGAATTATAGAAATCTTTGATATATTTTTAATTTTTTTACGTTTCCGGAGATAATAAAAATAAATAAAACAGTCTATGATAAGGTGCGACGATTGTGAATATATTTACTAACTAGATAAGTGAATTTTCCACCTCATTTGTTGTTAAAAATATTATCAAATTACTTTCTTTTCCTATTTTCTCAAGTCATTAGAACGTAATTATATAAACATCTAGGATTATTTAATATGGTAAAGTGACTACTTAAAATGTTGCATTATGCAAGCTAGAGATTGTGCAGAGTCACGTTTTTCGGGTATAATTTTCCTTTAGTGCATATAGGCGTAGTGTTCGGTGGTTGCGCGCTTTCGACGATCAGATTTAAGGCGAATATACGGTACCTTCCTTTTTCTCATCTCTTTTTATTGAAGATGTAATGTTATATGTTGCACCCAGACGATATTCATTATATAGTCGCTAGAATTTATCATTTATTTTGGTACAGTTGAATATTTTCGTCGGAGCCAACTTTACAGCGCATTAATGAACTAAAAGAAAATTTAAAACAAATACAATTTTGTTCCATAAATATAAGTAAGCTGTGTAATGGAAACTACGGTTGGCTTTTAGTCTCACAAGGACGCGTACGTCGGAGAAAACCGGAAATATTTCTTTGCTATATTCAATTTATTTTCTTTTGTACGAAAGGAAGAAATAATTCATTGAAAAAAAGGTATTTAACTATAAAGAAGGAAAGCGTCAGATTTTTATTTATTCAATTTTGTGAAGTCATATTGATAGATATCATTAACTATAAAGAAGGATAGCGTCATATTTTCATGTATTGAATTTTGTAAAGTCATATTGATAGATATCATTAACTTTAAAGAAGGATAGCGTCATATTTTTATGTATTGAATTTTGAAAGTCATATTGATAGTGTTATGGAACTATGTTGGGTGATTGACGACTGGCACGCTAGCTCGCCTCGGCTATTGGCGAAAAGTGTGGGGAGGTTCCACGAAAAACCTGCCGCTGCCGCCTGCCATAATAAAAAAAATCGTGCCTATTTAACAAAACGCCGGCACACATTCGGTCCTGAAGGGACCTTTACGTCACTTACCTACATCCACATTGAAGGCGCAGATGGTCTGCCTTCCTGCATGCCCCAACCACCCAACTGACTCAGATATTTTCAGAGTCCCTTGTAGGTTAACCTGAAAATAGCGGAGGAGTGGACCTTATTCGCAAGAGAGGGCTCCAAGGGAGAGTAAAGGGAGAATAAAAAGCCTTTACAGCGTCATTACGTTATAAAAAAATATATAATATTCTTCAATCCTACAGGTTCTTCTTATAAAGAAACAAGCTTAGGGAATATAAGCAGTGGTACCAGTTTCAAGTAGTTCGAAGGAAGCCTACAATCCTAAAGTTAATTTCAGATCTTTATCAATAATTAATAAACATGAGCTCCCCTTTTCAACAACAAACTTTCGACCTACAATTAATACTTAATATGAATTTCAAAGTTCTTGTGTACTTAATCTCAGATCTTTAACAATAATTCATTAAACATGAGCTCTCCTATTCAACAACAAATTTGCGACCTACAATTAATACTTAATATGAATTTCAAAGTGCTTGTGTACATTAGTACTTCGATCCTAAAGTTGTTTTCAAACAAAAATCAATAAAATATTATTTTAGCAAGTCAACCGATCAATAAAAATATTTTAGCAAATCAAACAATCAGAAAGAAGAAAAAAACAACTTACATAGATCATGTTGATATGGATCCCACGCAAACGCGCCTCCGAGGTATTCCGCAATGTCACTATTACTTTAATATTGTGTTTTTTTCTTGTTTGTTTTCCTTGGAACCTATAATTTCTAGTGAACCTAGCCTATTTTGCACCTACAGCTAATTTTCAATGTAATTCATATCCAATGTATAGAACCAATTTGACAAAAAAAATCCTTGAGGATATTCCACTCATAGTCTATTTCATCGTCGCTGCAGCCATATATGAGTACAACTGTATGATACCTCGATCTGGAGAGGTTAATGATTGAATATTGCTGAAGAGGTTACGTCCATTTATTTTTGTTTTCAGACCAATATCAATAGTACTTTTGCGTGATTTCCTCGTTGTCTCTCTAATGTCAGGATTTCTACAGAAAGCAGCTGTATACATCTCAAGAACTACTAATGCTCTGTATCAGCAGTATTGAACACAGAATCGTCGCCGTCACCCCCTGAGTACTACAAAATGTAAGCGAAAAAGCTTGGAAGTAAATTCTTCCGCTTTGGCGATATTGCTTCCTTGTGACATCTAGGAAATCCCCGACATGCCGTCCTTAAATGGGGCTCGCACTTTTCGCGATTTAATTATCCCAACAAAAATTATATGCCTGACGAAAATTTGTTCTGTTATGTATTGTATAGATTATCTGCTGGTGTTGTTTCTTTCAATTAATCAACTTGTAGTACCGATTTATCAATTCTCGCTCGATTCTTTTTTTGACACCCCAAAAATTTCAGACGTCGCTCTACCTCCCAACAGCAAAAAACAACTTTTTCTTTCTTGACAGACCTTTCCGCCTGTTTTCTTCTTCTTTTTCTCTTTCGAACTTTTCCGTCGGCACTCGTCCCAGTCAGACTTGAAACGTTTGGTCGAGTCTCGACAACCACACGTTCGTCGTGTTCTGACACTAGGTGCTACTGCTAGAGCCGTCGGGTAGCATATTGCTGCCTGCAGCATGCTACGACCATAACAATAGATATCATTAACTATGTTATGATCACACATTGGGTCACACATAATTGTGATCATCTCATTTCCTTCAAGTGCCCTCAAAATTATGATGACCGTTTCATTTATTTTAAATTCAAGTGCCTTCATGGATTTCCTTCGTGTGTTATGTGAGCACATGATTTTCACATATTTTTTCACTTGCATTTCAAAACAAAACAAAATCTTACCAAAGTTTGATTACATAAACAAGAAAAAGCCTTTTAAAGAACAATTTCACTTGTTTCTTATCAATATATCAGGTTACATCCGTCGAGTCGTGCTAATGACATTAACGATCCGACCTTACTTACCTTACTCGTGAGATTCAAAGATTTTTAAAGAAGCAACCCTGGCAATGAGGATAATTAAAAAGTTGAGTTGGATTTCGGTTTTCGGTGCGTACGGTCGGCGAAGTACACAGCACCCCAATTTTTAAAGAAAATTCTTTTTATATTTAAGGTACAAGTTCGGAGTTTTAGTACTACAAAATTTTATAATAAAAAACCAAATAATAGTAGCGAATAAATAAAGTAATGTACAAAACGGGAGTGCGTTTTAATTAAATAAATTTATTTCCACATAGCACCAACTCCTCCTAGCTGGCTCTTATCATAAAAGAAAAGCACGGCCAGAGCGACTAACAACTGGTGGCAGCGGGTGCGGAAGACACCATCTCGACGTTAGCATATTGCTATTGCTGAATTTTATATCAAGCTGACCTGATTTCACAGGTGAAATAGAAAAAGGAAAATATCCTACTGCCGTTTTGGAAACTCAAGCAATCGCTACACAAATTGCCGCAAAAGTGCCACCTTTAGTCAATCCTCTTCAATTAATCTGCCGTTTGGGAAACTCAAGCAATCGCTATAGGAAGAATATAGGAAGAATATAAAAAGAAGAAAAAATGATCAAGAGGACACCATTATTGGTTCGCGTGTAAGTTTAAAATCTTTTTTTTTTATATGATTATATATTTTCCTAAATATAGAATTTTTGTGAAATAAATATCGTAAAATATCTTAGTTGCAAAAAAGTGTAAACCTTGCTGTGTTCTGTGAAATAAATATCGTAAAGTATCTCAATTGCAAAAAAAAGGTGTAAACCTTGCTGTGTTGTTCTGAGCTGCAAAAGAAACGAATCAATCGTGCGATAAAGGTTTCGTGCGGAAAAATTATCTAAAGTTACAAAAAAAAATAATAATAAACCCTTACTTTCTTCTATATGTTTCTCTTTTTTTTTTTGTGTGTCTTTTATCAATTGTGATACACATAGTACACACAATTTTCTCTCGCCTTTTGTTGTGTGATGTGAATTTGCACAACAATTTCCTAATCAATTGAAAATACAAGAATGCACATTCTGCATTCTTGCATTATTCAATTGACCCAAAACCCATCACTCAATTAATCAATCACAATAAATGCGATCGATTTATTAATTGCAATTAAGCAAAAACATACGCTAAACAAAATATATGTAACAACCTTAAGAAGTGACTGTAATTGTTTACATGCGTTTGTTTACATTTTTGCAACCAGCGTAATACAGGTCAATTATTGCGTCACATCTTTCTGCCGGAGTTAAGCACATAAGTGCAAATAAGCGGTTTAGTTTTAACGTGTTTAATGTACATTAATATTAATTTAGTTTAGCTTAGCAAATTGATGATTGTATAAATTAAGTAGCAATAACCGAATAAAGCAGAATTGAATTTCACTAGTTAGAGATACAAAAAGTAGGCTTTCTTTTAACTTGGCGACTGCTATTTTTAGCTGCACCTTTCAAGTTGGCATCTGCTGATTAGCTGTGCCTAAAAAAAACTGCTTTATTAAGCTTCTCTAGGAGATCTGCCTAATGGCTGCCTCCCATCATCGCTTCATCAGTGCGCAAGAAATATAATTACTACAGTTGCGTAATAACAAAAAGTGAAAATATAAATAGCTATGTATATGTACATATGTATGTACATGAAAAAAAATATTTTTTTGGGGTTAAATTTAGATTTTTATAATTGTGCGTAACTTTATTTCGAAGAGTTTGACTTTGAAACTTATAGAAAGTCTGAAAATAATTAAAGCAAATAAGTTGTCAATTAATAGTTCCACATAATCTGAAATAAAAGCTCTGAATTACCTTGCACTTGAGTGTACAAGTTCCGGTTTGAATAAATTTTATTGGTGTTCAGTTCAAACTACTTTTGATGAGCTTTATTGTGGTGGAATTTTATTACATGGAAGTTTTAATTTCAAATATATTATAATATTGAAATCATACAATTTGGATACAAAGCGAGTAATCAGTACGTTTCGAAATAAAAGAACAATTTTTGTGCTTTTAAATTTGTTATCTTCTTTTAAAATTATAAATTGTGTTTGCTTTTATTTGTGGTTTTCAGCCTTTCTCCCAGTTCATTATCGAGATTTGATACAATATAACTTAAATAACAATCCTATTGTTTCAATAAATTTATATATTTCATACCCCTATAAATTTCTTTAATTCCGTAATCCTATAATGAAATTTTAGACTTATACGAAATTCCAAAATAACGTTTTAATATCTTCCCCAATTTAAAATCAATTTGTCACTGATATCTTGATACATAAGCCTTCAAATCGAACTAAGTGACGTGATAGTTGCACCAATCCCTTTTGTTGTTGTTGTTTCGTCTTGTTTTAAATCAATCACAGACAAAATACTTACCCGAAGCTGTGCTCAAATTGCTCTTCTATTCTGTGAGCTTCCCTTTCACAACGCAAACATGCCCGACGTGCATGAGAGACTTATTAGCGTCGCGGACGTCTACAATTTAGTGCCCTATTTTGATGGGTCCCCGCAGGATCTAGATAAATTCAAAGTCTGTGGAAACATACTCTTTTCTGAATCCCTAAACGCAGCCGAACATAAACTTTTCCTGGACATAGTAAAAACAAAACTCAAGGGACAAGCGTTCCAATTAATACAATATAAATCATGTCCAAAATGGTCCGACCTTTCAAAAGAATTAAGAGACCAGTTCAAGGAAGAGGAAGAGAAATCTAGGGCAAGTGCTCAAAACAAACTGCTATCAATGAGGCAGGGCATTAGGGAAACCGTGAAGGATATCGGAGAAAAGTTACTCCTAGCTTTGGCTACCTTAAACTCTGCAACATAGGCGAACGTAAATGAAGAAGCAGTAAAAATCTTCTTAATTAAAGAGAACGAGAAATTAACAAGCCAGACCTTCGAAGACGGTCTTCGTAGTGAACAGCTGAAACTATTGGTTAAAGCAAAGGGAGAAACTGATTTAAGAAAATCAATCGCGTATGCTAGTGAACATTCCACACGATTAGAACGGAACAATCCGTCAGTTTCTCACAATTCGCAACCTTTTACGAAAAATATTATTTCATGTGAAATCTGTAGACGCACAGGTCACTCCAAGGAAACGTGTTTCCGTAACACAAATATTCCAAACTTTCCTCCTCGCGAAATGAAAAGAGAGATAAACCATTTGGTATGCGCATACTGCAAAAAACCAAATCACCATATACAAGACTGCCGTCTAAGACAACGTAATAATAGCAGAACTTCATATGGTTCCCCTCGAGTAAACCTTTTTACTAATTACACTCAACCACGGAACTCGTCTCATAATCCACATTATGCACCTGTGAGAAGAGACTGTAGTAAGGAAACCACTGTCGTAATAAAGGGAAACGAAGACTGTCGGGTGGTGGATACCGGCATCCATCCCGACTAACACATACAGCCGACGTCCACAAACCACCGCCGAAAAATTAAAAGAGAAAGCGTACGCGCCAAAACAAATCTCGATATCATTCTCTAAATTTGATTCTAATGTAACTATTTGCATACCATTTCTGCCTTCATCCCAAAAGTATTCTACATTCCTTATTGATACGGGAGCGGATATAAGTATATTGAAGTTAAATCTCAACGCTATTCGTAAACCTTTCAAAACCAAAGGTACTATATCCACACTTTCCGGTGAGCCAATTTCTACGTTGGGTACCATCACAGGAACGCTCCATCTTTCTACGGAAAGCAGTGAATTTTTTTTTAACACACACCTTTCATCTTTTAACCGACGAAATAACACTAAAGTATGACGGTATCATAGGGAATGATTTCTTGAAGAAACATAACTGTATTATTGACTATAATAATTGCATTTTTACCATAAACAATTCTTCGGCCGTTAGGAAAGGTATCCAAACTGCCTCAGACACTAATCTTAATCGTTCAGATAAAACTACATTTAACGAGGTAACTGAAGGAAATACCGTATATTGTCCTGACGATATAAAAATAATCAACAATCCTCAGAATAAAGAAATAACCCTAGCTGCTAGAAGCGAAAAAGTTGTCTCACTCCCTTTCAATTACAGTAAACCAGTTCTATTACAAAAATGTGAAATACAGCCCGGAATATATCTCGCAGAAACGGTAGTTGAGCAAACAACCAACGCAGTAAATGTGATGTTATTAAATTCAAACGACTCAGAGGTAACTTTGAAAGTAAAAGAGATACCCTTAAAATGGGACAGTCTCGAGAAACTTAATGTCCTTCAATTTTACTTTAATAAAGATCCAGTAAAAAAGCGACTACAAAAACTAGAAACTTTAATTAATTTAGATCACTGCAATTCAGATGAAAAGCAGCTCATTACAGAAATATTCCTCTTAGAAGGAGATTACTTATAGCATACCGATGCCGTTATACATACCATTCTTACTGACTCTAATAAACCACCGATTTACACGCGTCCATATCGCCTACCTGAATCGCAGAAGAATGAAATCCATATGCAGGTAAAAGATATGCTAAAAGATGGTATCGCTACGTCAAGCTATAGTCCGAAGAACTCCCCACTGCTCCTCGTGCCGAAAAAATCTGATAATACAGGCAATAAACGATGGAGAGTGGTTGTAGATTTCCGGAAGCTGAATGATATAACCGTGGGCGATGCATATCCATTGCCAAATATTACAGATATTTTAGTACCCTTGACCTTGCTCACGGATTTCATCAAATTTTAGTTGATGAAAGAGACAGAAGAAAGACTGTATTCAGCACACCCTTTGGACATTTCGAGTATAACCGAATGCCGTTCGGGCTGAAAAATGCACCAGCCATTTTCCAACGTCTCATAAACAATGTACTTATGGGATTACAAGGCATTAAGTGCTTCGTTTATGTCAACGATATAGTCATATATGGATATGATATCCATGACCATAACTCGAAACTTGTTGACGTGCTTCGTCGCTTAAGACAACACAACATGAAATTACAACCTGAAAAGTGCAAGTTCATACAAAGAGAGCTTGTCTATCTGGGACATATAATATCTCAGGACGGCATAAAACCAGATGCATCCAAAGTAAAGGCAATAGCAAGTTATCCTGTACCAAAGAAAGCTAAAGACGTCAAGTCCTTTTTGGGCCTTGCAGGTTATTATAGGAGGTTTATTTCGAACTTTGCGGAGATTTCTAAGCCTCTCACCCACCTATTAAAAAAGAGTGTAGAATTCAAATGGAATACACACTGTGATGAATCGTTTAGAGCCTTAAAAACTAAACTTATCTCTCCTCCCGTTCTTGCATACCCCGACTTTACCAAAGAATTTTTAATTACCACGGATGCAAGTAAATACGCAGTTGGCGCTGTCTTGTCACAGGGAGAGATAGGAATTGATAAGCCAATATGCTATGCGAGTCGTAAATTTAATGATGCCGAAACCAGATACTCAACGACGGAACAGGAACTATTAGCAATTATATTTGCCGTAAAACAGTTCAGACAATACGTATTTGGAAAAAAATATACCATAATTACAGACCATAGACCCCTTCGCTGGTTGATGAATCTGAGGGATCCAGCGGCATCTCGCTTAACTAGATGGAGATTACTCTTAGAAGAATACGACTTTGAAATTATTTACAAACCCGGCAAATATAACGCCAATGCCGATGCCTTAAGTCGCATTAAAACCGAGGAAAATGAACCTACGGTAGCAGTAGTAACACGTAACCAAAGCAGGAAAATCCATTCAGATCTCCCTATTACGCAAACAAAAATACCCAGACAGGATTCCAAAGAGAAACTTGAAGTACCTAAAATTCTTGAAAACAATGGTACAATTCTTGAAAAAATAAATTCAACATACAACTTTATTATATTACCCCTAATAAACACCTCTATTGAGGATAAGTTGAAGGAAATAATCAAAGATTTTAATCAACTTGAGATTGGGCAATCGAAAACCGATTTCAAAAAAGAAAATAATGCAACACTAAATCCTATAGGAAGAATATAGAAAGAAGAAAAAATTATCAAGAGGACACCATTATTGGTTCGCGTGTAAGTTTAAAATCTTTTTTTTTATATGATTATATATTTTCCTAAATATAGAATTTTTGTGAAATAAATATAGTAAAATATCTTAGTTGCAAAAAAGTGTAAACCTTGCTGTGTTCTGTGAAATAAATATCGTAAAGTATCTCAATTGCAAAAAAAAGGTGTAAACCTTGCTGTGTTGTTCTGAGCTGCAAAAGAAACGAATCAATCGTGCGAAAAGGTTTCGTGTGGAAAAATTATAGTACATAGTACATACAATTTTCTCTCGCCTTTTGTTGTGTGATGTGAATTTGCACAACAATTTCCTAATCAATTGAAAATACAAGAATGCACATTCTGCATTCTTGCATTATTCAATTGACCCAAAACCCATCGCTCAATTAATCAATCACAATAAATGAGATCGATTGATTAATTGCAATTAAGCAAAAACATATGCTAAACAAAATATATGTAACAACCTTAAGAAGTGACTGTAATTGTTTACATGCGTTTGTTTACATTTTTGCAACTAGCGTAATACGGGTCAATTATATTACGTCACATCTTTCTGCCGGAGTTAAGCACATATGTAAGTGCAAATAAGCGGTTTAGTTTTAACGTGTTTAATGTACATTAATATTAATTTAGCAAATTGATGATTGTATAAATTAAGTAGCAATAACCGAATAAAGCAGAATTGAATTTCACTAGTTAGAGATACAACAAGTAGGCTTTCTTTTAACTTGGCGACTGCTATTTTTAGCTGCGCCTTTCAAGTTGGCATCTGCTGATTAGCTGTGCCTAAAGTGATCTGCTTTATTAAGCTTCTCTAGGAGATCTGCCTAATGGCTGCCTCCCATCATCGCTTCATCAGTGCGCAAGAAATATAATTACTACAGTTGCCTAATAACAAAAAGTGAAAATCTAAATAGCTATGTATATGTACATATGTATGTACATGAAAAAAAATATTTTTTTTTAGGGTTAAATTGAGATTTTTATAATTGTGCGTAACTTTATTTCGAAGATTTGACTTTGAAACTTATAGAAAGTTTGAAAATAATTAAAGCAAATAAGTTTTCAATTAATAGATCCACATAATCTGAAATAAAGGCTCTGGATTACCTTGCATTTGAGTGTACAAGTTCCGGTTTGAATAAATTTTATTGGTGTTCAGTTCAAACTACTGATTAAGTTAAATTTTGAAATTTTTTTTTTGTGTTTTGATGAGTTTTATTGTGGTGGAATGTTATTACGTGGAAGTTTTAATTTCAAATATATTATAATATTGAAATCATACAATTTGGATACAAAGCGAGTAATCAGTACGTTTCGAAATAAAAGAACAATTTTTGTGCTTTTAAATTTGTTATCTTCTTTTAAAATTATAAATTGTGTTTGCTTTTATTTGTGGTTTTCAGCCTTTCTCCCAGTTCATTATCGAAATTTGATACAAGATAACTTAAATAACAATCCTATTGTTTCAATAAATTTATATATTTCATACCCCTATAAATTTCTTTAATTCCGTAATCCTATAATGAAATTTTAGACTTATACGAAATTCCAAAATAACGTTTTAATATCTTCCCCAATTTAAAATCAATTTGTCACTGATATCTTGATACATAAGCCTCCAAATCGAACTAAGTGACGTGATAGTTGCACCAATCCCTTTTTTTGTTGTTGTTTCGTCTTGTTTTAAATCAATCACAGACAAAATACTTACCCGAAGCTGTGCTCAAATTGCTCTTCTATTCTGTGAGCTTCCCTTTCATAACGCAAACATGCCCGACGTGCCTGAGAGACTTATTATCGTCTACAATTTAGTGCCCTATTTTGATGGGTCCGCGCAGGATCTAGATAAATTCAAAGCCTGTGAAAACATACTCTTTTCTGAATCCCTAAGCGCAGCCGAATATAAACTTTTCCTGGACATAGTAAAAACAAAACTCAAGGGACAAGCGTTCGAATTAATACAATATAAATCATGTCCAAAATGGTCCGACCTTTCAAAAGAATTAAGAGACCAGTTCAAGGAAGAGGAAGAGAAATCTAGGGCAAGTGCTCAAAACAAACTGCTATCAATGAGGCAGGGCATTAGGGAAACCGTGAAGGATTTCGGAGAAAAGTTACTCCTAGCTTTGGCTACCTTAAACTCTGCAACATAGGCGAACGTAAATGAAGAAGCAGTAAAAATCTTCTTAATTAAAGAGAACGAGAAATTAGCAAGCCAGACCTTCGAAGACGGTCTTCCTAGTGAACAGCTGAAACTATTGGTTAAAGCAAAGGGAGAAACTGATTTAAGAAAATCAATCGCGTATGCTAGTGAACATTCCACACGATTAGAACGGAACAATCCGTCAGTTTCTCACAATTCGCAACCTTTTACGAAAAATATTATTTCATGTAAAATCTGTAGACGCACAGGTCACTCCAAGGAAACGTGTTTCCGTAACACAAATATTCCAAACTTTCCTCCTCGCGAAATGAAAAGAGAGATAAACCATTTGGTATGCGCATACTGCAAAAAACCAAATCACCATATACAAGACTGCCGTCTAAGACAACGTAATAATAGCAGAACTTCATATGGTTCCCCTCGAGTAAACCTTTTTACTAATTACACTCAACCACGGAACTCGTCTCATAATCCACATTATGCACCTGTGAGAAGAGACTGTAGTAAGGAAACCACTGTCGTAATAAAGGGAAACGAAGACTGTCGGGTGGGGGATACCGGCACTCCATCCCGACTAACACATACAGCCGACGTCCACAAACCACCGCCGAAAAATTAAAAGAGAAAGCGTACGCGCCAAAACAAATCTCGATATCATTCTCTAAATTTGATTCTAATGTAACTATTTGCATACCATTTCTGCCTTCATCCCAAAAGTATTCTACATTCCTTATTGATACGGGAGCGGATATAAGTATATTGAAGTTAAATCTCAACGCTATTCGTAAACCTTTCAAAACCAAGGAACTATATCCACACTTTCCGGTGAGCCAATTTCTACGTTGGGTACCATCACAGGAACGCTCCATCTTTCTACGGAAAGCAGTGAATTTTTTTTTAACACACACCTTTCATCTTTTAACCGACGAAATAACACTAAAGTATGACGGTATCATAGGGAATGATTTCTTGAAGAAACATAACTGTATTATTGACTATAATAATTGCATTTTTACCATAAACAATTCTTCAGCCGTTAGGAAAGGTATCCAAACTGCCTCAGACACTAATCTAAATCGTTCAGATAAAACTACATTAAACGAGGCAACTGAAGGCAATACCGTATATTGTCCTGGCGATATAAAAATAATCCACGATCCTCAGAATAAAGAAATAACCCTAGCTGCTAGAAGCGAAAAAGTTGTCTCACTCCCTTTCAATTACAGTAAACCAGTTCTATTAGAAAAATGTGAAATACAGCCCGGAATATATCTCGCAGAAACTGTAGTTGAGCAAACAAACAACGCAGTAAATGTGATGTTATTAAACTCAAACGACTCAGAGGTAACTTTGAAAATAAAAGAGATACCCTTAAAATGGGACAGTCTCGAGAAACTTAATGTCCTTCAATTTTACTTTAATAAAGATCCAGTAAAAAGCGACTACAAAAACTAGAAACTTTAATTAATTTAGAACACTGCAATTCAGAGGAAAAGCAGCTCATTACAGAAATATTCCTCTTAGAAGGAGATTACTTATTGCATACCGATGCCGTTAGGTATACCATTCTTACTGACTCTAATAAACCACCGATTTGCACGCGTCCATATCGCCTACCTGAATCGCAGAAGAATGAAATCCATATGCAGGTAAAAGATATGCTAAAAGATGGTATCGCTACGTCAAGCTATAGTCCGTGGAACTCCCCACTGCTCCTCGTGCCGAAAAAATCTGATAATACAGGCAATAAACGATAGAGAGTGGTTGTAGATTTCCGGAAGCTGAAGATATAACCGTGGGCAGTAGATAAGCTATGCCGGTAGCAGACCACTTTTTTGAGCCTCCAGGATTTCGCCACAGATGGAGCCACCGTCGCTAGGTGGTTTGAGCCCACACTAAGTAGGTTTGTGTCTTGGCTGTATTGGTTTGCGCCTCGGATTCACGATTGTGTCTTGGGTGCACCATTGAATCTCGACTGCGCCCTAGCGGGATTAATCGGTACAACCGGGATGTGTCATTTGGTCTTGACTGCGCCCTAGCGGCATTAACAGGTACTACCAGCATGCTCCGGTTTTCTAGCGACATCTGTTCGGGCGCAAACGCCATTCTGAGTAAGGTTCCCTAGCGGCCTTAGCCGGAACTACCTGGCTTTGCTGTTTTCTTTTATTGGCGGGAGAGTTCAGCATCATTCAAATTTCACAACATGACATCACCATGAACAGATTCTAGAAGTGAGACATTAGCCGATACGCAGCGACATCTGTTTGGGTTCAAACGCCATTTCTTGAGTAAGGTACCCTAGCGGCCTTAGCCGGAACTACCAGCATGCCTTGGTTTTGCTAGCGGGAGAGTTCTAGATATCGGCATGACGTCATCATGGTTTTGCTGCACCTAAATAAGTTCTCTTAGCAGGGAAGTTGTAGATATCAGCATCATTCGAATTTCACAACATGACATCACCATGAACAGATTCTAGACGATGTCAGTGAGGGTTCTGGGGTATGTCTGTTTGAAAAGTCTTATCTTTTATAAACATTTGTTTTTATTTCCAATAAATTTCTTATTATAAAAGTATTTCTTATAGCACATTGTCCAATATGAACTTGGCAAGATGGCGCATTTGTGTTAATCTCAACTAACTGAGTAAGATCAAAAGTTATGGCTGACGTAGTGCAACAACATGAACAGCATAAACAGTCACCATGGAGTGAGCTATCAGCTTCGGCTGATAGTTAGGACTTCACATCCTCCAGTACTCACTAAACATATGCTACCATAAAAAAATTTAACAAACGTGTTGCCGAAATTGGGGACACCTACTATCTCTCCCCTATAAATATACATGAAAGATCTTCGGATCTTTTTAAGTCTAGATCTGCTAATCCTCTAAAAGTATTATTCTACGAGAAAGTGTCTACTGGTAAATATAGAGGGTAACAACTCCCTGAATAAAGCAAACTTAAAACAAATTATAACCTCATATTCAGCAAAGCTACACTTATACACAACTCGTGTAATCCCACTGGTCAAAATAATCAGTCTATGGAACTGCTATAATATCGTACCACTGTACTGTAATGTTTGTCATACTTTGCAATATTATGCCATGTAGTTATTTAGTTCTTCTATTACTTGTTTGCTTAATGTAAGTTTCTTATTTTACTATACTATACTATGTATTATATTCTTGCTATAATACTTTCGATACTACATTTTACTATTTTGCTACGGATGTTCCAAGCTCCCACACAAAGTCTCACTGAAGAAAAAAATCCTTGGATTAAACTTTTAACCAAAAAAATCTACTATCCAAGCACCGCTAATTATCTCACAAATAGTCGAGGAAAACCTTTCACTTTCTAAATTATTTTTTATTATTTTTTAATCCCTGGTAGATTGTCGAGCCTTGGGTCGAACTCCTCCTTTTGCTCATTCTTCGTGTAATCTTTTTAAATGAGAAGCACTTGCTGCAGGGATGGACGACTGTAGTCTTCGTAGAGCCATAAAAGGATACGGAGCGTGCAAATTGTTGAATCGACAAAGGGGACTACAAGAGAATTGACTGAAAACCACTTTGACGTTGTTCAATGTCATATCAAAAAATTAACCTGCGTGCAATTATCCTCAGCAGTAGAAAATCTGGACGTATCAGATTTAATGGATAACTCGCATCGGAAGTTGTATTCCCCGTTTTAAAAAACAGTAAATGCATCAATATTTTCTGCATCACCTTCTCGGACTTGAAACCATGGCATTAATTTGTACTTTTCTGTTTAAGAGCCTTTTAAGATGGAGATAAATTTTAGATGGATAGTCTACTCCTTTGTAATTGAAAAAAAAAAAAAATTTACCCGTTAAAGGTCTTTTATTTCTTCCAACCATGTAATAATGCAATGGTATCAGATAATTCTAAGTCCCTTAAGCCTGCTGAAGATTCTCCTTGACATAATATAACAGCTGTTAAGGAATATGATTCTCGTTTAACACTGGCTTTCATTTCGTTCCAGGTTCCTTGATATATCAGTCCGGCTCCCATTATTGAAGCGACTTGAATATTTTGTGGAATATCGAGTACTAAGTTCTAAAGCTGAAGCTCGCAGTAGAACATTAATATGTACACTCAACAACTTTGTTGCGGTATTATTCATGGTACCTTGTAGATAAGGTATACAGATTAACAAGGTATGACTGTCCGCATCATAGATTCGCCATTTAGTGTGTCATGCGAACCGAATCCTTATAAACGAAAAATAAAGTTTCAATTTGTTTGTAAATTTTTTCTACTGGAGCCATTTAAAATGTTATAACAAGTACAATTTTACTTTCTTAGCATAAAGATAAATTGACTTTGTTAGTTTAAATCACCTTTAGGGAAAATCAGGCCGGTATTAAAACGAAGTGCTTGAAAGTTTTGTCGGTACAAAATGCAAATTAAGAATGGAATACCTATGGTTTTCCCTGTTATTTGATTCTATGGAATACTCACATTATTTCTAGAGTGAAATATAATGTTGACTATGGTACTTTATAAAACAAAAGATTAACTGATAATCATCAAACATTCGCGCATAATACATCGCGAATAAACATTTTACATTATTCATATATCTGACTCATCACTATAGAAATAATAAGAGGATTTTAACTAATCAATTAAGAGTGCAAATTACATGTATTTAATTCTTTTTCTATTTTTTTGCCACCAAAAACTTTCCGGCACTTCGTTCGTTTGTTCGGCTGATTTCCTCTATAAGATTCCTTCGAAGATTCAATTTCTCGTTATGTTAAGAAATTAAAATTACATTTACCTTAATAATTTAAATAGATCCAGTGGAATAATTTGACATAATATGAACATTTTAGTGTTCCTTTTTTAAAAATCGACTCGCGTTACACACATTTGACAGACCTTCTCCTTCTCCCATAAAGAAGCTAAAAAGCCCTCGGTTATGCTTGTCGGTTTGGATGGTGACGTAGATATAAATTGGATCAGAACTGATATTACCACTCAGATACCCGATATTAAAATTTCTAAAATTTATCAACTCTCGATAAATTCTCGGTAAACAGAAGTGCCGCTTAATATTTTCGTCGTTCGATTGAAGACATAAAAAGACTGGTGGGCTTAAGATTTATACTAAGACGACAGAGGATCAGATGGGAGAAGAAAAGAACGAAGAATATAACCAGGTGTTTTAGGTGTAAAAGATAATGTGGATGATGCGAGGTGTGTCATATGCAGGGAAAATCATGAATACGAAATCTGCTTTAATACTGAAAGAGAAAAAGACCTTCTCCTAAATGTGCTAACTGTATGGCTAAGGATCTTCCGACCAGTTATAAGGGTTGCCCTGAATATCATAAATATAAGAACAAAAGAGATTCCCTAAAAAGTAAGATGAAGGAAAAAAACGGTAATTCGCAATAAACTAATAAATGAAGAAGTCAATAATCTATTAATCCCTCAAGTCTCATACGCAGACATGCTTAAAAGAGGAACACCGGAACAAAGTTCAACCCAGAATACGTCTGATGGAAATGTCATGAATAAATTTTTAAATGAAGCGCAATACCTGTTTTAAATTCTTTTTGTTGAGATGATCAGGAATATTGCCCAAGCTTATCAAGTAGATCATTATCTACTTGATGAGCTTGGACGAAAAAGTCTTGAATAAATGTGAAAACCGTCCAATCCCAATAGTCAGTATTGTCTTTTTTGACAACAGAAATGCTTCTGACTGGTGACTACTACATCTCCCTCATAAACATACTCCACGAATCCACCTTCAACTCATTCTTTCCCAGCTCTCCAAATAAACTAACGATCCCCTTCTACAAATAAACTTTATTAATTAATTACAGAGGATAACATTGTACCTCATGTACTAGGGAACTATACTATAAAATTGATCTTACTAAAGAAAAAAAGAAAAATTGAACAAATAAATTATAAAACTATATATATTATGAATTTAACTTATCAAAAAATTGAACAAATAAATTATAAAACATATTTAAATGAAATGCAATACAAAATCAAATACAATTATCATACGCAATCTAACTCTATTATACACACAAACAATATCCTAAAGTAACGACTATCACTCCTGTTGCCTATAAAGCTAAAAGTACAAAACGCCATCACATATCTAGAGAACATAGGTCAAATAAATACGGCTTAAGGAAAGAATCTCAAAATAAAGTGGAGACAAATCCTATAGGGACAAAATTCTCAAAATCAACAAACAAAATCAAAGTAAGAAAAACACCTACAGTAAATGTGTCACGAAAGAAGAACTTACCAGGGACAGTCCCAAACTATAGCATAGTGTATAACAAAAATGAACCGTACAAATAGTGGAATAAAAATACTGCATCTGAAACAAGATACATGAAATCCAGCCACTTTCAATAAAACATCAGCCTATTGAAATAATAACTCTAAATGAGACGTGGATTTACACAAACGAAACTCAATATTACCAAATGCCTGATTACATGGTAAACTCAATTGTAGAGATGATTCCAGAGGGGGTGGTACTGCCATATAAGCTCTATATGCACTCCCATGGGATACCGCTACCAATCTGGTTCATCAATACACACAACAGTTTACACTAAAGAAAATAATACAAATTGAAAGGGCCAAGTTTATATACAACATATTGAGGAAAAATATAAGGACAAATTTAGTAGTCGAACTTCACTCTACCATCCATAATCACAGGACAAGTAATAGGAACAACATCGTGCAGGTCCAGTCAAGGACAGAAAGGCGGCGACAATGCCTGCTAAATACTGCCGGGCAAAAATACAACGCGCTGCCTGGGAATATTAAATCGGCACCAACGCAATCAATATTTGTAAAAAAGTTGAAAAATTTCCTGTCATAAATTTTCTATAGTGAAAGTATAATAATATAATAATCGCTACTTCTATAATAACTGGAATGTAAAAATAAGGAATAGTTTAGATCAACTGTAAATAGTAAGTCTAAATAGGAATCACTAAAATTAATTTGTGGAATTATAAGTACAAATAAATTAATATCAAATTATCTTTATTAGCCGATAGTAATGATATAATTCAAATTCAAATTGTTTTGTTAAACCAAAAGTGCAATTAAAACATTTGACAGACCGGACGATCAAACTTCCATCCATCCATCCGATCCATTGCCAGCGTTGGCTTAGCTTCTAGTACAATTATTTAATGTTTAATCAATTAATAATAATATTAACTTGATGGAATAGAATTTAATTTAAATTTAAATGTGTGATTTACTTTACTTTAAAGCAATGTGATATATTTAACCTGATTTGAAATAATATTGTAGACTGAATTTTTGTTTTTATTGATAATTTACTTTCCAATGTTTTTATATACTGCTATCATCCAGGATTCTACTGGATGATTCGTGAATGTAACGGACTGCAGGCACTGTCTAAGTCGGTCCTATGTTGTACTAGTAATGAATCTGTAAGGATGTACTATGGTCCATTAGCTGTATTAATATCTAAGCCTAATACTGAACATTCTATAGTAGACTAATTTACCTTTATTTTTACTTTTATTATTTGTTTTGCCAGTGTAATAATCTATTTCTAAGCTGTTGTATATCGGAAAGCCCAGCGTTGTACGTTGCTTTAGGCAGGGGATCATAAATAAATGCTCTTTGAATTTGAACTTGTTACTCGAAAGTCAAAATATCAACACTACATTACCCACATCAGCTGTCTGCTCAAATCTGAATGTGCCAAAGTTAACCTTGGCAATAGCCAAGATCAACACCTTCAACGAAAGATAAACGAAGTATGAAAGCTTCAAAAGACTTGGTTAGCCGAGACTTGACCCAAAAATAAAAGCTGTGCAGATATTCTAGGGGGGTTCCAAATTTTCTTATGTTCGCATTGGCTTACATATGGAATAAAGATGGCAGTCGTTCATTTCGAATGTGTCCGTAATAAATGTTAATTTGTATTTTGTGATAATTCAAATCTTTAATAGCTCATTCTGCTGTAATTATAGAAATATTTTCTGTAATTTAACACCATTTGTAATCTGTTTTGAAAGATTTTTCAAATGTAAACACATGATAATCTGTCACACAATTTACATGTGATTTCGAAAATCTGAATGAAGCTCACTCTGTATTGTGCATGCACGCTACTCTGGTAAAAGCTCACTCCACTCTACTCTGTCATTGTAAACGCTCCTTAAAGAAGGAAAGCGTCACATTTATATATATTGAATTTTGTAAAGCCATATTGATAGATATCACAAGAACTAAAGGATTTTCCAATAAGAGGTGTTATTTTAATTAGCCCGCTATTTCGGTAGATGTCATTTTTGGACCTGTCATTTTTTGACATTTGACAAGTAGAAACTACTCCATTAATAAAACTCGAACGATACACGATTCAACAACACATTGAAATTATTAAAATTCACTATAAAAATGGTGAAAATGTGGCAGAGACGGTTCGTAAAACTCGAACATTTTTGGGTCGTCGTGAAGCACTTTGTCGGACCGCTATACAGAAATTGGTAGAAAAATTCGAGCTGTCGCGACAAGTTAGTGATGTGAAGAATAAAATCCGTGCACGTCACTCAAGAACAGCCGAGAATATTACTGCTGTAGCCGAAAGTGTTGAAGAAAACCCAGGTTTGTCCATTCCTCGTCGTTCTTTGAGATTTGGGTCTTAAGGCTTATAAAGTTCAGTTAACACAAGAACTGAAGCCGGCCGATCATCAACAACGTCGAGTCTTTGCTGATTGGGTCCTTGATATGCATGGAAATGATCCGGAATTCCATCGAAAACTCATCTTGAGTGATGAGGCCCATTTCCACCTCGATGGCTTCGTCAACAAGCAAAATTGTCGCATCTGGGGCTCGGAAAAACCAAGAGTTATTGTTGAAAAGCCTCTCTATCCTCAACGTATGACTGTTTGGTGCGGTTTATGGTCCCGCAGGGTCATTGGACCTTACTTTTTCGAAAATGAGGCTGGAGCAACAGTTACGGTGAATGGATTGCGCTATTGACAGATTATTAATGATTTTTTATGGCCGGAATTGGATGGTATAGATCTGGACAACGTTTACTTTCAACAAGACGGAGCAACGTCCCATACAAGCAACGAAATCATTGATCTTTTACGGGAAAAGTTTCGGGACCGTGTTATCTCTCGAAGAGGTGATCACAATTGGCCACCGAGATCTTGTGACTTAACACCTTGCGACTTCGTGAAAGAGAAGGTCTACGCCTCCTCTTTATAATGAAATAAAGATCCGATCATTTATCTCAAAAAATGGCATTTTTCTTTGAATATCAAAATAACACCTCTTATTGGAAAACCCTTTATAAGGAAGGAAAGCGTCATATTTTTATATATAATGAATCTTGTAACGTCATAGTGTCAGAGCAGGGTGAGGCAATAGGGTTGCACTTCCCGGTGCCCTCTCGATATGAAGGTTGAATAGGTCCGCTACTCTTCTCCTTTTAAGTCAACACAGGGACTCTGAAAATTATCCGCCAGTTGGGTGGTTGGGGCAAGCAGAGAAGGCCAAACATCTGTGCCTTCCCAATGGATGTAGGTAAGTGGTGTAAAAGTCCCTTAAGGACTGAATTCGTGCCTTTTTGTGAATGTGGCCATTTGATTTGTAGGCACGAACATTTTTGTATATGGCTGGTGGCAGCGGCAGGTCTTCGTGGAACGTCCCCACACTCTCCGCCAATAGGCAAGGTGAGCTAGCGTGCCGCCCTGCAGTCAACGCTGTCCACCGAGTGATCTGTCAGCTCATGCTGGCTGTCTGGACTTCACGTCCAAGCAAATAACTCTCAACATACTACCATAACATGAGCAATATTTTATTAGGCTGAGCTAATAAACTCTGGACTGTCTAAACAAGACTATCTTAAAGTTTATGACAAAATAAGACAGCGCAAGAACAAATCTAACAGCTTGAATCCTCAAGGGTAAATGATTAGCTTGATGTGCAATAGCAGTATCCAAATTAAAATTGTGTTCTCATCTTATACAGTGCATCAAGAGGTGGCAAGAAAAATTTGTCGTCTAGTGGCTTTATTAAAAATGCGCCAGGGAAACCAGCTATAATTTTAATGGGTCTTTCAACAAAATATACGTCGAATGGTGCCCTTCATTTTAGTTACAAGTTAACTTTTCGGATTGATTTTGAAGTTGTTTTTCGCATATATTTCTAGAACGGTTTGTCGCACAGAAAAAATGATTATAACGAATTTTATAGAATTTCGTATTCTGCAGAAGTTTTTAATACAATAAAAATGTCTTGGACTGATAGTTTTCAAAGTATACGTAAAAAACCTAAATTTTTATATGGCAACACCTAGAAGGAGTTGCCCGATTTAGTCCATTTTTGACATTTCATTTGTTAATGTAGTAAAAACATTATGTACGAAATTTCAGCTCTCTGCGTCCACGCGTTCTCAGGCAGTATCCAAATATATAGCGGAAAACGAAATTTGTATATGGCTACCCCACGAAGGAGTTGTCCTATTTGTCTTATTTTCGAACACAATTTTACTTTTTTTTTTTAAAGTCCGTGTACAAAATTTCAGCTCTTTACGTATACGCGTTCTCGAGTTATCGTGCGCACGGACGGACGGACATGCTGTGATAATTCTGGATAGATGTAACTTGCCTTATTATTCCCAGCTCTTTGGGTTCGATGACTTTTTTGCTTAATCCAGCACGTTGGACTTTATGGTAATTCCCAGCTCGTAGGGAATTTTTATTGACAACTTTATTATTGTAAAAAAGGTACTGACTAGGAAAGAAAAGAACACTTGCTTATACTTTATAATATTTATTGCTGCTGCTGCCAGCGTTCGTACTTAATTACTAGTGTACAAGCCAATCTTCTCTTTTCGACTATACTAGACAAAAATTCCTATTGTCCCAAATTGTGTTAGTGGAATTGATCGACAGTGGCGGAGGCGAATATTAGTCTTCAATTTTAGTACTAGAAATTTGCAGTTCAGTGAATTACAAATATTTAAATACAATTATTTCGTTAATGAGTTCATGAACATAAAATCGAACATCCTCCGCCCGGTTAAGGAGTTTACTGCTTAACTAAATACTAATACTTTCTTCATCTGAAGGTAACCTATGTGTTCAGCGACGAAGAAAACTGAAAAGAAACAAAGAAAAAGAATTAATAAAAATCAATCAAATTTACAATACTTAACTTAATAAGTAGCCAGGGAAGTCGACTGGCATACAATTTCCTATCCTCCCACGAAGAGCAGCATATATACGTACATATGTACCTATGGTGATATCTGAAATTAAAAGAAATAATGAATTAATTAAATGAATTATGGATTGAATTAATTAGAATAAGAACACAAATGAATATACAAAAATTATACAAAAAAAAAAACAATTTCCCCATGTAATTGAATTGTAAACAAAGTACATACAAAACAACAACAACACTATGGGAAACGAAATTTGTTATAATTAGTTTAATTTCAGTTTCTCTCAACTGAAATTTAAACCAATTATAGAAAGGACGTCACTGAACACATTTACTGTGAAAAATAACTTTCCCGCGAACAATTTAAAGGGAAAATTCATAACTTTTCACCTTTTGACAGATGGCCAAAGGGAAATTGACTTTGTTAAAAACAAAGTTATAAAAACATTTTTTAATGTATTTATGTTATAAATACAATATATATATACCACTCGATTGATTTTATACGAAAAATCAACTTCCCGCGATGTTTTTCCGGGAGAAAACAACAAAAGAAAATCTTACCTGAAGACAGGTTAAGATTGAAATTTCACAAATAAATGAATTTTCTTACAAACTAATTATACACAAACACTACACAATACACATAACACAATTTGCACAAACTTACCTGTAGTACAGCAGCACAATTTCCACTAAAAAACACACGGAAAACTCGCGATCGCGGAACTGTCACAACATATTATAAATACCGCGAAACTGTCAGACTTTATATATTGCCAACATATGGCACATGAAATTGGACTATTTTTTAACGAGGAATACGATGGCGACGTTAAAAAAGTGCAAAAATATCTTCGTTAAAAGATATTTGATATTTAAGATTTCTCATATAAGTAATGAGAAGAAAAGAGACAGCAAGTGGAAAAGAGACAGATAAAATTCGCAATCCACATGAAAATTTTCTCATTATGGATGACAGGAAGTATGTTACGCCATGTTATGGCACAATTACTAAATTTAATTTTCATGCAAAGAATTTAATAATTGAAAGAAGTTTTTAAATGAAAAAAGGTAGATGTCAAAATTCCGCATCGAATGGTATTAATTCCAGCTGATGAGAAATTAAATATCTTGAGTATTTTCCATTATGGTTGCGGGTTCCACACACCAAAATAGCGATTCAGACCCTATATAAGGCCGAGCATTTGTATGAATCCCTCTCTTACGTTTTTCAAGTTCAACCAGCAAACATCGTGGAAGTGATACAGTGCAAAATTGTGTAAATCTGCTTACAAACGACTTATGGTAAGAGTAAGCGCATATGCAATTTTTTTGGTGAAGGATTTTTGAAAAATTGTGATTTATCTTTAATAAAAATATAAGTTGTGATAAATTTATTTGAATTTTGTGGTGAGTTTTAATAATTAAAATAATTATTTGAACTTTTCTTAGAATTTAACTAATCTAGTGATAATATATTGAGTAGTTAGTTTAATCTATCTTGTACAGAACATATTCAAGATAGTTATTCCTACACTTCTCAATTTTGAGTCAAGCTGGAATAAATCTGCGAATTGTTCTTTGTTTGCTTCGCACATAATTGTATTAATAATTCAGTAGTAAAGAAGTGTAGATATTTCTTAGAAATCAACAGTAATTTCAATCTATCTTGTTCAGAACCAATTCAAGATAGTTGTTCATACACTTCTCATTTGAGTTAAGCTGGAAGATATATGCGAATTGGTCTTTGTTCGCTTAATTTGCAATTGTGTTAACATTTCAATATTGAAGAAGTGTAGAATATCACTAGTTGTAGTTCTAAATTTAACGAAATTTATCTAAAATAACAGTATTACATGCTTAGCTATATGTATAGAGTGATTAAGTACCTGCGAATAAATTTGAAATTAAATCGAAATGTGAATCTATTTACATTGTTCTGATTTTAACATACCGCTACACTAACATTTCCCATCAAGAACAGTAATTGGTATATAACGGCTTTGTCAAACTACTCCGTTACACACGTGCAGCAAGGCAAGGCATCAGCAATTAAGGAAATTTATATCAGCTTATTATACAAGCATATGGTATAATATTTGTGTCGCTACGCACAAGGTTGAATTCAATCAAGAATTTACGGTAACATTACAGTATTGTGATTCAATCTTAAATCACATTCAGTTCGTTATCATATTCATAGTCACTCAAGGACTATACCTTTTGCGTAAACCATCAATTGAAGATTTCATCCTGGAATCAAAACTTATATACCAATACGAAACATTTTTTGGTGGTTCCATCCAGGAGCTACCAGTTTACGGAACATTTTTTGGTGGTTCCATCCAGGAAATGGAAGCATTCGATTTAATTCAGTTTATTTGTTAGAATCTTAAGTTCACTTGACTAAAGCAAGCATTAGTTTACATAGTGGTAAGCAGTTACAGTTGCATAGATACTGTTACATAAGACATTCTTAACGGCAAGATGTCTACGCTACAAGGATTATTCAATAAGGAAACGGTGTTGAGAGACAGACTAAACAAATTTATTGAGAACGCAAAAAAAACTGCAATACCTAAACGTACTCAAGCATTCTACGAAACCAGAATTTCAGATTTAAAAAAACTCTGGGAGGATTATAGCGCAATTGACTTAGAACTTAATGAATCTTTGGTTGGGCAGGATTCAGATGAATCAAATACATTTCTGGAAGAAGATAACTATAGTAAATCAGAGTTAAAATACGCAGAATATATGAGCGAGTTAGTGGAAGGCTTACGGAAGCATTTACCTGTTATAGAGTCACAACCTAACACATCTGCTTCAATGCAGTCAACCACAACAATTATTCAACAAGATCCACGAATGAGGCAGTCAATGGCCAGACAGAAAGTCTTACCTTCACCACAACTGAAGTTGACTTGAATACACAACTCAAACGATTTTGGGAGCTAGAAGAGCTTCCAATTCAATCCATGCTCAGCAAACGAGAGCAAGAATGTGAGAGCACATATCAAACAACAGTTCAACGACTAAAGAATGGAAAGTATCAAGTTAATCTTCCATTCGTTGACAATGAAGTTCCTACATTGGGACAATCAAGGCCACAAGCGTTTAAAAGATTTATGAATCTACAAAAACAGTTTTCAAGAGATTCTGAATTCGAATCAGAATACAAAAACTGTCTTAACGACTACATAGAACGTGGACACATGGAGGAAGTTGAACCTCCAAGGGATGGTGAAAACCATTACTATATCCCACATCACGCAGTGTTCAAGGATAGCACTACAACTAAGTTAAGAGTGGTATTTGACGCCTCGGCAAGGACTACAGACGGAAAGTCAATTAATGATTATTTGTTGAAGGGACCAACACTACAACCAAAGCTATTTGCTACGTTACTCAACTCTAGAAAGTACAAAATAGCAATGAACGCGGACATTGAGAAAATGTATAGGATGATTGATGTGCATCCAGATCATCGTACCTTTCAAAGAGTCTTCTACAATCCAACAGACCTTGCGGCTAGGGGAAGTTCAGCTGAAATTCTGCACAAAAATAATTTGTGGTGGCATGGACCATCATGGTTAAGAAACCATCAAAATACCTGGCCCAAGTCAAAAATGGACAACAACAATCAAACAAAATTGGAAGCCAAGGGAGAATCACCCAACAGTTTTTTCACTAACTGTGAAGATGATATCTTATTGCGATATTCATCCTTCACACGTTTGATTCGCATTGTAGCAACGCTGCTACAATTTAAGCATAATTGTAGAAATCCACAAAACAAACGAACAGATTTCTTCACGAGTACAGAATGGAGTCAAGCTAGCAATACCATTCTGAAGATTACACAACAATCAGTATTTAAAGATGACTACGATCATCTGTTGAACAATAAACTGTTGCCAAGAAGTAGTTGCTTATTGAAACTCAATCCATTTCTGGACAAAGATGGATTAATACGAGTAGGTGGAAGATTAGAGAATGCTGACATCTCATATACGAGAAAGCATCCAATCATCTTACCACAACATCATCATATCACATCAATCATCATTGATAAGCTTCATAAGGAATCATTGCACGGTGGACCAGCATTAGTCTTGAGCATGAGTCGCAATGAATATTGGATTCTAAATGCAAGACGATGCATTACAAACAGGATACACAAATGTATCACGTGTGCTAGACATCGCAACTTAACTAGTACACAATTAATGGGAAACTTACCTTCTTCAAGAGTAAACATAACCAAACCGTTTACCAAAGTAGGTATTGATTATGCAGGTCCAATCATTGTCAAGGTCTCAACACTTCGTAACGCTAAACGACAAAAGGGATATTTTTGTATTTTTGTCTGTATGGCCGCAAGGGCAATACATATCGAACTAGTGTCAGATCTGACAGCCGAAGCCTTTCTAGCAGCCCTAAGGAGGTTCGTAGCCAGAAGAGGTTTGTGTACCGACATCTTCTCAGATTGTGGTACTAACTTCGTCGGAGGCAAAACGATACTCGATAAGGACTTAAGGCAAGCCATCAAGGAAGCAGAACCAGAAGCTGCACAATACCTCGCATCCAAAACAATAAACTGGCACTTCAATCCACCAGCCACTCCACATTTCGGAGGAATCTGGGAGGCTGGTGTGAAATCGATAAAGCAACATTTACGAAGAACTTTAGGAAACGCAATATGTACGTTCGAAGAATATGCCACAATACTTACGCAAATAGAGGCATGTTTAAATTCGCGTCCATTATGTCAGGTACACAATGATCCAGATGAATTATTCGCACTAACACCTGGACATTTTTTGATTGGTCAGCCTCTCAATGCCATTCCAGAACCTGACTATTCTAAACAAAGGCCATCCTTATTGCAAAGATGGAAATATCATCAACAAATGGTCAGACAGTTTTGGGACAGATGGTCTAAGGACTATCTTAATCAGCTGCAGCACAGACCAAAATGGTCCATAAAACAAACTAACATTAAAAATCGCGACATTGTAATTATAAAAAATGAACACACGTCACCAACCAATTGGCCATTAGGCATAATTGAACAAGTTTACCCTGGAACTGACGGATTAGTACGCGCAGTTCAGGTACGAACACGGGACAGCATGTTGCAGCGACCCATAACTAAAATATGTCGACTACCCATAGAAATTATAACACAGCAAAGCGGTGATAAACAAGGATGATAATCTGAAGTATACTTGTTTATTTGTGTTGTTTGTCATTTCTGTCGTTTGGTGATTGTTCTTTTTTTTGCATACAAGATATTAACACAGTACAATTCTAGATGTCTAATCCAGAGAGTCATGATGATGATGTTCTGTGCATCCTCGAGGACATTCGCTTTTCTCCTCCAAGGAGTCCAATGGAGAATCTATTCGTTGAACCTGGCTGTGATGTGTTGACTGGACTTCCTAAAGCAGCTCACAACAATGCACCATCCACATCTGCATCTGTGCAAGGTGTTCATTCTAAGGAACAGCAGCGATCCAGGCAGCAACATTCAGCGAAGTATGTCACAACTCCACATACAAACACAACTCCAGCCCAACCAGCTGTAGCCAATGGGATGAAATTGGACTCGCTCGAACAGCTGAAAGCCACAACAACCATAAAAGAACTCAAGATGCGTGCCGAAAACACTCATCAACGGTTTATAACTCGAGAGGGGATAGACATCTACCTACAGCGACACATATTGGAGCGTATAGATTTTGAGGCCATCAGTAAGGCAAAACGCAAGACGAAGACAATCAATCTTCCCGATCGTTATCAAGTGTTTCTACATGTGCGAGCTGATGGTGGAATTCTCTTCAATCGCTATCACAAAAGAGGAATAGAGAAGCTACGAAAACGGTTGAATGCAGGCATTCAACGGGGGGGGGGGAGAATGTTCAGCGACGAAGAAAACTGAAAAGAAACAAAGAAAAAGAATTAATAAAAATCAATCAAATTTACAATACTTAACTTAATAAGTAGCCAGGGAAGTCGACTGGCATACAATTTCCTATCCTCCCACGAAGAGCAGCATATATACGTACATATGTATGTACCTATGGTGATATCTGAAATTAAAAGAAATAATGAATTAATTAAATGAATTATGGATTGAATTAATTAGAATAAGAACACAAATGAATATACAAAAATTATACAAAAAAAAACCAATTTCCCCATGTAATTGAATTGTAAACAAAGTACATACAAAACAACAACAACACTATGGGAAACGAAATTTGTTATAATTAGTTTAATTTCAGTTTCTCTCAACTGAAATTTAAACCAATTATAGAAAAGACGTCACTGAACACATTTACTGTGAAAAATAACTTTCCCGCGAAAACTATGTATTCTATTTATTGCTCGTTTAACAAGTCCTCTTTCTGTGCGTATGACAGCAACTCGAACCAGACCGTCCTTACCAGGATGAACTGTCTCGATTCGGCCCATGACCCACTTAGACGGTGGTGTATTAGGCTCACTCAAGATGACTAACTCATTTGGTTTGAGAGACGCTTGTAGAAGTTTCCACTTTGGGCGTTGTTGCAATGACGTCAAGTAATCCCTACTCCAACGTTTCCAGAATCCCTGCATTAGTGTTTGTAGGTATCTCCATCGACCTAGATGTGAAGCCTTGGCTTCTGTGAGGTTCGGTTCAGGTATTGAGGTTAGTGCATGCCCAACAAGAAAATGTGAGGGTGTCAAGACATCTAGAGAGTCGATTCCATTTGACAGTGGGCAAAGTGGCCGCGAGTTTAGAATAGACTCAATTTGTGCCAATAAGGTTGTCATCTCCTCAAAGGTGAGCCTCGTTTCTCCAATGACCCGTCGTAAATGTGATTTAACGGATTTTACGCCCGCCTCCCACAGGCCACCAAAGTGTGGAGTTGATGGTGGTATGAAATGCCACTTGATATTATTCTGGGAAAGAAAATTGCATATTAGCTGATTATCATATGAAATTAAGGATAATTCTTGAAGCTCATTGATGATACGATTAGCGCCTACGAAATTCGTGCCATTGTCGGAATAAATGTCGCTAGGAATTCCTCGGCGAGCGACAAATCTACGAAAAGCAGCTAGGAATGCCTCTGATGACAAGCTGCTTACAAGCTCTATATGTAGTGCCTTCGTCGAGAAACAAACAAATAAAGCAATATAAGCCTTGGATGATCTTGTTGATCTACCAAACTTGGTTGAAATTTCTATCGGGCCAGCATAGTCTACTCCCAAGCGTAAAAATGGTCGGCTGATGGATACACGATGCTCTGGTAAGCTGCCCATTAGTTGTTGGGTCGTACTTGTCCTGTGGCGAAAACATACTATGCATTTGTGAGTAATTTCCTTCGCAAGTTGCCTCAGTTTGATGTCCAGAATTCTTGTCGAATAATGGAAATTAACACTGTAACCCCTGGGTGCAGATATCTGTGATGCATTTCTTGAACTATTAACTTAGCGATGAAGTTCTCCTTTGGCAGGATTCGAGGATGCTTCGTGTCGAACTCTAGGCTTGAATGTTGCAAACGGCCACCTACCCGTAGTACGCCGTCATTATCTAGGAATGGGTGTAAGTTGATGAGTGGACTTTTCATTGGTAGTGATCGTTCAGCTAATATTTGATTTATTTCTTTAACAAAGGCTTCAGATTGAGCCCATTTGATTATTGTCGATGAGGATTTCTGCAGCTCGTGTGCCTTTAGTAGGCCTTGTATGCGGTTTTTTCCTTCCTTTTGTTTCACGTTGTGGATGAAACGTAGGCAGTAGCTAAAGATGTGAAGTAGTTTCGTCCATGAAGAGCAACGTAACGATAATTGGTGTAAGATATGTGAGATGCTTCTGAGTGATTTATAATTAAGGTGCACTTTCGTTCTTCTTTTTTTACAGCAGTTGAGTCACTCGTATTTGGATTATGTGGCCAGGCAACATTTTCCTTCCTTAACCAAGGTAGCCCTTGCCACCACAGGTTGCATTTGGGAAGCTCTTCTGGTGGTATTCCTCTGGACACAATATCTGCGGGATTATCTGCTGATGGAACATATTTCCATGAAGATCGAGGAATGGTGTCGAGAATTTCTGTGGTTCTGTTGGCAACGTACGTTTTCCAACGTCTAGGAATGTCAGAAAGCCAGGAAAGAACAACGGAAGAGTCACTCCAAGCATGGATTGTCACATTTTGGAAACTTAGAGCTGCTATCACACTGGACATTAACCTGCTTAGGAGAAGAGCAGCACATAATTCCAATCTTGGCAAGGATACCTGCTTCAAGGGTGCTACCTTTGATTTGGCTGTAACAAGGTTGATACAAACTAGTCCATTTCTATCGATAGTTCTGCAATATATAACCGCCCCGTACGCTAGCTCAGAAGCGTCCGAAAACCCATGAAAATGTATGTCTTTGTAAGAATGGCATATTAAGCGAGGAATCTTGATTTTAGATACAGCAGCCAAGTTTTCCTTAATTTTTTTCCATTTCTGAGTAATAGTAGAAGGAAGTGGATCGTCCCACTGCATATTTGACAACCATAATTGTTGGAAGAGTATTTTCATTGTAACCACAATTGGTGCCAACCAACCTAAAGGATCAAATAAGCGCGATGACTCTGACAGGAGACTTCGTTTTGTTATCGTTTCATTTAATGGAAGTGATACTTCAAATAAGAATATATCTTGTTGTGGGTCCCATTGTAGTCCCAGAATCTTTGTGGCCTCAATGCTGTCATGAATGGTTAATGTTGGTGCAGAATCGGCAGAAGTTATGCAAGTGAAGTTAGATCGCCATTTGGTTAAATTGAATCCGCTTGCTCGTAGAATTGCTTTTAATTCGTCTTGAAGTCTGATGGCCTCAGCTTCAGAGTCAGCACCTGATAAAAGATCGTCGACATAAAAATTGTTTTGAATGATGGCGCAGGCTTCAGGAAATAAATGTGTATTATCAATGGCGATTTGTTTTAATGTCCTCGTAGCCAAGAAGGGAGCCTAGGAAGTGCCGTAGGTTACAGTTGTTAACCTGTAGTGTTTAATTGGTTGCGATAAGTCTTCCCTCCAAACTATCCTTTGAAAGTCTCGATCTCTCCTTGTTATCTTCACCTGGCGGTACATTTTCTCTATGTCCGCGGAAAATGCAACCTTGTGCTTTCTAAAGCTTAGCAAAATTGAGGCTAGGTCTCTTTGAATCGTTGGCCCAGTCATTAAATTATCATTCAATGATAGACCTGAAGCACTCTTGCAAGATCCATCGAAAACACCTCTTATTTTGGTGGAAGGTAAGGTTTTAAACACCGCATGATGTGGTAGGTAAAAATATCTTTCTGGCCTCACACTCAATTCAGCAGTGGGAATTTGCTCCATGTGTTGCAATTTGTGGTACTCTGCCATGAATTTCATGTAATGTTCCTTGTAGAGAGGGTCCCGTTTGAAACGTTTCTCGATTGAATAAAGTCGTCTAATGGCATTAGACTCTGACTGACCAAGCTGAGGTTCCGAATACTTAAATGGGAGAGATACGACATAATATCCACTTTTATCACGGTAAAAACTGGATTTGAAATGTTTTTCGCATTGAATCTGTTCATTTGTTAATATGGGCTCTTGCTGCGAGACTACTTCTTCGATCTCCCAAAATCGCCGTAATGTAAGATCGAGATCAACTAATGGTTGTGAATGCAGGTTGATAGCCGAAGGACTTGCATGTGGACAACTGCCGCACAAGACCCAACCAAAGATAGTTTGTTGGGCTAGAGTCTGATTGTTGGGTCCAATAATTTTGCCCTCCTTAATGACTTGGAAAAATTTGTCTGCACCAATGATGATATCAATGGGTCCTGTTTCCTTGAAGGAAGTATCAGCTATTTGGAGTTGTTTAAGGTGATCCCAGTTATCAACGTGAAATGAACTTGATGGAATGGGCGAAGTAAGGTTAGACATAATAAATGCGTCAACAATAAGTGTGTGATTATTGTTGAATCGAGGTGATATTCTGACAACGACCTGTCCTCTAGTGTAGCCTGACTTAGTAGCTCCTAGCCCACTGATAGCTAGACGAGCATGCTGTCTTTTAAGGGCCAGCCTCTGCACACATGATTCTGAAATGAATGAAATTTGTGATCCGGAATCAAGAAGAATTCGACATGGGAGGTAATGTCCGTGAACATCCATTACATTGACTATCGCAGTAGGTAATAATGAAGCCGGGCTGGCTGTATTTGAATAGCTATTGAGAGAGCAGAGTGATTGATTGTTGATTGTAGGATTGGGTTGATTGTTGTGTGGAAGCAGGTTAGGGTTGATTGAAGAATTCGACTGCATATTGGTTAAAGCAGTGTCAGCAGAGCTGGGATTTCGACACACAGGTGAAGCTGTGGAAGTGTTGCCAGTGATTGAGTTTCTGAAGTTATCTGAAGGATATGATGATTGTGGTTGAAACCTTCCAGGTTCATGTAGGAGTGAGTGGTGCATCCTTTTGCAATGGAAGCAACGATGTTTCGATCGACAGGTGTGCATAGAGTGATCTGATTGCAAACAATTGAAACATAGTGAATTAGATGTCACAAAGGACTTTCGGTCACTGTAAGATTTTCTCTTAAATTGCGGACATGAATACAATGCATGATTATCTTTACATATTAAACATGTTGAACGCTTTGTTGCAGAGGTATCGTGCATAACCCTTGTTGGATTAACACTTTTAGTGACGCTGGAACAAGTTTCCAAAGCATCGCAACGCTTGTTTAGGAAGTTTAATAAATCTTCAAAACTTGGGAAATCTTTCTCTGAACTTTCCTTAAACCACAGCTGCTTCGTTTCAATGTCTAGTTTCCCTAAAGCCAGGAAAATTAGCCAAGGATCTCTAGTTTGAGCGTCCGTTCCTAATGTCTTAAGTCCGCGAATTACTTCATCATAGGAGTAATAAAGGTTTCGCAAATTTTCTGCTGATTGCTGATTTATGCCAGGTTGATCCATAAAAGTCTTGATCATTGAGGTGGTGATGTGACGCTTTTTGTTGAACCGCGCTTTGAGCTTTGCCCAGGCTTCACATAGTTTCTCTCTGTGACTGTTAAGTGTCTTATGACCCCAGCTGCTTCACCTTTCAGGTACTGTAATTTTTGACAACCATTTAGAGATTCATTTTTATCTACTAACGTTTCAAATCAATCTTGGAATGCTGGCCATTCCTTGTAATCTCCCGAAAAATTTTGGATATTAATTCTGGGAAGACGTAAATCAATTGGGTTACTTGGGCTTGATTGTGTTCGATTAAGATTTTCGAAAAAGGATTGCTGACTATGCAAGAAACTGTGCATTGTGGCATTGAATTGGTCATTCGAAGTCATATTAATGCTCCCGTTTAAATTGGCTGACATATGTTCTGAAGTCGAATTTTGAATTGGCGTTCGTTCTTTGATTGCTCGCGTAAGCATGGACTTAGTATCGAAATATTTAGCTTCAAACTCATCTAACTCAGATGTTTATCCCGGAAATAGTAGTAAGCTATCTTCTATTTCTTGAAATTCTACCCAGGCTTCTTCGATTTTCTCCAAACGTGCCGTTAGGTCTTCTATAGCAATATTTTCTTGGATAGCTTCAGCGTATGTTTTTACTCGAGTAAGCGTACCCTTAATTCTTCCGCGTTTTTGCACTAGCACGCTTTGTTCAGCCATATTTTATGAAACAATTGTTTGCACCTTCACAATATAAATAGTGTTAGCTCAGACGCTGAGAAAATAGTACGCTGATAACAGTATATAATAAAACGCTTCAACCAATATGTATCGTTATTTGCAGTATGCTTGAAAGAGCCGAAATACAATTAACCAATATATGGATACAATTTGTGGAAATTTTTCATATATAGTACTAACTATGAAAACTATGAATTAGTAAATCAAATCAACCACATTTTTCCTTATGAAACTTCCTGATATTTTATAAGGTCTATAATCAATTCATCACAAAGAAAATCAACTGTATATACAGTGTGAATTTGTTGAATAATTATATTGTAAGGAGTTCAGTCACTTCACTGGTTATAACTTTTCGCATTGGTTCTATACAAATTACCAATGAATGTTAATTAACGATCAAATCAAACAATTCTATCTTCATAAAGTACCCGTTAAGATCTATAGGTATGTATGTAGTACATAACCCCAAAATAATATTAGCAGTAATTTTGAGAAAAATAAAATGTTCGTTCTGGCTATATATGTCTCCGTTGAGATCTGTAGGTATGTATGTAGTACATAACCCCAGAATAATATTAGCAGTAATTTCGAGAAAAATGAAATGTTCGTTCTGGCTACATATGTCTCCGTTGAGATCTGTAGGTATGTATGTAGTACATAACCCCAGAATAATATTGGCAGTAATTTCGAGAAAAATAAAATGTTCGTTCTGGCTATATATGTGTCTCTATGTAATGTGGAAATTTATTTAGAAGATTATTGATAAGAGTTCATTCACTACGCTTATTATAACTGTTCAATTGGCTCCACTTTGAATACAATCACTGCACAAATTCCATCATGAATTTTCACCAAGTCACCATATAATATACAGCTCAGAATCGCACTTATGTCTTGTATATATATGAGTATAATGTCAAGTTTATGATAATTAATTATGAAGGCATAAATGTAATTATGTATAATGAAATTGTACTTATCAGTTTTTTTTTTTGTTGATTGAAGAATCCGGTATTGAAGGACCATGTGATAATTCTGGATAGATGTAACTTGCCTTATTATTCCCAGCTCTTTGGGTTCGATGACCTTTTTTGCTTAATCCAGCACGTTGGACTTTATGGTAATTCCCAGCTCGTAGGGAATTTTTATTGACAACTTTATTATTGTAAAAAAGGTACTGACTAGGAAAGAAAATGATGAACACTTGCTTATACTTTATAATAATTATTGCTGCTGCTGCCAGCGTTTGTACTTAATTATTAGTGTACAAGCCAATCTTCTCTTTTCGACTATACTAGTGGAATTGATCAACAGTGGCGGAGGCGAATATTAGTCTTCAATTTTAGTACTAGAAATTTACAGTTCAGTGAATTACAAATATTTAAATGCAATTATTTCGTTAATGAGTTCATGAACATAAAATCGAACACATGCAAAAATCAAAATAACTTCTAATATTATGAATGGGTGTCCATCCATTTTGCTCTACCATCATTATTTCGAGGTGTTACAAACGAAATGACAAACTTAGTATACCCTATAGATTTCATCTAGGGTATAAAAACGCAATTTTAATTGTAATATTAGGAATTAACGTGGAAAAATTTTTTTTTTTAAAGGAAGGAAAAGTTTTGTACATTGTTATGGTCGTAGCATACTGCGTGTAGCAATATGCTACACTGAGATGAGTTGCGCGCATACGGCCGGCCCATAGCCACATGAACGACGAAAACAGACGGGCTGAAGACCGACGGACAAGGAAGAATATTCAAGGGATCCGAGATAGAGTGACAGAACGAGGTATAAGAATTTTTTTATCTGAAAATATCGAGTGTTAAAAGCGAAATCTGAGAAATCAAGAGAAACAACAAAAAAATAAAGTAATAAAAGGCAACCAGAGACGAGATATCAAGGAAAACATCAGTGCTCGGAATTAAAATCGACAAAATCCTAGGGTTAGGCGATCGAGACTGGTAGACAGCTAAGCACCTGCATGTTCATATATCAGCCAAAACAACGTTTTATCCTGTTTTCTCTGTCCTCGATAACACCGGCAGACAGCGGAGTACCCTACAGGTTTCCATCCAACTTTTCACATTTCTGGGTCGAGTGAAATCGCTTTTCATCAAGACATCCAGTCATTTTCCTTTGACAAATAGGACATCCAGTCATTTTTCTGGACGAATAAGACATCCAGTCTTGGTCTAGCAATAAATTTTATAACTATACAAACAAAATTTCGTTTCATCAGTGACATCCAGTCATTTTTCTTTGACAAATAAGACATCCAGTCTTGGTCTAGCAACAAATTTTATAACTATACAACCACAATTTCGTTTCATCAATGACATCCAGTCATTTTTCTTTGACAAATAGGACATCCAGTCATTTTTCTGGACAAATAAGACATCCAGTCTTGATCTAGCAACAAATTTTATACCTGTACAACAAAATTTCGTTTCATCAGTGACATCCAGTCATTGGACTACTGACACCGATGATGTCCAGTAATAGTTTATTTTTGTTGGTGGAATTATAGAATTTACGTTAACTGGTAGGCGATAAACTTCAGGCACTTTGTTCTTGTGAGCCTTGACACCACATTGTACGTTCATAATCTAAAAGTTTTTGTGTATAGTAGTCCAGCGGAACATCCAATGAGGCGCCTCGTCGGTGGATCCCAGCATAAACTCATGTAAGTTTTTTCTCTTAATTTGTGTTGTCAATATAATTTGATGAGGTAAGTTGGCAATATAATGGGGCTGTCAAGTAGAGGTAATAATAGCATTATCTAGATTGACTAAAGTACATAAGCATATTCATTTAAATATGAGGAAATTACTCAGATTAATTTATATGGGTACATACTGCGAAATTTCATAGTACCAAGTATAAATATATTCAATAAACTTTTTTGCAATAACTTAGACTAAGGTATATAAGAATATTCATCAAATTATGAAACGATAATTCAGTTGAATTCATGTGAGCCCATATTGCGAAATTTTGTAGAGCATTTGTAATAGGCAGCTGCTAGTAGAATCTTATGAGTCTAAGAATCCAGACCTCTGGTAAATGATGTACAGGTTGAGTCTAGAGGTAGCTCGATATGAAATTAAAGGAAAACATTATAACGTAGTAATGTGGTGAGTTTTCTAATTTTTCCTCTCACTCTCCCGGAGCCCTCTTAACTAGGTTCACTACTCCTCTCTTTCCAGGTCATCATAGGGACACTGAAAATTATCTGCCCTCCATGCCGATTGGGTGGTTGGGGCGAGCAGAGAAGGCCAAACATCTGCGCCTGCACAATGGATGTAGATAAGTGGTGTAAGGGTCCCTTCAGGACCAAGTGTGTGCAACGGCCTTTGATTTATTGTTTTTCTCTCTTTCTGGTTTGGGATATAGTTTAAGTAGTTTAGCAAATGTCAAATTATCTAGCTCCATCAATCTAATTGTACTCTAAAAGATTATACAATCTTGTGTACGCAATCCTGAAATATATGTTTATTATTATTATTATTATTATTTATAGGCACGAAAAGTTTTTGTACATGGCAGGTGGCACAGCGGCAGGTTTTGGTGGAACCTCCCTGCACTCAACGCTGTCCATTGAGTGATCTGTCAGCTCATGCTGACAGTCTGGACTTCACGTCCAAATCAATCACTCCACATAGATCCATAACAACATCATTTAAACAAGTGAGTTAATTAGAAAGCAAATAGCTGTTTATAGAAAGGATAAATAGAAATCCGAGCATTTCGAATAATGAACCAAAATTAACGAAACTATTGGGGCAAAAGATTCTGTTTTGAGATTTTTTTAGAAAGGTTACGGCGTCGGTTGGAGAGCTTCACCCTGCCAGGAATAAAATTTTATTGTTGATTGAATCAATCCACAAAATTGTATTGTATTGTATATTGATTTTCATATAAAGAGATGCACAGTCCTAATTTTTTTGAAGCAATACTATATATAGTTATATCATTATGGAAATCAGTAACCTTATTTCCATATATAAGTAGATATGCAGACCCAATTTTTTAAGAAAATCTATATACAATTGTATGTTCATAAGATTACTGATTTCCATATATAAGTAGATATACGCCCCAATTTTTCAAGCAATACTATATATGTTGTCATATCTTCAGAAGATTCTTGTGATCAAACACTTGTGTACAACAATTTCACATACGTAGACAGTAGAAAGTGCTTTCCGTATGATGAATTCATATACTAAATTCATAGATAGATAAAGGTACAAGATATTATATTCAAATGCAATAATATAGTCCTATAATAGATTTTTCGAAACACACAGGTGTACAAGTATTTCATGCATCTAATTGATAATGAGTTATAATGAACGTTTTTATTAGTTTAGATACTTACTGAGGACCATCATGTACATATATATCAAGCATTACAAGCTTTAACGCAATGAAATAATAATAAAGTCTCGTTATAACGTAATTTTTCTACTTTCACTCTTCCAAAGCCATTATTGTAAAGATTGAATAGGTCCGTTTTCATAATTCGTTTACATGAAATTTTTTCAAGTAAATCGAACCAAATTTTGTGATTTACTTGACTCAAGTAAATTTGAAGCCAATGCGCGTTTACATGATGTTTTGATTACTTGATATCTACTTGAAGTATACTTCAAGAATTCATGTAAACTTTCTGAGTGACAGCAAGTTGGCGTGGCGGTGGCGTGTTTCTTTCAGCCATTAAGGAATTGTGTTTTGTGTTGTGGTGAATATTATGAATATTTCACTTCAAATGCATTTGCACTTTGCAGCACGGTTTGCTTTGTTTGATCATTGTAATTGTCAATGTCATTGCTTGCTGAGCTGATGCTGATTGCTGTGTTTGATAATTGGTATATAAATTAATTACGCATTTATGTTGTGAATTTGAGATTATTTTTGATTTGTGGTGATAGCTGCTGTTTGTTGTTAAGATTGTATTTATACCTACAGCAAAAAGGATAAACAAGCAAAAAATTCTGAGTAAAATTTTATTGCCCTTGGTACTGACAACACATCAGTAATGAGAAGTGAAGTTACGGAAGTTAGAGCACAATTAGAGAAATTGAATAAACATTTATTTTATCTTAGATGTACTTGCCACTCCCTCCACTTTTGTCTTGCGGCTGCTATGAAAAAAAATCCTCGGAAAGTTGAAAATTTCCTTTCTTGCCTATATAATCATTTTGCCCACAGTGTTAAGACGCAAAGTGAGTTGACAGAATTTCAAAATAGTTTTAATTTAAATTTAAATAAGATTCTAAAATCAAGCAGTACACGCTGGTTGGACCTGGAGTAAATCATTATAACAATATTGGTGCAGTGGTCAGCTTTACTTCACTCTCTTTACTTATGAAAGTCCTAATAATTTTGATGCAAATGCAATTCTTGATTGACTGAATAGTTCGGAGGTAAAATTATACTTATTATTTTTGTGCTATATTTTAGATTAATAATCTCTATAAAGCCTTCTAGTCTGAAAAATTTTTAATATACACGCTAACACCTTTAATTGAAAATAACTTAAAATATATTTAACAAATTGTATAAAGCTAGAACACATTCAGTTGACTGCAAATTTAATAACAGTTCATTTCATCTTGAAAAATCAAGAATGTTTTTTGGAATTAAATTGTCACAGTTTCAATCTATAAATGCTTGTAAAAATATTAGTACTATCCAAGATAATCTATTATTTTACATAGAATTGTGCCAACAAATTAAAAAATGTTTCGATCTTAATGATCACAAATTGAGACTATTAGAATATTTGGATCCAAGGAAGATTAGAACAGGCGAAATGACTTCAATACTTCCATTTGTTGAAACCTTTCCTTTTCATAATGAAATATATATTGAAAAACTTAATTCAAAGTGGAGGCTCCTCATAATCTTTGAAAAGTTAGACCAACTTGTTGATTGTAACGACATTGCTAAAACTTGACTAAATTTATCAAAACAGAAAAATCTTTTTGAACAACCAATTTTCGAGAATCTTTACAACTACATAATTAATTTATTTGTCCTTCCCCCATAGTACGGTTGCTGCTGAACGAACTTTTTCAGATTTTAATAACTCAAAACATAAAAAAACGTAATAGTTTGAATATTGAAACAGTTTCGGCTGTACTTCTTTGTAGGGAACTGATAGAAGATGGAAAGATTTTTACACCGTCAAATGAATTAATTAAGTACTGCAGTCTGTATAAATTTTTCGATGAAGTTTTTATAAAGAAATAAGAAAAAGTTCTTACAATTAATGATATAAACACAATTGTAATAAAATAAAACATAACATTCTATAATTCGTACTCTGTAGTCTGTTTGCTACCTTTTTGGCGATTTTGCTACTATTTATTCTCAAATTTGCTAGCATAATTTGTCAGGGAAGTCCCATCACTGCTTACAACGCTCTATACGGAGTGAACTGTCAGCTCATGTTGACGGACTGGACTTCACGTGGAATAGTACTCACTCGAAAGTACTACCGTAATATACCTTCCTGGAGAATTCTGTAAATAACCTTCGTTTACTTTTTTTTATATTCACATTAATACAGTGCTTTACATTAATACAGTGCTCTACTTTATAATACTTTCTCTACTGGACGGAACTTTATATTATTGCCTATTGTTCTATATTTTGTATATAAATAGCCTCCAAATCGTCATTGATATCTACCAGCATATTGTTCGTTCTTAAAGTATAGCCAACAAAGTTCGTTGCGTCATAAGTCTGTAAAAAAAGAAAATGTTTCCTTAAATGTATTCATTCATAATAATAAAAAACCGGGTTTCTTTTCCGAGTTTTTTATAAAGAAATGCAAAAATATGGCAACCTTCTACAGGAGGTTCAGCTGGAAACGCCTTTTCTCGTAAAAGTGCTGTACTACAAACTGTGATATTATAACTACTACATATTGTGAAAAGCTGCTAACAACTTTTTACATATAGATAAACGATCCTTTAGGGAAACCAGATGGTATAATGCCACAGAGCACAGAAATTTCCGAGGAATGGGTAGGTATCTCTCCAGCTATATAATCCTAGAAAGAATTAGAACTGACGCTACCCGAAACTCTCTCAAATTAATAAAGTTGTAAAACGATCTTTACACAAGGTCGGAGTATAGAGTTCTTCATAATAGTAGACTGACAACATTAGTTCGTCAATGCTGTATTAAGATATTCTTTTGCAGACCGTATTTGTTACAGTAGCTAACGATGTCCTTACTTATGCACTGCACAGCGTCGAACTTAATAGGGATTAATTGATTGATCAACTCAAATATTAAGTTAATACTAACAATATCTGTATTGTTTTACCGTACTCCGTGGGAGAGAAAGCGCGTAGGGTTTTCGAATAAAAACACATTTTTACCTAAGTGATTTCACTACTTAACTCCTTTTACTTATCACAAGATTTGATTCCCATTTTTTTAAGAAATAACCGGCCAAGTGCTAGTCGGACTCGCGCCATTGAATAAATAACTAATAAGGAAGCGGGGTTTCCTGCGAATACAGTGTACGTGAGTAGGCAATTCAATGACAGTCAAATCCATGGAGCGGGCCGAGAAACAACAAGAGGGCTGGTCACTTATTTGAAAGTTCACTTAAATTTGGATTATAAAAAATTTCCCCCTTCAAAATTTCACGGTTTCACTACTGCCATGACGAAACGAATACAAACACAGCACACTAACACATTTCGCCGAGTGGCTTAGGTTTTCACCCGATATGCAGTTTCCTTATTAGTTATTTATTCAATGACTCGCGCACGAAGGTTTCCGTACCATCGTACAAAATTTAACACTATGTACTTTTTATTTATTTTTCCAAATGAGAGTAGGCGTCATGTGAAAAAATAATGCTGTCATTTGAAAAAATAATAATAATGCTGACATTTGAAAAAATAATAATAATGCTGTCATTTGAAAAGAATGCCTACATATGATAATAAACATGAATGAGAATAAAACGAGGAAAAAAACGCCGAAAAAATCACGTTTTTTGTATGGGGGCCCCCTTTTAATTTTAATTTTATTTTATTTTTATTATTTGTTGTATAGCGACAATAGAAATACACAATCTGTGAACATTTCAACTGTCTACCTGTTATGGTTAATGAAATACAGCCCGGTGACAAACAGATAATAACAAGAATGAATAACGCCGAAAAAATCACTTTGTTGTTGGATGCCCCCTATAATTTTTAATTTTATTTTATTGTTTGTAAGTACTTAAACTTTTAATTGCCATCAAAATTTAATTTGGCAAAATATTAAACGGGCACGAATGTACTAACGTGCCAGTTATCGAAGTTAACGAATAGCGAAGTATCCGTACGTTACTATTTGAGTAAATGGTTGCCTAGTTGACGCGTACCCACTGTTACGATTTAGCTAGCCTGGTGCGGAGGATGGTGTTCTCCACGTATCACGGTGCTGGTATCGCAGACTTCTGGTGGTAATGGGATGGTGTTCTCCTGTTATCATGGAAAGAATGCATTACTTACGTCAGGGTTTACCGGTAATGGTTTAATGTACGTTGTTACGAGTTACGACAGGGTTTTCCGGTAACGATTGTAATGCACGTTGTTACGACAGGGTTTTCCGGTAACGTCAGTGCTATGTGCTAGTATTATATGTGAAAACTCAAAATCAGTGGACACGCGGCAATAAGGATCATAACCCCATAACAGACTTGAATTATACTAATCTTCCTTTCTTCATTTCAGCTTCAATAAGATGTAAGTAGGCCGTAACTACTTGGGCTTGTTCTGAGAAGAAAAAAAGAAGACTAGATAGTGGATTTTGCAATGACAGGGATGTTTTGTTATTTTTGTTGTCAATTGTTTTTTGATTATCCTGTCGGAAGCAATTTAGCTGTTTGAATTGAAAAATTGAAATTAAAAGAAAAGAAGAAATTAAATTGAAGTCTTTTATTATTTTGCTCTTACATGTTATTATTAGTTGTTATATCGCCAATAGAAATGCACAGTCTGTGAAAATTTCAACTGTCTACATATTACGATTCATGAGATACAACCTGGTGACGGACGTATAGACAGCGAAGTCTTAGTAATAGGGTTCCCGTTGTTACCCTTTGGGTACGGAACCCTAAAAATGATCTTTATATTAATCTCAAGAATTCATTCCCGTTGCTGTAAGAATAAATTATCTTTATATTAATCTAAAGAATTGATTCCTGTTGCTGTAAGAAAAAATTACATTATAATAAAAAACAAGTAAAAAAGCTAGAATTGGTATTTCTAGAACGGTTCGTCGGACATTCTTAACAAGGTTTTAGTATAATAAGAATGTCTAGAAATGATCGTTTTCACTGTATACGTAAAAAACCTATGGCAATACCAAGAAGGGGCTTTCCGATTTAGTCCATTTTTGAATTTTATTTTGCTATTACTATAAAAACACCATGTACCAAATTTCAAGTCTCCATGTCGACGCGTTCTCAGGCAGTGTCCAAATATATAGTGGAAAATAAAATTTTTGTATGGCAACCCCACGAAGGAGTTGTCCAATTTGTCATATTTTCGAACTTAATTTTACTTTTTTTTTAAAGTCCGTGTACAAAATTGTTATGGTAGTATGTTGAGTGATTAAAATCAGACGTAAAGTCCAGACTGCCAGCATGAGCTGACAGATCACTCGGCGGACAGCGTTGACTGCAGGCTGGCACGCCTCGGCTATTGGCGGAGAATGTGGAGAGGTTCCACGAAAAATCCTGCCGCTGCCGCCTGCCATAATCAAAAAAATATTCGTGCCTATTCACCAAAACGACGGCACACATTCAGTCCTGAAGGGACCTTTACGTCACTTACCTGGGACCTTTACGTCACTTACCTACATCCAAATCGAAGGCGCAGATGGTATGGCTTCATTGCACGCCCCAACCCCCCAACTGATTCTGAAGGCAGATATTTTCAGAGTCCCTTTTAGACCTGTAAAGAGAGACTAACGAGCGGACCTAGACGACCTTCATGTGAGAGGGCTCCGGGATAGTGAAAGGAGAATAAAAAGTATTTAGAGCATAATTACGTTACAATCGTTCATTTCTCTTTAAAGAACACAGTATTATTATTTTAAATATTACTGTTAAACTCCATTAAGTATTTTTATGTATAACATATATATATTGTTGCGAGCATGGCCTTTTGGTTCGTTATTTAAAACACAATATTAAATATTTAATATACAAGTTCTTTATTTAACTCTAATCTTAACAATTCACAAACTTTCAATTAATCAACTACACTTTAATTATCGCTTAATACTGTACTTTCAATTATCGCAATCTAATTACAACACTTCCGCACGTTATTACTTTCGCTTGTTAACACTGCAACGTCTAAGACAAGACTCTTATTCTGGCTATGACAACTGTTATATTTATACCCTAGAAACTCTCCAGATTATTCTCGAGTGTTCTATTTTCCAGAAGCTTCTTGACTGTTCTATTCATTCTATTCCTGAACCTTCCTGTAGATACGATAATCAATTCTCCGAACCTAAAGTCGTTTAATTCTCCATTGCCACATTGCCAGTAGATGTCACCAGTTGTCTCTTTCTATTGCACGTAACACTGCCCCCTTCTTAAGTTTGTTCGTCCCGAACAACAGGTGGTCCACGGTCTTGATGCTTGTAATATTGACACAAGCGATCCAGATGAACGATTTTTCGTTTGCCTCTTGTACCACGTTGAATCCTGTATACTACGTGATTTATTCTAGTTACTACTGAATACGGTCCCTCCCAGTGTTGTTTACGTCGGTTCGGGTTGTACAGCCAAACAAGATCACCTTCATTGAATCCTGCTGAATTCGCACGTAAGTCATAGCGGGTCCTCATCCGATTGGCATTTACTGCTAATTTTGTCCTCGTGGCTTCTTGTACATCAGCTCTCCTTTTCAATGGGACTCTGATATTACACTTATACATTTCCTTTCTGCTGCTATGTGGCGGCCCTTTGTAAGAAGCACACACAGTGCATCTGCGACACCACTTCTCCACATCCTCCCGCATATGTAGCCAATAAAACTTTTCTCGTATTTTAGAAATTGTTTTATTCACTCCCAAATGTTCTCCAGATGTTCCACGATGCATTTTACCTAGAACATCGTTGACCTTTGATGCCCGCAAGACTATTTGCATTCGGAATGATTTACCGTCAGGTGCCTCCCATTTGCGTTTTAAAATACCGCATTCCACATGAAGAGAATTCCATTGAGCCTAGTAGCTTTTCAGATTTTCACTCATCCCTGAAATACCCTTCCATTCTGGTTTTTCTATATCTGCTTTCCAAGCAAGAATAGGCGATATGTCCGGATCTTCTCGTTGCGCTGTTCGCAAGTTCTCGATGTCCCAACCTGTTGATGGTTCGACAGTTACCAACTGTATAGTTGCTGTTGTTTCTTTTTCTTCCACCCGGCCGCAATGTTTGCATTCAAGTTTGCATGGACGTTGTACAAAGGCTTCTGCATTTCCATGAATAAGTCCTTTCCTATGTTGCATCTCAAAGCCATAAGGTTGGAGTCTAGTCGCTCCAAGAATAGCTTGCTCTCTAGTTCGCCAACTTGGACATTCTTCTCTTCGTTCTTTTCTGTTGATTCCCTTCGACGGCGCTTCCTGCAGTCGCTTTGAAGGTGTCCCAATTTGTTACAATCGCAGCATCGAAGAACACTACGTGAAGGGTTGCTCAGTGATAACTGCAAACTATTGCAAGTCTGCTGCAAATCTCGATATCTTTGCAATTCCACTCTCCTCTCTTCATCTAGGGATTCCACTCGTCGGCGTTTTCTACAGTCCCTTTGTAGGAGTCCCGGTCTATTACAATTCTAGCATTGCAGAATACCACGTGAAGGAGTGCTTTGTGATGGCTGCATTCTATTACAAGTACATTCGTTCACCGAAATTTCTCTCATTCGTACTGCACTCCGTGAAGCTTGTCTGGCGGATTCATACACTAATGCATAGGCTAGGGCTTCTGCTGTTGATTTCTTCCCTGCTATTCTTAATGCATGTTGTAAGTTTTGATCTGCAATAGCGTTCACAAATGCCTCCGTCGCCACTTCATTGAGAAAATCCGCATTCATGCTGGAGTATGAAAGATGCGCTAATCTTTCCACATCACCCTGCAGTTGTTGTAGTGATTCGCCATGATTTTGAATCCTGTTGCGTAACTGTAGGCGATATACTTGCTGCATGTGTTCATCTCCGTAACGTAATTCTATGGCCTGTACTAATGAAGTGTATTCACTTTGCTTTTCAATCGGTACAGTTTGTAAGAGCTCTGACGCAGGAGCTCGAAGTGCTAACACCAGAGCTATAGCTTTGTCTTCATCATTCCATCCATTTACCTCTGAAGCTGCCTCGAATTGTCTCTTGAAGATATGCCACGAATTTTGTCCATCAAATATTGGAGGTTTCATTCTACCTGAACCGGATATTTAAGATGCTACGTTTAGAGGCTGTCGATGCTTTATTCTTTCAAGATCTGCTTTAACGTTTTCAAGTTGCTCGGTGACATTTTGTTGAACTTCCGAAACCTTTTGTTGAAATTCGTCCTCAATTCCTTCAATTTTCAAGTTTTGTTCTTCTAAAGAACTTTTAGAAAAATTTTCTGATCCTCCAAACGAGTTTCTAGACAATTCTCCAGAGAACTCTTTTGTTCGTCCAAGCGAGTTTCCATAGATTTTTCTGCTCATCTAACCGTTATTCCAAAGAATTCTTTTGCTCCTTAAAAGCATTCTTTTGTTCCTCATTGGAATTTTTCTGTTCATCAAAACGAGCTTCCATAGATATCTTTTGTTCCTCGAGAGAATTCTTTTGTTCCTCGAGAGAATTCTTTTGTTCCTCGAGAGAATTCTTTTGTTCATCAAAACGGGCTTCCATTTTACTCATTAAAGTACTCAAAAGCTGTTCCATTTTCATTGTAGGCTCTTCTTCGACTTCGGTTTCTTCCAAGTTATCTTCGAAAACAAATGTTTCAGGATTCTTTCCTTCCTCTATCAAAGCTTGTCTGAGTCGCTCAACTAGAACTTTCTTTGCACCTGTCGTTTGTAATGACCGGTTCCCTAACTCCACTTTAAAATCCTGCTTTCGAAGCTCCTCGAATTTTCGCCCCATTACTTTAGTAATTCACTTTAAGTTGAATATAAATTATTTTCCAGAACTTTCAAAATTTAACACAATTTCACAAAATTAATCACACTTTGAATTTTAAAGTCAATTGCCACCACTTTATTTCGCGAATTTATTTCACTTCTGACACCAGTTGTTGCGAGCGTGGCCTTTCGGTTCGTTATTTAAAACACAATATTAAATATTTAATATACAAGTTCTTTATTTAACTCTAATCTTAACAATTCACAAACTTTCAATTAATCAACTACACTTTAATTATCGCTTAATACTGTACTTTCAATTATCGCAATCTAATTACAACACTTCCGCACGTTATTACTTTCGCTTGTTAACACTGCAACGTCTAAGACAAGACTCTTATTCTGGCTATGACAACTGTTATATTTATACCCTAGAAACTCTCCAGATTATTCTCGAGTGTTCTATTTTCCAGAAGCTTCTTGACTGTTCTATTCATTCTATTCCTGAACCTTCCTGTAGATACCATAATCAATTCTCCGAACCTAAAGTCGTTTACTTCTCCATTGCCACATTGCCAGTAGATGTCACCAGTTGTCTCTTTCTATTGCACGTAACAATATATACGAACCTACCTACCTATATTATATAATATCTAAATTGCTATCTTAGTTTTTCTTATTTCTTCTGAATTCTGCAATAATCTTTCTCTTTCAGTTTAGTGCCTACGCAGGAGTTGTTGAGAAAAATAATGGTCTTTGATCTATACACTTTCCTATCTTGTTATATTATTCTGAGAGGAACCTTTACTAGTTTTTATTAATAAAATGCATTTTATTAAATATGTAGTTTTTCTTTATATGGCCATTTTAGCTAGTGAATATGTAATCAATTCTTCTTATGATTTAATTAATAAGGAAATTGTAAGAATTAAGTGAAAAACACTGACAACAAAATAAGAGCAAATAAAAAAAACACAAATAGCTTCCCTTATACAGATAATGGGAATAGTTTAAATCAGATCTCATGAGTTCAGATCTACTATTGCGTGAAATATGCCAATTATTTATCCAATTGTATTTTTATTATTTTATTGTTAGCTACCCTATAGTAATATATTTTTTTTATATATAAATTCATGCTATGTTTTTTTCAAATAACTCTTGTGAGAGTTCCAGTTCCTCTCGATAAAGTGATTTCTTTCACATATTTGTTTTTTTTTCTCTATTCTATTACAATTCTCAAATTTTTTGTTTTTTTTTTGTTGTTGTTTTCAGTCATCTGTTTTTCTCCATTAGAATTTGGAGAACAATTCATTTCGGAAAACTCCCGATACGTAATTTGTTTATATCTATTATTTTAATGGAACTAAGATAAAAAATTCTTGTTTGATTTGAAACTTTAAGTTCTCCCGCTATTAATAGTTCTGATTTAATAATCCAAATTTAAAATCTCATGTAAATGTGAATATTTTTTTGTTTGAATATTATTCAAATACATACAAATTTGTTCCGAATCACTTACTGTAAATATTCGCATTCCAGAATTCACCTCGTCGTCAGATCCTTGGCGATCATACTGGAAATTAACTGCTTGAATCGACTTCGGAATACTAACTATTGCCTGTAATTTGCAACACGCACCGAAAGGTGGGTAAAATATGCCTGCATGAAATGACGAATATCCGTTTTACCCTTTGAGGACAGGCGTAAGCAGAATATGTATGTTTTTCTGTTAAGGCTAGCAATACGGATATAGTCAGGCGAGACTTTAACAAGTTTTCTCATTATAAATACTATCCAGTTAACATTATTCCAACTATAGTTATTTTGGGAGATGTTACATAGTTTACAGCTCGTTTGTTTCGTCCATTGAAGATTTCGACTATTGTTTTTTTTATTAATTGAAAAAACCACTCACTTTCTGCAATAAGGTACAGCGGCTGCCACTAATTAGTATAGCATTGGTGTAACTGGTAAATTAGAATATCGTACGGCACCTTTTTGAATAAAGAAAAGTTGACAGTTCTTCCAGCCAAGCATTTTTTCCTGCCCGAAAAGGTGGCGGATTTTATGCGGGCTAGATGATAGATATCTTTGCAATTCCACTCTCCTCTCTTCATCTAGGGATTCCACTCGTCGGCGTTTTCTACAGTCCCTTTGTAGGTGTCCCGGTCTATTACAATTCCAGCATTGCAGAATACCACGTGAAGGAGTGCTTTGTGATGGCTGCATTCTATTACAAGTACATTCGTTCACCGAAATTTCTCTCATTCGTACTGCACTCCGTGAAGCTTGTCTGGCGGATTCATACACTAATGCATAGGCTAGTGCTTCTGCTGTTGATTTCTTCCCTGCTATTCTTAATGCATGTTGTAAATTTTGATCTGCAATAGCGTTCACAAATGCCTCCGTCGCCACTTCATTGAGAAAATCCGCATTCATGCTGGAGTATGAAAGATGCGCTAATCTTTCCACATCACCCTGCAGTTGTTGTAGTGATTCGCCATGATTTTGAATCCTGTTGCGTAACTGTAGGCGATATACTTGCTGCATGTGTTCATCTCCGTAACGTAATTCTATGGCCTGTACTAATGAAGTGTATTCACTTTGCTTTTCAATCGGTACAGTTTGTAAGAGCTCTGACGCAGGAGCTCGAAGTGCTAACACCAGAGCTATAGCTTTGTCTTCATCATTCCATCCATTTACCTCTGAAGCTGCCTCGAATTGTCTCTTGAAGATATGCCACGAATTTTGTCCATCAAATATTGGAGGTTTCATTCTACCTGAACCGGATATTTCAGATGCTACGTTTAGAGGCTGTCGATGCTTTATTCTTTCAAGATCTGCTTTAACGTTTTCAAGTTGCTCGGTGACATTTTGTTGAACTTCCGAAACCTTTTGTTGAAATTCGTGCTCAATCCTTCAATTTTCAAGTTTTGTTCTTCTAAAGAACTTTTAGAAAATTTTTCTGATCCTCCAAACGAGTTTCTAGACAATTCTCCAGAGAACTCTTTTGTTCGTCCAAGCGAGTTTCCATAGATTTCTTCTGCTCATCTAACCGGGATTCCAAAGAATTCTTTTGCTCCTTAAAAGCATTCTTTTGTTCCTCATTGGAATTTTTCTGTTCATCAAAACGAGCTTCCATAGATTTCTTTTGTTCCTCGAGAGAATTCTTTTGTTCCTCGAGAGAATTCTTTTGTTCCTCGAGAGAATTCTTTTGTTCATCAAAACGATGCATTTTATTAAATATGTAGTTTTTCTTTATATGGCCATTTTAGCTAGTGAATATGTAATCAATTCTTCTTATGATTTAATTAATAAGGAAATTGTAAGAATTAAGTGAAAAACACTGGCAACAAAATAAGAGCAAATAAAAAAACACAAATAGCTTCCCTTATACAGATAATGGGAATAGTTTAAATCAGATCTCTATGAGTTCAGATCTACTATTGCGTGAAATATGCCAATTATTTATCCAATTGTATTTTTATTATTTTATTGTTAGCTATCCTATAGTAATATATTTTTTTTATATATAAATTCATGCTATGTTTTTTTCAAATAACTCTTGTGAGAGTTCCAGTTCCTCTCGATAAAGTGATTTCTTTCACATATTTGTTTTTCTTTCTCTATTCTATTACAATTCTCAAATTTTTTGTTTTTTTTTTTTGTTGTTGTTTTCAGTCATCTGTTTTTCTCCATTAGAATTTGGAGAACAATTCATTTCGGAAAACTCCCGATACGTAATTTGTTTATATCTATTATTTTAATGGAACTAAGATAAAAAATTCTTGTTTGATTTGAAACTTTAAGTTCTCCCGCTATTAATAGTTCTGATTTAATAATCCAAATTTAAAATCTCATGTAAATGTGAATATTTTTTTGTTTGAATATTATTCAAATACATACAAATTTGTTCCGAATCACTTACTGCAAATGTTCGCATTCCAGAATTCACCTCGTCGTCAGATCCTTGGCGATCATACTGGAAATTAACTGCTTGAATCGACTTCGGAATACTAACTATTGCCTGTAATTTGCAACACGCACCGAAAGGTGGGTAAAATATGCCTGCATGAAATGACGAATATCCGTTTTACCCTTTGAGGACAGGCGTAAGCAGAATATGTATGTTTTTCTGTTAAGGCTAGCAATACGGATATAGTCAGGCGAGACTTTAACAAGTTTTCTCATTATAAATACTATCCAGTTAACATTATTCCAACTATAGTTATTTTGGGAGATGTTACATAGTTTACAGCTCGTTTGTTTCGTCCATTGAAGATTTCGACTATTGTTTTTTTTATTAATTGAAAAAACTACTCACTTTCTGCAATAAGGTACAGCGGCTGCCACTAATTAGTATAGCATTGGTGTAACTGGTAAATTAGAATATCGTACGGCACCTTTTTGAATAAAGAAAAGTTGACAGTTCTTCCAGCCAAGCATTTTTTCCTGCCCGAAAAGGTGGCGGATTTTATGCGGGCTAGATGATAGATATCTTTGCAATTCCACTCTCCTCTCTTCATCTAGGGATTCCACTCGTCGGCGTTTTCTACAGTCCCTTTGTAGGTGTCCCGGTCTATTACAATTCCAGCATTGCAGAATACCACGTGAAGGAGTGCTTTGTGATGGCTGCATTCTATTACAAGTACATTCGTTCACCGAAATTTCTCTCATTCGTACTGCACTCCGTGAAGCTTGTCTGGCGGATTAATACACTAATGCATAGGCTAGTGCTTCTGCTGTTGATTTCTTCCCTGCTATTCTTAATGCATGTTGTAAATTTTGATCTGCAATAGCGTTCACAAATGCCTCCGTCGCCACTTCATTGAGAAAATCCGCATTCATGCTGGAGTATGAAAGATGCGCTAATCTTTCCACATCACCCTGCAGTTGTTGTAGTGATTCGCCATGATTTTGAATCCTGTTGCGTAACTGTAGGCGATATACTTGCTGCATGTGTTCATCTCCGTAACGTAATTCTATGGCCTGTACTAATGAAGTGTATTCACTTTGCTTTTCAATCGGTACAGTTTGTAAGAGCTCTGACGCAGGAGCTCGAAGTGCTAACACCAGAGCTATAGCTTTGTCTTCATCATTCCATCCATTTACCTCTGAAGCTGCCTCGAATTGTCTCTTAAAGATATGCCACGAATTTTGTCCATCAAATATTGGAGGTTTCATTCTACCTGAACCGGATATTTCAGATGCTACGTTTAGAGGCTGTCGATGCTTTATTCTTTCAAGATCTGCTTTAACGTTTTCAAGTTGCTCGGTGACATTTTGTTGAACTTCCGAAACCTTTTGTTGAAATTCGTGCTCAATCCTTCAATTTTCAAGTTTTGTTCTTCTAAAGAACTTTTAGAAAATTTTTCTGATCCTCCAAACGAGTTTCTAGACAATTCTCCAGAGAACTCTTTTGTTCGTCCAAGCGAGTTTCCATAGATTTCTTCTGCTCTTCTAACCGTTATTCCAAAGAATTCTTTTGCTCCTTAAAAGCATTCTTTTGTTCCTCATTGGAATTTTTCTGTTCATCAAAACGAGCTTCCATAGATTTCTTTTGTTCCTCGAGAGAATTCTTTTGTTCCTCGAGAGAATTCTTTTGTTCCTCGAGAGAATTCTTTTGTTCATCAAAACGGGCTTCCATTTTACTCATTAAAGTACTCAAAAGCTGTTCCATTTTCATTGTAGGCTCTTCTTCTTCCACTTTCAAATCCTGCGTTCGAAGCTCCTCGAATTTTCGCTCCATTACTTTAGTAATTCACTTTAAGTTGAATATAAATTATTTTCCAGAACTTTCAAAATTTAACACAATTTCACAAAATTAATCACACTTTGAATTTTAAAGTCAATTGCCACCACTTTATTTCGCGAATTTATTTCACTTCTGACACCAGTTGTTGCGAGCGTGGCCTTTCGGTTCGTTATTTAAAACACAATATTAAATATTTAATATACAAGTTCTTTATTTAACTCTAATCTTAACAATTCACAAACTTTCAATTAATCAACTACACTTTAATTATCGCTTAATACTGTACTTTCAATTATCGCAATCTAATTACAACACTTCCGCACGTTATTACGTTCGCTTGTTAACACTGCAACGTCTAAGACAAGACTCTTATTCTGGCTATGACAACTGTTATATTTATACCCTAGAAACTCTCCAGATTATTCTCGAGTGTTCTATTTTCCAGAAGCTTCTTGACTGTTCTATTCATTCTATTCCTGAACCTTCCTGTAGATACCATAATCAATTCTCCGAACCTAAAGTCGTTTACTTCTCCATTGCCACATTGCCAGTAGATGTCACCAGTTGTCTCTTTCTATTGCACGTAACAATATATACGAACCTACCTACCTATATTACATAATATCTAAATTGCTATCTTAGTTTTTCTTATTTCTTCTGAATTCTGCAATAATCTTTCTCTTTCAGTTTAGTGCCTACGCAGGAGTTGTTGAGAAAAATAATGGTCTTTGATCTATACACTTTCCTATCTTGTTATATTATTCTGAGAGGAACCTTTACTAGTTTTTATTAATAAAATGCATTTTATTAAATATGTAGTTTTTCTTTATATGGCCATTTTAGCTAGTGAATATGTAATCAATTCTTCTTATGATTTAATTAATAAGGAAATTGTAAGAATTAAGTGAAAAACACTGGCAACAAAATAAGAGCAAATAAAACAAACACAAATAGCTTCCCTTATACAGATAATGGGAATAGTTTAAATCAGATCTCATGAGTTCAGATCTACTATTGCGTGAAATATGCCAATTATTTATCCAATTGTATTTTTATTATTTTATTGTTAGCTACCCTATAGTAATATATTTTTTTTATATATAAATTCATGCTATGTTTTTTTCAAATAACTCTTGTGAGAGTTCCAGTTCCTCTCGATAAAGTGATTTCTTTCACATATTTGTTTTTCTTTCTCTATTCTATTACAATTCTCAAATTTTTTGTTTTTTTTTTGTTGTTGTTTTCAGTCATCTGTTTTTCTCCATTAGAATTTGGAGAACAATTCATTTCGGAAAACTCCCGATACGTAATTTGTTTATATCTATTATTTTAATGGAACTAAGATAAAAAATTCTTGTTTGATTTGAAACTTTAAGTTCTCCCGCTATTAATAGTTCTGATCTAATAATCCAAATTTAAAATCTCATGTAAATGTGAATATTTTTTTGTTTGAATATTATTCAAATACATACAAATTTGTTCCGAATCACTTACTGTAAATGTTCGCATTCCAGAATTCACCTCGTCGTCAGATCCTTGGCGATCATACTGGAAATTAACTGCTTGAATCGACTTCGGAATACTAACTATTGCCTGTAATTTGCAACACTCACCGAAAGGTGGGTAAAATATGCCTGCATGAAATGACGAATATCCGTTTTATCCTTTGAGGACAGGCGTAAGCAGAATATGTATGTTTTTCTGTTAAGGCTAGCAATACGGATATAGTCAGGCGAGACTTTAACAAGTTTTCTCATTATAAATACTATCCAGTTAACATTATTCCAACTATAGTTATTTTGGGAGATGTTACATAGTTTACAGCTCGTTTGTTTCGTCCATTGAAGATTTCGACTATTGTTTTTTTTATTAATTGAAAAAACCACTCACTTTCTGCAATAAGGTACAGCGGCTGCCACTAATTAGTATAGCATTGGTGTAACTGGTAAATTAGAATATCGTACGGCACCTTTTTGAATAAAGAAAAGTTGACAGTTCTTCCAGCCAAGCATTTTTTCCTGCCCGAAAAGGTGGCGGATTTTATGCGGGCTAGATGATAGATATCTTTGCAATTCCACTCTCCTCTCTTCATCTAGGGATTCCACTCGTCGGCGTTTTCTACAGTCCCTTTGTAGGTGTCCCGGTCTATTACAATTCCAGCATTGCAGAATACCACGTGAAGGAGTGCTTTGTGATGGCTGCATTCTATTACAAGTACATTCGTTCGCCGAAATTTCTCTCATTCGTACTGCACTCCGTGAAGCTTGTCTGGCGGATTCATACACTAATGCATAGGCTAGTGCTTCTGCTGTTGATTTCTTCCCTGCTATTCTTAATGCATGTTGTAAATTTTGATCTGCAATAGCGTTCACAAATGCCTCCGTCGCCACTTCATTGAGAAAATCCGCATTCATGCTGGAGTATGAAAGATGCGCTAATCTTTCCACATCACCCTGCAGTTGTTGTAGTGATTCGCCATGATTTTGAATCCTGTTGCGTAACTGTAGGCGATATACTTGCTGCATGTGTTCATCTCCGTAACGTAATTCTATGGCCTGTACTAATGAAGTGTATTCACTTTGCTTTTCAATCGGTACAGTTTGTAAGAGCTCTGACGCAGGAGCTCGAAGTGCTAACACCAGAGCTATAGCTTTGTCTTCATCATTCCATCCATTTACCTCTGAAGCTGCCTCGAATTGTCTCTTGAAGATATGCCACGAATTTTGTCCATCAAATATTGGAGGTTTCATTCTACCTGAACCGGATATTTCAGATGCTACGTTTAGAGGCTGTCGATGCTTTATTCTTTCAAGATCTGCTTTAACGTTTTCAAGTTGCTCGGTGACATTTTGTTGAACTTCCGAAACCTTTTGTTGAAATTCGTGCTCAATCCTTCAATTTTCAAGTTTTGTTCTTCTAAAGAACTTTTAGAAAATTTTTCTGATCCTCCAAACGAGTTTCTAGACAATTCTCCAGAGAACTCTTTTGTTCGTCCAAGCGAGTTTCCATAGATTTCTTCTGCTCATCTAACCGGGATTCCAAAGAATTCTTTTGCTCCTTAAAAGCATTCTTTTGTTCCTCATTGGAATTTTTCTGTTCATCAAAACGAGCTTCCATAGATTTCTTTTGTTCCTCGAGAGAATTCTTTTGTTCCTCGAGAGAATTCTTTTGTTCCTCGAGAGAATTCTTTTGTTCATCAAAACGGGCTTCCATTTTACTCATTAAAGTACTCAAAAGCTGTTCCATTTTCATTGTAGGCTCTTCTTCGACTTCAGTTTCTTCCAAGTTATCTTCGAAAACAAATGTTTCAGGATTCTTTCCTTCCTCTATCAAAGCTTGTCTGAGTCGCTCGACTAGAACTTTCTTTGCACCTGTCGTTTGTAATGACCGGTTCCCTAACTCCACTTTCAAATCCTGCGTTCGAAGCTCCTCGAATTTTCGCCCCATTACTTTAGTAATTCACTTTAAGTTGAATATAAATTATTTTCCAGAACTTTCAAAATTTAACACAATTTCACAAAATTAATCACACTTTGAATTTTAAAGTCAATTGCCACCACTTTATTTCGCGAATTTATTTCACTTCTGACACCAGTTGTTGCGAGCGTGGCCTTTCGGTTCGTTATTTAAAACACAATATTAAATATTTAATATACAAGTTCTTTATTTAACTCTAATCTTAACAATTCACAAACTTTCAATTAATCAACTACACTTTAATTATCGCTTAATACTGTACTTTCAATTATGGCAATCTAATTACAACACTTCCGCACGTTATTACTTTCGCTTGTTAACACTGCAATGTCTAAGACAAGACTCTTATTCTGGCTATGACAACTGTTATATTTATACCCTAGAAACTCTCCAGATTATTCTCGAGTGTTCTATTTTCCAGAAGCTTCTTGACTGTTCTATTCATTCTATTCCTGAACCTTCCTGTAGATACCATAATCAATTCTCCGAACCTAAAGTCGTTTACTTCTCCATTGCCACATTGCCAGTAGATGTCACCAGTTGTCTCTTTCTATTGCACGTAACAATATGTACGAACCTACCTACCTATATTATATAATATCTAAATTGCTATCTTAGTTTTTCTTATTTCTTCTGAATTCTGCAATAATCTTTCTCTTTCAGTTTAGTCCCTACGCAGGAGTTGTTGAGAAAAATAATGGTCTTTGATCTATACACTTTCCTATCTTGTTATATTATTCTGAGAGGAACCTTTACTAGTTTTTATTAATAAAATGCATTTTATTAAATATGTAGTTTTTCTTTATATGGCCATTTTAGCTAGTGAATATGTAATCAATTCTTCTTATGATTTAATTAATAAGGAAATTGTAAGAATTAAGTGAAAAACACTGGCAACAAAATAAGAGCAAATAAAAAAACACAAATAGCTTCCCTTATACAGATAATGGGAATAGTTTAAATCAGATCTCTATGAGTTCAGATCTACTATTGCGTGAAATATGCCAATTATTTATGCAATTGTATTTTTATTATTTTATTGTTAGCTACCCTATAGTAATATATTTTTTTTATATATAAATTCATGCTATGTTTTTTTTCAAATAACTCTTGTGAGAGTTCCAGTTCCTCTCGATAAAGTGATTTCTTTCACATATTTGTTTTTCTTTCTCTATTCTATTACAATTCTCAAATTTTTTGTTTTTTTTTGTGTTGTTGTTTTCAGTCATCTGTTTTTCTCCATTAGAATTTGGAGAACAATTCATTTCGGAAAACTCCCGATACGTAATTTGTTTATATCTATTATTTTAATAGAACTAAGATAAAAATTCTTGTTTGATTTGAAACTTTAAGTTCTCCCGCTATTAATAGTTCTGATTTAATAATCCAAATTTAAAATCTCATGTAAATGTGAATATTTTTTTGTTTGAATATTATTCAAATACATACAAATTTGTTCCGAACCACTTACTGCAAATGTTCGCATTCCAGAATTCACCTCGTCGTCAGATCCTTGGCGATCATACTGGAAATTAACTGCTTGAATCGACTTCGGAATACTAACTATTGCCTGTAATTTGCAACACGCACCGAAAGGTGGGTAAAATATGCCTGCATGAAATGACGAATATCCGTTTTATCCTTTGAGGACAGGCGTAAGCAGAATATGTATGTTTTTCTGTTAAGGCTAGCAATACGGATATAGTCAGGCGAGACTTTAACAAGTTTTCTCATTATAAATACTATCCAGTTAACATTATTCCAACTATAGTTATTTTGGGAGATGCTACATAGTTTACAGCTCGTTTGTTTCGTCCATTGAAGATTTCGACTATTGTTTTTTTTATTAATTGAAAAAACCACTCACTTTCTGCAATAAGGTACAGCGGCTGCCACTAATTAGTATAGCATTGGTGTAACTGGTAAATTAGAATATCGTACGGCACCTTTTTGAATAAAGAAAAGTTGACAGTTCTTCCAGCCAAGCATTTTTTCCTGCCCGAAAAGGTGGCGGATTTTATGCGGGCTAGATGATAGATATCTTTGCAATTCCACTCTCCTCTCTTCATCTAGGGATTCCACTCGTCGGCGTTTTCTACAGTCCCTTTGTAGGTGTCCCGGTCTATTACAATTCCAGCATTGCAGAATACCACGTGAAGGAGTGCTTTGTGATGGCTGCATTCTATTACAAGTACATTCGTTCACCGAAATTTCTCTCATTCGTACTGCACTCCGTGAAGCTTGTCTGGCGGATTAATACACTAATGCATAGGCTAGTGCTTCTGCTGTTGATTTCTTCCCTGCTATTCTTAATGCATGTTGTAAATTTTGATCTGCAATAGCGTTCACAAATGCCTCCGTCGCCACTTCATTGAGAAAATCCGCATTCATGCTGGAGTATGAAAGATGCGCTAATCTTTCCACATCACCCTGCAGTTGTTGTAGTGATTCGCCATGATTTTGAATCCTGTTGCGTAACTGTAGGCGATATACTTGCTGCATGTGTTCATCTCCGTAACGTAATTCTATGGCCTGTACTAATGAAGTGTATTCACTTTGCTTTTCAATCGGTACAGTTTGTAAGAGCTCTGACGCAGGAGCTCGAAGTGCTAACACCAGAGCTATAGCTTTGTCTTCATCATTCCATCCATTTACCTCTGAAGCTGCCTCGAATTGTCTCTTAAAGATATGCCACGAATTTTGTCCATCAAATATTGGAGGTTTCATTCTACCTGAACCGGATATTTCAGATGCTACGTTTAGAGGCTGTCGATGCTTTATTCTTTCAAGATCTGCTTTAACGTTTTCAAGTTGCTCGGTGACATTTTGTTGAACTTCCGAAACCTTTTGTTGAAATTCGTGCTCAATCCTTCAATTTTCAAGTTTTGTTCTTCTAAAGAACTTTTAGAAAATTTTTCTGATCCTCCAAACGAGTTTCTAGACAATTCTCCAGAGAACTCTTTTGTTCGTCCAAGCGAGTTTCCATAGATTTCTTCTGCTCTTCTAACCGTTATTCCAAAGAATTCTTTTGCTCCTTAAAAGCATTCTTTTGTTCCTCATTGGAATTTTTCTGTTCATCAAAACGAGCTTCCATAGATTTCTTTTGTTCCTCGAGAGAATTCTTTTGTTCCTCGAGAGAATTCTTTTGTTCCTCGAGAGAATTCTTTTGTTCATCAAAACGGGCTTCCATTTTACTCATTAAAGTACTCAAAAGCTGTTCCATTTTCATTGTAGGCTCTTCTTCGACTTTGGTTTCTTCCAAGTTATCTTCGAAAACAAATGTTTCAGGATTCTTTCCTTCCTCTATCAAAGCTTGTCTGAGTCGCTCGACTAGAACTTTCTTTGCACCTGTCGTTTGTAATGACCGGTTCCCTAACTCCACTTTCAAATCCTGCGTTCGAAGCTCCTCGAATTTTCGCTCCATTACTTTAGTAATTCACTTTAAGTTGAATATAAATTATTTTCCAGAACTTTCAAAATTTAACACAATTTCACAAAATTAATCACACTTTGAATTTTAAAGTCAATTGCCACCACTTTATTTCGCGAATTTATTTCACTTCTGACACCAGTTGTTGCGAGCGTGGCCTTTCGGTTCGTTATTTAAAACACAATATTAAATATTTAATATACACGTTCTTTATTTAACTCTAATCTTAACAATTCACAAACTTTCAATTAATCAACTACACTTTAATTATCGCTTAATACTGTACTTTCAATTATCGCAATCTAATTACAACACTTCCGCACGTTATTACTTTCGCTTGTTAACACTGCAACGTCTAAGACAAGACTCTTATTCTGGCTATGACAACTGTTATATTTATACCCTAGAAACTCTCCAGATTATTCTCGAGTGTTCTATTTTCCAGAAGCTTCTTGACTGTTCTATTCATTCTATTCCTGAACCTTCCTGTAGATACCATAATCAATTCTCCGAACCTAAAGTCGTTTACTTCTCCATTGCCACATTGCCAGTAGATGTCACCAGTTGTCTCTTTCTATTGCACGTAACAATATATACGAACCTACCTACCTATATTACATAATATCTAAATTGCTATCTTAGTTTTTCTTATTTCTTCTGAATTCTGCAATAATCTTTCTCTTTCAGTTTAGTGCCTACGCAGGAGTTGTTGAGAAAAATAATGGTCTTTGATCTATACACTTTCCTATCTTGTTATATTATTCTGAGAGGAACCTTTACTAGTTTTTATTAATAAAATGCATTTTATTAAATATGTAGTTTTTCTTTATATGGCCATTTTAGCTAGTGAATATGTAATCAATTCTTCTTATGATTTAATTAATAAGGAAATTGTAAGAATTAAGTGAAAAACACTGGCAACAAAATAAGAGCAAACAAAACAAACACAAATAGCTTCCCTTATACAGATAATGGGAATAGTTTAAATCAGATCTCATGAGTTCAGATCTACTATTGCGTGAAATATGCCAATTATTTATCCAATTGTATTTTTATTATTTTATTGTTAGCTACCCTATAGTAATATATTTTTTTTATATATAAATTCATGCTATGTTTTTTTCAAATAACTCTTGTGAGAGTTCCAGTTCCTCTCGATAAAGTGATTTCTTTCACATATTTGTTTTTCTTTCTCTATTCTATTACAATTCTCAAATTTTTTGTTTTTTTTTTGTTGTTGTTTTCAGTCATCTGTTTTTCTCCATTAGAATTTGGAGAACAATTCATTTCGGAAAACTCCCGATACGTAATTTGTTTATATCTATTATTTTAATGGAACTAAGATAAAAAATTCTTGTTTGATTTGAAACTTTAAGTTCTCCCGCTATTAATAGTTCTGATCTAATAATCCAAATTTAAAATCTCATGTAAATGTGAATATTTTTTTGTTTGAATATTATTCAAATACATACAAATTTGTTCCGAATCACTTACTGTAAATGTTCGCATTCCAGAATTCACCTCGTCGTCAGATCCTTGGCGATCATACTGGAAATTAACTGCTTGAATCGACTTCGGAATACTAACTATTGCCTGTAATTTGCAACACTCACCGAAAGGTGGGTAAAATATGCCTGCATGAAATGACGAATATCCGTTTTATCCTTTGAGGACAGGCGTAAGCAGAATATGTATGTTTTTCTGTTAAGGCTAGCAATACGGATATAGTCAGGCGAGACTTTAACAAGTTTTCTCATTATAAATACTATCCAGTTAACATTATTCCAACTATAGTTATTTTGGGAGATGTTACATAGTTTACAGCTCGTTTGTTTCGTCCATTGAAGATTTCGACTATTGTTTTTTTTATTAATTGAAAAAACCACTCACTTTCTGCAATAAGGTACAGCGGCTGCCACTAATTAGTATAGCATTGGTGTAACTGGTAAATTAGAATATCGTACGGCACCTTTTTGAATAAAGAAAAGTTGACAGTTCTTCCAGCCAAGCATTTTTTCCTGCCCGAAAAGGTGGCGGATTTTATGCGGGCTAGATGATAGATATCTTTGCAATTCCACTCTCCTCTCTTCATCTAGGGATTCCACTCGTCGGCGTTTTCTACAGTCCCTTTGTAGGTGTCCCGGTCTATTACAATTCCAGCATTGCAGAATACCACGTGAAGGAGTGCTTTGTGATGGCTGCATTCTATTACAAGTACATTCGTTCACCGAAATTTCTCTCATTCGTACTGCACTCCGTGAAGCTTGTCTGGCGGATTCATACACTAATGCATAGGCTAGTGCTTCTGCTGTTGATTTCTTCCCTGCTATTCTTAATGCATGTTGTAAATTTTGATCTGCAATAGCGTTCACAAATGCCTCCGTCGCCACTTCATTGAGAAAATCCGCATTCATGCTGGAGTACGAAAGATGCGCTAATCTTTCCACATCACCCTGCAGTTGTTGTAGTGATTCGCCATGATTTTGAATCCTGTTGCGTAACTGTAGGCGATATACTTGCTGCATGTGTTCATCTCCGTAACGTAATTCTATGGCCTGTACTAATGAAGTGTATTCACTTTGCTTTTCAATCGGTACAGTTTGTAAGAGCTCTGACGCAGGAGCTCGAAGTGCTAACACCAGAGCTATAGCTTTGTCTTCATCATTCCATCCATTTACCTCTGAAGCTGCCTCGAATTGTCTCTTGAAGATATGCCACGAATTTTGTCCATCAAATATTGGAGGTTTCATTCTACCTGAACCGGATATTTCAGATGCTACGTTTAGAGGCTGTCGATGCTTTATTCTTTCAAGATCTGCTTTAACGTTTTCAAGTTGCTCGGTGACATTTTGTTGAACTTCCGAAACCTTTTGTTGAAATTCGTGCTCAATCCTTCAATTTTCAAGTTTTGTTCTTCTAAAGAACTTTTAGAAAATTTTTCTGATCCTCCAAACGAGTTTCTAGACAATTCTCCAGAGAACTCTTTTGTTCGTCCAAGCGAGTTTCCATAGATTTCTTCTGCTCATCTAACCGGGATTCCAAAGAATTCTTTTGCTCCTTAAAAGCATTCTTTTGTTCCTCATTGGAATTTTTCTGTTCATCAAAACGAGCTTCCATAGATTTCTTTTGTTCCTCGAGAGAATTCTTTTGTTCCTCGAGAGAATTCTTTTGTTCCTCGAGAGAATTCTTTTGTTCATCAAAACGGGCTTCCATTTTGTTCATTAAAGTACTCAAAAGCTGTTCCATTTTCATTGTAGGCTCTTCTTCGACTTCAGTTTCTTCCAAGTTATCTTCGAAAACAAATGTTTCAGGATTCTTTCCTTCCTCTATCAAAGCTTGTCTGAGTCGCTCGACTAGAACTTTCTTTGCACCTGTCGTTTGTAATGACCGGTTCCCTAACTCCACTTTCAAATCCTGCGTTCGAAGCTCCTCGAATTTTCGCCCCATTACTTTAGTAATTCACTTTAAGTTGAATATAAATTATTTTCCAGAACTTTCAAAATTTAACACAATTTCACAAAATTAATCACACTTTGAATTTTAAAGTCAATTGCCACCACTTTATTTCGCGAATTTATTTCACTTCTGACACCAGTTGTTGCGAGCGTGGCCTTTCGGTTCGTTATTTAAAACACAATATTAAATATTTAATATACAAGTTCTTTATTTAACTCTAATCTTAACAATTCACAAACTTTCAATTAATCAACTACACTTTAATTATCGCTTAATACTGTACTTTCAATTATCGCAATCTAATTACAACACTTCCGCACGTTATTACTTTCGCTTGTTAACACTGCAACGTCTAAGACAAGACTCTTATTCTGGCTATGACAACTGTTATATTTATACCCTAGAAACTCTCCAGATTATTCTCGAGTATTCTATTTTCCAGAAGCTTCTTGACTGTTCTATTCATTCTATTCCTGAACCTTCCTGTAGATACCATAATCAATTCTCCGAACCTAAAGTCGTTTACTTCTCCATTGCCACATTGCCAGTAGATGTCACCAGTTGTCTCTTTCTATTGCACGTAACAATATATACGAACCTACCTACCTATATTATATAATATCTAAATTGCTATCTTAGTTTTTCTTATTTCTTCTGAATTCTGCAATAATCTTTCTCTTTCAGTTTAGTGCCTACGCAGCAGTTGTTGAGAAAAATAATGGTCTTTGATCTATACACTTTCCTATCTTGTTATATTATTCTGAGAGGAACCTTTACTAGTTTTTATTAATAAAATGCATTTTATTAAATATGTAGTTTTTCTTTATATGGCCATTTTAGCTAGTGAATATGTAATCAATTCTTCTTATGATTTAATTAATAAGGAAATTGTAAGAATTAAGTGAAAAACACTGGCAACAAAATAAGAGCAAATAAAAAAACACAAATAGCTTCCCTTATACAGATAATGGGAATAGTTTAAATCAGAGCTCTATGAGTTCAGATCTACTATTGCGTGAAATATGCCAATTATTTATCCAATTGTATTTTTATTATTTTATTGTTAGCTACCCTATAGTAATATATTTTTTTATATATAAATTCATGCTATGTTTTTTTCAAATAACTCTTGTGAGAGTTCCAGTTCCTCTCGATAAAGTGATTTCTTTCACATATTTGTTTTTCTTTCTCTATTCTATTGCAATTCTCAGATTTTTTGTTTTTTTTTTGTTGTTGTTTTCAGTCATCTGTTTTTCTCCATTAGAATTTGGAGAACAATTCATTTCGGAAAACTCCCGATACGTAATTTGTTTATATCTATTATTTTAATGGAACTAAGATAAAAAATTCTTGTTTGATTTGAAACTTTAAGTTCTCCCGCTATTAATAGTTCTGATTTAATAATCCAAATTTAAAATCTCATGTAAATGTGAATATTTTGTTTGAATATTATTCAAATACATACAAATTTGTTCCGAACCACTTACTGCAAATGTTCGCATTCCAGAATTCACCTCGTCGTCAGATCCTTGGCGATCATACTGGAAATTAACTGCTTGAATCGACTTCGGAATACTAACTATTGCCTGTAATTTGCAACACGCACCGAAAGGTGAGTAAAATATGCCTGCATGAAATGACGAATATCCGTTTTATCCTTTGAGGACAGGCGTAAGCAGAATATGTATGTTTTTCTGTATAAGGCTAGCAATACGGATATAGTCAGGCGAGACTTTAACAAGTTTTCTCATTATAAATGCTATCCAGTTAACATTGTTCCAACTATAGTTATTTTGGGAGATGTTACATAGTTTACAGCTCGTTTGTTTCGTCCATTGAAGATTTCGACTATTGTTTTTTTATTAATTGAAAAAACCACTCACTTTCTGCAATAAGGTACAGCGGCTGCCACTAATTAGTATAGCATTGGTGTAACTGGTACATTAGAATATCGTACGGCACCTTTTTGAATAAAGAAAAGTTGACAGTTCTTCCAGCCAAGCATTTTTTCCTGCCCGAAAAGGTGGCGGATTTTGTGCGGGCTAGATGAAAATGATTCTATTAATTGAAAATAGATCAGTATGAGGACTACTTACTACTTACAGGTTTTATTTCCTCGCCGATGTTTACCAAATCTTTTTTTGCTCTATTCACTCTGTGCTGTTGCTGACTGGACGATTTGATAAGAAGAGAAGATTGTCTTTTTCTTCTCCATCAACGACAGGCAAGAATTCTCCGTGCTAGGGTGCGTGCGGACTGTCGGTATGGCAGCCGGCCGTAATACGTGTTTCAGTAATTCCCCGTGTAGCATATTTCTATATGCAATACGCTACGACCATAACAAAATTTCAGCTTTCTAAGTGAACGCATTCTGGAGTTATCGTGCGCACAGATGGACAGACGTACAGACGGACGGACATGCAACAATCAAAATAACTTTTAATATTATGCGTTGGTGTCCATTTTGCTCTACCATCATTATTTCTGTGCGTTACAAACGGAATGACAAACTTAGTATACACTATAGATTTCATCTAGGATATAACAATAGATGAGAATTTCCCCGAGGTTTGGGCTTGCTGCCCCCAGGTACCCACGAAAACTATAAAAAGCTTTTTTATATTTTTATTGCTTTCTCACTACGTTGAAAAAACGTACGTGAGAAAATCCAAAAAGTTTTGTAGCAATGCATTGGCATCAGAAGAAAATGAAATCTGATATGGAGTTTTGCGCCCGTCTGAAATATTTGTAATCATTGTATGTATGTATGTGTGTACATACAATTAGATTTAAAGCATTAAGTACTGTGCGTATGTACAATATACATACGGAAGAGAAAAGGAAGAAAGCACTGTATGTAGGTAAGTATGCATACCGTGAGAATGGAATGTATGCCTGATAATAAAATGCAATTTATGCTTAATTGCATTTTATTATAATGAAGGAAAATGAATTTTGAGTGAGCTTGAAATTGAATTAAATAATTTTGATTTTCAGGGTCATTTCCGTATTACATCATGTTATGGTCTTAGCATACTGTTGCAGCAGTATGCTACACTGAAGCTAGCCACAGCCTGCTACATGTGAGTTATTGCCTATGTGGACGGTGAGACTTGATTTGGCTAACCGAACGCCACCTAATTGACACAGAGCAGCGCTTCCATATAGCTAGTTTGGTGACAAGGAAAAAGAAGAGATTATCAGTCTGTCTTGCATTTCGGAATACGAAAATTTCTGCTCGTGTTCTTCCAGGTTAAATAAGTTACCGTTTATTCCTTGTTAAAAAAATTAGTGTCGTAAAGGTTACAGTTTTATCCCGGTATTCTCTATGCAGCTTGCACCTAACGAAATTATTAAGGTTTCGACCTGTTTGTTAAAATTGGTGGACGAAGAAATTGGAGAGTGATAATCACACAGTCCAGTACCACACTATTTGGAAGTAGTTGCAATTGTCTGGAAGAACGGGCAGTCACTGGCTTCTTTTGGCTCATCTCCTTGGAAGCCTCTTGCCCCGGCAGGGTAAACGCTATACAGTGTAGACGTACATTTCACAAAAGATACGGAACAGGGTGGAATAATCCCTTCCCGATAAGGTAAACCAAATGAGCCTAAATCTGACATACAGGAGGTTCAAATAAGGTAGCAAAAACGCTAGCCCTTTCTGGCATACAATACAGATGTACAAGGCCAGGGTATGGAGCCCTGTAAAACCAAGGAATCTAAACAGTCAGGAAATCACCGATATTAGGCATATACGTTGCCCATAGCTATAGTCAAATTCATATATATGCATTATTAGTTTAGATTTCTATATTCCAGCAAAGTTTTTATTAATAACTTAAATTTGTTTACATATACATATATATACCTATATATTATAGTTATTATTACTCATTTATATATATATATGTGGGGTTCGTAATCAAATTAAGAAAGACGTAAAATTGGTTATTTTAATTAAAAGCACTATTTATTCACGAAAAATTTTTCAGTTTTCTGACGCAGAATCCCACATTCGGCCATCCTGCTCGTCGTCTGTCCCCGGCGAGTCACTAAAATCTTCATCACTGCTTTCAATCTCGCTATCATCACTATTGGCCCATGGTTTCATAAAATCAGCAGATGACGTTGTTACATTGGGTCCTTCCAACTTTAGAGACATCATAACGATCCTTCCTTAAGTCTAGTCATCTCATACGGTCCAATAAACTTTGGATATAGCTTTAAACCTGGTCCAAGTTGCATCCTTTTTATGGCTACCATGTCGTGCACCTTATATTGGCGTGCAGGTTTTCTCTTCCGGTTAAAAACTTTTCGGTTTTCCTCTTGGAGTCTCTGTATTGCAAGGCAGGCCTCGATCCGCATGCCTCTCCTGCTCTTTTTTTTTTTTATATATTATTAAGCCAAGCTCAGGGGATACCCTATGATGCAAAGCACAGCGTGGCAAGAAGGAGATAGGGAAAGGATTAAGGGATATGAGGATAGTGGCGGAGGTGCCGATGTATGTCGCCCTTAAACTTTTGCAGGTTGTATGCCGGAGGAAAGACAGAAGATGGTAGACTGTTCCACATTCGCACAGTTCGGGATAAGAAAGCATCACGGAATTTAAGTGTACGGCCGAAGGTAATTTGAAGGGTAAAAGGATGAGCGCGGGATGCAGCGCGGGTATTGCGTGCAGGAACTATTCTACAAGGGATCAGACTAGATATTTCATCAGAACATTGGCCATGCATATAGCGATAAAGGAGCGAAAGGCATCCAACATTGCGACGGTGCTCGAGCGAGTCGATATGACGAGTAATTGCCACATCGCCAATGAGCTTGCAGGCTCTCTTTTGGACAATATCCAATGAAGCTAAGGCTGTGCGACCAGCCCCGGCCCCGATATGGGAACTGTATTCCATTCTGGGTCTGATGTAGGACTTGTAGAGGAGCGCTATATTTGATGGGCTGAAATATTTCTTACACCTTTTCAAGAAACCAAGTCATTTGGATGTTTCTTTGGCAACCGAGAAGATGTGATCTGTCCAGCTTAACTTACTGGAAATATTAATGCCAAGAATTCTTAGTAACGGTGATTCAGAAATTAATGCACCATCAAACGAAACGGGAGTGGTTAAGTGATGGTCTTGTTTTAATGAGATGAGATAGCTTTGCGTCTTAGATGCATTGAATTCGACGCGATTCACTTTGCCCCAAGCGAGAATATTGTCAAGATCGTTATTCAATGATCTAATCATGCAGTCTCGTTTAACACATGCGGCGTTCCCTCTGGAATCCGCAAGGGTGTCAAAGGAGTATGCGAAATCAAGGGTACTGTCATCAGCAAAGCTATGGATAGGATTGAAAGTAAGGGAAAGCAGATCATTAATGAAGATTAGAAATAGAGTCGGAGAAATAACAGAGCCTTGGGGGACACCGGCATTAATAGGATGGGGATCAGATATAACGCCATCTAATACAACTCGTATTTGGCGACTAGATAAAAAACTTTCAATCCATAATAGAAGAGGAGGGGAAAGACCAAGTGCTTTGAGTTTGGCTAAAAGGGCTGAATGCCAGACTCTATCAAAGGCCTTTGAAATATCTAGAGCAACGATTTTGGACTCACCAAATTGTGAAGACTACGATTCCAACGTTCCGTAAGAAAAGTCAGCAAGTCTCCAGATGAGCGTCCGTGCCGGAAGCCGTATTGGCGATCGTTGATTAGCTGATTGGTTTCCAGATACTTCATTAATTTGGAGTTAATGATAGATTCAAAAACCTTTGAAAGAATCGAAGTGATTGCAATTGGTCGATAATTTGAGGGATCGCTACCCTCTCCTTTCTTGGGAATAGGCTGAACGTGAGCTAGTTTCCAAGCAGTTGGAAATTTTCCTGTCGAGTAGGACAGGTAGAATAGTTTGCACAGAGGTTTAGCCAAGGATGAGGCACAGCTTTTAATTAATAGGGGCGAGAAACCATCAGGGCCTGCGGCTTTAGAGACGTTGATTCCTTTAAGGACCTTGAACACATCCCTCGTACGGATGTGTATTGGCTCTTGTACACATCCGCACGGGGGATGCACGACAGGTGCCTGTGAAGTGGGTGGAAGAAAAGAATTTGATGCGAATCTAGCAGCCAAAATATTAGCTTTATCCAGGGAGTCAACAACCACTTCACCATTATTAAGTAGTGAAGGTATAGAGGAACTGCTGAAGTTGTTCCTGATGATTTTGACCAGGGACCAGAAACCTTTACTACCTTTGCGGCTTGCCAAGATTCTTTGTCTAACATTCTGGTCAAAAAGAAATTTTTCTCTCTGGATAATGGACTTGCAGGTGTTCCGTGCAGTCTTGTAGATTCCTTTCAGTTCTGGACAAGGATGCACTTGATAGGCGCGAAAAGCAGACTCTTTCGCTTTTATAGCTTGGTTGCACTTATCGTTAAACCAAGAGCGATTTTGCTGTTGTTGAGATCTGCTGTAAGAATACGAAATATATTCACGCATGCCTAGACTTAGTATGTTACTAAGTTCTAATGTGCATTCATCAGCATCCCTCGAAGCAAAATAGACCGACCAATCTATATCTCTAAGATACTGATTGAGGCTTTCCCAATCAGCGTTCTTATAGTGCCAGAGAAGCCTACTTGTAGGTGGAGAAGTAGGGCGGCGCAGAGTTGAGGTGATAAATTGAGCCGTGATTAGACAGTGGTCTGAATTACCAAGAGGGGAGCCGACTGAGATGGAATATTTGTCAGGGTGAGATGACAGAAACAAATCTAGTAAATTGGCCCTATCTCCAGCTGCATCAGGGATTCTCGTCGGTGCATCCACTAGCTGATGCAAATTAAAAGATTCACAAAAAAGTTCAACGAATCGGCCCGAAGGACTTGTGGTAGAAGAATGTCTGAGCCATGGTATGTTATGGACATTAAAATCGCCTGCCAGGATAATTTCGGAAGAGGGGGAGACAGAAAGCAGATGATCAACATTGTTGGAGATATTGTCAAATGCGGATACCGTGTCGACATCAGACATATTTGGGCTGCGATAAAGGAAGCAAAAGTAGATGATGTGCCTGTGAAGTTTGAACGTAATCCAGATGTAATTAAACTCGGGATTAGCAGAAGGTGGAAAATCTTTTAGAATGGTAAAGGCCACATCATTCCGAATATATATTGCGATCCCCCTATGTGGAGAAAAAAGAGGCACTAAGCTATAACCAGGGACGTGATATTGATTAGAATCAGCATCAGAAACGACCTTGGTTTCACTTAGAGCAGGAATTGCCGGATTTTTTGATTGAAGGTGGCAGTACACCGAAAAACGATTTGCCCCCAATCCGCGAATGTTGCAAAATTCTAAAATAAAATTCTGCATGTTCAAAGCAAAAACAACAAAAAAGCAGAAGAAAGAGCGACACACAACAACACAAATATTTATTTAGGGCAACCAGCTGTAGTCAACGACACAGCGAGGTAATAAAAACAGCAATAGTGTTATGCCTATTTGCTGCCTTCAATACCTCAGACCGTGCAGTTCAATGACCACAGCTGGGGACACCCGTATTGCTGATCAGTGACAAGGGCTAATGACCTTGCACTGATCTCTGATGTACATAGGAGTTCAAAACATTACCGTACTGTGCTGCTGGCTTGTGGAATGCCGGCAGGGCATAGAAAAGCCCTGACTTGCCTGGTATTTTATTAATTTAATTAGTAAAGTATTAAAAAAACGGCGCGGCTGATTTTAATTAATTTTTGTTGTTTTGGCGATGATGTTTTAAAAAATTGCACTGCACTGCACTAGAAATTGGTGAAGCTAATTAACTATTAGAACGAATAACACGCACGATGGAACGTCTGCTCCAGCTGACTCCACGCACTCAACTTTTTTGTTCTTGTCGAAGTCCAGCATCAGCTCGTTTTCTAATAGCCTGGCTAAGTCAAAATCGTCTTCTTTGAACAACGGAACGCCTAAGATCAGTTCGAATGGAGTTCTATTTGTGGACCTTGACTTCGTAGAATTGATAACCTTCTGTACCTTAGCAACGTACATTTATAAGGATCTTCTATTGACAGCTTAGACAAGATTGAAATGATTATTTGGTTCATACGCTCCACTTGACCATTTCCTCTTGGAACGCCTGTAGTTATGGTAACATGAGATATTTTCCTTTCATTGCAGTACTCATGGAAAGCGTTTGACGTCAAGACGTTGACTTCACTGGATAAATCCAAGTGAATTTACTGAAGGCGTATACTACTACAAACAAGAACTTATACGACTTCGCGGTTGATGGTAGAGGTCCAAGATGATCTAGATGGAATGTTAACAGGGGTACTATAGGACTAAGGTAACCTTCTTGCTTGCCTTGCTTTCTAAATGCTAAAATGCAAACGATGCAATTGGCGACTGTGTCATCTGACCTTTTTGAAAGTCTCGGAATATAATAATCCTGTCCGGCAAGTTCGCCCAGTCTTTTTGAACTTGCATGACCTTGTACGTGTATGTGTTTCAAAACTTCGCGTTGTAATTGCTTCGGGACTACTAATAAGTATTTTCCTCCACATAGCTTGTATAAATTGTTTCTACGCAGCAAATAATCCTCATACAGCTTATCCCGTAAAATAGTTGCGACTAACCGGCAATTTTCGTCTTCCAGCTGGGCTTTTCCTATTCTTTGGAGTAGACCATCTTCGATAGATAACATAATTGGATAGCGGCTGAGGGCATCATTGCTCCGGATCGGTGATGTACGCTGCAATTATACTCCTCCAAGAGCAAGGCCCATCTTGCTATGCGGCTGCACAATTTTTTCCTCTTCATGGTAAATTGGAAACCTTTACAATCAATATATATTTCAAATTGAAGATCAAGGAGATAAGTCCTCAACTTCTTAAGGGACTTTAGTATGGCTAAGACCTCAAGTTCGCTCGCGTGGTTTTAAAACTTAAATAGAATACAGGATGAAACTGGCCATGTTCACAATGCTTTTGCAGTAGTATTGAGCCAAAGCCATCTTTACTGGCATCTGTATGCAATTGAGTCTCCAATGAGGGGTTAAATAATTTTAAAACTGGTTCTCTACAAAGCCTGTCCTTTAACGTGTGAAATGCATCTTGATGAGCTTGATCGAAGACAAACTTTGTGTCCTTTCTGGTTAGATCTGATAGCGGTTGCAATTTGGGAATAGCTAGGTACAAATTTTCTAAAATAACTGGTAAGACCAAGAAAACTTTGCAGCTGCTTAATATTCTTCGGATTTGTGAACTCCCTGACTGCTCTTATCTTTTCAGCTGACGGCTGTATGCTTCCATTTTCTATAATGTGTCCGAGAAATTCAACTTTTCTTTGTAAAAATCGGCATTTTTCCCATTTCACCAGCAAACCATTTTCTTGTGCTACCCTTAAAACAATCTTTAGCCGTTCGATGTTCTCCTCTTCGTTTTCTGCTGGGATAATGACGTCGTCCATATATACGAGTAACATATTCTTCTGTATTAATGTTCGAAACAACAGGTGAATTCCATAGACCAAACGGTACTTTAAGAATTTCGCACTGTTCTTCCGGCGTAATGGGCGTAATGAATGAAGTGTATTTTTGATTTTCCGGCACTATATCAACGTGAAAAAATCCATTTCGCAAATCTAAAGTACGGAACACTTTGGCACCATATAATTCTTGAATCACGTCTTCGATATTTGGGAGCGGATATCTGTCTTTAATTATTTTACCGTTCAGCTCACGATAATCAATACATAGTCTATAAGTTCCATTCTTCTTGTTCGCGAGCATTACCGGACTAGCAAGGTCAGAGTTACTTTCTTTAATTACACTGTCAACTAACCATTGCTTAATTTGATCGCGCACTATCTCTCTTTCTTTAGGAGTTAACGTATGTGGCTTATGATATACAGGTGCAGAATCCACTAACGATATCAGCATCTGTACGCAAGACCTTCCCGGTCTGACTGGTCTATATTGCTTGATTAACTCGGAGATTTCCTGCGAGAATATTTTGTTTGAAACTTGCCCGGAGATTTCCGGGTTGGCGTCTTCAATAAGCTGAACTACATCAATTTGAGATAAAAAATTATCTTCTTCTCGTTTCGCTTTAAATAGTTGGACCTTTCCATCTTCTATAATAACAGTAGAGTATTTTAAAATATCCTTACCGATCAATAGATCCGAAAGCCAATTGTCTGGAACAATATGTAATCTTGTTGTATACGACTTTCCTTGTATGTAAAGAGCAGTGATAAATAAACCTAATGTTTCGATTCATGTAGCACCAACACCTGCCAAAGAAATATTTGGTCCTCTGCTTTCTTGTAAGCCCGCATCGATCTTCTCACTAGCCGTTTTTCTAATCAGAGTTACATCACTTCCCATATCAATTAATGCTAAAAAGTTTGTTCCACCAATTTCTATCTCTATTCTTATACCTGGCAGCGTCACTAGATTCGCCGACGGATGGATGGACATACTTGTTTCACCTTTCGATTTAGGACAACTTGGGGACATATGGCCAAGCTCGCCACAGCTGAAGCATCGCGCACTTTTGCTTTGTTAGGACACACTTTTGTAAAATGAGAAGTTGATCCACAATTGAAACACCCTTTTCCAGCAGTTTTACGATCCTTTATACTTCGATTTGGTCGTTCTTCCTGTTTTGTAACTCTCCTCACACCTTGTTGGCTCTTAATGATCTGATAAACTCTAAACTTGTCTTTCAATTTATCCAAGTCTTTTGCTTCATATAACACTGTTTTATTCAATACGTCATCGGATATTCCTGCTATTATATATGCTACGAGAGATTGTTCGTCGGCATTTCCCCTTTTTGCTAACTGCTTCATTGAATACATGTATTCTAAGAAAGACTCATTCGGACTCCTTTTCTACTTTCTAGAGCCCTATGTACATCCAAAGTTATTCCATTGGCTGCTTCCACTGATACCTTTGCGGCTCCAAACAGCAGGCGTCGCGCGTAAAGGTATGTATGTATTTCACTCCAACCACAAACTTCAGAGATTTCTTCGAATTCTTTCACCCAAACGGTAAAATTCTTCCCTGACTCGCCACTAAATTTTTCTAATGACTCCTCTACATCCTTAAAAACAAATGACGTCATGTTAGGCTCCTCTTTAGATGTATTTGTTCCGTCAAAACCTTCGAACTCTATTTCAGCCAGCAGACTGCTAATTGATTCCACAATTTCTCCCTCGCGATCCTCGCTAGATTCTTTCAAAATATTTTCGGCTTGTTTATCTGAAGATTCTAGACTAACAGCTGCACTCAATCTATCTTTCAAATCCTTCTTTACTCGATGGCTATGGGGTAATCCTCTATCCGTAAGATGCTTTTGAAGTTCGGGTATAGTGAATCGATTAAAGTCACCCATAAACTTGTGAAATTTAGGAATTTATTTTACTAAAGTCTTTGCATTATCCAGAAGCATGAAATAAATTTGAGCTAGAGTGAACTTACCAGAATTTCTGCATACAATACCGTTAAAACATAAATTATCCTGTTATTCGATTGCAAATTGTGTGCAAGCAACAATTATTTTCAACATTCTTATTTGAACATTTCTAGCTTTGGTCTCAAAACTGTTTCACTAACACCTTTAGATTATCTATCCGTACAAGCTCACGCCTCAATTTTATCCCCAATTCAGATTTATATCTGTGAGATACACCAACTATATCTTTTCAGCAATAATAAACAGATCTTAATGCACGTTTCAAATTTTTTTTTTTTTCACAACTTGATTTATTTGTTATATATACCGCACTTAACACTGTTCAGTTTTTACTAAGAAATCGCACGAGGCCCTCCAATTATTATTCCGCTAGTTAACCTGCACCGATACCCGGATCCACGCCTACAGTTCAAAATCCCGCTATACCACTTCTGACACCATTTGTGGGGTTCGTAATTAAATTAAGAAAGACGCAAAACTGGTTATTTTAATTAAAAGCAATATTTATTCACGGAAATTTAATTATAAACGCAAAGTTCTTTTGTTTCACTATTGCTAAGATGTAATGTCCTTTTAGGTAATTCAAGGTAAATATAATTAGAGTAAAATATAAGTCTAGTCTTTAACTAACGCACGATCTTTATACACAGCTGGTACGCGGCTTAACAAAACACGGCTTATTAACAGGTAATTAGGATAAATGAACTGGAAACCGGCAATAATGTTCCATTTCTACAGCATACGGCTTAACAATTCGACTGTAACTGAAAAACTAATGATTTCACGGCTTAACGAGTAGACTGCAACAGCAATTATCGGATGACTTCAGATCCAGCTCAGCATTTACAACATAGCGGTAAGTTATTGTTCTCAATTTTTGCAATTTTATGCAGCTGCACGAAATTCTTGAAATTTATTGAAACTTTGTTTTATCTTCTTTTTTTAAGATTTCTGACGCAGAATCCCACATATATATTCATTTATATTTAACTATTCATTAATGAATTTCCTATATTGAATTACATGCACTGCTAACAAAGGGATATTATATTTAACAATACCCCGACGAATGAACCTTTTAAATGGTTTTTTTTTTTAAACTGTAGACAATACCTACTTACTTTAGTAGTAGGTATAATTAACTATATGCGATTATATATCCGTTGAATTTTTGGAACCAGTAGGCATTCTATATACATTACCTCAGGTAGATATGCTTATTTAGCTGCATTAATTACACGTTAAAGTTGCAAGGTTTGTTTTTTGTAACGGGTTTATGCGTCGTACATACACACCTCACGAGTAGGCTCACATAACCTCTTTTAAATATTTGCAAATGCAATTTTCCTAAGGGAGTGCATAAAGTTTCTGTTATCACTTCAACCTTAGTCATACCGTACTAAGAAGAGATCTAGTTGTGAAGGAGTGTATACGTTTGTTCGTATCTTACCAGGTGAAGGGCCTTCCGCCCCATTGATACTACGTGTGGTAAGACTGTACGTCACGAAAATGAGTTGTAGCATATTGTAAAGAAAATCCTTGGCGGACTTGTCGAATTAGTGAGTTCCCTCCTTTAATTTTTTACTTTCAGAAGCACGGCTACTCCAGGAGGACTTCGTGGAGGACAATTCCAGTCAAGATAAATTAAATAAAAGTACTTCTGTGTAGGATTTGTCTCTAGCTCCTTCTTGTAATGTGATGATGTAGTTATGTAAGTGGGTTTCTTAGCCTAATTATTTGTTTATGCTCAACCTAGTTTACGGTAGGGATCTAAATGCTACGGATAATAAGCGAAATATTTATGTGCATAGCCTAGGATGCCAATTCTAATTACTAACCCCTATTTATATAACGTCGTAATGCACTGTATTTTCTAATTTCTCCTTTTTACTCTTCTGGAGCCCTCATAAGATGATGGTTGATTAGGTCCGCTCCTTCTCTTTTTCAGATCATCATAGGGACACTGAAAATACTCTGCCATCAGTGTCGTTGGGTGGATGGGGCAAGCAGAAGGAAGGCAGCACATCTGCGCCTTCACAGGAGGTAATGGTAAGTGATGTAAAGGTGTGCTGCTGCTTTTTGTGGTTTTGGCACGAAAATTTTTTGTAATGGCAGGTGACAGCGACAGGTTTTCGTGAAACATCCCACACTCTCTGCCAATAGCCGAGGCGAGCTAGCGTGCCGCCCTGCACTTCAACGCTGTCTGTTGTGGCCCAGTCCGCTGGTACACGGAAGCAAGAGCATGGCAGGTGTGCCGGTAGTAAAGTAGCAAGCAATAGCGGAACACATTACTTCGCACAGTAAGGTGTCCGCTTATTGCTAAATAATGTGATGATTGTTTTCATTACAGCGGCAGTGACTAAACATGCTACTTCGCATAGAGCACGGTCATTGCCCGTTTTGTTTACAACAGCACAGCTGCTTGCTATCGGTGACATTGGCCAGTAGTTTTCATCATCGGTTGTAGAATATTACCGCATCATAATTACATTATGTTGAGGGTCATGTTCTACTTCCGATTTCCGTGTGCAAGTTTTCGAGGTGCGCAACTGAATTGGTGTGGTCAGTTCGGGTTACAATTAAACAGCGTTGGGTCAGTGGCAATAGTTAGATTAAGTTAAAAGTTAAAGTTAAGTTGGTAAGATCTGTGAATAAAATAAAAGTAGTGCATTTGTTGAAAACGGAGTGTTTTTATTGCTAAGGGACACGACATTTTGGCGCAGCCGGTAGGAAGCCGTGAAGTATTCAGTCGAGTCTTACCTTTTGTTAGAAGGTATCAAGCTCCGTTCGGTTCGGGTTAAATTGATTGAATTGTTAAGTGAGGTCAGTTTAACGTTCTAGTAAATATTTGTTTGTAGTAATTCGTGTTCGTGTATAGAGATAGATCAGATTGGCGTAATAAAAAGTTGTATGATTAAAGTAATGTGATTGTTGTTCTTATTCGAAGAAGAGTTATCGGTGTTAATTATTGTTTTCGTTCTTATGGGTTTACTTTGGGACACGACATTTTGGCGCAGCCGGTAAACTTGGATAAGAAATTTGAGAATTTCTTACTGTGGTTTTTTTTCCCATTGTTAAATTTTTTTTTACATTTCTTTCAGAAGATTGGAATTTGTTTATTTATAAATGGATTTTTTTTAGAGAGTACAATAAATTAATTTCACTTTTCAGGCTAATTTAAAAAGTGTTAAATTATGTATTGAGTGTTATTTTTTGAAACCTATCTAAGTGTGATATCGATTTCATGATTATGGTATGTGTTTTTGGATAGGTTCAGGGTAAACCTTTACGGGCGTATAAAAGTTTTTATCTCATTTCTATTTGTTCTAGGCTGAAAATTTAAGGTTAAGTAGTTAATTCATCGATGTTTGGTTTTTCTTTTGTTTGCGGCGATTTTCAATATTTTTCGTTTAATATGGGGAAATAAATGTTTTGTGTTTTCGTCGTTGGCCTTCATGTTTTTATTATAAAAGAGAAGTGTAGTATAAGTTATGTAGCTTTTGTGTTTGTGAATGAATTGGTAAACGTAAGTGAAACGGTAAATTTTTCTTTTATGTAAAATAGAGTAAAAGTAGTTGTTAAGAAGTGGTGATTTTTGTAAGCATAACATTGTTTTCTTTTATTCTCCTTAAAAGTTGAGTCTCACGGCTTTTTGGTTGCCTCGCGTTTACTGTAGCATCAGTAGAGTATATGATACATTCGTCTGAGTCGTTAACATTTTAAACAGAGATCATGAGTTTCGGGATTGATATCTGCTGAAGTCTCGGGCTCGTGTTTGCCGCTAAAAGTCAAGTCTGCTCTAACGTTAGTGTTTAAATTGTTAATCTAGTGAGTATTAATGACACAAAAGGTATAAGTGAAGTTTGTTGATGTCGAAGTTTTGAGCAAAAGTTGTGAGAAGAAAGTATAGCAGAAATTGGGATTGAACGCTTAAAAAAAATGGCTGACATATATGATAAAATCATGAACAAAGTGTCTAGATACGTGCCGAAGTTTTCCGGAGAAAGGTCTCCAAAACTAACGAAGGAAGTACATCGTTTTCTGAGTTGTTGTAAAGATCTATATGACCGGCTGGAAACCGCAGAGCAAGGCATCTTTATGAACTGTGTGAAATATCGACTGACAGACGATGCTTACTACCTGATAAGCTCTGATGAGCCCAAGGACTTGGAAGCATTACAAAAGTCAATCAAAGCCGCTTATATGCCACGGATATCATTCAGCGAGCTACGGACAGAGTTGTTAGCATGTCGACAAAGGCCAAGAGAAGGGATCCGAGAGTTTGCGGACAAAATGAAGGAACTGTTGGATCAGATTAAAAGCGCTGTTTCTGCAAAGTACCCAGGTAAAGATGGGGGATTACTAGCCGAGTTGGAAGCGGATGCGATAGCCACATTTAAAGCTGGAGTATGGAATCAGGCTATTCGGACTCACCTAACAGGACAAAAGTTTGACTCATTAAAGGCGGTGCGAGCAGAAGCTGAATTTTACGAAAAGGACGCGATAAGACTTCAGCTCAGGGTACCAAGCAATCAAGGGTTTTCACAAGAAGGATGGAGAAGCGACGACTTTGACGGAGATGTAGCTACACCTCACCAAAAACCTTTCAGAAGATTTCCTAGAAGTGCATATGGACATAGACCCAGCCACTGCTTCAAGTGCGGGCAGCAGGGACACTTCGCAAGAGAGTGCCACAAACTACCCTTCTGTATAGAATGCCAGCAATATGGACATGAAGCACCCAATTGCCGAACGCATCACGTCAGAGTCGCAGATATTACAGAAGCCATTAGTGGTAGATTCCATCCAGCAGGGGAGGGGCTTTACTGCCAATTTTGTCGAACATGCGACCACTATACGACGAACTGCCTGAAAAAATATTTAGCAGAAAAGGCCAGTGAAAAATTGAATTCCCAAAACAAGTTTATCATCGCAGTTCCATCGGATATAGGAGTAGAAGGTAGGTTAAGACTTTTGATAGATACCGGTTCCAGTTGCAGTGTAATTAAAGTTAATAGCATAAAGAGAAATACACCCATACAGACACATCGCAAAATTAGAATTGGAGGACTGTTCGGATCCGCTAGGAGCTCCATTAGCACTTGTGAGGCAAAGTTGCAGATAGATAACAGCCAGCATGCCTGCAAATTTAACGCCATTAGTGACACGGACTCAATTCCAGCCGACGGTATACTCGGAATGGATTTTCTCGATAGCAGAGCGATTATCGACTGCATAAATATGAAGCTGTGGATACAAGACGCCAGCAAAGGCATGGGAGAAAGTGATTCTTGTGAAAATTTCGCAGCTTGTGCACAAGTCGGACCCACAGCTTGGTTAAATAGCAGTCAAGGAAATCCATTTCCGGCCAGGATTGAAAAGGAGAATGTCAACACGACAGAAAACATGGCATCAGGCGTTTATGACCGACACTCCGAATTAAAAAATACGCCACTTAATGTCGACAAAATTTCGCGACATGCAGATAAAAGAGTACCTATAGTGCAGCCTATAATCGAGGAATTTAGAGTACGGTTGAGCAAAGAACACAGGTATAACGTACACAGCGAAAATAGTCGGAAGAATGGACGTGAATTCGTGAGAATTTCTAACGCAGAAGCCTATTTTGTTAAAGACCCACATTCTATGCATGGACAAGCGCAACCACGTAAGCTTTCCAGACGATCTGGATGGGACCATAAGGGTAATTACAACTTCCATTTGCAACAACGGCGATCTCAGAGCATGCCACGTAGGGGTAAGTTAAAGTTACCAAAATATATTTATCAAACAGATACGGTAGCACCGATTCGAAATAGAACCGAGAAGAAAAATTTCACTTCAAACCCCAACGGTATGTACAGGGTAAGTAACGGTTATGACCCAGAATTTGGGGGACATAACCGAAGAAATTTCCAACAAATTCCCTCTAATTTCAGAAGAAATTTGATGAGCTGAGTTTGATGAGTCTGTGGTGTGAAAGAATATGGAAGGAGGTATAAACGAGACCCTGTATCTATTCCGTTGGACTTGGAACCAATCAGTAAGGTAAATTTATAGATAAAAACGTAAAAAACTGTTCTACAAAACATATATAGAGAAAAAACTGAGAAATATTACTTCACAAAAATATGAGAAAGATTGAAATAGAAAGGTAGAAACAAAAGACTAAAGAAAACAAAGAAAAATATAATGTTAAAAATTGAGATTTATGAAAAAAAAAAGAGAATAAGAAGTTTAAGAGAAGTTTTTGTAACAAAAATAATTATTAAAGTAAAAAAAAAACATAATATAAATAAAAAGGCGACAAAGTAAACAAAAACAGAGAGAAAGTTAAATTGGGGAAAAATATCACAGACGTGCAAACAAATTTGTTAGAAATCTTTCGAAAAAAAAGTATATAAGGCAGATTAAATAGGTTAGAAGAATATTCAGGTTTGAAAGTGTAAATGTAAAAAATATGTAATAAATGTTTAAGGTATAAAATCATAGAATAAGGGAAATAAAGAAAAATTAAGCAAATAATTAGACATACTAGTGTTTAAAAAAAAATATACATATATAAGTATATAATTATATACGTAAATAAGTACAAGATTGACAAATTAATTGCAAGTAGAGAATATCAACAGAGTAAGACAACCTCAATGCGTAAGCAGAATTGGCAGTTACATCAGTTCCGGAAACGTCCCTGGATAGTCTAGTGGAGCAATCATCAAATCAAGAGTATGGGGGTGAAAATAAGGAGCACTTGAGAAAAGTCAGCTTTTCAACGTCGAGACAGGCTTTCTTAAATGTGAGGTTAATTGTAAAGTTTGAAAAACAAAACAAAGTCATGATGAATACAAGATTAAAACCTCACTGCGAGGAAGAATCTGAGAGTTTCAAAGAAGTTTAAGTAACGAAGAACATAGCAAATCAAATGAAAAGCATTTGAATTATCTAAAAGGTCTCACTGAGCGTCACAGTTGAGGTTGAATATAAAAGTGAAGGTTATATAACAGCAAATTTAAGATAGATAGCCGAATAAGTTATGCTATGCAGTCTTAGAAAGTACATTATAGGACATTCAATAGAGCAAGTGTATCTTTTTTTTTTATGTATGGGTGGACTCCCAATATATGTAATTGGGAGAACTCCATCATGCATATTGAAATGGTACAAATACAAAAGTCAAATATCAGTTAGACTGAACAAAGGCATGTAGAGACGTTCAGCATGGTTGAAGTAAACAATGAGCATTAAAAGCAAAAAACTCAACAGTAAATGGACCGTTCGCTTTATACGCTATTGGAAATACATTCCATAACTTCCGCAGTGGACAGCCCCTCAAGTTCATAGATGACATAGTTTATCCCACGGATATGGTTCATATCAGCCAAGACAACTGCCTGCAGTCATTAAGTATTAGTAGCCTACTAGTAGCAGGAGTCCGATTGACCAGCGGCGACTCAAACACCAGTAAGCATCTGCCTCGACGTTGCAGGTTGTTCTGAGGTCAACCAGAAAAACCCGAATTCTGAAAATGAAACAGACCCTGTAGATCAAAGGACACAACTAGCATCAGGGTAATAGTCCCCAGAACCCAAATTGCTCACTCTTATTGAAAAATTGCTCGTTCAGCTGGGTAGCCGCAACAGCATGCAGCAGTGTTAGGGAAATATGACCTTAGATACTATTGTAAATAGGTAGCTTCTGGAAATCTGTAGTTAGGAAAAATAAATTATAGGTGGTATGAAATAGAAACAATAATTGTGATGATTAGAGGTAGTATAAGATAGAAATAATAATTGTAAAGCTTAAAATTAGGGATGGTAAAAATGTCACAAGAAATATATGTAAGAAAATATTGCATATATTATGTATGGTAATAAAAGCTTTGATCAATATTTTGTTATAGGAATATATGAATGCACTAACAATAGGATGGATGAATTAAGAAACTAATGTGTTGAAAAAGAAACAAACTAAAATCTAGTAAATTACTTTGATGAAAATGTGTTTAAAAGGAAAGATTTATATTGTGTAAGAACTTCAAGGAAGAAAAATGTGAATAATTAAAATAAATAAATAAGATTCGTTACAAGGAATATAAGACATAAGAGTATGTATTACATAGAGGCGTTTGTAAACAAAAAAGATGAACAGAAATGAAGTGAAAATGAATGTATGTAAACATAAAAAAAAAAATTCAATAAAAAGAATATTTAAAGTACAGTCTAAGAGAAAGACCTGTAATTGTAAAAAGAAACAGAAATTATGTAAAGACAAAAAACAAAATTGTCAGGCAAGCTATAATTTTATTAAGGTATAAATTAAATTAAATTTAATTTAAAAAATTGTAAGTCCAACAGCCTTTGATTGGATACCCTAAATGAACATACCGGACCTAGTTCCTCTGGGAACTAGTTTTTTCCAGGGGGGAGGGATGTTGTGGCCCAGTCCGCTGGTACACGGAAGCAAGAGCATGGCAGGTGTGCCGGTAGTAAAGTAGCAAGCAATAGCGGAACACATTACTTCGCACAGTAAGGTGTCCGCTTATTGCTAAATAATGTGATGATTGTTTTCATTACAGCGGCAGTGACTAAACATGCTACTTCGCATAGAGCACGGTCATTGCCCGTTTTGTTTACAACAGCACAGCTGCTTGCTATCGGTGACATTGGCCAGTAGTTTTCATCATCGGTTGTAGAATATTACCGCATCATAATTACATTATGTTGAGGGTCATGTTCTACTTCCGATTTCCGTGTGCAAGTTTTCGAGGTGCGCAACTGAATTGGTGTGGTCAGTTCGGGTTACAATTAAACAGCGTTGGGTCGGTGGTAATAGTTAGATTAAGTTAAAAGTTAAAGTTAAGTTGGTAAGATCTGTGAACAAAATAAAAGTAGTGCATTTGTTGAAAACGGAGTGTTTTTATTGCTAAGGGACACGACATTTTGGCGCAGCCGGTAGGAAGCCGTGAAGTATTCAGTCGAGTCTTACCTTTTGTTAGAAGGTGTCAAGTTCCGTTCGGTTCGGGTTAAATTGATTGAATTGTTAAGTAAGGTCAGTTTAACGTTCTAGTAAATATTTGTTTGTAGTAATTCGTGTTCGTGTATAGAGATAGGTCAGATTGGCGTAATAAAAAGTTGTATGATTAAAGTAATGTGATTGTTGTTCTTATTCGAAGAAGAGTTATCGGTGTTAATTATTGTTTTCGTCTTTATGGGTTTACTTTGGGACACTCATGCTGGCAGTCTGGACTTCACATCCAAATCAATCGCTCACCATAGTTACATAACAATCATTATATTGCATAGGGCAAGATATAATGTACTGGCCTTATAGAATAGAATAGAATAGAAAAGCATTTATTAAAGAACCTCAGCTTACGCTACGTTACAATCGAGTATACAATAGATATTCATAATATGTCGAATGAATACAAGGCTTAATGGCGAAACACAATTCCACCGTTTCGATCCTATTCGTACAAATGTCAAATTTGCATATATGAGACATACGTGTAATTGGACACATTTCACCGAAATGGATCGAAATGGATCGAATCGAAATGGAGAAGTTGGGCAAATTTCAACTTTTACGGATGAAATAACCTAGAAAAATCATTTGTAAAGATTTCTTTATACTCAAAGATGCATGAAAAGGCTTTTGTTGAGGAAATAAAAAAAGACATGAATTACATAACAAAAAAAGAATGTTTTCATGGATGAAAGACAAAATCTGGCAAAATTTTAAAATCAAGTGTTTGAAAAGAATTGGATCGAATCGGATCGAAACGTCGGAATTGTGTTTGGCAAAAATAACAAAAATGCAACGAACAAACTCATTGCAGTAGAAAAACTATCTAGATTATAGTAATAATAACGAGTGATAAGGTTATAGGACTTAAATTAGGGTTGATGTAATGCAAAATGCTAAATAAGTAAGTAAGAAAAAGAGAATATTATGAAGTAACGTAACAAAATAAAATAAGATAACATAAGATAAACAAAACTAAAATAGAACACAAATTAACAAAAGTATGATAGTAAATAGAATAGCATATAAGATTTAAAAATAAAATAACGCACTGAGTAATTGCACATAACATAAAGATCCAAATACAAGTTAACAAAGTTCAGTGAATTCAGAGCTGAACACTGTTTTTGTTTTTTTTTTTTTTTTGTTTTAGGGGATAGAAATAAAGGATATGAAAAGCTACAGATCTAATAGATGTAACATCGCAAGCTCCTTGAACTGCTTAATATAGGATGTATTCCTGATAGAATCAGGTAAGGAATTCCACAGGGAGGTTCCCTGACCAAATAATCCATTAGAACATTGTGATTCGAGACATTGGGCAGCTGGGGAAAAGAAAGTTTTATTCTTTCGAGAAGAAAACTTTCTTTCATATTAAGTAAACTAGAATTTTTACATATATTTGTGTATAGAAAGTTATAGTTAACTATAAATAACTACAACTTTTTTTTTTAATACAGTAAAAGCAAATACATGTATATAGTATAACTTCCAATAAGGAGGGTTTATTTATTGCTATTATTAAATATACGTAATTATTAAATTATAGGAATTTTGGTAAATTCTATTTATTGAAATATTTTCCTTGGAATTATTTATTATAATCATTTCACTAGGCATATTGTTAGTTATATTGTTAGGATAACAGTAGAGAGGAGCAGAATAAAAAATATTGCATTAAGTATTACTATTAATCTAAGTATATATTACGATTAGTTTATTCCTTTTTTTTATTATTTATTTCTATTGAAATTAATACTCATTTAAAAAGTAATCCATTCTCTGGCATTATTTCTTTTACTTTTATTTTATTTATTTATTTATTTATTTATTACGACAAGCAACCAGGCAATAAGGCCCATTGCATAAAACATGCTACTTCGGCAGACAAAATAAGTGGCAGAGCAATAAAAATAAACAAGAAAAAATACTAGATTAACTAAGACTAACTAAGATTAACTAATATGTAATTTTAAATATGCCGACAAAACGCACTCGATCGATATCCATCCCCGCTGTCTAGAACGTTATTACGTAGGAAAGAACTAGTGTAAAAGTGAGTAAATCAGCATTGAAAATTAGATCAGATTAAATTAGAATAGAATGGATTAAATAAGATAAGTTAGAATAGAGAAGAATAGAATAGAGTGGAATAGAATAGCATAGGTTACAGGAGGGCAAGACCAGCACCACCAGGAGTGAGCGAAGTTCAATAAGTTCCAAATGGGAATAACGCGAGCAAGGAAGGAATTTTTGAGAACATTGGATGAATGACGCGGGATAATTAAGTTGAATGGGAAACGAGAGGACCTAACAAACTCCAATCTGGAAAACAAATATTGTGGAATGCAAGATGGAATAAATTTGAACATAAAGACGAGGCTGCGAAGTATAAGGTACCTACCTGTCAAAAGTAATATTAAGAAAATCCACCGTGTAATCGCGCAAATCATGCACCCGCGGCGGAAGATAAGATATGTGTACCTGATAATTGAATTAAAGGACGTGCGTAGTCTGTCAATATTTCCTGCGGAAATTCCAGTGTATACCTCCGCCCCATAAACGAAGTGGGAAAACAACAGGGCGTGGGAAAGTTTCTTCCTTACAGATGTTGGCAGGTACATGTTAATATTATAAAGTTTGCGAAGACCAAAACCAGCCCTGCCGATCATGGTATTAATGTGGGGCGAAAAGGATAGAGTCTCATCTAAGATGAAGCCGAGGCTGTTCACCCTGTCACAATATGATAAAATAACCTCATTGAGGGAAACGGGATCGAGAAGGTGTTTGATTGGATGTCCAAAGAAGGCAATCGATTGAGACTTAGATGGGTTTAAGGATAATTTATTGCGCAAAGCCCAAGATGAGACAGAGGAAAGGTCGGCATTGATATCAGCAGCACATTGACCCATAGATTCCAGTGGCGCAGAATAAAGTAGTTGCACATCGTCAGCAAAGATATGAACGGCAGGGAGCCTAACTGCAGCTGGGAGGGCATTGATAAATAGGGAAAATAAGAGTGGGCCTAGGATGGACCCCTGAGGAACACCTTTGTGAAGGCCAACAAGATCGGATGTACGATCCTCTGACGTGACGCACTGGCATCTCAAGCTCAAGTAAGAGTAGATCAGGTTACAGGCGGACCGGGAAAAGAGGAAAAGGCTATGCAGCTTATGGCACAGGATAGTATGATCTAGGCTATCCAAGCTTTACTATAGTCGAATAATAAGAATATGCTAGCCAGTGTGCGTTCCTTGTTGAGCCTTACCGTCTCAGTAATGTCGAGAATGGCACTCGAGGCACTATGACCTTTGCGGAAGCCAGATTGCTTGGGGTATATAAGATAGGGGACAGCAGATGCCGAAGTTATTTGATTCCTGATTAATATTTCCCAAACCTTATATAGTCCAGGTAAAATGGTTATAGGCCTAAAATCCGACGGCTGACAAGGATTGGAGCATTTAGGAACAGGAATTACCTTGCCTGACGTCCAAGCAATAGGGAAGGTTGAAGTGGTGATAATGGTGTTGAATAGGTAAAGGATATGACCAGAGAGGACCAGAAAAACTAACTTCAGAAATTTTAGGGGAATGCCATCCAGACCAACTGCATCTGATTTAAACACGAAAGGGCGCATAATACTTGAGAAATACCTACGTTGGAAAAGCAAAAGGAGTCCTCGTGGTCGGCGGTGCTAATATTATTACTCGATGGAGAGTAGATGTGGAGCTATTGAAAACCGAAAGCTGCAAGTCTACATTACTAATTAGATACATATCAAAGAAATTTGTTGACAACGCGCAGCCCAAGAGGGCCTCCACGTTAACGCCTTTGTAGTCACGATAGGAAAATACTTCAGTGACCTGAAGAAGGGGAATGTCGAACGAAGTATATATGAAGGCATGTCTTGAGATGCGCGGCACCTGGAACTGGTAAAGATACTTAACCCGCTCGGCAGAACTCACCAGAAAGAAGTCTAATAAGGACTCAATATGGGTGGGCGCATAATTATGAATGATATATAGGCTATGACCAGCGCAGAAATCCCTAGGTCTAATCGAGGCATGCGAGTCAAGGAAGTTATTATTGAAGTCTCCCCCAATAATGATGCTTTCGTATCGCTGCGGAATATGAGATAGGACATCATCCATTTTTGTAAGATCGCCATCGGGGAGATAGCAGACACCAACAAGCACCTTGGCTAACCCGATTGCAAGCTCGCAAAAAATGTATTCACTACCATTAGTGAGATAGCCTGATTTATCAACTAGCTTAGCCTCGATCTCTTCCGAGATATAAATACCAACCCCTCCCCCCTGATAGCAGGTCTGTCGTTCCTAAAAAGCCTATAACCAGGAACTGACTTAGAGGAAACATAGGGTTTGAGCCAAGTCTCACTCACACCAACAACGTCGACATAGCCAGATTGCACTTAACTTCATCAAATTTTGCTGTTCGACAGACGGGTCTAATGCTCTGTCCATTTAAATGACCGAAATTTAAAAAATTAGAGAAGTTAGTAAGAGTTGATCTAAGGAGTGAGCTGTCACCTGCAACCTGTCCCAAGTCATCAAGAAAACTCATACTGAGGATTCCAATAATTCAAAACAGTAGGCGATGGATAATCGACCGATATGAGATCGTCGAACATATGCAAATATAAGCAAGTGAACAATGAGAAATCCATTACAATCACATAAAGCAGAACATAATTAAGCATAAGAACTATAATTAAAAACCATAAAATACCACTGAAAACTAAAAATTAAAAGTAGGTAGTTCAAAGTTCAATAATACTAACTACATATAAGCAACAATAAAGTGAGAATTCAAAAGTTAAAAAAGAAAAAAAGAGAAAAGAGTATTATCGAAAAAAAACAGAAGACTAGCAATAATGCGAACTAAAGCTACTTATACTGAGAATGTAACCAAATTTAGTGCATGTAAAAAAGCGAAATGAGCAAAACTATGGAAAAGTATAAATTACTCAGAAAATCCATCCGGGCTTCCTGTGACAGCTAGAACCGAACCAGAGGAGGGGGTTGACTTCGTGACGGACCTCTAACTTCTGGCCAAACCAGGAAATCTAATGCGCAGCAGCTTGATGTCTGATGTATGAACAACCAAAGCAAGGCTTCTCTTCAATTTAAAGGACCTAATTTTACCCAGCTTAAGCAAGAACCTGGCAAAATTCCTCAAAGCTTCTTCTCCGGGGGAGCAGTGATAATTCAAATAAAGTCTAGATCTCAACCTCAGTTGTGGACAAACAGCAACAAGATCTAACGCCTTTCCCTCTTTCATCATCCTGAAGTACTTATTCATTATGAGATCTCTTAAAGTCGTGGAATAGAACTTTATCAGCAACTTCCTTTTATCGCCCTTTAACCAGCAATAGTGAGCCAGGTCCTTGCTAGAGCAGTCCGCACCACAAGCTGCGGCAACTTCACAGACAGAACGCAGGACATCAGAAACATCAGGGGGGATACCAGTTACAATCAAGTCACTACGTCTCAAAATCCGCTGAAGTCTGGAATTTTCGGCCTCTAGGGCATCTCATCGAGCAGTCAACCTCGAGTCCACATCATCTATCCTGCTACAACAACCTTGTAAACCCTTTTCGACCACATCCAGCTGGCCAAGTAGCAGGCGGCTAAGAGCGTCGAAACTCTTGTCGATGTCCGCCTTCATGTCGTCAAATCGATTGTTGAAACCAGTGCCCAGTACCGAGATTGAGCAAGAATATTTTCTACTTTGTCTGACGGCATTGAGGCAGATTTAACCTTGAGTCCAGCAGATTCCCCCATCAGAAGAAATAATAAGCAAGAATTATGCCAGAGTCCAATGCCACCACGGAGACCAGGAACAAAGTACTGCCAGAGATAGGTTATGTAACTATGTCTCTCATGTGGTAGGGAATGACTCCGCGCCCATATGCAGACCAAGCCGCCAAGATCCGTAGAGGCCAATTGAGACTCCAAAGGATAAACAGCAAGGAACAATTGTAGAGTAAGATCACCAGTAAAATGGATTTTCTACAGGCAGCCACGTGCAGCGTTCATAGCAGTAGACACCATCAGCCAAAGCAGAAGAATAAATCAAAAACTAATTAACTTCAGTACACAATGGAAGAATATTTCAAGCACGATAGGAAAAAGTAATAAAATGAACCGAATTTAGCAATGAAAGCGGGATAAAAAGTTAAAAGCACTGCTATTACCGAGAATTACTCGGACACTTCCGCCATCTTATTTTACATTATTTTTATAGTTTTTTTTTTTTTGTCTTTTTATAATACCTTATTATTTGTTATATTTAAAGCTTCTAAGATGGTATAAAAAGAAGTGAGTAATGTTAAAATTGTAATTATACATAAATGTTTGGTAGTTTTACAGCTACTCACATGTACTCTAGTTATTTATTTATTTTATTTATACTTATAGATCGTTATTTTTTACTATTATTAGTTATTTTTTCTTTCTTTATACAAAACTACATATATACATATTTAGCAAAAAAATGTAAGATAATATTTTTCTCCTAAATTGTTAACAAAATTTTTGTTGAAATGAAGTGGGTATTATTAAGGACGATAAAAATGGGGAAGAACAGGTTACTGTGTTGGTTTTTCTGTTTGTTTTTTCACTTTGTTTGATAACTATTCCGTTTGTTATTGTCTGTCATTTATATGTTCTCTTGTGTACTCCTTATGGGCACCGGTGTAATTTTAAAGCTTATCTTTCGTTGTGCAGGTTTAGGCATGCCTTCCAATTCATGTTCGGTGATTATATTTTTAGATTCACAGACTTTTGATTGGTCTTTTACATACAAATAAACACAGACAATAGAGGTGATTAAAGTCACTATTAAATATGACAGTGCATAATAGTGAATATAATAATTATTTATAGAAATGAGAGGAATTAGTTCCTGATCTTTTTGGGAGCGAATGGATTCTAGAAGTTTTTCTAGATCTATGTATGTTGTTTTTAACATGTAAGGAATTTGGTTTCAGGTGCGTTTCCATAGAAGAAGACGTTATATTCTGTATTATACTAGAAATCTTTATTGTTGGGGTAAAGTGGGTGTTAAAATTGGAAACTTTTACGCTATGTCCGTGCAAGATGAATTCCTTGCTTCGTACATAACAACCGAAACCATGCATACATACATATTGTTCTTGTTCCTTGTAGGGTTCGAGAACTAATTGAGTCTTCACAGATGAAGGAGAAAAGCCAAGTGTTTTGTTGTGATAATTGCGCCCAATAATAGTCCTGTCGCAAGATCAGAATTTTACATTTGTGTGTAGTGGGTTCCTTTTTATTAGATTTACTTCACATTGATTTGTTCTTGTATTTGTGTTTAGGATAGGGAATGAAATTTTGCAGTAGAAATGCATATGGTCCAACGTTCTGCAATTATGGATATCCTGTAGTGTTAATTCAATATAGTCTCCACGATTGTAGTCTATTAGTATATATTCCTTTGATGGTTCAATATATACGAGAGTTCTGTTAAGGATTATATGCAATGGCATTGTTTTAAAGATTTGATATGAAGATTGAAAGGAATGGGGATTCTGAGATCTATAATTATTTGAAAATATTCACACAAATTGTACTTAATTTATGAATTTGTGATAATATATATATTGTCTCTGGGATTTATGGGAAGCATCATTGTATTTGGTATTTCTTGTCTGATATTTGATAACAATTCTTCTATTTTTCTAGGAGATATGGGTGTAGGATGAATCTGCCATGCCTTTAATCCTTTAGAAGATCTATTAACTCTGCCTGGGTATTTTGGTATCTGAATACCATTAACGAAACTAGGGAAATAAAAGATTCTAGTTCGATTGATATCTTGTTATCAAGAATTCTATTTTACATTGATTATGAGGCTATATGTATTGATATCAACTTTTTATGCATAACCAAGAATTCCTTTTTAATTGCAGCTTTAGTCTGGCTTTTCATAAGAGAAAGGAGGAGTTTTGGTTTAAGGTAAGGTTATGGATTTGATCATCACATAGCTTGGCATCATCTTCGTCCAATGTGCCGAAAAGGGCTTTAGAGATTAAGCCTATTGCATTGAATAGTGCTCTTTGTTTCCTATTTTGAGTTAGAAGTAACGTATTCCTATATTCTATGTTTGCTATAATAAGATAAATGTACAGCAATTGTTATAGCTGAATTGCTATTAAGTTTCCGGCAGGTAGCTGTTACTTGCTGTGAAATGAACTGGATATTTGTAATTTGAGCATAATTTCAGTGTACTTGTATACTGAAATACAGCTGGTAGTTGGTATAGAAAAGAAAATGATGATCTTCTTCTTCCTAAATATACTAGCCTAGCAAGGCGCTCATGCGAGCGAATGCTAATACCTAAGCACCAATGAAGACAGACCTTTGTCTGTTGGTTCTGTGACGAAAATGTCAAACGTCCACTCGACCTCTCGGCAGGCTAATGAGTATTATAGCCTGTAGAAAGTATTATAGTTAGGACAAAGTAGAACCATGTTTTCCTAAAACATCGCGTAGGTTACGAGATGGATATTATAAGCTGTGTTCTTTTGTCTTCGTAGAACAGGGCAGAACAAAAGATACACAAAAGAACGCCTCATACATTTTCATAGAAGATTTATAAATGAAGCGAACAGTACAAATAGTTCACTTCAATCGACAGAGAAATTTGTTCTCTCCAGTTTATGGGAGCTCTAGAACAAGGTACACAAAAGAAGACAGTTATAGTGAAATTGGCAGAGCACGTAAAGGAAACCATGATCGGTAATATATTAATAATCTTAATTGCCCCAGCAAAAATTATTTTGTTAGCCCTTCCAGTTGCACCAATTTTAAATTAATCAACACGCGGCTTCACTAATTAAGTAGCAGCTATATGAGATATGTTCATCCATCCCTATTGAGTAATTTTAGCAATCAAGAGTTAAATTGATATTGGCTGCACACGGATAAGTAAGTAAGTATTTATTTTTCAAAAAAAGTGCAATAAGGCATTAGCCTTTTCATTAGTACTACTAAAGTTCACAAAAATCAAAACTAACTAGAGCAATGCAGGTAACTATCGAATATTAAACAAATATGAGTAATGAATGATAATAAAGAGAAATTAGTAGGAGAAAATAGAAAAAAGAAACGGATAATAAAAATATAAATACTAAAATTCATGATACTATTTCTGTAACTATAAGATAGAAATAAGAAAATACAGTATAAAGAGAATTATAAAAACAAAAATAAAAATAAAGAAATATGATAATAAAGATAACTACATAAGCAAATTAAGCAGCAAGAAGGAGAAAAGAGAATTCAAATGCATGTGCAGTCAACTGAAAATAATTAAATTGTATATCATTATCCTAATGATGTCTGCTGCCAGAGTAACTGTTTAAAGGAGGCGGCCGAGCTCGCGCGCTGGACCGAAACTGGAAGAGCATTGCAAATGCGAACAGCTTGAACAAAGTAAGTCGCTACGCAAGAAATTTAAAAATTCATACAGATATGTCGGTTTACGTGCGCTCAGTATGTTATATAGAAGAAGTAATGCCTTGCGCTGCAAATGTATTTCCAAAGAGAAATTCACAATTCTGTGACGAAAAGGAGAAATGTGATCGGATCTACGAAGCCTGAATGGAATCATTGTACGCTACTTCAAGCTTACGCTTACAACATGAGTTGAGTCTAGGGAATATGATAGACCTGTGGGGATGGGGTTGCTGTCCCACTTAATTTCCTGTTGGAGAACTTAGCTCTCAGGTCCCAATAAAACATCTATTAGAATGAATAATAAAGAATAAGTTTATTAATAATTAATTAAATTATTTGGGTCTCGCAGGACTCCAACGGGATCCGTTGTATTTTGTAATTAAACTTTTTCTAAAATTAAATATGGTTTTTATTATTTTCTACACCCTAGTTGACTTCTACTTTTCACTAGGACGATTAAAAACCTTTTTGTTTTTCTTTTTTTTTTTTATATTCCTAAGCCTACTGCCTAACCACATTTTATAAATCACCAAGTGCTTCGTCAATTTTCGGAGTCGAACTTTACAAATTCCCTACGGACCTGCCAGGTACAAAGCGTTTTGTATTTGCCGCCACAGCACTCCCCCACCAGCAAAACCCAGGGTTTTTAGCAATACTTAGAAGGTGGCTTTGTGATTCGTCCTGAACGGGTAATTTGTTGTGGTATTATAGTGTTTCCATCCGCGAGGAACCTAATCCTTCGGGATGTTGCGAGATGTGGTGAAGCTGATGATCTACCGTTTGAGTGTGTTTGGTTAAATGATATTTGCCTGAAGGAATTATTCAATTCCGAATTTTGTTCAATACTATCGTTATTCAATAAATCGGTGTTTAGTGGTAAGAAGTCTTCAGGCTCTGGCTGAGGGTACTTCGAATGGTCTGTTGTATTCAATGGTGTTTGTATGTAAGAACCATCCAAGTCAAAGTCTTGGTCATCGATATTGTTGTTCGGTGAATCGGTTTGTTGAGCAACTTCGCCAAAATATGGTTTAAGTCGATTTATTGAAGTATTAACTTCGCGGTTTTTTATTTTAAGTGTAAAGAAATTGCTACAACGTTTAATGACCTCATAGGGTCCCTCATAAGGAGGTTGTAACGCACTTCGCACCGAGTCTGTCCTTACGAAAACGTGAGAGCATCTCCCAATCTCTTTGAATTTGAAGATAGCTTGTCTGGAGTGATTTGAAGCTGGGACCGGTCTGATGTCTGTAAAGAAGTCGCGTAATAAAGCGATATATTCTTTCTGGGGCAAAAATTGTGAATGCTGGAAAAAATCGCTAGGAAGACGCAAGTTCTCGCCGTAAACTAGTTCCGCTGGTGTAGCGAGAAATTCTTCTCTGAGTACAGTTCTAAGGCCTAGCAACACGAAAGGCAAGGTTTTTGTCCAGGCTTTTTCCCTATACGCCATTAAAGAAGCTTTTAGAGTCCGGTGCCATCTTTCCAAAAAACCATTCGCTTGTGGGTGGTAAGCCGTTGTTCGATTGCGTTCAAAACCCAACAATTTTGACAACTCAGAAAACAAGGCTGACTCGAACTGTGAGCCCTGGTCGGTAGTGATCCGCCGAGGTATCCCAAAACGCGCTATCCAGACCTGGCAGAGAGCCTCTGCCACTGTTTCCGCATTAATGTCGACTAGCGGGATTGCCTCAGGCCATCGCGTGAACCTATCGATGATAGTGAGGCAATACCTATATCCCTGAGAAGGAGGTAGCGGACCTACAATGTCGACGTGGATGTCCTGGAAACGTCCAGAACAGGGTGGAAATGTGCCTAGACTATTATGGATGTGTCTAGAAGTTTTACTCTGTTGACAAGCAAGACAGGACCGTGCCCAGACGTTACTATCTCTATTCATAGAGGGCCAAAAGTATCTTGTCGTGATCATTTTATTAGTGGATCGAATACTCGGATGTGCTAAATTGTGTACTGAATCGAAAATTTGTTTGCGGAAGTTACGAGGGATAAAAGGTCTGGACTTATTTGAGGAGATTTCACAACATAATTGTTTCTCGGTGCCACAAATCGATAGTTTCTCGAATTTAAAACGGGAATTTTGGAGAATGTTCTGAAGTTCTGCGTCTTTGTCTTGTGCCTCAGCAATAGCCGCAAAGTTTATCATACTCGGAAGATTGAGCTCGTTAAGTCTAGAAAGTGTATCGGCTACCACATTCTCTTTACCCGGTATATACCTAATATCTGTTGTGAATTGGCCGATGAAATCTAAATGCCGAAGCTGTCGAGGGGAGGCTTTCTCTGAATCCTGCTTAAATGCGAAAGTTAACGGTTTGTGGTCCGTGAAAAGGGTAAAACAACGGCCTTCCAGAAGATAGCGGAAATACTTTATACCTTTGTAAGCTGCTAATAATTCCCTATCGTATGTGCTGTATTTACATTCCGTGGTACTGAGCTTAACTGAGTAAAAGCCCAAAGGTTGCCAATCATCTTCGCATTTCTGATGTACAGCAGCACCGATGGCAGTATCTGATGCGTCGACGAACAACGCTAATTCCGCGAAAGCCTTGGGAAAAGCGAGGATTGTGGTTTGCGCTAGTTGCTCTTTAGCAAATTCGAAGGCTTCTACGGTTTCCTTTGTCCAATCGATCTTTTTCAAACCCTCCTTCTTGGAACCTGTTAAGTAACTGTTTAAGGCTGCATGATGCTTGGCCGCCAACGGTAGAAACCGACGATAAAAGTTCAGCATTCCGAGGAAGCGCCGTAATTCCCTGACATTCGTAGGTAGTTTGAAGTTTGAAATAATTTCGACACGTTCCGGTGACGGTTTAATACCTTGAGCGGCAACCAAATGACCCAAAAATGTTACTTCCTTTTTCAAAAATGTGCATTCCTCGACATTGATTATTAAACCGAATTCTTTTAAACGTTTAAAAACTAATTCCAGATGCTTGAGATGTTCCACTTTGCATTTTGAAGCTATTAAGATATCATCTAAGTAGATGAAACAAAAAGGAAATTCTCGGAGAATGCCGTGACTGAACCTTTGGAAGGTTTGCGCCGCATTACAGAGGCCAAACGTCATTCGAGTGAACTCAAAGAGACCAAAGGGGGTGCATATATCTGTTTTCGGAATGTCTTTGGGTTCAACAGGAATTTGGTGATATGCCTTTTTTAAATCCAACGTTGAAAAGAAGCTGCAATTTTGTAGACGATATGTGAAATCGTGTATTAGTGGAATCGGGTAGCGGTCTGGTATGGTACGTGAATTTAAGGATCTATAATCACCGCATGGCCTCCATTCACCATTTTTCTTCTTTACTAAGTGTAAAGGGGAAGACCAGCTACTGTCTGAGGGTCTACAAATTCCCTGTGCCAAAAGGAAATCGAATTCTTTCCGAGCCACTGCTAACTTCTCCGGTGCAAGGCGTCGCACCTTTGAGACGACTGGTGGACCTTCAGTAAGTATGTGGTGTGTAGTTGTATGTTTTACTGGACTAGTAAAATTTGTCTCTAAAGTGATAGCTTGGTATTTATGCAATAAATCCCGAACTTCGGGATTGATTGACTGATCAAAAAGTAACGAAAGGGAAGGAAAGTTTGTTGAAAATTTTTCGCCACGAGAACTCAAGGAAGTGAGCGGATCAATGATAACTTTCCTTTTAATGTCCACTAACAACCCATAGTGACTAAGGAAGTCCGCGCCCAAAATTGGTCTGGAAATATCTGCTAAAATGAAATACCAGGGGAACGCACGCTTTAACCCCAAGTCTAAAGTTAACATTTTTTGGCCAAACGTGTCAATTGTCGAGGAGTTTGCTGCGGCCAGTCGTAAATTTGACTCTGATCTGCGATCAGCCGAAGAGGCTGGGAGCACCGAAACATCAGCACCAGTGTCAATTAAAAAGGGTTTATTTGAAGCTTTATCGAAAATATATAGACGACTGTTTATAGAGCCACTTCCGCACGCCGTCAATGGCAGAGGGCACTCTAGTTTGTCGAAAATTCCGACACTATTTTGCTGGTTCCAACACTTGTATTGCAAGGTTTATGCATTTTGAAGTTACAGGGAGGAACACAATTCTTAGCTCGCTCCCAAAACTTCATATGGTACCAGCAATATTTGTTTGGCGTTTTTACGCTATCATTCGAAGTCTGTGGTCGCAGTGGCGACCTTTTTGTCAACTCATATTTAGGAGACCTACTTTCGGCAGTTTCTTGGCGATAACTCAGGGATTTTTCGAATAATTTTTCCAAGTTATTTACTCTGCTTGACAATTTTTCGTAAACGTTTGAATCATCTCTAGAAGGGTTAATAGCATACACCTCTGATCGAGTATTGACTTCGGCTATTCTGTCGGCGCAGCTTGCTAGTTCATCCAGCTTCCCTGGATTACAGGCCAAAATAGCCTGCATCTGCCAAGGTAATCGTTGTAACCAGAGAGATTTCAAGATCCTATCTCCCAGCTTCAAACCATCCAAGACCCGCATCTCACGTAGCAATTGAGAGGGTTTTTTGTCCCCCAATGACAGTTCAGTCAACAACTGTTTAATTTTGTGCTCCTCGCTACTTGATAACCGAGAAGTCAATACTTCCTTCAACCTAGAATATTCTTCCCCTTCAGGAGGATAATATACCATATCGCTGACCAACCTTACGATGCTTTCGTCAAGAGCACTGATGGCATGGTAAAACATAGTTTTTTGTTGGTTTATCCTGGCGAGAGTAAACTGCGCTTCCAATTGAACGAACCACAACTCCGGCGAATTTTTCCAAAAAGGAATGTTTTTAATTGCAATCGAATTAATGTTTACTGTCTGAGGTTGTGTTGGGTCGGAAGTCTGTTCGTCAATCGAGCCCTGTGCGAGGCTTGATATGGTATTTATATCAATTGCTTGGAATGCCCCTGGCAAGTCTTCGAGGGAAACCCAACGCTCCTCCATATTGTAAAATCTCGAATTGAGTGAACCAAACTTAACAAAACGAACCGAGCGAAGAGGACTAGGTGATTTGCAAAATGTTTACAGATTACAACTATATGTACGTATATATGTATATATATATATGATAAACAACAAAATGAAATAAAAATAAACAACAATAACTGAATAAATATTCGAGTGTGGTAGAACAAAATTTTTTAAACGTAACACAAACAGAATAACTTTTATTTTAACCAATTTTTTAAATTTTATCGATACCTCTGATCTTGCAATGTGTTACCAATCCCGAATTCGATGGTTGAAGGTGGTATCGTCGTCCCAAGTATGCAACAAAGCCTTTCTGTTGTTGGATGTGTTGTTGGGACTGTCATTGACGTTGTTGTTAACAGGAAATGTGACACCAAATAGCTGCTTCTGCGCCAACTGTGGTTGCTGTTGTTGAAATTGTAGAACTGTTGAACTCGTATAATCTATCCCTTGAACTTCCAACTCGTTATTGCTTGAAATTCCAACTGCAGACCCAAAAATTAAAAGTAGGCCGAGAGGCTTCAGATGTGGTTGATGGAAATTTATAAAATGTGGTCAATGCTGAGTTTGATACGTTCTAGTTCCAGTTGATTCAGAAATAGATATATATCTTGCCCAAGTATATAGTCACTTTTCGCCTTCGTGCGTATATAAACTGTGTTTATAAAATCGATGCAAACCGAGTTGAAGAATTGTTTGTGGAAGAATTAACCCTTTTCTGTTCTTCTATTTCGTAAGAAGAGCTTGTTGGTGCTCGTGCTCCAGGATGCGTTTCCTCTTTTCGGGGTCACCAGTGTGGGGATGGGGTTGCTGTCCCACTTAATTTCCTGTTGGAGAACTTAGCTCTCAGGTCCCAATAAAACATCTATTAGAATGGATAATAAAGAATAAGTTTATTAATAATTAATTAAATTATTTGGGTCTCGCAGGACTCCAACGGGATCCGTTGTATTTTGTAATTAAACTTTTTCTAAAATTAAATATGGTTTTTATTATTTTCTACACCCCAGTTGACTTCTACTTTTCACTAGGACGATTAAAAACCTTTTTGTTTTTCTTTTTTTTTTAATATTCCTAAGCCTACTGCCTAACCACATTTTATAAATCACCAAGTGCTTCGTCAATTTTCGGAGTCGAACTTTACAAATTCCCTACGGACCTGCCAGGTATAAAGCGTTTTGTATTTGCCGCCACAGACCCATGTGTTAGATGCGGCAATATCAGTGTCCTGTCCAACCTTATGCGCAAGTCGGTGGAGAGCAGGTTAGCATATAGCCAAAGTCGGTGAAGCGTCCCATAGATCTTCCCTAGTATCATTTTAACATGGTCACAGCAAATCATATGAGAATTTAATATAATACCTAAGCTTTGAACTTTCTGCACATATGGTATAGTAGAGCGATTGAACTGTATCGGGGGAAAATAGTTAAGATCATAGCTTCCTCTGCAAACCGCTAGAGCTTGAGACTTTTTGGGGTTGAGTATCAGCCTATTATTGATTGACCATTTTAAAACATTATGAAGATTTTCATTAATTCGGCTGGCACAGTCCTTTAAAAGAATAATTGGACGATCTAAATATATTTGCACATTATCAGCGTACAAGCGAACCGAGCTACTTTTGATAACAGCTGGCAAATCATTAATAAAAATACTAAGGAGCAGAGGTCCTAATATTGATCCTTGTGGTACCACCGACATTCAAAGGGAACTTGAGCGCAGGCAAACCAAATCCAAAGAGGCTCTTTAGCTTGTTAACAAGTTTCATGTGGTCGACGCTATCAAAAGCTTTCGTGAAGTCGAGAAGGACTAAGAGCACAATGCGATAATTATCCAAAGCAGTTCTGATGTCACTGGAGATTTTTAAAAAAGCTGTCTCACAGCTATGGCCAGGGCGAAAGCCTGACTGCCATCGGCACAAGGCATTCAGATCTAGATCCTTCGCTAGAAAACATAATAAGCTTATTGGTCTAAAGTCCTTGACGTCATTTGGAGAAGCATTTTTAGCGATTGGAACCACTAGCGCTTCCTTCCATAGAGAGGGAAATTCGCTGAACGTCAAGCAACTGTTGAATACCTTTGTAATAGGGCCAATAATGAAGCGTAATATAAGCTTTACAAAGCACGGTCAAATACCATCAGGTCCAATCGCACCAGACTGTATAGATACCATAGAAGAGGCGGCCTCAATCTCATCAACGCAACGAAAACAAAATTCAAATTCGGAGTGAGTGATAGGAGCATCCAGAAAGGATGGTAAGGAGCTAGTATTTCCTTCATTTGCAGTAGGTTTTGTGAACAACTCATTGAGCTCATCAGCGTCTGGGTCAGTTGTTGACCCATCACCGCCATTAACACCTATGTCACGCAAGGCACTCCAAAGCTTCTTAGGTGGGACCTTGCAATCTAACTTGGACGAATAGTATAAAGACTTTTGCATATCTAACTTTTCCATTAACAAGATTTCGCGTCCTTTTAAATAAAGACAGACTGTTAGGAGACTTAAGCCTTCTGTACTGATGGTATAAAAAGTCGCGTTCAGTGGTTGTCCTATGGGGATTCTGGACCACTTTTTTAAGCCTCCAGGATTTCACCACAGATGGCTCCACCGTCGCTAGGTGGCTTGAGTCCATACTAAATATGGAGTTGTGTCTTGACTGTATTGGCTTGTGTCTTGGATGTTGGGGATACGAGATCACTTTGGGGATACGAGATCACTTTCAGAACTCTCCAGCATAGGAAAATAGCATAGGATTTCGATTTTGTTTCTGGCGTTCGCTTATTTTTCATCTCGAGTTTTGGGGATATGAGATCACTTCGGCGATACGAGATCACTTTGGGGATACGAGATCACTTTCAGCACTCTTCAGCATAGGGAAATTGCATAGGTTTTAAATTTTTTTCTGGAGTTCGCTCATTTTTCATCTCGGACTCGTAGCCTCGAAGTTAACATTAAGTTTTTCATCTCGAGTTTTGGGGATACGAGATCAATTTGGGGATACGAGATCACTCTTAGCACTCTCCAGCATAGGAAAATAGCATAGGTGTTTGATTTTGTTTCTAGAGCTCGCTTATTTTTCATCTCGGAGATCGTAGCTCTAAATATTTGTGAAGTGGTGGGAATCTTTATTGGTGGAGGTTGCTGGTTAAGTTTGATCTGGTCTGGGAGGCTACAATTTGACCTTGAGGTGCCCCCTCCTGTGTCTGGGTACTGGAGGTTGGCTGAAATCCTTAGTGGCAATATCTAATACTATGACTAGGACTGCCTGAGGTGTCTTGGATTTTGCTATGTTACCTGTACCAAGTCTTGAGTAGAATGTGTATTAAGTAATGATGTGAAATACCCTAACCGAATTCATATCGGGGCTGTATACTTGTCAGCTTGAATTTGGTTTTAGTTATTTACTTTAGTATGAGTGCCTGTGGTATATTGGGCTGAGCTATTTGGTGGCTGAGGAAATGATATTTAAGGCGTGGGCGGATGTGTGCAGCTGTGTATTTATGTAGATAATAAATGTAAAATTACCTAAGAAAATTAGTGTAATAAGTATTAATACTAATTCATATTTTTGTTCATGTCAATAGTATTAGTACTAGGGGTAAAATTTTCATCACAAATCCTCTACGCGCTATGGTCCGAGATATGAGCGATCTCACCTTCTCAGGTATAATTAATATTAGTAGCTGAAAAACAAAAATAACAAGAACTGTAATCGAAATTGTGGATTAAAGATTTGATGATCTTAATCTGTAGGTGTCTTTTATAAACATTGCACTATGTGATGATATATCTAAAAATAGATCAGGCAAAGCTGATTGGAGCGAATGTTGGTAGATATGTTCACTTAGATATGTAATGGAAATTAGTAAATGCCTAATTTTGCTCTTCAGGTAGAATGCTTCACAGTCCAGTAAAGTAAGCAAATTCGCAGTCAAATAATGTAAACATTTTCGCACAGCAGCCAATTAAAGTAAACAAATTGAGCGATTTATGTTTTTTAATGTAAGATTCCCAATTTCTTTAGCTGAAAACAACAACTGATATTAATCTGTACGATATGATGTCTTGGATGAGTAGTGGAAGTTATAATTGAAAATTTCTTTTGCTGAAAAAAACAACAACAATAACTATAACGTCAGTTGTGATCTGTAGGTGTATTTTATATGATCATGTTATGATATTCGATGTGTAAAAAGAGATCACGGCTGCTTGGAATGGTACGACATATGAAATCATTAGAAGTAATGGAAATTAAAGCATTAGAAAAGGTGGCCAGGCGGCTGGTAATTTGATATCCTGAGTAAACAAATACGTCCGAGTAAAGCAGACAAATTGAGCGATTAATGTTATTTTGTATCTAGGAGTTTGTATTGAAAAGTCTTAAATTTTATGACGAATTGTTTTTTATTTTCAATAAAATTATGAGATTTGATTGACCCCGATATCATAGTTCACATGAAGCTGATAAGAATATGATAATTTTATCTTGATCCTATTGGGGTGATCACATTATTTTCTTATCATTAGGTTGAGAGTGGGTTTAATTAAATGTTTTGATGAAAGAAGGTGGTGTTATGATATCAATGTAGTATGAGATCTTGTCTTAGATGAGTAATGGGAGTTTATTGGGAGCTGTGAGTAAAGAATAAAAACATTATCAGAAAGGTCGCTTCATATTTATCTGTCTAAAGCTTCAGTGAAGAGCGTGGAAGAAGAGAGTGTTATTTGTTTACCTTTAAATCTTAAGGTTTATACTTTTAGCCTCTAGCAAGAATGTGATAAGCTGATATACTATTGAGGCAGGTACATTGTTTACTTACCATTAAGTTGTGAGTGGGTTAAATTAAAAGCTTTGATAGATGAACGCTGTGTTATGATATTAATGTAGTATGATATGTTGTCTGAGTCGAGTAGTGGAAGTTGTATGGGAGCTATGAATAAGCAGTAAAATCCTAATCTCGCTTGATATTTATCTCCTCTAAAGTATTGCCCGAATGGTGGAGTATGAAGGAAGAAATAATTGATAATTCTCCAAGTCCATAGTGAAGATCGTAGTAGGGGGTTTAGAGTAGGTACTGTAAGTTATGTATTAAGTTAAAAGTTTTGATGGATGGTATTTGGTATTTATCTCCTCGAAATGGTGTTGTACGAGTATCAGGAAGGTCGGAAAAAAGTGATAATGCTTCAAGTTCAATAGTGAAGACCTCGATGTTGAGAGTAGGTATATGGAATGATATAATTCTAGTAGGATATGGAAGTATTATTTATTCATCTTTAAATCTTACCATGAAAGTAGGTTGGGAGTTGATTAAATTAAAAGTTTTAATGAAAGAAGGTTGATTTATTATATTAACATAGTATAATATATTGCCTTAGATGAGTTCTTGAGAGCTGTGAGTAATATGTGGAATATGTTGTAGATGAGTAGTGAAAGCTGAAAATGTATGTGAGATACCCAATTTCTTTACTGGAATACAACAACAACAACTGTAAATAATATATACATACCAAAACAATTTTTCACACAATATTTATCCACATCAAATTCATTATTTATTTTTATATCTGAAGTTATAAACTTTTTTCTCTGTATTTCACATCCAAAAGCGATCTATAGCAAATGTCTCCCATGATCCTTTTCTGTGTTAGGTTATAAGAGTTCGGCAGCAAAATCCCATGTTATTTCTTATCATCTGTCTTCCTCTAACACATTAGGAAGCTTTAGTGAATATTTCACTCGGGACTTGGTCATATGCCGGCTCTGGATATGTAAGTATGTAACACTGAGATGAATTAATGTAATGTTGTGTAGTGTAAAAGAAAAACTTTCATGGGTGATATGGGGATTGAATCGATGTATGTTATGCATTAGATGTATTGGATTGGTGGTATATGTCCTCATTTGATTGAAGCAAATAGTTTCACGACTACCTTACCAAGACTTAAATATAGTTGAAATTCATAAAAATGTTGAATCGATGTCAAGAACATGTTAATACTTGTTCTAATGCACTATCACGAGAATGGCATAATATCTTGGATTTAAAGCATTCCTGAACATATATTGCAGCTTCTCCCTCAAGCCTTCCCTCCCTGTCACAACGGAAGAGTTTGTAACCAGGTATTGAAACAGGAGCTGAAGGAATGCTTGGTGTAAGCCATGACTCACTGATAAGAACCGCGTGCAGGTCCGTCCCAAAGAACATCTCTTTTAACTCATCCATCTTCCACCTGACACTTCTAGCATTCAAATAACAGACACTGAGACCAGCTAAATTTCCATTCAGTATATTAATCGTGGTTCTTACTCTGTTCTCGTGAAAGGAGCTTTCATCCATAATCGAGCAGTATTGCGCAATCGAGTAGACCATCAATATCACAATCACAACAATGATCAAAGCAGCAAGAGTATGGCACACACAAAATAAACATAGCTTTCAGTAAACCGGCACATGCAAAAGTAACAGAATTCAAAAACTTAAAAGCAATAATTAAGACAGAAAAAGATAAAGAGTAGGTAAATAGAATTAACTTAAGGCGATAACTTAAAAATATTAGGTAAAAATATGTATGCGAAGATATTATTTCCATATGCAGGTTTTACGTCATTCATCAGCATCCACATTCAGTTCAATGGCGCTTTTGTAGCAACGGCAGTCAGCTGGTCAGAATTTAAAATTCCATAGGAAGCCTCATTTCTATTTATTTTTACATGTATTAGGCCGTTTACCGTGTAGACAGATGAAAGTTTTTTTGATTTAAACCAGCAGCTGGTAAATTAGAAGTGAGACTCTCGTTGATATAAACAGCATTATCAGAGGAGAATCCATTGAGCTCTCGTAATTTTATTGGTTTATGTGTCCGCAAAGCTGTGGATTTATTTTGGTTTTTTGTTTTTTTAATGCGAAAGGCATCAGTATAAGGTGATAGTTCATGATGAAGTATGACATAATTCAATGAGCAGATTGATCGGACTTTCGTTAGGCATCTCCGGAATGCCCCTTATGACTGCCTCGCTTAGCCGACTTATACGCCGCAATCCTCATTATTTTTAGCAAGTTTGATATGATTTACCTCTAAGTCTGACTGTCTGGTCTCGCAGACATTTAAACGAGCAGCCAAGCTACATACAGCGTTATCAATTTTACATATCAAGCGGTTTTCGACATCAGCAAGCGACGTTTGCAATCGCGATTCGAATAGCAGCAGCAAACTATTGAACTTTTTAATGAGGTTTTCGTCTGCACTTAATCCACTCGTATTCTTTAATACAGGAGGTGAGACTGATGCACTAGTCAATGCAGCATCGATCATCCCCACTGGACCAGAAGAAGCGGTAGTTGTAGAGATTTTTCTGTTGCTTGTAGCAATTCCAGACGTCGAGGACGATGAGCTCGTCTCCGTATTGATGCGACCTTTGATACTCATACTAATAGGTACAAATTTTGACTTTAGATCAATTTGATCTTAGGAATCATATGTACAGGCACAGCACAACGAAATTAATTAATTAATAATTCTCGAATCAGTTCACTGCTGGAGACAGAATAGCACACCGTGATAAAATACTTAAACCTTGAACTAAGCGGGAGCAAAATCGATACACGTCTACTCGATAGCAACCATCACTCAACGCTCAGAAAAAAGAATAAACAAAACCGCATAGTAAGATCTCTGTAAGAATTTATAGTACATCTTACCTAAAAATTTATTCTAGTGGTGGTCGTCCAAAAAGCAAATTAGAATAAGGCTAGCGGAAGAAAAGTAATATAAAACAAAAACAAAAACAAAGAGTTAATACGGAAGAAAATAGAAACAAAATGAATTCCCCTCGCAAGTCATTTTGCTATTCAGTATAAACTCATCATGACGAGAAAATGCCCTCCTTAAGGAGTTTAGAACCGTTATCGTGGATTATGAGGCGAACGTGTACATGAATTGTGCGCTCGAGTTACGTTCCCGATACACGTGCCACTTAAAACCTTGGGAATTACCTTAAATTGCATAATTTCTACCTTATCCTAAATTTCGTTTCCCACGGCAAATAAAATTTTGTGCATAAACGTACTTTAGATGATAAAGCTTTTTATAAACGTACTTTACATGATAAACCATTTCATAAATTCTAAAATGTAATTAAACACTTTTGTTTTTCTGTAAATGGCTTAGTGTAATCGAATTCTTGTTTTTCTGAAGTGAAACTTCTTTTCACACGTCTGACTTATTTCCGCCAAAAGGCAAAAAGCTAATTGAGTGAAATATTTAATTTCAGTTTTATACGGAGGTTTATTAGAATCGGTTGTCGTTTTGTAAATAAAGTTCTTCTCAATAAAAAGATTCTTCTGTTTTAGTTATTGTTTATTATTTTCTTTTTTTCCTATTTGGTTTATTAAGGACTATTACTGGCGCAGTTGGTAGGATTTCCACAATTTGCAATCCTTGTAAAAGTCCTGTCGTTTATTCGGGAGTTAATCGTATCGGACATTAAATTTATTAACGTTATTTCGCAGTGAAAGAATTTCCAAATTTGTTTTTTCTCTCTTGAATATTGTCTTTTATATATATATGAAAATTGTGTCAAAGGAATATTGACTAGTGAAATTAATTGGAAATTGAAAGTTCACTGTGAATACTATACCAATATTAACTCCGTGTCGAAGGTACATCGACATATAGTGAATTCGCTGACAACTAAATGGAATCGAAGCACAGCAACGGGAGTACATCGTCTCCTGGTGGATCTAAATCCTTCAGCTTCAGCGAACCAGCAACAACACAACAGAGTTATTGAGATAGCTAAGTGAAATCAAAACATACTGACAGTGTATATCTTCATATGGTGGATTTTATCATTCACGTCAACAGAACTAATTAAGAGGAAACAAAAGAAGAGGGAAATGCAGTTTTCTTGTCTGAATATTATTATTGTATTGGTCGGGTAAGTCCTATATTGATGCATTATTAAAATTCCTTTATGTCCTTCTTAAAAAAATTAAAATATTCTAAAGTCCCGTACACTACTCGAAAACCAGAGTCAATAGAAAACGCCGCTGAATACGTATATTCGGATTCTGAAATTTCTTCTGAAAATCTAGATAATAATTCAATTAGTGTAGATTTAAACGAAATAAAACTTGAAATAAATAACGAAAGTTTGGAAAATATATTTAGTATCAAAATGGTAAACGAACAAGTTAATAATAACGTGCCCAATGTGCCTAGTGTTAATGATGTTAGTGTCAATAATAATATTCAAGTTGTAAGTGCTAGTAACAATAATAGTATTGTAGATGTTAATCAAATTCTCACAAATTTAAAAATTCCTGATGCCATCAAAGACCCACCTAATTTCGATGGTAATCCAAGATCATTGGTCGACTTTATCGATAATGTGGAAGAGATTTTAGGTTTGATGATAGGAATTGATGGCACAAGTTACGCCAAATTAATATTAAGGGCCATAAGAAATAAAATTATCGGTAATGCAAACGAGGCGTTAAACATGTACGGTACACCAATAAGGTGGGAAAATATTAAAAATAATCTGATCACACATTATTCTGACAAACGGAACGAAACAAGTTTAATTCGTGACTTACATTGTTTGAGGCAAAATTCGGACTCAGTTGAAAAATTTTATTCACGAGTTATTGAAATACTTTCAACAATCACTAACCATATCAGAGTTCATGAAAGTGATCAAAATGTCATAAATTCTAAACAAAAACTATACCAAGAAATGTGTCTAAACACATTATTGAGAGAACCATTTGGGTCTACAATTAGGGCAATGAGACCAGGTTCGTTAGCACAAGCTCTAAATTTGTTTAGCTGGACAAAATACGTATTATATGAAGAATTCACAGCAAATTAAATATAATAACGTTAGAAAACCACCGATCAGACCTATTCAACCTGTATATAATTATCCAATTGCAATACCAGTTCACAACTACAAAGCCCACATTTCCAACCATCTCAAGATTCAAATTTCCAGCAATCTTATAGACCAGGCTTTCAAAGACCAAATCTTCGCACACCCCAAAAACAATTCCCACAGAATTTTAAATCACAACCACCTTCCAAATAATAAAAACTACAATCAAAATCTCGTCCCGAACCAATGAATACCTCTAGTGGAAATACATACTTAAAATTTGGCAACAAACCAATCAACAATTCTCCTCATTCATCTAAATTTCCAAATTTTATAGCGGAAGAGTTGTTTAATGTGGAACAATACAATAAACCCCAATTTTATACTTCTGATAATGACCCAATAAATGAAGCTCAATACCAAGAACAACCTGATAATCAAATCAATTACAATAACGATAATTGCAATAAATATTTCCAAACTCTGGACGAATTTTATCACCCAATTGAACCGACCCAGAATGAAATTGATGACGAAAATTTTCCATCAATTGCCTCGGAGATCAAATAGGGTATATAGATTTCAACACCGACCAATCATACCTCTTACCATATATTCACATCTTAGATATCGACAACGAGCCGATAAAATTTCTTATAGATACAGGAAGCATGTTATGGTCGTAGCGTATTGCATATAGCAATATTCTACATGTCATACTGAAGCGTATATGCCCGGCCTGCTGCCGACTACAGCATGAAAACTGAACGCACCCGACCGAGAGAAATGCGTTTCCTTAAGCTCGGGGTGACATGTTGACGGTAAAGGTAAGTAAAAAGAAGGCAATCAATCTGTCTTACTTCTCGGACAAAAATAGCGCGTGAAAGAAGTCTGATGAATAAAACACTGAATACCGAAAATTTTCAACGACATCGTGCCCGAAAAGGTAATAATTTCGATAAATTTTGGTAGTGGCAAATTCAATAAATAAAGTACTTTAGGAATTTCCGAAGGATGCTGGATGAATAAACAAAAAATACAGTGTTCTGAAATACAGTGTTCTTAAAGGAAGCTAAAATTCATCCGCTTGTATTGCTTGCTGAGAAAAGTAAATAGATTGAACCAGAACCAATAATCGATTCTGCAAAGCCTCTCAATAAAATTTTAGAAAAGGATTTTGAACAATCTTTCAAATTTTAGGCAGCATCGCCAAAGCAGGTTAATTGCTTTGAAACTATCATCACTTTTGCCCTTGCTTCTCAAATCGGAAAGATTCTGTGGTGTTTAACAGATACCATGGAATAAAGATTTGACCTATAACAAAAGAAAAAAAGGCTGAAGAAGAGCTAGAGGAAATCCCTGATAAATCCCTGATAAATCACTGGATCATCTTCATGAATATCGGCAGAATACAATAAAAGGGCAGAACGGTGTTAATAAATCTGTGCGGTTTAAACCAGGACTTATACATAGTGTTGACCAAAGAGGTGGAATCTTAGGAATTTGCGGTATTGACGAGAATACAACAAATTTGATTAGTGCTTTTGGAACAGCTGATTTCTCATAGAGGATTAAACTGGTATGAACAGAAATTTTCTAAAATGCTAAGTAGTAATACCGCAACATACATTAGATAAAGGAGTTAAGTATTATTTGTCTCTATATCTATTAAATTAGGAATAGTCTGACTGAATATCTGTAAATATTTTTTTGAATATGTTCTTCTTTACTTCTTATTTCATGGGTTAAAATTAGTGAAGAAAAAGACCCATAGAATAATTTTTTTATTATTAACTTTTTAGTTTTCCAGGGCTTATCTACTAAGTCTGTAGAGACATTAGGATTAGTGCTAAATTTTTATATAATGGTACAATTACCTGCGATAAACGGTTGATTTATTGAGTGCTCTTCAGATTCTGTTAATCTGCTTTTGGCATTTTTCCATTTCTATGGAATTGAATTTTTAAAATTTAGTTAGAAATTATGGGATAGACTTATGACCAACGTTATTCTTATTACTTTAGGCTACAATTACACGGTGACCGTAGTTCTAGTTCCAGCTCGCTACATACTTGCCATTTTATAGATGAGCGCTCACACATGTGAGGAATTAGATAATGAATTCCTATTACTTTTAAGATCTTAATAATTTTGTCTTTTTGTCTGATATTAGATTAAATTTAGTAGTTCTAGTTCCAGCTCGCTACATACTTGCCATTTTATAGATGAGCGCTCACACATGTGAGGTACTATGACTTTTTCCAGATATATATGATATATATTTTCTTTTGCTTTATTTCTAACGCTTTGGTATTACATTCGCTAATGTTTGAGTGGATTATATAATCCTCATATTAAGAATGACATGAACGGAAACAAAACAAGACAGACAATTGGATATCCAATCGTGTGACGATTACATAAGTTTCTGCGATATTATTTTTGATCAGATGGAGTACATTACATATATATGTATATATCTGTAGGCAAATGTCATTATTCTGATTATCTTCTTTTGATTAAGTATAAGTACGTTAAACTGCCAGCGCGGAATGCATGACAGCTAGGAGATTTGTATTCGCAAACTTTATGTGAGGAGAAGACCAAAATTTTGTATTAAACGAGAACTTGTTGTGTGTTTTTTAGTATGCCGAAAAGTAGAAACGGAAACGGTTAATATAAATATGCATTTAAAAGTGTGGATATAATTACTTACTTACTTAAGTGTGCGTTGTCCCTATATGTTGTAAATCTATCACATTAATTCTGCCCAGCAAATTTTCATATTGCAGAAAAAGACAAACGCGTACGCCTCTTCTCCCACACAATTCCATGAGGTAGCATTCCCACGGCCATGGCTTAGGCGCGGTAATCATTCAAGAGGTCGAAGAAGAAGAAGAAGTTAAGTAGGAGCCTTATAAAAGAGGATGAGTATGAGCAACATTTATCTTCGAGACGAGAGGCCAAGGCGACAACGAACCTCGTTCTTGATGCATTCTGACGAAATGCAAGAAACAGTTGATATCCAGAGAACGTACGGAAACAGATCGAAAAAGAAACAAGAAAATCAAAATAAAAGCAAGGAATTGCAGCTACATGGATCATCTACAGAAGACTGTTAATTAGCCCGTAAGAATTAAGATCCTCCTTTTTTTTATATATATATAAGCTTAAGTACTCTAATTGAATTAGTGTAAAACCGGCAGGGATGCACACTCCTCGAACCAAGTAGCTATATAGTCGTACGATAATTTTTTTTAATTTAACCAGGCAACCTAGAGTATTTATCCGGATAAGTTTATAGCAAAGTAATATTTTTCTTTAAGTTTCTGAACTCGCCGAGTCCATAATTCCTCCCCCCCAAAGCAAGCAGAAATACCTATGAGCCTATCTCACTTAGCTCGAATTTCGATCATCACATAAAGGAACTACAATGTAGCAGAATTGTAATGACACGTCTATTCACAAGTACAGCAAACTGCGAGTGTGACGTACTGCACTGTGTAATGCGAGCCATTCAGATCGGCCGTAATAAAATATTAAATCAGGTTGTCCGCAGCCCAGAGCATAAGAATAAATTTCCCCCTTAAGACTAAGAATATATTTCCCAATTACGCCAAAGAATAGAGCATATGGCGAAAAGAAAATGTTTGGAAGAAAACCGGGATAAACTTATTTGCGTCATCCAACCAATTGTAAAATGAAACGCATCCATTGTGAACCAAGTGCAAGCAACGTTCCGAATTCCAGAATACGGGGAAACGTCACTCAATAAGAAACAGTTCTGGTATGTGAAGCGGATGGGCTGAGGTACAAAAAGAAGTGACAGAGACAGAAGTTGACAAGTACAAAAAGCGGCAAGTTGGTCGAAGTTACGTGCAGGAAAAGAAAAGCACAGAAGAGAAAAGCAGGAAAAATTAAAAGTTGCAAGCTAGTTTGATGGTGAGAAATTTGAAGCAGTTAATTAAGAAGAAAAGGAAAATCAGAAGAAAAGGGATATTCATTAGAATAAAGAGAAGTTGAACCAGCGGACAGAAGTAACGGGAGGAGTTCTGCACGAGGAGAGTTAACGGAGTTAACGGGAGTACCTTAGTTAAGGTTATCAAAAGATAAGTACCCGAGTTTGCCTTTCTTTTAATTTTTTTTTTTGGTCTATAGAACGAAATTTAAATTTGTTTTATTTTGTGTCTCGGTTCGAATGAATCTGACTTGGCGGGAGTGCGCTGCCTTACTCGGTTAGTTTTGGAATCAGATTTCCACTACTTTATTAAGAAGTTAATTTTACAACTCGTTGCGAAATATATGCCTGTAATCAAGATATTATTATATGATGACCCCACGGTAAAACGCATCAGGATTTCAATTTGGCTTGTATTCCGTACATCAGGATTTTATTCTAAACATGCTTCTCGCTGTTTGTTCGCATATCTACGCATGTTCTAGTATAGCCAGAGAAGTACTGTAAAATATATATATATATGTGTGTTAGGGTAACTAGCGGTTTCCAGTGAGTGGTCTTTAAATCTGAATTTTCATTCCAAGTTAATTGTCTTAGAATAGATCTAGGAATAACAAGTGTATTAAACAAAAAGGAGGAAATATAAAGGAAAAAATTACTAATTAAAGATTGGGTTTTGTTGCGCAGATAATGAGTTCGTGGACTCAAAAAAAAAAAAACCACGTGGCGCCCATAAAACAGATATTCATACCTTCATAAGTTCAGGTCCATGAGTGAATCTCCCTATGATCCACGCCTATCTCTCCAAGGCTAACCGGGGACAGTTCGCGACAAGGGAAAGCGCGTAACAAATTTTTGGCGCCCAACGTGGGGCCGTAAAGTGATAAGGAGTAGTATGTGGATGAAACACTCAAAAGGACAACAAAAGATAGATCAGGAAGTTTAAGATCTTTGCAAAAAAAAAAAAAAAAAAGAAAGAAAGAAAAAATATTACGGTGACACTGAACCCATTCAATTTAACTCTAGTTTTTATTCCTATTGTTGTAGTATATTCTGGGTGATAAGTTTAAATTGTGCTACAGGTTGTAGGTAGGGTTAAGGCAGCGCTCTCAAGGAAGATTTCGGAGTAAGTTTTCTGATCAAGTTCATTATTGGATCATATTAAATATACTTATGAGAATAATTCTACATGTTCGACAACCCCCCCCCCCCCCTCTTACTTTCGAGGAAAACAAACAGCAAACAAATTATCGGCATAAGTGAAATATCATATCATATTTTTTTTGTTTTTGTTTTTATTTGCTTAAGCTATTTAGGTACATTAGTGAATATTGGGTAAATCTGTGAGCCATCACAGTACATGATCGAGAAGACATGATTTCAGGTAGATATATATACCCATTTTGGTTGAAGGTACAGCACATTTTTACAACCTCTGTGAAATAAGTATTTAATTATTGATTTATAGGTTAGATTGACTGAAGTCGATTGCACGTGAAATAAAAAAATCCTTTTTTTTGGCAGCACTATATACTAATATCAGCCGATTTTTTGGTTTCTCTTGGTATGATCTGATGTGAACCGCATTAAGTTTGAGCACGGATCATTATTTTAGCTTTGATTGTATAGTAAGCTTACAGATGTACATACGAATTTTCGGGTGGTGTCTATTGCAAGCAGTTTATTCTACGTCTCGTGAGTAATTTCAATTGGCACCGAGCATATTCAGTTTTATGGTTGGTAACCGCTACCTGGAATGAAATTCATCGTTATCAGAGGCTGAGTTGGGGTTCGAAATTGATACGTATTCGTCATCATCATATGAACTGAAAGGTAGATGGTTCGGTCGTCGGTATCGTAAAATTTTACGAGTTCCAAACTCATTGTGTTAACCTTATAGGTATACGTATCTACGTACTCACATATTTCAGCAGCTTGTGTGCCCTATGCTGTTGGTCAGGTCACCATCCTTTAAACAAGTTAGGTTTCAGGGAATCGCTATAGTGTATATAGTAAGCGATCGGAAGGAAAACGGAGAATTTTTTTTTTTTTGTTATTAAGTAATTGATAAGCGTTAAGTGGTTTCCATTATTCTAGCGTGGTACAGCGAGGAAGCGCTCGTTAAATAACTAAGAACGAATATCAGTGTTGCTTAGTAGATAAAATAGGTTAAGGCTGTAAAAGAAATTCCGTATTGGAAGTATAGATAATCTTGGGCTTATCGGAAGTAAGCATAGTTATAATAAGAAATACGAACTGCTGCTGGGAAAGGCATTTACGGATGCGCAAGTCTTTAAATTTTTTTTTTGCCTATGATTCGCTGAGAAGTAGAGGTTCGGAATGTTGATATGCGGATGAGTTTTATCGGGGGTATTCATTCCTAAAAATACCACCATTATATATGGGCATGATATACCTGCCGAGTAATTTCGATGTTCATATACAGCTGATCCAAGCATAAGTAGATTATTTTTAATCAGCAGTTAAAAGGAAAGAGGAATTAATATTTGTCGTGGGCAGCCCGGCCCAGAGGTCATTAAGGGCAGTTTTCGTTTAACTCTATTGTATAATTAGTATTTTAGAACGCAACGGATACTGAATTTACTAGGAAGGTACTTATATTTAGTGTTGATAGATTTTAAGATTCACGAATTTTTGCTTCAAAACTCGTTTATTTTTAGATTACTTTGCGTTGCTTTGTATAAAGTGTCGTTGAATTTCCGACAAGGTTAAAAGTTGAACATTGATTAGGGCCGCAACCGTACCTTCGTTTTCTGTCAGCGATTATTTCAGTTCTCAGCAAAAATTTTAAGAAATATAATTACTTTTCATTATCACGAATTTAATTTTGGTCAGCGATAAAGAACGCATGTTTAAGTACTGTAGAGTTTCAGATGAATTTTTTTTTGGTATATAGAAGAGAATCGAAGGATTTAAAACGAACATCCTATAGTAATTGATTTAGGGGAGTTTTCAAGTTTTTTTTTGCCAACGTAATTTGTTGGTTCTGAAGTTTATGTTCCAAGTTTCATAATTAGAGCAACCCATAAAGCTCCTAGCTTACCTGCTGACATCAGTTGAAACCGTTGGGGGATACTCGGGAGTACGGGCTAGTTTCTTTCAGCGTAATCTTAAATTAAAGTAAAAGAGGTTATACCAGACTGCCGTAGTTTCTTTTTTTATTATTTTCTGCGACACTTGGTGGTTTGAATTCGTAGAACTACCATGGAGATCAATCGATTGAACCAGGATGAATTGCTGTATGAAGTTAAGATAAGGAGTTTGCCACCAGGAAAGGTGGATGAAATGAGAGCTTCCTTACGCTTAGCTAGGAAAGCGGAAAGCGCAGGACGTAGTGCGATAGTTGAGCCTTATCCCTTCGAGTTTAGTGAAGACATGGAGGCAGTAAGTAATAAGGAAGAGGAAATCAAGTCATTGCTGGATAATTTTACCGGTGATGCGGCATCCTCTGATTATCGGAAGATACAAACAAAGATAGAATGGGCTTTGAGTAGGCTCAATCGGGCGAAAGCAGAAGGGGCTGATCAAATTAAACAGAAAACACAGATGCGTGCTACACTCACTTTAGCTCTTGGGTCTCTATATATGAAGGCAGATGGCGAAAGTGCCGAAGATGATTCATCCGACGAAGCAGCTGAGATGTCAATGGAAGCCACGATTGTTTCTCAGGCACGTACTCGCGTAGCACTGCATAAGTGGGATGTCAAATTCTCTGGTGAACAAGGAAAATCCGTCAACTCCTTTCTGGAAAGAGTGAATGAACTTGCAGAAGCTAGAGGAGTAAATAAGCGACAGCTCTTCCGGTCCGCTCTAGATTTGTTCACTGGCAGGGCATTATTATGGTACCGTGCAAACAAATCGAAATTCCAGTCATGGGCAGATTTGATTAAAGAACTAAAGAAGGAATTTCTGCCGGCCGACTATGACGATCGACTGCTGGAAGAAATCAAGAAGAGAACTCAAGGCAAAGATGAGACAATGGGTATGTACATAGCGATGATGGGCAATATGTTTGAACGTCTAACCGATCCCCTCACTGAACAGCAGCAAATAAAAATTCTTAAACGGAATATAAGCCCGTTCTACCAAACTCAGCTGGGCCTAACCGATATAGATTCAATACAGAAGTTAGTAGAATTAGGCAGGATGCTTGAATCAATTCGCTCGTCAGTCGAAGCTTTCGTACCTCCACCGTCTAGGCGAAATAATCAATTGCTTGAGCCGGACTTGGCGTATATAGGAACGGAACTCACAAACGTTGCCTCAGTCAGGCATACGAATTCTGCTAGTAGTAGCGGAAGTTGTTTCAAATGTGGTCTCGCGGGACATTTTGCTAGACGCTGTCCAAGGAATGTTAAGTGTTATGGATGTGGAAATGAGGGTGTAATACGACCCAATTGCCAGAGATGTCGTCGCGATGGTCAAGCAAAGAGTAGTCGTAGTACAAATCAGCCATCAACTTCGGGAAACGGGAGCGGAGCTCGCAATTAAGCGGCGAAACGAGTATTCCGCTGGTAGTCGCACGATCTAAAAATAATCAGCAAAACATTTTACAGCAAAATGCGGAGGCATTACGCACCTTGGTGGATTACTTATTTGCTAAAACAAATAATGATGTACGTCCGCATTTGAACATATCGATATTCGGTACTATATTTCGTGGTTTGTTGGATTCGGGAGCATCGCGCACGATTGTGGGAGGAAAAGGTTGGGATCTATTGAAGAAGTTGGAAATACAGATTAGGCGAACGGGATCAACACCGGTGAACTTGGCTAATGGAGTTGTTATTAGCGTTTTGGGCGAAATAAGTATACCAATTGAGTTAAAGGGTCGTGTAAAGGTGTGCGACGTGCTGGTTATTCCGGAACTTCCACATTATATTATTTTGGGTATAGACTTTTGGCGCGATATGCGTATTCAAGTTGATTTTAATAGAAACTCGTGGCGGTTTGAAGAGATAGACGCAGAAGCTCAGTTATGTGCATTGCAAGATGGATCCAAATTATCTTCAGCACAGAGAATGGAATTAGAAGAGGTTATTTTTAAAGCGAAGCTTAAAATGGGTACGGGATTAGGTCGTACTAATCGGGTGGAGCACGTTATAGAGACTGACTCAAGACCAATTAAACAACGTTATTACCCGGTATCGCCAGCTATCCAAAAGGTAATCAACAACGAATTGGACAGTATGTTGGAAGCGGGTGTAGTCGAGTTATCGAATAGCGCGTGGTCTTCTCCCATCGTGCTAGTAAAGAAAAAGGATGGGCAATACAGGTTTTGCGTTGATTTTCGGAAGCTCAACAAAGTCACCAAAAAGGATGCCTATCCCTTACCGTACGTTTCTGCAACGCTAGACAAGCTCAGAGATGCTAAATATATGTCGTCATTAGACATAAAGTCTGCCTTCTGGCAAGTTCCTCTGGAGGAAAAATCAAAACAGTACACGGCATTTACTGTACCTGGAAGAGGGTTGTTTCAATTTTGTCGGATGCCGTTTGGGCTGACCAATTCGCCTGCAACTTGGCAGCGGTTAATTGATAGCGTTCTGTCGGGGAGTTTAGAATCGAAAGTATTTGTCTATCTGGATGATGTGATCATTGTCACTCAAAGCTTCGAAGAACATATAAAGATTTTAGAGGAAGTCCTGGATAAGCTGCATCATGCAGGATTAGTGATTAACTATGACAAGTGTGAATTTTGTCGATCCGAGTTAAAATATCTAGGATACGTAGTAGGCGAGCACGGTTTGCAGGTTGATCCGGAAAAGGTCCGTTGTATATTAAACATCGCTTCTCCAAAGAGCGTTTCAGAAGTTCGTAGATTTGTGGGGACGATAGCATGGTATAGACGGTTTGTCCCTCATTTCTCCACATTGATAGCCCCGATCTCTGATCTCTTGAAGAAAAAAAATAAATTCTGCTGGACATCCGAGTGTGAAGTATCTTTTCAGAATGTTAAAAATCTCTTAGTTAGTGCACCTATACTATGCTGCCCAGATTTTAATTACCCTTTTATAATACATACCGACGCCTCCGGCTATGGCATTGGTGCCGTGTTGACGCAGCAAATCGAAGGAGAGGATAAAGTTATAGCTTATCTAAGTCGTTCATTGAACAGATGCGAGCGTAATTATTCGACAACTGAAAGAGAATGCCTAGCAGTGTTATGGGCGGTGGAGAAATTACGGCCATATATTGAGGGAACTCGATTTTCGGTCATAACGGATCACGCATCCTTGGTGTGGCTACACAATTTAAAAGACCCAACCGGCAGATTGGCTCGATGGGCCGTAAGACTACAACAATACGAATTCGACATCGTTCATAGAAAAGGTAAGGAACATCTTTTGCCAGATTTGCTGTCACGATCGGTGCCAGTTGTCGATTGCGTATCTGTTGCTATTAAGACTCACTGTGGGGATCAATGGTATAACAAAGTTAAAAGGGCAGTAATATCAAGTCCTACTAAGTATCCTAACTGGAAGTGCGAAAACGATGTCCTATATAAATATTGTCGTCCTAAATATCCAAAGCTCGCGATGCCTGAAGATTTTTGGAAACAAGTAGTACCTAAGCCGAGTAGGCAAGAATTGATATACCAGGCACATGATATACCTACTTCAGGTCACCGCGGAGTCCAGAAGACTTACGAGCGTTTAACTCCAAAATATTATTGGCCAAAAATGAGAGCTGATGTAGTTTCTTATGTCAAAAGATGCACTATTTGCCAAGCAATCAAACCTGAACTTCAGAGACCAGCAGGGCTAATGGCTTTCCGTTCGAATGTCAGTAAACCATGGGAATCTATCAACATCGACTTAATCGGCCCTTTGCCTAGATCTACTAGAGGTTATAAATATATCTTTACAGTTGTCGACCAATTTTCGAAATATCCTATGTTATTCCCTTTGAGATCGGCTAGCACAGGAACTATTATTAAGGCTTTAGAGGACTCAGTTTTCCTTGTTTTTGGTGTACCAAAATCAGTAATTTGTGACAACGGAGCACAGTTCAAATCCAAAGAATTTTGTAAGCTTTGCAACGAATACGGGGTGCACATTTCATACACGGCACTCTACCACCCACAAGCAAATCCTGCCGAAAGGACAAATCAAGAAATAAAATCAATGCTTCGAGCATATGTAGCGCAAAACCATCGCATATGGGATTCATATTTGGGCAAAATTGCCTGCGCGATTCGGACGTCTAGGCATGAAACGACGAAGTTAACGCCGTATTTCATAAACTTCGGTAGGGAAATGATCCTGTCAGGTAGCGAGTATAGGAGTTCTGGGGATGGAGAAAACGCTGACTTGTGTGAACGCTCAAAGGCTCTAGAGGGTGTTCGAAAAGACGTTCAACAGAGACTGTTGAAGGCTGCCAAAGCCTCGAAACATAATTATGACTTAAGAAGACGGGATCGTAAATTCTACATAAATGATTTAGTTTGGCGGAAAAATTACGTCCTATCAGACGCCGCCCAATATTTTAACGCTAAGTTAGCCCCTAAATATGTAGGCCCGTTCACGGTGGTTAAAGTCGTCTCGCCATGGACTTACGAATTGAAGAATACGAATGGAAAGAATGCTGGTATCTGGCACTCCAAAGACCTGAAATCTTTTCAGACAAATGAAAGGGATAGTTGAAAGTTCACTCCTCCTATCGTGTTAAAATTATTTTTTTTGTATTTCTAGCTATACTTAATATGGCTTGCGGTATACTGTTTTTTTTCTTAATATCTTACAATTTTTTTTTTATATATATATATCTATATATAAGTATCTTACGATTTTGTATAATTGAACTTATAGAGTATGGCAAATGGGAAAAGTTATATGAATGGTATGAATTTCTGCGAAATTTCCCGGAAGTAAGGGAGGGAATGTTGTGTGTTTTTTTAGTATGCCGAAAAGTAGAAACGGAAACGGTTAATATAAATATGCATTTAAAAGTGTGGATATAATTACTTACTTACTTAAGTGTGCGTTGTCCCTATATGTTGTAAATCTATCACATTAATTCTGCCCAGCAAATTTTCATATTGCAGAAAAAGACAAACGCGTACGCCTCTTCTCCCACACAATTCCATGAGGTAGCATTCCCACGGCCATGGCTTAGGCGCGGTAATCATTCAAGAGGTCGAAGAAGAAGAAGAAGTTAAGTAGGAGCCTTATAAAAGAGGATGAGTATGAGCAACATTTATCTTCGAGACGAGAGGCCAAGGCGACAACGAACCTCGTTCTTGATGCATTCTGACGAAATGCAAGAAACAGTTGATATCCAGAGAACGTACGGAAACAGATCGAAAAAGAAACAAGAAAATCAAAATAAAAGCAAGGAATTGCAGCTACATGGATCATCTACAGAAGACTGTTAATTAGCCCGTAAGAATTAAGATCCTCCTTTTTTTTATATATATATAAGCTTAAGTACTCTAATTGAATTAGTGTAAAACCGGCAGGGATGCACACTCCTCGAACCAAGTAGCTATATAGTCGTACGATAATTTTTTTTAATTTAACCAGGCAACCTAGAGTATTTATCCGGATAAGTTTATAGCAAAGTAATATTTTTCTTTAAGTTTCTGAACTCGCCGAGTCCATAATTCCTCCCCCCCAAAGCAAGCAGAAATACCTATGAGCCTATCTCACTTAGCTCGAATTTCGATCATCACATAAAGGAACTACAATGTAGCAGAATTGTAATGACACGTCTATTCACAAGTACAGCAAACTGCGAGTGTGACGTACTGCACTGTGTAATGCGAGCCATTCAGATCGGCCGTAATAAAATATTAAATCAGGTTGTCCGCAGCCCAGAGCATAAGAATAAATTTCCCCCTTAAGACTAAGAATATATTTCCCAATTACGCCAAAGAATAGAGCATATGGCGAAAAGAAAATGTTTGGAAGAAAACCGGGATAAACTTATTTGCGTCATCCAACCAATTGTAAAATGAAACGCATCCATTGTGAACCAAGTGCAAGCAACGTTCCGAATTCCAGAATACGGGGAAACGTCACTCAATAAGAAACAGTTCTGGTATGTGAAGCGGATGGGCTGAGGTACAAAAAGAAGTGACAGAGACAGAAGTTGACAAGTACAAAAAGCGGCAAGTTGGTCGAAGTTACGTGCAGGAAAAGAAAAGCACAGAAGAGAAAAGCAGGAAAAATTAAAAGTTGCAAGCTAGTTTGATGGTGAGAAATTTGAAGCAGTTAATTAAGAAGAAAAGGAAAATCAGAAGAAAAGGGATATTCATTAGAATAAAGAGAAGTTGAACCAGCGGACAGAAGTAACGGGAGGAGTTCTGCACGAGGAGAGTTAACGGAGTTAACGGGAGTACCTTAGTTAAGGTTATCAAAAGATAAGTACCCGAGTTTGCCTTTCTTTTAATTTTTTTTTTTGGTCTATAGAACGAAATTTAAATTTGTTTTATTTTGTGTCTCGGTTCGAATGAATCTGACTTGGCGGGAGTGCGCTGCCTTACTCGGTTAGTTTTGGAATCAGATTTCCACTACTTTATTAAGAAGTTAATTTTACAACTCGTTGCGAAATATATGCCTGTAATCAAGATATTATTATATGATGACCCCACGGTAAAACGCATCAGGATTTCAATTTGGCTTGTATTCCGTACATCAGGATTTTATTCTAAACATGCTTCTCGCTGTTTGTTCGCATATCTACGCATGTTCTAGTATAGCCAGAGAAGTACTGTAAAATATATATATATATGTGTGTTAGGGTAACTAGCGGTTTCCAGTGAGTGGTCTTTAAATCTGAATTTTCATTCCAAGTTAATTGTCTTAGAATAGATCTAGGAATAACAAGTGTATTAAACAAAAAGGAGGAAATATAAAGGAAAAAATTACTAATTAAAGATTGGGTTTTGTTGCGCAGATAATGAGTTCGTGGACTCAAAAAAAAAAAAACCACGTGGCGCCCATAAAACAGATATTCATACCTTCATAAGTTCAGGTCCATGAGTGAATCTCCCTATGATCCACGCCTATCTCTCCAAGGCTAACCGGGGACAGTTCGCGACAAGGGAAAGCGCGTAACAAACTATTATAACGTAACTATGAGAAGCTGAACTTTTAATTCTTCCTTCACATCCCGGAGCCCTCGCACATAGGATGAAGGTCGTCTAGGCTCGCCTAGTCTCTCTCTCTCTTTACAGGTCAATAAGGGACTTTGGATAATTGTGCCCCCAAAGTCAAATGGGAGGATGGGGCCGGCAAAGGAAGGTAAAACATCTACGCCTTCCACCAAAATACGGGTAAGTGATGTAAGGGTTCCTTCAAGACCGAGTGGGTGCTGGCTGTTCGTTGTGGGCACGAAGAATTTTTTTGTATATGGCAGACGGCAGCGGCAGGTCTTTTTGTGGAACCCCCCACACTCTCCGCCAATAGTTGAGGCGTACTAGCGTGCCGCCCTGCAGTCAACGATGTCCGTCGGGTGATCTGTCAGCTCATGCTGGCAGTCGGGACTTTACGTCCCAAGCGAATCACTCTTCATAGTTCCATAACAAAATGGCGCCCAACGTGGGGCCACCTCAGTTGGACTCCGGTGGTCTACTTATGACTTTTGCTGAGGACTGGGATTGCTTTGTAAATATGGGCATTTGGCTGTTAGCTAAATCGTCTGACTCGATAATCTCACAATCAGTGGAAGTTATATGCGGACTTGAGTCTAACTGTTTTGTTGTCAAAGTAAATTTTTTATAATGTAAAGTTAAAGTTTTTATTAACGTTTTGAAAGTTTTCAAACGTTTGAAAGTAAAGTAAAGTTTTTGATATTTTGATTTTGTTGAATGATTAAAGTAAAGTAGCGTCTTTGGAAGTTTTGAATTGAAGTTCGACTCTAGGTTTGACTTTGGTCAAGCCTCGAGTCTGAACAGGTGACTAGTTTTTGAAAGTGTTTGATTTTTTTTTTTTAATTAATCTTTCCCGCTGGCCTTCTGCCATGGAAATGGTAGGTGGCCTCACAAAATTTTTTTGTGTGAGCTCTCACGGAGACATGTCTCTGTTGGCCAACTGGCTGGACAGAGTTATGAATCTGTGAGACGACCTTTTGGCTTCCAGCTAACTAGTTGACCAGATTTATGACTCTGCCCGGTTGGAAGGTTAGCTGGACATGACAATCAGGTGAGGAGGAAGGATGGAGTTGTTGGAGGATGGAAGTGATGCTGGGGATCTTCAGTAATCAGGAGTTGGCATACTGCTAACTGCCTGGCTGAAGAATCTCTAGTACCATTTTCAGTCTCTAGCTTCTCCAACCCGACTCTTCCCAAATTTCTGTGGGAACTCCACATTTTTTCAATGCACACATTCACGTCGCTTGCCTGTATAAATTTTCTGACCTGTGAGGAGGGAGAGCGACCCGAAGACCTTCATGTGAGTTAGCTCCTGGGGAACTGAAGGAGAAATTCCATGATTTGAATTTTTGTTTGAATTTTTTTTGGTGATCTCGCCGAACTGTTGATAAGACGAACTTTCGATAATAAGAAATTTTTTTTTTGCTGAAATTTTAGTATCCAGTCTTAATCTTCGAACGTTTGGGAAGAACTTTTTTTGGAATTGTAGTATATCATCTCGACCTTCGACTTTGGCATAGTATTCCTTTGGGGTATAAATTTTTTTGACTTACGACTAAATTCAGTATGGCTACAGTACGGACACCACCTCCTGTGCCGAACGGGGTGACTATGTTGCCTGAACCATGCACTATCTGTACAGATACGAGCTGGTTAGCCGAACAGAAGCCTGTTATGACCATGTGTGGACATGTCTTTCATGAGGCATGTATACAGACCTGGATAGGTGAACACATACTAGTTGCCCTAACTGTAGACGTCGCCTCACGCCACAGGACCTCACTGGTTACACTGGTGTCTTTCCTAAAAGGCCGAAGAAGGCGTAGCCCGCGAAGTCGGCTTGTCGCGATTCATTGCCAACCTTCGACTTACCACCACAGAATCGACGATCTCTATCACCAGGAATGCCCGATTTGCACTCAAGGACTTTTGTAAACCCGAGTCCTCGACGAGATAGTTCAGTGCGTACAGCTCAAGAATACACCTCAGCCGCTACGGATGCGCTGATGGCAGGCCTACGCCTACAAATGCAAAACCTAATACGAGAAGGTCTTGAACAGAGCCTCAATGGTTTGCGGACTGACTTAACGAATAGTATCCGACAACAAGTAGCAGCAGCAATGCCGCCAATGGACTTTGCACGACCTCCTTCGTCCAGGGGTAATCCAAGACCATCGAACGATTTTCCCAATCTGAGGAGACAATCGTTTCAGAGACCACCATAACCTTTTGGCCAGCCTTCTGGTCAGCTTTTTGGTCAGCCTTTTGGTCAACCTTTTGGTCAGCCTACTGGTCAGCCCAGACCAAACTTTGTCCCACGTCAACCACCTCCACATATTCGTCATCCTGCAAATATAGGACAGCGACGATCAGGCAGTCCTATCAGAAGATGGAACCTGACGTATAACGGCAACAACTCAGAGCTCTCTGTACATGAATTCATTTTTAGAGTCGAAGCGCTCACGCAAACCAACTAAATTTAGTGATTTTTATAAATGTACATAATATTAAATATATTGCAAATAAAATAAAGGAGAAAAACTGAAAAAGAAGCAAAGTAACCAATTTTTGAAGTATTTTTTAGAATTATAGAAATCTTTGATATATTTTTAATTTTTTTACGTTTCCGGAGATAATGAAAATAAATAAAACAGTCTATGATAAGGTGCGACGATTGTGAATATATTTACTAACTAGATAAGTGAATTTTCCACCTCATTTGTTGTTAAAAATATTATCAAATTACTTTCTTTTCCTATTTTCTCAAGTCATTAGAACGTAGTTATATAAACATCTAGGATTATTTAATATGGTAAAGTGACTACTTAAAATGTTGCATTATGCAAGCTAGAGATTGTGCAGAGTCACGTTTTTCGGGTATAATTTTCCTTTAGTGCATATAGGCGTAGTGTTCGGTGGTTGCGCGCTTTCGACGATCAGATTTAAGGCGAATATACGGTACCTTCCTTTTTCTCATCTCTTTTTATTGAAGACCACTTGTATGCCAGTATATCGAAGAAGCTACGACGTTTCAGACTTATCTCCAATCAAGGTAAACAACACCATCGTACCTTATGTCAGTTCTGTTAAGAATCTTGGCGTTGAGTTAAATAGCTCCCTCACTTGCTGTAATCATGTCTCTAATACGATTAGAAAAATTTATTCCTGTCTGAGAATGTTGAGATTTTCTGGCAACATTTTGTCCCGTCAAATGCGCATGGTACTCTCAAAAGCTCTTATATTACCACATTTCAGTTTTGGAAGTTTAATTTTTCCGAAACTCGATTCACAATGTCAGCGCAAGCTAACAGTAGCTATTAATGACACTGTTCGATTTGTTCACGGTTTACCCAGGACATCTCATGTGTCACCTTACACTAACTCATACCTAGGTTGTACACTGGATGTGTATCTTATGGAAAGAAGATTAAAATTTTTATATAATTTGGTATATTCTAAGGAGCCTGAATATCTGTATGATCGTATTCAGTTCCTAGGTTCATCACGGCACTGCAACCTTTTATTGCCTAACTTTCGAACTCAAATTGGCGAGCGATCTTTCTTTGTGCAGGTTGTACGCAAATGGAATAGTCTACCCACTAGCATTCAAAGAGCTAGTTCCGCTGATATATTCGGCAGGCTTTTGACTTCGATCCGCTTACCTTGAATTCTATATTTTTCTTGATAGTATAAAGTGGGCGCGCGTTTTTGCTTTGTTGCTCTACGTCTCGGTTTTTCTTTAATTTAGCTTTTTCAGTCTATAGTTTTTATTTTAGATTTAGATTTTTCAGTAAGCAATATTCATTTGTTCTTCTTTTTTTCTCACTGTATTTTTATATATATATTTAATGTATACTACTTCCTGTATCTCTTTCCTTACAATTTGCATTGCTTATCTATTTATGCATTATTAGAGTTAGTTAAATATTCCGACATTGTTAGCCTGAATGTATGTACTACTATAAGATCTTAAAATCTTTTGTACAAAAATGATAAATAAAGTTAAAGTTAAAGTTAAAGTTAATGTTATATGTTTCACCCAGACGATATTCATTATATAGTCGCTAGAATTTATCATTTATTTTGGTACAGTTGAATATTTTCGTCGGAGCCAAATTTACAGCGCATTAATGAACGAAAAGAAAATTTAAGACAAATACAATTTTGTTCCATAAATATAAGTAAGCTGTGTAATGGAAACTACGGTTGGCTTGTAGTCTCACAAGGACGCGTACGTCGGAGAAAACCGGAAATATTTCTTTGCTCTATTCAATTTATTTTCTTTTGTACGAAAGGAAGAAATAATTCATTGAAAAAAAGGTATTTAACTATAAAGAAGGAAAGCGTCAGATTTTTATGTATTCAATTTTGTGAAGTCATAATGATAGATATCATTAACTATAAAGAAGGATAGCATCATATTTTTATGTATTGAACTTTGTAAAGTCATATTGATAGATATCATTAACTATAAAGAAGGATAGCGTCATATTTTTATGTATTGAATTTGGAAAGTCATATTGATAGTGTTATGGAACTATGTTGGGTGATTGACGACTGGCACGCTAGCTCGCCTCGGCTATTGGCGGAAAGTGTGGGGAGGTTCCACGAAAAACCTGCCGCTGCCGCCTGCCATAATAAAAAAAAATCGTGCCTATTTACCAAAACGCCGGCACACATTCGGTCCTGAAGGGACCTTTACGTCACTTACCTACATCCACATTGAAGGCGCAGATGGTCTGCCTTCCTGCATGCCCCAACCACCCAACTGACTCAGATATTTTCAGAGTCCCTTGTAGGTTAACCTGAAAATAGCGGAGGAGTGGACCTTATTCGCAAGAGAGGGCTCCAAGGGAGAGTAAAGGGAGAATAAAAAGCCTTTACAGCGTCATTACGTTATAAAAAAATATATAATATTCTTCAATCCTACAGGTTCTTCTTATAAAGAAACAAGCTTAGGGAATATAAGCAGTGGTACCAGTTTCAAGTAGTTCGAAGGAAGCCTACAATCCTAAAGTTAATTTCAGATCTTTATCAATAATTAATAAACATGAGCTCCCCTTTTCAACAACAAACTTTCGACCTACAATTAATACTTAATATGAATTTCAAAGTTCTTGTGTACTTAATCTCAGATCTTTAACAATAATTCATTAAACATGAGCTCTCCTATTCAACAACAAATTTGCGACCTACAATTAATACTTAATATGAATTTCAAAGTGCTTGTGTACATTAGTACTTCGATCCTAAAGTTATTTTCAAACAAAAATCAATAAAATATTATTTTAGCAAGTCAACCGATCAATAAAAATATTTTAGCAAATCAAACAATCAGAAAGAAGAAAAAAACAACTTACATAGATCATGTTGATATGGATCCCACGCAGACGCGCCTCCGAGGTATTCCGCAATGTCACTATTACTTTAATATTGTGTTTTTTTCTTGTTTGTTTTCCTTGGAACCTATAATTTCTAGTGAACCTAGCCTGAATTAAACTATTTTGTACCTACATCTAATTTCAATGTAATTCATATCCAATGTATAGAACCAGTTTGACAAAAAAAATCCTTGAGGATATTCCACTCATAGTCTATTTCATCGTCGCTGCAGCCGTATATGAGTACAACTGTATGATACCTCGATCTGGATAGGTTAATGATTGAATATTGCTGAAGAGGTTACGTCCATTTATTTTTGTTTTCAGACCAATATCAATAGTACTTTTGCGTGATTTCTTCGTTGGCTCTCTAATGTCATGATTTCTACAGAAAGCAGCTGTATACATCTCAAGAACTACTAATGCTCTGTATCAGCAGTATTGAACACAGAATCGTCGCCGTCACCCCCTGAGTACTACAAAATGTAAGCCAAAAAGCTTGAAGAAAATTCGGTTTAATTTGGTCTGGAAGTAAATTCTTCTGCTTTGGCGATATTGCTTCCTTGTGACATCCAGGAAATCCCGGACATGCCGTCCTTAAATGGGGCTCACACTTTTCGCGATTTAATTATCCCTACAAAAATTATATGCCTGATGAAAATTTGTTCTGTTATGTATTGTATAGATTATCTGCTGGTGTTGTTTCTTTCAATTAATCAACTTGTAGTACCGATTTATCAATTCTCGCTCGATTCTTTTTTTGTCACCCCAAAAATTTCAGACGTCGCTCTACCTCCCAACAGCAAAAAACAACTTTTTCTTTCTTGACAGACCTTTCCGCCTTTTTTCTTCTTGTTTTTCTCTTTCGAACTTTTCCGTCGGCACTCGACCCAGTCAGACTTGAAACGTATGGTCGAGTCTCGACAACCGCACGTTCGTCGTGTGCTGACGCTAGGTGCTACTGCTAGCCGTCGGGTAGCATATTGCTGCCTGTAGTATGCTACGACAATAACAATAGATATCATTAACTATGTTATGATCACACATTGGGTCACACCTAATTGTGATCATCTCATTTCCTTCAAGTGCCCTCAAAATTATGATGACCGTTTCATTTATTTTAAATTCAAGTGCCTTCATGGATTTCCTTCGTGTGTTATGTGAGCACTTGATTTTCACATATTTTTTCACTTGCATTTCAAAACAAAAACAAAACAAAATCTCACCAAAGTTTGATTACATAAACAAGAAAAAACCTTTTAAAGAACAATTTCACTTGTTTCTTATCAATATATCAGGTTACATCTGTCGAGTCGTGCTAATGACATTAACGATCCGACCATAGCATAAATTATGCTGACTCGTGAGATTCAAAGATTTTTAAAGAACCAAGCCTGGCAATGGGGATCATTAAAAATTTGAGTTGGATTTCGGTTTTCGGTGCGTACGGTCTTCGAAGTACACAATTTTTAAAGAAAATTCTCTTTTTATATAAAGTACAAGTTCGGAGTTTTAGTACTAAAAAATTTTATAATAAAAAATCAAATAATAGTAGCGAATAAATAAAGTAATGTACAAAACGGGAGTGCATTTTAATTAAATAAATTTATTTCCACATAGCACCAACTCCTCCTAGCTGGCTCTTATCATAAAAGAAAAGCACGGCCAGAGGGACTAACAACTGGTGGCAGCGGGTGCGGATGACACCATCTCGACGTTAGCATATTGCTATTGCTGAATTTTATATCAAGCTGACCTGATTTCACAGGTGAAATAGAAAAAGGAAAATATCCTACTGCCGTTTTGGAAACTCAAGCAATCGCTACACAAATTGCCGCAAAAGTACCACCTTTAGTCAATCCTCTTCAATTAATCTGCCGTTTGGGAAACTCAAGCAATCGCTATAGAAAGAATATAGGAAGAATATAAAAAGAAGAAAAAATGATCAAGAGGACACCATTATTGGTTCGCGTGTAAGTTTAAAATCTTTTTTTTTTATATGATTATATATTTTCCTAAATATAGAATTTTTGTGAAATAAATATCGTAAAATATCTTAGTTGCAAAAAAGTGTAAACCTTGCTGTGTTCTGTGAAATAAATATCGTAAAGTATCTCAATTGCAAAAAAAAGGTGTAAACCTTGCTGTGTTGTTCTGAGCTGCAAAAGAAACGAATCAATCGTGCGATAAAGGTTTCGTGCGGAAAAATTATCTAAAGTTACAAAAAAAAATAATAATAAACCCTTACTTTCTTCTATATGTTTCTCTTTTTTTTTGTGTGTCTTTTATCAATTGTGATACACATAGTACACACAATTTTCTCTCGCCTTTTGTTGTGTGATGTGAATTTGCACAACAATTTCCTAATCAATTGAAAATACAAGAATGCACATTCTGCATTCTTGCATTATTCAATTGACCCAAAACCCATCACTCAATTAATCAATCACAATAAATGCGATCGATTTATTAATTGCAATTAAGCAAAAACATACGCTAAACAAAATATATGTAACAACCTTAAGAAGTGACTGTAATTGTTTACATGCGTTTGTTTACATTTTTGCAACCAGCGTAATACAGGTCAATTATTGCGTCACATCTTTCTGCCGGAGTTAAGCACATAAGTGCAAATAAGCGGTTTAGTTTTAACGTGTTTAATGTACATTAATATTAATTTAGTTTAGCTTAGCAAATTGATGATTGTATAAATTAAGTAGCAATAACCGAATAAAGCAGAATTGAATTTCACTAGTTAGAGATACAAAAAGTAGGCTTTCTTTTAACTTGGCGACTGCTATTTTTAGCTGCACCTTTCAAGTTGGCATCTGCTGATTAGCTGTGCCTAAAAAAAACTGCTTTATTAAGATTCTCTAGGAGATCTGCCTAATGGCTGCCTCCCATCATCGCTTCATCAGTGCGCAAGAAATATAATTACTACAGTTGCGTAATAACAAAAAGTGAAAATATAAATAGCTATGTATATGTATGTTACATATGTATGTACATGAAAAAAAATATTTTTTTGGGGTTAAATTTAGATTTTTATAATTGTGCGTAACTTTATTTCGAAGAGTTTGACTTTGAAACTTATAGAAAGTCTGAAAATAATTAAAGCAAATAAGTTGTCAATTAATAGTTCCACATAATCTGAAATAAAAGCTCTGAATTACCTTGCATTTGAGTGTACAAGTTCCGGTTTGAATAAATTTTATTGGTGTTCAGTTCAAACTACTTTTGATGAGCTTTATTGTGGTGGAATTTTATTACATGGAAGTTTTAATTTCAAATATATTATAATATTGAAATCATACAATTTGGATACAAAGCGAGTAATCAGTACGTTTCGAAATAAAAGAACAATTTTTGTGCTTTTAAATTTGTTATCTTCTTTTAAAATTATAAATTGTGTTTGCTTTTATTTGTGGTTTTCAGCCTTTCTCCCAGTTCATTATCGAGATTTGATACAATATAACTTAAATAACAATCCTATTGTTTCAATAAATTTATATACTTCATACCCCTATAAATTTCTTTAATTCCGTAATCCTATAATGAAATTTTAGACTTATACGAAATTCCAAAATAACGTTTTAATATCTTCCCCAATTTAAAATCAATTTGTCACTGATATCTTGATACATAAGCCTTCAAATCGAACTAAGTGACGTGATAGTTGCACCAATCCCTTTTGTTGTTGTTGTTTCGTCTTGTTTTAAATCAATCACAGACAAAATACTTACCCGAAGCTGTGCTCAAATTGCTCTTCTATTCTGTGAGCTTCCCTTTCACAACGCAAACATGCCCGACGTGCCTGAGAGACTTATTAGCGTCGCGGACGTCTACAATTTAGTGCCCTATTTTGATGGGTCCCCGCAGGATCTAGATAAATTCAAAGCCTGTGGAAACATACTCTTTTCTGAATCCCTAAACGCAGCCGAACATAAACTTTTCCTGGACATAGTAAAAACAAAACTCAAGGGACAAGCGTTCCAATTAATACAATATAAATCATGTCCAAAATGGTCCGACCTTTCAAAAGAATTAAGAGACCAGTTCAAGGAAGAGGAAGAGAAATCTAGGGCAAGTGCTCAAAACAAACTGCTATCAATGAGGCAGGGCATTAGGGAAACCGTGAAGGATATCGGAGAAAAGTTACTCCTAGCTTTGGCTACCTTAAACTCTGCAACATAGGCGAACGTAAATGAAGAAGCAGTAAAAATCTTCTTAATTAAAGAGAACGAGAAATTAACAAGCCAGACCTTCGAAGACGGTCTTCGTAGTGAACAGCTGAAACAATTGGTTAAAGCAAAGGGAGAAACTGATTTAAGAAAATCAATCGCGTATGCTAGTGAACATTCCACACGATTAGAACGGAACAATCCGTCAGTTTCTCACAATTCGCAACCTTTTACGAAAAATATTATTTCATGTGAAATCTGTAGACGCACAGGTCACTCCAAGGAAACGTGTTTCCGTAACACAAATATTCCAAACTTTCCTCCTCGCGAAATGAAAAGAGAGATAAACCATTTGGTATGCGCATACTGCAAAAAACCAAATCACCATATACAAGACTGCCGTCTAAGACAACGTAATAATAGCAGAACTTCATATGGTTCCCCTCGAGTAAACCTTTTTACTAATTACACTCAACCACGGAACTCGTCTCATAATCCACATTATGCACCTGTGAGAAGAGACTGTAGTAAGGAAACCACTGTCGTAATAAAGGGAAACGAAGACTGTCGGGTGGTGGATACCGGCATCCATCCCGACTAACACATACAGCCGACGTCCACAAACCACCGCCGAAAAATTAAAAGAGAAAGCGTACGCGCCAAAACAAATCTCGATATCATTCTCTAAATTTGATTCTAATGTAACTATTTGCATACCATTTCTGCCTTCATCCCAAAAGTATTCTACATTCCTTATTGATACGGGAGCGGATATAAGTATATTGAAGTTAAATCTCAACGCTATTCGTAAACCTTTCAAAACCAAAGGTACTATATCCACACTTTCCGGTGAGCCAATTTCTACGTTGGGTACCATCACAGGAACGCTCCATCTTTCTACGGAAAGCAGTGAATTTTTTTTTAACACACACCTTTCATCTTTTAACCGACGAAATAACACTAAAGTATGACGGTATCATAGGGAATGATTTCTTGAAGAAACATAACTGTATTATTGACTATAATAATTGCATTTTTACCATAAACAATTCTTCGGCCGTTAGGAAAGGTATCCAAACTGCCTCAGACACTAATCTTAATCGTTCAGATAAAACTACATTTAACGAGGTAACTGAAGGAAATACCGTATATTGTCCTGACGATATAAAAATAATCAACAATCCTCAGAATAAAGAAATAACCCTAGCTGCTAGAAGCGAAAAAGTTGTCTCACTCCCTTTCAATTACAGTAAACCAGTTCTATTACAAAAATGTGAAATACAGCCCGGAATATATCTCGCAGAAACGGTAGTTGAGCAAACAACCAACGCAGTAAATGTGATGTTATTAAATTCAAACGACTCAGAGGTAACTTTGAAAGTAAAAGAGATACCCTTAAAATGGGACAGTCTCGAGAAACTTAATGTCCTTCAATTTTACTTTAATAAAGATCCAGTAAAAAAGCGACTACAAAAACTAGAAACTTTAATTAATTTAGATCACTGCAATTCAGATGAAAAGCAGCTCATTACAGAAATATTCCTCTTAGAAGGAGATTACTTATAGCATACCGATGCCGTTATACATACCATTCTTACTGACTCTAATAAACCACCGATTTACACGCGTCCATATCGCCTACCTGAATCGCAGAAGAATGAAATCCATATGCAGGTAAAAGATATGCTAAAAGATGGTATCGCTACGTCAAGCTATAGTCCGAAGAACTCCCCACTGCTCCTCGTGCCGAAAAAATCTGATAATACAGGCAATAAACGATGGAGAGTGGTTGTAGATTTCCGGAAGCTGAATGATATAACCGTGGGCGATGCATATCCATTGCCAAATATTACAGATATTTTAGTACCCTTCACCTTGCTCACGGATTTCATCAAATTTTAGTTGATGAAAGAGACAGAAGAAAGACTGTATTCAGCACACCCTTTGGACATTTCGAGTATAACCGAATGCCGTTCGGGCTGAAAAATGCACCAGCCATTTTCCAACGTCTCATAAACAATGTACTTATGGGATTACAAGGCATTAAGTGCTTCGTTTATGTCAACGATATAGTCATATATGGATATGATATCCATGACCATAACTCGAAACTTGTTGACGTGCTTCGTCGCTTAAGACAACACAACATGAAATTACAACCTGAAAAGTGCAAGTTCATACAAAGAGAGCTTGTCTATCTGGGACATATAATATCTCAGGACGGCATAAAACCAGATGCATCCAAAGTAAAGGCAATAGCAAGTTATCCTGTACCAAAGAAAGCTAAAGACGTCAAGTCCTTTTTGGGCCTTGCAGGTTATTATAGGAGGTTTATTTCGAACTTTGCGGAGATTTCTAAGCCTCTCACCCACCTATTAAAAAAGAGTGTAGAATTCAAATGGAATACACACTGTGATGAATCGTTTAGAGCCTTAAAAACTAAACTTATCTCTCCTCCCGTTCTTGCATACCCCGACTTTACCAAAGAATTTTTAATTACCACGGATGCAAGTAAATACGCAGTTGGCGCTGTCTTGTCACAGGGAGAGATAGGAATTGATAAGCCAATATGCTATGCGAGTCGTAAATTTAATGATGCCGAAACCAGATACTCAACGACGGAACAGGAACTATTAGCAATTATATTTGCCGTAAAACAGTTCAGACAATACGTATTTGGAAAAAAATATACCATAATTACAGACCATAGACCCCTTCGCTGGTTGATGAATCTGAGGGATCCAGCGGCATCTCGCTTAACTAGATGGCGATTACTCTTAGAAGAATACGACTTTGAAATTATTTACAAACCCGGCAAATATAACGCCAATGCCGATGCCTTAAGTCGCATTAAAACCGAGGAAAATGAACCTACGGTAGCAGTAGTAACACGTAACCAAAGCAGGAAAATCCATTCAGATCTCCCTATTACGCAAACAAAAATACCCAGACAGGATTCCAAAGAGAAACTTGAAGTACCTAAAATTCTTGAAAACAATGGTACAATTCTTGAAAAAATAAATTCAACATACAACTTTATTATATTACCCCTAATAAACACCTCTATTGAGGATAAGTTGAAGGAAATAATCAAAGATTTTAATCAACTTGAGATTGGGCAATCGAAAACCTATTTCAAAAAAGAAAATAATGCAACACTAATAGTAGCTAGAGCGAATCTACCTATTAGAACTCATGATGATAGAACCCTTTTTATAAAAATTTTACAAAGCTTTTATGCGGAATGCATTAACAAACAACTAACCTCTATAAATTTTTCATTCCCTAACTTTGATAACAATTACTCGTTCCATGAATTTAAAGCCGATGTCGAAAAAATATTTACTACCGCGATCACAATACACCTTTTTACCGATTCCAGAATTCACCCAGAAAACAGTGAAGATATCACTAAACTACTACATGAATACCATAACTCAGCTTTTGGTGGTCATCAGGGAATTTCGCGAACCAATAAGAGATTAAAGCTAAAATATTATTGGCCCTCAATGGTTAAAGACGTTTCAAATTTTATTCGGAAATGTGAGTCGTGCCAAAAGAACAAACTTCATAAAAATCCTTCTATTCCTATGCGAATCACTTCAACTAGCACTCGTCCTTTCCAAAGAGTATCTCTAGATATAGTAGATCCACTTCTTATCAGTTACCAGGGTAACAAATACTTATTAACCTTTCAGGACGATTTGACAAAATTTTCGGAAGCACTACCCCTACGAAATGCCGAAGTGGAAACTGTCGCGCATGCGTTCGTAGAAAACGTAGTATGCAGACACGGTATACCCGACATTATCCTCACTGATCAGGGGACAAATTTCTTAAGTAATTTATTCAAGAAAACCTGTAAAATCCTAAAAGCCAAAAAGGTAAACACCTCTCCGTATCATCCCCAAACGAACGGTGCGTTGGAAAGAAGCCACCGTACGTTGGCTGAATATCTCCACCATTACGTGAATAGAGACCCTCTTTCCTGGGATAGTTGGATACCTTACGCTATTCTTGTTTACAACACAACACCACATTCGAGTGCCAACTACACCCCATATCAATTGCTGTATGGCTTCCCCCCGAACATCCCCAACGTATTCGAACATAAAGCCTACTTATCATATAGCTACGACGATTACGCGAAAGAGTTAAGAGCTCGCCTGCTGCATGGATACGAAATAGCACGACAAACCATTCTCACTAATAAGAATCGGTCCAAAACTTATTATGGTAAGGGAACCCTCTCAAAGCAATTTAACGTAGGTGACAAGGTACTCATAAAAAACCATACCCGTAAAAACAAATTCTGCCCTATGGGAAGGTCCTTATGAAGTCATAAAGGTACTATCACATGAAAACAGCCTGATAAAAATAAAGAACAAACACAAAACAATTCATAAAATTATTAAATGAGTAGCAAACACTTATCCCAGTCATCTAATTACGCAGATTTCAGGCAGTTGTATTCCTAGAATTACTAGAATAAACAAAACCTAATCGCCTGGAAATACTATAACTTTATTTCGATAACATTGTCGGAAGTGTAGTTTTGCTAGCCAAATTTGTGTCGACACATTGAGAACTAACACAGTCTCTCGTCATGGACAATTGTTCCTGCTTCTTGATCTAAATCATCTTCAGTTAAATGTCTTCCGACAAGTGTTTCTCTGGAAACATTTGATGAATTTTATCTACTATATGAACTCTTTACTCTTCTCCTTGGGCATTTGCAATTGCGCCCAGCTTCTTGGAAAAGTTTTAGGAATTCATTTTAATTTTTTTTCCAGATTTCTGGTTGCTGTACCACTACTTGCAATAAATATAGCTTCCTCACATGGAAATACTATTAACGTAACTAAAATTAACAACAATCCGGGATTATATTTTGAGCAGTTAGGTAGAGCTGAACTTTATTCCAAAGAATGGAGAGTAGTAGTTTACTATGATATTAGAAGCTTTGAATTTACAGCAAGAAAAATTGATAAATACGTTACAACAGTTAATGAATTGTGCGAATCGTTGAATAATAATAATCCATTCATAACTTCAGCTTGCCGTAGCACAATAACAGAAGTCAATCTTGTATTATATGAAATTAAACAAAAATATAACCTGTTGACGCATGGAGATGGAACTCGTAGTAAAAGATCATTATTCAATGCTATTGGCGTTGTAAGCAAATCCCTGTTTGGAACACTAAATGAGGACAATGCTAGATATTTGACCGACAAATCGAAAAGCTGAAATACAATGAAGGCCACTTACTAAATTTAATAAAAAAATCAGACTGTAGTTATTGAAACCACAGAAAACATATTCAATAAAACGCAAAGAGTTTTTGAAAAACAGGTAATAGTGCTAGATAACAAAGTTTCATTGATTAAAGCTCAAATACAAAATTTAAACGCAGAAAGCGTGTCACTTACGATAATATCGCAAATCGAATCCCTAACTTCACACATAATGCTAATAACTTTACGTTACCAAAGCACGGTGAATACGATAGTGGACCTGGTTACAGATGCACGGCATGGAAACTAAACCCATCCATAGTCACGCCGGATCAGCTAAACGCTATTTTAAACACCATTCACCAAAAACTTCCAAGCGACACTAAACTTCCAGCGATCGTAAAGGATACCAACCTCCTCTCATTGTATCATATCAGTCACATTAGCACCTCAATATTCAATTCAAAAGTTATATATGAACTGAAAATACCACTTCCGTCGAAAGAAAATTATCAAATATTCAAAATTATTCCCTTACCAACACCACATGAAAAACGTCTAATTTTGATTCAACCGAGCATCGAATATTTAATAATAGACTACAGCAAAGAGCATTACTACGAAATAACGCATAAAGAACTCTCCAGTTGTATTACGGAAAATCAAAATTATTTTTTATGCTGCATTCAGCGTCCTATTATTACCATTGGTAAAGAATCGAAAATCTGTGAGCTACACCTGCTAAAACGAGAAGAAAAAATTCTGCCCAGTTGTGATCTGAGACAATTTGGCCATGAAATTATATGGATACAACTTTCTCAAATTAACAAATGGCTATTCTCATCTCTTCACGAAATTACAGCTGATTATATCTGCGAAGATTCAATCGCACCACTAGTATTATCAGGGATTGGCATAATAGAAATTTCGGGTAATTGCTACCTCCGCACACATGACTTAACAATGCAAGGCTACAACGTTAAAGAAACCCGAATAAAACATGCATTTGTCCCTCCAATAAATATAACAGATGTAATAAAGACAAGTAAACTAAATTTTACCACTCCTAATAGCGATACAAAGAAAACAAGAATAATTAAGTATTCACCTGAAGCAGAACTAAAAATATTGGCGGAAAGTATTAAAATTCTCAAAGAAGAAGAAAATAAGCATTTAATTTCATTGGACCCGCATACGGTCCACCATTGTGCACTAGTTACGTTATCGTTTCCATCATAATACTATATGCAAGTTTTAAGGCATATAAAATTTATAAAAGAAGAAATTTGCGGAATGTAAAAACACAGCAGGGTACTAGTAGTGGTGAAGAACGAACCAATAAAACTTACTTTAGCTACGAGAAAATAAATAAGGTAAAATGAAAAAAAAAAATCAAGAAATTTAAATAACTTCCTTTTAACAATGATTATTAGATAAGAATTGTATCAATGAATAATGTTAATGTTTAAAATAAGGAAAATAATGAAAAAAAAAATAATTGACAAAACCAATAAATAAAAATAATAATTAATAATAATTAATCAACTAGAATAAGTTGACAAACAATTTTTAATTAATTAAAAAAAAAAACACAAAAAAAAAACTAGGTAAATAAAACAAAATTTCCTTTTTCCAGTTTTCAGAAAATTCTTTTAATAATAATATAATAAGAATAATTTGCAATTAGTTTAAAATTAATCATTTTTGTTTACGACATAAATATTCTCCTTTTAGTGTCACAATTTTTTTTTGTTCTTCCCAAGGGGGATGGAATGTTATGATCACACATTGGATCACACCTAATTGTGATCATCTCATTTCCTTCAAGTGCCCTCAAAAATTATGATGACCATTTCATTTATTTTAAATTCAAGTGCCTTCATGAATTTCCTTCGTGTGTTATGTGAGCACTTGAATTTCACATATTTTTTCACTAGCAAATCATCACCTACAAAACAAAATCTCACCAAAGTTTGATTACATAAACAAGAAAAAACCTTTTAAAGAACAATTTCACTTGTTTCTTATCAATATATCAGGTTACATCTGTCGAGTCGTGCTAATGACATTAACGATCCGACCATAGCATAAATTATGCTAACTCGTGAGATTCAAAGATTTTTAAAGAACCAAGCCTGGCAATGGGGATCATTAAAAAGTTGAGTTGGATTTCGGTTTCCGGTGCGTACGGACGACGAAGTAGACAGCACCCCAATTTTTAAAGAAAATTCTTTTTTTATACAAAGTACAAGTTCGAAATTTTAGTTCTACAAAATTTTATAATAAAAACCAAATAATAGTAGCGAATAAATAAAGTAATGTACAAAACGGGAGTGCGTTTTAATAAAATAATTTATTTCCACAAAGCACCAACTCCTCCTAGCTGGCTCTTATCATAAAAGAAAAGCACGGCCAGAGGGACATCACAACTATAAAGAAGGACAGCGTCATATTTTTATGTATTGAATTTTGTAAAGTCATATTGATAGATATCATTAACTATAAAGAAGGAAAGCGTCACATTTATATATATTGAATTTTGTAAAGCCATATTGATAAATATCACAAGAACTAAAGGGTTTTCCAATAAGAGGTGTTATTTTAATTAGCCCGTTATTTCGGTATATGTCACTTTTGGAGCTGTCATTTTTTGACATTTGACAAGTAGAAACTACGCCATCAATAAAAATAGAACGATACACGATTCAATAACGCATTGAAATTATTAAAATTCACTATAAAAATGGTGAAAATGTAGCAGAGACGGTTCGTAAAACTCGAACATTTTTGGGTCGTCGTGAAGCACCTTGTCGGACCGCAATACAGAAATTGGTAGAAAAATTCGAGCTGTCGCGACAAGTTAGTGATGTGAAGAATAAAATCCGTGCACGTCACTCAAGAACAGCCGAGAATATTACTGCTGTAGCCGAAAGTGCTGAAGAAAACCCAGGTTTGTCCATTCCTCTTCGTTCTTTGAGATTTGGGTCTTAAGGCTTATAAAGTTCAGTTAACACAAGAACTCAAGCCGGCCGATCATCAACAACGTCGAGTCTTTGCTGATTGGGTCCTTTAAATGCATGAAAATGATCCGGAATTCCTTCGAAAACTCATCTTGAGTGATGAGGCCCATTTCCACCTCGATGGCTTCGTCAACAAGCAAAATTGTCGCATCTGGGGCTCGGAAAACCCAAGAGTTATTGTTGAAAAGCCTCTCTATCCTCAACGTGTGACTGTTTGGTGCGGTTTATGGTCCCGCGGGGTTATTGAACCTTACTTTTTCGAAAACGAGGCTGGAGCAACAGTTACGGTGAATGGATTGCGCTATCGACAGTTTATTAATGAGTTTTTATGGCCGGAGTTGGATGGTATTGATCTGGACAACGTTTACTTTCAACAGGACGGCGCTACGTGCCATACAAGCAACGAAACCATTGATCTTTTACGGGAAAAGTTTCCGGACCGTGTTATCTCTCGAAGAGGTGATCACAATTGGCCACCGAGATCTTGTGACTTAACACCTTGCAACTTCTTCCTTTGCGGCCACGTGAAGGAGAAGGTGTACGCCAACAGCCCAGTGTCGATTCAAGACCTCAAAGATGGAATTCGTGAGGCTATCGAGGACATAGGGCAGATACTTTGCGATTTGGTTATGGAAAATTTCATGAAAAGGATATGGTCCTGTAGGCGTGGTCGTGGTGATTTGGCTGATTTGGCTAATGAAATAAAGATCCGATCATTTATCTCAAAAAATGGCATTTTTTTTTGAATATCAAAATAACACCTCTTATTGGAAAACCCTTTATAAGGAAGGAAAGCGTCATATTTTTATATATAATGAATCTTGTAACGTCATAGTGTCAGAGCAGGGTGAGGCAATAGGGTTGCACTTCCCGGTGCCCTCTCGATATGAAGGTTGAATAGGTCCGCTACTCTTCTCCTTTCAAGTCAACACAGGGACTCTGAAAATTATCTGCCCTCAGAGTCAGTTGGGTGGTTGGGGCAAGCAGAGAAGGCCAAACATCTGTGCCTTCCCAATGGATGTAGGTAAGTGGTGTAAAAGTCCCTTAAGGACTGAATGCGTGCCTTTTTGTTAATGTGGCCATTTGATTTGTAGGCACGAACATTTTTGTATATGGCTGGTGGCAGCGGCAGGTTTTCGTGGAACCTCCCACACTCTCCGCCAATAGGCAAGGCGAGCTAGCGTGCCGCCCTGCAGTCAACGCTGTCCACCGAGTGATCTGTCCGCTCATGCTGGCAGTCTGGACTTCACGTCCAAGCAAATAACTCTCAACATACTACCATAACATGAGCAATATTTGATTAGGCTGAGCTAATAAACTCTGGACTGTCAAGACAAGACAAGACTATCTTAAAGTTTATGACAAAATAAGACAGCGCAAGAACAAATCTAACAGCTTGAATCCTCAAGGGTAAATGATTAGCTTGATGTGCAATAGCAGTATCCAAAGTAAAATTGTGCTCTCATCTTATACAGTGCATCAAGAGGTGGCAAGAAAAATTTGTCGTCTAGTGGCTTTATTAAAAATGCGCCAGGGAAACCAGCTATAATTTTAATGGGTCTTTCAACAAAATATACGTCGAATGGTGCCCTTGTTACATACATAAAAACTCAAATCTAAAAATATCAATTGCCTACCTACCTACCTACCTACATCAGTACATTGCAAGTAAACATTTCACGTATTCCGATCAGGAAATAAAACAAAAAGTTTACGGCATGGTATACCTACATACCTACATCAGTTTCCACTGCATGTAAAAACAAACGGTATACCTACATACATAATTAATCATCACTGATCTACCTCAATTATTTCAGTGAATGATGTGATAATACCGCTGCGCGCAAGAATTCGCACGTTGAAATACGACGACCTTGCACCAGAGGTAGAACATATCTTTGTAAGTAACTAAATTGATTTTGTAATAAGCCGCAAAGTACTGAGTGTAATTCGAGTAGGAAAGAAATTAAAATAAACAATGAGTTGAAAGCCCGCAACATAGATTGGGTAAGATATATGTATAAATTTATAAAAAGCAACGAGTGCCGTGACTTGCATACTTCCGTAAGTAGTAAAATTAAGTAATAGTTGTTAATGAAATACTTCCGACTTACACTTTGTATGAATTATATGCTAAATAAATAAAGTGCTGGGTCAGAGGTATTTTATACATTATTCTGTGTAGTATTAGTAGTCTTAGAGTAAGACAATTTTTGTATAAATATAGTACAGAATAAAGTACATAGAGTTCAGTCGTAAAGAAGTCTTTCTATATTAAATAGGTGCAAAGCCTTATTTGGCTTCGCCTAGAGTTGAGTTTTAAAGAAGTCTTTCTATAATAAATAGGTGCAAAGCCTTATTTGGCTTCGCCTAGAGTACAGTTTGTAACCAGGTCGTCTTCAGTGATTAAATAGGTGCAAAGCCTTATTCGGCTTCGCCTATTGATCGATCTCCAACCAGGTCTTCAGAAATTAAATAGGTGCAAAGCCTTACTTGGCTCGCCTATTCTTCAGGTAACAACAAGTTGATCATTTAATAAATAGGTGCAAAGCCTTATTTGGCTTCGCCTAGAGTTGAGTTTTAAAGAAGTCTTTCTATAATAAATAGGTGCAAAGCCTTATTTGGCTTCGCCTAGAGTACAGTTTGTAACCAGGTCGTCTTCAGTGATTAAATAGGTGCAAAGCCTTATTCGGCTTCGCCTATTGATCGATCTCCAACCAGGTCTTCAGAAATTAAATAGGTGCAAAGCCTTACTTGGCTCGCCTATTCTTCAGGTAACAACAAGTTGATCATTTAATAAATAGGTGCAAAGCCTTATTTGGCTTCGCCTAGAGTTGAGTTTTAAAGAAGTCTTTCTATAATAAATAGGTGCAAAGCCTTATTTGGCTTCGCCTAGAGTACAGTTTGTAACCAGGTCGTCTTCAGTGATTAAATAGGTGCAAAGCCTTATTCGGCTTCGCCTATTGATCGATCTCCAACCAGGTCTTCAGAAATTAAATAGGTGCAAAGCCTTACTTGGCTTCGCCTATTCTTCAGGAAACAACAAGTTGAATATTTAATAAATAGGTGCAAAGCCTTATTTGGCTTCGCCATTTATTAAACAACAAGTTGTACGTTAAATAAATAGGTGCAAAGCCTTAATTGGCTTCGCCATTTATTTAACAACGCCTATTCCGGAAGATACTCGAAAGATACTCGAAAACCACAACAATTTTGGCGCAGCCGGTAGGATCAAGGAAGTTGGTCAATCTACATACACTTGAAAAACCTTGATTCTCCAACCTACGAATTACGAGCTACTTACCGTGGAATCTGGTGATAGAACCCAGCCTAAGAAGATAAGAAGTCCCCAACTTGGAGAATACGACTTCCATTTACGAATAAATAATACACAACAAAGAGTACGGCTAAACGAAGCTGACTGAAACGACAACAATCTTTCTTAAGTAAGTTAAAAAGAGGCAAAACTGTTATTCCTCATTAATAATAGAAAAAAGACTAAAACAAGGCAGCTTTCACATATTCGGGAAATTTTTTTTTGCTTTGATTAAATTAATTAAACTTCTTTGATAAAACTACTTATTCCCTGTTCTCCTCTATTCTCTCTAACTCGAATGATTTTGCTTTCATGCCTAAAACTGGCCGTAGTTCTTTATGCTCTACCTTTGAGACGGTAATAAATTCATTAGCATTTGATAATACCAGTCCTCCAGATAGCCCAAGTGTAGAGTGTAATTCATCCCAAAGTGGACCTTCCGTAAACTGGTATCGTGAGCATCGCTCAGGTAAACGTTTCAGAAGGCACAGCCTAATTAATTTTCTAGCAAGAAGAAATAGCTTAAACGCCCTAATCACAGAAAAATCTTTAACCTCGCCTACTTCTAATAACGATACTCCAGATATTCTCCAGAGAAAGCAACCAAACCAACCAGTCAAAATGCCAGTGAATTATGAAAAGGTAGTTAAACTGACAGCACAAATGGTGCCCTTGTTTTCTGGAGAATTTAGTCCCCAAATCCTCACAGAATTGCAAACCTTTATAGGCTGTTGCAAACAAGTACAACAGTGCCTAGAAGAGGAGGAAAAGCAAGCTTTTATGCAGATTTTTCCCACTAGATTGAGAGGAAATGCATACCAGCTAATCGCATCTAGCTCACTCACAACATTTGCAGAGGTTGAACAATTACTTTATCGTAATTACTTACCTCGTGAGACTTACCATGAGCTGATAAATAGATTAATCACTTGCCGACAATACCCGCACGAGTCATTTAACTCCTTCAAATATGGTGCTGAAAATTTCAATATGGTGAAGCGACAAATAGAAGATTTTGCTATGGCTTCAGTGAAGAGTGGTGCTAATAATCCGCATCTAAGTGCCTATTTATTACTTTAAATGAAGATTCGGTAGACCAACTCATCCAAAAGGCACTAGACATGGAACGATTACAACACAGCCTCTTTTATAATCCACAACCCGCCATTCATAATCCCACAAGCTATTTTCCAATGGACAACTTTTTAAGGCATAATTCCATAAATTATGCTAATGCTTATAGTCATCCCATTCACGAGACTGTTGCTCCATACCTTTACACAAATGAGCTAGGAAAACCTAACATAAAGACTGAGTTCCATATACCTCCCACACAGGAGCCGACAAAATTAGCTTCAGTATCCTTTAATACTGGCAGAAACTCACCGGATAATTGGCACTCGACCCAAGTCAGCTCGACAAGAAAATCTTTAGGAAGTCCACCTCCATACCAGAATTCTACCTTTCATCATACAGGAGAAAGAAGAGACGAAAAACAGAAATTACTGTTAAACAAGATTACCTGCAGCTATTGCAACTACAAGGGGCACACGTATGACGATTGCATAAAACGCAAAAACACCCCTTTCTGTATAAACTGCAGAGCGAAAGGACATGATGTCCAATATTGTCGACAAAATGTTAAGGCACCACCTGAGCGAGCAAATACAAAAAACAGTTTTCAATGGGGCACTTCAGATCGCGAAGCTAGAATTAATTATGGACAAGAGATGTGTAGTTTTTGTAGCAGAAGGGGCCATACCGTGTCCACCTGTCGGCAGAAACAACGATGGGAAACTGCAAATTCGGGAAACGGCACACTGTCGACCGAAAAGTCCCCGGCTCGACATTAAAGAAAACTTATCATACTACTTCAGGGTCCTCTCAAAAGAAAAACCCCCGAAAAAGGGAAAATATTTCAATAGTAGATTTGCCATTAGATATAAGCAAAAACGCAGCCGTTCGGCTGATAGTGGACACTGGAGCTGAAGTAAGTCTTATAAAACAGGAAGCACTTGATACGCCAGAACGTATAGAACAGAGTCAAAAGGTCACTCTGAAAACTCCATTTGGAGATGGAGAAACATTGGGTAGCTGCCAAGGCAACTTTTTACTAAGCCGCAGTATCCCATGCCATCTACAGGTTGTAGAAAATAACGCCCAACTCTCTCACGATGGGCTGTTAGGTAATGACTTTCTTGCAAAAAATTGCAATATAGAAGGCCCTAACAAATTACTCCGGTTTCCTCGCACGGAAACCAATCCTATTGAGTTCACGGTACCTCTCGAAACATCCACAGAAGATGGGGAGGAAATACCAAGGGAACAAATAGAGGAGCAATTTAAATCTTCTGCTACCACTTCAATGGCACCCAATAGCAAAAATTCCTTACCTCAAATAGAAGAAATTTCGAGTACCTTGAAAAACAAGAATGAAGACGAAAGTAGGCAATTTGAAGTAGAGCTTCAGCGACCTAATAAAATACCTCCTCGATCTCAAATCGTACTGAGCATACCATTACAATTGGATCAGGAAATGATCTGTATGTCTCAGGAGATAGGAGAAGGAGTATTTGTCGCAAATTGCTTAGTTAGACCGAATAAAAGTTTTATACCGTTATCCGTTCTGAACGTAAACACAGAACCAGTATTCCTGAAGAACTTAACGCTTACGCTAGTTCCACTTAATTACTATAACGTACAGCCTCTCTATTTACCTTTGGACATCAGTAATTCCTAAAGTTTTCAGAATAAAGGTGGTCCACCTTTCCCTCGTGCACAAAACAATAGCTACTATAACTTCAAAAGTGATAAGACAAATTTAATTTCCAATCCATATTCAGTAAACGTAAACCATACTAAAAGCTCTAATCAAGACAGACTTGCGGCTTTACGTAAAGAATTACTGTTGGAAGAAAATTTAAATCACGAAGAAGAAAAGTCAATTCTTGAGCTATATTATAAGTATAATGACCTCTTCTACTTAAAGGAAGATAAACTAAAGTGCACTAGTACTATAAAACACACCATACCTATATTGCATAATCAACCACCAATAAATCAAAAAATGTACAGACTTCCAGAAACACATCGGGCTGTTATTAACGAACAATTAAAAGAGATGCTAGAGAATGACATCATTCAAATAAGCAAAAGCCCATGGAATTCTCCGTTACTTGTAGTCCCCAAGAAAGCTGGGCCTGACGGCAATAAACGTTGGCGCGTAGTAGTAGATTTCCGTAAAGTCAACGAGAAATCTATAGGGGATGCCTTTCCACTACCCAGGATAGAGAATATACTGGATCAACTTGGGCATTCACGGTATTTTACCACACTTGATCTTGCAAGTGGATACCATCAAGTACTGGTTGACCCAAGGGATAGATCGAAAACTGCGTTTAGTACTGCTTACGGGCATTATGAATTTAAGAGAATGCCATTTGGACTGAAAGGCGCACCTGCGACCTTTCAGCGCTTAATGAATTACATTCTAACGGGTCTCCAAGGATTAGAGTGCTTTGTCTATCTCGATGATATTGTAATATATGGAAAAAATTTACAAGATCACAACGAGAAATTGGCTAAGGTATTCGACAGACTTCGAGCCCATAATCTTAAATTACAACCCGAAAAGTGTCAGTTCCTTCGCAGAGAAGTGATCTACCTTGGACACAAATGCTCAAACGAAGGAGCACTTCCAGATCCCAGTAAAACAAGTTGCGTTCAAAATTTTCCTCAACCCCGAACGGTGAGACAAACTCAATCATTTCTTGGACTGGCCAACTACTATCGCAAGTTCATTCCAAACTTTTCAAAAATAGTCAGGCCACTAACAAATCTCTTACGGAAAGACGTCAAATTTAATTGGACACAAAAATGCCAAGACGCTTTCAATGAAATTAAAACTTCTCTTGTTAATCCTCCTCTACTCACCTACCCAGATTTCACCAAACCTTTCAATCTAACGACAGACGCTAGCAACGAAGCATTGGGAGTTGTTTTATCTCAAGGGATAATAGGCAAAGACAAGCCAATAGCATATGCAAGTAGAAGTTTAAATAAGGCGGAACAAAAATACTCCACAATAGAAAAGGAGTTGCTCGCTATTGTATGGGCCACCAGGAACTTCAGGTGTTATTTACAGGGTAGAACCTTCACGGTTTACACAGATCATAAGCCCTTAAAAGGCGTATTCAATGTAAAAGATCCGACTTCGAGATTAGTAAGGTTTCACCACGAACTCTCGGAATTTGACTACAAGATTGAATATAAGCCTGGAGAATATAACACTAATGCAGACGCGCTTAGTCGAATACCTGCCCAGCTGAGACAGACAAGCCCCAATTCGATCATGGTAGAGGCCCAGGTACATCACCGTGTCGATTCCGACATAGACGATGAAGATACTAGTTCTTCGCCTACACCGAAGTCCAAACCAGCACATTGCCATGCTGTTACACGAGCTCAAGCTAGGGAAACAGAAATTGAGGACATAATTCACAAAACCCCTCAGAGAATTCAAGAACGTTCAGGGAGTCCCCAAAATGACTCAATGAAACACAAATCAACTACAAACAACCAATCTGGAAGTAGTACATCTGAACACGGCGAATTATCTCCGAGCAATAATTATATAAATTCCCAAAGTAAATTACCTGAAATTATCACAAACCCCGAGGAAATTCAAATAATTCTAAAGGACTATCATGACTCGGCATTTGGTGGTCACCAAGGAGTCATTAAAACGTACAAAAAAATAAAAAGAAAATATAAATGGAAGAATATGCTCAGTTTTATTAAGAGATATATTCGGAAATGTTCCAAATGCCAAAAAATGAAGGCTAGCCCGGAATACCGTATGCCAATGATCATAACAGATACGGCCCAAATGCCCTTCGAGAAAGTCTATTTAGATATAGTAGGACCACTTGAAGAAACCCACTCCGGAAACAAGTACATATTGACATTCCAAGACAATCTTACGAAATTCGTAGATTGTTATGCCATGCCGAATGGCGAAGCAGAAACGGTAGCAGGAATATTCTTCGATGAGATAATTACTCGTTATCGAATTCCTAAAAAGGTAGTAACTGACCAGGAATCTAACTTTTTAAGCGATCTTTTCAAACGTGTCTGTAAACTTCTAAAAATAAAAAAATTACAGACTTCCGCTTATCATCCGCAATCCAATGGCGCACTTGAACGAACCCACAGACCTCTAGTGGAGTATTTAAGAGCTATTGTGTCCGAAAATCCAAAGGTTTGGGATCGATTCCTGAGAACCGCGGCTTTCGTATACAATAATAGCCCACATGACGGCACTAAGCTCACTCCAATGGATTGTCTGTTCGGGTTTACAGCGGATGTATGTACCATCAAATCTGAAAAGAGAACCAGAGCCCATTTACAACCACGAAAGTTACTACCACATTCTTAGGTACAAATTACAAAAAACATATGCTATCGCCCGGAAAAATCTGCTCAACGCCAAGGAAAAGTCAAAACTGTATTACGATAAACACTCACGCCCGGTAACATTCCAACCAGGTGATAAAGTTTTACTGAAAAATCCGGCCAAAAAACACAAGCTTTCCCAGATATGGCTAGGTCCATATCTCGTGGTAAAAGCTTTTACCCCTGTTAATACTGTTATTCAAATCGGTAAACGACGAGTAACAGTACATAACAACAGATTAAAACCATTCCATGAGTAGTGGTAAAAAAATATATATATATATATATTTGCAATTCCCATGCAGCAATAGTAGGCACCTATTCAAAAAATTCAAAAGAAGAACTTCTCATGCAGAAAAGTAATACCCCTCAACCTACCTATTCAGGGATAAAAATGGTAAAAAATTTCTTTTGGGTTAATGAAAGAAAAAGAAAGTAAATATATAACTAATCATTTATTTTATAATTTAGACATATTTTTTTTTTTGTTTCTTTTTGATGTTTAGAATTTCTCTTTTTAGCCCTTTTGAAGGCGTTAAGTTCCTTCAATTTTCCCTTGGCCAAATCCTCAAACTGAGCACGCTCCTCGGTTGTAGCGGCTAGACTAGCCCTAAGCCGGAAATAATGTAACTCTCGGTTTAGCCTAACACGCCTACCTCCTCCGGTCGACTTGGTTTTCTTTGCCATATCTGGCTGATCTCCGCAGTTCTTCTTAGTCCTCCTGCGATATTCCTCTAAAGTTAGCCTCCTAGGTACAGGTACGTAAGCCGGCACTTCTTGAGAGGTTCCAGGCAGCCCCTGAGGCACGTACGGCTCGATTGGCTGGTCCACTCTATATAAGGGCATACCTTCAATATTCCTCTCCGGCTGGATAGTCGATTTAGCCAAGGCCATCAACTTGTCAAAGCAGCACCAATTTTCTTCTCCATATTTTTAATAAAATAAACACTGAAGAGCACAATAGTTTGTAATACACTTCCAATTTTGAACTAGATTCAGTTAAAAGACCCCGCAATTTACAAGTAGTTTAATTAATCATTGAATATAAATTTATAAAAATACCAGAAATAATAAGAAATACCTGTCTTGTTTGATATATAATTCTTCAAAAAAAATTTTCTTTTTTCAAAGATTTATACATATACGTATATTATAATTAAAGATAAAAACATGCATACGAGTATGTATAATTGTAAAAATATATACATATATACACATAAATTAGAATTAAAAATAATATCTATTTGTACAATAATAGAAACTAAAAATATTAATTTATAAAAGAGACCAACTTAAAAACCAACATACCTATAAATGTATAATAATATTAGAAAACTAATTAAGAAAAATACTTTATGTATAAACATTTAAAAAAAAAAAAACAAATATATATAATTAATAAAATTAATTAAGAAAAATACTTTATGCAATCCGATTATCAATACTTGTAATAAAGAAAAATATGTACACACAAATATGCATAAACAATATGATTAACCGTGCCCTATATTAAAAGAAAAGAAAAAACAATTACAATGTGAAATTTTTAATGTGTGCCAAACAAACTATCAAATATTATAACTTTATTGTACTAATATAAGAAATATTGTAACGTATTCCTAACCTTAATTTAATTTATTACATAGATAAACTTGTACTTATTAGTCTTAACGACCTAACCGTATGCTTGTCCCGGAGTTCGACATAATTTATACATATAAAATCAATAACAAAGTGCTGCCAATAAGATAAAACCCTTTCATCATGTTTTAATGCGTTATTCCTCTTCAAAGAATAACACATTTTTTTTTACAAGGGGGAGATTTGTTACATACATAAAAACTCAAATCTAAAAATATCAATTGCCTACCTACCTACCTACCTACATCAGTACATTGCAAGTAAACATTTCACGTATTCCGATCAGGAAATAAAACAAAAAGTTTACGGCATGGTATACCTACATACCTACATCAGTTTCCACTGCATGTAAAAACAAACGGTATACCTACATACATAATTAATCATCACTGATCTACCTCAATTATTTCAGTGAATGATGTGATAATACCGCTGCGCGCAAGAATTCGCACGTTGAAATACGACGACCTTGCACCAGAGGTAGAACATATCTTTGTAAGTAACTAAATTGTTTTTGTAATAAGCCGCAAAGTACTGAGTGTAATTCGAGTAGGAAAGAAATTAAAATAAACAATGAGTTGAAAGCCCGCAACATAGATTGGGTAAGATATATGTATAAATTTATAAAAAGCAACGAGTGCCGTGACTTGCATACTTCCGTAAGTAGTAAAATTAAGTAATAGTTGTTAATGAAATACTTCCGACTTACACTTTGTATGAATTATATGCTAAATAAATAAAGTGCTGGGTCAGAGGTATTTTATACATTATTCTGTGTAGTATTAGTAGTCTTAGAGTAAGACAATTTTTGTATAAATATAGTACAGAATAAAGTACATAGAGTTCAGTCGTAAAGAAGTCTTTCTATATTAAATAGGTGCAAAGCCTTATTTGGCTTCGCCTAGAGTTGAGTTTTAAAGAAGTCTTTCTATAATAAATAGGTGCAAAGCCTTATTTGGCTTCGCCTAGAGTACAGTTTGTAACCAGGTCGTCTTCAGTGATTAAATAGGTGCAAAGCCTTATTCGGCTTCGCCTATTGATCGATCTCCAACCAGGTCTTCAGAAATTAAATAGGTGCAAAGCCTTACTTGGCTTCGCCTATTCTTCAGGTAACAACAAGTTGATCATTTAATAAATAGGTGCAAAGCCTTATTTGGCTTCGCCATTTATTAAACAACAAGTTGTACGTTAAATAAATAGGTGCAAAGCCTTAATTGGCTTCGCCATTTATTTAACAGCGCCTATTCCGGAAGATACTCGAAAGATACTCGAAAACCACAACACCCTTCATTTTAGTTACAAGTTAACTTTTCGGTTTGAAATAATATGCAGAATCATTATTCTATTTAAGTATTTTGTAACACACTTTATGAGGTTTTTTGTCCAGTTTAGTATTTGAAACAAAAAAAGAAAAAGTGAAAAAGCTAGAATTGGTCTAAGACCAATTCTTATGATACCCTAGATGAATGCCCGTATTAAATTTCGTATGGTCACCGATCTATTCAAGTTTGATTTTGAAGTTGTTTTTCGCATATATTTCTAGAACGGTTTGTCGCACAGAAAAAATGATTATAAGAAGTTTTTAATACAATAAAAATGTCTTGGACTGATAGTTTTCAAAGTATACGTAAAAAACCTAAATTTTTATATGGCAACACCTAGAAGGAGTTGCCCGATTTAGTCCATTTTTGACATTTCATTTGTTAATGTAGTAAAAACATTATGTACGAAATTTCAGCTCTCTGCGTCCACGCGTTCTCAGGCAGTGTCCAAATATATAGCGGAAAACGAAATTTGTATATGGCTACCCCACGAAGGAGTTGCCCTATGTCTTATTTTCGAACACAATTTTACTTTTTTTTTTTAAAGTCCGTGTACAAAATTTCAGCTCTTTACGTATACGCGTTCTCGAGTTATCGTGCGCACGGACGGACGGACATGCTGTGATAATTCTGGATAGATGTAACTTGCCTTATTATTCCCAGCTCTTTGGGTTCGATGACTTTTTTGCTTAATCCAGCACGTTGGACTTTATGGTAATTCCCAGCTCGTAGGGAATTTTTATTGACAACTTTATTATTGTAAAAAAGGTACTGACTAGGAAAGAAAAGAACACTTGCTTATACTTTATAATATTTATTGCTGCTGCTGCCAGCGTTCGTACTTAATTACTAGTGTACAAGCCAATCTTCTCTTTTCGACTATACTAGACAAAAATTCCTATTGTCCCAAATTGTGTTAGTGGAATTGATCGACAGTGGCGGAGGCGAATATTAGTCTTCAATTTTAGTACTAGAAATTTGCAGTTCAGTGAATTACAATTATTTCGTTAATGAGTTCATGAACATAAAATCGAACATCCTCCGCCCGGTTAAGGAGCTTACTGCTTAACTAAATACTAATACTTTCTTCATCTGAAGGTAACCTATGTATTCTATTTATTGCTAGTTTAACAAGTCCTCTTTCTGTGCGTATGACAGCAACTCGAACCAGACCGTCCTTACCAGGATGAACTGTCTCGATTCGGCCCATGACCCACTTAGACGGTGGTGTATTAGGCTCACTCAAGATGACTAACTCATTTGGTTTGAGAGACGCTTGTAGAAGTTTCCACTTTGGGCGTTGTTGCAATGACGTCAAGTAATCCCTACTCCAACGTTTCCAGAATCCCTGCATTAGTGTTTGTAGGTGTCTCCATCGACCTAGATGTGAAGCCTTGGCTTCTGTGAGGTTCGGTTCAGGTATTGAGGTTAGTGCATGCCCAACAAGAAAATGTGAGGGTGTCAAGACATCTAGAGAGTCGATTCCATTTGACAGTGGGCAAAGTGGCCGCGAGTTTAGAATAGACTCAATTTGTGCCAATAAGGTTGTCATCTCCTCAAAGGTGAGCCTCGTTTCTCCAATGACCCGTCGTAAATGTGATTTAACGGATTTTACGCCCGCCTCCCACAGGCCACCAAAGTGTGGAGTTGATGGTGGTATGAAATGCCACTTGATATTATTCTGGGATTAGCTGATTATCATATGAAATTAAGGATAATTCTTGAAGCTCATTGATGATACGATTAGCGCCTACGAAATTCGTGCCATTGTCGGAATAAATGTCGCTAGGAATTCCTCGGCGAGCGACAAATCTACGAAAAGCAGCTAGGAATGCCTCTGATGACAAGCTGCTTACAAGCTCTATATGTAGTGCCTTCGTCGAGAAACAAACAAATAAAGCAATATAAGCCTTGGATGATCTTGTTGATCTACCAAACTTGGTTGAAATTTCTATCGGGCCAGCATAGTCTACTCCCAAGCGTAAAAATGGTCGGCTGATGGATACACGATGCTCTGGTAAGCTGCCCATTAGTTGTTGGGTCGTACTTGTCCTGTGGCGAAAACATACTATGCATTTGTGAGTAATTTCCTTCGCAAGTTGCCTCAGTTTGATGTCCAGAATTCTTGTCGAATAATGGAAATTAACACTGTAACCCCTGGGTGCAGATATCTGTGATGCATTTCTTGAACTATTAACTTAGCGATGAAGTTCTCCTTTGGCAGGATTCGAGGATGCTTCGTGTCGAACTCTAGGCTTGAATGTTGCAAACGGCCACCTACCCGTAGTACGCCGTCATTATCTAGGAATGGGTGTAAGTTGATGAGTGGACTTTTCATTGGTAGTGATCGTTCAGCTAATATTTGATTTATTTCTTTAACAAAGGCTTCAGATTGAGCCCATTTGATTAATGTCGATGAGGATTTCTGCAGCTCGTGTGCCTTTAGTAGGCCTTGTATGCGGTTTTTTCCTTCCTTTTGTTTCACGTTGTGGATGAAACGTAGGCAGTAGCTAAAGATGTGAAGTAGTTTCGTCCATGAAGAGCAACGTAACGATAATTGGTGTAAGATATGTGAGATGCTTCTGAGTGATTTATAATTAAGGTGCACTTTCGTTCTTCTTTTTTTACAGCAGTTGAGTCACTCGTATTTGGATTATGTGGCCAGGCAACATTTTCCTTCCTTAACCAAGGTAGCCCTTGCCACCACAGGTTGCATTTGGGAAGCTCTTCTGGTGGTATTCCTCTGGACACAATATCTGCGGGATTATCTGCTGATGGAACATATTTCCATGAAGATCGAGGAATGGTGTCGAGAATTTCTGTGGTTCTGTTGGCAACGTACGTTTTCCAACGTCTAGGAATGTCAGAAAGCCAGGAAAGAACAACGGAAGAGTCACTCCAAGCATGGATTGTCACATTTTGGAAACTTAGAGCTGCTATCACACTGGACATTAACCTGCTTAGGAGAAGAGCAGCACATAATTCCAATCTTGGCAAGGATACCTGCTTCAAGGGTGCTACCTTTGATTTGGCTGTAACAAGGTTGATACAAACTAGTCCATTTCTATCGATAGTTCTGCAATATATAACCGCCCCGTACGCTAGCTCAGAAGCGTCCGAAAACCCATGAAAATGTATGTCTTTGTAAGAATGGCATATTAAGCGAGGAATCTTGATTTTAGATACAGCAGCCAAGTTTTCCTTAATTTTTTTCCATTTCTGAGTAATAGTAGAAGGAAGTGGATCGTCCCACTGCATATTTGACAACCATAATTGTTGGAAGAGTATTTTCATTGTAACCACAATTGGTGCCAACCAACCTAAAGGATCAAATAAGCGCGATGACTCTGACAGGAGACTTCGTTTTGTTATCGTTTCATTTAATGGAAGTGATACTTCAAATAAGAATATATCTTGTTGTGGGTCCCATTGTAGTCCCAGAATCTTTGTGGCCTCAATGCTGTCATGAATGGTTAATGTTGGTGCAGAATCGGCAGAAGTTATGCAAGTGAAGTTAGATCGCCATTTGGTTAAATTGAATCCGCTTGCTCGTAGAATTGCTTTTAATTCGTCTTGAAGTCTGATGGCCTCAGCTTCAGAGTCAGCACCTGATAAAAGATCGTCGACATAAAAATTGTTTTGAATGATGGCGCAGGCTTCAGGAAATAAATGTGTATTATCAATGGCGATTTGTTTTAATGTCCTCGTAGCCAAGAAGGGAGCCTAGGAAGTGCCGTAGGTTACAGTTGTTAACCTGTAGTGTTTAATTGGTTGCGATGAGTCTTCCCTCCAAACTATCCTTTGAAAGTCTCGATCTCTCCTTGTTATCTTCACCTGGCGGTACATTTTCTCTATGTCCGCGGAAAATGCAACCTTGTGCTTTCTAAAGCTGAGCAAAATTGAGGCTAGGTCTCTTTGAATCGTTGGCCCAGTCATTAAATTATCATTCAATGATAGACCTGAAGCACTCTTGCAAGATCCATCGAAAACAACTCTTATTTTGGTGGAAGGTAAGGTTTTAAACACCGCATGATGTGGTAGGTAAAAATATCTTTCTGGCCTCACACTCAATTCAGCAGTGGGAATTTGCTCCATGTGTTGCAATTTGTGGTACTCTGCCATGAATTTCATGTAATGTTCCTTGTAGAGAGGGTCCCGTTTGAAACGTTTCTCGATTGAATAAAGTCGTCTAATGGCATTAGACTCTGACTGACCAAGCTGAGGTTTCGAATACTTAAATGTGAGAGATACGACATAATATCCACTTTTATCACGGTAAAAACTGGATTTGAAATGTTTTTCGCATTGAATCTGTTCATTTGTTAATATGGGCTCTTGCTGCGAGACTACTTCTTCGATCTCCCAAAATCAAAAATGCACTACGATAAAGTTTTATTAAACAAGTAAAAAAGCTAGAATTGGTCTAAGACCAATTCTTATGATACCCTAGATGAATGCCCGTATTAAATTTCGTATGGTCACCGATCTATTCAAGTTTGATTTTGAAGTTGTTTTTCGCATATATTTCTAGAACGGTTTGTCGCACAGAAAAATTGATTATAAGCAATTTTATAGAATTTCGTATTCTGCAGAAGTTTTTAGTACAATAAAAATGTCTTGGACTGATAGTTTTCAAAGTATACGTAAAAAACCTAAATTTTTATATGCAAACACCAAAAACGAGTTGCCCAATTTAGTCCATTTTTGACATTTCATTTGTTAATGTAGTAAAAACATTATGTACGAAATTTCAGCTCTCTATGTCCACGCGTTCTCAGGCAGTGTCCAAATATATAGCGGAAAACGAAATTTTTATATGGCAACCCCACGAAGGAGTTGCCCTATTTGTCTTATTTCCGAACTTAATTTTACTTTTTTTTTTTTAAAGTCCGTTTACAAAATTTCAGCTCTTTAAGTATACGCGTTCTCGAGTTATCGTGCGCACGGACGGACGGACATGCAAAAATCAAAATAACTTTTAATATTATGAATGGGTGTCCAATCCATTTTGCTCTACCATCATTATTTCGAGGTGTTACAAACGGAATGACAAACTTAGTATACCCTATAGATTTCATCTAGGGTATAAGAACGCAATTTTAATTGTAATAATAGGAATTAACGTGGAAAAAAATTTTTTTTTAAAGGAAGGAAAAGTTTTGTACATTCTTATGGTCGTAGCATACTGCGTGTAGCAATATGCTACACTGAGATGAGTTGCGCGCATACGGCCGGCCCATAGCCACATGAACGACGGAAAAAGACGGGCTGAAGACCGACGGACAAGGAAGAAGATTCAAGGTATCCGAGATAGAGTGACAGAACGAGGTATAAGAATTTTTTTATCCGAAAATATCGAGTGTTAAAAGCGAAATCTGAGAAATCAAGAGAAACAAAAAAAAATAAAGTAATAAAAGGCAACCAGAGACGAGATATCAAGGAAAACATCAGTGCTCGGAATTAAAATCGACAAAATCCTAGGGTTAGGCGATCGAGACTGGTAACAGCTAAGCACCTCCATGTCCATATATTAGCCAAAACAACGTTTTATCCTGTTTTCTGTGTCCTCGATGACACCGGCAGACAGCGGAGTACCCTACAGGTTTCCATCCAACTTTTCACATTTCTGGGTCGAGTGAAATCGCTTTTCATCAAGACATCCAGGCATTTTCCTTTGACAAATAGGACATCCAGTCATTTTTTCTGGACGAATAAGACATCCAGTCTTGGTCTAGCAACAAATTTTATAACTATACAACCAAAATTTCGTTTCATCAGTGACATCCAGTCATTTTTCTTTGACAAATAAGACATCCAGTCTTGGTCTAGCAACAAATTTTATAACTATACAACCACAATTTCGTTTCATCAGTGACATCCAGTCATTTTTCTTTGACAAATAGGACATCCAGTCATTTTTCTGGACAAATAAGACATCCAGTCTTGATCTAGCAACAAATTTTATACCTGTACAACAAAATTTCGTTTCATCAGTGACATCCAGTCATTGCCCCATCAGCATGGACTACTGACAGTAGTTAAGCTATGTTCATTCTGGCTCACTTTTTTGAGCCTCCAGGATTTCGCCACAGATGGCGCCACCGTCGCTAGGTGGTTTGAGCCCATACTAAATGTAGGTTTGTGTCTTGGCTGTATTGGTTTGCGCCTTGGATACACCATTGTGTCTTGGGTGCACCATTGCGTCTCGACTGCACCCTAGCGGGATTAATCGGTACTACCGGGATGTGTCATTTGGTCTTGACTGCGCTCTAGCGGCATTAGCAGGTACTACCAGCATGCTCCCCATTGTGCCTTGGATGCACCATTGTGTCTTGGCATGCCTTGGTTTTGCTAGCGGGGGAGTTCTAGATATCGGCATGACGTCATCATGGTTTTGCTGCACCTAAATAAGTTTTCTTAGCAGGGAAGTTGAAGCATCATTCGAATTTCACAACATGACATCACCATGAACAGATTCTAGACGATGTCAGTGAGACATTAGCCGATGCTACCAGCATGCTCCGGTACTACGGTTCCCTTGGAATTTTTTTGCTTCACTTTTGGCCCACACGTGGCAGCATGCTACGGTTTTGGGAAGTTTTTTGCTTCACTTTTGTCCCACACGTGGCAGCATGCTACGGTTTTGGGAAGTTTTTTGCTTCACTTTTTTGGATGTGTGGTGCGCCTAAATGTAGGCTTTTGTTGTTTTCAAGTTTTGCGCCTGGTTCTGAATTAATATTAATAATAATTGATTTTTCTTGAGCGCCTAAATGTAGGCTTTTGGTTTTGAACTAATAATTAAAGTTAATAGTAGGAAATTTTTGTTCATGCCAATGGATTCTAGATGGTGGGTTTGTGGGGGGATAATAAAGATAGGGAGGGGGGGGGGGTAATGAAATTTTCATCAGAAATCCTCTACGGGCTCTGGTTTTCGAGATATTAGCGTATTAATAATTCAAGTTATTTTTGCTCATGGAAATGGATTCTTGGCGGTGTGGGGTGGGAGGGGGAACGAAATTTTCATTAGAAATCCTCTACGGGCTTTGGTTTTCGAGATATTAGCGGCATTTGTTCAAACAATTAGTTAATTGGCAATTATATAATTACTAATTGGCAGTTAGCTAATTGGCAATTAGCAGCTTGGTTGGTCATTAGCTAATTGGCAATTAGCTAATTGGCAATTAGTAATGTGGTGTGATGCACTTTACTGGAATTCTCATAAAATAAACAAATTTAAGTAATATCACCACTTGCTGTAAATATTTAATAGAAAACTTCAAGTTTAAGGTAAAAATATGGTTGCTGGGAGGTGTATTGATACAATTTCTTTTGCCGAAAATAATGTTGTCAAACCAAAATTAAATTTCAATATTTATTCACATCAAATTAATTATTTATTTCTAAATCTTAAGTTATAAACTTTTTTCCTATGTTCTATATTCAAAATTGGTAGCAATATAAGTGAAGTTCTATGAATCCTATCTTGGAAACGAAAGCGATCCAGAGCATATGTCTCCCAAGGTCCCTTTCTTGGCTCATATTCAATTATATAAAGTTGTGGAGCACTGGTACTAAATGTAACTTTCATTATCACTAATAATTTAGAAATATTACTAATAAAAAAACTAGTTTCACATTATTTATTTTTTTTATTTAATGAATATAATAATTAATTGGGTACAAATTAACATCATGGCGAATAAACTCTATTTTAAACGTTCGACCGATAGGACCTCTATTTATAATATAAAAATCTCCTGCAGTATTTATCTCCAGTATAGTTTCATCAGTAATTGTGCTGTACCGTGCAGGAAGGAAAAGTTGACAGTCTTCCAAGTCCAGGATGATACGAGATCCAAATGCAGTCTTACATCTTCTGGCACCCAGAATCTTGTATTCCTTATTAAATTCCATTTCAGCTGTCTTTAGAGAAGGTGGGTACTGCTCCAGCTTCTTCAGTTCCCCCATTGCGTTTGCCATTTCAGATTACTTTCTCCTTGGTTGTTTATCGTTTGAACTCCAAAATAAAACTGATTGCAAATCTGATTCAGCTCCTCAATTTATAGCCATGGTTCCAAAACAAGTTTAATCCTGCTTAAAGCAAATTTGCAATATCAGCACATTAAGCTGAATGATTCATGTAATTTGAAACCACACTTCCTGTAAGCAACCCAATTCTAAGAATTTTACTGATCGAAACGTTTCATTGGAATTCGTAAACATCCTGTCGTAAACAAATTTAAGCAATATCAGCAAATGATTCATGTTTACTCTTTTCAAGTAATTTGATACCGCACTTCCTGTAGGCAGCCAAAAATTTTATTGTTCCAAGAATTTTGCTGATCGAAACGTTTCATTGGAATGTAAACAAATTTTCACATTTTCATGCATGTAAACAATCTTATTTGCAAATTCAACCAGCAGAATAAAGTAATCAAATTAATTTGAGTGATTTTCTTATCGTGTAATTCGATATCATCTCAGCCTGTAAGCAAATTCGTTGGAATTCATCCTGCGCAATGATTATTGTAGCAGCAGGATCATTCATGTTTACAAACCGTTGCTATAAAAGCGCAAGCAAACTCTTGGGGAGCACCAGTCAATCTAAGTAATTCAAAGTGTTAGTGCCGAATAAGAAAAAAATTAAAAATGTCTATCACAGTAATAAATGAAAGTTTTTCATTAATTAAGAAATTGCGAGAAGATGTGTTGAAGTGTTTAAGTGATGCAAATTTTGTGAATAAAAACAATATTGTTAAAGAGTGTAACAGAAACATTCGTAAATATCAAGCAGTATTTCGAAAGTGTAATAAGAATGCTAGAAAACGACACCTAGATCCTAAGCTATTTATGCAAGATGCTTCCAAATTACTTGCTCGCCGCATTAAAAATACATTAAAACAACAACACCATATTAAAGTTGCTACAACGTTTTGCGGCGAATTTATTAAACAAAATGCTGACAATGAAATTATAAAAGACATTAAATATTTCCAAGCGAGAACTGCTCCAATCAGTGCAGATGATAATTTAGAGGAGTGGTTTAAAACAAACATTTTGGATCCAATAAACACTCAGCTAGAAGAATTCCAGGAAAAAGACAGTGGCTGGGCACTGCACTCTATAATACATTTAGCGGTGCATATCAACAAGTTTGAGCCGATTCGGGGATCATTTTATGTACCTCTGCCAAAGGAGATTGCATCAAAGAAAGCATGTATAAATGTGAAAAACAATGATGAAGCATGCTTCGCGTGGGCAATAACATCAGCGCTATATCCTTCAAATGTTAACTCCGATAGGACCTCATCATATCCACATTATTCTACTGTGCTAAATTTAACTGGAATAACATTTCCCATGACGCTTAAGCAAATAACGCAATTTGAAGGCCAGAACGATTTATCAATAAACGTGTTCATCCTAGAGAAAGAGCGTTTCTTCACCACAGTTCCAGTTAGACTTACGAAACACAGGATGGAGCGACATGTAAATCTCTTAATGTTGCAAGATGACTATGACCAAGCTGATGATGATGAAGATCATATGGATGATGATGATGATGCCAGCAGATATCATTTCTGCTGGATTAAAGATCTTTCCCGACTCATATCGAAGCAAACTTCGAAAAATCATGCTAAAAGGCATATTTGTGACAGATGTTTGCTCTACTTTTACTCTGAAGAAAAATTAGCATCACACACTCCTGAATGCGAGAAGCAAAATGATTGCAGGATTATGTTTCCCTCAGAGGAAAAGAAATGGCTGGAATATAAGAATTATAACCATAAGAATCCAGTCCCGTTTTGTGTGTATGCTGATCTTGAATCAATATTGAAGCCGATTCAGGGAAACGATCAAAATACACAGCGAATCCAGGAACATGAAGTTCATAGCATAGGATTCTATTTCCACTGCAAACATGATGCTAAGCTCTCATATTACAGAGCATATAGAGGCAAGGACTGTCAAAAATGGTTTGCATTAGAATTGCAAAAGATTGCATCAATAGCTGTACAGGAAAAGCTGAACATCAGACCAATGCAACCCCTGACTAAAGAGGAACGGCGTTCACATATGGAAAATACTTGCTGCCATATATGTGAAAAAACGTTTGCAGCCGATGAGGAACGAGTCCGGGACCATTGCCACTTAACAGGTAAATACTGAGAAGCATAATTCAATTCATTTCTTTTCATAAATTCTTTTAACAGGAAAATACCGAGGACCAGCGCACAATGCATGCAATCTGATGTACCAAGATTGCTCCATAGTTCCAGTCATTTTTCACAATTTATCTGGATATGATGCTCACTTCATTATTAAGGATATAGCTACATCTTTCCCAGGAAATGTTGATCTCTTGCCAATAAACAAGGAAAGATATATCTCGTTCACCAAGCACATGGACGGCAGCTACATAAAATTCAGATTCATCGATTCCTTCCGTTTTATGGCTGAATCTTTGGATAAGCTATCATCATTGCTGCCGATGGATAAATTAAACATTACAAGATCAGTATGGCAGGGATTGGATGATGACACTATCAAACTTCTTACACGCAAGGGTGTCTTCCCATATGATTTTATTGATGACTGGGATAAATTGGATTTCCGGAACTTGCCAACACAGGAAGCGTTCTACAATAAACTGACTGACAGCGCTATATCTGCTGAGGACTACAATCATGCTGAAAAGGTCTGGCAAAAATTTGAAATACAAACACTTGGTGAATATTCAGATCTATACCTTAAGACTGATGTTCTCCTATTGGCTGATGTGTTTGAGAACTTTCGAGAAGTGTGCATGAAGACATACAATTTAGATCCAGCACATTATTACACCATGCCAGGCCTAACATGGGATGCTATGCTAAAATACACTAATGTGAAATTAGAGCTGATAACCGACGTAGATATACTGCTATTCATAGAAAGAGGCATTCGAGGTGGTATAAGTCAATGTTCAAACAGATATAGTAAAGCCAATAACAAATATATGGATGATTTTAAGCCTGAGGAGAAAGAGAAATACCTGATGTATTATGATGTGAATAACCTTTATGGATGGGCCATGTCACAGCATTTACCAACCGGAGGATTCAAATGGGTTGATGTTCCCAATATTGACGTTTCCGAAATTCCTGATGATTCTCCAACTGGATACATATTCGAAGTCGATTTGGATTATCCTCAACATCTGCATGATAAGCATAAGGACTTACCGTTTTGCTCCGAGCATGCAGCACCACCTGGAGCAAAATTAGAAAAGCTTCTGACAACATTACATCCAAAAACTAAATATGTTATACACTACCGAAACTTGAAGCAATGCTTATCACATGGACTCATCCTGAAAAAAGTGCACCGGGTACTTCAATTCGACCAATCAGCTTGGCTTAAACCATATATTGACTTAAATACCACCAAACGGATGCAGGCTACAAGCGATCATGAGAAGGACAGCTATAAGAAGATGAATAATGCAGCTTTTGGTAAGACCATGGAAAATGTACGCAAGTATAGCGATATCAAGCTTTGCATGAAGTGGGAAGGTCGCTATGGTGCAAAAGCTCGGATTGCGGCACCCAACTTCCACAGTGCAACGATATTTGATGAGAATTTAGTTGCTGTGGAATTAAGGCGACTCAAAATATTATTCAATAAGCCGCTCTATATAGGAATGGCAGTTATGGAAATTTCGAAAATATGCCTCTACGACTTTCACTACAGTTTTATGCAGCGTGAGTATGGAGATAAATGTAAAGTCATGTATACTGATACAGATTCTCTAATATATGAACTTGAAGAGAAAAATGCATATGAGTTCATTGCTGAAAATATAAACAAATTTGATACAAGTGATTACCCAGAAGATAACCAGTTCGATTTACCGCTCATGAATAAAAAGATTCCCGGACTAATGAAGGATGAGCTGAATGGGAAAATCATGAGCGAATTTGTAGGCTTGCGCTCGAAAATGTACAGTCTGCGAATAAACGATGGTAAAACTGTAAAAAAAGCGAAAGGAGTAAAGGCTAATGTAGTCCAGAAGCATATCAATTTCGAAGACTACGTCGAATGCTTGAATAACGAGCGAATATTAACTGCCAATCAGAGCACCATACGATCCCATAACCATAGCGTGTACACTGTCAGTCAAAAGAAGATTGCATTGAGTCCTTATGATAATAAGCGACATATTATGAGCAGAACGACGGATACTCTACCATGGGGGCATTACTCCATTTCATCAGATCAACAAGTAGCAGCCGCAGAAAGAATCTAAGTCAAATGTAAATAATAAATGTATTATAGTTTTAGTTTCATTTATTCAAGTAATTTGCATTATAACTACATGTATAATTGTAAAATAAAAAAAAGTATTGTAATTGTATTATAGTTATAGTTGTTTTTCAAGATATTATAAAACATCTTTGTTATTAATCCAAGAATTGTGTTTTGATGAAAATCCGAGCCATTTAACGTAAGCTTTATCTCCACTCTTCTTTATGATTTTCTCTACGAGATATAGGTTTGGGTGTTTAACTTTCAGCAGCTCCAATTCATAAAAGCCTCCTGTGATTGGATTTCCTTGATAATCTTCCAGCCGATATGTGATGGGATTTGTGTTTTGAACTTTAATAATTTTAAAAATCTCAGCTGTCCAGTTTGGTGTATAGCCTTTCTCAAATATATGCTTGTATTTGCTGATGCGTACAAAATCTCCAACTTTATACTTTGCAGGAACAACAATCTTTATATGATTGTATACAGTTGAAAGCAGTTGTTTCTCATTAGTGGTGTTGATATCACGTGGTCTCATTTTCGTAGTTCGATGTATTCTTGAGTTGTATTCAGTGAGCAGTTTCTTTACCATACTAATCCACTGATAAGTTCCATTAAAACTGAATTCCTTCCACATCATATCCTTCAGAGTTCGGTTAAATCGTTCCACTATTGATGCTTTGAGGAAACTGTACGTAGAGTAATGATTAATTGCATGCTTCATCATCAGATTTTTAAAGAGGCTGTTGTAGAATTCCTTTCCATCATCAGTCTGCAGGTTTTTAGGTATTCGTCCCTCGCTTAATATAGATTGCATGGCATCTCTTACTTCTACACCAGTTTTTCTTTTAATTGGAATTGCCCATGCATATTTGGAGAAGGCATCAATTACTGTCAGCAGATAGCGGTAACCCTTGTTCACATACTTATAGGGATCCATTTCAACCAAGTCTGCCTGCCACAAGTCATCTAGCCCTTTGATAATCACACGACGTCGTTTAAAATTTTTTCTCGCTGGTTTATGCAGCTCATTTACCACTTGTCTCTTACTCATCGTAATTATAAATGAAACAGATTTCTCAAAAGTTTTTACTCATATACACCATCTTTTGGTGTCAAGTCTTTCTTATTTATTACTGAAGTAAACAGATAGTTTTCAATCTTTGCGATTTCGCCATTGATATATAGCGTTAAATTTGCCACCTCTATATTAATAGTTTTTCTTATTTCTTCCACACTTATTTTAATTTTCTTGTCAACATAGTCTTTGGTTGTAGCATCATCATTTTCAAGGGGTTCACCAAGTCGTTTTATACACTTTGAGTTCAGATCGTAGTCTCCGTTTATCGTTAAATTAAATCCAATACCCCGCTCTCCTTGTTCACCAGCTGGACCCTGAGCTCCTTGTTTACCAGCTGGGCCTTGAATTCCTTGTTCACCGGCTGGTCCCTGAGCTCCTGTTGGTCCACGTTCACCTGGTTTCCCAAGATATCCTCGCTTAGAGAAACGTCCAAACTTATCAACGCTCATCTGTAGATTGTGAAGAAGTATGGTAATGAAGTAGTATTTAAACTATAATATCTGCTTCTCGCAACTCGTCCAGGATAGATACAATTTCATTGTTGTGACTGGTGTTTCCAGCCTGCTTTGATGCCATTAGAAGGCGCAGTCTATCCACTAATTCATTTGGGTCATCCCAGTAAATGTGATCAATGTTTTCTTTAGGCAGATGCATTAGACCCATGCCTTTATGCTGTATAAGTTTACTGATTATAGCTTTATACTTAGCCGCTCTAGTACCTTTTATTTGTCCATCTTCAGCATAGTCAATTTTATATGCATTGGTATCTCTCAAAATAGATCCATAATTAGTTAAATCCTCTTTAGTATAGAGACTTTTTACAGGATCTTTCATAAATAGCAGTTCACATAACCCCAAAGTTGTTTTATAGCTCTTCCCCTTGATAACAATATTTCCTACATCATCAACATCAAACGTTGAATTACCGATTCTCCACGCGCTATCATCATAGTAAACTCCATAGGTTGGATCAATTTTAGGGCTATTATCAGTGAATAGCTTTAAATAGTTTGAAACTATGTATCCAGACGTATCGGGGGAGCTGACAGGAGACCTTCCTATCAATGTTCTTGAATGTTTAGGTGTTGCGAATTCTTCTTCAGATGTTAAGGAATAATCTCCATAATTTATAGGTGTGCTACTAGCCTCCATTTTCACATGTTTTCGTTTTGGAGGGGTAAAAAGTTCCACAACCTCATTGGATTCTTCTTCTTCTTGTTTTTCTTCTTTTGGTTCCAATTTGACAGGTGGCTCGTTTTTGACTCTTGTTACAAACTCTTTTAAGGGTTTGGTGATTGGCTTGAAAGTTTCTTCAAGTTGAGCTTCTGCTTCAATACTTCCCGTCTTTAGAGCTTTAAATTTCCTTCGCACTGCATTCCTTGTCTTGATGATTTCTTTTAATAGGTTTTCATTCATCTTCGATATTAACTGAATAACGGCTTTTCAAACAGGTCTGATAACAGGTATACAGCTTTCCAAACAGCTCTGATAACAGCTTAACAGCTTTCCAAACAGCTCTGATAACAGCTTAACAGCTTTCCAAACAGCTCTGATAACAGCTTAACAGCTTTTCAAACAGCTCTGATAACAGCTTAACAGCTTTTCAAACAGCTCTGATAACAGCTTAACAGCTTTCCAAACAGCTCTGATAACAGCTTAACAGCTTTCCAAACAGCTCTGATAACAGCTTAACAGCTATTAAACAGCTCTGATAACAGCTTAACAGCTTTTCAAACAGGTCTGATAACAGCTTAACAGCTTTTCAAACAGGTCTGATAACAGGTAAACAGCTTTTCAAACAGCTCTGATAACAGCTTAACAGCTTTTCAAACAGCTCTGATAACAGCTTAACAGCTTTCCAAACAGCTCTGATAACAGCTTAACAGCTTTCCAAACAGCTCTGATAACAGCTTAACAGCTTTTCAAACAGCTCTGATAACAGTTTAACAGCTTTTCAAACAGGTCTGATAATAGGTGAACAGCTTTAATCTATTCAGCAGGTCCACAGGATTCGGTGTGCTTTCGTCTGAGTTACAGCTTCGACTTATGAATATTTCGCATGTTTCATCCTTTTATAGTACAATGAAGGTATCAAATCCTTTACGGTAGCGCCCCTTGTTTAATGAGCTGTCCTTATCAATCAACAAGAAACCATATTTATCCTTCCAACACTCAGCACAGGCTCTTCGAAATTTATCAAACTTCATGTCTGTATTCACATGATCATTATAGATATGTTTCAAATTCAACTCATCTTGCTTAAATAAGATGATTAAATTAGCATTGTCACGTATTAAGTGCTTTGGTATATGCGTATATGTTTGACAGAGATAGAAGCTATCTATATCTTCGTGACGACCCATGCAAAAATAGGATCGCACATTATTTTGCTTTTCACATGCTACATCATCGAAAATAAACACTGAATGTGATTTGGCTTCTTCTGGAGGTAGAACGTCGCAGTTGTTTGAGAATGTATAATACCCCAATCCTGATATATGAGTCATCACTCGCTTCAAGTATTCATACTTTGGTTGATGTAAAGATTTTGAATATATGTAAATATTTTCATATCTCAGACCATTGGGATGTTCCAGCAAACTTATCATAACATTAGTTTTTCCACAATTCGATGGTCCAACAATGATGCTCCTTATACTATTAGGCAATAGGGGGCCATGCTTCTTTTTCACCTTCATAACACCTACATCAGCATTTCGAACAGGAAAAGCTTGTTGTTGTTTAATGAACCGCATATTGAAGACTAACGGAATTCCTATAAATACACCTGCTTATATTACATTTCAACAGTATCATCGGAACCTTATAAGATGTCGGATCACAAATCGAAAAGCTCCAGAAAATATTTGAAAGGGGGCAGAGGACTATTAAATTCAATCATCAACAAATTACCTGTAGAATTACATCTACCGGGATACCAGTACTGTGGACCAGGAACAAAGTTACAACAAAGATTGGCAAGAAGAGATCCAGGCATTAATCCACTGGACGCAGCCTGCAAGGAACACGATATAGCATACTCGCGGCATAAAGACACAAGTGATCGACATATAGCTGATAAAATATTAGCTGAAAAGGCCTGGCAGCGTGCAAAATCTACGGATGCAAATTTGAGTGAACGTGCCAACGCTTGGCTTATAACAAACGCAATGAAGGCTAAAATTAAGCTAGGTATGGGTCTTAAGGCTAAAAATAAACGCCAACCCACATTCCGAGAAGCAGTACGAAATGCACGTAAAATTTTAAAAGTAAAAAAACCGAAAGGCTTGATGGAAGCTACAAAAATAGCTCTTAGTGCAGCTAAAAATATTGTGAAAAGAAAGAAGAAATCAATTAAAACTCCACGAGTGATACCTGTACCAAAGGTTGGCGGGGCACTTCCGTTCCTCATCCCGCTGTTTGCTGGGCTTTCAGCATTGGGAGCACTATCGGGAGGTGCAGCAGGCATAGCTAAAGCAGTAAATGATACCAGTGCCGCAAAGGCAAAATTGGAAGAAAGCAAACGTCATAACCAAGCAATGGAAACTATAGCGGTTGGCAAAGATGGAAACGGGCTGTTCCTGAAGCCGTACAGAAAAGGACTTGGACTCTATCTACAACCTCAACCAAAAAACTATTAAAGACGCTACCCAAAAGACCGCTAAACGAGTTGGATCTTCACAAGTATACCACAAACTTGCCACACTTCAGAGGAGTATTTATGCGTGATAATCTTCCTAAAAAGCCATGGAAGCGAGAAAGCGGAATTGTTAACTTGGACATCTCAACTGGAGCAGGTACACATTGGGTAGCGTACTACAAGAAAGGTGATAACATCGAATACTTTGATAGCTTTGGCAATCTCCAACCACCAAGGGAGCTCATAAACTACTTGGGTAGTAATATTACGTACAACTACAGCTCTTATCAGAACTATGATGCAGTAATTTGCGGTCACTTATGTTTAGAGTTTTTATATAATTGTTATAGCCATTAATTATTATCTATAAATAAATGTATCTATATTGAAATTGTGACAGTTCATTATCAACCGCCATGTCATTAACACTTACTCTCACGGGAAATTCATCTCTACTCACTTCTGAGTACTTTCCCCCGCTGGAGCTAGCAACGGATTATGTTTGTGGATTAATTGATTTTCAAACATACAACTCTATACCAAATATTGATGTGAGCAATAATCTGGTTCATGTAGGGAATGAGGTTGTTGAGATACCTGTTGGATCCTATGAGATTGATGATATAGCAAAATATGTACAAGGATACTTGGATAAACAAGGGAGAAGGATAAAGGTTGCGATAAAGGCTAACAATAATACATTGAAGAGTGAAGTTAAGGCAACTGAAGAAATACATTTTGAAAAACAGAGATCCATAGCTCCTCTGCTAGGATTCAGTAAAAGAAACTTGACTGCTAATATAGTGCATACATCAGAGTTGCCAGTCAACATCATTAAAGTAAATACTATACGCATCGAATGTAATATTATATCAGGATCATTCTTCAACAACACACAAGTACACACTCTCCACGAGTTTTCCCCGAACGTTGGGCCTGGGTATAAAATAGTAGAGGTACCCAAAAATGTAATCTATTTGCCTGTGAACACCAAACGTATAAGTTGTCTAACATTGAAGCTCCTTGACCAAGACGGTGACTTAATCAACTTCAGAGGAGAGACTATAACCATCAGATTACATTTGAAGCCACAGCATGTTGATATACAATAATGATAAATACGAGTTCGGAGCAGACAAGATCATTAGTCAGTGGACAACCTTGAAGCGATCAAGACCTACATTAACACCTGCAAATACAGCATATTTACAATCAATTGGCTTAACGCTGAAACAATGAATAAAGGAATACTAGATATTGCACCAGACGCTCACTTTGATAACAGTGTTACTAAATTTGAACATCACTCCTATTCACCATTTTTAACATCATTTAAAAACAGCGATGAAATCCGTATCTCTGTACAACATCAGGACTTGAATCTTCTACCCAGCAGGAGTTTTCTTTACATTGAGGGGTCGCTAACAAAGCTGGATGGAACCGTTTCAGCAACTGCAAAATTAGCTAACAACGCTCTGCCATTTCTTTTTGAGGAAATACGCTATGAATTGAATGCAGTGGAAATCGATCGTACAAGAAATCTTGGGATTGCGACAACATTAAAAAACTACGTATCGCTAAATGCAAATGTAAGCAGGATACTACTCAACGGCAGTTGGTCACCAGATTCATCCGTTATACCAACCAATGGACTGTTTAACTATTGTGTACCTCTGAAATATTTATTGGGATTCGCTGAAGATTACAAGAAAATTCTGATAAATTCCAAACATGAGCTCATATTGATCCGGAGCAGGACAGACCATAATGCCATTATATCAGCCACAGATGAGGTGAAAATTGAAATTACCAAACTTCAATGGAGCATTCCACATGTTACAGTATCCGATGATGAAAAGCTGCAACTATTTAAAATTATCGGGAGAGGTCGCCCAATACAAATACCATTCCGTAGCTGGGACATATATGAGTATCCAGTACTACCGGAATCCACGCATCAAACCTGGTCAGTTAAGACTTCCACTCAACTGGAGAAACCTCGATTTATCATCTTAGCATTACAAACGGATCGAAGGAACGATAAAACCAAAGATGCAAGCAAGTTTGATCACTGCAAACTCACCGATGTTACAGTTCATTTGAACTCAGAATCATATCCCTATGATGATTTGAATTTGAAATTTGATTTGAATAGATACGCATTGCTGTATGAGATGTATATAAAGTTTACACAATCATACTATGGTCATCAGTATCAGCCGTTCCTCACATGGGAGAAGTTCAAAACCGATGCTCCGATCGCTGTCATTGATTGCTCACATCAAAATGAAACAATAAAAACTGGACCTGTTGACATAAGGCTAGAATTCAAGACATCTGAAAATATACCGGCTAATACAACAGCATATTGTCTGCTTCTACACGATCGAATAGTGGAATACAGTCCGCTGACAAGTGAAGTTAGAAAGTTAAATTAAGAAGATGGCTGTCATCGTAGACGTTCAAGGATTCAAAACTAGTCTCAATGAATTTATCACTAAAGAACTGGCAATTTTAAACAATGAAAACCAGATACAGCACTTTATATTTCAACCACCGTTCAGATACAAGGATTTGACTTCAGCAAAAAAGAGGCAAGTAAAATGGCTTCAACACAATTTTCATGGATTCCGCTGGGATGATGGCTACATACCGTATCACAAGCTGTACACTATAGTTGAACCACTGCTTCGAAATAAAATCATATATGTAAAGGGAGCTGAAAAAGTTCAATGGATGCAGAAGATAGTTGGAGAGAGTGAAATCATTATCAATGTCGAAGATGAATACAACTGTGGAAAACTAATAGAGATTAACACAAATGCGCCATCTTGCCAAGTTCATATTGGACAATGTGCTATAAGAAATACTTTTATAATAAGAAATTTTATTGGAAATAAAAACAAATGTTTATAAAATATAAGACTTTTCAATACACACATACCCCAGAACCCTCACTGGCATCTTCTATAATCTGTTCATGGTCATGTTGTGAAATTCGAATGATGCTTCAACTTCCCTGCTAAGAAAACTTATTTAGGTGCAGCAAAACCATGATGACGTCATGCCGATATCTAGAACTCTCCCGCTAGCAAAACCAAGGCATGCTGGTAGTTCCGGCTAAGGCCGCTAGGGTACCTTACTCAAGAAATGGCGTTTGCACCCAAACAGATGTCGCTGCGTATCGGCTAATGTCTCACTTCTAGAATCTGTTCATGGTGATGTCATGTTGTGAAATTCGAATGATGCTGAACTCTCCCGCCAATAAAAGAAAACAGCAAATCCAGGTAGTTCCGGCTAAGGCCGCTAGGAAACCTTACTCAAGAAATGGCGTTTGCGCCCGAACAGATGTCGCTAGAAAACCGGAGCATGCTGATAGTACCTGTTAATGCCGCTAGGGCGCAGTCAAGACCAAATGATACATCCCGGTAGTAGCGATTAATCCCGCTACGGTGCAGTCGAGACTCAATGGTGTACCCAAGACACAATGGTGCATCCAAGGCACAATGGGGAGCATGCTGGTAGTACCTGCTAATGCCGCTAGAGCGCAGTCAAGACCAAATGACACATCCCGGTAGTACCGATTAATCCCGCTAGGGTGCAGTCGAGACGCAATGGTGCACCCAAGACACAATGGTGTATCCAAGGCGCAAACCAATACAGCCAAGACACAAACCTACATTTAGTGTGGGCTAGCGACGGTGGCGCCATCTGTGGCGAAATCCTGGAGGCTCAAAAAAGTGAGCCAGAACTGTCATAGCTTATCTACTACTGACACCGATGATGCCCAGTAATAGTTTATTTTTGTTGGTGGAATTATAGAATTTACGTTAACTGGTAGGCGATAAACTTCAGGCACTTTGTTCTTGTGAGCCTTGAACATCCAATGAGGCGCCTCGTCGGTGGATCCCAGCATAAACTCATGTAAGTTTTTTCTCTTAATTTGTGTTGTCAATATAATTTGATGAAGTAAGTTGGCGATATAATGGGGCTGTCAAGTAGAGGTAATAATAGCATTATCTAGATTGACTAAAGTACATAAACATATTCATTTAAATAATAACTTAGACTGAAGTATTAATTTATATGGGTACATACTGCGAAATTTCATACCAAGTATAAATATATTCAATAAACTTTTTTACAATAACTTAGACTAAGGTATATAAGAATATTCATCAAATTATGAAACGATAATTCAGTTGAATTCATGTGAGCCCATATTGCGAAATTTTGTAGAGCACTTGTAATGGCCAGCTGCTAGTAGAAACTTATGAGTCTAAGAATCCAGACCTCTGGTAAATGATGTACAGGTTGAGTCTAGAGGTAGCTCGATATGAAATTAAAGAAAAACATTATAACGTAGTAATGTGGTGAGTTTTCTATTTTTTCCTCTCACTCTCCCGGAGCCCTCTTGACTAGGTTCACTACTCCTCTCTTTCCAGGGGCCGGATTCTGTAGCACGGAGAATTTGGGAATTTGGAAGATGAGAATTGCGTTTTCTTAGAATTCTTAATTCCCTAATTCTCCATTCCCAATTCACTAACATGGTTGGAGAATTAGGGAAAACGTAAGAAATGTGAAAAAATGCGAATCTCCTGGGACCGTTAAGGGTATCAATTTTTGTTCTAGAGGGTTGGACTTTTTTTCATATGTGCGGTACATCTGCCTATTACCTTCCACTGTCGAAATAAATTTAAATTTCTTTTTTGTTGGGGTAGTTTTTGAGGGATGTAGGAGGGTAGGTTTTCTCGAGTTTTTCCGGGATAACGAGAGAATGGAGTAGAAGGAGAATGTATGTGGTATCAAAAAAAATGGGAGCTCAGCGCGAACAAGATAGGCTTATGAAAAGGGGCGGGGAAAGTGCGGGGTAGAAATGGGAGCTGATTAAGGGAAATTAAAAAAAAATAAGGCAATATCAGGAGCTGCAATAATTCGCAGGGGTAAGCTCAGGATCTCTAAGCCCAATAAAAAAAAAGTAAGAATTCACTTTGGTAATTAGCCATGCATGGGTATTATAGGCTATATTTTATTTCGATTAACGGTAATTTGCAGATTTGAGCGGCCTCGGCGGTAAATTTTGCTATCGCAATATTCACGGGCGCCTAACTCTATGTGGGAGGGCTGTAGAGTATTGGAATTTTTTTGATAGATTAAGGGTTTAGAGTACAAAAGTATAGGTGAATAATTTTTGGGGCAGGGTGTTTTGGGGGTTGGGGGTCGTACCACCCCTCATAGGGGGTTGCTCAAACTACGTCATGTTTGGTACCAAATTAAAGAGGGAGGAGAGGGTAATCGAGTGGTGTAGTTTGTCTTTGATCGTTTTAACGTGATAGCCGACTTTTGACAGCCGAAAAACGATTTTTTTACACTACGGTCATATACACCCCAGTTTCCATATTTTGCATATATTTCTTCCGTTCTTTGTTTCACATCCATTAGTACTCCGTTGCGAACATTTTCGTCATGGGAAGTAAATTTCCAGGACTTACCAGTTCTTCGCAATAATGAGATGAAAATATGTCAATTTTTGTACCAAAAATGGCCAATTTTTCACCTTAAAAAGGACTGTTACACTTCTTTTACTGTTATTTCCAAAACGGTTTATCGGATTCAAAAATTATTTACATATTTAATTAGGGGACAAAATGTAGATGCGATTTCATCCTACACACAAGCTTTACCGTGTATATTTAAAAATTTTACAGCATCTCTTCTGTACTGGGCGACGACCAAATTGATCAATTTCGCGTGATTTGTAATTTTTAGCGGGTACTTTGAGAGACAAAATCCTTGTTCCTCTGTTAGTATTGCATGGATTTAAATAATTTTTTACAATATAGCCAGGATACGCAGTGAATCCATAACTCAATTTGAAATTCCTAGCTACCTAGATACCTTCACAAAACGCAATAAAAGTAGACAATACAATTTTTCCACTTACTTTTCCACTTGCAAAACACCGGAGAATTAACAAGTGGAATGGAGAATTTGGAAATTCTCTGCTTACTTTTCGTCTTACTTTTCCGCAAGCAAACACCGGAGAATTTATAAGTGGAATGGAGAATTCGGGAATTACGTACTCACCTCTCAAATTCTCTCTCAATTGAAAATTTTTCGTCTTACTTTTCCACAAGCAAACACCGGAGAATTTGAGAAGTGAAAGTAAGACGAAAAATTCGGAAATTCTGTACTCGCTTCTCAAATCCTCTCAGTTGAGAATTTTTCGTGTTACTTTTTCACAAGCAAACACCGGAACAAGTGAAATGGAGAATTCGGTAATTCCGTACTCGCTTCTCAAATCCTCTCAGTTGAGAATTTTTCGTCTTACTTTTCCACAAGCAAGCACCGGAGAACTTGAGAAGTGAAAGTAAGACGAAAAATTTTCAACTGAGAGAGAATTTGAGAAGTACGGAATTCCCAAATTCTCCATTCCACTTGTTAGTTCCCAAATTCTCCATTCCACTTGTTAATTCTCCGGTGTTTTGCAAGTGGAAAAGTAAGTCGAAAAATTGTATTGTCTTCTTTTGTTGCGTTTTGTGAAGGTATCTAGGTAGCTAGGAATTTCAAATTGAGTTATGGATTCACTGCGTATCCTGGCTATATTGTAAAAAACAAATTATTTAAATCCATGCAATACTAACAGAGAAACAAGGATTTTGTCTCTCAAAGTACCCGCTAAAAATTACAAATCACGCGAAATTGATCAATTTGGTCGTCGTCCAGTACAGAAGAGATGCTGTAAAATTTTTAAATATACACGGTAAAGCTTGTGTGTAGGATGAAATCGCATCTACATTTTGTCCCCTAATTAAATATGTAAATAATTTTTGAATCCGATAAACCGTTTTGGAAATAACAGTAAAAGAAGTGTAACAGTCCTTTTTAAGGTGAAAAATTGGCCATTTTTGGTACAAAAATTGACATATTTTCATCTCATTATTGCGAAGAACTGGTAAGTCCTGGAAATTTACTTCCCATGACGAAAATGTTCGCAACGGAGTACTAATGGATGTGAAACAAAGAACGGAAGAAATATATGCAAAATATGGAAACTGGGGTGTATATGACCGTAGTGTAAAAAAATCGTTTTTCGGCTGTCAAAAGTCGGCTATCACGTTAAAACGATCAAAGACAAACTACACCACTCGATTACCCTCTCCTCCCTCTTTAATTTGGTACCAAACATGACGTAGTTTGAGCAACCCCCTATGAGGGGTGGTACGACCCCCAACCCACAAAACACCCTGCCCCAAAAATTATTCACCTATACTTTTGTACTCTAAACCCTTAATCTATCAAAAAAATTCCAATACTCTACAGCCCTCCCACATAGAGTTAGGCGCCCGTGAATATTGCGATAGCAAAATTTACCGCCGAGGCCGCTCAAATCTGCAAATTACCGTTAATCGAAATAAAATATAGCCTATAATACCCATGAATGGCTAATTACCAAAGTGAATTCTTACTTTTTTTTTATTGGGCTTAGAGATCCTGAGCTTACCCCTGCGAATTGTTGCAGCTCCTGATATTGTCTTAATTTTTTTTAATTTCCATTAATCAGCTCCCATTTCTACCCCGCACTCTCCCCGCCCCTATCTTGTTCGCGCTGAGCTCCCATTTTTTTTATACCACATACATTCTCCTTCTACTCTCCATTCTCTCGTTATCCCGGAAAAACTCCAGAAAACCTACCCTCCTACATCCCTCAAAAACTACCCCAACAAAAAAGAAATTTAAATTTATTTCGACAGTGGAAGGTAATAGGCAGATGTACCTCACATATGAAAAAAAGTCCAACCCTCTAGAACAAAAATTGATACCCTTAACGGTCCCAGGAGATTCGCACTTTTTCACATTTCTTACGTTTTCCCTAATTCTCCAACCATGTTAGTGAATTGGGAATGGAGAATTAGGGAATTAAGAATTCTAAGAAAACGCAATTCTCATCTCCCAAATTCCCAAATTCTCCGTGCTACAGAATCCGGCCCCAGGTCATCATAGGGACACTGAAAATTATCTGCCCTCAATGTCGATTGGGTGGTTGGGGCGAGCAGAGAAGGCCAAACATCTCCGCCTTCACAATGGATGTAGATAAGTGGTGTACGGGTCCCTTCAGGACCGAGTGTGTGCAACGGCCTTTGGTTTATAGGCACGAAAAGTTTTTGTACATGGCAGGTGGCACAGCGGCAGGTTTTTATGGAACCTCCCCACACTCTCCGCCAATAGCCGAGGCGAGCTACCGTTCCACCCTGCACTCAACGCTGTCCATTGAGTGATCTGTCAACTCATGCTGACAGTCTGGACTTCACGTCCAAATCAATCACTCCACATAGATCCATAACAACATCAATTAAACAAGTGAGTTAATTAGAAAGCAAATAGCTGTTTATAGAAAGGATAAATAGAAATCCGAGCATTTCGAATAATGAACCAAAATTAACGAAACTATTGGGGCAAAAGATTCTGTTTTGAGATTTTTTTAGAAAGGTTACGGCGTCGGTTGGAGAGCTTCACCCTGCCAGGAACAAAATTAAAATTTTATTGTTGATTGAATCAATCCACAAAATTGTATTGTATTGTATATTGATTTTCATATAAAGAGATGCACAGTCCTAATTTTTTTGAAGCAATACTATATATAGTTATATCATTATGGAAATCAGTAACCTTATTTCCATATATAAGTAGATATACAGACCCAATTTTTTAAGAAAATCTATATACAATTGTATGTTCATAAGATTACTGATTTCCATATATAAGTAGATATACGCCCCAATTTTTCAAGCAATACTATATATGTTGTCATATCTTCAGAAGATTCTTGTGATCAAACACTTGTGTACAACAATTTCACATACGTAGACTGTAGAAAGTGCTTTCCGTATGATGAATTCATATACTAACTAAATTCATAGATAGATAAAGGTACAAGATATTATATTCAAATGCAATAATATAGTCCTATAATAGATTTTTCGAAACACACAGGTGTACAAGTATTTCATGCTCAGTTGGTAAGCGCGCTGACTATCAACCCAGGGGTCGTGGGTTCGATTCCCACCTCGTCTTGGTCCTGTGCTTCATCTACAAATTTTTCCCTTCTAACAATTTTTCCTTCCTTTCGCTATAAAAAAATGACATGTATCTACATATCTCTATAATTTCTTTAAGTTGGTTTGCTAATGTATAAAAAATGCTATAAATTGAAATGTCTAATTACTTTCGTAGGTGCCCAACGTATTTACGTTTAAGCTCAAAGCTTGGGGTTACCATTAATATATAATTCTAGTTTTAGTTTTAGTTTAGTTTTAGATAATGAGTTTGTGATTAGTTTGGATACTTACTGATGAGGACCATCATGTACATATATATCAAGCATTACAAGCATTAATGCAATGAAATAATAATAAAGTCTCGTTATTACGTAATGGAGTGCTAAGATTTTTAAATTTTTCTACTTTCACTCTCCCAAAGCGCTCATTATTGTAAAGATTGAATAGGTTTGCTCTTCTACCTCTTCCGCTAATTTTAGGTCAGTTTACAAAGGACATTGCAACATAGTGGTCGCAATGTCACTGGTTAGATGGGGCCCAGCAAGGAATACATTCCATCTATGTCTTCGCAGCAAGGTAAGTAGTGTAAATGTGCCTTCAGGACTGGATGTGGTGTCGAGTTTCTTGAAGCCACGAATTTTGTGTGTGTATACGGTTCGTGTCGTTACAACAGCAAGATTTGGGTTACCCACCCCACTACTTTCCCGCAATAACCGAAGTGCTAGCGTACCGCGCTGCACTTACAACGCTCTATATGGAGTGAACTGTCAGCTTATGTTGACAGACTGGACTTCACGTGGAATAGTACTCACTCGAAAGTACTACCGTAACATACTTTCCTGGCGAATTCTGTAAATAACCTTCGTTTACTTTTTTTTTATATTCACATTGTTAAAATGTGATGTCTTGTGCTTCGCTGAAAACTAGACTGTCAGCTGACGTCCTGAAAACAAGAAAATCTGAAATGCTCAATTTTCTGAACTTTACCCAATTTCGTTGTTCGTCTTATAGAATAGAAATTATGTACGTTCATAAATTAGAGCTTTGTTGATGGTGACTCAGTGGTCACCTGTAATGAAACGATGAGTTGACTTTCTAACGTTTACGCACTAGTGCAACTTCCTATAAGTTACTGCTAGTGTAAACGTCTCTTGTGAAATAGCAACTCAAACACACTGAATCTGCAGCGTGTGGACTATACCAACGAGATTTAAATAATCCACCTAAAAACTGCCACGTCTGGGCGATGCGTGTGGTCTATAACGACGAGGTTGAAATGATCCACCTAAAAGCTGCCACGTCTGGGAGATGCGTGTGATCTATAACAACGAGATTGAAATGATCCACCTAAAAACTGCCACGTCTGGGCGATGCGTGCAGCTTCCAATAAGCTCTCACGATACCAATGCCTACTGTCTAGTGTCAAACAACGTAGAAACCTAAATTGAAAACGATGGCCGAGCACAATCACACTTAGATGGCGGTAGTGTAGCGGTAAATGAAAGAATCATCCGGTTATTTATTCATTTAGATTTATTGAGCAAAACTTCCTTCGATTATTAAAATTAGACTAGTAAAAAAATAACTTCATAAAAAAATTAACCTAATTGCAATTCAATTTAACTATTACATATTTTTTCCAATTCTACTCAAACTTCTTAACTAGACAAAATTCCTTTTTATATTTTATAACTTAATTAACGCTGAAAATAAAAATTATTGTTAACTGTCAATCGTGAATCAATTCTCATGTGGTGTAAATGTGACCCGTGTGGGCACAGTTTTATACCTTGATGAATTGATTAATTGACGAAAATTTATGAACTAACAACTGAAAACTCAAGAAAATTATATTCAATAAATTTTTAGTATTTGGTGATATTATTTTGTGTAATATGTCCAATACAAATTGGCATGCAATCTTACACTTTAATACCCGTCACCTAACCAAAGATTTATATGAAAGCAAAAAAAAAAATACCTTGAATTCACTAATGTCAAATAAAATCACGTCAAGATTGACTAACTCCCGAATTCCACTAGAAAACAAATTCTTTTCAACACAAAGGCAAAAAAAGGAAAATAAACTAAAAAATGACAGAACTACTTTAATTTTGAAGAACAACGAAAAACTGACTTTAAATGCAAATAAAAAATAAATGATGAAACCAAAAAAACTCTAAGTGAAATTACTAATGAAAAAGATAAAATAAAATATAAGTTCAAAATGGCACTGATGAAAAAATTGCAAATTTGAGGATACTATGACTGACTAGCATATGTATACTCCTTGACAATTTGTTGAAAATAGAAGACAGATTGAACAAATGGCCTCCTTTTTATAGAAAATTTCGCTCCATTTTCGCTGTCTATAAAGTGAAATATTCGAAATTTTCACTGAAAATGACAAAAGGTTGAATTTTTCTTGTTGTCAATCGATAGCAAATTTAATGATCTAAATTTTGATACCTTTGTCGTAAAAATTGATTGTCAATTTGACGATTTTAATCAATATGTATAATTTTTGGAACATTTGCTATAAAAATGTCAATTCGTTACGTTTCATTTCGATGTAGTAGATTTTCCTGTCATTTGTAATAATTTTTTGTCTTCTTCCCACTGTGAGTCTCTTTCGCACTCATTGTGTGAAATGTATAAATAAAAAATCGCGAATATCGCGTTTCCCGTGGAAAATATCGCGAAACGAACGCGACCATTAAAATCACGGTTCGATTTTACGTGATTTTGATACGTCAAACGTCGCAGTAGTATGGAGTTTTCGTTGTTTTGACACTTTCGCGCGCGAATGTCAAGTTTATTTTTAATGTGTTTTTTAAGTGATTTTTAGTGGTTTTTCAGGTACCCTCATCACTATGGATATTCCTTTTATAACAGGTAAGCGTATTTATAATTCATTTCGTGAATTACGGGTGTAATTTGTAAATTCTACATGTTTGTGGACAAGTGTCATGTAAATATTTTCAGTGCATTTTGTACTCTATTTGTCCACAAACATTAGCAATAATTGTGTTGATTGTGTGATTTGGTACGTGAATTCATGTTTTATGTAGTATTTCTTGCATCAAACATAAATTCATGTGCGATATCCTCAATTTCCACTTTGCATGGATTTTATTGTTGTGATAGGCATATGTATACATGGTCATGATTTGACTTTGTGTACCTATGGCCTTTTTCCTTAGTTACTTAACAATAAAACATGATTGATTCCAACTAATTCATTTTCTTTATTTCATTTCAGATATTCGTGGGAACCCTGTTCTACCTGTGAATACTCCAGGTAGAGGTAATTTTTTTTTATGCATATTTGTTTTTTTTAATCTTTATTGATTGTACCTCTTTTCTTTTAGGTTCGCTGAACACACATTAATACAGTGCTCTACTTTATAATACTTTCACAGTGCTCTACTTTATAATACTTTCTCTACTGGACGGAACTTTATATTATTGCCTATTATTCTATATTTTGTATATAAATAGCCTCCAAATCGTCATTGACATCTACCAGCATATTGTTCGTTCTTGAAGTATAGCCGACAAAGTTCGTTGCGTCATAAGTCTGTAAAAAAAGAAAATGTTTCCTTAAATGTATTCATTCATAATAATAAAAATATGGGTTTCTTTTCCGAGTTTTTTATAAAAAAAATGCAAAAATATGGCAACCTTCTACAGGAGGTTCAGCTGTAAACGCCTTTTCTCGTAAAAGTGCTGTACTACGAACTGTGATATTATAACTACTACATATTGTGAAAAGCTGCTAACAACTTTTTACATATAGATAAACGATTCTTTAGGGAAACCAGATGGTATAATGCCACAGAGCACAGAAATTTCCGAGGAAAGGGTGTCTAGTAAATTGCAATAACTAGGTATCTCTCCAGCTATATAATCCTAGAAAGAATTAGAGCTGACGCTACCCGAAACTCTCTCAAATTAATAAAGTTGTAAAACGATCTTTACACAAGGTCGGAGTATAGAGTTCTTCATAATAGTAGACTGACAACATTAGTTCGTCAATGCTGTATTAAGATATTCTTTTGCAGACCGTATTTGTTACAGTAGCTAACGATGTCCTTACTTATGCACTGCATAGCGTCGAACTTAATAGGGATTGATTGATTGATCAACTCAAATATTAAGTTAATACTAACAATATCTGTGTTGTTTTACCGTACTCCGTGGGAGAGAAAGCGCGTAGGGTTTTTCGAATAAAAACACACAATAATTGTTGGTTCTTTCTATCACTAATTTATTTATTATTTAGAACCCCCTTTTTTTTTGTCTTTAGACCTTTTCACTTAACTAGAGGAATTTTTACCTAAGTGATTTCATTACTTAACTCCTTTTACTTATCACAAGATTTGATTCCCATTTTTTTAAGAAATAACCGGCCAAATGCGAGTCGGACTCACGCCATTGAATAAATAACTAATAAGGAAACGGGGTTTCCTGCGAATACAGTGTACGTGAGTAGGCAATTCAATGACAGTCAAATCCATGGAGCGGGGGGAGAAACGACCAGAGGGCTGGTCACTTATTTGAAAGTTCACTTAAATTATCAAAGGCAACACCAAGGAATATTATCTGAAGATAAGGGGGCGCCAAAAATTTGTTTATTTTACATAGCAATTTGGATTATAAAAAATTGTTATGGCCCAATATACGGAAGATTCTTCCAGCAGCCAAAGGCTGTTGAATATTATGGCCACAGCGGAAATAGCCTCGAGGATGGATGTGCATTTGTAAGAGTTGCTAATGCAAGAGCCTATCCTGAAGAAAACATGAACTTCTCGGATGGGCAACACGAACCTCGCAAGTATCCTGAACGATATGCATGGCGCTCCAAGAGTAGGAACAATTTCTATTGGCAAATACGAAAAGCCCAGGGGATTCGGCAAAAACGTAAGTTTAAATTTCAGGGATATAATAGTAAGCCGGATAGGACAGAAGTACGTCAAGGCAGAAGGAAAGTAGGGGAACGGAACTTCATTCATGTTGCAAATGCGACTTCTACTGCAAGTTCAATAACCCCTTACAAGGTAAGTAATGGTTATGACCCAGGAATCGGGGGGCTTAACCAAATATATGTCCAACAAATTCCCTTTAATTTCAGGAGAAATTCGATGAGCGGAGCTTGATATGGACAGGAAAATATGGAAAGGATGCAAAGTAAATCTATAAAATAAAAGGTACGAACGTCTTTAACAAAAAAAAAGAGAGAGCAAGTGAATAATGGAAATTTGAAAATTTAAAATACAGAGAGATTAGGAAAAAGAGTTATTTAATTACTTAAATAATAACCACAATAAGAAAAAAGAAAAATTGAGATTTAAAAAGAATTAAATTGAATAAAAAAGGAAGAAATAGAGATTTTGAAGTAAAGAGAAATTTAAAGGAAAAAAAAAGAGATCTAAAAGAAAGAGAATATCTATAAAAAAAAAAACAAAATATTACTTGACACGAAATAGAAAGAAAAAGTTAGAAGAATAAGAAATGTATGAAGATAATAAATAAATGTTTAAAGTTAGAGATGGAAAACTAAAAAGTAGGTTCAAGAAAGATAAAAACTAAAGGAAAAGAATATGTTAACAATGTTGAAAAGCAATTAAGAGGTTGCTAAAAATAAGAGTTAAGAAAAGATTGAAAATATATGATTTAAAGAGAAGATATGTTAAAAAATTGAAGAGTTTTTAAAATAAGTATTAAAAAAAAAAGTTATAAAGGAGACAAGAATAAAAAGGTTTGAAGTAGAATACAGAACAAAAGTAAAGATTTCTAAAGTAAAAAAAAAAACATCTGTTTAAGGAGAATAAAAGGGTTGCAATAGATTAGTATCATATAAGTATAGGGTTTAGTTTTTCGCCAGAAAAGCGGTAATCACGGTAATTTTTGCACTCTTCACCTTGCGGGAGACAGAGAAGACAGGATATAGTATCAAGCCGTACAGGAGTGTTTTTCGAGCACCGTGGGAAAGTTAATTTATACACCATACATTGAACTATCCTGCCCACACGGAAAATGCTGCACTTAAAAGAAGACACAAACTCCGCAACCATAAAGATTTGTGTTAGACATGCACAAGGTAACCGTAGATGAATTCCACAGAAGTGATCTGGATGCCGAACTTGGAGCAACAGTGAGAAGGCCCGAAAATACAGCTACATCTTAGATAAACATTTATTGGAAAAGCTAAAATTAGGAAATCTGACGGAACTACTACCGCATAATTTTGTGTTAAGAGGTCTGTAATATGGTGTACTTTCTAACATATATATATACCGTACTATATGAGATATAAAAAAAAACAAATCTTTAAGTACACGTGGACTCTCAATATAATTGAGAGAACTCCATCGTACTTAAAAGAAACTTTTTTAAAAAAAAAAAAAAACCATTTTGAAGAGTCCGTCCTACCACCGACCCTCAGAGCAACGATTTCCATTGAGATGTTTCTTGAAATGAAATAGAAAAAGCCCCTGTAAAGAGAAATGATCATACGTTCTATGATGATCACATCTTAAAAGCTACATACAAATGTAATGGTTTCCAGAAATGCAATGTAGATGAAATAATTAATGGGATAAAGTAGCATTTCAGCGTAAAATCTTATTTGAAATTCAAAGGTGATCAAGTGCCAGCAGCATTATCAGGAATAGTGTACCGTTTCAAACGTTATAAAAGTAAAAAGTGCGAGCCTTCATCAGAAAACTATCAAAACGGTCAATAAACCAGAGGTTATCCAAGCTAGCAGAGGCCAGTATATAGTCATCATGTCAAGAACAACAAACCTGCAAACAGTAAAATTACCCTCATCGGAAAGCAGATGGTACAATTAGAGTAGCTATAGTATTGTAATTAGAGAAGTTTGGGGCACCCATAGAAAGTATACCCTTAGATAGAATTTTTGTCTAAGTAATTTTGTTATATGTAAGTGCTATAAACACTTGTAAAAAGAAAACTTGTAATTTTTGTAATTTTTGTTATTAGACAGACAATAAATACGTTGCATATTTTTAAAATGAATGTGAATTAATTAAGAATATTTGTTTTAATCATGTAAATTTAGTTACAGAAAACAATTATAGCATTGGAAAAGTATATAGTTATTGGGAAAATATGTTAGTTGTGAAAGAAAAATTTCTTAAAGTAAAGATATGCATGAAGAAAAAAAAAATGTGTTAATTGTGAAAGAAAAAATTTCATAAATTAGAGATAAGCATGAAGACAAAGAAAAAAAATATATATATAAGGAAATAAATACATGTTAAAAAGAGTTAAACAGATAAACTATAAAATTATTAGTGAAAATAAATACACGTGTAATCAAAAAGAAAAGATAGCATACAGGTGGTAAGAAAGAAAAACAATGCAAAATGATAAAAATGTAAGAAAAGATAAATCAGAAGATTTATATTGATATGTAAGAAAAATGTAAAACAATCTGAACCGAACGGAGACCAAAAATATTTTCAATTTTTAAGACTATTGCACTCTCCAGATCTAGTTCCCTGCGGAAACTAGTTTTTCTAAGGGGGGAGGGATGTTATGGCCCAATATACGGAAGATTCTTCCAGCAGCCAAAGGCGCATTCTAGCGAAATAATCAGCAATTGCTAAACAATAACCTCGCATGGTATTGTTCTGCATCTGTCGGTTATTTTGCTGATTAGCCCAACAGCTGGCTGCGATGAGCGGTTAGTGAAACAATCGACGATTACGATAATAATTAACCTCGCATGGTAATTATTATGTAATGCGATTGTTTACTACTAAGCGACTCAGGTGCTGCAACCGGTAGAACAAACGGCAAGGTTGTTGTCGTTTGTTTACATCCGCGTTGCGAGTAAAAGTTTACTTCCGAATATTGGAGCATAAAAGACCAATGACTGGTCTGTCGAATGCCTGTAATATTCTATTCTTCCAGTGAGCAGTCGCGTTGCATAGTGGTGTCAAGTTTCCGTTCGGTGCGGAGTACGTAATAATTGTTAAGATAGGTCAAGTCTTAGTAAATAAAGATTTATAACGTACAAAGAAATTCGAGTGTTTTATCTAAAGAAAGTTTTGTCCGGTTAATTTTTGGTTTTTATTGAGTGATTGCATGGGGACACGACAAAATGTCCCCCTTCAAAATTTCACGGTTTCACTACTGCCATGACGAAACGAATACAAACACAGCACACTAACACATTTCGCCGAGTGGCTTAGGTTTTCACCCGATATGCAGTTTCCTTATTAGTTATTTATTCAATGACTCACGCACGAAGGTTTCCGTACCATCGTACAAAATTTAACACTATGTACTTTTTATTTATTTTTTCAAATGAGAGTAGGCGTCATGTGAAAAAATAATGCTGTCATTTGAAAAAATAATAATATTGCTGACATTTGAAAACATAATAATAATGCTGTCATTTGAAAAAAATGCCTACATATGATAATAAACATGAATGAGAATAAAACGAGGAAAAAAACGCCAAAAAAATCACGTTTTTTGTATGGGGGCCCCCCTTTTATTTTTAATTTTATTTTATTTTTATTATTTGTTGTTATAGCGACAATAGAAATACACATTCTGTGAAAATTTCAACTGTCTACCTGTTATGGTTAATGAAATACATCCCGGTGACAAACAGATAATAACAAGAATGAATAACGCCGAAAAAATCACTTTGTTGTTGGATGCCCCCTATAATTTTTAATTTTATTTTATTGTTATTATTAGTTGTTATATCGCCAATAGAAATGCACAGTCTGTGAAAATTTCAACTGTCTACATATTACGAATCATGAGGTACAACCTGGTGACGGACGTATGGACAGCGAAGTCTTAGTAATAGGGTTCCCGTTGTTACCCTTTGGGTACGGAACCCTAAAAATGATCTTTATATTAATCTCAAGAATTCATTCCCGTTGCTGTAAGAATAAATTATCTTTATATTAATCTCAAGAATTGATTCCTGTTGCTGTAAGAAAAAATGACATTATAATAAAAAACAAGTAAAAAAGCTAGAATTGGTATTTCTAGAACGGTTCGTCGGACATTCTTAACAAGTTTTTAGTATAATAAGAATGTCTAGAAATGATCGTTTTTCACTGTATACGTAAAAAACCTATGGCAATATCAAGAAGGGGCTGTCCGATTTAGTCCATTTTTGAATTTTATTTTGCTATTACTATAAAAACACCATGTACCAAATTTCAGGTCTCCATGTCGACGCGTTCTCAGGCAGTGTCCAAATATATAGTGGAAAATAAAATTTTTGTATGGCAACCCCACGAAGAAGTTGTCCGATTTGTCTTATTTTCGAACTTAATTTTACTTTTTTTTTAAAGTCCGTGTACAAAATTGTTATGGTAGTATGTTGAGTGATTAACATCAGACGTAAAGTCCAGACTGCCAGCATGAGCTAACAGATCACTCGGCGGACAGCGTTGACTGCAAGGTGGCACGCCTCGGATATTGGCGGAGAGTGTGGAGAGGTTCCACGAAAAAACCTGCCGCTGCCGCCTGCCATAATCAAAAAAATATTCGTGCCTATTCACCAAAACGACGGCACACATTCAGTCCTGAAGGGACCTTTACGTCACTTACCTACATCCAAATCGAAGGCGCAGATGGTATGCCTTCATTGCACGCCCCAACCACCCAACTGACTCTGAGGGCAGATATTTTCAGAGTCCCTTTTAGACCTGTAAAGAGAGACTAACGAGCGGACCTAGACGACCTTCATGTGAGAGGGCTCCGGGGTAGTGAAAGGAGAATAAAAAGTATTTAGAGCATAATTACGTTACAATCGTTCATTTCTCTTTAAAGAACACAGTATTATTATTTTAAATATTACTGTTAAACTCTATTAAATATTTTTATGTATAACATATATATATACGAACCTACCTACCTATATTATATAATATCTAAATTGTTATCTAAGTTTTTCTCATTTCTTCTTACTTCTGCAAGAATCTTTCTCTTTCAGTTTAGTGCCTACGCAGGAGTTGTTGAGAAAAATAATGGTCTTTGATCTATACACTTTCCTATTTTGTTATATTATTCTGAGAGGAACCTTTACTAGTTTTTATTAATAAAATGCATTTTATTAAATATGTAGTTTTTCTTTATATGGCCATTTTAGCTAGTGAATATGTAATCAATTCTTCTTATGATTTAATCAATAATGAATTGTAAGAATTAAGTGAAAAACACTGGAAACAAAACAAGAGCAAATAAAAAAACACAAACAGCTTCCCTTATACAGATAATGGGAACAGTTTAAATCAGATCTATTGCGTGAAATATGCCAATTATTTATCCAATTGTATTTTTATTATTTTATTGTTAGCTACCCTATAGTAATATATTTTTTTTATATATAAATTCATGCTATGTTTTTTTCAAATAACTCTTGTGAGAGTTCCAGTTCCTCTCGATAAAGTGATTTCTTTCACATATTTGTTTTTCTTTCTCTATTCTATTACAATTCTCAGATTTTTTGTTTTTTTTTTGTTGTTCTTTTCAGTCATCTGTTTTTCTCCATTAGAATTTGGAGAACAATTCATTTCGGAAAACTCCCGATACGTAATTTGTTTATATCTATTATTTTAATGGAACTAAGATAAAAAATTCTTGTTTGATTTGAAACTTTAAGTTCTCCCGCTATTAATAGTTCTGATTTAATAATCCAAATTTAAAATCTCATGTAAATGTGAATATTTTGTTTGAATATTATTCAAATACATACAAATTTGTTCCGAATCACTTACTGCAAATGTTCGCATTCCAGAATTCACCTCGTCGTCAGATCCTTGGCGATCATACCGGAAATTAACTGCTTGAATCGACTTCGGAATACTAACTATTGCCTGTAATTTGCAACACGCACCGAAAGGTGGGTAAAATATGCCTGCATGAAATGACGAATATCCGTTTTATCCTTTGAGGACAGGCGTAAGCAGAATATGTATGTTTTTCTGTATAAGGCTAGCAATACGGATATAGTCAGGCGAGACTTTAACAAGTTTTCTCATTATAAATACTATCCAGTTAACATTGTTCCAACTATAGTTATTTTGGGAGATGTTACATAGTTTACAGCTCGTTTGTTTCGTCCATTGAAGATTTCGACTATTGTTTTTTTATTAATTGAAAAAACCACTCACTTTCTGCAATAAGGTACAGCGGCTGCCACTAATTAGTATAGCATTGGCGTAACTGGTACATTAGAATATCGTACGGCACCTTTTTGAATAAAGAAAAGTTGACAGTTCTTCCAGCCAAGCATTTTTTCCTGCCCGAAAAGGTGGCGGATTTTGTGCGGGCTAGATGAAAATGATTCTATTAATTGAAAATAGATCAGTATGAGGACTACTTACTACTTACAGGTTTTATTTCCTCGTCGATGTTTACCAAATCTTTTTTTGCTCTATTCACTCTGCGCTGTTGCTGACTGGACGATTTGATAAGAAGAGAAGATTGTCTTTTTCTTCTCCATCAACGACAGGCAAGAATTCTCCGTGCTAGGGTGCGTGCGGACTGTCGGTATGGCAGCCGGCCGTAATACGTGTTTCAGTAATTCCCCGTGTAGCATATTTCTATATGCAATACGCTACGACCATAACAAAATTTCAGCTTTCTAAGTGAACGCATTCTGGAGTTATCGTGCGCACCGATGGACAGACGTACAGACGGACGGACATGCAACAATCAAAATAACTTTTAATATTATGCGTTGGTGTCCATTTTGCTCTACCATCATTATTTCTGTGCGTTACAAACGGAATGACAAACTTAGTATACACTATAGATTTCATCTAGGATATAACAATAGATGAGAATTTCCCCGAGGTTTGGGCTTGCTGCCCCCAGGTACCCACGAAAACTATAAAAAGCTTTTTTATATTTTTATTGCTTTCTCACTACGTTGAAAAAACGTACGTGAGAAAATCCAAAAAGTTTTGTAGCAATGCATTTGCATCAGAAGAAAATGAAATCTGATATGGAGTTTTGCGCCCGTCTGAAATATTTGTAATCATTGTATGTATGTATGTGTGTACATACAATTAGATTTAAAGCATTAAGTACTGTGCGTATGTACAATATACATACGGAAGAGAAAAGGAAGAAAGCACTGTATGTAGGTAAGTATGCATACCGTGAGAATGGAATGTATGCCTGATAATAAAATGCAATTTATGCTTAATTGCATTTTATTATAATGAAGGAAAATGAATTTTGAGTGAGCTTGAAATTGAATTAAATAATTTTGATTTTCAGGGTCATTTCCGTATTACATCATGTTATGGTCTTAGCATACTGTTGCAGCAGTATGCTACACTGAAGCTAGCCACAGCCTGCTACATGTGAGTTATTGCCTATGTGGACGGTGAGACTTGATTTGACTAACCGAACGCCACCTAATTGACACAGAGCAGCGCTTCCATATAGCTAGTTTGGTGACAAGGAAAAAGAAGAGATTATCAGTCTGTCTTGCATTTCGGAATACGAAAATTTCTGCTCGTGTTCTTCCAGATTAAATAAGGTACCGTTTATTCCTTGTGAAAAAAATTAGTGTCGTAAAGGTTACAGTTTTATCCCGGTATTCTCTACGCAGCTTGCACCTAACGAAATTATTAAGGTTTCGACCTGTTTGTTAAAATTGGTGGACGAAGAAATTGGAGAGTGAAAATCACACAGTCCAGTACCACACTATTTGGAAGTAGTTGCAATTGTCTGGAAGAACGGGCAGTCACTGGCTTCTTTTGGCTCATCTCCTTGGAAGCCTTTTGCCCCGGCAGGGTAAACGCTATACAGTGTAGACGTACATTTCACAAAAGATACGGAACAGGGCGGAATAATCCCTTCCCGATAAGGTAAACCAAATTAGCCTAAATCTCACATACAGGAGGTTCAAATAAGGTAGCAAAAACGCTAGCCCTTTCTGGCATACAATACAGATGTACAAGGCCAGGGTATGGAGCCCTGTAAAACCAAGGAATCTAAACAGTCAGAGGAGAAGCTGAAATTCCGCAGTCGCAGACAGGAAATTTCAGGAAATCACCGATATTAGGCATCTACGTTGCCCATAGCTATAGTTAAATTCATATATACGCATTATTAGTTTAGATTTCTATATTCCAGCAAAGTTTTTATTAATAACTTAAATTTTTTTACATATACATATATATACCTATATACTATAGTTATTATTACTCATTTATATATATATATGTGGGGTTCGTAATCAAATTAAGAAAGACGTAAAATTGGTTATTTTAATTAAAAGCACTATTTATTCACGAAAATTTTTTCAGTTTTCTGACGCAGAATCCCACATTCGGCCATCCTGCTCGTCGTCTGTCCCAGGCGACTCACCAAAATCTTCATCACTGCTTTCAATCTCGCTATCATCACTATTGGCCAATGGTTTCATAAAATCAGCAGATGACGATGTTACATTGGGTCCTTCGTGATTCCCAACTTTAGAGACATCATAACGATCCTTCCCCTTAAGTCTAGTCACCTCATACGGTCCAATAAACTTTGGATATAGCTTTAAACCTGGTCCAAGTTGCATCCTTTTTATGGCTACCATGTCGTGCACCTTATATTGGCGTGCAGGTTTTCTCTTCCGGTTAAAAACTTTTCGGTTTTCCTCTTGGAGTCTCTGTATTGCAAGGCAGGCCTTGATCCGCATGTCTCTCCTGCTCTTGTCGAAGTCCAGCATCAGCTCGTTTTCTAATAGCCTGGAGTAGTTAAGCTATGCCGGTTCTGGAACACTTTTTCCATACAAAAAGTGTCCGGAAATTTCAAACTATTTTGGTGGCTCTGGACTGGGTTCTGGGCCACTGAGGGGGATTCCGTCTAGTGGTATACGTCACAGGGTATGCCTGGAGAATTCCTTTCCTACCGTCTGGCTGACCAGGAGATGGCATTAACTTTTTAGTAATAATTCAAGTTTTTTTTTTTTACCCATGGTGTGCTGCGCCTAAATGTAGGCTTTTTTATTGTGATTTTGCTGTTTTCAAGTGTTGCGCCTAAATGCGGGCTTTCGGTTTTGAACTAATATTAGTAATAATTAAAATTAACGCTATGCTATTCTTCTTCATACCAATAGATTCTAGGACGTGCCAGTGGATAGGGTGTTGGTACTATTGGGGGACAAAATTTTCATCAGAAATCCTCTACGGGCTATGGTTCTCGAGATATTAGCGATTTTATCTTTTTAGATATTGTTAATATTAGTAATAATTCAAGTTAACCCTATGCTATTCTTTTTCATACCAATAGATTCTAGGAGGTGCCAGTGGATAGGGTATTGGTACTGTTGGGGGACAAAATTTTCACCATAAATCCTCTACGGGCTATGGTTCTCGAGATATTAGCGATTTTACCTTTTTAGATATAGTTAATATTAGTAATAATTCAAGTTAACCCTATGCTATTCTTTTTCATACCAATATATTCTAGGAGGTGCCAGTGGATAGGGTATTGGTACTGTTGGGGGACAAAATTTTCATCAGAAATCCTCTACGGGCTATGGTTCTCGAGATATTAGCGATTTTATCTTTTTAGATATTGTTAATATTAGTAATAATTCAAGTTAACCCTATGCTATTCTTTTTCATACCAATAGATTCTAGGAGGTGCCAGTGGATAGGGTATTGGTACTGTTGGGGGACAAAATTTTCACCATAAATCCTCTACGGGCTATGGTTCTCGAGATATTAGCGATTTTACCTTTTTAGATATAGTTAATATTAGTAATAATTCAAGTTAACCCTATGCTATTCTTTTTCATACCAATAGATTCTAGGAGGTGCCAGTGGATAGGGTATTGGTACTGTTGGGGGACAAAATTTTCGTCAGAAATCCTCTCCAGGCTATGGTTCTCGAGATATTAGCGATTTTACCTTTTAGATATAGTTAATATTAGTAATAATTCAAGTTAACCCTATGCTATTCTCTTTCATATCAATAGATTCTAGGAGGTGCCAGTGGATAGGGTATTGGTACTGTTGGGGGACAAAATTTTCATCAGACTGTGGTTTTCGAGATATTAGCGATCTTGCCTGTCAATATTACTAAAAATTCAAGTTACCCTGGGGAGCTGTAGATATCAGCATAATGTCGCCTTGGATTTGCTGTTTTCTTACTTGAATATTTCTTAGTGAGGAATTTGTAGATATCAAAAGTTCCGGATGACTTTCTATAGGCGTTCTGGGCATCAAATATGAAATGTTTACTAAACATTAGGCATGCTTCCCCTATTTATGATGTAATTTGATATCACCGCTGTAAACAAATTCGCATTTAAGCTGAATGAGTCATGCACACCTGTATAAACTTCCTGTTTAAAAAATTCGCATTTTAGCTGAATGAGTCATGCACATCTGTGTAAATAAATTTAAGCAATATCAGCACATTTATTCTTTTCACGTAATTTGATATCACACTTCCTGTAGGCAGCCAAAAATTTTATTTTATTGTTCCAAGAATTTTACCGATCGAAACGTTTCATTGGAATTCGCATAAAGTAAACAAATTTTCACATTTTCTTTTTATCTTGAAATTCATTCATGTAAACAAAGTAATCAAATTAATTTGAATGATTTATGTTTTTTTTTGTTTATCGTGTAATTCGATATCATCTCAGCCTGTAAGCAAATTCGTTGGAATTCATCTTGTGCAATGATTATTTTAGCAGCAGTATCATTCATGTTCACAAACCGTTCCTATAAAAGCACAAGCAAATCGCTAGGAGCCATCATTCAGTTTCAGTAAGTCTCAGTGTTAGTTTAAAATATAAAAAAATTAAAAATGTCTTCGGTGTTAGTAAATAAAAGTTTTTCAATAATTGAAAATTTGCGAAAAGATGTGATGGAGTGTTTAAAAAATTCAGTGAATAAAGACTATATTGTTAAAAAGTGCAATAGAAACATGCATAAATTTCAAGTTGCATTTCGGAAGTGCAATAAGAGTGCTAGGAAACGACATTTCGAGAGCTGTCTCGAGCAAATGAAAGCATTAAGAGCACTATTGAGAACTCCCCGTCGAGGTGGAGGAATTACTCGCGTAAGAAGAAGTGATTTTGTAAAGTGGGAAGAAATAAAGACAGCGTTCGCAGACAGAATTCGACAAGGTGTTATTGCAAATTTAAAGCATATCGATCCGAAGCTATTTATGCAAGACGCTGCCAAATTATTTATGCGCCGCATTAAGAATACATTAAAACATTATTTTAATATTAAAATTTCTACAACGTTTTGCGGTGAATTTGTTAAGGAAACTGGTGACAATGAAATTATAAAAGACATTAAATATTTCCAAGCGAGAACTGCTGCAATTAGTGCAGATGATAATTTAGAGGAGTGGTTTAAATCAAACATTTTGGATCCAATAAACACTCAGCTGGAAGAATTCCAGGAAAAAGACAGTGGCTGGGCACTGCACTCTATAATACATCTAGCAGTACACATCAACAAGTTTGAACAACTTCGAGGATCTTCGTATATGCCCTTACCAAAGGAAATTGCATCAAAGAAAGCATGCATTAATGTGTAAAATAATGATGAAGCATGCTTCGCGTGGGCAGTAACATCAGCGCTATATCCTGCAGCAGCAAATGTTTGCTCTGATAGGACCTCATCGTATCCACATTACTCTACAGTACTAAATTTAACTGGGATAACATTTCCCATAACACTTAAGCAAATTACCCAATTTGAAGACCAGAACAATTTATCAGTAAACGTGTTCATCCTGGAGAAAGAGCATTTCCTCACCACAGTTCCAGTTAGACTTACGAAACACAGAATGGAGCGACATGTAAATCTCTTAATGCTACAAGATGACTATGACCAGGCTGATGATCATATGGATGATGATGATGATGCCGACAGATATCATTTCTGCTGGATTAAAGATCTTTCGCGCCTCATATCGAAGCAAACTTCGAAACATATTCATAGAGTGCATATATGTGAGAGATGTTTGCTCTACTTTTACTCTGAAGAAAAATTAGCATCACACACTCCCGAATGCGAGAATCAAAACGACTGCAGAATTATGTTTCCCTCAGAGGAAAAGAAATGGTTGGAATATAAGAATTATAACCATAAGAATCCAGTCCCGTTTTGTGTGTATGCCGATCTTGAATCAATATTGAAGCCGATTCAGGGAAACAATCAAAATACACAGCGAATCCAGGAACATGAAGTTCACAGCATAGGGTTCTACTTCCACTGCAAACATGATGCTAAGCTCTCATATTACCGAGCATATCGAGGAAAGAATTGTCAACAATGGTTTGCATTAGAATTGCAAAAAATTGCCTCCATAGCTGTACAGGAAAAGCTGAACATCAGGCCAATGCAACCCTTGACTAAAGAGGAACGGCGTTCACATATGGAAAATACTTGCTGTCATATATGTGAAAAAACGTTTGCAGCCGATGAGGAACGAGTCCGGGACCATTGCCATTTAACAGGTAAATACTGAGAAGCATAATTCAATTCATTACTTTTCATAAATTCTTTTAACAGGAAAATACCGAGGGCCAGCGCACAATGCATGCAATCTGATGTATCAAGATTGCTCCATAGTTCCAGTAATTTTTCATAATTTATCCGGATATGATGCCCACTTCATAATTAAGGATATAGCTACATCTTTCCCAGGAAAAGTTGATCTCTTGCCAATAAACAAGGAAAGATATATCTCGTTCACCAAGCACATGGACGGCGGCCACATAAAATTCAGATTCATCGATTCCTTCCGTTTTATGGCCGAATCTTTAGATAAGCTTTCATCATTGCTGCCAATGGATAAATTGAACACTACAAGATCAGTATGGCAAGGATTGAATGATGACACTATCAAACTTCTTACACGCAAAGGTGTCTTCCCATATGATTTTATTGATGACTGGGATAAATTGGATTTCCGGAACTTGCCAACACAAGAAGCGTTCTACAATAAACTGACTGACAGTGCTATATCTCCTGAGGACTACAATCATGCTGAAAAGGTCTGGCAAAAATTTGAAATACAAACACTTGGTGAATATTCAGATCTATACCTTAAGACTGATGTTCTACTATTGGCCGATGTGTTTGAGAACTTTCGAGAAGTGTGCATGAAGACATACAATTTAGATCCAGCACATTATTACACCATGCCAGGCTTAACATGGGATGCTATGCTGAAATACACTAATGTCAAATTAGAGCTGATAACCGACGTAGATATACTGCTATTCATAGAGAGAGGCATTCGAGGTGGTATAAGTCAATGTTCGAACAGATATAGTAAAGCAAATAACAAATATATGGATGATTTTAAGCCTGAGGAGAAAGAGAAATACCTGATGTATTATGATGTGAATAACCTTTATGGATGGGCCATGTCACAGCATTTACCAACCGGAGGATTCAAATGGGTTGATGTTCCCAATATTGTCGTTTCCGAAATTCCTGATGATTCTCCAACTGGATACATATTCGAAGTCGACTTGGATTATCCTCAACATCTACATGATAAACATAAGGACTTACCGTTTTGCTCTGAGCATGCAGCACCACCTGGAGCAAAATTAGAAAAGCTTCTGACAACATTACATTCAAAAATTAAATATGTTATACACTACCGAAACTTGAAGCAATGCTTATCACATGGACTCATCCTGAAAAAAGTGCACCGGGTACTTCAATTCAACCAATCAGCTTGGCTTAATCCATATATTGACTTAAATACCACCAAACGGAAGGAGGCTACCAGTGATCATGAGAAGGACAGCTATAAGAAGATGAATAATGCAGCTTTTGGTAAGACCATGGAAAATGTTCGCAAGTATAGCGATATAAAGCTTTGCGTAAAGTGGGAAGGTCGCTATGGTGCAAAAGCTCGGATTGCGGCACCCAACTTCCACAGTGCAACGATATTTGATGAGAATTTAGTTGCTGTGGAATTAAGGCGACTCAAAATCTTATTCAATAAGCCCCTCTATATTGGAATGGCAGTTTTGGAAATTTCAAAGATATGCCTCTATGATTTCCACTACAGTTTTATGCAGCGCGAATTTGGAGATAAATGTAAAGTCATGTATACAGATACAGATTCTCTAATATATGAACTTGAAGAGAAAAATGCATATGAGTTTATGGCTGAAAATATAAACAAATTTGATACAAGTGATTACCCAGAAGATAATCAATTCAATTTACCGCTCATGAATAAAAAGATTCCTGGTCTAATGAAGGATGAACTGAATGGGAAAATCATGAGCGAATTTGCAGGCTTGCGCTCGAAAATGTACAGTCTACGTATAAACGATGGTAAAACTGTAAAGAAAGCAAAAGGAGTAAAGACTAATGTAGTCCAGAGGCATATCAATTTCGAAGACTACGTCGAATGTTTGAATAACAAGCGAGTATTAACTGCTAATCAGAGCTCCATACGATCGCATAACCATAATGTCTACACGATCAGCCAAAAGAAAATTGCATTGAATCCATATGATAACAAGCGGTATATTATGAGTGGGACAACGGATACTCTACCATGGGGACATTACTCTATTCAATCAGAACAGCAAGGAGCAGACGCAGAAAAACATATAATCTAAGGCTAGTCTAAGATATGTATTGTAAATAAAAATTGTATTATAGCTAAAACACCATTTAATGAAATAGTTTGTTTTAATTGTATTATAGTCTAAGATGATGTACACTATTGTAAAATAAAGGAAAATATTATAATTATAGGGTAACCGATTTAAGGAAGCCTAATATAGAATGATACCTTAAGAATTAAATGTTAATCTAGAATGATACCTTAAGAATTAAATGTTAATATTTTTCAATTTATAATAAATCAATAATAATATTTTATATATGGTATTCTTTTATTCAATTTCCCTACTATGTCCAGAGCTCATAATATTTGCCCACTACCGTGAGCTCCTAATCGGGCGGTTGAGCGTTTTACCCAGAATGTTAGGATGACTTAAGAAAAAAACATTTACACGTGGACTCGACCTTGACTTCGGCATCACCTTTGAAACCGGAAGGGAGTCTGATCTTTGACCTTCATCCGGAAGTGTATTATATATATATATATATAAGTGTATAATCAAGCATTTCATGGGTCTCCATATTGCTTTTCAAAACAGGTTAGATAAAAGCTTAACAGCTTTTTAAACAGGTCTGATAACAGCTTAACAGCTTTTTAAACAGGTCCGATAACAGCTTTTCAAACAGGTCTGATAACAGCTTAACAGCTTTTAAACAGGTCTGATAACAGCTGAACAGCTTTTTAAACAGGTCTGATAACAGCTTAACAGCTTCTTAAACAGGTCTGATAACAGCTTAACAGCTTCTTAAACAGGTCTGATAACAGCTTAACAGCTTTTTAAACAGGTCTGATAACAGCTTAACACCTTTTTAAACAGGTCCGATAATAGCTTAACAGCTTTTCAAACAGGTCTGATAACAGCTTAACAGCTTTTCAAACAGGTCTGATAACAGCTTAACAGCTTTTAAACAGGTCTGATAACAGCTTAACAGCTTTTTAAACAGGTATGAGAACAGCTTGACAGCTTTTAAACAGGTCTGATAACAGCTTTTAAATAGGTCTGATAACAGCTTAACAGCTTTTTAAACAGGTCTGCTAACAGCTTAACAGCTTTTAAACAGGTCTGATAACAGCTTAACAGCTTATAAAACAGGTCTGATAACAGCTTAACAGCTTTTTAAACAGGTCTGACCTGTTTAAAAAGCTGTTAAGCTGTTATCAGACCTGTTTAAAAGCTGTTAAGCTGTTATCAGACCTGTTTAAAAAGCTGTTAAGCTGTTATCAGACCTGTTTGAAAAGCTGTTAAGCTGTTATCAGACCTGTTTGAAAAGCTGTTAAATTATCGGACCTGTTTAAAAAGGTGTTAAGCTGTTATCAGACCTGTTTAAAAAGCTGTTAAGCTGTTATCAGACCTGTTTAAGAAGCTGTTAAGCTGTTATCAGACCTGTTTAAAAAGCTGTTCAGCTGTTATCAGACCTGTTTAAAAGCTGTTAAGCTGTTATCAGACCTGTTTGAAAAGCTGTTATCGGACCTGTTTAAAAAGCTGTTAAGCTGTTATCAGACCTGTTTAAAAAGCTGTTAAGCTGTTATCTAACCTGTTTTGAAAAGCAATATGGAGTCCCCATGAAATGCTTGATTATACACTTATATATATATATATATAATACACTTCCGGATGAAGGTCAAAGATCAGACTCCCTTCCGGTTTCAAAGGTGATGCCGAAGTCAAGGTCGAGTCCACGTGTAAATGTTTTTTTCTTAAGTCATCCTAACATTCTGGGTAAAACGCTCAACCGCCCGAATAGGAGCTCACGGTAGTGGGCAAATATTATGAGCTCTGGACATAGTAGGGAAATTGAATAAAAGAATACCATATATAAAATATTATTATTGATTTATTATAAATTGAAAAATATTAACATTTAATTCTTAAGGTATCATTCTAGATTAACATTTAATTCTTAAGGTATCATTCTATATTAGGCTTCCTTAAATCGGTTACCCTATAATTATAATATTTTCCTTTATTTTACAATAGTGTACACCATCTTAGACTATAATACAATTAAAACAAACTATTTCATTAAATGGTGTTTTAGCTATAATACAATTTTTATTTACAATACATATCTTAGACTAGCCTTAGATTATATGTTTTTCTGCGTCTGCTCCTTGCTGTTCTGATTGAATAGAGTAATGTCCCCATGGTAGAGTATCCGTTGTCCCACTCATAATATACCGCTTGTTATCATATGGATTCAATGCAATTTTCTTTTGGCTGATCGTGTAGACATTATGGTTATGCGATCGTATGGAGCTCTGATTAGCAGTTAATACTCGCTTGTTATTCAAACATTCGACGTAGTCTTCGAAATTGATATGCCTCTGGACTACATTAGTCTTTACTCCTTTTGCTTTCTTTACAGTTTTACCATCGTTTATACGTAGACTGTACATTTTCGAGCGCAAGCCTGCAAATTCGCTCATGATTTTCCCATTCAGTTCATCCTTCATTAGACCAGGAATCTTTTTATTCATGAGCGGTAAATTGAATTGATTATCTTCTGGGTAATCACTTGTATCAAATTTGTTTATATTTTCAGCCATAAACTCATATGCATTTTTCTCTTCAAGTTCATATATTAGAGAATCTGTATCTGTATACATGACTTTACATTTATCTCCAAATTCGCGCTGCATAAAACTGTAGTGGAAATCATAGAGGCATATCTTTGAAATTTCCAAAACTGCCATTCCAATATAGAGGGGCTTATTGAATAAGATTTTCAGTCGCCTTAATTCCACAGCAACTAAATTCTCATCAAATATCGTTGCACTGTGGAAGTTGGGTGCCGCAATCCGAGCTTTTGCACCATAGCGACCTTCCCACTTTACGCAAAGCTTTATATCGCTATACTTGCGAACATTTTCCATGGTCTTACCAAAAGCTGCATTATTCATCTTCTTATAGCTGTCCTTCTCATGATCACTGGTAGCCTCCTTCCGTTTGGTGGTATTTAAGTCAATATATGGATTAAGCCAAGCTGATTGGTTGAATTGAAGTACCCGGTGCACTTTTTTCAGGATGAGTCCATGTGATAAGCATTGCTTCAAGTTTCGGTAGTGTATAACATATTTAATTTTTGAATGTAATGTTGTCAGAAGCTTTTCTAATTTTGCTCCAGGTGGTGCTGCATGCTCAGAGCAAAACGGTAAGTCCTTATGTTTATCATGTAGATGTTGAGGATAATCCAAGTCGACTTCGAATATGTATCCAGTTGGAGAATCATCAGGAATTTCGGAAACGACAATATTGGGAACATCAACCCATTTGAATCCTCCGGTTGGTAAATGCTGTGACATGGCCCATCCATAAAGGTTATTCACATCATAATACATCAGGTATTTCTCTTTCTCCTCAGGCTTAAAATCATCCATATATTTGTTATTTGCTTTACTATATCTGTTCGAACATTGACTTATACCACCTCGAATGCCTCTCTCTATGAATAGCAGTATATCTACGTCGGTTATCAGCTCTAATTTGACATTAGTGTATTTCAGCATAGCATCCCATGTTAAGCCTGGCATGGTGTAATAATGTGCTGGATCTAAATTGTATGTCTTCATGCACACTTCTCGAAAGTTCTCAAACACATCGGCCAATAGTAGAACATCAGTCTTAAGGTATAGATCTGAATATTCACCAAGTGTTTGTATTTCAAATTTTTGCCAGACCTTTTCAGCATGATTGTAGTCCTCAGGAGATATAGCACTGTCAGTCAGTTTATTGTAGAACGCTTCTTGTGTTGGCAAGTTCCGGAAATCCAATTTATCCCAGTCATCAATAAAATCATATGGGAAGACACCTTTGCGTGTAAGAAGTTTGATAGTGTCATCATTCAATCCTTGCCATACTGATCTTGTAGTGTTCAATTTATCCATTGGCAGCAATGATGAAAGCTTATCTAAAGATTCGGCCATAAAACGGAAGGAATCGATGAATCTGAATTTTATGTGGCCGCCGTCCATGTGCTTGGTGAACGAGATATATCTTTCCTTGTTTATTGGCAAGAGATCAACTTTTCCTGGGAAAGATGTAGCTATATCCTTAATTATGAAGTGGGCATCATATCCGGATAAATTATGAAAAATTACTGGAACTATGGAGCAATCTTGATACATCAGATTGCATGCATTGTGCGCTGGCCCTCGGTATTTTCCTGTTAAAAGAATTTATGAAAAGTAATGAATTGAATTATGCTTCTCAGTATTTACCTGTTAAATGGCAATGGTCCCGGACTCGTTCCTCATCGGCTGCAAACGTTTTTTCACATATATGACAGCAAGTATTTTCCATATGTGAACGCCGTTCCTCTTTAGTCAAGGGTTGCATTGGCCTGATGTTCACCTTTTCCTGTACAGCTATGGAGGCAATTTTTTGCAATTCTAATGCAAACCATTGTTGACAATTCTTTCCTCGATATGCTCGGTAATATGAGAGCTTAGCATCATGTTTGCAGTGGAAGTAGAACCCTATGCTGTGAACTTCATGTTCCTGGATTCGCTGTGTATTTTGATTGTTTCCCTGAATCGGCTTCAATATTGATTCAAGATCGGCATACACACAAAACGGGACTGGATTCTTATGGTTATAATTCTTATATTCCAACCATTTCTTTTCCTCTGAGGGAAACATAATTCTGCAGTCGTTTTGATTCTCGCATTCGGGAGTGTGTGATGCTAATTTTTCTTCAGAGTAAAAGTAGAGCAAACATCTCTCACATATATGCACTCTATGAATATGTTTCGAAGTTTGCTTCGATATGAGGCGCGAAAGATCTTTAATCCAGCAGAAATGATATCTGTCGGCATCATCATCATCATCCATATGATCATCAGCCTGGTCATAGTCATCTTGTAGCATTAAGAGATTTACATGTCGCTCCATTCTGTGTTTCGTAAGTCTAACTGGAACTGTGGTGAGGAAATGCTCTTTCTCCAGGATGAACACGTTTACTGATAAATTGTTCTGGTCTTCAAATTGGGTAATTTGCTTAAGTGTTATGGGAAATGTTATCCCAGTTAAATTTAGTACTGTAGAGTAATGTGGATACGATGAGGTCCTATCAGAGCAAACATTTGCTGCTGCAGGATATAGCGCTGATGTTACTGCCCACGCGAAGCATGCTTCATCATTATTTTTCACATTAATGCATGCTTTCTTTGATGCAATTTCCTTTGGTAAGGGCATATACGAAGATCCTCGAAGTTGTTCAAACTTGTTGATGTGTACTGCTAGATGTATTATAGAGTGCAGTGCCCAGCCACTGTCTTTTTCCTGGAATTCTTCCAGCTGAGTGTTTATTGGATCCAAAATGTTTGATTTAAACCACTCCTCTAAATTATCATCTGCACTTGGAAATATTTAATGTCTTTTATAATTTCATTGTCACCAGTTTCCTTAACAAATTCACCGCAAAACGTTGTAGAAATTTTAATATTAAAATAATGTTTTAATGTATTCTTAATGCGGCGCATAAATAATTTGGCAGCGTCTTGCATAAATAGCTTCGGATCGATATGCTTTAAATTTGCAATAACACCTTGTCGAATTCTGTCTGCGAACGCTGTCTTTATTTCCTCCCACTTTACAAAATCACTTCTTCTTACGCGAGTAATTCCTCCACCTCGACGGGGAGTTCTCAATAGTGCTCTTAATGCTTTCATTTGCTCGAGACAGCTCTCGAAATGTCGTTTCCTAGCACTCTTATTGCACTTCCGAAATGCAACTTGAAATTTATGCATGTTTCTATTGCACTTTTTAACAATATAGTCTTTATTCACTGAATTTTTTAAACACTCCATCACATCTTTTCGCAAATTTTCAATTATTGAAAAACTTTTATTTACTAACACCGAAGACATTTTTAATTTTTTTATATTTTAAACTAACACTGAGACTTACTGAAACTGAATGATGGCTCCTAGCGATTTGCTTGTGCTTTTATAGGAACGGTTTGTGAACATGAATGATACTGCTGCTAAAATAATCATTGCACAAGATGAATTCCAACGAATTTGCTTACAGGCTGAGATGATATCGAATTACACGATAAACAAAAAAAAACATAAATCATTCAAATTAATTTGATTACTTTGTTTACATGAATGAATTTCAAGATAAAAAGAAAATGTGAAAATTTGTTTACTTTATGCGAATTCCAATGAAACGTTTCGATCGGTAAAATTCTTGGAACAATAAAATAAAATTTTTGGCTGCCTACAGGAAGTGTGATATCAAATTACGTGAAAAGAATAAATGTGCTGATATTGCTTAAATTTATTTACACAGATGTGCATGACTCATTCAGCTAAAATGCGAATTTTTTAAACAGGAAGTTTATACAGGTGTGCATGACTCATTCAGCTTAAATGCGAATTTGTTTACAGCGGTGATATCAAATTACATCATAAATAGGGGAAGCATGCCTAATGTTTAGTAAACATTTCATATTTGATGCCCAGAACGCCTATAGAAAGTCATCCGGAACTTTTGATATCTACAAATTCCTCACTAAGAAATATTCAAGTAAGAAAACAGCAAATCCAAGGCGACATTATGCTGATATCTACAGCTCCCCAGGGTAACTTGAATTTTTAGTAATATTGACAGGCAAGATCGCTAATATCTCGAAAACCACAGTCTGATGAAAATTTTGTCCCCCAACAGTACCAATACCCTATCCACTGGCACCTCCTAGAATCTATTGATATGAAAGAGAATAGCATAGGGTTAACTTGAATTATTACTAATATTAACTATATCTAAAAGGTAAAATCGCTAATATCTCGAGAACCATAGCCTGGAGAGGATTTCTGACGAAAATTTTGTCCCCCAACAGTACCAATACCCTATCCACTGGCACCTCCTAGAATCTATTGGTATGAAAAAGAATAGCATAGGGTTAACTTGAATTATTACTAATATTAACTATATCTAAAAAGGTAAAATCGCTAATATCTCGAGAACCATAGCCCGTAGAGGATTTATGGTGAAAATTTTGTCCCCCAACAGTACCAATACCCTATCCACTGGCACCTCCTAGAATCTATTGGTATGAAAAAGAATAGCATAGGGTTAACTTGAATTATTACTAATATTAACAATATCTAAAAAGATAAAATCGCTAATATCTCGAGAACCATAGCCCGTAGAGGATTTCTGATGAAAATTTTGTCCCCCAACAGTACCAATACCCTATCCACTGGCACCTCCTAGAATCTATTGGTATGAAAAAGAATAGCATAGGGTTAACTTGAATTATTACTAATATTAACTATATCTAAAAAGGTAAAATCGCTAATATCTCGAGAACCATAGCCCGTAGAGGATTTATGGTGAAAATTTTGTCCCCCAACAGTACCAATACCCTATCCACTGGCACCTCCTAGAATCTATTGGTATGAAAAAGAATAGCATAGGGTTAACTTGAATTATTACTAATATTAACAATATCTAAAAAGATAAAATCGCTAATATCTCGAGAACCATAGCCCGTAGAGGATTTCTGATGAAAATTTTGTCCCCCAATAGTACCAACACCCTATCCACTGGCACGTCCTAGAATCTATTGGTATGAAGAAGAATAGCATAGCGTTAATTTTAATTATTACTAATATTAGTTCAAAACCGAAAGCCCGCATTTAGGCGCAACACTTGAAAACAGCAAAATCACAATAAAAAAGCCTACATTTAGGCGCAGCACACCATGGGTAAAAAAAAAAACTTGAATTATTACTAAAAAGTTAATGCCATCTCCTGGTCAGCCAGACGGTAGGAAAGGAATTCTCCAGGCATACCCTGTGACGTATACCACTAGACGGAATCCCCCTCAGTGGCCCAGAACCCAGTCCAGAGCCACCAAAATAGTTTGAAATTTCCGGACACTTTTTGTATGGAAAAAGTGTTCCAGAACCGGCATAGCTTAACTACTGCCTGGCTAAGTCAAAATCGTCTTCTTTGAACAACGGAACGTCTAACATCAGTTCGAATGGAGTTCTATTTGTGGACCTTGACTTCGTAGAATTGATAACCTTCTGTACCTTAGCAACGTACATTTTTGAGGATCTTCTATTGACAGCTTAGACAAGATTGAAATGATTATTTGGTTCATACGCTCCACTTGACCATTTCCTCTTGGAACGCCTGTAGTTATGGTAACATGAAATATTTTCCTTTCATTGCAGTACTCATGGAAAGCGTTTGACGTCAAGACGTTGACTTCACTGGATAAATCCAGGTGAATTTACTGAAGGCGTCTACTACTACAAACAAGAACTTATACGACTTCGCGGTTGATGGTAGAGGTCCAAGATGATCTAGATGGAATGTTAACAGGGGTACTATAGGACTAAGGTAACCTTCTTGCTTGCCTTGCTTTCTAAATGCTAAAATGCAAACGATGCAATTGGCGACTGTGTCATCTGACCTTTTTGAAAGTCTCGGAATATAATAATCCTGTCCGGCAAGTTCGCCCAGTCTTTTTGAACTTGCATGACCTTGTACGTGTATGTGTTTCAAAACTTCGCGTTGTAATTGCTTCGGGACTACTAATAAGTATTTTCCTCCACACAGCTTGTATAAATTGTTTCTACGCAGCAAATAATCCTCATACAGCTTATCCCGTACAATAGTTGCGACTAACCGGCAATTTTCGTCTTCCAGCTGGGCTTTTCGTATTCTTTGGAGTAGACCAACTTCGATAGGTAACACAATTGGATAGCGGCTGAGGGCATCATTGCTCCGGATCGGTGATGTACGCTGCAATTATACTCCTCCAAGAGCAAGGCCCATCTTGCTATGCGGCTGCACAATTTTTTCCTCTTCATGGTAAGTTGGAAACCTTTACAATCAATATATATTTCAAATTGAAGATCAAGGAGATAAGTCCTCAACTTCTTAAGGGACTTTATTATGGCTAAGACCTCAAGTTCGCTTCGCGTGGTTTTAAAACTTAAATAGAATACAGGATGAAACTGGCCATGTTCACAATGCCTTTGCAGTAGTATTGAGCTAAATCCATCTTTACTGGCATCTGTATGCAATTGAGTCTCCAATGAGGGGTTAAATAATTTTAAAATTGGTTCTCTACAAAGCCTGTCCTTTAACGTCTGAAATGCATCTTGATGAACTTGATCGAAGACAAACTTTGTGTCCTTTCTGGTTAGATCTGATAGCGGTTGCAATTTGGGAATAGCTAGGTACAAATAAAATAACTGGTAAGACCAAGAAAACTTTGCAGCTGCTTAATATTCTTCGGATTTGTGAACTCCCTGACTGCTCTTATCTTGTCAGCTGACGGCTGTATGCTTCCATTTTCTATGATGTGTCCGAGAAATTCAACTTTTCTTTGTAAAAATCGGCATTTTTCCCATTTCACCAGCAAACCATTTTCTTGTGCTACCCTTAAAACAATCTTTAGCCGTTCGATGTTCTCCTCTTCGTTTTCTGCTGGGATAATGACGTCGTCCATATATACGAGTAAAATATTCTTCTGTATTAATGTTCGAAACAACAGGTGAATTCCATAGACCAAACGGTACTTTAAGAATTTCGTACTGTTCTTCCGGCGTAATGGGCGTAATGAATGAAGTGTATTTTTGATTTTCCGGCACTACATCAACATGAAAAAATCCATTTCGCAAATCTAAAGTACGGAACACTTTGGCACCATATAATTCTTGAATCACGTCTTCGATATTTGGGAGCGGATATCTGTCTTTAATTATTTTACCGTTCAGCTCACGATAATCAATACATAGTCTATAAGTTCCATTCTTCTTGTTCGCGAGCACTACCGGACTAGCAAAGTCAGAGTTACTTTCTTTAATTACACTGTCTACGCACCATTGCTTAATTTGATCGTGTACTTTCTCTCTTTCTTTAGGAGTTAACCTATGTGGCTTATGATATACAGGTGCTGAATCCACTAACGGTATCAGCATCTGTACGCAAGACCTTCCCGGTCTGACTGGTCTATATTGCTTGATTAACTCGGAGATTTCCTGCGAGAATATTTTGTTTGAAACTTGCCCGGAGATTTCCGGGTTGGCGTCTTCAATAAGCTGAACTACATCAATTTGAGATAAAAAATTATCTTCTTCTCGTTTCGCTTTAAATAGTTGGACCTTTCCATCTTCTATAATAACAGTAGAGTATTTTAAAATATCCTTACCGATCAATAGATCCGAAAGCCAATTGTCTGGAACAATATGTAATCTTGTTGTATACGAGTTTCCTTGTATGTAAAGAGCAGTGATAAATGAACCTAATGTTTCGATTAATGTAGCACCAACACCTGCCAAAGAAATATTTGGTCTTCTGCTTTCTTGTAAGCCCGCATTGATCTTCTCACTAGCCGTTTTTTTAATCAGAGTTACATCACTTCCCGTATCAATTAATGCTAAAAAGTTTGTTCCACCAATTTCTATCTCTATTCTTACACCTGGCAGCGTCACTAGATTCGCCGACGGATGGATGGACATACTTGTTTCACCTTTCGATTTAGGACAACTTGGGGACATATGGCCAAGCTCGCCACAGCTGAAACATCGCGCACTTTTGCTTTGTTAAGACACACTTTTGTAATATGAGAATTGAAACACCCTTTTCCAGCAGTTTTACGATCCTTTATACTTCGATTTGGTCGTTCTTCCTGTTTTGTAACTCTCCTAACACCTTGTTGGGTCTTAATGATCTGATAAACTCTAAACTTGTCTTTCAATTTATCCAAGTCTTTTGCTTCATATAACACTGTTTTATTCAATACGTCATCGGATATTCCTGCTATGATATATGCTACGAGAGATTGTTGGTCGACATTTCCCCTTTTTGCTAACTGCTTCATTGAATACATGTAGTCTAAGAAAGACTCATTCGGACTCCTTTTTCTACTTTCTAGAGCCCTATGTACATCCAAAGTTATTCCATTGGCTGCTTCCACTGATAACTTTGCGGCTCCGAACAGCAGGCGTCGCGCGTAAAGGTATGTATGTATTTCACTCCAACCACAAACCTCAAAGATTTCTTCCAATTCTTTCACCCAAACGGTAAAATTCTTCCCTGACTCGCCACTAAATTTTTCTAATGACTCCTCTACATCCTTAAAAACAAAAGTCGTCATGTTAGGCTCCTCTTTAGATGTATTCGTTCCGTCAAAACCTTCGAACTCTAGTTCAGCCAGCAGACTGTTAATTGATTCCACAATTTCTCCCTCGCGATCCTCGCTAGATTCTTTCAAAATATTTTCGGCTTGTTTATCTGAAGATTCTAGACTAACAGCTGCACTCAATCTATCTATCAAATCCTTCTTTACTCGATGGTTATGGGGTAATCCTCTATCCGTAAGATGCTTTTGAAGTTCGGGTATAGTGAATCGATTAAAGTCACCCATAAACTTGTGAAATTTAGGAATTTATTTTACTAAAGTCTTTGTATTATCCAGAAGCATGAAATAAATTTGAGCTAGAGTGAACTTACCAGAATTTCTGCATACAATACCGGTAAAACATAAGTTATCCTGTTATTCGATTGCAAATTGTGTGAAAGCAACAATTATTTTCAACATTCTTATTTGAACATTTCTAGCTTTGGTCTCAAAACTGTTTCACTAACACCTTTAGATTATCTATCCGTACAAGCTCACGCCTCAATTTTATCCCCAATTCAGATTTATATCTGTGAGATACACCAACTATATCTTTTCAGCAATAATAAACAGATCTTAATGCACGTTTCAAATTTTTTTTTTACAACTTGATTTATTTTTTATATATACCGCACTTAGCACTGTTCAGTTTTTACTAAGAAATCGCACGAGGGCATTCAGTTATTATTCCGCTAGTTAACCTGCACCGATACCCGGATCCACGCCTACAGTTCAAAATCCCGCTATCCCACTTCTGACACCATTTTTGGGGTTCGTAATCAAATTAAGAAAGACGCAAAATTGGTTATTTTAATTAAAAGTAATATTTATTCATGGAAATTCAATTATAAACGCAAAGTTCTTTTGTTTCACTATTGCTAAGATGTAATGTCCTTTTAGGTAATTCAAGGTAAATATAATTAGAGTAAAATATAAGTCTAGTCTTTAACTAACGCACGATCTTTATACACAGCTGGTACGCGGCTTAACAAAACACGGCTTATTAACAGGTAATTAGGATAAATGAACTGGAAACCGGCAATTATGTTCCACTTCTACAGCATACGGCTTAACAATTCGACTGTAACTGAAAAACTAATGATTTCACGGCTTAACGAGTAGACTGCAACAGCAATTATCGGATGACTTCAGATCCAGCTCAGCATTTACAACATAGCGGTAAGTTATTGTTCTCAATTTTTGCAATTTTATGCAGCTGCACGAAATTCTTGAAATTTATTGAAACTTTGTTTTATCTTCTTTTTTTAAGATTTCTGACGCAGAATCCCACATATATATTCATTTATATTTAACTATTCATTAATGAATTTCCTATTTTGAATTATATTCACTGCTAACAAAGGAATATTATATTTAACAATACCCCGACGTATGAACCTTTTAAATGGATTTTTTTTTTGAAACTGTAGACAATACCTACTTACTTTAGTAGTAGGTATAATTAACTATATGCGATTATATATCCGTTGAATTTTTGGAACCAGTAGGCATTCTATATACATTACCTCAGGTAGATATGCTTATTTAGCTGCATTAATTACACGTTAAAGTTGCAAGGTTTGTTTTTTGTAACGGGTTCATGCGTCGTACATACCCACCTCACGAGTAGGCTCACATAACCTCTTTTAAATATTTGCAAATGCAATTTTCCTAAGGGAGTGGATAAAGTTTCTGTTATCACTTCAACCTTAGACATACCGTACTAAGGAGAGATCTAGTTGTGAAGGAGTGTATACGTATGTTCTTATTTTACCAGGTGAAGGGCCTTCCGCCCCATTGATACTACGTGTGGTAAGACTTTACGTCACGAAAATGAGTTGTAGCATATTGTAAAGAAAATCCTTGGCGGACTTGTCGAATTAGTGAGTTCCCTCCTTTAATTTTTTACTTTCAGAAGCACGGCTACTCCAGGAGGACTTCGTGGAGGACAATTCCAGTCAAGATAAATGAAATAAAAGTACTTCTGTGTAGGATTTGTCTCTAACTCCTTCTTGTAATGTGATGATGTAGTTATGTAAGTGGGTTCCTCAGCTTAATTATTTGTTTATGCTCAACCTAGTTTACGGTAGGGATCTAAATGCTACGGATAATAAGTGAAATATTTATGTGCATAGCCTAGGATGCCAATTCTAATTACTAACCCCTATTTTTATAACGTCGTAATGCACGGTATTTTCTAATTTCTCCTTTTTACTCTTCTGGAGCCCTCATAAGATGATGGTTGATTAGGTCCGCTCCTTCTCTTTTTCAGATCATCATAGGGACACTGAAAATACTCTGCCATCAGTGTCGTTGGGTGGATGGGGCAAGCAGAAGGAAGGCAGCACATCTGCGCCTTCACAGGAGGTAATGGTAAGTGATGTAAAGGTGTGCTGCTGCTTTTTGTGGTTTTGGCACGAAAATTTTTTGTAATGGCAGGTGACAGCGACAGGTTTTCGTGAAACATCCCACACTCTCTGCCAATAGCCGAGGCGAGCTAGCGTGCCGCCCTGCACTTCAACGCTGTCTACCGAGTGATCTGTCAGCTCATGCTGGCAGTCTGGACTTCACGTCCAAATCAATCGCTCACCATAGTTCCATAACAATCATTATATTGCATAGGGCAAGATATAATGTATTGGCCTTATAGAATAGAATAGAATAGAAAAGCATTTATTAAAGAACCTCAGCTTACGCTACGTTACAACGTTAGGTACATCGAGTATACAATAGATATTGATAATATGTCGAATGAATACAAGGCTTAATGGCGAAACACAATTCCACCGTTTCGATCCTATTCGTACAAATGTCAAATTTGCATATATGAGACATACGTGTAATTGGACACATTTCACCGAAATGGATTGAAATGGATCGAATCGAAACAGAGAAGTTGGGCAAATTTCAACTTTTCCGGATGACATAACCTAGAAAAATCATTTGTAAAGATTTCTTTATACTCAGAGGCTTTTGTTGAGGAAATAAAAAAAGACATGAATTACATAACAAAAAAAGAATGTTTTCATGGATGAAAGACAAAATCTGGCAAAATTTTAAAGTCAAGTGTTTGAAAAGGATTGGATCGAATCGGCTCGAAACGTCGGAATTATGTTTGGCAAAAATAACAAAAATGCAACGAACAAACTCATTGCAGTAGAAAAACTATCTAGATTATAGTAATAATAACGAGTGATAAGGTTATAGGACTTAAATTAGGGTTGATGTAATGCAAAATGCTAAATAAGTAAGTAAGAAAAAGAGAATATAATGAAGTAACGTAACAAAATAAAATAAGATAACATAAGATAAACAAAACTAAAATAGAACACAAATTAACAAAAGTATGATAGTAAATAGAATAACATATAAGATTTAAAAATAAAATAACGCACTGAGTAATTGCACATAACATAAAGATCCAAATACAAGTTAACAAAGTTCAGTGAATTCAGAGCTGAACAGTTTTTTTTTTTTTTTTTTTATTTTAGGGTTTAGGGGATAGAAATAAAGGATATGAAGAGCTACAGATCTAATAGATGTAACATCGCAAGCTCCTTGAACTGCTTAATAGAGAATGTATTCCTGATAGAATCAGGTAACGAATTCCACAGGAAGGTTCCCTGACCAAATAATCCATTAGAACATTGTGATTCGAGCCATTGGGCAGCTGGGGAAAAGAAAGTTTTATTCTTTCGAGAAGAAAACTTTCTTTCATATTAAGTAAACTAGAATTTTTACATATATTTGTGTATAGAAAGTTATAGTTAACTATAAATAACTACAACTTTTTTTTTAATACAGTAAAAGCTAATACATGTATATAATATAACTTCCAATAAGGAGGGTTTATTTATTGCTATTATTAAATATACGTAATTATTAAATTATAGGAATTTTGGTAAATTCTATTTATTGAAATATTTTCCTTGGAATTATTTATTATAATCATTTCACTAGGCATATTGTAAGTTATATTGTTAGGATAACAGTAGAGAGCAGCAGAATAAAAAATATTGCAGCATTAAGTATTACTATTAATCTAAGTATATATTACGATTAGTTTATTCCTTTTTTTTATTATTTATTTCTATTGAAATTAATACTCATTTAAAAAGTAATCCATTCTCTGGCATTATTTCTTTTACTTTTATTTTATTTATTTATTTATTTATTACGACAAGCAACCAGGCAATAAGGCCCATTGTATAAAACATGCTACTTCGGCAGACAAATTGAGTGGCAGAGCAATAAAAATAAACAAGAAAAAATACTAGATTAACTAAGACTAACTAAGATTAACTAATATGTAATTTTAAATATGCCGACAAAACGCACTAGATCGATATCCATCCCCGCTGTCTAGAACGTTATTACGTAGGAAAGAACTAGTGTGAAAGTGAGTAAATCAGCATAGAAAATTAGATCAGATTAAATTAGAATAGAATGGATTAAATAAGATAAGTTAGAATAGAGAAGAATAGAATAGAGTAGAATAGAAGAGCATAGGTTACAGGAGGGCAAGACCAGCACCACCAGTTAGGACTTCCAATTGAGTAGCATTCAAAAAATCAAGAAGGCGCGATCTAAATGCCATCAAGGTAGGCGAGGAGTGAGCGAAGTTCAATAAGTTCCAAATGGGAATAACGCGAGCAAGGAAGGAATTTTTGAGAACATTGGATGAATGACTTGGGATAATTAAGTTGAATGGGAAACGAGAGGACCTAACAAACTCCAATCTGGAAAACAAATATTGTGGAATGCAAGATGGAATTAATTTGAACATAAAGACGAGGCTGCGAAGTATAAGGTACCTACCTGTCAAAAGTAATATTAAGAAAATCCACCGTGTAATCGCGCAAATCATGCACCCGCGGCGGAAGATCGTACACATACCTGATAATTGAATTAAAGGACGTGCGTAGTCTATCAATATTTCCTGCGGAAATTCCAGTGTACCAGAAAGAAGTCTAATAAGGACTTACTAGAATGGAAAGCATCAATATGGGTGGGCGCATAATTATGAATGATATATAGGCTATGACCAGCGCAGAAATCCCTAGGTCTAACCGAGGCATGCGAGTCAAGGAAGTTATTATTGAAGTCTCCCCCAATAATGATGCTTTCGTATCGCTGCGGAATACGAGATAGGACATCATCCATTTTTGTAAGATCGCCATCGGGGAGATAGCAGACACCAACAAGCACCTTGGCTAACCCGATTGCAAGCTCGCAAAAGATGTATTCACTACCATTAGTGAGATAGCCTGATTTATCAACTAGCTTAGCCTCGATCTCTCCCGAGATATAAATACCAAACCCTCCCCCCTGATAGCAGGTCTGTCGTTCCTAAAAAGCCTATAACCAGGAACTGACTTAGAGGAAACATAGGGTTTGAGCCAAGTCTCACTCACACCAACAACGTCGACATAGCCAGATTGCACTTAACTTCATCAAATTTTACTGTTCGACAGACGGGTCTAATGCTCTGTCCATTTAAATGACCGAAATTTAAAAAATTAGAGAAGTTAGTAAGAGTTGATCTAAGGATTGAGCTGTCACCTGCAACCTGTCCCAAATCATCGAGAAAACTCATACTGAGGATTCCAATAATTCAAAACAGTAGGCGATGGATAATCGACCGAAATGAGATCGTCGAACATATGCAAACATAAGCAAGTGAACAATGAGAAATCCATTACAATCACATAAAGCAGAACATAATTAAGCATAAGAACTATAATGAAAAACCATAAAATATCACTGAAAACTAAAAATTAAAAGTAGGTAGTTCAAAGTTCAATAATACTAACTACATATAAGCAACAATAAAGTGAGAATTCAACAGTTAAAAAAGAAAAAAAGAGTATTATCGAAAAAAAAAAAAAAAAACAGAAGACTAGCAATAATGCGAACTAAAGCTACTTATACTGAGAATGTAACCAAATTTAGTGCATGTAAAAAAGCGAAATGAGCAAAACTATGGAAAGTATAAATTACTCAGAAAATCCATCCGGGCTTCCTGTGCCAGCTGGAACCGAACCAGAGGAGGGGGTTAACTTCGTGACGGACCTCTAACTTCTGGCCAAACCAGGGAATCTAATGCGCAGCAGCTTGATGTCTGAAAAACTCTCGACAACGCCATCCATATGAACAACCAAAGCAAGGCTTCCCTTCAATTTAAAGGACCTAATTTTACCCAGCTTAAGCAAGAACCTGGCAAAATTCCTCAAAGCTTCTTCTCCGGGGGAGCAGTGATAATTCAAATAAAGTCTAGATCTCAACCTCAGTTGTGGACAAACAGCAACAAGATCTAACGCCTTTCCCTCTTTCATCATCCTGAAGTACTTATTCATTACGAGATCTCTTAAAGTCGTGGAATAGAACTTTATCAGCAACTTCCTTTTATCGCCCTTTAACCAGCAACAGTGAGCCAGGTCCTTGCTAGAGCAGTCCGCACCACAAGCTGCGGCAACTTCACAGGCAAAACGCAGGACATCAGAAACATCAGGAGGGGATACCAGTTACAATCAAGTCACTACGTCTCAAAATCCGCTGAAGTCTGGAATTTTCGGCCTCTAGGGCGTCACATCGAGCAGTCAACCTCGAGTCCACATCATCTATCCTGCTACAACAACCTTGTAAACCCTTTTCGACCACATCCAGCTGGCCAAGTAGCAGGCGGCTAAGAGCGTCGAAACTCTTGTCGATGTCTGCTTTTATGTCGTCAAATTGATTGTTGAAACCAGTGCCCAGTACCGAGATTGAGCAACAATATTTTCTACTTTGTCTGACGGCATTGAGGCAGATTTAACCTTGAGTCCAGCAGATTCCCCCATCAGAAGAAATAATAAGCAAGAATTATGCCAGAGTCCAATGCCACCACGGAGACCAGGAACAAAGTACTGCCAGAGATAGGTTATGTAACTATGTCTCTCATGTGGTAGGGAATGACTCCGCGCCCATATGTAGACCAAGCCGCCAAGATCCGTAGAGGCCAATTGAGACTCCAAAGGATAAACGGCAAGGAACAATTGTAGAGTAAGATCACCAGTAAAATGGATTTTCTACAGGCAGCCACGTGCAGCGTTCATAGCAACAGACACCATCAGCCAAAGCAGAAGAATAAAGCAAAAACTAATTAACTTCAGTACACAATGGAAGAATATTTCAAGCACGATAGGAAAAAGTAATAAAAAGAACCGAATTTAGCAATGAAAGCGGGATAAAAAGTTAAAAGCACTGCTATTACCGAGAATTACTCGGACACTTCCGCCATCTTATTTTACATTATTTTTATAGTTTTTTTTTTTGTCTTTTTATAATACCTTATTATTTGTTATATTTAAAGCTTCTAAGATGGTATAAAAAGAAGTGAGTAATGTTAAAATTGTAATTATACATAAATGTTTGGTAGTTTTACAGCTACTCACATGTACCCTAGTTATTTATTTATTTTATTTATACTTATAGATCGTTATTTTTTACTATTATTAGTTATTTTTTCTTTCTTTATACAAAACTACATATATACATATTTAGCAAAAAAATGTAAGATAATATTTTTCTCCTAAATTGTTTACAAAATTTTTGTTGAAATGAAGTGGGTATTATTAAGGACGATAAAAATTGGGAAGAACAGGTTACTGTGTTGGTTTTTCTGTTTGTTTTTTCACTTTGTTTGATAACTATTCCGTTTGTTATTGTCTGTCATTTATATGTTCTCTTGTGTACTCCTTATGGGCACCGGTGTTATTTTAAAGCTTATCTTTCGTTGTGCAGGTTTAGGCATGCCTTCCAATTCATGTTCGGTGATTATATTTTTAGATTCACAGACTTTTGATTGGTCTTTTACATACAAATAAACACAGACAATAGAGGTGATTAAAGTCACTATTAAATATGACAGTGCATAATAGTGAATATAATAATTATTTATAGAAATGAGAGGAATTAGTTCCTGATCTTTTTGGGAGCGAATGGATTCTAGAAGTTTTTCTAGATCTATGTATGTTGTTTTTAACATGTAAGGAATTTGGTTTCAGGTGCGTTTCCATAGAAGAAGACGTTATATTCTGTATTATACTAGAAATCTTTATTGTTGGGATAAAGTGGGTGTTAAAATTGGAAACTTTTACGCTATGTCCGTGCAAGATGAATTCCTTGCTTCGTACATAACAACCGAAACCATGCATACATACATATTGTTCTTGTTCCTTGTAGGGTTCGAGAACTAATTGAGTCTTCACAGATGAGGGAGAAAAGCCAAGTGTTTTGTTGTGATAATTTCGCCCAATAATAGTCCTGTCGCAAGATCAGAATTTTACATTTGTGTGTAGTGGGTTCCTTTTTATTAGATTTACTTCACATTGCTTTGTTCTTGTATTTGTGTTTAGGATAGGGAATGAAATTTTGCAGTAGAAATGCATATGGTCCAACGTTCTGCAATTATGGATATCCTGTAGTGTTAATTCAATATAGTCTCCACGATTGTAGTCTATTAGTATATATTCCTTTGATGGTTCAATATATACGAGAGTTCTGTTAAGGATTATAGGCAATGGCATTGTTTTAAAGATTTGATATGAAGATTGAAAGGAATGGGGATTCTGAGATCTATAATTATTTGAAAATATTCACACAAATTGTACTTAATTTATGAATTTGTGATAATATATATATTGTCTCTGGGATTTATGGGAAGCATCATTGTATTTGGTATTTCTTGTCTGATATTTGATAACAATTCTTCTATTTTTCTAGGAGATATGGGTGTAGGATGAATCTGCCATGCCTTGAATCCTTTAGAAGATCTATTAACTCTGCCTGGGTATTTTGGTATCTGAATACCATTAACGAAACTAGGGAAATAAAAGATTCTAGTTCGATTGATATCTTGTTATCAAGAATTCTATTTTACATTGATTATGAGGCTATATGTATTGATATCAACTTTTTTTGCATAACCAAGAATTCCTTTTTAATTGCAGCTTTAGTCTGGCTTTTCATAAGAGAAAGGAGGAGTTTTGGTTTAAGGTAAGGTTATGGATTTGACCATCACATAGCTTGGCATCATCTTCGTCCAATGTGCCGAAAAGGGCTTTAGAGATTAAGCCTATTGCATTGAATAGTGCTCTTTGTTTCCTATTTTGAGTTAGAAGTAACGTATTCCTATATTCTATGTCTGCTATAATAAGATAAATGTACAGCAATTGTTATAGCTGAATTGCTATTAAGTTTCCGGCAGGTAGCTGTTACTTGCTGTAAAATGAACTGGATATTTGTAATTTGAGCATAATTTCAGTGTACTTGTATACTGAAATACAGCTGGTAGTTGGTATAGAAAAGAAAATGATGATCTTCTTCTTCCTAAATATACTAGCAAGGCCCTCATGCGAGCGAATGCTAATACCTAAGCACCAATTAGACAGACCTTTGTCTGTTGGTTCTGTCACGAAAATGTCAAACGTCCACTCGACCTCTCGGCAGGCTAATGAGTATTATAGCCTGTAGAAAGTATTATAGTTAGGACAAAGTAGAACCATGTTTTCCTAAAACATCGCGTAGGTTACGAGATGGATATTATAAGCTGTGTTCTTTTGTCTTCGTAGAACAGGGCAGAACAAAAGATACACAAAAGAACGCCTCATACATTTTCATAGAAGATTTATAAATGAAGCGAACAGTACAAATAGTTCACTTCAATCGACAGAGAAATTTGTTCTCTCCAGTTTATGGGAGCTCTAGAACAAGGTACACAAAAGAAGACAGTTATAGTGAAATTGGCAGAGCACGTAAAGGAAACCATGATCGGTAATATATTAATAATCTTAATTGCCCCAGCAAAAATTATTTTGTTAGCCCTTCCAGTTGCACCAATTTTAAATTAATCAACACGCGGCTTCACTAATTAAGTAGCAGCTATATGAGATATGTTCATCCATCCCTATTGAGTAATTTTAGCAATCAAGAGTTAAATTGATATTGGCTGCACACGGATAAGTAAGTAAGTATTTATTTTTCAAAAAAAGTGCAATAAGGCATTAGCCTTTTCATTAGTACTACTAAAGTTCACAAAAATCAAAACTAACTAGAGCAATGCAGGTAACTATCGAATATTAAACAAATATGAGTAATGAATGATAATAAAGAGAAATTAGTAGGAGAAAATAGAAAAAAAAGAAACGGATAATAAAAATATAAATACTAAAATTCATGATACTATTTCTGTAACTATAAGATAGAAATAAGAAAATACAGTATAAAGAGATAAAAACAAAAATAAAACTAAAGAAATATGATAATAAAGATAACTACATCAGCAAATTAAGCAGCAAGATGGGGAAAAGAGAAGTAAGAGAAAAGAGAATTCAAATGCATGTGCAGTCAACTGAAAATAATTAAATTGTATATCATTATCCTAATGATGTGTGCTGCCAGAGTAACTGTTTAAAGGATGCGGCCGAGCTCGCGCGCTGGACCGAAACTGGAAAAGCATTGCAAATGCGAACAGCTTGAACAAAGTAAGTCGCTACGCAAGAAATTTAAAAATTCATACAGATATGTCGGTTTACGTGCGCTCAGTATGTTATATAGAAGAAGTAATGCCTTGCGCTGCAAATGTATTTCCAAAGAGAAATTCACAATTCTGTGACGAAAAGGAGAAATGTGATCGGATCTACGAAGCCTGAATGGAATCATTGTACGCTACTTCAAGCTTACGCTTACAACATGAGTTGAGTCTAGGGAATATGATAGACCCATGTGTTAGATGCGGCAATATCAGTGTCCTGACCAACCTTATGCGCAAGTCGGTGGAGAGCAGGTTAGCATATAACCAAAGTCGGTGAAGCGTCCCATAGATCTTCCCTAGTATCATTTTAACATGGTCACAGCAAATCATATGAGAATTTAATATAATACCTAAGCTTTGAACTTTCTGCACATATGGTATAGTAGAGCGATTGAACTGTATCGGGGGAAAAGAGTTACGATCATAACTTCCTCTGCAAACCGCTAGGGCTTTGGATTTTTTGGGGTTGAGTATCAGGCTATTATTGATTGAACATTTTAAAACATTATGAAGATCTTCATTAATTCGGCTGGCACAGTCCTTTAAGAGACTAATTGGATGATCTAAATATATTTGCACATTATCAGCGTACAAGTGAACCGAGCTATTTTTGATAACAGCTGGCAAATCATTAATAAAAATACAAGGAGCAGAGGTCCTAATATTGATCCTTGTGGTACACCGACATTCAAAGGGAACTTGAGCGCAGGCAAACCAAATCCAAAGAGGCTCTTTAGCTTGTTAACAAGTTTCATGTGGTCGACGCTATCAAAAGCTTTCGTGAAGTCGAGAAGGACTAAGAGCACAATGCGATAAATATCCAAAGCAGTTCTGATGTCACTGGAGATTTTTAAAAAAGCTGTCTCACAGCTATGGCCAGGGCGAAAGCCTGACTGCCATCGGCACAAGGAATTCAGATCTAGATCCTTCGCTAGAAAACATAATAAGCTTATTGGTCTAAAGTCCTTGACGTCATTTGGAGAAGCATTTTTAGCGATTGGAACCACTAGCGCTTCCTTCCATAGAGAGGGAAATTCGCTGAACGTCAAGCAACTGTTGAATACCTTTGTAATAGGGCCAATAATGAAGCGTAATATAAGCTTTACAAAGCGCGGTCAAATATCATCAGGTCCCCAATCGCACCAGACTGTATAGATAACATAGAAGAGGCGGCCTCAATCTCATCAACGCAACGAAAACAAAATTCAAATTCGGAGTGAGTGATAGGAGCATCCAGAAAGGATGGTAAGGAGCTAGTATTTCCTTCATTTGCAGTAGGTTTTGTGAACAACTCATTGAGCTCATCAGCGTCTGGGTCAGTTGTTGACCCATCACCGCCATTAACACCTATGTCACGCAAGGCACTCCAAAGCTTCTTAGGTGGGACCTTGCAATCTAACTTGGACGAATAGTATAAAGACTTTGCATCTCTAACTTTTCTATTAACAAGATTTCGCGACCTTTTAAATAAAGACAGACTGTTAGGAGACTTAAGCCTTCTGTACTGATGGTATAAAAAGTCGCGTTCAGTGGTTGTTCTATGCTGATTCTGGACCACTTTTTTAAGCCTCCAGGATTTCAACACAGATGGCGCCACAGTCGCTAGGTGGCTTGAGTCCATACTAAATATGGAGCATTTATTTAAAGAATAATTTGCTCAGCTGGAAATCTGTAGTATGATATAATACGAATCGATATATTCGTTGAAGTGAATTTCAAAATTAATAATTAGGAGATAGATTACGTAAATAGATTAAAATAGATTAAAAAAAAAATGCCAATGATAGGTAGGTGTCATCTGCCATGCCACCGCTTCTCTTCACTAGCTGACAATCAATTGACGAGTGCACTGTTGGTAAGTTGTTGGTAATTCTTTGTTTATTTATTTGTTATTGTTTATATAACTAAATGTACATATGTATATGCTGAGGCAATGAATTGAGTAAGCGCGTCCAGGAATAAGAAAGGATATATATGCACAGGAAACGAGCTTGATTGTTAGATCCTGCTACGACCTGGCTATAAAACTCCTTTGGAATCTGGTGTGCTTAGTTGTATTTTACAAGTTTTGTTACCATGGTATACTAGTTCACTGTGGACAGTGTCGGTAGGATGGCCGAACTGTAAGTGTAAATAAGGAAACCCACGAAAGCCCCGTGTGGTATTACTAAAATTAAAAGAATCTGCTGCCATCTGTTAGAATGGAAAAGCAGCCCGTCATCGCGACTGGGAGCAGCTTGAGGCGTTGAATACGGTACGGTAGAGTAATGTCAAATGAGTAATAATATATAGTCAGTCGAGTGAGTAAAGTTGCAAAAACAGGCCGAACTAGCCTGTTCGTGCGTAAGTCAACAAAGCCTCATCCTGTATCCCAGTGGGGGGCGCGCTGACGGGTTCGCTGTAGCTAAGAACCTTATAATAGTATAATATGTTGCCTTAGATGAGTTCTTGAGAGCTGTGAGTAATATGTGGAATATGTTGTAGATGACTAGTGAAAGTTGAAAATGTAAAAGATTCCCAATTTCTTTACTGGAAAACAACAACAACAACTGTAAATAATATATACCAAATCAATTTTTCACACAATATTTATCCACATCAAATTCATTATTTATTTTTATATCTGAAGTTATAAACTTTTTTCTCTGTATTTCACATCCAAAAGCGATCTAGAGCAAATGTCTCCCATGATCCTTTTCTGTGTTAGGCTATGAGAGTTCGGCAGCAAAATCCCATGTTATTTCTTATCATCTGTCTTGCTCTAACACATTAGGAAGCTTTAGTGAATATTTCACTCGGGACTTGGTCATATGACGGCTGTGGATATGTATGTATGTAACACTGAGATGAATTAATGTAATGTTGTGTAGTGTAAAAGAAAAACTTTCATGGGTGATATGGGGATTGAATCGATGTATGTTATGCATTAGATTGGTGGTATATGTCCTCATTTGATTGAAGCAAATAGTTTCACGACTACCTTACCAAGACTTAAATATAGTTGAAATTCATAAAAATGCGATAATTATCCAAAGCAGTTCTGATGTCAGTGGAGATTTTTAAAAAAGCTGTCTCACAGCTATGGCCAGGGCGAAAGCCTGACTGCCATCGGCACAAGGAATTCAGATCTAGATCCTTCGCTAGAAAACATAATAAGCTTATTGGTCTAAAGTCCTTGACGTCATTTGGAGAAGCATTTTTAGCGATTCGAACCACTAGCGCTTCCTTCCATAGAGAGGGAAATTCGCTGAACGTCAAGCAACTGTTGAATACCTTTGTAATAGGGCCAACAATGAAGCGTAATACAAGCTTTACAAAGCGCGGTCAAATACCATCAGGTCCAATCGCACCAGACTGTATAGATAACATAGAAGAGGCGGCCTCAATCTCATCAACGCAACGAAAACAAAATTCAAATTCGGAGTGAGTGATAGGAGCATCCAGAAAGGATGGTAAGGAGCTAGTATTTCCTTCATTTGCAGTAGGTTTTGTGAACAACTCATTGAGCTCATCAGCGTCTGGGTCAGTTGTTGACCCATCACCGCCATTAACACCTATGTCACGCAAGGCACTCCAAAGCTTCTTAGGTGGGACCTTGCAATCTAACTTGGACGAATAGTATAAAGACTTTGCATCTCTAACTTTTCTATTAACAAGATTTCGCGACCTTTTAAATAAAGACAGACTGTTAGGAGACTTAAGCCTTCTGTACTGATGGTATAAAAAGTCGCGTTCAGTGGCTGTTCTATGCTGATTCTGGACCACTTTTTTAAGCCTCCAAGATTTCAACACAGATGGCGCCACAGTCGCTAGGTGGCTTGAGTCCATACTAAATATGGAGTTGTGTCTTGACTGTATTGGCTTGTGTCTTGGATGTTGGGGATACGAGATCACTTTGGGGATACGAGATCACTTTCAGCACTCTCCAGCATAGGAAAATAGCATAGGATTTCGATTTTGTTTCTGGCGTTCGCTTATTTTTCATCTCGAGTTTTGGGGATATGAGATCACTTTGGGGATACGAGATCACTTTCAGCACTCTTCAGCATAGGGAAATAGCATAGGTTTTCAATTTTTTTCTGGAGTTCGCTTATTTTTCATCTCGGACTCGTAGCCTCGAAGTTGACATTAAGTTTTTCATCTCGAGTTTTGGGGATACGAGATCAATTTGGGGATACGAGATCACTCTTAGCACTCTCCAGCATAAGAAAATAGCATAGGTGTTTGATTTTGTTTCTGGAGCTCTCTTATTTTTCATCTCGGAGATCGTAGCTCGAAATATTTGTGAAGTGGTGGGAATCTTTATTGGTGGAGGTTGCTGGTTAAGTTTGATCTGGTCTTGGAGGCTAAGATTTGACCTTGAGGTGCCCCCTCCTGTGTCTGGGTACTGGAGGTTGGCTGAAAGCCTTAGTGGCAATATATGATACTATGACTAGGACTGCCTGAGGTGTCTTGGACTGGGCTATGTTACCTGTACCAAGTCTTGAGTAGAATGTGTATTAAGTAATGATGTGAAATACCCTAACCGAATTTATATCGGGGCTGTAAACGTTATTTAAGGCGTGGGTGGATGTGTGGAGCTGTGTATTTATGTAGATAATAAATGTGAAATTCCCTAAGAAAATTAGTGTAATAAGTATTAATACTAATTCATATTTTTGTTCATGTCAATAGTATTAGTACTAGGAGTAAAATTTTCATCACAAATCCTCTACGCGCTATGGTTCGAGATATGAGCGATCTCACCTTCTCAGGTATAATTAATATTAGTAGCTGAAAAACTAAAATAACAAGAACTGTAATCGAAATTGTGGATTAAAGATTTGATGATCTTAATCTGTAGGTGTCTTTTATAAACATTGCACTATGTGATGATATATCTAAAAATAGATCAGGCAAAGCTGATTGGAGCGAATGTTGGTAGATATGTTCACTTAGATAAGTAATGGAAATTAGTAAATGCCTAATTTTGCTCTTCAGGTAGAATGCTTCTAATTTGATTCCTTGCATAAACAAATTCGCACAGTCCAGTAAAGTAAGCAAATTCGCAGTCAAATAATGTAAACAAATTCGCACAGCAGCCAAGTAAAGTAAACAAATTGAGCGATTTATGTTTTTTAATGTAAGATTCCCAATTTTTTTAGCTGAAAAGAGCAACTGATATTAATCTGTAGGATATGATGTCTTGGATGAGTAGTGGAAGTTATAATTGAAAATTGCTTTAGCCTCTAGCAAGAATGTTTTCTTTCAGTTGACTCGGTGACTAGATATGAACGCGTTGATTTCATGTTTATAATTTCATGTTGTGGTGAGCATATGAAGGTAGAAGAGTTTTTTATAAATCAAGCAGATATGCTATTATGAGATTTGATTGACTCCTATATCTAAACAAGTAAAAAAGCTAGAATTGGTCTAAGACCAATTCTTATGATACCCTAGATGAATGTCCGTATTAAATTTCGTATGGTCACCGATCTATTCAAGTATTGATTTTGAATATATATATATATATATATATATATATATATTTCTAGAACAGTTTGTCGCGCAGAAAAAATGGTAATAACCAATTTTATAGGATTTCGTATTCTGCAGAAGTTCTTAGTACAATAAAAATGTCTTGGACTGATCGTTTTCAAAGTATACGTAAAAAACCGAAATTTTTATATGGCGACACCAAGAAGGAGTTGCCCGATTTAGTCCATTTTTGACATTTTATTTGCTAATGTAGTAAAAACATCATGTACGAAATTCCAGCTCTCTATATCGATGCGTTCTCAGGCAGTGTCCAAATATATAGCGGAAAACGAAATTTTTATATGGCAACCCCACGAAGGAGTTGCCCGATTTGTCTCATATTCGAACTTAATTTTACTTTTTTTTTTAAAGTCCGTTTACAAAATTTCAGCTCTTTAAGTATACGTGTTCTCGAGTTATCGTGCGCACAGACGGACAGACGGACGGACGGATATGCAAAAATCGAAATAACTTTTAATATTATGAATGGATGTCCAATCCATTTTGCTCTACCATCATTATTTCGAGGTGTTACAAACGGAATGACAAACTTAGTATACCCCTATGATTTCATCTAGGGTATAAAAATAGTTCACATGAAGCTGATATACTATTGAGGTAGGTACATTGTTTACTTACCATTAAGTTGAGAGTGGGTTAAATTAAAAGCTTTGATAGATGAACGCTGTGTTATGATATTAATGTAGTACGATATGTTGTCTAAGGCGAGTAGTGGAAGTTGTATGGGAGCTATGAATAAGCAGTAAAATCCTAATCTCGCTTGATATTTATCTCCTCTAAAGTATTGCCCGAATGGTGGAGTATGAAGAAGAAATAATTGATAATTTTCCAAGTCCATAGTGAAGATCGTAGTAGGGGGTTTAGAGTAGGTACTGTAAGTTATGTATTAAGTTAAAAGTTTTGATGGATGGTATTTGGTATTTATCTCCTCGAAATGGTGTTGTACGAGTATCAGGAAGGTCGGAAAAAAGTGATAATGCTTCAAGTTCAATAGTGAAGACCTCGATGTTGAGAGTGGGTATATGGAATGATATAATTCTAGTAGGATATGGAAGTATTATTTATTCATCTTTAAATCTTACCATGAAAGTAGGTTGGGAGTTGATTAATTTAAAAGTTTTAACGAAAGAAGGTTGATTTATTATATTAACATAGTATAATATGTTGCCTTAGATGAGTACTTGAGAGCTGTGAGTAATATGTGGAATATGTTGTAGATGAGTATTGAAAGTTGAAAATGTATGTAAGATTCCCAATTTCTTTACTGGAAAACAACAACAACAACTGTAAATAATATATACCAAATCAATTTTTCACACAATATTTATCCACATCAAATTCATTATTTATTTTTATATCTTAAGTTATAATTTTTTTTCTCTGTATTTCACATCCAAAAGCGATCCAGAGCAAATGTCTCCCATGATCCTTTTCTGTGTTAGGTTATGAGAGTTCGGCAGCAAAATCCCATGTTATTTTTTATCATCTGTTTTGCTCTAACACATTAGGAAGCTTTAGTGAATATTTCACTCGGGACTTGGTCATATGCCGTCTGTGGATATGTATGTATGTAACACTGAGATGAATTAATGTAATGTTGTGTAGTGTAAAAGAAAAACTTTCATGGGTGATATGGGGATTGAATCGATGTATGTTATGCATTAGATTGGTGGTATATGTCCTTATTTGATTGAAGCAAATAGTTTGACGACTACCTTACCAAGACTTAAATATAGTTGAAATTCATAAAAATGTTGAATCGATGTCAACAACATGTTAATACTTGTTTTGAGCATGAGCAGTGGAAATCGTGATCATTGCAGCATGTTATGAAACTCAATATCTAAAAATAGACCACATGAAGGTTATTGGGGTGGTAAAAAAAAAACATGAAAGCATTAGGTTGAGAGTGGGTTCAATTTAAGGCTTTGGTGAAAGAAGGCGGTGGTGAGCCTCAGCGATAAGTCAAAAAATTTTTAACCGCGCTAATAAATGAAAGTTTTTTTTAATAAAAAGAGTGGTACAAAACGGCATATAGAGAGCTGTATTGGACAGACTAAATCACCGCGAATGTTATTGAAAGCCACCAGTCAATGTGGGAGAATTACTCAGCGTGTAAAAAAAAGTGGTTTTGTAAAGTGGGAGGAAAAAAAATCAGTATTCACAGACAGAATTAGAGCTGGAATTATTGTAAATATAAACCATACAGATCCTAAGCTATTTATACAGGATGCTGGTGATTTATTTATATTTTTCTCGAAACTCATCCAGCTGAGTGAGTATTGAATCCAAAATGTTAGCTTTATACCACTCAATTAAATTATCGTCCACATAGATTCGAGCAGTTCTTGCTTGTAAATATTTAATATCTTTTATAACTTCATTTTCACCGATATCCTTAACAAAATCAGCACACAACTTTGTATTAACTTTAATATTGAGATGGCGTTTTAAAATATTCTTAATACGGCGTATAAATGTTATAGTTGTTGTTGTTGTTTTTTTCAGCAAAAGAAATTTTCAATTATAACTTCCACTACTCATCCAAGACATCATATCCTACAGATTAATATCAGTTGCTGTTTTCAGCTAAAAAAATTGGGAATCTTACATTAAAAAACATAAATCGCTCAATTTGTTTACTTTACTTGGCTGCTGTGCGAATTTGTTTACATTATTTGACTGCGAATTTGCTTACTTTACTGGACTGTGCGAATTTGTTTATGCAAGGAATCAAATTAGAAGCATTCTACCTGAAGAGCAAAATTAGGCATTTACTAATTTCCATTACTTATCTAAGTGAACATATCTACCAACATTCGCTCCAATCAGCTTTGCCTGATCTATTTTTAGATATATCATCACATAGTGCAATGTTTATAAAAGACACCTACAGATTAAGATCATCAAATCTTTAATCCACAATTTCGATTACAGTTCTTGTTATTTTAGTTTTTCAGCTACTAATATTAATTATACCTGAGAAGGTGAGATCGCTCATATCTCGAACCATAGCGCGTAGAGGATTTGTGATGAAAATTTTACCCCTAGTACTAATACTATTGACATGAACAAAAATATGAATTAGTATTAATACTTATTACACTAATTTTCTTAGGGAATTTCACATTTATTATCTACATAAATACACAGCTGCACACATCCACCCACGCCTTAAATAACGTTTCCTCAGCCACCAAGTAGCTCAGCCCAATATACCACAGGCACTCATACTAAAGTAAATAACTAAAACCAAACTCAAGCTGACAAGTATACAGCCCCGATATAAATTCGGTTAGGGTATTTCACATCATTACTTAATACACATTCTACTCAAGACTTGGTACAGGTAACATAGCCCAGTCCAAGACACCTCAGGCAGTCCTAGTCATAGTATCAGATATTGCCACTAAGGCTTTCAGCCAACCTCCAGTACCCAGACACAGGAGGGGGCACCTCAAGGTCAAATTGTAGCCTCCAAGACCAGATCAAACTTAACCAGCAACCTCCACCAATAAAGATTCCCACCACTTCACAAATATTTAGAGCTACGATCTCCGAGATGAAAAATAAGCGAGCTCCAGAAACAAAATCAAACAACTATGCTATTTTCCTATGCTGGAGAGTGCTAAGAGTGATCTCGTATCCCCAAAACTCGAGATGAAAAACTTAATGTCAACTTCGAGGCTACGAGTCCGAGATGAAAAATAAGCGAACTCCAAAAAAAAATTGAAAACCTATGCTATTTCCCTATGCTAAAGAGTGCTGAAAATGATCTCGTATCCCCAAAGTGATCTCGTATCCCCAACATCCAAGACACAAACCAATACAGTCATGACACAACCCCCTATTTAGTATGAACTGAACCCACCTAGCGACGGTGGCGCAATCTGTGGTGAAATCCCGGAGGCTTAAAAAAGTGGTCCAGAATCCGCATAGAACAACTACTGCGTTCTAAGATTAATTTCTTTATCTCTGGAAAAAAGCAAGGACATCCTTTTATTTTTATACATTTAGTCTGAAGGGGGGCATATTTATTGAGCAGGTATAAGAGCACATCATCGAAAGCGTGTAGCTGTAAGTCAAGGGAGAGTAACGGAGAAGCAGCGTTCTGCTCCAACACTAGGTTCCAGTTTATATTCTTCAAATAAGCAGTCACTATTTATGGATTTAAGGTTACGGAAATTAATAAGGCGGGGAGGTGTTGATTGATATGGAATGGGTAAATTATATTTAAGGAATAGGATATCACGATCAAGAGCTGCAGGGGGAAAGTTGCGAATGACGTATTATACAAGACTGGTCAGCGGTGAGTAGAAGATCTAACTGTGAAGGGGACTCAGAATTGAAATATGTAGGGGGAGGAGTTAACTACTCTAAGAAGCAGACATTGGATGAAAAATTGAAATTCGTCTGATTGATTGTCATTACGTAAGATACTTACATTAAAGTCACACGCGACAATAATGTGAGAGTATCTATGATAGAGCAGACAGAGCAACATGAAAGGTGCCTACACTGTCGGGATTAAATAGTATTGGCGGACAGTAGACTGAGCAAAGAACGCATTTATCAAGCCCAGTATCTACCTCGACCCAAATGAATTCTAATGCACTATCACGAGAATGGCATAATATCTTGGATTTAAAGCATTCCTGAATATATATTGCAGCTCCACCCCCAACCCTTCCCTCCCTGTCACAACGGGAGAGTTTCTAACCAGGTATTGAAACAGGAGCTTAAGGAATGCTTGGTGTAAGCCATGACTCACTGATAAGAACCGCGTGCAGGTCCGTCCCAAAGAACATCTCTTTTAACTCATCCATCTTCCACCTGACACTTCTAGCATTCAAATAACAGACACTGAGACCAGCTAAATTTCCATTCAGTATATTAATCATGGTTCTTACTCTGTTCTCGTGAAAGGAGCTTTCATCCATAATCGAGCAGTATTGCGCAATCGAGTAGACCATCAATATCACAAACACAACAATGATCAAAGCAGCAAGAGTATGGCACACAAAAAATAAACATAGCTTTCAGTAAACCGGCACATGCAAAAGTAACAGAATTCAAAAACTTAAAAGCAATAATTAAGACAGAAAAAGATAAAGAGTAGGTAAATAGAATTAACTTAAGGCGATAGCTTAAAAATATTAGGTAAAAATATGTATGCGAAGATATTATTTCCACATGCAGGTTTTACGTCATTCATCAGCATCCACATTCAGTTCAATGGCGCTTTTGTAGCAACGGCAGTCAGCTGGTCAGAATTTAAAATTCCATAGGAAGCCTCATTTCTATTTATTTTTACATGTATTAGGCCGTTTACCGTGTAGACAGATGAAAGTTTTTTTGATTTAAACCAGCTGGTAAATTAGAAGTGAGACTCTCGTTGATATAAACAGCATTATCAGAGGAGAATCCATTGAGCTCTCGTAATTTTATTGGTTTATGTGTCCGCAAAGCTGTGGATTTATTTTGGTTTTTTGTTTTTTTAATGCGAAAGGCATCAGTATAAGGTGATAGTTCATGATGAAGTATGACATAATTCAATGAGCAGATTGATCGGACTTTCGTTAGGCATCTCCGGAATGCCCCTTATGACTGCCTCGCTTAGCCGACTTATACGCCGCAATCCTCATTATTTTTAGCAAGTTTGATATGATTTACCTCTAAGTCTGACTGTCTGGTCTCGCAGACATTTAAACGAGCAGCCAAGCTACATACAGCGTTATCAATTTTACATATCAAGCGGTTTTCGACATCAGCAAGCGACGTTTGCAATCGCGATTCGAATAGCAGCAGCAAACTATTGAACTTTTTAATGAGGTTTTCGTCTGCACTTAATCCACTCGTATTCTTTAATACAGGAGGTGAGACTGATGCACTAGTCAATGCAGCATCGATCATCCCCACTGGACCAGAAGAAGCGGTAGTTGTAGAGATTTTTCTGTTGCTTGTAGCAATTCCAGACGTCGAGGACGATGAGCTCGTCTCCGTATTGATGCGACCTTTGATACTCATACTAATAGGTACAAATTTTGACTTTAGATCAATTTGATCTTAGGAATCATATGTACAGGCACAGCACAACGAAATTAATTAATTAATAATTCTCGAATCAGTTCACTGCTGGAGACAGAATAGCACACCGTGATAAAATACTTAAACCTTGAACTAAGCGGGAGCAAAATCGATACACGTCTACTCGATAGCAACCATCACTCAACGCTCAGAAAAAAGAATAAACAAAACCGCATAGTAAGATCTCTGTAAGAATTTATAGTACATCTTACCTAAAAATTTATTCTAGTGGTGGTCGTCCAAAAAGCAAATTAGAATAAGGCTAGCGGAAGAAAAGTAATATAAAACAAAAACAAAAACAAAGAGTTAATACGGAAGAAAATAGAAACAAAATGAATTCCCCTCGCAAGTCATTTTGCTATTCAGTATAAACTCATCATGACGAGAAAATGCCCTCCTTAAGGAGTTTAGAACCGTTATCGTGGATTATGAGGCGAACGTGTACATGAATTGTGCGCTCGAGTTACGTTCCCGATACACGTGCCACTTAAAACCTTGGGAATTACCTTAAATTGCATAATTTCTACCTTATCCTAAATTTCGTTTCCCACGGCAAATAAAATTTTGTGCATAAACGTACTTTAGATGATAAAGCTTTTTATAAACGTACTTTACATGATAAACCATTTCATAAATTCTAAAATGTAATTAAACACTTTTGTTTTTCTGTAAATGGCTTAGTGTAATCGAATTCTTCTTTTTCTGAAGTGAAACTTCTTTTCACACGTCTGACTTATTTCCGCCAAAAGGCAAAAAGCTAATTGAGTGAAATATTTAATTTCAGTTTTATACGGAGGTTTATTAGAATCGGTTGTCGTTTTGTAAATAAAGTTCTTCTCAATAAAAAGATTCTTCTGTTTTAGTTATTGTTTATTATTTTCTTTTTTTCCTATTTGGTTTATTAAGGACTATTACTGGCGCAGTTGGTAGGATTTCCACAATTTGCAATCCTTGTAAAAGTCCTGTCGTTTATTCGGGAGTTAATCGTATCGGACATTAAATTTATTAACGTTATTTCGCAGTGAAAGAATTTCCAAATTTGTTTTTTCTCTCTTGAATATTGTCTTTTATATATATATGAAAATTGTGTCAAAGGAATATTGACTAGTGAAATTAATTGGAAATTGAAAGTTCACTGTGAATACTATACCAATATTAACTCCGTGTCGAAGGTACATCGACATATAGTGAATTCGCTGACAACTAAATGGAATCGAAGCACAGCAACGGGAGTACATCGTCTCCTGGTGGATCTAAATCCTTCAGCTTCAGCGAACCAGCAACAACACAACAGAGTTATTGAGATAGCTAAGTGAAATCAAAACATACTGACAGTGTATATCTTCATATGGTGGATTTTATCATTCACGTCAACAGAACTAATTAAGAGGAAACAAAAGAAGAGGGAAATGCAGTTTTCTTGTCTGAATATTATTATTGTATTGGTCGGGTAAGTCCTATATTGATGCATTATTAAAATTCCTTTATGTCCTTCTTAAAAAAATTAAAATATTCTAAAGTCCCGTACACTACTCGAAAACCAGAGTCAATAGAAAACGCCGCTGAATACGTATATTCGGATTCTGAAATTTCTTCTGAAAATCTAGATAATAATTCAATTAGTGTAGATTTAAACGAAATAAAACTTGAAATAAATAACGAAAGTTTGGAAAATATATTTAGTATCAAAATGGTAAACGAACAAGTTAATAATAACGTGCCCAATGTGCCTAGTGTTAATGATGTTAGTGTCAATAATAATATTCAAGTTGTAAGTGCTAGTAACAATAATAGTATTGTAGATGTTAATCAAATTCTCACAAATTTAAAAATTCCTGATGCCATCAAAGACCCACCTAATTTCGATGGTAATCCAAGATCATTGGTCGACTTTATCGATAATGTGGAAGAGATTTTAGGTTTGATGATAGGAATTGATGGCACAAGTTACGCCAAATTAATATTAAGGGCCATAAGAAATAAAATTATCGGTAATGCAAACGAGGCGTTAAACATGTACGGTACACCAATAAGGTGGGAAAATATTAAAAATAATCTGATCACACATTATTCTGACAAACGGAACGAAACAAGTTTAATTCGTGACTTACATTGTTTGAGGCAAAATTCGGACTCAGTTGAAAAATTTTATTCACGAGTTATTGAAATACTTTCAACAATCACTAACCATATCAGAGTTCATGAAAGTGATCAAAATGTCATAAATTCTAAACAAAAACTATACCAAGAAATGTGTCTAAACACATTATTGAGAGAACCATTTGGGTCTACAATTAGGGCAATGAGACCAGGTTCGTTAGCACAAGCTCTAAATTTGTTTAGCTGGACAAAATACGTATTATATGAAGAATTCACAGCAAATTAAATATAATAACGTTAGAAAACCACCGATCAGACCTATTCAACCTGTATATAATTATCCAATTGCAATACCAGTTCACAACTACAAAGCCCACATTTCCAACCATCTCAAGATTCAAATTTCCAGCAATCTTATAGACCAGGCTTTCAAAGACCAAATCTTCGCACACCCCAAAAACAATTCCCACAGAATTTTAAATCACAACCACCTTCCAAATAATAAAAACTACAATCAAAATCTCGTCCCGAACCAATGAATACCTCTAGTGGAAATACATACTTAAAATTTGGCAACAAACCAATCAACAATTCTCCTCATTCATCTAAATTTCCAAATTTTATAGCGGAAGAGTTGTTTAATGTGGAACAATACAATAAACCCCAATTTTATACTTCTGATAATGACCCAATAAATGAAGCTCAATACCAAGAACAACCTGATAATCAAATCAATTACAATAACGATAATTGCAATAAATATTTCCAAACTCTGGACGAATTTTATCACCCAATTGAACCGACCCAGAATGAAATTGATGACGAAAATTTTCCATCAATTGCCTCGGAGATCAAATAGGGTATATAGATTTCAACACCGACCAATCATACCTCTTACCATATATTCACATCTTAGATATCGACAACGAGCCGTTAAAATTTCTTATAGATACAGGAAGCATGTTATGGTCGTAGCGTATTGCATATAGCAATATTCTACATGTCATACTGAAGCGTATATGCCCGGCCTGCTGCCGACTACAGCATGAAAACTGAACGCACCCGACCGAGAGAAATGCGTTTCCTTAAGCTCGGGGTGACATGTTGACGGTAAAGGTAAGTAAAAAGAAGGCAATCAATCTGTCTTACTTCTCGGACAAAAATAGCGCGTGAAAGAAGTCTGATGAATAAAACACTGAATACCGAAAATTTTCAACGACATCGTGCCCGAAAAGGTAATAATTTCGATAAATTTTGGTAGTGGCAAATTCAATAAATAAAGTACTTTAGGAATTTCCGAAGGATGCTGGATGAATAAACAAAAAATACAGTGTTCTGAAATACAGTGTTCTTAAAGGAAGCTAAAATTCATCCGCTTGTATTGCTTGCTGAGAAAAGTAAATAGATTGAACCAGAACCAATAATCGATTCTGCAAAGCCTCTCAATAAAATTTTAGAAAAGGATTTTGAACAATCTTTCAAATTTTAGGCAGCATCGCCAAAGCAGGTTAATTGCTTTGAAACTATCATCACTTTTGCCCTTGCTTCTCAAATCGGAAAGATTCTGTGGTGTTTAACAGATACCATGGAATAAAGATTTGACCTATAACAAAAGAAAAAAAGGCTGAAGAAGAGCTAGAGGAAATCCCTGATAAATCCCTGATAAATCACTGGATCATCTTCATGAATATCGGCAGAATACAATAAAAGGGCAGAACGGTGTTAATAAATCTGTGCGGTTTAAACCAGGACTTATACATAGTGTTGACCAAAGAGGTGGAATCTTAGGAATTTGCGGTATTGACGAGAATACAACAAATTTGATTAGTGCTTTTGGAACAGCTGATTTCTCATAGAGGATTAAACTGGTATGAACAGAAATTTTCTAAAATGCTAAGTAGTAATACCGCAACATACATTAGATAAAGGAGTTAAGTATTATTTGTCTCTATATCTATTAAATTAGGAATAGTCTGACTGAATATCTGTAAATATTTTTTTGAATATGTTCTTCTTTACTTCTTATTTCATGGGTTAAAATTAGTGAAGAAAAAGACCCATAGAATAATTTTTTTATTATTAACTTTTTAGTTTTCCAGGGCTTATCTACTAAGTCTGTAGAGACATTAGGATTAGTGCTAAATTTTTATATAATGGTACAATTACCTGCGATAAACGGTTGATTTATTGAGTGCTCTTCAGATTCTGTTAATCTGCTTTTGGCATTTTTCCATTTCTATGGAATTGAATTTTTAAAATTTAGTTAGAAATTATGGGATAGACTTATGACCAACGTTATTCTTATTACTTTAGGCTACAATTACACGGTGACCGTAGTTCTAGTTCCAGCTCGCTACATACTTGCCATTTTATAGATGAGCGCTCACACATGTGAGGAATTAGATAATGAATTCCTATTACTTTTAAGATCTTAATAATTTTGTCTTTTTGTCTGATATTAGATTAAATTTAGTAGTTCTAGTTCCAGCTCGCTACATACTTGCCATTTTATAGATGAGCGCTCACACATGTGAGGTACTATGACTTTTTCCAGATATATATGATATATATTTTCTTTTGCTTTATTTCTAACGCTTTGGTATTACATTCGCTAATGTTTGAGTGGATTATATAATCCTCATATTAAGAATGACATGAACGGAAACAAAACAAGACAGACAATTGGATATCCAATCGTGTGACGATTACATAAGTTTCTGCGATATTATTTTTGATCAGATGGAGTACATTACATATATATGTATATATCTGTAGGCAAATGTCATTATTCTGATTATCTTCTTTTGATTAAGTATAAGTACGTTAAACTGCCAGCGCGGAATGCATGACAGCTAGGAGATTTGTATTCGCAAACTTTATGTGAGGAGAAGACCAAAATTTTGTATTAAACGAGAACTATTATAACGTAACTATGAGAAGCTGAACTTTTAATTCTTCCTTCACATCCCGGAGCCCTCGCACATAGGATGAAGGTCGTCTAGGCTCGCCTAGTCTCTCTCTCTCTTTACAGGTCAATAAGGGACTTTGGATAATTGTGCCCCCAAAGTCAAATGGGAGGATGGGGCCGGCAAAGGAAGGTAAAACATCTACGCCTTCCACCAAAATACGGGTAAGTGATGTAAGGGTTCCTTCAAGACCGAGTGGGTGCTGGCTGTTCGTTGTGGGCACGAAGAATTTTTTTGTATATGGCAGACGGCAGCGGCAGGTCTTTTTGTGGAACCCCCCACACTCTCCGCCAATAGTTGAGGCGTACTAGCGTGCCGCCCTGCAGTCAACGATGTCCGTCGGGTGATCTGTCAGCTCATGCTGGCAGTCGGGACTTTACGTCCCAAGCGAATCACTCTTCATAGTTCCATAACAAAATGGCGCCCAACGTGGGGCCACCTCAGTTGGACTCCGGTGGTCTACTTATGACTTTTGCTGAGGACTGGGATTGCTTTGTAAATATGGGCATTTGGCTGTTAGCTAAATCGTCTGACTCGATAATCTCACAATCAGTGGAAGTTATATGCGGACTTGAGTCTAACTGTTTTGTTGTCAAAGTAAATTTTTTATAATGTAAAGTTAAAGTTTTTATTAACGTTTTGAAAGTTTTCAAACGTTTGAAAGTAAAGTAAAGTTTTTGATATTTTGATTTTGTTGAATGATTAAAGTAAAGTAGCGTCTTTGGAAGTTTTGAATTGAAGTTCGACTCTAGGTTTGACTTTGGTCAAGCCTCGAGTCTGAACAGGTGACTAGTTTTTGAAAGTGTTTGATTTTTTTTTTTTAATTAATCTTTCCCGCTGGCCTTCTGCCATGGAAATGGTAGGTGGCCTCACAAAATTTTTTTGTGTGAGCTCTCACGGAGACATGTCTCTGTTGGCCAACTGGCTGGACAGAGTTATGAATCTGTGAGACGACCTTTTGGCTTCCAGCTAACTAGTTGACCAGATTTATGACTCTGCCCGGTTGGAAGGTTAGCTGGACATGACAATCAGGTGAGGAGGAAGGATGGAGTTGTTGGAGGATGGAAGTGATGCTGGGGATCTTCAGTAATCAGGAGTTGGCATACTGCTAACTGCCTGGCTGAAGAATCTCTAGTACCATTTTCAGTCTCTAGCTTCTCCAACCCGACTCTTCCCAAATTTCTGTGGGAACTCCACATTTTTTCAATGCACACATTCACGTCGCTTGCCTGTATAAATTTTCTGACCTGTGAGGAGGGAGAGCGACCCGAAGACCTTCATGTGAGTTAGCTCCTGGGGAACTGAAGGAGAAATTCCATGATTTGAATTTTTGTTTGAATTTTTTTTGGTGATCTCGCCGAACTGTTGATAAGACGAACTTTCGATAATAAGAAATTTTTTTTTTGCTGAAATTTTAGTATCCAGTCTTAATCTTCGAACGTTTGGGAAGAACTTTTTTTGGAATTGTAGTATATCATCTCGACCTTCGACTTTGGCATAGTATTCCTTTGGGGTATAAATTTTTTTGACTTACGACTAAATTCAGTATGGCTACAGTACGGACACCACCTCCTGTGCCGAACGGGGTGACTATGTTGCCTGAACCATGCACTATCTGTACAGATACGAGCTGGTTAGCCGAACAGAAGCCTGTTATGACCATGTGTGGACATGTCTTTCATGAGGCATGTATACAGACCTGGATAGGTGAACACATACTAGTTGCCCTAACTGTAGACGTCGCCTCACGCCACAGGACCTCACTGGTTACACTGGTGTCTTTCCTAAAAGGCCGAAGAAGGCGTAGCCCGCGAAGTCGGCTTGTCGCGATTCATTGCCAACCTTCGACTTACCACCACAGAATCGACGATCTCTATCACCAGGAATGCCCGATTTGCACTCAAGGACTTTTGTAAACCCGAGTCCTCGACGAGATAGTTCAGTGCGTACAGCTCAAGAATACACCTCAGCCGCTACGGATGCGCTGATGGCAGGCCTACGCCTACAAATGCAAAACCTAATACGAGAAGGTCTTGAACAGAGCCTCAATGGTTTGCGGACTGACTTAACGAATAGTATCCGACAACAAGTAGCAGCAGCAATGCCGCCAATGGACTTTGCACGACCTCCTTCGTCCAGGGGTAATCCAAGACCATCGAACGATTTTCCCAATCTGAGGAGACAATCGTTTCAGAGACCACCATAACCTTTTGGCCAGCCTTCTGGTCAGCTTTTTGGTCAGCCTTTTGGTCAACCTTTTGGTCAGCCTACTGGTCAGCCCAGACCAAACTTTGTCCCACGTCAACCACCTCCACATATTCGTCATCCTGCAAATATAGGACAGCGACGATCAGGCAGTCCTATCAGAAGATGGAACCTGACGTATAACGGCAACAACTCAGAGCTCTCTGTACATGAATTCATTTTTAGAGTCGAAGCGCTCACGCAAACCAACTAAATTTAGTGATTTTTATAAATGTACATAATATTAAATATATTGCAAATAAAATAAAGGAGAAAAACTGAAAAAGAAGCAAAGTAACCAATTTTTGAAGTATTTTTTAGAATTATAGAAATCTTTGATATATTTTTAATTTTTTTACGTTTCCGGAGATAATGAAAATAAATAAAACAGTCTATGATAAGGTGCGACGATTGTGAATATATTTACTAACTAGATAAGTGAATTTTCCACCTCATTTGTTGTTAAAAATATTATCAAATTACTTTCTTTTCCTATTTTCTCAAGTCATTAGAACGTAGTTATATAAACATCTAGGATTATTTAATATGGTAAAGTGACTACTTAAAATGTTGCATTATGCAAGCTAGAGATTGTGCAGAGTCACGTTTTTCGGGTATAATTTTCCTTTAGTGCATATAGGCGTAGTGTTCGGTGGTTGCGCGCTTTCGACGATCAGATTTAAGGCGAATATACGGTACCTTCCTTTTTCTCATCTCTTTTTATTGAAGACCACTTGTATGCCAGTATATCGAAGAAGCTACGACGTTTCAGACTTATCTCCAATCAAGGTAAACAACACCATCGTACCTTATGTCAGTTCTGTTAAGAATCTTGGCGTTGAGTTAAATAGCTCCCTCACTTGCTGTAATCATGTCTCTAATACGATTAGAAAAATTTATTCCTGTCTGAGAATGTTGAGATTTTCTGGCAACATTTTGTCCCGTCAAATGCGCATGGTACTCTCAAAAGCTCTTATATTACCACATTTCAGTTTTGGAAGTTTAATTTTTCCGAAACTCGATTCACAATGTCAGCGCAAGCTAACAGTAGCTATTAATGACACTGTTCGATTTGTTCACGGTTTACCCAGGACATCTCATGTGTCACCTTACACTAACTCATACCTAGGTTGTACACTGGATGTGTATCTTATGGAAAGAAGATTAAAATTTTTATATAATTTGGTATATTCTAAGGAGCCTGAATATCTGTATGATCGTATTCAGTTCCTAGGTTCATCACGGCACTGCAACCTTTTATTGCCTAACTTTCGAACTCAAATTGGCGAGCGATCTTTCTTTGTGCAGGTTGTACGCAAATGGAATAGTCTACCCACTAGCATTCAAAGAGCTAGTTCCGCTGATATATTCGGCAGGCTTTTGACTTCGATCCGCTTACCTTGAATTCTATATTTTTCTTGATAGTATAAAGTGGGCGCGCGTTTTTGCTTTGTTGCTCTACGTCTCGGTTTTTCTTTAATTTAGCTTTTTCAGTCTATAGTTTTTATTTTAGATTTAGATTTTTCAGTAAGCAATATTCATTTGTTCTTCTTTTTTTCTCACTGTATTTTTATATATATATTTAATGTATACTACTTCCTGTATCTCTTTCCTTACAATTTGCATTGCTTATCTATTTATGCATTATTAGAGTTAGTTAAATATTCCGACATTGTTAGCCTGAATGTATGTACTACTATAAGATCTTAAAATCTTTTGTACAAAAATGATAAATAAAGTTAAAGTTAAAGTTAAAGTTAATGTTATATGTTTCACCCAGACGATATTCATTATATAGTCGCTAGAATTTATCATTTATTTTGGTACAGTTGAATATTTTCGTCGGAGCCAAATTTACAGCGCATTAATGAACGAAAAGAAAATTTAAGACAAATACAATTTTGTTCCATAAATATAAGTAAGCTGTGTAATGGAAACTACGGTTGGCTTGTAGTCTCACAAGGACGCGTACGTCGGAGAAAACCGGAAATATTTCTTTGCTCTATTCAATTTATTTTCTTTTGTACGAAAGGAAGAAATAATTCATTGAAAAAAAGGTATTTAACTATAAAGAAGGAAAGCGTCAGATTTTTATGTATTCAATTTTGTGAAGTCATAATGATAGATATCATTAACTATAAAGAAGGATAGCATCATATTTTTATGTATTGAACTTTGTAAAGTCATATTGATAGATATCATTAACTATAAAGAAGGATAGCGTCATATTTTTATGTATTGAATTTGGAAAGTCATATTGATAGTGTTATGGAACTATGTTGGGTGATTGACGACTGGCACGCTAGCTCGCCTCGGCTATTGGCGGAAAGTGTGGGGAGGTTCCACGAAAAACCTGCCGCTGCCGCCTGCCATAATAAAAAAAAATCGTGCCTATTTACCAAAACGCCGGCACACATTCGGTCCTGAAGGGACCTTTACGTCACTTACCTACATCCACATTGAAGGCGCAGATGGTCTGCCTTCCTGCATGCCCCAACCACCCAACTGACTCAGATATTTTCAGAGTCCCTTGTAGGTTAACCTGAAAATAGCGGAGGAGTGGACCTTATTCGCAAGAGAGGGCTCCAAGGGAGAGTAAAGGGAGAATAAAAAGCCTTTACAGCGTCATTACGTTATAAAAAAATATATAATATTCTTCAATCCTACAGGTTCTTCTTATAAAGAAACAAGCTTAGGGAATATAAGCAGTGGTACCAGTTTCAAGTAGTTCGAAGGAAGCCTACAATCCTAAAGTTAATTTCAGATCTTTATCAATAATTAATAAACATGAGCTCCCCTTTTCAACAACAAACTTTCGACCTACAATTAATACTTAATATGAATTTCAAAGTTCTTGTGTACTTAATCTCAGATCTTTAACAATAATTCATTAAACATGAGCTCTCCTATTCAACAACAAATTTGCGACCTACAATTAATACTTAATATGAATTTCAAAGTGCTTGTGTACATTAGTACTTCGATCCTAAAGTTATTTTCAAACAAAAATCAATAAAATATTATTTTAGCAAGTCAACCGATCAATAAAAATATTTTAGCAAATCAAACAATCAGAAAGAAGAAAAAAACAACTTACATAGATCATGTTGATATGGATCCCACGCGAGGTATTCCGCAATGTCACTATTACTTTAATATTGTGTTTTTTTCTTGTTTGTTTTCCTTGGAACCTATAATTTCTAGTGAACCTAGCCTGAATTAAACTATTTTGTACCTACATCTAATTTCAATGTAATTCATATCCAATGTATAGAACCAGTTTGACAAAAAAAATCCTTGAGGATATTCCACTCATAGTCTATTTCATCGTCGCTGCAGCCGTATATGAGTACAACTGTATGATACCTCGATCTGGATAGGTTAATGATTGAATATTGCTGAAGAGGTTACGTTCATTTATTTTTGTTTTCAGACCAATATCAATAGTACTTTTGCGTGATTTCTTCGTTGGCTCTCTAATGTCATGATTTCTACAGAAAGCAGCTGTATACATCTCAAGAACTACTAATGCTCTGTATCAGCAGTATTGAACACAGAATCGTCGCCGTCACCCCCTGAGTACTACAAAATGTAAGCCAAAAAGCTTGAAGAAAATTCGGTTTAATTTGGTCTGGAAGTAAATTCTTCTGCTTTGGCGATATTGCTTCCTTGTGACATCCAGGAAATCCCGGACATGCCGTCCTTAAATGGGGCTCACACTTTTCGCGATTTAATTATCCCTACAAAAATTATATGCCTGATGAAAATTTGTTCTGTTATGTATTGTATAGATTATCTGCTGGTGTTGTTTCTTTCAATTAATCAACTTGTAGTACCGATTTATCAATTCTCGCTCGATTCTTTTTTTGTCACCCCAAAAATTTCAGACGTCGCTCTACCTCCCAACAGCAAAAAACAACTTTTTCTTTCTTGACAGACCTTTCCGCCTTTTTTCTTCTTGTTTTTCTCTTTCGAACTTTTCCGTCGGCACTCGACCCAGTCAGACTTGAAACGTATGGTCGAGTCTCGACAACCGCACGTTCGTCGTGTGCTGACGCTAGGTGCTACTGCTAGCCGTCGGGTAGCATATTGCTGCCTGTAGTATGCTACGACAATAACAATAGATATCATTAACTATGTTATGATCACACATTGGGTCACACCTAATTGTGATCATCTCATTTCCTTCAAGTGCCCTCAAAATTATGATGACCGTTTCATTTATTTTAAATTCAAGTGCCTTCATGGATTTCCTTCGTGTGTTATGTGAGCACTTGATTTTCACATATTTTTTCACTTGCATTTCAAAACAAAAACAAAACAAAATCTCACCAAAGTTTGATTACATAAACAAGAAAAAACCTTTTAAAGAACAATTTCACTTGTTTCTTATCAATATATCAGGTTACATCTGTCGAGTCGTGCTAATGACATTAACGATCCGACCATAGCATAAATTATGCTGACTCGTGAGATTCAAAGATTTTTAAAGAACCAAGCCTGGCAATGGGGATCATTAAAAATTTGAGTTGGATTTCGGTTTTCGGTGCGTACGGTCTTCGAAGTACACAATTTTTAAAGAAAATTCTCTTTTTATATAAAGTACAAGTTCGGAGTTTTAGTACTAAAAAATTTTATAATAAAAAATCAAATAATAGTAGCGAATAAATAAAGTAATGTACAAAACGGGAGTGCATTTTAATTAAATAAATTTATTTCCACATAGCACCAACTCCTCCTAGCTGGCTCTTATCATAAAAGAAAAGCACGGCCAGAGGGACTAACAACTGGTGGCAGCGGGTGCGGATGACACCATCTCGACGTTAGCATATTGCTATTGCTGAATTTTATATCAAGCTGACCTGATTTCACAGGTGAAATAGAAAAAGGAAAATATCCTACTGCCGTTTTGGAAACTCAAGCAATCGCTACACAAATTGCCGCAAAAGTACCACCTTTAGTCAATCCTCTTCAATTAATCTGCCGTTTGGGAAACTCAAGCAATCGCTATAGAAAGAATATAGGAAGAATATAAAAAGAAGAAAAAATGATCAAGAGGACACCATTATTGGTTCGCGTGTAAGTTTAAAATCTTTTTTTTTTATATGATTATATATTTTCCTAAATATAGAATTTTTGTGAAATAAATATCGTAAAATATCTTAGTTGCAAAAAAGTGTAAACCTTGCTGTGTTCTGTGAAATAAATATCGTAAAGTATCTCAATTGCAAAAAAAAGGTGTAAACCTTGCTGTGTTGTTCTGAGCTGCAAAAGAAACGAATCAATCGTGCGATAAAGGTTTCGTGCGGAAAAATTATCTAAAGTTACAAAAAAAAATAATAATAAACCCTTACTTTCTTCTATATGTTTCTCTTTTTTTTTGTGTGTCTTTTATCAATTGTGATACACATAGTACACACAATTTTCTCTCGCCTTTTGTTGTGTGATGTGAATTTGCACAACAATTTCCTAATCAATTGAAAATACAAGAATGCACATTCTGCATTCTTGCATTATTCAATTGACCCAAAACCCATCACTCAATTAATCAATCACAATAAATGCGATCGATTTATTAATTGCAATTAAGCAAAAACATACGCTAAACAAAATATATGTAACAACCTTAAGAAGTGACTGTAATTGTTTACATGCGTTTGTTTACATTTTTGCAACCAGCGTAATACAGGTCAATTATTGCGTCACATCTTTCTGCCGGAGTTAAGCACATAAGTGCAAATAAGCGGTTTAGTTTTAACGTGTTTAATGTACATTAATATTAATTTAGTTTAGCTTAGCAAATTGATGATTGTATAAATTAAGTAGCAATAACCGAATAAAGCAGAATTGAATTTCACTAGTTAGAGATACAAAAAGTAGGCTTTCTTTTAACTTGGCGACTGCTATTTTTAGCTGCACCTTTCAAGTTGGCATCTGCTGATTAGCTGTGCCTAAAAAAAACTGCTTTATTAAGCTTCTCTAGGAGATCTGCCTAATGGCTGCCTCCCATCATCGCTTCATCAGTGCGCAAGAAATATAATTACTACAGTTGCGTAATAACAAAAAGTGAAAATATAAATAGCTATGTATATGTACATATGTATGTACATGAAAAAAAATATTTTTTTGGGGTTAAATTTAGATTTTTATAATTGTGCGTAACTTTATTTCGAAGAGTTTGACTTTGAAACTTATAGAAAGTCTGAAAATAATTAAAGCAAATAAGTTGTCAATTAATAGTTCCACATAATCTGAAATAAAAGCTCTGAATTACCTTGCATTTGAGTGTACAAGTTCCGGTTTGAATAAATTTTATTGGTGTTCAGTTCAAACTACTTTTGATGAGCTTTATTGTGGTGGAATTTTATTACATGGAAGTTTTAATTTCAAATATATTATAATATTGAAATCATACAATTTGGATACAAAGCGAGTAATCAGTACGTTTCGAAATAAAAGAACAATTTTTGTGCTTTTAAATTTGTTATCTTCTTTTAAAATTATAAATTGTGTTTGCTTTTATTTGTGGTTTTCAGCCTTTCTCCCAGTTCATTATCGAGATTTGATACAATATAACTTAAATAACAATCCTATTGTTTCAATAAATTTATATACTTCATACCCCTATAAATTTCTTTAATTCCGTAATCCTATAATGAAATTTTAGACTTATACGAAATTCCAAAATAACGTTTTAATATCTTCCCCAATTTAAAATCAATTTGTCACTGATATCTTGATACATAAGCCTTCAAATCGAACTAAGTGACGTGATAGTTGCACCAATCCCTTTTGTTGTTGTTGTTTCGTCTTGTTTTAAATCAATCACAGACAAAATACTTACCCGAAGCTGTGCTCAAATTGCTCTTCTATTCTGTGAGCTTCCCTTTCACAACGCAAACATGCCCGACGTGCCTGAGAGACTTATTAGCGTCGCGGACGTCTACAATTTAGTGCCCTATTTTGATGGGTCCCCGCAGGATCTAGATAAATTCAAAGCCTGTGGAAACATACTCTTTTCTGAATCCCTAAACGCAGCCGAACATAAACTTTTCCTGGACATAGTAAAAACAAAACTCAAGGGACAAGCGTTCCAATTAATACAATATAAATCATGTCCAAAATGGTCCGACCTTTCAAAAGAATTAAGAGACCAGTTCAAGGAAGAGGAAGAGAAATCTAGGGCAAGTGCTCAAAACAAACTGCTATCAATGAGGCAGGGCATTAGGGAAACCGTGAAGGATATCGGAGAAAAGTTACTCCTAGCTTTGGCTACCTTAAACTCTGCAACATAGGCGAACGTAAATGAAGAAGCAGTAAAAATCTTCTTAATTAAAGAGAACGAGAAATTAACAAGCCAGACCTTCGAAGACGGTCTTCGTAGTGAACAGCTGAAACTATTGGTTAAAGCAAAGGGAGAAACTGATTTAAGAAAATCAATCGCGTATGCTAGTGAACATTCCACACGATTAGAACGGAACAATCCGTCAGTTTCTCACAATTCGCAACCTTTTACGAAAAATATTATTTCATGTGAAATCTGTAGACGCACAGGTCACTCCAAGGAAACGTGTTTCCGTAACACAAATATTCCAAACTTTCCTCCTCGCGAAATGAAAAGAGAGATAAACCATTTGGTATGCGCATACTGCAAAAAACCAAATCACCATATACAAGACTGCCGTCTAAGACAACGTAATAATAGCAGAACTTCATATGGTTCCCCTCGAGTAAACCTTTTTACTAATTACACTCAACCACGGAACTCGTCTCATAATCCACATTATGCACCTGTGAGAAGAGACTGTAGTAAGGAAACCACTGTCGTAATAAAGGGAAACGAAGACTGTCGGGTGGTGGATACCGGCATCCATCCCGACTAACACATACAGCCGACGTCCACAAACCACCGCCGAAAAATTAAAAGAGAAAGCGTACGCGCCAAAACAAATCTCGATATCATTCTCTAAATTTGATTCTAATGTAACTATTTGCATACCATTTCTGCCTTCATCCCAAAAGTATTCTACATTCCTTATTGATACGGGAGCGGATATAAGTATATTGAAGTTAAATCTCAACGCTATTCGTAAACCTTTCAAAACCAAAGGTACTATATCCACACTTTCCGGTGAGCCAATTTCTACGTTGGGTACCATCACAGGAACGCTCCATCTTTCTACGGAAAGCAGTGAATTTTTTTTTAACACACACCTTTCATCTTTTAACCGACGAAATAACACTAAAGTATGACGGTATCATAGGGAATGATTTCTTGAAGAAACATAACTGTATTATTGACTATAATAATTGCATTTTTACCATAAACAATTCTTCGGCCGTTAGGAAAGGTATCCAAACTGCCTCAGACACTAATCTTAATCGTTCAGATAAAACTACATTTAACGAGGTAACTGAAGGAAATACCGTATATTGTCCTGACGATATAAAAATAATCAACAATCCTCAGAATAAAGAAATAACCCTAGCTGCTAGAAGCGAAAAAGTTGTCTCACTCCCTTTCAATTACAGTAAACCAGTTCTATTACAAAAATGTGAAATACAGCCCGGAATATATCTCGCAGAAACGGTAGTTGAGCAAACAACCAACGCAGTAAATGTGATGTTATTAAATTCAAACGACTCAGAGGTAACTTTGAAAGTAAAAGAGATACCCTTAAAATGGGACAGTCTCGAGAAACTTAATGTCCTTCAATTTTACTTTAATAAAGATCCAGTAAAAAAGCGACTACAAAAACTAGAAACTTTAATTAATTTAGATCACTGCAATTCAGATGAAAAGCAGCTCATTACAGAAATATTCCTCTTAGAAGGAGATTACTTATAGCATACCGATGCCGTTATACATACCATTCTTACTGACTCTAATAAACCACCGATTTACACGCGTCCATATCGCCTACCTGAATCGCAGAAGAATGAAATCCATATGCAGGTAAAAGATATGCTAAAAGATGGTATCGCTACGTCAAGCTATAGTCCGAAGAACTCCCCACTGCTCCTCGTGCCGAAAAAATCTGATAATACAGGCAATAAACGATGGAGAGTGGTTGTAGATTTCCGGAAGCTGAATGATATAACCGTGGGCGATGCATATCCATTGCCAAATATTACAGATATTTTAGTACCCTTGACCTTGCTCACGGATTTCATCAAATTTTAGTTGATGAAAGAGACAGAAGAAAGACTGTATTCAGCACACCCTTTGGACATTTCGAGTATAACCGAATGCCGTTCGGGCTGAAAAATGCACCAGCCATTTTCCAACGTCTCATAAACAATGTACTTATGGGATTACAAGGCATTAAGTGCTTCGTTTATGTCAACGATATAGTCATATATGGATATGATATCCATGACCATAACTCGAAACTTGTTGACGTGCTTCGTCGCTTAAGACAACACAACATGAAATTACAACCTGAAAAGTGCAAGTTCATACAAAGAGAGCTTGTCTATCTGGGACATATAATATCTCAGGACGGCATAAAACCAGATGCATCCAAAGTAAAGGCAATAGCAAGTTATCCTGTACCAAAGAAAGCTAAAGACGTCAAGTCCTTTTTGGGCCTTGCAGGTTATTATAGGAGGTTTATTTCGAACTTTGCGGAGATTTCTAAGCCTCTCACCCACCTATTAAAAAAGAGTGTAGAATTCAAATGGAATACACACTGTGATGAATCGTTTAGAGCCTTAAAAACTAAACTTATCTCTCCTCCCGTTCTTGCATACCCCGACTTTACCAAAGAATTTTTAATTACCACGGATGCAAGTAAATACGCAGTTGGCGCTGTCTTGTCACAGGGAGAGATAGGAATTGATAAGCCAATATGCTATGCGAGTCGTAAATTTAATGATGCCGAAACCAGATACTCAACGACGGAACAGGAACTATTAGCAATTATATTTGCCGTAAAACAGTTCAGACAATACGTATTTGGAAAAAAATATACCATAATTACAGACCATAGACCCCTTCGCTGGTTGATGAATCTGAGGGATCCAGCGGCATCTCGCTTAACTAGATGGCGATTACTCTTAGAAGAATACGACTTTGAAATTATTTACAAACCCGGCAAATATAACGCCAATGCCGATGCCTTAAGTCGCATTAAAACCGAGGAAAATGAACCTACGGTAGCAGTAGTAACACGTAACCAAAGCAGGAAAATCCATTCAGATCTCCCTATTACGCAAACAAAAATACCCAGACAGGATTCCAAAGAGAAACTTGAAGTACCTAAAATTCTTGAAAACAATGGTACAATTCTTGAAAAAATAAATTCAACATACAACTTTATTATATTACCCCTAATAAACACCTCTATTGAGGATAAGTTGAAGGAAATAATCAAAGATTTTAATCAACTTGAGATTGGGCAATCGAAAACCTATTTCAAAAAAGAAAATAATGCAACACTAATAGTAGCTAGAGCGAATCTACCTATTAGAACTCATGATGATAGAACCCTTTTTATAAAAATTTTACAAAGCTTTTATGCGGAATGCATTAACAAACAACTAACCTCTATAAATTTTTCATTCCCTAACTTTGATAACAATTACTCGTTCCATGAATTTAAAGCCGATGTCGAAAAAATATTTACTACCGCGATCACAATACACCTTTTTACCGATTCCAGAATTCACCCAGAAAACAGTGAAGATATCACTAAACTACTACATGAATACCATAACTCAGCTTTTGGTGGTCATCAGGGAATTTCGCGAACCAATAAGAGATTAAAGCTAAAATATTATTGGCCCTCAATGGTTAAAGACGTTTCAAATTTTATTCGGAAATGTGAGTCGTGCCAAAAGAACAAACTTCATAAAAATCCTTCTATTCCTATGCGAATCACTTCAACTAGCACTCGTCCTTTCCAAAGAGTATCTCTAGATATAGTAGATCCACTTCTTATCAGTTACCAGGGTAACAAATACTTATTAACCTTTCAGGACGATTTGACAAAATTTTCGGAAGCACTACCCCTACGAAATGCCGAAGTGGAAACTGTCGCGCATGCGTTCGTAGAAAACGTAGTATGCAGACACGGTATACCCGACATTATCCTCACTGATCAGGGGACAAATTTCTTAAGTAATTTATTCAAGAAAACCTGTAAAATCCTAAAAGCCAAAAAGGTAAACACCTCTCCGTATCATCCCCAAACGAACGGTGCGTTGGAAAGAAGCCACCGTACGTTGGCTGAATATCTCCACCATTACGTGAATAGAGACCCTCTTTCCTGGGATAGTTGGATACCTTACGCTATTCTTGTTTACAACACAACACCACATTCGAGTGCCAACTACACCCCATATCAATTGCTGTATGGCTTCCCCCCGAACATCCCCAACGTATTCGAACATAAAGCCTACTTATCATATAGCTACGACGATTACGCGAAAGAGTTAAGAGCTCGCCTGCTGCATGGATACGAAATAGCACGACAAACCATTCTCACTAATAAGAATCGGTCCAAAACTTATTATGGTAAGGGAACCCTCTCAAAGCAATTTAACGTAGGTGACAAGGTACTCATAAAAAACCATACCCGTAAAAACAAATTCTGCCCTATGGGAAGGTCCTTATGAAGTCATAAAGGTACTATCACATGAAAACAGCCTGATAAAAATAAAGAACAAACACAAAACAATTCATAAAATTATTAAATGAGTAGCAAACACTTATCCCAGTCATCTAATTACGCAGATTTCAGGCAGTTGTATTCCTAGAATTACTAGAATAAACAAAACCTAATCGCCTGGAAATACTATAACTTTATTTCGATAACATTGTCGGAAGTGTAGTTTTGCTAGCCAAATTTGTGTCGACACATTGAGAACTAACACAGTCTCTCGTCATGGACAATTGTTCCTGCTTCTTGATCTAAATCATCTTCAGTTAAATGTCTTCCGACAAGTGTTTCTCTGGAAACATTTGATGAATTTTATCTACTATATGAACTCTTTACTCTTCTCCTTGGGCATTTGCAATTGCGCCCAGCTTCTTGGAAAAGTTTTAGGAATTCATTTTAATTTTTTTTCCAGATTTCTGGTTGCTGTACCACTACTTGCAATAAATATAGCTTCCTCACATGGAAATACTATTAACGTAACTAAAATTAACAACAATCCGGGATTATATTTTGAGCAGTTAGGTAGAGCTGAACTTTATTCCAAAGAATGGAGAGTAGTAGTTTACTATGATATTAGAAGCTTTGAATTTACAGCAAGAAAAATTGATAAATACGTTACAACAGTTAATGAATTGTGCGAATCGTTGAATAATAATAATCCATTCATAACTTCAGCTTGCCGTAGCACAATAACAGAAGTCAATCTTGTATTATATGAAATTAAACAAAAATATAACCTGTTGACGCATGGAGATGGAACTCGTAGTAAAAGATCATTATTCAATGCTATTGGCGTTGTAAGCAAATCCCTGTTTGGAACACTAAATGAGGACAATGCTAGATATTTGACCGACAAATCGAAAAGCTGAAATACAATGAAGGCCACTTACTAAATTTAATAAAAAAATCAGACTGTAGTTATTGAAACCACAGAAAACATATTCAATAAAACGCAAAGAGTTTTTGAAAAACAGGTAATAGTGCTAGATAACAAAGTTTCATTGATTAAAGCTCAAATACAAAATTTAAACGCAGAAAGCGTGTCACTTACGATAATATCGCAAATCGAATCCCTAACTTCACACATAATGCTAATAACTTTACGTTACCAAAGCACGGTGAATACGATAGTGGACCTGGTTACAGATGCACGGCATGGAAACTAAACCCATCCATAGTCACGCCGGATCAGCTAAACGCTATTTTAAACACCATTCACCAAAAACTTCCAAGCGACACTAAACTTCCAGCGATCGTAAAGGATACCAACCTCCTCTCATTGTATCATATCAGTCACATTAGCACCTCAATATTCAATTCAAAAGTTATATATGAACTGAAAATACCACTTCCGTCGAAAGAAAATTATCAAATATTCAAAATTATTCCCTTACCAACACCACATGAAAAACGTCTAATTTTGATTCAACCGAGCATCGAATATTTAATAATAGACTACAGCAAAGAGCATTACTACGAAATAACGCATAAAGAACTCTCCAGTTGTATTACGGAAAATCAAAATTATTTTTTATGCTGCATTCAGCGTCCTATTATTACCATTGGTAAAGAATCGAAAATCTGTGAGCTACACCTGCTAAAACGAGAAGAAAAAATTCTGCCCAGTTGTGATCTGAGACAATTTGGCCATGAAATTATATGGATACAACTTTCTCAAATTAACAAATGGCTATTCTCATCTCTTCACGAAATTACAGCTGATTATATCTGCGAAGATTCAATCGCACCACTAGTATTATCAGGGATTGGCATAATAGAAATTTCGGGTAATTGCTACCTCCGCACACATGACTTAACAATGCAAGGCTACAACGTTAAAGAAACCCGAATAAAACATGCATTTGTCCCTCCAATAAATATAACAGATGTAATAAAGACAAGTAAACTAAATTTTACCACTCCTAATAGCGATACAAAGAAAACAAGAATAATTAAGTATTCACCTGAAGCAGAACTAAAAATATTGGCGGAAAGTATTAAAATTCTCAAAGAAGAAGAAAATAAGCATTTAATTTCATTGGACCCGCATACGGTCCACCATTGTGCACTAGTTACGTTATCGTTTCCATCATAATACTATATGCAAGTTTTAAGGCATATAAAATTTATAAAAGAAGAAATTTGCGGAATGTAAAAACACAGCAGGGTACTAGTAGTGGTGAAGAACGAACCAATAAAACTTACTTTAGCTACGAGAAAATAAATAAGGTAAAATGAAAAAAAAAAAATCAAGAAATTTAAATAACTTCCTTTTAACAATGATTATTAGATAAGAATTGTATCAATGAATAATGTTAATGTTTAAAATAAGGAAAATAATGAAAAAAAAAATAATTGACAAAACCAATAAATAAAAATAATAATTAATAATAATTAATCAACTAGAATAAGTTGACAAACAATTTTTAATTAATTAAAAAAAAAAACACAAAAAAAAAACTAGGTAAATAAAACAAAATTTCCTTTTTCCAGTTTTCAGAAAATTCTTTTAATAATAATATAATAAGAATAATTTGCAATTAGTTTAAAATTAATCATTTTTGTTTACGACATAAATATTCTCCTTTTAGTGTCACAATTTTTTTTTGTTCTTCCCAAGGGGGATGGAATGTTATGATCACACATTGGATCACACCTAATTGTGATCATCTCATTTCCTTCAAGTGCCCTCAAAAATTATGATGACCATTTCATTTATTTTAAATTCAAGTGCCTTCATGAATTTCCTTCGTGTGTTATGTGAGCACTTGAATTTCACATATTTTTTCACTAGCAAATCATCACCTACAAAACAAAATCTCACCAAAGTTTGATTACATAAACAAGAAAAAACCTTTTAAAGAACAATTTCACTTGTTTCTTATCAATATATCAGGTTACATCTGTCGAGTCGTGCTAATGACATTAACGATCCGACCATAGCATAAATTATGCTAACTCGTGAGATTCAAAGATTTTTAAAGAACCAAGCCTGGCAATGGGGATCATTAAAAAGTTGAGTTGGATTTCGGTTTCCGGTGCGTACGGACGACGAAGTAGACAGCACCCCAATTTTTAAAGAAAATTCTTTTTTTATACAAAGTACAAGTTCGAAATTTTAGTTCTACAAAATTTTATAATAAAAACCAAATAATAGTAGCGAATAAATAAAGTAATGTACAAAACGGGAGTGCGTTTTAATAAAATAATTTATTTCCACAAAGCACCAACTCCTCCTAGCTGGCTCTTATCATAAAAGAAAAGCACGGCCAGAGGGACATCACAACTATAAAGAAGGACAGCGTCATATTTTTATGTATTGAATTTTGTAAAGTCATATTGATAGATATCATTAACTATAAAGAAGGAAAGCGTCACATTTATATATATTGAATTTTGTAAAGCCATATTGATAAATATCACAAGAACTAAAGGGTTTTCCAATAAGAGGTGTTATTTTAATTAGCCCGTTATTTCGGTATATGTCACTTTTGGAGCTGTCATTTTTTGACATTTGACAAGTAGAAACTACGCCATCAATAAAAATAGAACGATACACGATTCAATAACGCATTGAAATTATTAAAATTCACTATAAAAATGGTGAAAATGTAGCAGAGACGGTTCGTAAAACTCGAACATTTTTGGGTCGTCGTGAAGCACCTTGTCGGACCGCAATACAGAAATTGGTAGAAAAATTCGAGCTGTCGCGACAAGTTAGTGATGTGAAGAATAAAATCCGTGCACGTCACTCAAGAACAGCCGAGAATATTACTGCTGTAGCCGAAAGTGCTGAAGAAAACCCAGGTTTGTCCATTCCTCTTCGTTCTTTGAGATTTGGGTCTTAAGGCTTATAAAGTTCAGTTAACACAAGAACTCAAGCCGGCCGATCATCAACAACGTCGAGTCTTTGCTGATTGGGTCCTTTAAATGCATGAAAATGATCCGGAATTCCTTCGAAAACTCATCTTGAGTGATGAGGCCCATTTCCACCTCGATGGCTTCGTCAACAAGCAAAATTGTCGCATCTGGGGCTCGGAAAACCCAAGAGTTATTGTTGAAAAGCCTCTCTATCCTCAACGTATGACTGTTTGGTGCGGTTTATGGTCCCGCGGGGTTATTGAACCTTACTTTTTCGAAAACGAGGCTGGAGCAACAGTTACGGTGAATGGATTGCGCTATCGACAGTTTATTAATGAGTTTTTATGGCCGGAGTTGGATGGTATTGATCTGGACAACGTTTACTTTCAACAGGACGGCGCTACGTGCCATACAAGCAACGAAACCATTGATCTTTTACGGGAAAAGTTTCCGGACCGTGTTATCTCTCGAAGAGGTGATCACAATTGGCCACCGAGATCTTGTGACTTAACACCTTGCAACTTCTTCCTTTGCGGCCACGTGAAGGAGAAGGTGTACGCCAACAGCCCAGTGTCGATTCAAGACCTCAAAGATGGAATTCGTGAGGCTATCGAGGACATAGGGCAGATACTTTGCGATTTGGTTATGGAAAATTTCATGAAAAGGATATGGTCCTGTAGGCGTGGTCGTGGTGATTTGGCTGATTTGGCTAATGAAATAAAGATCCGATCATTTATCTCAAAAAATGGCATTTTTTTTTGAATATCAAAATAACACCTCTTATTGGAAAACCCTTTATAAGGAAGGAAAGCGTCATATTTTTATATATAATGAATCTTGTAACGTCATAGTGTCAGAGCAGGGTGAGGCAATAGGGTTGCACTTCCCGGTGCCCTCTCGATATGAAGGTTGAATAGGTCCGCTACTCTTCTCCTTTCAAGTCAACACAGGGACTCTGAAAATTATCTGCCCTCAGAGTCAGTTGGGTGGTTGGGGCAAGCAGAGAAGGCCAAACATCTGTGCCTTCCCAATGGATGTAGGTAAGTGGTGTAAAAGTCCCTTAAGGACTGAATGCGTGCCTTTTTGTTAATGTGGCCATTTGATTTGTAGGCACGAACATTTTTGTATATGGCTGGTGGCAGCGGCAGGTTTTCGTGGAACCTCCCACACTCTCCGCCAATAGGCAAGGCGAGCTAGCGTGCCGCCCTGCAGTCAACGCTGTCCACCGAGTGATCTGTCCGCTCATGCTGGCAGTCTGGACTTCACGTCCAAGCAAATAACTCTCAACATACTACCATAACATGAGCAATATTTGATTAGGCTGAGCTAATAAACTCTGGACTGTCAAGACAAGACAAGACTATCTTAAAGTTTATGACAAAATAAGACAGCGCAAGAACAAATCTAACAGCTTGAATCCTCAAGGGTAAATGATTAGCTTGATGTGCAATAGCAGTATCCAAAGTAAAATTGTGCTCTCATCTTATACAGTGCATCAAGAGGTGGCAAGAAAAATTTGTCGTCTAGTGGCTTTATTAAAAATGCGCCAGGGAAACCAGCTATAATTTTAATGGGTCTTTCAACAAAATATACGTCGAATGGTGCCCTTGTTACATACATAAAAACTCAAATCTAAAAATATCAATTGCCTACCTACCTACCTACCTACATCAGTACATTGCAAGTAAACATTTCACGTATTCCGATCAGGAAATAAAACAAAAAGTTTACGGCATGGTATACCTACATACCTACATCAGTTTCCACTGCATGTAAAAACAAACGGTATACCTACATACATAATTAATCATCACTGATCTACCTCAATTATTTCAGTGAATGATGTGATAATACCGCTGCGCGCAAGAATTCGCACGTTGAAATACGACGACCTTGCACCAGAGGTAGAACATATCTTTGTAAGTAACTAAATTGTTTTTGTAATAAGCCGCAAAGTACTGAGTGTAATTCGAGTAGGAAAGAAATTAAAATAAACAATGAGTTGAAAGCCCGCAACATAGATTGGGTAAGATATATGTATAAATTTATAAAAAGCAACGAGTGCCGTGACTTGCATACTTCCGTAAGTAGTAAAATTAAGTAATAGTTGTTAATGAAATACTTCCGACTTACACTTTGTATGAATTATATGCTAAATAAATAAAGTGCTGGGTCAGAGGTATTTTATACATTATTCTGTGTAGTATTAGTAGTCTTAGAGTAAGACAATTTTTGTATAAATATAGTACAGAATAAAGTACATAGAGTTCAGTCGTAAAGAAGTCTTTCTATATTAAATAGGTGCAAAGCCTTATTTGGCTTCGCCTAGAGTTGAGTTTTAAAGAAGTCTTTCTATAATAAATAGGTGCAAAGCCTTATTTGGCTTCGCCTAGAGTACAGTTTGTAACCAGGTCGTCTTCAGTGATTAAATAGGTGCAAAGCCTTATTCGGCTTCGCCTATTGATCGATCTCCAACCAGGTCTTCAGAAATTAAATAGGTGCAAAGCCTTACTTGGCTCGCCTATTCTTCAGGTAACAACAAGTTGATCATTTAATAAATAGGTGCAAAGCCTTATTTGGCTTCGCCTAGAGTTGAGTTTTAAAGAAGTCTTTCTATAATAAATAGGTGCAAAGCCTTATTTGGCTTCGCCTAGAGTACAGTTTGTAACCAGGTCGTCTTCAGTGATTAAATAGGTGCAAAGCCTTATTCGGCTTCGCCTATTGATCGATCTCCAACCAGGTCTTCAGAAATTAAATAGGTGCAAAGCCTTACTTGGCTCGCCTATTCTTCAGGTAACAACAAGTTGATCATTTAATAAATAGGTGCAAAGCCTTATTTGGCTTCGCCTAGAGTTGAGTTTTAAAGAAGTCTTTCTATAATAAATAGGTGCAAAGCCTTATTTGGCTTCGCCTAGAGTACAGTTTGTAACCAGGTCGTCTTCAGTGATTAAATAGGTGCAAAGCCTTATTCGGCTTCGCCTATTGATCGATCTCCAACCAGGTCTTCAGAAATTAAATAGGTGCAAAGCCTTACTTGGCTTCGCCTATTCTTCAGGAAACAACAAGTTGAATATTTAATAAATAGGTGCAAAGCCTTATTTGGCTTCGCCATTTATTAAACAACAAGTTGTACGTTAAATAAATAGGTGCAAAGCCTTAATTGGCTTCGCCATTTATTTAACAACGCCTATTCCGGAAGATACTCGAAAGATACTCGAAAACCACAACAATTTTGGCGCAGCCGGTAGGATCAAGGAAGTTGGTCAATCTACATACACTTGAAAAACCTTGATTCTCCAACCTACGAATTACGAGCTACTTACCGTGGAATCTGGTGATAGAACCCAGCCTAAGAAGATAAGAAGTCCCCAACTTGGAGAATACGACTTCCATTTACGAATAAATAATACACAACAAAGAGTACGGCTAAACGAAGCTGACTGAAACGACAACAATCTTTCTTAAGTAAGTTAAAAAGAGGCAAAACTGTTATTCCTCATTAATAATAGAAAAAAGACTAAAACAAGGCAGCTTTCACATATTCGGGAAATTTTTTTTTGCTTTGATTAAATTAATTAAACTTCTTTGATAAAACTACTTATTCCCTGTTCTCCTCTATTCTCTCTAACTCGAATGATTTTGCTTTCATGCCTAAAACTGGCCGTAGTTCTTTATGCTCTACCTTTGAGACGGTAATAAATTCATTAGCATTTGATAATACCAGTCCTCCAGATAGCCCAAGTGTAGAGTGTAATTCATCCCAAAGTGGACCTTCCGTAAACTGGTATCGTGAGCATCGCTCAGGTAAACGTTTCAGAAGGCACAGCCTAATTAATTTTCTAGCAAGAAGAAATAGCTTAAACGCCCTAATCACAGAAAAATCTTTAACCTCGCCTACTTCTAATAACGATACTCCAGATATTCTCCAGAGAAAGCAACCAAACCAACCAGTCAAAATGCCAGTGAATTATGAAAAGGTAGTTAAACTGACAGCACAAATGGTGCCCTTGTTTTCTGGAGAATTTAGTCCCCAAATCCTCACAGAATTGCAAACCTTTATAGGCTGTTGCAAACAAGTACAACAGTGCCTAGAAGAGGAGGAAAAGCAAGCTTTTATGCAGATTTTTCCCACTAGATTGAGAGGAAATGCATACCAGCTAATCGCATCTAGCTCACTCACAACATTTGCAGAGGTTGAACAATTACTTTATCGTAATTACTTACCTCGTGAGACTTACCATGAGCTGATAAATAGATTAATCACTTGCCGACAATACCCGCACGAGTCATTTAACTCCTTCACCACTAGGCTAAAAGGCCTATTGTTACAATGTAATGAGGCAGCACAGAGTAAATATGGTGCTGAAAATTTCAATATGGTGAAGCGACAAATAGAAGATTTTGCTATGGCTTCAGTGAAGAGTGGTGCTAATAATCCGCATCTAAGTGCCTATTTATTACTTTAAATGAAGATTCGGTAGACCAACTCATCCAAAAGGCACTAGACATGGAACGATTACAACACAGCCTCTTTTATAATCCACAACCCGCCATTCATAATCCCACAAGCTATTTTCCAATGGACAACTTTTTAAGGCATAATTCCATAAATTATGCTAATGCTTATAGTCATCCCATTCACGAGACTGTTGCTCCATACCTTTACACAAATGAGCTAGGAAAACCTAACATAAAGACTGAGTTCCATATACCTCCCACACAGGAGCCGACAAAATTAGCTTCAGTATCCTTTAATACTGGCAGAAACTCACCGGATAATTGGCACTCGACCCAAGTCAGCTCGACAAGAAAATCTTTAGGAAGTCCACCTCCATACCAGAATTCTACCTTTCATCATACAGGAGAAAGAAGAGACGAAAAACAGAAATTACTGTTAAACAAGATTACCTGCAGCTATTGCAACTACAAGGGGCACACGTATGACGATTGCATAAAACGCAAAAACACCCCTTTCTGTATAAACTGCAGAGCGAAAGGACATGATGTCCAATATTGTCGACAAAATGTTAAGGCACCACCTGAGCGAGCAAATACAAAAAACAGTTTTCAATGGGGCACTTCAGATCGCGAAGCTAGAATTAATTATGGACAAGAGATGTGTAGTTTTTGTAGCAGAAGGGGCCATACCGTGTCCACCTGTCGGTAGAAACAACGATGGGAAACTGCAAATTCGGGAAACGGCACACTGTCGACCGAAAAGTCCCCGGCTCGACATTAAAGAAAACTTATCATACTACTTCAGGGTCCTCTCAAAAGAAAAACCCCCGAAAAAGGGAAAATATTTCAATAGTAGATTTGCCATTAGATATAAGCAAAAACGCAGCCGTTCGGCTGATAGTGGACACTGGAGCTGAAGTAAGTCTTATAAAACAGGAAGCACTTGATACGCCAGAACGTATAGAACAGAGTCAAAAGGTCACTCTGAAAACTCCATTTGGAGATGGAGAAACATTGGGTAGCTGCCAAGGCAACTTTTTACTAAGCCGCAGTATCCCATGCCATCTACAGGTTGTAGAAAATAACGCCCAACTCTCTCACGATGGGCTGTTAGGTAATGACTTTCTTGCAAAAAATTGCAATATAGAAGGCCCTAACAAATTACTCCGGTTTCCTCGCACGGAAACCAATCCTATTGAGTTCACGGTACCTCTCGAAACATCCACAGAAGATGGGGAGGAAATACCAAGGGAACAAATAGAGGAGCAATTTAAATCTTCTGCTACCACTTCAATGGCACCCAATAGCAAAAATTCCTTACCTCAAATAGAAGAAATTTCGAGTACCTTGAAAAACAAGAATGAAGACGAAAGTAGGCAATTTGAAGTAGAGCTTCAGCGACCTAATAAAATACCTCCTCGATCTCAAATCGTACTGAGCATACCATTACAATTGGATCAGGAAATGATCTGTATGTCTCAGGAGATAGGAGAAGGAGTATTTGTCGCAAATTGCTTAGTTAGACCGAATAAAAGTTTTATACCGTTATCCGTTCTGAACGTAAACACAGAACCAGTATTCCTGAAGAACTTAACGCTTACGCTAGTTCCACTTAATTACTATAACGTACAGCCTCTCTATTTACCTTTGGACATCAGTAATTCCTAAAGTTTTCAGAATAAAGGTGGTCCACCTTTCCCTCGTGCACAAAACAATAGCTACTATAACTTCAAAAGTGATAAGACAAATTTAATTTCCAATCCATATTCAGTAAACGTAAACCATACTAAAAGCTCTAATCAAGACAGACTTGCGGCTTTACGTAAAGAATTACTGTTGGAAGAAAATTTAAATCACGAAGAAGAAAAGTCAATTCTTGAGCTATATTATAAGTATAATGACCTCTTCTACTTAAAGGAAGATAAACTAAAGTGCACTAGTACTATAAAACACACCATACCTATATTGCATAATCAACCACCAATAAATCAAAAAATGTACAGACTTCCAGAAACACATCGGGCTGTTATTAACGAACAATTAAAAGAGATGCTAGAGAATGACATCATTCAAATAAGCAAAAGCCCATGGAATTCTCCGTTACTTGTAGTCCCCAAGAAAGCTGGGCCTGACGGCAATAAACGTTGGCGCGTAGTAGTAGATTTCCGTAAAGTCAACGAGAAATCTATAGGGGATGCCTTTCCACTACCCAGGATAGAGAATATACTGGATCAACTTGGGCATTCACGGTATTTTACCACACTTGATCTTGCAAGTGGATACCATCAAGTACTGGTTGACCCAAGGGATAGATCGAAAACTGCGTTTAGTACTGCTTACGGGCATTATGAATTTAAGAGAATGCCATTTGGACTGAAAGGCGCACCTGCGACCTTTCAGCGCTTAATGAATTACATTCTAACGGGTCTCCAAGGATTAGAGTGCTTTGTCTATCTCGATGATATTGTAATATATGGAAAAAATTTACAAGATCACAACGAGAAATTGGCTAAGGTATTCGACAGACTTCGAGCCCATAATCTTAAATTACAACCCGAAAAGTGTCAGTTCCTTCGCAGAGAAGTGATCTACCTTGGACACAAATGCTCAAACGAAGGAGCACTTCCAGATCCCAGTAAAACAAGTTGCGTTCAAAATTTTCCTCAACCCCGAACGGTGAGACAAACTCAATCATTTCTTGGACTGGCCAACTACTATCGCAAGTTCATTCCAAACTTTTCAAAAATAGTCAGGCCACTAACAAATCTCTTACGGAAAGACGTCAAATTTAATTGGACACAAAAATGCCAAGACGCTTTCAATGAAATTAAAACTTCTCTTGTTAATCCTCCTCTACTCACCTACCCAGATTTCACCAAACCTTTCAATCTAACGACAGACGCTAGCAACGAAGCATTGGGAGTTGTTTTATCTCAAGGGATAATAGGCAAAGACAAGCCAATAGCATATGCAAGTAGAAGTTTAAATAAGGCGGAACAAAAATACTCCACAATAGAAAAGGAGTTGCTCGCTATTGTATGGGCCACCAGGAACTTCAGGTGTTATTTACAGGGTAGAACCTTCACGGTTTACACAGATCATAAGCCCTTAAAAGGCGTATTCAATGTAAAAGATCCGACTTCGAGATTAGTAAGGTTTCACCACGAACTCTCGGAATTTGACTACAAGATTGAATATAAGCCTGGAGAATATAACACTAATGCAGACGCGCTTAGTCGAATACCTGCCCAGCTGAAACAGACAAGCCCCAATTCGATCATGGTAGAGGCCCAGGTACATCACCGTGTCGATTCCGACATAGACGATGAAGATACTAGTTCTTCGCCTACACCGAAGTCCAAACCAGCACATTGCCATGCTGTTACACGAGCTCAAGCTAGGGAAACAGAAATTGAGGACATAATTCACAAAACCCCTCAGAGAATTCAAGAACGTTCAGGGAGTCCCCAAAATGACTCAATGAAACACAAATCAACTACAAACAACCAATCTGGAAGTAGTACATCTGAACACGGCGAATTATCTCCGAGCAATAATTATATAAATTCCCAAAGTAAATTACCTGAAATTATCACAAACCCCGAGGAAATTCAAATAATTCTAAAGGACTATCATGACTCGGCATTTGGTGGTCACCAAGGAGTCATTAAAACGTACAAAAAAATAAAAAGAAAATATAAATGGAAGAATATGCTCAGTTTTATTAAGAGATATATTCGGAAATGTTCCAAATGCCAAAAAATGAAGGCTAGCCCGGAATACCGTATGCCAATGATCATAACAGATACGGCCCAAATGCCCTTCGAGAAAGTCTATTTAGATATAGTAGGACCACTTGAAGAAACCCACTCCGGAAACAAGTACATATTGACATTCCAAGACAATCTTACGAAATTCGTAGATTGTTATGCCATGCCGAATGGCGAAGCAGAAACGGTAGCAGGAATATTCTTCGATGAGATAATTACTCGTTATCGAATTCCTAAAAAGGTAGTAACTGACCAGGAATCTAACTTTTTAAGCGATCTTTTCAAACGTGTCTGTAAACTTCTAAAAATAAAAAAATTACAGACTTCCGCTTATCATCCGCAATCCAATGGCGCACTTGAACGAACCCACAGACCTCTAGTGGAGTATTTAAGAGCTATTGTGTCCGAAAATCCAAAGGTTTGGGATCGATTCCTGAGAACCGCGGCTTTCGTATACAATAATAGCCCACATGACGGCACTAAGCTCACTCCAATGGATTGTCTGTTCGGGTTTACAGCGGATGTATGTACCATCAAATCTGAAAAGAGAACCAGAGCCCATTTACAACCACGAAAGTTACTACCACATTCTTAGGTACAAATTACAAAAAACATATGCTATCGCCCGGAAAAATCTGCTCAACGCCAAGGAAAAGTCAAAACTGTATTACGATAAACACTCACGCCCGGTAACATTCCAACCAGGTGATAAAGTTTTACTGAAAAATCCGGCCAAAAAACACAAGCTTTCCCAGATATGGCTAGGTCCATATCTCGTGGTAAAAGCTTTTACCCCTGTTAATACTGTTATTCAAATCGGTAAACGACGAGTAACAGTACATAACAACAGATTAAAACCATTCCATGAGTAGTGGTAAAAAAATATATATATATATATATTTGCAATTCCCATGCAGCAATAGTAGGCACCTATTCAAAAAATTCAAAAGAAGAACTTCTCATGCAGAAAAGTAATACCCCTCAACCTACCTATTCAGGGATAAAAATGGTAAAAAATTTCTTTTGGGTTAATGAAAGAAAAAGAAAGTAAATATATAACTAATCATTTATTTTATAATTTAGACATATTTTTTTTTTTGTTTCTTTTTGATGTTTAGAATTTCTCTTTTTAGCCCTTTTGAAGGCGTTAAGTTCCTTCAATTTTCCCTTGGCCAAATCCTCAAACTGAGCACGCTCCTCGGTTGTAGCGGCTAGACTAGCCCTAAGCCGGAAATAATGTAACTCTCGGTTTAGCCTAACACGCCTACCTCCTCCGGTCGACTTGGTTTTCTTTGCCATATCTGGCTGATCTCCGCAGTTCTTCTTAGTCCTCCTGCGATATTCCTCTAAAGTTAGCCTCCTAGGTACAGGTACGTAAGCCGGCACTTCTTGAGAGGTTCCAGGCAGCCCCTGAGGCACGTACGGCTCGATTGGCTGGTCCACTCTATATAAGGGCATACCTTCAATATTCCTCTCCGGCTGGATAGTCGATTTAGCCAAGGCCATCAACTTGTCAAAGCAGCACCAATTTTCTTCTCCATATTTTTAATAAAATAAACACTGAAGAGCACAATAGTTTGTAATACACTTCCAATTTTGAACTAGATTCAGTTAAAAGACCCCGCAATTTACAAGTAGTTTAATTAATCATTGAATATAAATTTATAAAAATACCAGAAATAATAAGAAATACCTGTCTTGTTTGATATATAATTCTTCAAAAAAAATTTTCTTTTTTCAAAGATTTATACATATACGTATATTATAATTAAAGATAAAAACATGCATACGAGTATGTATAATTGTAAAAATATATACATATATACACATAAATTAGAATTAAAAATAATATCTATTTGTACAATAATAGAAACTAAAAATATTAATTTATAAAAGAGACCAACTTAAAAACCAACATACCTATAAATGTATAATAATATTAGAAAACTAATTAAGAAAAATACTTTATGTATAAACATTTAAAAAAAAAAAAACAAATATATATAATTAATAAAATTAATTAAGAAAAATACTTTATGCAATCCGATTATCAATACTTGTAATAAAGAAAAATATGTACACACAAATATGCATAAACAATATGATTAACCGTGCCCTATATTAAAAGAAAAGAAAAAACAATTACAATGTGAAATTTTTAATGTGTGCCAAACAAACTATCAAATATTATAACTTTATTGTACTAATATAAGAAATATTGTAACGTATTCCTAACCTTAATTTAATTTATTACATAGATAAACTTGTACTTATTAGTCTTAACGACCTAACCGTATGCTTGTCCCGGAGTTCGACATAATTTATACATATAAAATCAATAACAAAGTGCTGCCAATAAGATAAAACCCTTTCATCATGTTTTAATGCGTTATTCCTCTTCAAAGAATAACACATTTTTTTTTACAAGGGGGAGATTTGTTACATACATAAAAACTCAAATCTAAAAATATCAATTGCCTACCTACCTACCTACCTACATCAGTACATTGCAAGTAAACATTTCACGTATTCCGATCAGGAAATAAAACAAAAAGTTTACGGCATGGTATACCTACATACCTACATCAGTTTCCACTGCATGTAAAAACAAACGGTATACCTACATACATAATTAATCATCACTGATCTACCTCAATTATTTCAGTGAATGATGTGATAATACCGCTGCGCGCAAGAATTCGCACGTTGAAATACGACGACCTTGCACCAGAGGTAGAACATATCTTTGTAAGTAACTAAATTGTTTTTGTAATAAGCCGCAAAGTACTGAGTGTAATTCGAGTAGGAAAGAAATTAAAATAAACAATGAGTTGAAAGCCCGCAACATAGATTGGGTAAGATATATGTATAAATTTATAAAAAGCAACGAGTGCCGTGACTTGCATACTTCCGTAAGTAGTAAAATTAAGTAATAGTTGTTAATGAAATACTTCCGACTTACACTTTGTATGAATTATATGCTAAATAAATAAAGTGCTGGGTCAGAGGTATTTTATACATTATTCTGTGTAGTATTAGTAGTCTTAGAGTAAGACAATTTTTGTATAAATATAGTACAGAATAAAGTACATAGAGTTCAGTCGTAAAGAAGTCTTTCTATATTAAATAGGTGCAAAGCCTTATTTGGCTTCGCCTAGAGTTGAGTTTTAAAGAAGTCTTTCTATAATAAATAGGTGCAAAGCCTTATTTGGCTTCGCCTAGAGTACAGTTTGTAACCAGGTCGTCTTCAGTGATTAAATAGGTGCAAAGCCTTATTCGGCTTCGCCTATTGATCGATCTCCAACCAGGTCTTCAGAAATTAAATAGGTGCAAAGCCTTACTTGGCTTCGCCTATTCTTCAGGTAACAACAAGTTGATCATTTAATAAATAGGTGCAAAGCCTTATTTGGCTTCGCCATTTATTAAACAACAAGTTGTACGTTAAATAAATAGGTGCAAAGCCTTAATTGGCTTCGCCATTTATTTAACAGCGCCTATTCCGGAAGATACTCGAAAGATACTCGAAAACCACAACACCCTTCATTTTAGTTACAAGTTAACTTTTCGGTTTGAAATAATATGCAGAATCATTATTCTATTTAAGTATTTTGTAACACACTTTATGAGGTTTTTTGTCCAGTTTAGTATTTGAAACAAAAAAAGAAAAAGTGAAAAAGCTAGAATTGGTCTAAGACCAATTCTTATGATACCCTAGATGAATGCCCGTATTAAATTTCGTATGGTCACCGATCTATTCAAGTTTGATTTTGAAGTTGTTTTTCGCATATATTTCTAGAACGGTTTGTCGCACAGAAAAAATGATTATAAGAAGTTTTTAATACAATAAAAATGTCTTGGACTGATAGTTTTCAAAGTATACGTAAAAAACCTAAATTTTTATATGGCAACACCTAGAAGGAGTTGCCCGATTTAGTCCATTTTTGACATTTCATTTGTTAATGTAGTAAAAACATTATGTACGAAATTTCAGCTCTCTGCGTCCACGCGTTCTCAGGCAGTGTCCAAATATATAGCGGAAAACGAAATTTGTATATGGCTACCCCACGAAGGAGTTGCCCTATGTCTTATTTTCGAACACAATTTTACTTTTTTTTTTTAAAGTCCGTGTACAAAATTTCAGCTCTTTACGTATACGCGTTCTCGAGTTATCGTGCGCACGGACGGACGGACATGCTGTGATAATTCTGGATAGATGTAACTTGCCTTATTATTCCCAGCTCTTTGGGTTCGATGACTTTTTTGCTTAATCCAGCACGTTGGACTTTATGGTAATTCCCAGCTCGTAGGGAATTTTTATTGACAACTTTATTATTGTAAAAAAGGTACTGACTAGGAAAGAAAAGAACACTTGCTTATACTTTATAATATTTATTGCTGCTGCTGCCAGCGTTCGTACTTAATTACTAGTGTACAAGCCAATCTTCTCTTTTCGACTATACTAGACAAAAATTCCTATTGTCCCAAATTGTGTTAGTGGAATTGATCGACAGTGGCGGAGGCGAATATTAGTCTTCAATTTTAGTACTAGAAATTTGCAGTTCAGTGAATTACAATTATTTCGTTAATGAGTTCATGAACATAAAATCGAACATCCTCCGCCCGGTTAAGGAGCTTACTGCTTAACTAAATACTAATACTTTCTTCATCTGAAGGTAACCTATGTATTCTATTTATTGCTAGTTTAACAAGTCCTCTTTCTGTGCGTATGACAGCAACTCGAACCAGACCGTCCTTACCAGGATGAACTGTCTCGATTCGGCCCATGACCCACTTAGACGGTGGTGTATTAGGCTCACTCAAGATGACTAACTCATTTGGTTTGAGAGACGCTTGTAGAAGTTTCCACTTTGGGCGTTGTTGCAATGACGTCAAGTAATCCCTACTCCAACGTTTCCAGAATCCCTGCATTAGTGTTTGTAGGTGTCTCCATCGACCTAGATGTGAAGCCTTGGCTTCTGTGAGGTTCGGTTCAGGTATTGAGGTTAGTGCATGCCCAACAAGAAAATGTGAGGGTGTCAAGACATCTAGAGAGTCGATTCCATTTGACAGTGGGCAAAGTGGCCGCGAGTTTAGAATAGACTCAATTTGTGCCAATAAGGTTGTCATCTCCTCAAAGGTGAGCCTCGTTTCTCCAATGACCCGTCGTAAATGTGATTTAACGGATTTTACGCCCGCCTCCCACAGGCCACCAAAGTGTGGAGTTGATGGTGGTATGAAATGCCACTTGATATTATTCTGGGATTAGCTGATTATCATATGAAATTAAGGATAATTCTTGAAGCTCATTGATGATACGATTAGCGCCTACGAAATTCGTGCCATTGTCGGAATAAATGTCGCTAGGAATTCCTCGGCGAGCGACAAATCTACGAAAAGCAGCTAGGAATGCCTCTGATGACAAGCTGCTTACAAGCTCTATATGTAGTGCCTTCGTCGAGAAACAAACAAATAAAGCAATATAAGCCTTGGATGATCTTGTTGATCTACCAAACTTGGTTGAAATTTCTATCGGGCCAGCATAGTCTACTCCCAAGCGTAAAAATGGTCGGCTGATGGATACACGATGCTCTGGTAAGCTGCCCATTAGTTGTTGGGTCGTACTTGTCCTGTGGCGAAAACATACTATGCATTTGTGAGTAATTTCCTTCGCAAGTTGCCTCAGTTTGATGTCCAGAATTCTTGTCGAATAATGGAAATTAACACTGTAACCCCTGGGTGCAGATATCTGTGATGCATTTCTTGAACTATTAACTTAGCGATGAAGTTCTCCTTTGGCAGGATTCGAGGATGCTTCGTGTCGAACTCTAGGCTTGAATGTTGCAAACGGCCACCTACCCGTAGTACGCCGTCATTATCTAGGAATGGGTGTAAGTTGATGAGTGGACTTTTCATTGGTAGTGATCGTTCAGCTAATATTTGATTTATTTCTTTAACAAAGGCTTCAGATTGAGCCCATTTGATTAATGTCGATGAGGATTTCTGCAGCTCGTGTGCCTTTAGTAGGCCTTGTATGCGGTTTTTTCCTTCCTTTTGTTTCACGTTGTGGATGAAACGTAGGCAGTAGCTAAAGATGTGAAGTAGTTTCGTCCATGAAGAGCAACGTAACGATAATTGGTGTAAGATATGTGAGATGCTTCTGAGTGATTTATAATTAAGGTGCACTTTCGTTCTTCTTTTTTTACAGCAGTTGAGTCACTCGTATTTGGATTATGTGGCCAGGCAACATTTTCCTTCCTTAACCAAGGTAGCCCTTGCCACCACAGGTTGCATTTGGGAAGCTCTTCTGGTGGTATTCCTCTGGACACAATATCTGCGGGATTATCTGCTGATGGAACATATTTCCATGAAGATCGAGGAATGGTGTCGAGAATTTCTGTGGTTCTGTTGGCAACGTACGTTTTCCAACGTCTAGGAATGTCAGAAAGCCAGGAAAGAACAACGGAAGAGTCACTCCAAGCATGGATTGTCACATTTTGGAAACTTAGAGCTGCTATCACACTGGACATTAACCTGCTTAGGAGAAGAGCAGCACATAATTCCAATCTTGGCAAGGATACCTGCTTCAAGGGTGCTACCTTTGATTTGGCTGTAACAAGGTTGATACAAACTAGTCCATTTCTATCGATAGTTCTGCAATATATAACCGCCCCGTACGCTAGCTCAGAAGCGTCCGAAAACCCATGAAAATGTATGTCTTTGTAAGAATGGCATATTAAGCGAGGAATCTTGATTTTAGATACAGCAGCCAAGTTTTCCTTAATTTTTTTCCATTTCTGAGTAATAGTAGAAGGAAGTGGATCGTCCCACTGCATATTTGACAACCATAATTGTTGGAAGAGTATTTTCATTGTAACCACAATTGGTGCCAACCAACCTAAAGGATCAAATAAGCGCGATGACTCTGACAGGAGACTTCGTTTTGTTATCGTTTCATTTAATGGAAGTGATACTTCAAATAAGAATATATCTTGTTGTGGGTCCCATTGTAGTCCCAGAATCTTTGTGGCCTCAATGCTGTCATGAATGGTTAATGTTGGTGCAGAATCGGCAGAAGTTATGCAAGTGAAGTTAGATCGCCATTTGGTTAAATTGAATCCGCTTGCTCGTAGAATTGCTTTTAATTCGTCTTGAAGTCTGATGGCCTCAGCTTCAGAGTCAGCACCTGATAAAAGATCGTCGACATAAAAATTGTTTTGAATGATGGCGCAGGCTTCAGGAAATAAATGTGTATTATCAATGGCGATTTGTTTTAATGTCCTCGTAGCCAAGAAGGGAGCCTAGGAAGTGCCGTAGGTTACAGTTGTTAACCTGTAGTGTTTAATTGGTTGCGATGAGTCTTCCCTCCAAACTATCCTTTGAAAGTCTCGATCTCTCCTTGTTATCTTCACCTGGCGGTACATTTTCTCTATGTCCGCGGAAAATGCAACCTTGTGCTTTCTAAAGCTGAGCAAAATTGAGGCTAGGTCTCTTTGAATCGTTGGCCCAGTCATTAAATTATCATTCAATGATAGACCTGAAGCACTCTTGCAAGATCCATCGAAAACAACTCTTATTTTGGTGGAAGGTAAGGTTTTAAACACCGCATGATGTGGTAGGTAAAAATATCTTTCTGGCCTCACACTCAATTCAGCAGTGGGAATTTGCTCCATGTGTTGCAATTTGTGGTACTCTGCCATGAATTTCATGTAATGTTCCTTGTAGAGAGGGTCCCGTTTGAAACGTTTCTCGATTGAATAAAGTCGTCTAATGGCATTAGACTCTGACTGACCAAGCTGAGGTTTCGAATACTTAAATGTGAGAGATACGACATAATATCCACTTTTATCACGGTAAAAACTGGATTTGAAATGTTTTTCGCATTGAATCTGTTCATTTGTTAATATGGGCTCTTGCTGCGAGACTACTTCTTCGATCTCCCAAAATCAAAAATGCACTACGATAAAGTTTTATTAAACAAGTAAAAAAGCTAGAATTGGTCTAAGACCAATTCTTATGATACCCTAGATGAATGCCCGTATTAAATTTCGTATGGTCACCGATCTATTCAAGTTTGATTTTGAAGTTGTTTTTCGCATATATTTCTAGAACGGTTTGTCGCACAGAAAAATTGATTATAAGCAATTTTATAGAATTTCGTATTCTGCAGAAGTTTTTAGTACAATAAAAATGTCTTGGACTGATAGTTTTCAAAGTATACGTAAAAAACCTAAATTTTTATATGCAAACACCAAAAACGAGTTGCCCAATTTAGTCCATTTTTGACATTTCATTTGTTAATGTAGTAAAAACATTATGTACGAAATTTCAGCTCTCTATGTCCACGCGTTCTCAGGCAGTGTCCAAATATATAGCGGAAAACGAAATTTTTATATGGCAACCCCACGAAGGAGTTGCCCTATTTGTCTTATTTCCGAACTTAATTTTACTTTTTTTTTTTTAAAGTCCGTTTACAAAATTTCAGCTCTTTAAGTATACGCGTTCTCGAGTTATCGTGCGCACGGACGGACGGACATGCAAAAATCAAAATAACTTTTAATATTATGAATGGGTGTCCAATCCATTTTGCTCTACCATCATTATTTCGAGGTGTTACAAACGGAATGACAAACTTAGTATACCCTATAGATTTCATCTAGGGTATAAGAACGCAATTTTAATTGTAATAATAGGAATTAACGTGGAAAAAAATTTTTTTTTAAAGGAAGGAAAAGTTTTGTACATTCTTATGGTCGTAGCATACTGCGTGTAGCAATATGCTACACTGAGATGAGTTGCGCGCATACGGCCGGCCCATAGCCACATGAACGACGGAAAAAGACGGGCTGAAGACCGACGGACAAGGAAGAAGATTCAAGGTATCCGAGATAGAGTGACAGAACGAGGTATAAGAATTTTTTTATCCGAAAATATCGAGTGTTAAAAGCGAAATCTGAGAAATCAAGAGAAACAAAAAAAAATAAAGTAATAAAAGGCAACCAGAGACGAGATATCAAGGAAAACATCAGTGCTCGGAATTAAAATCGACAAAATCCTAGGGTTAGGCGATCGAGACTGGTAACAGCTAAGCACCTCCATGTCCATATATTAGCCAAAACAACGTTTTATCCTGTTTTCTGTGTCCTCGATGACACCGGCAGACAGCGGAGTACCCTACAGGTTTCCATCCAACTTTTCACATTTCTGGGTCGAGTGAAATCGCTTTTCATCAAGACATCCAGGCATTTTCCTTTGACAAATAGGACATCCAGTCATTTTTTCTGGACGAATAAGACATCCAGTCTTGGTCTAGCAACAAATTTTATAACTATACAACCAAAATTTCGTTTCATCAGTGACATCCAGTCATTTTTCTTTGACAAATAAGACATCCAGTCTTGGTCTAGCAACAAATTTTATAACTATACAACCACAATTTCGTTTCATCAGTGACATCCAGTCATTTTTCTTTGACAAATAGGACATCCAGTCATTTTTCTGGACAAATAAGACATCCAGTCTTGATCTAGCAACAAATTTTATACCTGTACAACAAAATTTCGTTTCATCAGTGACATCCAGTCATTGCCCCATCAGCATGGACTACTGACAGTAGTTAAGCTATGTTCATTCTGGCTCACTTTTTTGAGCCTCCAGGATTTCGCCACAGATGGCGCCACCGTCGCTAGGTGGTTTGAGCCCATACTAAATGTAGGTTTGTGTCTTGGCTGTATTGGTTTGCGCCTTGGATACACCATTGTGTCTTGGGTGCACCATTGCGTCTCGACTGCACCCTAGCGGGATTAATCGGTACTACCGGGATGTGTCATTTGGTCTTGACTGCGCTCTAGCGGCATTAGCAGGTACTACCAGCATGCTCCCCATTGTGCCTTGGATGCACCATTGTGTCTTGGCATGCCTTGGTTTTGCTAGCGGGGGAGTTCTAGATATCGGCATGACGTCATCATGGTTTTGCTGCACCTAAATAAGTTTTCTTAGCAGGGAAGTTGAAGCATCATTCGAATTTCACAACATGACATCACCATGAACAGATTCTAGACGATGTCAGTGAGACATTAGCCGATGCTACCAGCATGCTCCGGTACTACGGTTCCCTTGGAAGTTTTTTGCTTCACTTTTGGCCCACACGTGGCAGCATGCTACGGTTTTGGGAAGTTTTTTGCTTCACTTTTGTCCCACACGTGGCAGCATGCTACGGTTTTGGGAAGTTTTTTGCTTCACTTTTTTGGATGTGTGGTGCGCCTAAATGTAGGCTTTTGTTGTTTTCAAGTTTTGCGCCTGGTTCTGAATTAATATTAATAATAATTGATTTTTCTTGAGCGCCTAAATGTAGGCTTTTGGTTTTGAACTAATAATTAAAGTTAATAGTAGGAAATTTTTGTTCATGCCAATGGATTCTAGATGGTGGGTTTGTGGGGGGATAATAAAGATAGGGAGGGGGGGGGGGGTAATGAAATTTTCATCAGAAATCCTCTACGGGCTCTGGTTTTCGAGATATTAGCGTATTAATAATTCAAGTTATTTTTGCTCATGGAAATGGATTCTTGGCGGTGTGGGGTGGGAGGGGGAACGAAATTTTCATTAGAAATCCTCTACGGGCTTTGGTTTTCGAGATATTAGCGGCATTTGTTCAAACAATTAGTTAATTGGCAATTATATAATTACTAATTGGCAGTTAGCTAATTGGCAATTAGCAGCTTGGTTGGTCATTAGCTAATTGGCAATTAGCTAATTGGCAATTAGTAATGTGGTGTGATGCACTTTACTGGAATTCTCATAAAATAAACAAATTTAAGTAATATCACCACTTGCTGTAAATATTTAATAGAAAACTTCAAGTTTAAGGTAAAAATATGGTTGCTGGGAGGTGTATTGATACAATTTCTTTTGCCGAAAATAATGTTGTCAAACCAAAATTAAATTTCAATATTTATTCACATCAAATTAATTATTTATTTCTAAATCTTAAGTTATAAACTTTTTTCCTATGTTCTATATTCAAAATTGGTAGCAATATAAGTGAAGTTCTATGAATCCTATCTTGGAAACGAAAGCGATCCAGAGCATATGTCTCCCAAGGTCCCTTTCTTGGCTCATATTCAATTATATAAAGTTATGGAGCACTGGTACTAAATGTAACTTTCATTATCACTAATAATTTAGAAATATTACTAATAAAAAAACTAGTTTCACATTATTTATTTTTTTTATTTAATGAATATAATAATTAATTGGGTACAAATTAACATCATGGCGAATAAACTCTATTTTAAACGTTCGACCGATAGGACCTCTATTTATAATATAAAAATCTCCTGCAGTATTTATCTCCAGTATAGTTTCATCAGTAATTGTGCTGTACCGTGCAGGAAGGAAAAGTTGACAGTCTTCCAAGTCCAGGATGATACGAGATCCAAATGCAGTCTTACATCTTCTGGCACCCAGAATCTTGTATTCCTTATTAAATTCCATTTCAGCTGTCTTTAGAGAAGGTGGGTACTGCTCCAGCTTCTTCAGTTCCTCCATTGCGTTTGCCATTTCAGATTACTTTCTCCTTGGTTGTTTATCGTTTGAACTCCAAAATAAAACTGATTGCAAATCTGATTCAGCTCCTCAATTTATAGCCATGGTTCCAAAACAAGTTTAATCCTGCTTAAAGCAAATTTGCAATATCAGCACATTAAGCTGAATGATTCATGTAATTTGAAACCACACTTCCTGTAAGCAACCCAATTCTAAGAATTTTACTGATCGAAACGTTTCATTGGAATTCGTAAACATCCTGTCGTAAACAAATTTAAGCAATATCAGCAAATGATTCATGTTTACTCTTTTCAAGTAATTTGATACCGCACTTCCTGTAGGCAGCCAAAAATTTTATTGTTCCAAGAATTTTGCTGATCGAAACGTTTCATTGGAATGTAAACAAATTTTCACATTTTCATGCATGTAAACAATCTTATTTGCAAATTCAACCAGCAGAATAAAGTAATCAAATTAATTTGAGTGATTTTCTTATCGTGTAATTCGATATCATCTCAGCCTGTAAGCAAATTCGTTGGAATTCATCCTGCGCAATGATTATTGTAGCAGCAGGATCATTCATGTTTACAAACCGTTGCTATAAAAGCGCAAGCAAACTCTTGGGGAGCACCAGTCAATCTAAGTAATTCAAAGTGTTAGTGCCGAATAAGAAAAAAATTAAAAATGTCTATCACAGTAATAAATGAAAGTTTTTCATTAATTAAGAAATTGCGAGAAGATGTGTTGAAGTGTTTAAGTGATGCAAATTTTGTGAATAAAAACAATATTGTTAAAGAGTGTAACAGAAACATTCGTAAATATCAAGCAGTATTTCGAAAGTGTAATAAGAATGCTAGAAAACGACACCTAGATCCTAAGCTATTTATGCAAGATGCTTCCAAATTACTTGCTCGCCGCATTAAAAATACATTAAAACAACAACACCATATTAAAGTTGCTACAACGTTTTGCGGCGAATTTATTAAACAAAATGCTGACAATGAAATTATAAAAGACATTAAATATTTCCAAGCGAGAACTGCTCCAATCAGTGCAGATGATAATTTAGAGGAGTGGTTTAAAACAAACATTTTGGATCCAATAAACACTCAGCTAGAAGAATTCCAGGAAAAAGACAGTGGCTGGGCACTGCACTCTATAATACATTTAGCGGTGCATATCAACAAGTTTGAGCCGATTCGGGGATCATTTTATGTACCTCTGCCAAAGGAGATTGCATCAAAGAAAGCATGTATAAATGTGAAAAACAATGATGAAGCATGCTTCGCGTGGGCAATAACATCAGCGCTATATCCTTCAAATGTTAACTCCGATAGGACCTCATCATATCCACATTATTCTACTGTGCTAAATTTAACTGGAATAACATTTCCCATGACGCTTAAGCAAATAACGCAATTTGAAGGCCAGAACGATTTATCAATAAACGTGTTCATCCTAGAGAAAGAGCGTTTCTTCACCACAGTTCCAGTTAGACTTACGAAACACAGGATGGAGCGACATGTAAATCTCTTAATGTTGCAAGATGACTATGACCAAGCTGATGATGATGAAGATCATATGGATGATGATGATGATGCCAGCAGATATCATTTCTGCTGGATTAAAGATCTTTCCCGACTCATATCGAAGCAAACTTCGAAAAATCATGCTAAAAGGCATATTTGTGACAGATGTTTGCTCTACTTTTACTCTGAAGAAAAATTAGCATCACACACTCCTGAATGCGAGAAGCAAAATGATTGCAGGATTATGTTTCCCTCAGAGGAAAAGAAATGGCTGGAATATAAGAATTATAACCATAAGAATCCAGTCCCGTTTTGTGTGTATGCTGATCTTGAATCAATATTGAAGCCGATTCAGGGAAACGATCAAAATACACAGCGAATCCAGGAACATGAAGTTCATAGCATAGGATTCTATTTCCACTGCAAACATGATGCTAAGCTCTCATATTACAGAGCATATAGAGGCAAGGACTGTCAAAAATGGTTTGCATTAGAATTGCAAAAGATTGCATCAATAGCTGTACAGGAAAAGCTGAACATCAGACCAATGCAACCCCTGACTAAAGAGGAACGGCGTTCACATATGGAAAATACTTGCTGCCATATATGTGAAAAAACGTTTGCAGCCGATGAGGAACGAGTCCGGGACCATTGCCACTTAACAGGTAAATACTGAGAAGCATAATTCAATTCATTTCTTTTCATAAATTCTTTTAACAGGAAAATACCGAGGACCAGCGCACAATGCATGCAATCTGATGTACCAAGATTGCTCCATAGTTCCAGTCATTTTTCACAATTTATCTGGATATGATGCTCACTTCATTATTAAGGATATAGCTACATCTTTCCCAGGAAATGTTGATCTCTTGCCAATAAACAAGGAAAGATATATCTCGTTCACCAAGCACATGGACGGCAGCTACATAAAATTCAGATTCATCGATTCCTTCCGTTTTATGGCTGAATCTTTAGATAAGCTATCATCATTGCTGCCGATGGATAAATTAAACATTACAAGATCAGTATGGCAGGGATTGGATGATGACACTATCAAACTTCTTACACGCAAGGGTGTCTTCCCATATGATTTTATTGATGACTGGGATAAATTGGATTTCCGGAACTTGCCAACACAGGAAGCGTTCTACAATAAACTGACTGACAGCGCTATATCTGCTGAGGACTACAATCATGCTGAAAAGGTCTGGCAAAAATTTGAAATACAAACACTTGGTGAATATTCAGATCTATACCTTAAGACTGATGTTCTCCTATTGGCTGATGTGTTTGAGAACTTTCGAGAAGTGTGCATGAAGACATACAATTTAGATCCAGCACATTATTACACCATGCCAGGCCTAACATGGGATGCTATGCTAAAATACACTAATGTGAAATTAGAGCTGATAACCGACGTAGATATACTGCTATTCATAGAAAGAGGCATTCGAGGTGGTATAAGTCAATGTTCAAACAGATATAGTAAAGCCAATAACAAATATATGGATGATTTTAAGCCTGAGGAGAAAGAGAAATACCTGATGTATTATGATGTGAATAACCTTTATGGATGGGCCATGTCACAGCATTTACCAACCGGAGGATTCAAATGGGTTGATGTTCCCAATATTGACGTTTCCGAAATTCCTGATGATTCTCCAACTGGATACATATTCGAAGTCGATTTGGATTATCCTCAACATCTGCATGATAAGCATAAGGACTTACCGTTTTGCTCCGAGCATGCAGCACCACCTGGAGCAAAATTAGAAAAGCTTCTGACAACATTACATCCAAAAACTAAATATGTTATACACTACCGAAACTTGAAGCAATGCTTATCACATGGACTCATCCTGAAAAAAGTGCACCGGGTACTTCAATTCGACCAATCAGCTTGGCTTAAACCATATATTGACTTAAATACCACCAAACGGATGCAGGCTACAAGCGATCATGAGAAGGACAGCTATAAGAAGATGAATAATGCAGCTTTTGGTAAGACCATGGAAAATGTACGCAAGTATAGCGATATCAAGCTTTGCATGAAGTGGGAAGGTCGCTATGGTGCAAAAGCTCGGATTGCGGCACCCAACTTCCACAGTGCAACGATATTTGATGAGAATTTAGTTGCTGTGGAATTAAGGCGACTCAAAATATTATTCAATAAGCCGCTCTATATAGGAATGGCAGTTATGGAAATTTCGAAAATATGCCTCTACGACTTTCACTACAGTTTTATGCAGCGTGAGTATGGAGATAAATGTAAAGTCATGTATACTGATACAGATTCTCTAATATATGAACTTGAAGAGAAAAATGCATATGAGTTCATGGCTGAAAATATAAACAAATTTGATACAAGTGATTACCCAGAAGATAACCAGTTCGATTTACCGCTCATGAATAAAAAGATTCCCGGACTAATGAAGGATGAGCTGAATGGGAAAATCATGAGCGAATTTGTAGGCTTGCGCTCGAAAATGTACAGTCTGCGAATAAACGATGGTAAAACTGTAAAAAAAGCGAAAGGAGTAAAGGCTAATGTAGTCCAGAAGCATATCAATTTCGAAGACTACGTCGAATGCTTGAATAACGAGCGAATATTAACTGCCAATCAGAGCACCATACGATCCCATAACCATAGCGTGTACACTGTCAGTCAAAAGAAGATTGCATTGAGTCCTTATGATAATAAGCGACATATTATGAGCAGAACGACGGATACTCTACCATGGGGGCATTACTCCATTTCATCAGATCAACAAGTAGCAGCCGCAGAAAGAATCTAAGTCAAATGTAAATAATAAATGTATTATAGTTTTAGTTTCATTTATTCAAGTAATTTGCATTATAACTACATGTATAATTGTAAAATAAAAAAAAGTATTGTAATTGTATTATAGTTATAGTTGTTTTTCAAGATATTATAAAACATCTTTGTTATTAATCCAAGAATTGTGTTTTGATGAAAATCCGAGCCATTTAACGTAAGCTTTATCTCCACTCTTCTTTATGATTTTCTCTACGAGATATAGGTTTGGGTGTTTAACTTTCAGCAGCTCCAATTCATAAAAGCCTCCTGTGATTGGATTTCCTTGATAATCTTCCAGCCGATATGTGATGGGATTTGTGTTTTGAACTTTAATAATTTTAAAAATCTCAGCTGTCCAGTTTGGTGTATAGCCTTTCTCAAATATATGCTTGTATTTGCTGATGCGTACAAAATCTCCAACTTTATACTTTGCAGGAACAACAATCTTTATATGATTGTATACAGTTGAAAGCAGTTGTTTCTCATTAGTGGTGTTGATATCACGTGGTCTCATTTTCGTAGTTCGATGTATTCTTGAGTTGTATTCAGTGAGCAGTTTCTTTACCATACTAATCCACTGATAAGTTCCATTAAAACTGAATTCCTTCCACATCATATCCTTCAGAGTTCGGTTAAATCGTTCCACTATTGATGCTTTGAGGAAACTGTACGTAGAGTAATGATTAATTGCATGCTTCATCATCAGATTTTTAAAGAGGCTGTTGTAGAATTCCTTTCCATCATCAGTCTGCAGGTTTTTAGGTATTCGTCCCTCGCTTAATATAGATTGCATGGCATCTCTTACTTCTACACCAGTTTTTCTTTTAATTGGAATTGCCCATGCATATTTGGAGAAGGCATCAATTACTGTCAGCAGATAGCGGTAACCCTTGTTCACATACTTATAGGGATCCATTTCAACCAAGTCTGCCTGCCACAAGTCATCTAGCCCTTTGATAATCACACGACGTCGTTTAAAATTTTTTCTCGCTGGTTTATGCAGCTCATTTACCACTTGTCTCTTACTCATCGTAATTATAAATGAAACAGATTTCTCAAAAGTTTTTACTCATATACACCATCTTTTGGTGTCAAGTCTTTCTTATTTATTACTGAAGTAAACAGATAGTTTTCAATCTTTGCGATTTCGCCATTGATATATAGCGTTAAATTTGCCACCTCTATATTAATAGTTTTTCTTATTTCTTCCACACTTATTTTAATTTTCTTGTCAACATAGTCTTTGGTTGTAGCATCATCATTTTCAAGGGGTTCACCAAGTCGTTTTATACACTTTGAGTTCAGATCGTAGTCTCCGTTTATCGTTAAATTAAATCCAATACCCCGCTCTCCTTGTTCACCAGCTGGACCCTGAGCTCCTTGTTTACCAGCTGGGCCTTGAATTCCTTGTTCACCGGCTGGTCCCTGAGCTCCTGTTGGTCCACGTTCACCTGGTTTCCCAAGATATCCTCGCTTAGAGAAACGTCCAAACTTATCAACGCTCATCTGTAGATTGTGAAGAAGTATGGTAATGAAGTAGTATTTAAACTATAATATCTGCTTCTCGCAACTCGTCCAGGATAGATACAATTTCATTGTTGTGACTGGTGTTTCCAGCCTGCTTTGATGCCATTAGAAGGCGCAGTCTATCCACTAATTCATTTGGGTCATCCCAGTAAATGTGATCAATGTTTTCTTTAGGCAGATGCATTAGACCCATGCCTTTATGCTGTATAAGTTTACTGATTATAGCTTTATACTTAGCCGCTCTAGTACCTTTTATTTGTCCATCTTCAGCATAGTCAATTTTATATGCATTGGTATCTCTCAAAATAGATCCATAATTAGTTAAATCCTCTTTAGTATAGAGACTTTTTACAGGATCTTTCATAAATAGCAGTTCACATAACCCCAAAGTTGTTTTATAGCTCTTCCCCTTGATAACAATATTTCCTACATCATCAACATCAAACGTTGAATTACCGATTCTCCACGCGCTATCATCATAGTAAACTCCATAGGTTGGATCAATTTTAGGGCTATTATCAGTGAATAGCTTTAAATAGTTTGAAACTATGTATCCAGACGTATCGGGGGAGCTGACAGGAGACCTTCCTATCAATGTTCTTGAATGTTTAGGTGTTGCGAATTCTTCTTCAGATGTTAAGGAATAATCTCCATAATTTATAGGTGTGCTACTAGCCTCCATTTTCACATGTTTTCGTTTTGGAGGGGTAAAAAGTTCCACAACCTCATTGGATTCTTCTTCTTCTTGTTTTTCTTCTTTTGGTTCCAATTTGACAGGTGGCTCGTTTTTGACTCTTGTTACAAACTCTTTTAAGGGTTTGGTGATTGGCTTGAAAGTTTCTTCAAGTTGAGCTTCTGCTTCAATACTTCCCGTCTTTAGAGCTTTAAATTTCCTTCGCACTGCATTCCTTGTCTTGATGATTTCTTTTAATAGGTTTTCATTCATCTTCGATATTAACTGAATAACGGCTTTTCAAACAGGTCTGATAACAGGTATACAGCTTTCCAAACAGCTCTGATAACAGCTTAACAGCTTTCCAAACAGCTCTGATAACAGCTTAACAGCTTTCCAAACAGCTCTGATAACAGCTTAACAGCTTTTCAAACAGCTCTGATAACAGCTTAACAGCTTTTCAAACAGCTCTGATAACAGCTTAACAGCTTTCCAAACAGCTCTGATAACAGCTTAACAGCTTTCCAAACAGCTCTGATAACAGCTTAACAGCTATTAAACAGCTCTGATAACAGCTTAACAGCTTTTCAAACAGGTCTGATAACAGCTTAACAGCTTTTCAAACAGGTCTGATAACAGGTAAACAGCTTTTCAAACAGCTCTGATAACAGCTTAACAGCTTTTCAAACAGCTCTGATAACAGCTTAACAGCTTTCCAAACAGCTCTGATAACAGCTTAACAGCTTTCCAAACAGCTCTGATAACAGCTTAACAGCTTTTCAAACAGCTCTGATAACAGTTTAACAGCTTTTCAAACAGGTCTGATAATAGGTGAACAGCTTTAATCTATTCAGCAGGTCCACAGGATTCGGTGTGCTTTCGTCTGAGTTACAGCTTCGACTTATGAATATTTCGCATGTTTCATCCTTTTATAGTACAATGAAGGTATCAAATCCTTTACGGTAGCGCCCCTTGTTTAATGAGCTGTCCTTATCAATCAACAAGAAACCATATTTATCCTTCCAACACTCAGCACAGGCTCTTCGAAATTTATCAAACTTCATGTCTGTATTCACATGATCATTATAGATATGTTTCAAATTCAACTCATCTTGCTTAAATAAGATGATTAAATTAGCATTGTCACGTATTAAGTGCTTTGGTATATGCGTATATGTTTGACAGAGATAGAAGCTATCTATATCTTCGTGACGACCCATGCAAAAATAGGATCACACATTATTTTGCTTTTCACATGCTACATCATCGAAAATAAACACTGAATGTGATTTGGCTTCTTCTGGAGGTAGAACGTCGCAGTTGTTTGAGAATGTATAATACCCCAATTCTGATATATGAGTCATCACTCGCTTCAAGTATTCATACTTTGGTTGATGTAAAGATTTTGAATATATGTAAATATTTTCATATCTCAGACCATTGGGATGTTCCAGCAAACTTATCATAACATTAGTTTTTCCACAATTCGATGGTCCAACAATGATGCTCCTTATACTATTAGGCAATAGGGGGCCATGCTTCTTTTTCACCTTCATAACACCTACATCAGCATTTCGAACAGGAAAAGCTTGTTGTTGTTTAATGAACCGCATATTGAAGACTAACGGAATTCCTATAAATACACCTGCTTATATTACATTTCAACAGTATCATCGGAACCTTATAAGATGTCGGATCACAAATCGAAAAGCTCCAGAAAATATTTGAAAGGGGGCAGAGGACTATTAAATTCAATCATCAACAAATTACCTGTAGAATTACATCTACCGGGATACCAGTACTGTGGACCAGGAACAAAGTTACAACAAAGATTGGCAAGAAGAGATCCAGGCATTAATCCACTGGACGCAGCCTGCAAGGAACACGATATAGCATACTCGCGGCATAAAGACACAAGTGATCGACATATAGCTGATAAAATATTAGCTGAAAAGGCCTGGCAGCGTGCAAAATCTACGGATGCAAATTTGAGTGAACGTGCCAACGCTTGGCTTATAACAAACGCAATGAAGGCTAAAATTAAGCTAGGTATGGGTCTTAAGGCTAAAAATAAACGCCAACCCACATTCCGAGAAGCAGTACGAAATGCACGTAAAATTTTAAAAGTAAAAAAACCGAAAGGCTTGATGGAAGCTACAAAAATAGCTCTTAGTGCAGCTAAAAATATTGTGAAAAGAAAGAAGAAATCAATTAAAACTCCACGAGTGATACCTGTACCAAAGGTTGGCGGGGCACTTCCGTTCCTCATCCCGCTGTTTGCTGGGCTTTCAGCATTGGGAGCACTATCGGGAGGTGCAGCAGGCATAGCTAAAGCAGTAAATGATACCAGTGCCGCAAAGGCAAAATTGGAAGAAAGCAAACGTCATAACCAAGCAATGGAAACTATAGCGGTTGGCAAAGATGGAAACGGGCTGTTCCTGAAGCCGTACAGAAAAGGACTTGGACTCTATCTACAACCTCAACCAAAAAACTATTAAAGACGCTACCCAAAAGACCGCTAAACGAGTTGGATCTTCACAAGTATACCACAAACTTGCCACACTTCAGAGGAGTATTTATGCGTGATAATCTTCCTAAAAAGCCATGGAAGCGAGAAAGCGGAATTGTTAACTTGGACATCTCAACTGGAGCAGGTACACATTGGGTAGCGTACTACAAGAAAGGTGATAACATCGAATACTTTGATAGCTTTGGCAATCTCCAACCACCAAGGGAGCTCATAAACTACTTGGGTAGTAATATTACGTACAACTACAGCTCTTATCAGAACTATGATGCAGTAATTTGCGGTCACTTATGTTTAGAGTTTTTATATAATTGTTATAGCCATTAATTATTATCTATAAATAAATGTATCTATATTGAAATTGTGACAGTTCATTATCAACCGCCATGTCATTAACACTTACTCTCACGGGAAATTCATCTCTACTCACTTCTGAGTACTTTCCCCCGCTGGAGCTAGCAACGGATTATGTTTGTGGATTAATTGATTTTCAAACATACAACTCTATACCAAATATTGATGTGAGCAATAATCTGGTTCATGTAGGGAATGAGGTTGTTGAGATACCTGTTGGATCCTATGAGATTGATGATATAGCAAAATATGTACAAGGATACTTGGATAAACAAGGGAGAAGGATAAAGGTTGCGATAAAGGCTAACAATAATACATTGAAGAGTGAAGTTAAAGCAACTGAAGAAATACATTTTGAAAAACAGAGATCCATAGCTCCTCTGCTAGGATTCAGTAAAAGAAACTTGACTGCTAATATAGTGCATACATCAGAGTTGCCAGTCAACATCATTAAAGTAAATACTATACGCATCGAATGTAATATTATATCAGGATCATTCTTCAACAACACACAAGTACACACTCTCCACGAGTTTTCCCCGAACGTTGGGCCTGGGTATAAAATAGTAGAGGTACCCAAAAATGTAATCTATTTGCCTGTGAACACCAAACGTATAAGTTGTCTAACATTGAAGCTCCTTGACCAAGACGGTGACTTAATCAACTTCAGAGGAGAGACTATAACCATCAGATTACATTTGAAGCCACAGCATGTTGATATACAATAATGATAAATACGAGTTCGGAGCAGACAAGATCATTAGTCAGTGGACAACCTTGAAGCGATCAAGACCTACATTAACACCTGCAAATACAGCATATTTACAATCAATTGGCTTAACGCTGAAACAATGAATAAAGGAATACTAGATATTGCACCAGACGCTCACTTTGATAACAGTGTTACTAAATTTGAACATCACTCCTATTCACCATTTTTAACATCATTTAAAAACAGCGATGAAATCCGTATCTCTGTACAACATCAGGACTTGAATCTTCTACCCAGCAGGAGTTTTCTTTACATTGAGGGGTCGCTAACAAAGCTGGATGGAACCGTTTCAGCAACTGCAAAATTAGCTAACAACGCTCTGCCATTTCTTTTTGAGGAAATACGCTATGAATTGAATGCAGTGGAAATCGATCGTACAAGAAATCTTGGGATTGCGACAACATTAAAAAACTACGTATCGCTAAATGCAAATGTAAGCAGGATACTACTCAACGGCAGTTGGTCACCAGATTCATCCGTTATACCAACCAATGGACTGTTTAACTATTGTGTACCTCTGAAATATTTATTGGGATTCGCTGAAGATTACAAGAAAATTCTGATAAATTCCAAACATGAGCTCATATTGATCCGGAGCAGGACAGACCATAATGCCATTATATCAGCCACAGATGAGGTGAAAATTGAAATTACCAAACTTCAATGGAGCATTCCACATGTTACAGTATCCGATGATGAAAAGCTGCAACTATTTAAAATTATCGGGAGAGGTCGCCCAATACAAATACCATTCCGTAGCTGGGACATATATGAGTATCCAGTACTACCGGAATCCACGCATCAAACCTGGTCAGTTAAGACTTCCACTCAACTGGAGAAACCTCGATTTATCATCTTAGCATTACAAACGGATCGAAGGAACGATAAAACCAAAGATGCAAGCAAGTTTGATCACTGCAAACTCACCGATGTTACAGTTCATTTGAACTCAGAATCATATCCCTATGATGATTTGAATTTGAAATTTGATTTGAATAGATACGCATTGCTGTATGAGATGTATATAAAGTTTACACAATCATACTATGGTCATCAGTATCAGCCGTTCCTCACATGGGAGAAGTTCAAAACCGATGCTCCGATCGCTGTCATTGATTGCTCACATCAAAATGAAACAATAAAAACTGGACCTGTTGACATAAGGCTAGAATTCAAGACATCTGAAAATATACCGGCTAATACAACAGCATATTGTCTGCTTCTACACGATCGAATAGTGGAATACAGTCCGCTGACAAGTGAAGTTAGAAAGTTAAATTAAGAAGATGGCTGTCATCGTAGACGTTCAAGGATTCAAAACTAGTCTCAATGAATTTATCACTAAAGAACTGGCAATTTTAAACAATGAAAACCAGATACAGCACTTTATATTTCAACCACCGTTCAGATACAAGGATTTGACTTCAGCAAAAAAGAGGCAAGTAAAATGGCTTCAACACAATTTTCATGGATTCCGCTGGGATGATGGCTACATACCGTATCACAAGCTGTACACTATAGTTGAACCACTGCTTCGAAATAAAATCATATATGTAAAGGGAGCTGAAAAAGTTCAATGGATGCAGAAGATAGTTGGAGAGAGTGAAATCATTATCAATGTCGAAGATGAATACAACTGTGGAAAACTAATAGAGATTAACACAAATGCGCCATCTTGCCAAGTTCATATTGGACAATGTGCTATAAGAAATACTTTTATAATAAGAAATTTTATTGGAAATAAAAACAAATGTTTATAAAATATAAGACTTTTCAATACACACATACCCCAGAACCCTCACTGGCATCTTCTATAATCTGTTCATGGTCATGTTGTGAAATTCGAATGATGCTTCAACTTCCCTGCTAAGAAAACTTATTTAGGTGCAGCAAAACCATGATGACGTCATGCCGATATCTAGAACTCTCCCGCTAGCAAAACCAAGGCATGCTGGTAGTTCCGGCTAAGGCCGCTAGGGTACCTTACTCAAGAAATGGCGTTTGCACCCAAACAGATGTCGCTGCGTATCGGCTAATGTCTCACTTCTAGAATCTGTTCATGGTGATGTCATGTTGTGAAATTCGAATGATGCTGAACTCTCCCGCCAATAAAAGAAAACAGCAAATCCAGGTAGTTCCGGCTAAGGCCGCTAGGAAACCTTACTCAAGAAATGGCGTTTGCGCCCGAACAGATGTCGCTAGAAAACCGGAGCATGCTGATAGTACCTGTTAATGCCGCTAGGGCGCAGTCAAGACCAAATGATACATCCCGGTAGTAGCGATTAATCCCGCTACGGTGCAGTCGAGACTCAATGGTGTACCCAAGACACAATGGTGCATCCAAGGCACAATGGGGAGCATGCTGGTAGTACCTGCTAATGCCGCTAGAGCGCAGTCAAGACCAAATGACACATCCCGGTAGTACCGATTAATCCCGCTAGGGTGCAGTCGAGACGCAATGGTGCACCCAAGACACAATGGTGTATCCAAGGCGCAAACCAATACAGCCAAGACACAAACCTACATTTAGTGTGGGCTAGCGACGGTGGCGCCATCTGTGGCGAAATCCTGGAGGCTCAAAAAAGTGAGCCAGAACTGTCATAGCTTATCTACTACTGACACCGATGATGCCCAGTAATAGTTTATTTTTGTTGGTGGAATTATAGAATTTACGTTAACTGGTAGGCGATAAACTTCAGGCACTTTGTTCTTGTGAGCCTTGAACATCCAATGAGGCGCCTCGTCGGTGGATCCCAGCATAAACTCATGTAAGTTTTTTCTCTTAATTTGTGTTGTCAATATAATTTGATGAAGTAAGTTGGCGATATAATGGGGCTGTCAAGTAGAGGTAATAATAGCATTATCTAGATTGACTAAAGTACATAAACATATTCATTTAAATAATAACTTAGACTGAAGTATTAATTTATATGGGTACATACTGCGAAATTTCATACCAAGTATAAATATATTCAATAAACTTTTTTACAATAACTTAGACTAAGGTATATAAGAATATTCATCAAATTATGAAACGATAATTCAGTTGAATTCATGTGAGCCCATATTGCGAAATTTTGTAGAGCACTTGTAATGGCCAGCTGCTAGTAGAAACTTATGAGTCTAAGAATCCAGACCTCTGGTAAATGATGTACAGGTTGAGTCTAGAGGTAGCTCGATATGAAATTAAAGAAAAACATTATAACGTAGTAATGTGGTGAGTTTTCTATTTTTTCCTCTCACTCTCCCGGAGCCCTCTTGACTAGGTTCACTACTCCTCTCTTTCCAGGGGCCGGATTCTGTAGCACGGAGAATTTGGGAATTTGGAAGATGAGAATTGCGTTTTCTTAGAATTCTTAATTCCCTAATTCTCCATTCCCAATTCACTAACATGGTTGGAGAATTAGGGAAAACGTAAGAAATGTGAAAAAATGCGAATCTCCTGGGACCGTTAAGGGTATCAATTTTTGTTCTAGAGGGTTGGACTTTTTTTCATATGTGCGGTACATCTGCCTATTACCTTCCACTGTCGAAATAAATTTAAATTTCTTTTTTGTTGGGGTAGTTTTTGAGGGATGTAGGAGGGTAGGTTTTCTCGAGTTTTTCCGGGATAACGAGAGAATGGAGTAGAAGGAGAATGTATGTGGTATCAAAAAAAATGGGAGCTCAGCGCGAACAAGATAGGCTTATGAAAAGGGGCGGGGAAAGTGCGGGGTAGAAATGGGAGCTGATTAAGGGAAATTAAAAAAAAATAAGGCAATATCAGGAGCTGCAATAATTCGCAGGGGTAAGCTCAGGATCTCTAAGCCCAATAAAAAAAAAGTAAGAATTCACTTTGGTAATTAGCCATGCATGGGTATTATAGGCTATATTTTATTTCGATTAACGGTAATTTGCAGATTTGAGCGGCCTCGGCGGTAAATTTTGCTATCGCAATATTCACGGGCGCCTAACTCTATGTGGGAGGGCTGTAGAGTATTGGAATTTTTTTGATAGATTAAGGGTTTAGAGTACAAAAGTATAGGTGAATAATTTTTGGGGCAGGGTGTTTTGGGGGTTGGGGGTCGTACCACCCCTCATAGGGGGTTGCTCAAACTACGTCATGTTTGGTACCAAATTAAAGAGGGAGGAGAGGGTAATCGAGTGGTGTAGTTTGTCTTTGATCGTTTTAACGTGATAGCCGACTTTTGACAGCCGAAAAACGATTTTTTTACACTACGGTCATATACACCCCAGTTTCCATATTTTGCATATATTTCTTCCGTTCTTTGTTTCACATCCATTAGTACTCCGTTGCGAACATTTTCGTCATGGGAAGTAAATTTCCAGGACTTACCAGTTCTTCGCAATAATGAGATGAAAATATGTCAATTTTTGTACCAAAAATGGCCAATTTTTCACCTTAAAAAGGACTGTTACACTTCTTTTACTGTTATTTCCAAAACGGTTTATCGGATTCAAAAATTATTTACATATTTAATTAGGGGACAAAATGTAGATGCGATTTCATCCTACACACAAGCTTTACCGTGTATATTTAAAAATTTTACAGCATCTCTTCTGTACTGGGCGACGACCAAATTGATCAATTTCGCGTGATTTGTAATTTTTAGCGGGTACTTTGAGAGACAAAATCCTTGTTCCTCTGTTAGTATTGCATGGATTTAAATAATTTTTTACAATATAGCCAGGATACGCAGTGAATCCATAACTCAATTTGAAATTCCTAGCTACCTAGATACCTTCACAAAACGCAATAAAAGTAGACAATACAATTTTTCCACTTACTTTTCCACTTGCAAAACACCGGAGAATTAACAAGTGGAATGGAGAATTTGGAAATTCTCTGCTTACTTTTCGTCTTACTTTTCCGCAAGCAAACACCGGAGAATTTATAAGTGGAATGGAGAATTCGGGAATTACGTACTCACCTCTCAAATTCTCTCTCAATTGAAAATTTTTCGTCTTACTTTTCCACAAGCAAACACCGGAGAATTTGAGAAGTGAAAGTAAGACGAAAAATTCGGAAATTCTGTACTCGCTTCTCAAATCCTCTCAGTTGAGAATTTTTCGTGTTACTTTTTCACAAGCAAACACCGGAACAAGTGAAATGGAGAATTCGGTAATTCCGTACTCGCTTCTCAAATCCTCTCAGTTGAGAATTTTTCGTCTTACTTTTCCACAAGCAAGCACCGGAGAACTTGAGAAGTGAAAGTAAGACGAAAAATTTTCAACTGAGAGAGAATTTGAGAAGTACGGAATTCCCAAATTCTCCATTCCACTTGTTAGTTCCCAAATTCTCCATTCCACTTGTTAATTCTCCGGTGTTTTGCAAGTGGAAAAGTAAGTCGAAAAATTGTATTGTCTTCTTTTGTTGCGTTTTGTGAAGGTATCTAGGTAGCTAGGAATTTCAAATTGAGTTATGGATTCACTGCGTATCCTGGCTATATTGTAAAAAACAAATTATTTAAATCCATGCAATACTAACAGAGAAACAAGGATTTTGTCTCTCAAAGTACCCGCTAAAAATTACAAATCACGCGAAATTGATCAATTTGGTCGTCGTCCAGTACAGAAGAGATGCTGTAAAATTTTTAAATATACACGGTAAAGCTTGTGTGTAGGATGAAATCGCATCTACATTTTGTCCCCTAATTAAATATGTAAATAATTTTTGAATCCGATAAACCGTTTTGGAAATAACAGTAAAAGAAGTGTAACAGTCCTTTTTAAGGTGAAAAATTGGCCATTTTTGGTACAAAAATTGACATATTTTCATCTCATTATTGCGAAGAACTGGTAAGTCCTGGAAATTTACTTCCCATGACGAAAATGTTCGCAACGGAGTACTAATGGATGTGAAACAAAGAACGGAAGAAATATATGCAAAATATGGAAACTGGGGTGTATATGACCGTAGTGTAAAAAAATCGTTTTTCGGCTGTCAAAAGTCGGCTATCACGTTAAAACGATCAAAGACAAACTACACCACTCGATTACCCTCTCCTCCCTCTTTAATTTGGTACCAAACATGACGTAGTTTGAGCAACCCCCTATGAGGGGTGGTACGACCCCCAACCCACAAAACACCCTGCCCCAAAAATTATTCACCTATACTTTTGTACTCTAAACCCTTAATCTATCAAAAAAATTCCAATACTCTACAGCCCTCCCACATAGAGTTAGGCGCCCGTGAATATTGCGATAGCAAAATTTACCGCCGAGGCCGCTCAAATCTGCAAATTACCGTTAATCGAAATAAAATATAGCCTATAATACCCATGAATGGCTAATTACCAAAGTGAATTCTTACTTTTTTTTTATTGGGCTTAGAGATCCTGAGCTTACCCCTGCGAATTGTTGCAGCTCCTGATATTGTCTTAATTTTTTTTAATTTCCATTAATCAGCTCCCATTTCTACCCCGCACTCTCCCCGCCCCTATCTTGTTCGCGCTGAGCTCCCATTTTTTTTATACCACATACATTCTCCTTCTACTCTCCATTCTCTCGTTATCCCGGAAAAACTCCAGAAAACCTACCCTCCTACATCCCTCAAAAACTACCCCAACAAAAAAGAAATTTAAATTTATTTCGACAGTGGAAGGTAATAGGCAGATGTACCTCACATATGAAAAAAAGTCCAACCCTCTAGAACAAAAATTGATACCCTTAACGGTCCCAGGAGATTCGCACTTTTTCACATTTCTTACGTTTTCCCTAATTCTCCAACCATGTTAGTGAATTGGGAATGGAGAATTAGGGAATTAAGAATTCTAAGAAAACGCAATTCTCATCTCCCAAATTCCCAAATTCTCCGTGCTACAGAATCCGGCCCCAGGTCATCATAGGGACACTGAAAATTATCTGCCCTCAATGTCGATTGGGTGGTTGGGGCGAGCAGAGAAGGCCAAACATCTCCGCCTTCACAATGGATGTAGATAAGTGGTGTACGGGTCCCTTCAGGACCGAGTGTGTGCAACGGCCTTTGGTTTATAGGCACGAAAAGTTTTTGTACATGGCAGGTGGCACAGCGGCAGGTTTTTATGGAACCTCCCCACACTCTCCGCCAATAGCCGAGGCGAGCTACCGTTCCACCCTGCACTCAACGCTGTCCATTGAGTGATCTGTCAACTCATGCTGACAGTCTGGACTTCACGTCCAAATCAATCACTCCACATAGATCCATAACAACATCAATTAAACAAGTGAGTTAATTAGAAAGCAAATAGCTGTTTATAGAAAGGATAAATAGAAATCCGAGCATTTCGAATAATGAACCAAAATTAACGAAACTATTGGGGCAAAAGATTCTGTTTTGAGATTTTTTTAGAAAGGTTACGGCGTCGGTTGGAGAGCTTCACCCTGCCAGGAACAAAATTAAAATTTTATTGTTGATTGAATCAATCCACAAAATTGTATTGTATTGTATATTGATTTTCATATAAAGAGATGCACAGTCCTAATTTTTTTGAAGCAATACTATATATAGTTATATCATTATGGAAATCAGTAACCTTATTTCCATATATAAGTAGATATACAGACCCAATTTTTTAAGAAAATCTATATACAATTGTATGTTCATAAGATTACTGATTTCCATATATAAGTAGATATACGCCCCAATTTTTCAAGCAATACTATATATGTTGTCATATCTTCAGAAGATTCTTGTGATCAAACACTTGTGTACAACAATTTCACATACGTAGACTGTAGAAAGTGCTTTCCGTATGATGAATTCATATACTAACTAAATTCATAGATAGATAAAGGTACAAGATATTATATTCAAATGCAATAATATAGTCCTATAATAGATTTTTCGAAACACACAGGTGTACAAGTATTTCATGCTCAGTTGGTAAGCGCGCTGACTATCAACCCAGGGGTCGTGGGTTCGATTCCCACCTCGTCTTGGTCCTGTGCTTCATCTACAAATTTTTCCCTTCTAACAATTTTTCCTTCCTTTCGCTATAAAAAAATGACATGTATCTACATATCTCTATAATTTCTTTAAGTTGGTTTGCTAATGTATAAAAAATGCTATAAATTGAAATGTCTAATTACTTTCGTAGGTGCCCAACGTATTTACGTTTAAGCTCAAAGCTTGGGGTTACCATTAATATATAATTCTAGTTTTAGTTTTAGTTTAGTTTTAGATAATGAGTTTGTGATTAGTTTGGATACTTACTGATGAGGACCATCATGTACATATATATCAAGCATTACAAGCATTAATGCAATGAAATAATAATAAAGTCTCGTTATTACGTAATGGAGTGCTAAGATTTTTAAATTTTTCTACTTTCACTCTCCCAAAGCGCTCATTATTGTAAAGATTGAATAGGTTTGCTCTTCTACCTCTTCCGCTAATTTTAGGTCAGTTTACAAAGGACATTGCAACATAGTGGTCGCAATGTCACTGGTTAGATGGGGCCCAGCAAGGAATACATTCCATCTATGTCTTCGCAGCAAGGTAAGTAGTGTAAATGTGCCTTCAGGACTGGATGTGGTGTCGAGTTTCTTGAAGCCACGAATTTTGTGTGTGTATACGGTTCGTGTCGTTACAACAGCAAGATTTGGGTTACCCACCCCACTACTTTCCCGCAATAACCGAAGTGCTAGCGTACCGCGCTGCACTTACAACGCTCTATATGGAGTGAACTGTCAGCTCATGTTGACAGACTGGACTTCACGTGGAATAGTACTCACTCGAAAGTACTACCGTAACATACTTTCCTGGCGAATTCTGTAAATAACCTTCGTTTACTTTTTTTTTATATTCACATTGTTAAAATGTGATGTCTTGTGCTTCGCTGAAAACTAGACTGTCAGCTGACGTCCTGAAAACAAGAAAATCTGAAATGCTCAATTTTCTGAACTTTACCCAATTTCGTTGTTCGTCTTATAGAATAGAAATTATGTACGTTCATAAATTAGAGCTTTGTTGATGGTGACTCAGTGGTCACCTGTAATGAAACGATGAGTTGACTTTCTAACGTTTACGCACTAGTGCAACTTCCTATAAGTTACTGCTAGTGTAAACGTCTCTTGTGAAATAGCAACTCAAACACACTGAATCTGCAGCGTGTGGACTATACCAACGAGATTTAAATAATCCACCTAAAAACTGCCACGTCTGGGCGATGCGTGTGGTCTATAACGACGAGGTTGAAATGATCCACCTAAAAGCTGCCACGTCTGGGAGATGCGTGTGATCTATAACAACGAGATTGAAATGATCCACCTAAAAACTGCCACGTCTGGGCGATGCGTGCAGCTTCCAATAAGCTCTCACGATACCAATGCCTACTGTCTAGTGTCAAACAACGTAGAAACCTAAATTGAAAACGATGGCCGAGCACAATCACACTTAGATGGCGGTAGTGTAGCGGTAAATGAAAGAATCATCCGGTTATTTATTCATTTAGATTTATTGAGCAAAACTTCCTTCGATTATTAAAATTAGACTAGTAAAAAAATAACTTCATAAAAAAATTAACCTAATTGCAATTCAATTTAACTATTACATATTTTTTCCAATTCTACTCAAACTTCTTAACTAGACAAAATTCCTTTTTATATTTTATAACTTAATTAACGCTGAAAATAAAAATTATTGTTAACTGTCAATCGTGAATCAATTCTCATGTGGTGTAAATGTGACCCGTGTGGGCACAGTTTTATACCTTGATGAATTGATTAATTGACGAAAATTTATGAACTAACAACTGAAAACTCAAGAAAATTATATTCAATAAATTTTTAGTATTTGGTGATATTATTTTGTGTAATATGTCCAATACAAATTGGCATGCAATCTTACACTTTAATACCCGTCACCTAACCAAAGATTTATATGAAAGCAAAAAAAAAAATACCTTGAATTCACTAATGTCAAATAAAATCACGTCAAGATTGACTAACTCCCGAATTCCACTAGAAAACAAATTCTTTTCAACACAAAGGCAAAAAAAGGAAAATAAACTAAAAAATGACAGAACTACTTTAATTTTGAAGAACAACGAAAAACTGACTTTAAATGCAAATAAAAAATAAATGATGAAACCAAAAAAACTCTAAGTGAAATTACTAATGAAAAAGATAAAATAAAATATAAGTTCAAAATGGCACTGATGAAAAAATTGCAAATTTGAGGATACTATGACTGACTAGCATATGTATACTCCTTGACAATTTGTTGAAAATAGAAGACAGATTGAACAAATGGCCTCCTTTTTATAGAAAATTTCGCTCCATTTTCGCTGTCTATAAAGTGAAATATTCGAAATTTTCACTGAAAATGACAAAAGGTTGAATTTTTCTTGTTGTCAATCGATAGCAAATTTAATGATCTAAATTTTGATACCTTTGTCGTAAAAATTGATTGTCAATTTGACGATTTTAATCAATATGTATAATTTTTGGAACATTTGCTATAAAAATGTCAATTCGTTACGTTTCATTTCGATGTAGTAGATTTTCCTGTCATTTGTAATAATTTTTTGTCTTCTTCCCACTGTGAGTCTCTTTCGCACTCATTGTGTGAAATGTATAAATAAAAAATCGCGAATATCGCGTTTCCCGTGGAAAATATCGCGAAACGAACGCGACCATTAAAATCACGGTTCGATTTTACGTGATTTTGATACGTCAAACGTCGCAGTAGTATGGAGTTTTCGTTGTTTTGACACTTTCGCGCGCGAATGTCAAGTTTATTTTTAATGTGTTTTTTAAGTGATTTTTAGTGGTTTTTCAGGTACCCTCATCACTATGGATATTCCTTTTATAACAGGTAAGCGTATTTATAATTCATTTCGTGAATTACGGGTGTAATTTGTAAATTCTACATGTTTGTGGACAAGTGTCATGTAAATATTTTCAGTGCATTTTGTACTCTATTTGTCCACAAACATTAGCAATAATTGTGTTGATTGTGTGATTTGGTACGTGAATTCATGTTTTATGTAGTATTTCTTGCATCAAACATAAATTCATGTGCGATATCCTCAATTTCCACTTTGCATGGATTTTATTGTTGTGATAGGCATATGTATACATGGTCATGATTTGACTTTGTGTACCTATGGCCTTTTTCCTTAGTTACTTAACAATAAAACATGATTGATTCCAACTAATTCATTTTCTTTATTTCATTTCAGATATTCGTGGGAACCCTGTTCTACCTGTGAATACTCCAGGTAGAGGTAATTTTTTTTTATGCATATTTGTTTTTTTTAATCTTTATTGATTGTACCTCTTTTCTTTTAGGTTCGCTGAACACACATTAATACAGTGCTCTACTTTATAATACTTTCACAGTGCTCTACTTTATAATACTTTCTCTACTGGACGGAACTTTATATTATTGCCTATTATTCTATATTTTGTATATAAATAGCCTCCAAATCGTCATTGACATCTACCAGCATATTGTTCGTTCTTGAAGTATAGCCGACAAAGTTCGTTGCGTCATAAGTCTGTAAAAAAAGAAAATGTTTCCTTAAATGTATTCATTCATAATAATAAAAATATGGGTTTCTTTTCCGAGTTTTTTATAAAAAAAATGCAAAAATATGGCAACCTTCTACAGGAGGTTCAGCTGTAAACGCCTTTTCTCGTAAAAGTGCTGTACTACGAACTGTGATATTATAACTACTACATATTGTGAAAAGCTGCTAACAACTTTTTACATATAGATAAACGATTCTTTAGGGAAACCAGATGGTATAATGCCACAGAGCACAGAAATTTCCGAGGAAAGGGTGTCTAGTAAATTGCAATAACTAGGTATCTCTCCAGCTATATAATCCTAGAAAGAATTAGAGCTGACGCTACCCGAAACTCTCTCAAATTAATAAAGTTGTAAAACGATCTTTACACAAGGTCGGAGTATAGAGTTCTTCATAATAGTAGACTGACAACATTAGTTCGTCAATGCTGTATTAAGATATTCTTTTGCAGACCGTATTTGTTACAGTAGCTAACGATGTCCTTACTTATGCACTGCATAGCGTCGAACTTAATAGGGATTGATTGATTGATCAACTCAAATATTAAGTTAATACTAACAATATCTGTGTTGTTTTACCGTACTCCGTGGGAGAGAAAGCGCGTAGGGTTTTTCGAATAAAAACACACAATAATTGTTGGTTCTTTCTATCACTAATTTATTTATTATTTAGAACCCCCTTTTTTTTTGTCTTTAGACCTTTTCACTTAACTAGAGGAATTTTTACCTAAGTGATTTCATTACTTAACTCCTTTTACTTATCACAAGATTTGATTCCCATTTTTTTAAGAAATAACCGGCCAAATGCGAGTCGGACTCACGCCATTGAATAAATAACTAATAAGGAAGCGGGGTTTCCTGCGAATACAGTGTACGTGAGTAGGCAATTCAATGACAGTCAAATCCATGGAGCGGGGGGAGAAACGACCAGAGGGCTGGTCACTTATTTGAAAGTTCACTTAAATTATCAAAGGCAACACCAAGGAATATTATCTGAAGATAAGGGGGCGCCAAAAATTTGTTTATTTTACATAGCAATTTGGATTATAAAAAATTGTTATGGCCCAATATACGGAAGATTCTTCCAGCAGCCAAAGGCTGTTGAATATTATGGCCACAGCGGAAATAGCCTCGAGGATGGATGTGCATTTGTAAGAGTTGCTAATGCAAGAGCCTATCCTGAAGAAAACATGAACTTCTCGGATGGGCAACACGAACCTCGCAAGTATCCTGAACGATATGCATGGCGCTCCAAGAGTAGGAACAATTTCTATTGGCAAATACGAAAAGCCCAGGGGATTCGGCAAAAACGTAAGTTTAAATTTCAGGGATATAATAGTAAGCCGGATAGGACAGAAGTACGTCAAGGCAGAAGGAAAGTAGGGGAACGGAACTTCATTCATGTTGCAAATGCGACTTCTACTGCAAGTTCAATAACCCCTTACAAGGTAAGTAATGGTTATGACCCAGGAATCGGGGGGCTTAACCAAATATATGTCCAACAAATTCCCTTTAATTTCAGGAGAAATTCGATGAGCGGAGCTTGATATGGACAGGAAAATATGGAAAGGATGCAAAGTAAATCTATAAAATAAAAGGTACGAACGTCTTTAACAAAAAAAAAGAGAGAGCAAGTGAATAATGGAAATTTGAAAATTTAAAATACAGAGAGATTAGGAAAAAGAGTTATTTAATTACTTAAATAATAACCACAATAAGAAAAAAGAAAAATTGAGATTTAAAAAGAATTAAATTGAATAAAAAAGGAAGAAATAGAGATTTTGAAGTAAAGAGAAATTTAAAGGAAAAAAAAAGAGATCTAAAAGAAAGAGAATATCTATAAAAAAAAAAAACAAAATATTACTTGACACGAAATAGAAAGAAAAAGTTAGAAGAATAAGAAATGTATGAAGATAATAAATAAATGTTTAAAGTTAGAGATGGAAAACTAAAAAGTAGGTTCAAGAAAGATAAAAACTAAAGGAAAAGAATATGTTAACAATGTTGAAAAGCAATTAAGAGGTTGCTAAAAATAAGAGTTAAGAAAAGATTGAAAATATATGATTTAAAGAGAAGATATGTTAAAAAATTGAAGAGTTTTTAAAATAAGTATTAAAAAAAAAAGTTATAAAGGAGACAAGAATAAAAAGGTTTGAAGTAGAATACAGAACAAAAGTAAAGATTTCTAAAGTAAAAAAAAAAACATCTGTTTAAGGAGAATAAAAGGGTTGCAATAGATTAGTATCATATAAGTATAGGGTTTAGTTTTTCGCCAGAAAAGCGGTAATCACGGTAATTTTTGCACTCTTCACCTTGCGGGAGACAGAGAAGACAGGATATAGTATCAAGCCGTACAGGAGTGTTTTTCGAGCACCGTGGGAAAGTTAATTTATACACCATACATTGAACTATCCTGCCCACACGGAAAATGCTGCACTTAAAAGAAGACACAAACTCCGCAACCATAAAGATTTGTGTTAGACATGCACAAGGTAACCGTAGATGAATTCCACAGAAGTGATCTGGATGCCGAACTTGGAGCAACAGTGAGAAGGCCCGAAAATACAGCTACATCTTAGATAAACATTTATTGGAAAAGCTAAAATTAGGAAATCTGACGGAACTACTACCGCATAATTTTGTGTTAAGAGGTCTGTAATATGGTGTACTTTCTAACATATATATATACCGTACTATATGAGATATAAAAAAAAACAAATCTTTAAGTACACGTGGACTCTCAATATAATTGAGAGAACTCCATCGTACTTAAAAGAAACTTTTTAAAAAAAAAAAAAAAACCATTTTGAAGAGTCCGTCCTACCACCGACCCTCAGAGCAACGATTTCCATTGAGATGTTTCTTGAAATGAAATAGAAAAAGCCCCTGTAAAGAGAAATGATCATACGTTCTATGATGATCACATCTTAAAAGCTACATACAAATGTAATGGTTTCCAGAAATGCAATGTAGATGAAATAATTAATGGGATAAAGTAGCATTTCAGCGTAAAATCTTATTTGAAATTCAAAGGTGATCAAGTGCCAGCAGCATTATCAGGAATAGTGTACCGTTTCAAACGTTATAAAAGTAAAAAGTGCGAGCCTTCATCAGAAAACTATCAAAACGGTCAATAAACCAGAGGTTATCCAAGCTAGCAGAGGCCAGTATATAGTCATCATGTCAAGAACAACAAACCTGCAAACAGTAAAATTACCCTCATCGGAAAGCAGATGGTACAATTAGAGTAGCTATAGTATTGTAATTAGAGAAGTTTGGGGCACCCATAGAAAGTATACCCTTAGATAGAATTTTTGTCTAAGTAATTTTGTTATATGTAAGTGCTATAAACACTTGTAAAAAGAAAACTTGTAATTTTTGTAATTTTTGTTATTAGACAGACAATAAATACGTTGCATATTTTTAAAATGAATGTGAATTAATTAAGAATATTTGTTTTAATCATGTAAATTTAGTTACAGAAAACAATTATAGCATTGGAAAAGTATATAGTTATTGGGAAAATATGTTAGTTGTGAAAGAAAAATTTCTTAAAGTAAAGATATGCATGAAGAAAAAAAAAATGTGTTAATTGTGAAAGAAAAAATTTCATAAATTAGAGATAAGCATGAAGACAAAGAAAAAAAATATATATATAAGGAAATAAATACATGTTAAAAAGAGTTAAACAGATAAACTATAAAATTATTAGTGAAAATAAATACACGTGTAATCAAAAAGAAAAGATAGCATACAGGTGGTAAGAAAGAAAAACAATGCAAAATGATAAAAATGTAAGAAAAGATAAATCAGAAGATTTATATTGATATGTAAGAAAAATGTAAAACAATCTGAACCGAACGGAGACCAAAAATATTTTCAATTTTTAAGACTATTGCACTCTCCAGATCTAGTTCCCTGCGGAAACTAGTTTTTCTAAGGGGGGAGGGATGTTATGGCCCAATATACGGAAGATTCTTCCAGCAGCCAAAGGCGCATTCTAGCGAAATAATCAGCAATTGCTAAACAATAACCTCGCATGGTATTGTTCTGCATCTGTCGGTTATTTTGCTGATTAGCCCAACAGCTGGCTGCGATGAGCGGTTAGTGAAACAATCGACGATTACGATAATAATTAACCTCGCATGGTAATTATTATGTAATGCGATTGTTTACTACTAAGCGACTCAGGTGCTGCAACCGGTAGAACAAACGGCAAGGTTGTTGTCGTTTGTTTACATCCGCGTTGCGAGTAAAAGTTTACTTCCGAATATTGGAGCATAAAAGACCAATGACTGGTCTGTCGAATGCCTGTAATATTCTATTCTTCCAGTGAGCAGTCGCGTTGCATAGTGGTGTCAAGTTTCCGTTCGGTGCGGAGTACGTAATAATTGTTAAGATAGGTCAAGTCTTAGTAAATAAAGATTTATAACGTACAAAGAAATTCGAGTGTTTTATCTAAAGAAAGTTTTGTCCGGTTAATTTTTGGTTTTTATTGAGTGATTGCATGGGGACACGACAAAATGTCCCCCTTCAAAATTTCACGGTTTCACTACTGCCATGACGAAACGAATACAAACACAGCACACTAACACATTTCGCCGAGTGGCTTAGGTTTTCACCCGATATGCAGTTTCCTTATTAGTTATTTATTCAATGACTCACGCACGAAGGTTTCCGTACCATCGTACAAAATTTAACACTATGTACTTTTTATTTATTTTTTCAAATGAGAGTAGGCGTCATGTGAAAAAATAATGCTGTCATTTGAAAAAATAATAATATTGCTGACATTTGAAAACATAATAATAATGCTGTCATTTGAAAAAAATGCCTACATATGATAATAAACATGAATGAGAATAAAACGAGGAAAAAAACGCCAAAAAAATCACGTTTTTTGTATGGGGGCCCCCCTTTTATTTTTAATTTTATTTTATTTTTATTATTTGTTGTTATAGCGACAATAGAAATACACATTCTGTGAAAATTTCAACTGTCTACCTGTTATGGTTAATGAAATACATCCCGGTGACAAACAGATAATAACAAGAATGAATAACGCCGAAAAAATCACTTTGTTGTTGGATGCCCCCTATAATTTTTAATTTTATTTTATTGTTATTATTAGTTGTTATATCGCCAATAGAAATGCACAGTCTGTGAAAATTTCAACTGTCTACATATTACGAATCATGAGGTACAACCTGGTGACGGACGTATGGACAGCGAAGTCTTAGTAATAGGGTTCCCGTTGTTACCCTTTGGGTACGGAACCCTAAAAATGATCTTTATATTAATCTCAAGAATTCATTCCCGTTGCTGTAAGAATAAATTATCTTTATATTAATCTCAAGAATTGATTCCTGTTGCTGTAAGAAAAAATGACATTATAATAAAAAACAAGTAAAAAAGCTAGAATTGGTATTTCTAGAACGGTTCGTCGGACATTCTTAACAAGTTTTTAGTATAATAAGAATGTCTAGAAATGATCGTTTTTCACTGTATACGTAAAAAACCTATGGCAATATCAAGAAGGGGCTGTCCGATTTAGTCCATTTTTGAATTTTATTTTGCTATTACTATAAAAACACCATGTACCAAATTTCAGGTCTCCATGTCGACGCGTTCTCAGGCAGTGTCCAAATATATAGTGGAAAATAAAATTTTTGTATGGCAACCCCACGAAGAAGTTGTCCGATTTGTCTTATTTTCGAACTTAATTTTACTTTTTTTTTAAAGTCCGTGTACAAAATTGTTATGGTAGTATGTTGAGTGATTAACATCAGACGTAAAGTCCAGACTGCCAGCATGAGCTAACAGATCACTCGGCGGACAGCGTTGACTGCAAGGTGGCACGCCTCGGATATTGGCGGAGAGTGTGGAGAGGTTCCACGAAAAAACCTGCCGCTGCCGCCTGCCATAATCAAAAAAATATTCGTGCCTATTCACCAAAACGACGGCACACATTCAGTCCTGAAGGGACCTTTACGTCACTTACCTACATCCAAATCGAAGGCGCAGATGGTATGCCTTCATTGCACGCCCCAACCACCCAACTGACTCTGAGGGCAGATATTTTCAGAGTCCCTTTTAGACCTGTAAAGAGAGACTAACGAGCGGACCTAGACGACCTTCATGTGAGAGGGCTCCGGGGTAGTGAAAGGAGAATAAAAAGTATTTAGAGCATAATTACGTTACAATCGTTCATTTCTCTTTAAAGAACACAGTATTATTATTTTAAATATTACTGTTAAACTCTATTAAATATTTTTATGTATAACATATATATATACGAACCTACCTACCTATATTATATAATATCTAAATTGTTATCTAAGTTTTTCTCATTTCTTCTTACTTCTGCAAGAATCTTTCTCTTTCAGTTTAGTGCCTACGCAGGAGTTGTTGAGAAAAATAATGGTCTTTGATCTATACACTTTCCTATTTTGTTATATTATTCTGAGAGGAACCTTTACTAGTTTTTATTAATAAAATGCATTTTATTAAATATGTAGTTTTTCTTTATATGGCCATTTTAGCTAGTGAATATGTAATCAATTCTTCTTATGATTTAATCAATAATGAATTGTAAGAATTAAGTGAAAAACACTGGAAACAAAACAAGAGCAAATAAAAAAACACAAACAGCTTCCCTTATACAGATAATGGGAACAGTTTAAATCAGATCTATTGCGTGAAATATGCCAATTATTTATCCAATTGTATTTTTATTATTTTATTGTTAGCTACCCTATAGTAATATATTTTTTTTATATATAAATTCATGCTATGTTTTTTTCAAATAACTCTTGTGAGAGTTCCAGTTCCTCTCGATAAAGTGATTTCTTTCACATATTTGTTTTTCTTTCTCTATTCTATTACAATTCTCAGATTTTTTGTTTTTTTTTTGTTGTTCTTTTCAGTCATCTGTTTTTCTCCATTAGAATTTGGAGAACAATTCATTTCGGAAAACTCCCGATACGTAATTTGTTTATATCTATTATTTTAATGGAACTAAGATAAAAAATTCTTGTTTGATTTGAAACTTTAAGTTCTCCCGCTATTAATAGTTCTGATTTAATAATCCAAATTTAAAATCTCATGTAAATGTGAATATTTTGTTTGAATATTATTCAAATACATACAAATTTGTTCCGAATCACTTACTGCAAATGTTCGCATTCCAGAATTCACCTCGTCGTCAGATCCTTGGCGATCATACCGGAAATTAACTGCTTGAATCGACTTCGGAATACTAACTATTGCCTGTAATTTGCAACACGCACCGAAAGGTGGGTAAAATATGCCTGCATGAAATGACGAATATCCGTTTTATCCTTTGAGGACAGGCGTAAGCAGAATATGTATGTTTTTCTGTATAAGGCTAGCAATACGGATATAGTCAGGCGAGACTTTAACAAGTTTTCTCATTATAAATACTATCCAGTTAACATTGTTCCAACTATAGTTATTTTGGGAGATGTTACATAGTTTACAGCTCGTTTGTTTCGTCCATTGAAGATTTCGACTATTGTTTTTTTATTAATTGAAAAAACCACTCACTTTCTGCAATAAGGTACAGCGGCTGCCACTAATTAGTATAGCATTGGCGTAACTGGTACATTAGAATATCGTACGGCACCTTTTTGAATAAAGAAAAGTTGACAGTTCTTCCAGCCAAGCATTTTTTCCTGCCCGAAAAGGTGGCGGATTTTGTGCGGGCTAGATGAAAATGATTCTATTAATTGAAAATAGATCAGTATGAGGACTACTTACTACTTACAGGTTTTATTTCCTCGTCGATGTTTACCAAATCTTTTTTTGCTCTATTCACTCTGCGCTGTTGCTGACTGGACGATTTGATAAGAAGAGAAGATTGTCTTTTTCTTCTCCATCAACGACAGGCAAGAATTCTCCGTGCTAGGGTGCGTGCGGACTGTCGGTATGGCAGCCGGCCGTAATACGTGTTTCAGTAATTCCCCGTGTAGCATATTTCTATATGCAATACGCTACGACCATAACAAAATTTCAGCTTTCTAAGTGAACGCATTCTGGAGTTATCGTGCGCACAGATGGACAGACGTACAGACGGACGGACATGCAACAATCAAAATAACTTTTAATATTATGCGTTGGTGTCCATTTTGCTCTACCATCATTATTTCTGTGCGTTACAAACGGAATGACAAACTTAGTATACACTATAGATTTCATCTAGGATATAACAATAGATGAGAATTTCCCCGAGGTTTGGGCTTGCTGCCCCCAGGTACCCACGAAAACTATAAAAAGCTTTTTTATATTTTTATTGCTTTCTCACTACGTTGAAAAAACGTACGTGAGAAAATCCAAAAAGTTTTGTAGCAATGCATTTGCATCAGAAGAAAATGAAATCTGATATGGAGTTTTGCGCCCGTCTGAAATATTTGTAATCATTGTATGTATGTATGTGTGTACATACAATTAGATTTAAAGCATTAAGTACTGTGCGTATGTACAATATACATACGGAAGAGAAAAGGAAGAAAGCACTGTATGTAGGTAAGTATGCATACCGTGAGAATGGAATGTATGCCTGATAATAAAATGCAATTTATGCTTAATTGCATTTTATTATAATGAAGGAAAATGAATTTTGAGTGAGCTTGAAATTGAATTAAATAATTTTGATTTTCAGGGTCATTTCCGTATTACATCATGTTATGGTCTTAGCATACTGTTGCAGCAGTATGCTACACTGAAGCTAGCCACAGCCTGCTACATGTGAGTTATTGCCTATGTGGACGGTGAGACTTGATTTGACTAACCGAACGCCACCTAATTGACACAGAGCAGCGCTTCCATATAGCTAGTTTGGTGACAAGGAAAAAGAAGAGATTATCAGTCTGTCTTGCATTTCGGAATACGAAAATTTCTGCTCGTGTTCTTCCAGATTAAATAAGGTACCGTTTATTCCTTGTGAAAAAAATTAGTGTCGTAAAGGTTACAGTTTTATCCCGGTATTCTCTACGCAGCTTGCACCTAACGAAATTATTAAGGTTTCGACCTGTTTGTTAAAATTGGTGGACGAAGAAATTGGAGAGTGAAAATCACACAGTCCAGTACCACACTATTTGGAAGTAGTTGCAATTGTCTGGAAGAACGGGCAGTCACTGGCTTCTTTTGGCTCATCTCCTTGGAAGCCTTTTGCCCCGGCAGGGTAAACGCTATACAGTGTAGACGTACATTTCACAAAAGATACGGAACAGGGCGGAATAATCCCTTCCCGATAAGGTAAACCAAATTAGCCTAAATCTCACATACAGGAGGTTCAAATAAGGTAGCAAAAACGCTAGCCCTTTCTGGCATACAATACAGATGTACAAGGCCAGGGTATGGAGCCCTGTAAAACCAAGGAATCTAAACAGTCAGAGGAGAAGCTGAAATTCCGCAGTCGCAGACAGGAAATTTCAGGAAATCACCGATATTAGGCATCTACGTTGCCCATAGCTATAGTTAAATTCATATATACGCATTATTAGTTTAGATTTCTATATTCCAGCAAAGTTTTTATTAATAACTTAAATTTTTTTACATATACATATATATACCTATATACTATAGTTATTATTACTCATTTATATATATATATGTGGGGTTCGTAATCAAATTAAGAAAGACGTAAAATTGGTTATTTTAATTAAAAGCACTATTTATTCACGAAAATTTTTTCAGTTTTCTGACGCAGAATCCCACATTCGGCCATCCTGCTCGTCGTCTGTCCCAGGCGACTCACCAAAATCTTCATCACTGCTTTCAATCTCGCTATCATCACTATTGGCCAATGGTTTCATAAAATCAGCAGATGACGATGTTACATTGGGTCCTTCGTGATTCCCAACTTTAGAGACATCATAACGATCCTTCCCCTTAAGTCTAGTCACCTCATACGGTCCAATAAACTTTGGATATAGCTTTAAACCTGGTCCAAGTTGCATCCTTTTTATGGCTACCATGTCGTGCACCTTATATTGGCGTGCAGGTTTTCTCTTCCGGTTAAAAACTTTTCGGTTTTCCTCTTGGAGTCTCTGTATTGCAAGGCAGGCCTTGATCCGCATGTCTCTCCTGCTCTTGTCGAAGTCCAGCATCAGCTCGTTTTCTAATAGCCTGGAGTAGTTAAGCTATGCCGGTTCTGGAACACTTTTTCCATACAAAAAGTGTCCGGAAATTTCAAACTATTTTGGTGGCTCTGGACTGGGTTCTGGGCCACTGAGGGGGATTCCGTCTAGTGGTATACGTCACAGGGTATGCCTGGAGAATTCCTTTCCTACCGTCTGGCTGACCAGGAGATGGCATTAACTTTTTAGTAATAATTCAAGTTTTTTTTTTTTACCCATGGTGTGCTGCGCCTAAATGTAGGCTTTTTTATTGTGATTTTGCTGTTTTCAAGTGTTGCGCCTAAATGCGGGCTTTCGGTTTTGAACTAATATTAGTAATAATTAAAATTAACGCTATGCTATTCTTCTTCATACCAATAGATTCTAGGACGTGCCAGTGGATAGGGTGTTGGTACTATTGGGGGACAAAATTTTCATCAGAAATCCTCTACGGGCTATGGTTCTCGAGATATTAGCGATTTTATCTTTTTAGATATTGTTAATATTAGTAATAATTCAAGTTAACCCTATGCTATTCTTTTTCATACCAATAGATTCTAGGAGGTGCCAGTGGATAGGGTATTGGTACTGTTGGGGGACAAAATTTTCACCATAAATCCTCTACGGGCTATGGTTCTCGAGATATTAGCGATTTTACCTTTTTAGATATAGTTAATATTAGTAATAATTCAAGTTAACCCTATGCTATTCTTTTTCATACCAATAGATTCTAGGAGGTGCCAGTGGATAGGGTATTGGTACTGTTGGGGGACAAAATTTTCATCAGAAATCCTCTACGGGCTATGGTTCTCGAGATATTAGCGATTTTATCTTTTTAGATATTGTTAATATTAGTAATAATTCAAGTTAACCCTATGCTATTCTTTTTCATACCAATAGATTCTAGGAGGTGCCAGTGGATAGGGTATTGGTACTGTTGGGGGACAAAATTTTCACCATAAATCCTCTACGGGCTATGGTTCTCGAGATATTAGCGATTTTACCTTTTTAGATATAGTTAATATTAGTAATAATTCAAGTTAACCCTATGCTATTCTTTTTCATACCAATAGATTCTAGGAGGTGCCAGTGGATAGGGTATTGGTACTGTTGGGGGACAAAATTTTCGTCAGAAATCCTCTCCAGGCTATGGTTCTCGAGATATTAGCGATTTTACCTTTTAGATATAGTTAATATTAGTAATAATTCAAGTTAACCCTATGCTATTCTCTTTCATATCAATAGATTCTAGGAGGTGCCAGTGGATAGGGTATTGGTACTGTTGGGGGACAAAATTTTCATCAGACTGTGGTTTTCGAGATATTAGCGATCTTGCCTGTCAATATTACTAAAAATTCAAGTTACCCTGGGGAGCTGTAGATATCAGCATAATGTCGCCTTGGATTTGCTGTTTTCTTACTTGAATATTTCTTAGTGAGGAATTTGTAGATATCAAAAGTTCCGGATGACTTTCTATAGGCGTTCTGGGCATCAAATATGAAATGTTTACTAAACATTAGGCATGCTTCCCCTATTTATGATGTAATTTGATATCACCGCTGTAAACAAATTCGCATTTAAGCTGAATGAGTCATGCACACCTGTATAAACTTCCTGTTTAAAAAATTCGCATTTTAGCTGAATGAGTCATGCACATCTGTGTAAATAAATTTAAGCAATATCAGCACATTTATTCTTTTCACGTAATTTGATATCACACTTCCTGTAGGCAGCCAAAAATTTTATTTTATTGTTCCAAGAATTTTACCGATCGAAACGTTTCATTGGAATTCGCATAAAGTAAACAAATTTTCACATTTTCTTTTTATCTTGAAATTCATTCATGTAAACAAAGTAATCAAATTAATTTGAATGATTTATGTTTTTTTTTGTTTATCGTGTAATTCGATATCATCTCAGCCTGTAAGCAAATTCGTTGGAATTCATCTTGTGCAATGATTATTTTAGCAGCAGTATCATTCATGTTCACAAACCGTTCCTATAAAAGCACAAGCAAATCGCTAGGAGCCATCATTCAGTTTCAGTAAGTCTCAGTGTTAGTTTAAAATATAAAAAAATTAAAAATGTCTTCGGTGTTAGTAAATAAAAGTTTTTCAATAATTGAAAATTTGCGAAAAGATGTGATGGAGTGTTTAAAAAATTCAGTGAATAAAGACTATATTGTTAAAAAGTGCAATAGAAACATGCATAAATTTCAAGTTGCATTTCGGAAGTGCAATAAGAGTGCTAGGAAACGACATTTCGAGAGCTGTCTCGAGCAAATGAAAGCATTAAGAGCACTATTGAGAACTCCCCGTCGAGGTGGAGGAATTACTCGCGTAAGAAGAAGTGATTTTGTAAAGTGGGAGGAAATAAAGACAGCGTTCGCAGACAGAATTCGACAAGGTGTTATTGCAAATTTAAAGCATATCGATCCGAAGCTATTTATGCAAGACGCTGCCAAATTATTTATGCGCCGCATTAAGAATACATTAAAACATTATTTTAATATTAAAATTTCTACAACGTTTTGCGGTGAATTTGTTAAGGAAACTGGTGACAATGAAATTATAAAAGACATTAAATATTTCCAAGCGAGAACTGCTGCAATTAGTGCAGATGATAATTTAGAGGAGTGGTTTAAATCAAACATTTTGGATCCAATAAACACTCAGCTGGAAGAATTCCAGGAAAAAGACAGTGGCTGGGCACTGCACTCTATAATACATCTAGCAGTACACATCAACAAGTTTGAACAACTTCGAGGATCTTCGTATATGCCCTTACCAAAGGAAATTGCATCAAAGAAAGCATGCATTAATGTGAAAAATAATGATGAAGCATGCTTCGCGTGGGCAGTAACATCAGCGCTATATCCTGCAGCAGCAAATGTTTGCTCTGATAGGACCTCATCGTATCCACATTACTCTACAGTACTAAATTTAACTGGGATAACATTTCCCATAACACTTAAGCAAATTACCCAATTTGAAGACCAGAACAATTTATCAGTAAACGTGTTCATCCTGGAGAAAGAGCATTTCCTCACCACAGTTCCAGTTAGACTTACGAAACACAGAATGGAGCGACATGTAAATCTCTTAATGCTACAAGATGACTATGACCAGGCTGATGATCATATGGATGATGATGATGATGCCGACAGATATCATTTCTGCTGGATTAAAGATCTTTCGCGCCTCATATCGAAGCAAACTTCGAAACATATTCATAGAGTGCATATATGTGAGAGATGTTTGCTCTACTTTTACTCTGAAGAAAAATTAGCATCACACACTCCCGAATGCGAGAATCAAAACGACTGCAGAATTATGTTTCCCTCAGAGGAAAAGAAATGGTTGGAATATAAGAATTATAACCATAAGAATCCAGTCCCGTTTTGTGTGTATGCCGATCTTGAATCAATATTGAAGCCGATTCAGGGAAACAATCAAAATACACAGCGAATCCAGGAACATGAAGTTCACAGCATAGGGTTCTACTTCCACTGCAAACATGATGCTAAGCTCTCATATTACCGAGCATATCGAGGAAAGAATTGTCAACAATGGTTTGCATTAGAATTGCAAAAAATTGCCTCCATAGCTGTACAGGAAAAGCTGAACATCAGGCCAATGCAACCCTTGACTAAAGAGGAACGGCGTTCACATATGGAAAATACTTGCTGTCATATATGTGAAAAAACGTTTGCAGCCGATGAGGAACGAGTCCGGGACCATTGCCATTTAACAGGTAAATACTGAGAAGCATAATTCAATTCATTACTTTTCATAAATTCTTTTAACAGGAAAATACCGAGGGCCAGCGCACAATGCATGCAATCTGATGTATCAAGATTGCTCCATAGTTCCAGTAATTTTTCATAATTTATCCGGATATGATGCCCACTTCATAATTAAGGATATAGCTACATCTTTCCCAGGAAAAGTTGATCTCTTGCCAATAAACAAGGAAAGATATATCTCGTTCACCAAGCACATGGACGGCGGCCACATAAAATTCAGATTCATCGATTCCTTCCGTTTTATGGCCGAATCTTTAGATAAGCTTTCATCATTGCTGCCAATGGATAAATTGAACACTACAAGATCAGTATGGCAAGGATTGAATGATGACACTATCAAACTTCTTACACGCAAAGGTGTCTTCCCATATGATTTTATTGATGACTGGGATAAATTGGATTTCCGGAACTTGCCAACACAAGAAGCGTTCTACAATAAACTGACTGACAGTGCTATATCTCCTGAGGACTACAATCATGCTGAAAAGGTCTGGCAAAAATTTGAAATACAAACACTTGGTGAATATTCAGATCTATACCTTAAGACTGATGTTCTACTATTGGCCGATGTGTTTGAGAACTTTCGAGAAGTGTGCATGAAGACATACAATTTAGATCCAGCACATTATTACACCATGCCAGGCTTAACATGGGATGCTATGCTGAAATACACTAATGTCAAATTAGAGCTGATAACCGACGTAGATATACTGCTATTCATAGAGAGAGGCATTCGAGGTGGTATAAGTCAATGTTCGAACAGATATAGTAAAGCAAATAACAAATATATGGATGATTTTAAGCCTGAGGAGAAAGAGAAATACCTGATGTATTATGATGTGAATAACCTTTATGGATGGGCCATGTCACAGCATTTACCAACCGGAGGATTCAAATGGGTTGATGTTCCCAATATTGTCGTTTCCGAAATTCCTGATGATTCTCCAACTGGATACATATTCGAAGTCGACTTGGATTATCCTCAACATCTACATGATAAACATAAGGACTTACCGTTTTGCTCTGAGCATGCAGCACCACCTGGAGCAAAATTAGAAAAGCTTCTGACAACATTACATTCAAAAATTAAATATGTTATACACTACCGAAACTTGAAGCAATGCTTATCACATGGACTCATCCTGAAAAAAGTGCACCGGGTACTTCAATTCAACCAATCAGCTTGGCTTAATCCATATATTGACTTAAATACCACCAAACGGAAGGAGGCTACCAGTGATCATGAGAAGGACAGCTATAAGAAGATGAATAATGCAGCTTTTGGTAAGACCATGGAAAATGTTCGCAAGTATAGCGATATAAAGCTTTGCGTAAAGTGGGAAGGTCGCTATGGTGCAAAAGCTCGGATTGCGGCACCCAACTTCCACAGTGCAACGATATTTGATGAGAATTTAGTTGCTGTGGAATTAAGGCGACTCAAAATCTTATTCAATAAGCCCCTCTATATTGGAATGGCAGTTTTGGAAATTTCAAAGATATGCCTCTATGATTTCCACTACAGTTTTATGCAGCGCGAATTTGGAGATAAATGTAAAGTCATGTATACAGATACAGATTCTCTAATATATGAACTTGAAGAGAAAAATGCATATGAGTTTATGGCTGAAAATATAAACAAATTTGATACAAGTGATTACCCAGAAGATAATCAATTCAATTTACCGCTCATGAATAAAAAGATTCCTGGTCTAATGAAGGATGAACTGAATGGGAAAATCATGAGCGAATTTGCAGGCTTGCGCTCGAAAATGTACAGTCTACGTATAAACGATGGTAAAACTGTAAAGAAAGCAAAAGGAGTAAAGACTAATGTAGTCCAGAGGCATATCAATTTCGAAGACTACGTCGAATGTTTGAATAACAAGCGAGTATTAACTGCTAATCAGAGCTCCATACGATCGCATAACCATAATGTCTACACGATCAGCCAAAAGAAAATTGCATTGAATCCATATGATAACAAGCGGTATATTATGAGTGGGACAACGGATACTCTACCATGGGGACATTACTCTATTCAATCAGAACAGCAAGGAGCAGACGCAGAAAAACATATAATCTAAGGCTAGTCTAAGATATGTATTGTAAATAAAAATTGTATTATAGCTAAAACACCATTTAATGAAATAGTTTGTTTTAATTGTATTATAGTCTAAGATGATGTACACTATTGTAAAATAAAGGAAAATATTATAATTATAGGGTAACCGATTTAAGGAAGCCTAATATAGAATGATACCTTAAGAATTAAATGTTAATCTAGAATGATACCTTAAGAATTAAATGTTAATATTTTTCAATTTATAATAAATCAATAATAATATTTTATATATGGTATTCTTTTATTCAATTTCCCTACTATGTCCAGAGCTCATAATATTTGCCCACTACCGTGAGCTCCTAATCGGGCGGTTGAGCGTTTTACCCAGAATGTTAGGATGACTTAAGAAAAAAACATTTACACGTGGACTCGACCTTGACTTCGGCATCACCTTTGAAACCGGAAGGGAGTCTGATCTTTGACCTTCATCCGGAAGTGTATTATATATATATATATATAAGTGTATAATCAAGCATTTCATGGGGCTCCATATTGCTTTTCAAAACAGGTTAGATAAAAGCTTAACAGCTTTTTAAACAGGTCTGATAACAGCTTAACAGCTTTTTAAACAGGTCCGATAACAGCTTTTCAAACAGGTCTGATAACAGCTTAACAGCTTTTAAACAGGTCTGATAACAGCTGAACAGCTTTTTAAACAGGTCTGATAACAGCTTAACAGCTTCTTAAACAGGTCTGATAACAGCTTAACAGCTTCTTAAACAGGTCTGATAACAGCTTAACAGCTTTTTAAACAGGTCTGATAACAGCTTAACACCTTTTTAAACAGGTCCGATAATAGCTTAACAGCTTTTCAAACAGGTCTGATAACAGCTTAACAGCTTTTCAAACAGGTCTGATAACAGCTTAACAGCTTTTAAACAGGTCTGATAACAGCTTAACAGCTTTTTAAACAGGTATGAGAACAGCTTGACAGCTTTTAAACAGGTCTGATAACAGCTTTTAAATAGGTCTGATAACAGCTTAACAGCTTTTTAAACAGGTCTGCTAACAGCTTAACAGCTTTTAAACAGGTCTGATAACAGCTTAACAGCTTATAAAACAGGTCTGATAACAGCTTAACAGCTTTTTAAACAGGTCTGACCTGTTTAAAAAGCTGTTAAGCTGTTATCAGACCTGTTTAAAAGCTGTTAAGCTGTTATCAGACCTGTTTAAAAAGCTGTTAAGCTGTTATCAGACCTGTTTGAAAAGCTGTTAAGCTGTTATCAGACCTGTTTGAAAAGCTGTTAAATTATCGGACCTGTTTAAAAAGGTGTTAAGCTGTTATCAGACCTGTTTAAAAAGCTGTTAAGCTGTTATCAGACCTGTTTAAGAAGCTGTTAAGCTGTTATCAGACCTGTTTAAAAAGCTGTTCAGCTGTTATCAGACCTGTTTAAAAGCTGTTAAGCTGTTATCAGACCTGTTTGAAAAGCTGTTATCGGACCTGTTTAAAAAGCTGTTAAGCTGTTATCAGACCTGTTTAAAAAGCTGTTAAGCTGTTATCTAACCTGTTTTGAAAAGCAATATGGAGTCCCCATGAAATGCTTGATTATACACTTATATATATATATATATATAATACACTTCCGGATGAAGGTCAAAGATCAGACTCCCTTCCGGTTTCAAAGGTGATGCCGAAGTCAAGGTCGAGTCCACGTGTAAATGTTTTTTTCTTAAGTCATCCTAACATTCTGGGTAAAACGCTCAACCGCCCGAATAGGAGCTCACGGTAGTGGGCAAATATTATGAGCTCTGGACATAGTAGGGAAATTGAATAAAAGAATACCATATATAAAATATTATTATTGATTTATTATAAATTGAAAAATATTAACATTTAATTCTTAAGGTATCATTCTAGATTAACATTTAATTCTTAAGGTATCATTCTATATTAGGCTTCCTTAAATCGGTTACCCTATAATTATAATATTTTCCTTTATTTTACAATAGTGTACACCATCTTAGACTATAATACAATTAAAACAAACTATTTCATTAAATGGTGTTTTAGCTATAATACAATTTTTATTTACAATACATATCTTAGACTAGCCTTAGATTATATGTTTTTCTGCGTCTGCTCCTTGCTGTTCTGATTGAATAGAGTAATGTCCCCATGGTAGAGTATCCGTTGTCCCACTCATAATATACCGCTTGTTATCATATGGATTCAATGCAATTTTCTTTTGGCTGATCGTGTAGACATTATGGTTATGCGATCGTATGGAGCTCTGATTAGCAGTTAATACTCGCTTGTTATTCAAACATTCGACGTAGTCTTCGAAATTGATATGCCTCTGGACTACATTAGTCTTTACTCCTTTTGCTTTCTTTACAGTTTTACCATCGTTTATACGTAGACTGTACATTTTCGAGCGCAAGCCTGCAAATTCGCTCATGATTTTCCCATTCAGTTCATCCTTCATTAGACCAGGAATCTTTTTATTCATGAGCGGTAAATTGAATTGATTATCTTCTGGGTAATCACTTGTATCAAATTTGTTTATATTTTCAGCCATAAACTCATATGCATTTTTCTCTTCAAGTTCATATATTAGAGAATCTGTATCTGTATACATGACTTTACATTTATCTCCAAATTCGCGCTGCATAAAACTGTAGTGGAAATCATAGAGGCATATCTTTGAAATTTCCAAAACTGCCATTCCAATATAGAGGGGCTTATTGAATAAGATTTTGAGTCGCCTTAATTCCACAGCAACTAAATTCTCATCAAATATCGTTGCACTGTGGAAGTTGGGTGCCGCAATCCGAGCTTTTGCACCATAGCGACCTTCCCACTTTACGCAAAGCTTTATATCGCTATACTTGCGAACATTTTCCATGGTCTTACCAAAAGCTGCATTATTCATCTTCTTATAGCTGTCCTTCTCATGATCACTGGTAGCCTCCTTCCGTTTGGTGGTATTTAAGTCAATATATGGATTAAGCCAAGCTGATTGGTTGAATTGAAGTACCCGGTGCACTTTTTTCAGGATGAGTCCATGTGATAAGCATTGCTTCAAGTTTCGGTAGTGTATAACATATTTAATTTTTGAATGTAATGTTGTCAGAAGCTTTTCTAATTTTGCTCCAGGTGGTGCTGCATGCTCAGAGCAAAACGGTAAGTCCTTATGTTTATCATGTAGATGTTGAGGATAATCCAAGTCGACTTCGAATATGTATCCAGTTGGAGAATCATCAGGAATTTCGGAAACGACAATATTGGGAACATCAACCCATTTGAATCCTCCGGTTGGTAAATGCTGTGACATGGCCCATCCATAAAGGTTATTCACATCATAATACATCAGGTATTTCTCTTTCTCCTCAGGCTTAAAATCATCCATATATTTGTTATTTGCTTTACTATATCTGTTCGAACATTGACTTATACCACCTCGAATGCCTCTCTCTATGAATAGCAGTATATCTACGTCGGTTATCAGCTCTAATTTGACATTAGTGTATTTCAGCATAGCATCCCATGTTAAGCCTGGCATGGTGTAATAATGTGCTGGATCTAAATTGTATGTCTTCATGCACACTTCTCGAAAGTTCTCAAACACATCGGCCAATAGTAGAACATCAGTCTTAAGGTATAGATCTGAATATTCACCAAGTGTTTGTATTTCAAATTTTTGCCAGACCTTTTCAGCATGATTGTAGTCCTCAGGAGATATAGCACTGTCAGTCAGTTTATTGTAGAACGCTTCTTGTGTTGGCAAGTTCCGGAAATCCAATTTATCCCAGTCATCAATAAAATCATATGGGAAGACACCTTTGCGTGTAAGAAGTTTGATAGTGTCATCATTCAATCCTTGCCATACTGATCTTGTAGTGTTCAATTTATCCATTGGCAGCAATGATGAAAGCTTATCTAAAGATTCGGCCATAAAACGGAAGGAATCGATGAATCTGAATTTTATGTGGCCGCCGTCCATGTGCTTGGTGAACGAGATATATCTTTCCTTGTTTATTGGCAAGAGATCAACTTTTCCTGGGAAAGATGTAGCTATATCCTTAATTATGAAGTGGGCATCATATCCGGATAAATTATGAAAAATTACTGGAACTATGGAGCAATCTTGATACATCAGATTGCATGCATTGTGCGCTGGCCCTCGGTATTTTCCTGTTAAAAGAATTTATGAAAAGTAATGAATTGAATTATGCTTCTCAGTATTTACCTGTTAAATGGCAATGGTCCCGGACTCGTTCCTCATCGGCTGCAAACGTTTTTTCACATATATGACAGCAAGTATTTTCCATATGTGAACGCCGTTCCTCTTTAGTCAAGGGTTGCATTGGCCTGATGTTCAGCTTTTCCTGTACAGCTATGGAGGCAATTTTTTGCAATTCTAATGCAAACCATTGTTGACAATTCTTTCCTCGATATGCTCGGTAATATGAGAGCTTAGCATCATGTTTGCAGTGGAAGTAGAACCCTATGCTGTGAACTTCATGTTCCTGGATTCGCTGTGTATTTTGATTGTTTCCCTGAATCGGCTTCAATATTGATTCAAGATCGGCATACACACAAAACGGGACTGGATTCTTATGGTTATAATTCTTATATTCCAACCATTTCTTTTCCTCTGAGGGAAACATAATTCTGCAGTCGTTTTGATTCTCGCATTCGGGAGTGTGTGATGCTAATTTTTCTTCAGAGTAAAAGTAGAGCAAACATCTCTCACATATATGCACTCTATGAATATGTTTCGAAGTTTGCTTCGATATGAGGCGCGAAAGATCTTTAATCCAGCAGAAATGATATCTGTCGGCATCATCATCATCATCCATATGATCATCAGCCTGGTCATAGTCATCTTGTAGCATTAAGAGATTTACATGTCGCTCCATTCTGTGTTTCGTAAGTCTAACTGGAACTGTGGTGAGGAAATGCTCTTTCTCCAGGATGAACACGTTTACTGATAAATTGTTCTGGTCTTCAAATTGGGTAATTTGCTTAAGTGTTATGGGAAATGTTATCCCAGTTAAATTTAGTACTGTAGAGTAATGTGGATACGATGAGGTCCTATCAGAGCAAACATTTGCTGCTGCAGGATATAGCGCTGATGTTACTGCCCACGCGAAGCATGCTTCATCATTATTTTTCACATTAATGCATGCTTTCTTTGATGCAATTTCCTTTGGTAAGGGCATATACGAAGATCCTCGAAGTTGTTCAAACTTGTTGATGTGTACTGCTAGATGTATTATAGAGTGCAGTGCCCAGCCACTGTCTTTTTCCTGGAATTCTTCCAGCTGAGTGTTTATTGGATCCAAAATGTTTGATTTAAACCACTCCTCTAAATTATCATCTGCACTAATTGCAGCAGTTCTCGCTTGGAAATATTTAATGTCTTTTATAATTTCATTGTCACCAGTTTCCTTAACAAATTCACCGCAAAACGTTGTAGAAATTTTAATATTAAAATAATGTTTTAATGTATTCTTAATGCGGCGCATAAATAATTTGGCAGCGTCTTGCATAAATAGCTTCGGATCGATATGCTTTAAATTTGCAATAACACCTTGTCGAATTCTGTCTGCGAACGCTGTCTTTATTTCCTCCCACTTTACAAAATCACTTCTTCTTACGCGAGTAATTCCTCCACCTCGACGGGGAGTTCTCAATAGTGCTCTTAATGCTTTCATTTGCTCGAGACAGCTCTCGAAATGTCGTTTCCTAGCACTCTTATTGCACTTCCGAAATGCAACTTGAAATTTATGCATGTTTCTATTGCACTTTTTAACAATATAGTCTTTATTCACTGAATTTTTTAAACACTCCATCACATCTTTTCGCAAATTTTCAATTATTGAAAAACTTTTATTTACTAACACCGAAGACATTTTTAATTTTTTTATATTTTAAACTAACACTGAGACTTACTGAAACTGAATGATGGCTCCTAGCGATTTGCTTGTGCTTTTATAGGAACGGTTTGTGAACATGAATGATACTGCTGCTAAAATAATCATTGCACAAGATGAATTCCAACGAATTTGCTTACAGGCTGAGATGATATCGAATTACACGATAAACAAAAAAAAACATAAATCATTCAAATTAATTTGATTACTTTGTTTACATGAATGAATTTCAAGATAAAAAGAAAATGTGAAAATTTGTTTACTTTATGCGAATTCCAATGAAACGTTTCGATCGGTAAAATTCTTGGAACAATAAAATAAAATTTTTGGCTGCCTACAGGAAGTGTGATATCAAATTACGTGAAAAGAATAAATGTGCTGATATTGCTTAAATTTATTTACACAGATGTGCATGACTCATTCAGCTAAAATGCGAATTTTTTAAACAGGAAGTTTATACAGGTGTGCATGACTCATTCAGCTTAAATGCGAATTTGTTTACAGCGGTGATATCAAATTACATCATAAATAGGGGAAGCATGCCTAATGTTTAGTAAACATTTCATATTTGATGCCCAGAACGCCTATAGAAAGTCATCCGGAACTTTTGATATCTACAAATTCCTCACTAAGAAATATTCAAGTAAGAAAACAGCAAATCCAAGGCGACATTATGCTGATATCTACAGCTCCCCAGGGTAACTTGAATTTTTAGTAATATTGACAGGCAAGATCGCTAATATCTCGAAAACCACAGTCTGATGAAAATTTTGTCCCCCAACAGTACCAATACCCTATCCACTGGCACCTCCTAGAATCTATTGATATGAAAGAGAATAGCATAGGGTTAACTTGAATTATTACTAATATTAACTATATCTAAAAGGTAAAATCGCTAATATCTCGAGAACCATAGCCTGGAGAGGATTTCTGACGAAAATTTTGTCCCCCAACAGTACCAATACCCTATCCACTGGCACCTCCTAGAATCTATTGGTATGAAAAAGAATAGCATAGGGTTAACTTGAATTATTACTAATATTAACTATATCTAAAAAGGTAAAATCGCTAATATCTCGAGAACCATAGCCCGTAGAGGATTTATGGTGAAAATTTTGTCCCCCAACAGTACCAATACCCTATCCACTGGCACCTCCTAGAATCTATTGGTATGAAAAAGAATAGCATAGGGTTAACTTGAATTATTACTAATATTAACAATATCTAAAAAGATAAAATCGCTAATATCTCGAGAACCATAGCCCGTAGAGGATTTCTGATGAAAATTTTGTCCCCCAACAGTACCAATACCCTATCCACTGGCACCTCCTAGAATCTATTGGTATGAAAAAGAATAGCATAGGGTTAACTTGAATTATTACTAATATTAACTATATCTAAAAAGGTAAAATCGCTAATATCTCGAGAACCATAGCCCGTAGAGGATTTATGGTGAAAATTTTGTCCCCCAACAGTACCAATACCCTATCCACTGGCACCTCCTAGAATCTATTGGTATGAAAAAGAATAGCATAGGATTAACTTGAATTATTACTAATATTAACAATATCTAAAAAGATAAAATCGCTAATATCTCGAGAACCATAGCCCGTAGAGGATTTCTGATGAAAATTTTGTCCCCCAATAGTACCAACACCCTATCCACTGGCACGTCCTAGAATCTATTGGTATGAAGAAGAATAGCATAGCGTTAATTTTAATTATTACTAATATTAGTTCAAAACCGAAAGCCCGCATTTAGGCGCAACACTTGAAAACAGCAAAATCACAATAAAAAAGCCTACATTTAGGCGCAGCACACCATGGGTAAAAAAAAAAAACTTGAATTATTACTAAAAAGTTAATGCCATCTCCTGGTCAGCCAGACGGTAGGAAAGGAATTCTCCAGGCATACCCTGTGACGTATACCACTAGACGGAATCCCCCTCAGTGGCCCAGAACCCAGTCCAGAGCCACCAAAATAGTTTGAAATTTCCGGACACTTTTTGTATGGAAAAAGTGTTCCAGAACCGGCATAGCTTAACTACTGCCTGGCTAAGTCAAAATCGTCTTCTTTGAACAACGGAACGTCTAACATCAGTTCGAATGGAGTTCTATTTGTGGACCTTGACTTCGTAGAATTGATAACCTTCTGTACCTTAGCAACGTACATTTTTGAGGATCTTCTATTGACAGCTTAGACAAGATTGAAATGATTATTTGGTTCATACGCTCCACTTGACCATTTCCTCTTGGAACGCCTGTAGTTATGGTAACATGAAATATTTTCCTTTCATTGCAGTACTCATGGAAAGCGTTTGACGTCAAGACGTTGACTTCACTGGATAAATCCAGGTGAATTTACTGAAGGCGTCTACTACTACAAACAAGAACTTATACGACTTCGCGGTTGATGGTAGAGGTCCAAGATGATCTAGATGGAATGTTAACAGGGGTACTATAGGACTAAGGTAACCTTCTTGCTTGCCTTGCTTTCTAAATGCTAAAATGCAAACGATGCAATTGGCGACTGTGTCATCTGACCTTTTTGAAAGTCTCGGAATATAATAATCCTGTCCGGCAAGTTCGCCCAGTCTTTTTGAACTTGCATGACCTTGTACGTGTATGTGTTTCAAAACTTCGCGTTGTAATTGCTTCGGGACTACTAATAAGTATTTTCCTCCACACAGCTTGTATAAATTGTTTCTACGCAGCAAATAATCCTCATACAGCTTATCCCGTACAATAGTTGCGACTAACCGGCAATTTTCGTCTTCCAGCTGGGCTTTTCGTATTCTTTGGAGTAGACCAACTTCGATAGGTAACACAATTGGATAGCGGCTGAGGGCATCATTGCTCCGGATCGGTGATGTACGCTGCAATTATACTCCTCCAAGAGCAAGGCCCATCTTGCTATGCGGCTGCACAATTTTTTCCTCTTCATGGTAAGTTGGAAACCTTTACAATCAATATATATTTCAAATTGAAGATCAAGGAGATAAGTCCTCAACTTCTTAAGGGACTTTATTATGGCTAAGACCTCAAGTTCGCTTCGCGTGGTTTTAAAACTTAAATAGAATACAGGATGAAACTGGCCATGTTCACAATGCCTTTGCAGTAGTATTGAGCTAAATCCATCTTTACTGGCATCTGTATGCAATTGAGTCTCCAATGAGGGGTTAAATAATTTTAAAATTGGTTCTCTACAAAGCCTGTCCTTTAACGTCTGAAATGCATCTTGATGAACTTGATCGAAGACAAACTTTGTGTCCTTTCTGGTTAGATCTGATAGCGGTTGCAATTTGGGAATAGCTAGGTACAAATAAAATAACTGGTAAGACCAAGAAAACTTTGCAGCTGCTTAATATTCTTCGGATTTGTGAACTCCCTGACTGCTCTTATCTTTTCAGCTGACGGCTGTATGCTTCCATTTTCTATGATGTGTCCGAGAAATTCAACTTTTCTTTGTAAAAATCGGCATTTTTCCCATTTCACCAGCAAACCATTTTCTTGTGCTACCCTTAAAACAATCTTTAGCCGTTCGATGTTCTCCTCTTCGTTTTCTGCTGGGATAATGACGTCGTCCATATATACGAGTAAAATATTCTTCTGTATTAATGTTCGAAACAACAGGTGAATTCCATAGACCAAACGGTACTTTAAGAATTTCGTACTGTTCTTCCGGCGTAATGGGCGTAATGAATGAAGTGTATTTTTGATTTTCCGGCACTATATCAACATGAAAAAATCCATTTCGCAAATCTAAAGTACGGAACACTTTGGCACCATATAATTCTTGAATCACGTCTTCGATATTTGGGAGCGGATATCTGTCTTTAATTATTTTACCGTTCAGCTCACGATAATCAATACATAGTCTATAAGTTCCATTCTTCTTGTTCGCGAGCACTACCGGACTAGCAAAGTCAGAGTTACTTTCTTTAATTACACTGTCTACGCACCATTGCTTAATTTGATCGTGTACTTTCTCTCTTTCTTTAGGAGTTAACCTATGTGGCTTATGATATACAGGTGCTGAATCCACTAACGGTATCAGCATCTGTACGCAAGACCTTCCCGGTCTGACTGGTCTATATTGCTTGATTAACTCGGAGATTTCCTGCGAGAATATTTTGTTTGAAACTTGCCCGGAGATTTCCGGGTTGGCGTCTTCAATAAGCTGAACTACATCAATTTGAGATAAAAAATTATCTTCTTCTCGTTTCGCTTTAAATAGTTGGACCTTTCCATCTTCTATAATAACAGTAGAGTATTTTAAAATATCCTTACCGATCAATAGATCCGAAAGCCAATTGTCTGGAACAATATGTAATCTTGTTGTATACGAGTTTCCTTGTATGTAAAGAGCAGTGATAAATGAACCTAATGTTTCGATTAATGTAGCACCAACACCTGCCAAAGAAATATTTGGTCTTCTGCTTTCTTGTAAGCCCGCATTGATCTTCTCACTAGCCGTTTTTTTAATCAGAGTTACATCACTTCCCGTATCAATTAATGCTAAAAAGTTTGTTCCACCAATTTCTATCTCTATTCTTACACCTGGCAGCGTCACTAGATTCGCCGACGGATGGATGGACATACTTGTTTCACCTTTCGATTTAGGACAACTTGGGGACATATGGCCAAGCTCGCCACAGCTGAAACATCGCGCACTTTTGCTTTGTTAAGACACACTTTTGTAATATGAGAATTGAAACACCCTTTTCCAGCAGTTTTACGATCCTTTATACTTCGATTTGGTCGTTCTTCCTGTTTTGTAACTCTCCTAACACCTTGTTGGGTCTTAATGATCTGATAAACTCTAAACTTGTCTTTCAATTTATCCAAGTCTTTTGCTTCATATAACACTGTTTTATTCAATACGTCATCGGATATTCCTGCTATGATATATGCTACGAGAGATTGTTGGTCGACATTTCCCCTTTTTGCTAACTGCTTCATTGAATACATGTAGTCTAAGAAAGACTCATTCGGACTCCTTTTTCTACTTTCTAGAGCCCTATGTACATCCAAAGTTATTCCATTGGCTGCTTCCACTGATAACTTTGCGGCTCCGAACAGCAGGCGTCGCGCGTAAAGGTATGTATGTATTTCACTCCAACCACAAACCTCAAAGATTTCTTCCAATTCTTTCACCCAAACGGTAAAATTCTTCCCTGACTCGCCACTAAATTTTTCTAATGACTCCTCTACATCCTTAAAAACAAAAGTCGTCATGTTAGGCTCCTCTTTAGATGTATTCGTTCCGTCAAAACCTTCGAACTCTAGTTCAGCCAGCAGACTGTTAATTGATTCCACAATTTCTCCCTCGCGATCCTCGCTAGATTCTTTCAAAATATTTTCGGCTTGTTTATCTGAAGATTCTAGACTAACAGCTGCACTCAATCTATCTATCAAATCCTTCTTTACTCGATGGTTATGGGGTAATCCTCTATCCGTAAGATGCTTTTGAAGTTCGGGTATAGTGAATCGATTAAAGTCACCCATAAACTTGTGAAATTTAGGAATTTATTTTACTAAAGTCTTTGTATTATCCAGAAGCATGAAATAAATTTGAGCTAGAGTGAACTTACCAGAATTTCTGCATACAATACCGGTAAAACATAAGTTATCCTGTTATTCGATTGCAAATTGTGTGAAAGCAACAATTATTTTCAACATTCTTATTTGAACATTTCTAGCTTTGGTCTCAAAACTGTTTCACTAACACCTTTAGATTATCTATCCGTACAAGCTCACGCCTCAATTTTATCCCCAATTCAGATTTATATCTGTGAGATACACCAACTATATCTTTTCAGCAATAATAAACAGATCTTAATGCACGTTTCAAATTTTTTTTTTACAACTTGATTTATTTTTTATATATACCGCACTTAGCACTGTTCAGTTTTTACTAAGAAATCGCACGAGGGCATTCAGTTATTATTCCGCTAGTTAACCTGCACCGATACCCGGATCCACGCCTACAGTTCAAAATCCCGCTATCCCACTTCTGACACCATTTTTGGGGTTCGTAATCAAATTAAGAAAGACGCAAAATTGGTTATTTTAATTAAAAGTAATATTTATTCATGGAAATTCAATTATAAACGCAAAGTTCTTTTGTTTCACTATTGCTAAGATGTAATGTCCTTTTAGGTAATTCAAGGTAAATATAATTAGAGTAAAATATAAGTCTAGTCTTTAACTAACGCACGATCTTTATACACAGCTGGTACGCGGCTTAACAAAACACGGCTTATTAACAGGTAATTAGGATAAATGAACTGGAAACCGGCAATTATGTTCCACTTCTACAGCATACGGCTTAACAATTCGACTGTAACTGAAAAACTAATGATTTCACGGCTTAACGAGTAGACTGCAACAGCAATTATCGGATGACTTCAGATCCAGCTCAGCATTTACAACATAGCGGTAAGTTATTGTTCTCAATTTTTGCAATTTTATGCAGCTGCACGAAATTCTTGAAATTTATTGAAACTTTGTTTTATCTTCTTTTTTTAAGATTTCTGACGCAGAATCCCACATATATATTCATTTATATTTAACTATTCATTAATGAATTTCCTATTTTGAATTATATTCACTGCTAACAAAGGAATATTATATTTAACAATACCCCGACGTATGAACCTTTTAAATGGATTTTTTTTTTTGAAACTGTAGACAATACCTACTTACTTTAGTAGTAGGTATAATTAACTATATGCGATTATATATCCGTTGAATTTTTGGAACCAGTAGGCATTCTATATACATTACCTCAGGTAGATATGCTTATTTAGCTGCATTAATTACACGTTAAAGTTGCAAGGTTTGTTTTTTGTAACGGGTTCATGCGTCGTACATACCCACCTCACGAGTAGGCTCACATAACCTCTTTTAAATATTTGCAAATGCAATTTTCCTAAGGGAGTGGATAAAGTTTCTGTTATCACTTCAACCTTAGACATACCGTACTAAGGAGAGATCTAGTTGTGAAGGAGTGTATACGTATGTTCTTATTTTACCAGGTGAAGGGCCTTCCGCCCCATTGATACTACGTGTGGTAAGACTTTACGTCACGAAAATGAGTTGTAGCATATTGTAAAGAAAATCCTTGGCGGACTTGTCGAATTAGTGAGTTCCCTCCTTTAATTTTTTACTTTCAGAAGCACGGCTACTCCAGGAGGACTTCGTGGAGGACAATTCCAGTCAAGATAAATGAAATAAAAGTACTTCTGTGTAGGATTTGTCTCTAACTCCTTCTTGTAATGTGATGATGTAGTTATGTAAGTGGGTTCCTCAGCTTAATTATTTGTTTATGCTCAACCTAGTTTACGGTAGGGATCTAAATGCTACGGATAATAAGTGAAATATTTATGTGCATAGCCTAGGATGCCAATTCTAATTACTAACCCCTATTTTTATAACGTCGTAATGCACGGTATTTTCTAATTTCTCCTTTTTACTCTTCTGGAGCCCTCATAAGATGATGGTTGATTAGGTCCGCTCCTTCTCTTTTTCAGATCATCATAGGGACACTGAAAATACTCTGCCATCAGTGTCGTTGGGTGGATGGGGCAAGCAGAAGGAAGGCAGCACATCTGCGCCTTCACAGGAGGTAATGGTAAGTGATGTAAAGGTGTGCTGCTGCTTTTTGTGGTTTTGGCACGAAAATTTTTTGTAATGGCAGGTGACAGCGACAGGTTTTCGTGAAACATCCCACACTCTCTGCCAATAGCCGAGGCGAGCTAGCGTGCCGCCCTGCACTTCAACGCTGTCTACCGAGTGATCTGTCAGCTCATGCTGGCAGTCTGGACTTCACGTCCAAATCAATCGCTCACCATAGTTCCATAACAATCATTATATTGCATAGGGCAAGATATAATGTATTGGCCTTATAGAATAGAATAGAATAGAAAAGCATTTATTAAAGAACCTCAGCTTACGCTACGTTACAACGTTAGGTACATCGAGTATACAATAGATATTGATAATATGTCGAATGAATACAAGGCTTAATGGCGAAACACAATTCCACCGTTTCGATCCTATTCGTACAAATGTCAAATTTGCATATATGAGACATACGTGTAATTGGACACATTTCACCGAAATGGATTGAAATGGATCGAATCGAAACAGAGAAGTTGGGCAAATTTCAACTTTTCCGGATGACATAACCTAGAAAAATCATTTGTAAAGATTTCTTTATACTCAGAGGCTTTTGTTGAGGAAATAAAAAAAGACATGAATTACATAACAAAAAAAGAATGTTTTCATGGATGAAAGACAAAATCTGGCAAAATTTTAAAGTCAAGTGTTTGAAAAGGATTGGATCGAATCGGCTCGAAACGTCGGAATTATGTTTGGCAAAAATAACAAAAATGCAACGAACAAACTCATTGCAGTAGAAAAACTATCTAGATTATAGTAATAATAACGAGTGATAAGGTTATAGGACTTAAATTAGGGTTGATGTAATGCAAAATGCTAAATAAGTAAGTAAGAAAAAGAGAATATAATGAAGTAACGTAACAAAATAAAATAAGATAACATAAGATAAACAAAACTAAAATAGAACACAAATTAACAAAAGTATGATAGTAAATAGAATAACATATAAGATTTAAAAATAAAATAACGCACTGAGTAATTGCACATAACATAAAGATCCAAATACAAGTTAACAAAGTTCAGTGAATTCAGAGCTGAACAGTTTTTTTTTTTTTTTTTTTATTTTAGGGTTTAGGGGATAGAAATAAAGGATATGAAGAGCTACAGATCTAATAGATGTAACATCGCAAGCTCCTTGAACTGCTTAATAGAGAATGTATTCCTGATAGAATCAGGTAACGAATTCCACAGGAAGGTTCCCTGACCAAATAATCCATTAGAACATTGTGATTCGAGCCATTGGGCAGCTGGGGAAAAGAAAGTTTTATTCTTTCGAGAAGAAAACTTTCTTTCATATTAAGTAAACTAGAATTTTTACATATATTTGTGTATAGAAAGTTATAGTTAACTATAAATAACTACAACTTTTTTTTTAATACAGTAAAAGCTAATACATGTATATAATATAACTTCCAATAAGGAGGGTTTATTTATTGCTATTATTAAATATACGTAATTATTAAATTATAGGAATTTTGGTAAATTCTATTTATTGAAATATTTTCCTTGGAATTATTTATTATAATCATTTCACTAGGCATATTGTAAGTTATATTGTTAGGATAACAGTAGAGAGCAGCAGAATAAAAAATATTGCAGCATTAAGTATTACTATTAATCTAAGTATATATTACGATTAGTTTATTCCTTTTTTTTATTATTTATTTCTATTGAAATTAATACTCATTTAAAAAGTAATCCATTCTCTGGCATTATTTCTTTTACTTTTATTTTATTTATTTATTTATTTATTACGACAAGCAACCAGGCAATAAGGCCCATTGTATAAAACATGCTACTTCGGCAGACAAATTGAGTGGCAGAGCAATAAAAATAAACAAGAAAAAATACTAGATTAACTAAGACTAACTAAGATTAACTAATATGTAATTTTAAATATGCCGACAAAACGCACTAGATCGATATCCATCCCCGCTGTCTAGAACGTTATTACGTAGGAAAGAACTAGTGTGAAAGTGAGTAAATCAGCATAGAAAATTAGATCAGATTAAATTAGAATAGAATGGATTAAATAAGATAAGTTAGAATAGAGAAGAATAGAATAGAGTAGAATAGAAGAGCATAGGTTACAGGAGGGCAAGACCAGCACCACCAGTTAGGACTTCCAATTGAGTAGCATTCAAAAAATCAAGAAGGCGCGATCTAAATGCCATCAAGGTAGGCGAGGAGTGAGCGAAGTTCAATAAGTTCCAAATGGGAATAACGCGAGCAAGGAAGGAATTTTTGAGAACATTGGATGAATGACTTGGGATAATTAAGTTGAATGGGAAACGAGAGGACCTAACAAACTCCAATCTGGAAAACAAATATTGTGGAATGCAAGATGGAATTAATTTGAACATAAAGACGAGGCTGCGAAGTATAAGGTACCTACCTGTCAAAAGTAATATTAAGAAAATCCACCGTGTAATCGCGCAAATCATGCACCCGCGGCGGAAGATCGTACACATACCTGATAATTGAATTAAAGGACGTGCGTAGTCTATCAATATTTCCTGCGGAAATTCCAGTGTACCAGAAAGAAGTCTAATAAGGACTTACTAGAATGGAAAGCATCAATATGGGTGGGCGCATAATTATGAATGATATATAGGCTATGACCAGCGCAGAAATCCCTAGGTCTAACCGAGGCATGCGAGTCAAGGAAGTTATTATTGAAGTCTCCCCCAATAATGATGCTTTCGTATCGCTGCGGAATACGAGATAGGACATCATCCATTTTTGTAAGATCGCCATCGGGGAGATAGCAGACACCAACAAGCACCTTGGCTAACCCGATTGCAAGCTCGCAAAAGATGTATTCACTACCATTAGTGAGATAGCCTGATTTATCAACTAGCTTAGCCTCGATCTCTCCCGAGATATAAATACCAAACCCTCCCCCCTGATAGCAGGTCTGTCGTTCCTAAAAAGCCTATAACCAGGAACTGACTTAGAGGAAACATAGGGTTTGAGCCAAGTCTCACTCACACCAACAACGTCGACATAGCCAGATTGCACTTAACTTCATCAAATTTTACTGTTCGACAGACGGGTCTAATGCTCTGTCCATTTAAATGACCGAAATTTAAAAAATTAGAGAAGTTAGTAAGAGTTGATCTAAGGATTGAGCTGTCACCTGCAACCTGTCCCAAATCATCGAGAAAACTCATACTGAGGATTCCAATAATTCAAAACAGTAGGCGATGGATAATCGACCGAAATGAGATCGTCGAACATATGCAAACATAAGCAAGTGAACAATGAGAAATCCATTACAATCACATAAAGCAGAACATAATTAAGCATAAGAACTATAATGAAAAACCATAAAATATCACTGAAAACTAAAAATTAAAAGTAGGTAGTTCAAAGTTCAATAATACTAACTACATATAAGCAACAATAAAGTGAGAATTCAACAGTTAAAAAAGAAAAAAAGAGTATTATCGAAAAAAAAAAAAACAGAAGACTAGCAATAATGCGAACTAAAGCTACTTATACTGAGAATGTAACCAAATTTAGTGCATGTAAAAAAGCGAAATGAGCAAAACTATGGAAAGTATAAATTACTCAGAAAATCCATCCGGGCTTCCTGTGCCAGCTGGAACCGAACCAGAGGAGGGGGTTAACTTCGTGACGGACCTCTAACTTCTGGCCAAACCAGGGAATCTAATGCGCAGCAGCTTGATGTCTGAAAAACTCTCGACAACGCCATCCATATGAACAACCAAAGCAAGGCTTCCCTTCAATTTAAAGGACCTAATTTTACCCAGCTTAAGCAAGAACCTGGCAAAATTCCTCAAAGCTTCTTCTCCGGGGGAGCAGTGATAATTCAAATAAAGTCTAGATCTCAACCTCAGTTGTGGACAAACAGCAACAAGATCTAACGCCTTTCCCTCTTTCATCATCCTGAAGTACTTATTCATTACGAGATCTCTTAAAGTCGTGGAATAGAACTTTATCAGCAACTTCCTTTTATCGCCCTTTAACCAGCAACAGTGAGCCAGGTCCTTGCTAGAGCAGTCCGCACCACAAGCTGCGGCAACTTCACAGGCAAAACGCAGGACATCAGAAACATCAGGAGGGGATACCAGTTACAATCAAGTCACTACGTCTCAAAATCCGCTGAAGTCTGGAATTTTCGGCCTCTAGGGCGTCACATCGAGCAGTCAACCTCGAGTCCACATCATCTATCCTGCTACAACAACCTTGTAAACCCTTTTCGACCACATCCAGCTGGCCAAGTAGCAGGCGGCTAAGAGCGTCGAAACTCTTGTCGATGTCTGCTTTTATGTCGTCAAATTGATTGTTGAAACCAGTGCCCAGTACCGAGATTGAGCAACAATATTTTCTACTTTGTCTGACGGCATTGAGGCAGATTTAACCTTGAGTCCAGCAGATTCCCCCATCAGAAGAAATAATAAGCAAGAATTATGCCAGAGTCCAATGCCACCACGGAGACCAGGAACAAAGTACTGCCAGAGATAGGTTATGTAACTATGTCTCTCATGTGGTAGGGAATGACTCCGCGCCCATATGTAGACCAAGCCGCCAAGATCCGTAGAGGCCAATTGAGACTCCAAAGGATAAACGGCAAGGAACAATTGTAGAGTAAGATCACCAGTAAAATGGATTTTCTACAGGCAGCCACGTGCAGCGTTCATAGCAACAGACACCATCAGCCAAAGCAGAAGAATAAAGCAAAAACTAATTAACTTCAGTACACAATGGAAGAATATTTCAAGCACGATAGGAAAAAGTAATAAAAAGAACCGAATTTAGCAATGAAAGCGGGATAAAAAGTTAAAAGCACTGCTATTACCGAGAATTACTCGGACACTTCCGCCATCTTATTTTACATTATTTTTATAGTTTTTTTTTTTGTCTTTTTATAATACCTTATTATTTGTTATATTTAAAGCTTCTAAGATGGTATAAAAAGAAGTGAGTAATGTTAAAATTGTAATTATACATAAATGTTTGGTAGTTTTACAGCTACTCACATGTACCCTAGTTATTTATTTATTTTATTTATACTTATAGATCGTTATTTTTTACTATTATTAGTTATTTTTTCTTTCTTTATACAAAACTACATATATACATATTTAGCAAAAAAATGTAAGATAATATTTTTCTCCTAAATTGTTTACAAAATTTTTGTTGAAATGAAGTGGGTATTATTAAGGACGATAAAAATTGGGAAGAACAGGTTACTGTGTTGGTTTTTCTGTTTGTTTTTTCACTTTGTTTGATAACTATTCCGTTTGTTATTGTCTGTCATTTATATGTTCTCTTGTGTACTCCTTATGGGCACCGGTGTTATTTTAAAGCTTATCTTTCGTTGTGCAGGTTTAGGCATGCCTTCCAATTCATGTTCGGTGATTATATTTTTAGATTCACAGACTTTTGATTGGTCTTTTACATACAAATAAACACAGACAATAGAGGTGATTAAAGTCACTATTAAATATGACAGTGCATAATAGTGAATATAATAATTATTTATAGAAATGAGAGGAATTAGTTCCTGATCTTTTTGGGAGCGAATGGATTCTAGAAGTTTTTCTAGATCTATGTATGTTGTTTTTAACATGTAAGGAATTTGGTTTCAGGTGCGTTTCCATAGAAGAAGACGTTATATTCTGTATTATACTAGAAATCTTTATTGTTGGGATAAAGTGGGTGTTAAAATTGGAAACTTTTACGCTATGTCCGTGCAAGATGAATTCCTTGCTTCGTACATAACAACCGAAACCATGCATACATACATATTGTTCTTGTTCCTTGTAGGGTTCGAGAACTAATTGAGTCTTCACAGATGAGGGAGAAAAGCCAAGTGTTTTGTTGTGATAATTGCGCCCAATAATAGTCCTGTCGCAAGATCAGAATTTTACATTTGTGTGTAGTGGGTTCCTTTTTATTAGATTTACTTCACATTGCTTTGTTCTTGTATTTGTGTTTAGGATAGGGAATGAAATTTTGCAGTAGAAATGCATATGGTCCAACGTTCTGCAATTATGGATATCCTGTAGTGTTAATTCAATATAGTCTCCACGATTGTAGTCTATTAGTATATATTCCTTTGATGGTTCAATATATACGAGAGTTCTGTTAAGGATTATAGGCAATGGCATTGTTTTAAAGATTTGATATGAAGATTGAAAGGAATGGGGATTCTGAGATCTATAATTATTTGAAAATATTCACACAAATTGTACTTAATTTATGAATTTGTGATAATATATATATTGTCTCTGGGATTTATGGGAAGCATCATTGTATTTGGTATTTCTTGTCTGATATTTGATAACAATTCTTCTATTTTTCTAGGAGATATGGGTGTAGGATGAATCTGCCATGCCTTGAATCCTTTAGAAGATCTATTAACTCTGCCTGGGTATTTTGGTATCTGAATACCATTAACGAAACTAGGGAAATAAAAGATTCTAGTTCGATTGATATCTTGTTATCAAGAATTCTATTTTACATTGATTATGAGGCTATATGTATTGATATCAACTTTTTTTGCATAACCAAGAATTCCTTTTTAATTGCAGCTTTAGTCTGGCTTTTCATAAGAGAAAGGAGGAGTTTTGGTTTAAGGTAAGGTTATGGATTTGACCATCACATAGCTTGGCATCATCTTCGTCCAATGTGCCGAAAAGGGCTTTAGAGATTAAGCCTATTGCATTGAATAGTGCTCTTTGTTTCCTATTTTGAGTTAGAAGTAACGTATTCCTATATTCTATGTCTGCTATAATAAGATAAATGTACAGCAATTGTTATAGCTGAATTGCTATTAAGTTTCCGGCAGGTAGCTGTTACTTGCTGTAAAATGAACTGGATATTTGTAATTTGAGCATAATTTCAGTGTACTTGTATACTGAAATACAGCTGGTAGTTGGTATAGAAAAGAAAATGATGATCTTCTTCTTCCTAAATATACTAGCAAGGCCCTCATGCGAGCGAATGCTAATACCTAAGCACCAATTAGACAGACCTTTGTCTGTTGGTTCTGTCACGAAAATGTCAAACGTCCACTCGACCTCTCGGCAGGCTAATGAGTATTATAGCCTGTAGAAAGTATTATAGTTAGGACAAAGTAGAACCATGTTTTCCTAAAACATCGCGTAGGTTACGAGATGGATATTATAAGCTGTGTTCTTTTGTCTTCGTAGAACAGGGCAGAACAAAAGATACACAAAAGAACGCCTCATACATTTTCATAGAAGATTTATAAATGAAGCGAACAGTACAAATAGTTCACTTCAATCGACAGAGAAATTTGTTCTCTCCAGTTTATGGGAGCTCTAGAACAAGGTACACAAAAGAAGACAGTTATAGTGAAATTGGCAGAGCACGTAAAGGAAACCATGATCGGTAATATATTAATAATCTTAATTGCCCCAGCAAAAATTATTTTGTTAGCCCTTCCAGTTGCACCAATTTTAAATTAATCAACACGCGGCTTCACTAATTAAGTAGCAGCTATATGAGATATGTTCATCCATCCCTATTGAGTAATTTTAGCAATCAAGAGTTAAATTGATATTGGCTGCACACGGATAAGTAAGTAAGTATTTATTTTTCAAAAAAAGTGCAATAAGGCATTAGCCTTTTCATTAGTACTACTAAAGTTCACAAAAATCAAAACTAACTAGAGCAATGCAGGTAACTATCGAATATTAAACAAATATGAGTAATGAATGATAATAAAGAGAAATTAGTAGGAGAAAATAGAAAAAAAAGAAACGGATAATAAAAATATAAATACTAAAATTCATGATACTATTTCTGTAACTATAAGATAGAAATAAGAAAATACAGTATAAAGAGATAAAAACAAAAATAAAACTAAAGAAATATGATAATAAAGATAACTACATCAGCAAATTAAGCAGCAAGATGGGGAAAAGAGAAGTAAGAGAAAAGAGAATTCAAATGCATGTGCAGTCAACTGAAAATAATTAAATTGTATATCATTATCCTAATGATGTGTGCTGCCAGAGTAACTGTTTAAAGGATGCGGCCGAGCTCGCGCGCTGGACCGAAACTGGAAAAGCATTGCAAATGCGAACAGCTTGAACAAAGTAAGTCGCTACGCAAGAAATTTAAAAATTCATACAGATATGTCGGTTTACGTGCGCTCAGTATGTTATATAGAAGAAGTAATGCCTTGCGCTGCAAATGTATTTCCAAAGAGAAATTCACAATTCTGTGACGAAAAGGAGAAATGTGATCGGATCTACGAAGCCTGAATGGAATCATTGTACGCTACTTCAAGCTTACGCTTACAACATGAGTTGAGTCTAGGGAATATGATAGACCCATGTGTTAGATGCGGCAATATCAGTGTCCTGACCAACCTTATGCGCAAGTCGGTGGAGAGCAGGTTAGCATATAACCAAAGTCGGTGAAGCGTCCCATAGATCTTCCCTAGTATCATTTTAACATGGTCACAGCAAATCATATGAGAATTTAATATAATACCTAAGCTTTGAACTTTCTGCACATATGGTATAGTAGAGCGATTGAACTGTATCGGGGGAAAAGAGTTACGATCATAACTTCCTCTGCAAACCGCTAGGGCTTTGGATTTTTTGGGGTTGAGTATCAGGCTATTATTGATTGACCATTTTAAAACATTATGAAGATCTTCATTAATTCGGCTGGCACAGTCCTTTAAGAGACTAATTGGATGATCTAAATATATTTGCACATTATCAGCGTACAAGTGAACCGAGCTATTTTTGATAACAGCTGGCAAATCATTAATAAAAATACAAGGAGCAGAGGTCCTAATATTGATCCTTGTGGTACACCGACATTCAAAGGGAACTTGAGCGCAGGCAAACCAAATCCAAAGAGGCTCTTTAGCTTGTTAACAAGTTTCATGTGGTCGACGCTATCAAAAGCTTTCGTGAAGTCGAGAAGGACTAAGAGCACAATGCGATAAATATCCAAAGCAGTTCTGATGTCACTGGAGATTTTTAAAAAAGCTGTCTCACAGCTATGGCCAGGGCGAAAGCCTGACTGCCATCGGCACAAGGAATTCAGATCTAGATCCTTCGCTAGAAAACATAATAAGCTTATTGGTCTAAAGTCCTTGACGTCATTTGGAGAAGCATTTTTAGCGATTGGAACCACTAGCGCTTCCTTCCATAGAGAGGGAAATTCGCTGAACGTCAAGCAACTGTTGAATACCTTTGTAATAGGGCCAATAATGAAGCGTAATATAAGCTTTACAAAGCGCGGTCAAATACCATCAGGTCCCCAATCGCACCAGACTGTATAGATAACATAGAAGAGGCGGCCTCAATCTCATCAACGCAACGAAAACAAAATTCAAATTCGGAGTGAGTGATAGGAGCATCCAGAAAGGATGGTAAGGAGCTAGTATTTCCTTCATTTGCAGTAGGTTTTGTGAACAACTCATTGAGCTCATCAGCGTCTGGGTCAGTTGTTGACCCATCACCGCCATTAACACCTATGTCACGCAAGGCACTCCAAAGCTTCTTAGGTGGGACCTTGCAATCTAACTTGGACGAATAGTATAAAGACTTTGCATCTCTAACTTTTCTATTAACAAGATTTCGCGACCTTTTAAATAAAGACAGACTGTTAGGAGACTTAAGCCTTCTGTACTGATGGTATAAAAAGTCGCGTTCAGTGGTTGTTCTATGCTGATTCTGGACCACTTTTTTAAGCCTCCAGGATTTCAACACAGATGGCGCCACAGTCGCTAGGTGGCTTGAGTCCATACTAAATATGGAGCATTTATTTAAAGAATAATTTGCTCAGCTGGAAATCTGTAGTATGATATAATACGAATCGATATATTCGTTGAAGTGAATTTCAAAATTAATAATTAGGAGATAGATTACGTAAATAGATTAAAATAGATTAAAAAAAAAATGCCAATGATAGGTAGGTGTCATCTGCCATGCCACCGCTTCTCTTCACTAGCTGACAATCAATTGACGAGTGCACTGTTGGTAAGTTGTTGGTAATTCTTTGTTTATTTATTTGTTATTGTTTATATAACTAAATGTACATATGTATATGCTGAGGCAATGAATTGAGTAAGCGCGTCCAGGAATAAGAAAGGATATATATGCACAGGAAACGAGCTTGATTGTTAGATCCTGCTACGACCTGGCTATAAAACTCCTTTGGAATCTGGTGTGCTTAGTTGTATTTTACAAGTTTTGTTACCATGGTATACTAGTTCACTGTGGACAGTGTCGGTAGGATGGCCGAACTGTAAGTGTAAATAAGGAAACCCACGAAAGCCCCGTGTGGTATTACTAAAATTAAAAGAATCTGCTGCCATCTGTTAGAATGGAAAAGCAGCCCGTCATCGCGACTGGGAGCAGCTTGAGGCGTTGAATACGGTACGGTAGAGTAATGTCAAATGAGTAATAATATATAGTCAGTCGAGTGAGTAAAGTTGCAAAAACAGGCCGAACTAGCCTGTTCGTGCGTAAGTCAACAAAGCCTCATCCTGTATCCCAGTGGGGGGCGCGCTGACGGGTTCGCTGTAGCTAAGAACCTTATAATAGTATAATATGTTGCCTTAGATGAGTTCTTGAGAGCTGTGAGTAATATGTGGAATATGTTGTAGATGACTAGTGAAAGTTGAAAATGTAAAAGATTCCCAATTTCTTTACTGGAAAACAACAACAACAACTGTAAATAATATATACCAAATCAATTTTTCACACAATATTTATCCACATCAAATTCATTATTTATTTTTATATCTGAAGTTATAAACTTTTTTCTCTGTATTTCACATCCAAAAGCGATCTAGAGCAAATGTCTCCCATGATCCTTTTCTGTGTTAGGTTATGAGAGTTCGGCAGCAAAATCCCATGTTATTTCTTATCATCTGTCTTGCTCTAACACATTAGGAAGCTTTAGTGAATATTTCACTCGGGACTTGGTCATATGACGGCTGTGGATATGTATGTATGTAACACTGAGATGAATTAATGTAATGTTGTGTAGTGTAAAAGAAAAACTTTCATGGGTGATATGGGGATTGAATCGATGTATGTTATGCATTAGATTGGTGGTATATGTCCTCATTTGATTGAAGCAAATAGTTTCACGACTACCTTACCAAGACTTAAATATAGTTGAAATTCATAAAAATGCGATAATTATCCAAAGCAGTTCTGATGTCAGTGGAGATTTTTAAAAAAGCTGTCTCACAGCTATGGCCAGGGCGAAAGCCTGACTGCCATCGGCACAAGGAATTCAGATCTAGATCCTTCGCTAGAAAACATAATAAGCTTATTGGTCTAAAGTCCTTGACGTCATTTGGAGAAGCATTTTTAGCGATTCGAACCACTAGCGCTTCCTTCCATAGAGAGGGAAATTCGCTGAACGTCAAGCAACTGTTGAATACCTTTGTAATAGGGCCAACAATGAAGCGTAATACAAGCTTTACAAAGCGCGGTCAAATACCATCAGGTCCAATCGCACCAGACTGTATAGATAACATAGAAGAGGCGGCCTCAATCTCATCAACGCAACGAAAACAAAATTCAAATTCGGAGTGAGTGATAGGAGCATCCAGAAAGGATGGTAAGGAGCTAGTATTTCCTTCATTTGCAGTAGGTTTTGTGAACAACTCATTGAGCTCATCAGCGTCTGGGTCAGTTGTTGACCCATCACCGCCATTAACACCTATGTCACGCAAGGCACTCCAAAGCTTCTTAGGTGGGACCTTGCAATCTAACTTGGACGAATAGTATAAAGACTTTGCATCTCTAACTTTTCTATTAACAAGATTTCGCGACCTTTTAAATAAAGACAGACTGTTAGGAGACTTAAGCCTTCTGTACTGATGGTATAAAAAGTCGCGTTCAGTGGCTGTTCTATGCTGATTCTGGACCACTTTTTTAAGCCTCCAAGATTTCAACACAGATGGCGCCACAGTCGCTAGGTGGCTTGAGTCCATACTAAATATGGAGTTGTGTCTTGACTGTATTGGCTTGTGTCTTGGATGTTGGGGATACGAGATCACTTTGGGGATACGAGATCACTTTCAGCACTCTCCAGCATAGGAAAATAGCATAGGATTTCGATTTTGTTTCTGGCGTTCGCTTATTTTTCATCTCGAGTTTTGGGGATATGAGATCACTTTGGGGATACGAGATCACTTTCAGCACTCTTCAGCATAGGGAAATAGCATAGGTTTTCAATTTTTTTCTGGAGTTCGCTTATTTTTCATCTCGGACTCGTAGCCTCGAAGTTGACATTAAGTTTTTCATCTCGAGTTTTGGGGATACGAGATCAATTTGGGGATACGAGATCACTCTTAGCACTCTCCAGCATAAGAAAATAGCATAGGTGTTTGATTTTGTTTCTGGAGCTCTCTTATTTTTCATCTCGGAGATCGTAGCTCTAAATATTTGTGAAGTGGTGGGAATCTTTATTGGTGGAGGTTGCTGGTTAAGTTTGATCTGGTCTTGGAGGCTAAGATTTGACCTTGAGGTGCCCCCTCCTGTGTCTGGGTACTGGAGGTTGGCTGAAAGCCTTAGTGGCAATATATGATACTATGACTAGGACTGCCTGAGGTGTCTTGGACTGGGCTATGTTACCTGTACCAAGTCTTGAGTAGAATGTGTATTAAGTAATGATGTGAAATACCCTAACCGAATTTATATCGGGGCTGTAAACGTTATTTAAGGCGTGGGTGGATGTGTGGAGCTGTGTATTTATGTAGATAATAAATGTGAAATTCCCTAAGAAAATTAGTGTAATAAGTATTAATACTAATTCATATTTTTGTTCATGTCAATAGTATTAGTACTAGGAGTAAAATTTTCATCACAAATCCTCTACGCGCTATGGTTCGAGATATGAGCGATCTCACCTTCTCAGGTATAATTAATATTAGTAGCTGAAAAACTAAAATAACAAGAACTGTAATCGAAATTGTGGATTAAAGATTTGATGATCTTAATCTGTAGGTGTCTTTTATAAACATTGCACTATGTGATGATATATCTAAAAATAGATCAGGCAAAGCTGATTGGAGCGAATGTTGGTAGATATGTTCACTTAGATAAGTAATGGAAATTAGTAAATGCCTAATTTTGCTCTTCAGGTAGAATGCTTCTAATTTGATTCCTTGCATAAACAAATTCGCACAGTCCAGTAAAGTAAGCAAATTCGCAGTCAAATAATGTAAACAAATTCGCACAGCAGCCAAGTAAAGTAAACAAATTGAGCGATTTATGTTTTTTAATGTAAGATTCCCAATTTTTTTAGCTGAAAAGAGCAACTGATATTAATCTGTAGGATATGATGTCTTGGATGAGTAGTGGAAGTTATAATTGAAAATTGCTTTAGCCTCTAGCAAGAATGTTTTCTTTCAGTTGACTCGGTGACTAGATATGAACGCGTTGATTTCATGTTTATAATTTCATGTTGTGGTGAGCATATGAAGGTAGAAGAGTTTTTTATAAATCAAGCAGATATGCTATTATGAGATTTGATTGACTCCTATATCTAAACAAGTAAAAAAGCTAGAATTGGTCTAAGACCAATTCTTATGATACCCTAGATGAATGTCCGTATTAAATTTCGTATGGTCACCGATCTATTCAAGTATTGATTTTGAATATATATATATATATATATATATATATATATATATATTTCTAGAACAGTTTGTCGCGCAGAAAAAATGGTAATAACCAATTTTATAGGATTTCGTATTCTGCAGAAGTTCTTAGTACAATAAAAATGTCTTGGACTGATCGTTTTCAAAGTATACGTAAAAAACCGAAATTTTTATATGGCGACACCAAGAAGGAGTTGCCCGATTTAGTCCATTTTTGACATTTTATTTGCTAATGTAGTAAAAACATCATGTACGAAATTCCAGCTCTCTATATCGATGCGTTCTCAGGCAGTGTCCAAATATATAGCGGAAAACGAAATTTTTATATGGCAACCCCACGAAGGAGTTGCCCGATTTGTCTCATATTCGAACTTAATTTTACTTTTTTTTTTAAAGTCCGTTTACAAAATTTCAGCTCTTTAAGTATACGTGTTCTCGAGTTATCGTGCGCACAGACGGACAGACGGACGGACGGATATGCAAAAATCGAAATAACTTTTAATATTATGAATGGATGTCCAATCCATTTTGCTCTACCATCATTATTTCGAGGTGTTACAAACGGAATGACAAACTTAGTATACCCCTATGATTTCATCTAGGGTATAAAAATAGTTCACATGAAGCTGATATACTATTGAGGTAGGTACATTGTTTACTTACCATTAAGTTGAGAGTGGGTTAAATTAAAAGCTTTGATAGATGAACGCTGTGTTATGATATTAATGTAGTACGATATGTTGTCTAAGGCGAGTAGTGGAAGTTGTATGGGAGCTATGAATAAGCAGTAAAATCCTAATCTCGCTTGATATTTATCTCCTCTAAAGTATTGCCCGAATGGTGGAGTATGAAGAAGAAATAATTGATAATTTTCCAAGTCCATAGTGAAGATCGTAGTAGGGGGTTTAGAGTAGGTACTGTAAGTTATGTATTAAGTTAAAAGTTTTGATGGATGGTATTTGGTATTTATCTCCTCGAAATGGTGTTGTACGAGTATCAGGAAGGTCGGAAAAAAGTGATAATGCTTCAAGTTCAATAGTGAAGACCTCGATGTTGAGAGTGGGTATATGGAATGATATAATTCTAGTAGGATATGGAAGTATTATTTATTCATCTTTAAATCTTACCATGAAAGTAGGTTGGGAGTTGATTAATTTAAAAGTTTTAACGAAAGAAGGTTGATTTATTATATTAACATAGTATAATATGTTGCCTTAGATGAGTACTTGAGAGCTGTGAGTAATATGTGGAATATGTTGTAGATGAGTATTGAAAGTTGAAAATGTATGTAAGATTCCCAATTTCTTTACTGGAAAACAACAACAACAACTGTAAATAATATATACCAAATCAATTTTTCACACAATATTTATCCACATCAAATTCATTATTTATTTTTATATCTTAAGTTATAATTTTTTTTCTCTGTATTTCACATCCAAAAGCGATCCAGAGCAAATGTCTCCCATGATCCTTTTCTGTGTTAGGTTATGAGAGTTCGGCAGCAAAATCCCATGTTATTTTTTATCATCTGTTTTGCTCTAACACATTAGGAAGCTTTAGTGAATATTTCACTCGGGACTTGGTCATATGCCGTCTGTGGATATGTATGTATGTAACACTGAGATGAATTAATGTAATGTTGTGTAGTGTAAAAGAAAAACTTTCATGGGTGATATGGGGATTGAATCGATGTATGTTATGCATTAGATTGGTGGTATATGTCCTTATTTGATTGAAGCAAATAGTTTGACGACTACCTTACCAAGACTTAAATATAGTTGAAATTCATAAAAATGTTGAATCGATGTCAACAACATGTTAATACTTGTTTTGAGCATGAGCAGTGGAAATCGTGATCATTGCAGCATGTTATGAAACTCAATATCTAAAAATAGACCACATGAAGGTTATTGGGGTGGTAAAAAAAAAACATGAAAGCATTAGGTTGAGAGTGGGTTCAATTTAAGGCTTTGGTGAAAGAAGGCGGTGGTGAGCCTCAGCGATAAGTCAAAAAATTTTTAACCGCGCTAATAAATGAAAGTTTTTTTTAATAAAAAGAGTGGTACAAAACGGCATATAGAGAGCTGTATTGGACAGACTAAATCACCGCGAATGTTATTGAAAGCCACCAGTCAATGTGGGAGAATTACTCAGCGTGTAAAAAAAAGTGGTTTTGTAAAGTGGGAGGAAAAAAAATCAGTATTCACAGACAGAATTAGAGCTGGAATTATTGTAAATATAAACCATACAGATCCTAAGCTATTTATACAGGATGCTGGTGATTTATTTATATTTTTCTCGAAACTCATCCAGCTGAGTGAGTATTGAATCCAAAATGTTAGCTTTATACCACTCAATTAAATTATCGTCCACATAGATTCGAGCAGTTCTTGCTTGTAAATATTTAATATCTTTTATAACTTCATTTTCACCGATATCCTTAACAAAATCAGCACACAACTTTGTATTAACTTTAATATTGAGATGGCGTTTTAAAATATTCTTAATACGGCGTATAAATGTTATAGTTGTTGTTGTTGTTTTTTTCAGCAAAAGAAATTTTCAATTATAACTTCCACTACTCATCCAAGACATCATATCCTACAGATTAATATCAGTTGCTGTTTTCAGCTAAAAAAATTGGGAATCTTACATTAAAAAACATAAATCGCTCAATTTGTTTACTTTACTTGGCTGCTGTGCGAATTTGTTTACATTATTTGACTGCGAATTTGCTTACTTTACTGGACTGTGCGAATTTGTTTATGCAAGGAATCAAATTAGAAGCATTCTACCTGAAGAGCAAAATTAGGCATTTACTAATTTCCATTACTTATCTAAGTGAACATATCTACCAACATTCGCTCCAATCAGCTTTGCCTGATCTATTTTTAGATATATCATCACATAGTGCAATGTTTATAAAAGACACCTACAGATTAAGATCATCAAATCTTTAATCCACAATTTCGATTACAGTTCTTGTTATTTTAGTTTTTCAGCTACTAATATTAATTATACCTGAGAAGGTGAGATCGCTCATATCTCGAACCATAGCGCGTAGAGGATTTGTGATGAAAATTTTACCCCTAGTACTAATACTATTGACATGAACAAAAATATGAATTAGTATTAATACTTATTACACTAATTTTCTTAGGGAATTTCACATTTATTATCTACATAAATACACAGCTGCACACATCCACCCACGCCTTAAATAACGTTTCCTCAGCCACCAAGTAGCTCAGCCCAATATACCACAGGCACTCATACTAAAGTAAATAACTAAAACCAAACTCAAGCTGACAAGTATACAGCCCCGATATAAATTCGGTTAGGGTATTTCACATCATTACTTAATACACATTCTACTCAAGACTTGGTACAGGTAACATAGCCCAGTCCAAGACACCTCAGGCAGTCCTAGTCATAGTATCAGATATTGCCACTAAGGCTTTCAGCCAACCTCCAGTACCCAGACACAGGAGGGGGCACCTCAAGGTCAAATTGTAGCCTCCAAGACCAGATCAAACTTAACCAGCAACCTCCACCAATAAAGATTCCCACCACTTCACAAATATTTAGAGCTACGATCTCCGAGATGAAAAATAAGCGAGCTCCAGAAACAAAATCAAACAACTATGCTATTTTCCTATGCTGGAGAGTGCTAAGAGTGATCTCGTATCCCCAAAACTCGAGATGAAAAACTTAATGTCAACTTCGAGGCTACGAGTCCGAGATGAAAAATAAGCGAACTCCAAAAAAAAATTGAAAACCTATGCTATTTCCCTATGCTAAAGAGTGCTGAAAGTGATCTCGTATCCCCAAAGTGATCTCGTATCCCCAACATCCAAGACACAAACCAATACAGTCATGACACAACCCCCTATTTAGTATGAACTGAACCCACCTAGCGACGGTGGCGCAATCTGTGGTGAAATCCCGGAGGCTTAAAAAAGTGGTCCAGAATCCGCATAGAACAACTACTGCGTTCTAAGATTAATTTCTTTATCTCTGGAAAAAAGCAAGGACATCCTTTTATTTTTATACATTTAGTCTGAAGGGGGGCATATTTATTGAGCAGGTATAAGAGCACATCATCGAAAGCGTGTAGCTGTAAGTCAAGGGAGAGTAACGGAGAAGCAGCGTTCTGCTCCAACACTAGGTTCCAGTTTATATTCTTCAAATAAGCAGTCACTATTTATGGATTTAAGGTTACGGAAATTAATAAGGCGGGGAGGTGTTGATTGATATGGAATGGGTAAATTATATTTAAGGAATAGGATATCACGATCAAGAGCTGCAGGGGGAAAGTTGCGAATGACGTATTATACAAGACTGGTCAGCGGTGAGTAGAAGATCTAACTGTGAAGGGGACTCAGAATTGAAATATGTAGGGGGAGGAGTTAACTACTCTAAGAAGCAGAGATTGGATGAAAAATTGAAATTCGTCTGATTGATTGTCATTACGTAAGATACTTACATTAAAGTCACACGCGACAATAATGTGAGAGTATCTATGATAGAGCAGACAGAGCAACATGAAAGGTGCCTACACTGTCGGGATTAAATAGTATTGGCGGACAGTAGACTGAGCAAAGAACGCATTTATCAAGCCCAGTATCTACCTCGACCCAAATGAATTCTAATGCACTATCACGAGAATGGCATAATATCTTGGATTTAAAGCATTCCTGAATATATATTGCAGCTCCACCCCCAACCCTTCCCTCCCTGTCACAACGGGAGAGTTTCTAACCAGGTATTGAAACAGGAGCTTAAGGAATGCTTGGTGTAAGCCATGACTCACTGATAAGAACCGCGTGCAGGTCCGTCCCAAAGAACATCTCTTTTAACTCATCCATCTTCCACCTGACACTTCTAGCATTCAAATAACAGACACTGAGACCAGCTAAATTTCCATTCAGTATATTAATCATGGTTCTTACTCTGTTCTCGTGAAAGGAGCTTTCATCCATAATCGAGCAGTATTGCGCAATCGAGTAGACCATCAATATCACAAACACAACAATGATCAAAGCAGCAAGAGTATGGCACACAAAAAATAAACATAGCTTTCAGTAAACCGGCACATGCAAAAGTAACAGAATTCAAAAACTTAAAAGCAATAATTAAGACAGAAAAAGATAAAGAGTAGGTAAATAGAATTAACTTAAGGCGATAGCTTAAAAATATTAGGTAAAAATATGTATGCGAAGATATTATTTCCACATGCAGGTTTTACGTCATTCATCAGCATCCACATTCAGTTCAATGGCGCTTTTGTAGCAACGGCAGTCAGCTGGTCAGAATTTAAAATTCCATAGGAAGCCTCATTTCTATTTATTTTTACATGTATTAGGCCGTTTACCGTGTAGACAGATGAAAGTTTTTTTGATTTAAACCAGCTGGTAAATTAGAAGTGAGACTCTCGTTGATATAAACAGCATTATCAGAGGAGAATCCATTGAGCTCTCGTAATTTTATTGGTTTATGTGTCCGCAAAGCTGTGGATTTATTTTGGTTTTTTGTTTTTTTAATGCGAAAGGCATCAGTATAAGGTGATAGTTCATGATGAAGTATGACATAATTCTATGAGCAGATTGACCGGACTTTCGTTAGGCATCTCCGAAATGCCCCTTATGACTGCCTCGCTTAGCCGACTTATACGCCGCAATCCTCATTATTTTTAGCAAGTTTGATATGATTTACCTCTAAGTCTGACTGTCTGGTCTCGCAGACATTTAAACGAGCAGCCAAGCTACATACAGCGTTATCAATTTTACATATCAAGCGGTTTTCGACATAAGCAAGCGACGTTTGCAATCGGGATTCGAATAGCAGCAGCAAACTATTGAACTTTTTAATGAGGTTTTCGTCTGCACTTAATCCACTCGTATTGTTTAATACAGGAGGTGAGACTGATGAACTAGTCATTGCAGCATCGATCATCCCCACTGGACCAGAAGAAGCGGTAGTTGTAGAGATTTTTCTGTTGCTTGTAGCAATTCCAGACGTCGAGGACGATAAGCTCGTCTCCGTATTGATGCGACCTTTGGTACTCATACTAATAGGTACAAATTTTGACTTTAGATCAATTTGATCTTAGGAATCAGATGTACAGGCACAGCACAACGAAATTAATTAATTAATAATTCTCGAATCAGTTCACTGCTGGAGACAGAATAGCACGCCGTGATAAAATACTTAAACCTTGAACTAAGCGGGAGCAAATTCGATACACGTCTACTCGATAGCAACCATCACTCAACGCTCAGAAAAAAGAATAAACAAAACCGCATAGTAAGATCTCTGTAAGAATTTATAGTACATCTTACCTAAAAATTTATTCTAGTGGTGGTCGTCCAAAAAGCAAATTAGAATAAGGCTAGCGGAAGAAAAGTAATATAAAACAAAAACAAAAACAAAGAGTTAATACGGAAGAAAATAGAAACAAAATGAATTCCCCTCGCAAGTCATTTTGTTATCCAGTATAAACTCATCATGACGAGAAAATGCCCTCCTTAAGGAGTTTAGAACATTAAATTAATTAACGTTATTAATGCGAATCTACATTTCGCGGTGAAAGAATTTCCAAAATTTTTTTTTTCTCTCTTGAATATTGTCTTTTATATATATATGAAAATTGTGTCAAAGGAATATTGACTAGTGAAATTAATTGGAAATTGAAAGTTCACTGTGAATACTATACGAATATTAACTCCGTGTCGAAGGTACATCGACATATAGTGAATTCGCTGACAACTAAATGGAATCGAAGCACAGCAACGAGAGTACATCGTCTCCTGGTGGATCTAAATCCTTCAGCTTCAGCGAACCAGCAACAACACAACAGAGTTATTGGGATAGCTAAGTGAAATCAAAGCATACTGACAGTGTACATATATCTTCATATGGTGGATTTTATCATTCACGACAACAGAACTAATTAAGAGGAAGCAAAAGAAGAGGGAAAAGCAGTTTTCTTGTCTGAATATTATTATTGTATTGGTCGGGTAAGTCCTATATTGATGCATTATTAAAATTCCTTTATGTCCTTCTTAAAAAAATTAAAATATTCTAAAGTCCCGTACACTACTCGAAAACCAGAGTCAATAGAAAACGTCGCTGAATATGGATATTCGGATTCTGAAATTTCTTCTGAAAATCTAGATAATAATTCAATTAGTGTAGATTTAAACGAAATAAAACTTGAAATAAATAACGAAAGTTTGGAAAATATATTTAGTATCAAAATGGTAAACGAACAAGTTAATAATAACGTGCCCAATGTGCCTAGTGTTAATGATGTTAGTGTCAATAATAATATTCAAGTTGTAAGTGCTAGTAACAATAATAGTGTTGTAGATGTTAATCAGATTCTCACAAATTTAAAAATTCCTGATGCCATCAAAGACCCACCTAATTTCGATGGTAATCCAAGATCCTTGGTCGACTTTATCGATAATGTGGAAAAGATTTTAGTTTTGATGATAGGAATTGATGGCACAAGTTACGCCAAATTAATATTAAGGGCCATAAGAAATAAAATTATCGGTGATGCAAAAGAGGCGTTAAACATGTACGGTACACCAATAAGGTGGGAAAATATTAAAAATAATCTGATCACACATTATTCTGACAAACGGAACGAAACAAGTTTAATTCGTGACTTACATTGTTTGAGGCAAAATTCGGACTCAGTTGAAAAATTTTATTCACGAGTTATTGAAATACTTTCAACAATCACTAACCATATCAGAGTTCATGAAAGTGATCAAAATGTCATAAATTCTAAACAAAAACTATACCAAGAAATGTGTCTAAACACATTCTTATCAGGATTGAAGAACCATTTGGGTCTACAATTAGGGCCATGAGACCAGGTACGTTAGCACAAGCTCTAAATTTCTGTTTAGCTGGACAAAATACGTATTATATGAAGAATTCACAGCAAATTAAATATAATAACGTTAGAAAACCACCGATCTGACCTATTCAACCTGTATATAATTATCCAATTGCAACACCAGTTCACAACTACAAAGACCATTTTTCCAACCATCTCAAGATTCAAATTTCCAGCAATCTTATAGACCAGGCTTTCAAAGACCAAATCTTCACACACCCCAAAAACAATTCCCACAGAATTCTTTAAATCACAACCACCTTCCAAATAATAAAAACTACAATCAAAATCGAAATCGTCCCGAACCAATGGATACCTCTAGTGGAAATACATACTTCAAATTTGGCAACAAACCAATCAACAATTCTCCTCATTCATCTAAATTTCCAAATTTTATAGCCGAAGAGTTGTTTAATGTGGAACAATACAATAAACCCCAATTTTATACTTCTGATAATGACCCAATAAATGAAGCTCAATACCAAGAACAACCTGATAATCAAATCAATTACAATAACGATAATTGCAATAAATATTTCCAAACTCTGGACGAATTTTATCACCCAATTGAACCGACCCAGAATGAAATTGATGACGAAAATTTTCCATCAATTGCCTCGGAGATCAAATAGGGTATATAGATTTCAACACCGACCAATCATACCTCTTACCATATATTCACATCTTAGATATCGACAACGAGCCGTTAAAATTTCTAATAGATACAGGAAGCATGTTATGGTCGTAGCGTATTGCATATAGCAATATGCTACATGTCATACTGAAGCGTATATGCCCGGCCTGCTGCCGACTACAGCATGAAAACTGAACGCACCCGACCGAGAGAAATGGTTTCCTTAAGCTCGGGGTGACATGTTGACGGTAAAGGTAAGTAAAAAGAAGGCAATCAATCTGTCTTACTTCTCGGATAAAAATAGCGCGTGAAAGAAGTCGAGTGAATAAAAAACTGAATACCGAAAATTTTCAACGACATCGTGCCCGAAAAGTTAATAATTTCGATAAATTTTGGTAGTAGCAAATTCTATAAATAAAGTACTTTAGGAATTTCCGAAGGATGCTGGATGAATAAACAAGAAATACAGTGTTCTGAAATACAGTGTTCTTAAAGGAAGCTAAAATTCATCCGCTTGTATTGCTTGCTGAGAAAAGTAAATAGATTGAACCAGAACCAGTAAGAGATTCTGCAAAGCCTCTCAATAAAATTTTAGAAAAGGATTTTGAACAATCTTTCAAATTTTAGGCAGCATCGCCAAAGCAGGTTAATTGCTTTGAAACTACCATCACTTTTGCCCTTGCTTCTCAAATCGGAAAGATTCTCTGGTGTTTAACAGATACCATGGAATAAAGATTTGATCTATAACAAAAGAAAAAAAAGGCTGAAGAAGAGCTAGAGGAATCCCATGAATAAACCTGATAAATCACTGGATCATCTTCATGAATATCGGCAGAATACAATAAAAGAGCAGAACGGTGTTAATAAATCTGTGCGGTTTAAACCAGGACTTATACATAGTGTTGACCAAAGAGATGGAATCTTAGGAATTTGCGGTATTGATGAGAATACAACAAATTTGATTAGTGCTTTTGGAACAGCTGATTTCTCATAGAGGATTGAACTGGTATGAACAGAAATTTTCTAAAATGCTAAGTAGTAATACCGCAACATACATTAGATAAAGGAGTTAAGTATTATTTGTCTCTATATCTATTAAATTAGGAATAGTCTGACTGAATATCTGTAATTTTTTTTTTGAATATGTTCTTCTTTACTTCTCATTTCATGGGTTAAAATTAGTGAAGAAAAAGACCCATAGAATAATTTTTTTATTATTAAGTTTTTAGTTATCCAAGGCTTATCTACTAAGTCTGTAGAGAAATTAGGATTAGTGCTAAATTTTTATATAATGGTACAATTACCTGCGAGAAACGGTTGATTTATTGAGTGCTCTTCAGATTCTGTTAATCTACTTTTGGCATTTTTCCATTTCTATGGAATTGAATTTTTAAAATTTAGTTAGAAATTATGGGATAGGCTTATGACCAACGTTATTCTTATTACTTTAGGCTACAATTACACGGTGACGTAGTTCTAGTTCCAGCTCGCTACATACTTGCCATTTTATAGATGAGCGCTCACACATGTGAGGAACTATGACTTCCTTCAGATACATATTTTCTTTTGCTTTATTTCTAACGCTTTGGTATTACATTCGCTAATGTTTGAGTGGATTATATGATCCTCATATTAAGAATGACATGAACGGAAACAAAACAAGACAGACAATTGGATATCCAATCGTGTGACGATTACATAAGTTTCTGCGATATTATTTTTGATCAGATGGAGTACATTACATATATGTATGTGGTATTCCGATTTAGGGACCCCACTCCATTTTCTGAACATCTCTAGCATGGCAATGATAAAACTAAAGAGGGCGCTATAAAAGGCACACGGGGGAAATTTAGGCGAATCGAGAGGGACGTTTTCCTTCTTCTGGAACGAGCTGTCAGCGAAAAAAGACGTAGAAAAAAGTATAGCAAAGCAAACGAGAGGTGAACTAATCTAACGTAATAAAGAAGTATTTTTCGAATTAAAACTGTTTTGTTTGGTATTCCACAAATTCCCACAAATTCTGGGGGCTCAACCGGGATCGGATCCAACAAAAAAAAAAAAAAAAAAAACAGAAAATCGGACGATTAGATTTCGCTGGCAGCAAACGAGACAACGAGGAATATCACAAATTGTGAGCACGAGGTCAAAGAGAAATAGAATAAAAGAAGCATTTATCCATATTTTCCAACAAACAACTTGGGATACAAATTACGACGAAAGAAGTTAACCAAGGAGGAAAACCTTGCAGATTACTTGTTTCAGCATTACCTCAACAACACACGGCAACAAAAGACCCGCAAGTCTGAGTTAGTAAGGAGAACAAAACGTGCCATATAAATTGCAGTGTTGAGTAAGCGCATTTGTCGACTCAGGTAATATTTTTCTTTTTACGATACCGTATTACGTCCCACCACATTTTTAAGCAAAAATAATTATACAATTGAAATTTTTGTATATTGGCGACTTTATGAAAAGTCGAGGAAATTTCTATCGTGAATCATTGTCGAAGAAGAGGAAACACACAAATTTTACTATTGTGAATATTTATTCAATTCGCCGTAAATTCCCTGACGTGAACAATAATTATCTGTACACAAAACAGTGTTAACAAACTCATACAACGACGAGAAATGCACATAAAATGTGTTTGTAAGTGAATTCGCCTAATAAAGTCGCGGTATATGTGATATTTGACGGGTTGTTAATATAGACACACACTTCAGAGATATCGGTACGATATTACAACAAGGTACATTGTTAGGTTATGTTCGCCCTAAATATTCCATTGAGAGAACCGCCAACACAGAAACCGAGTGAATCTCATAACTTATTTCCCGAAATATAACAAGGAAAATAAATATAATTAAGAAAACAACTTTGAATGGTAAGACATTAAACTAATTCTGAACTTTTTTCTAATAAATATAAGCCTAAGCAGTTTCTTTTTCATTTCGCGGACAAATATCAATTAACGAAGAAACTTCGAAGTGACAGTTAGACTGAAGTTAAGTTTGATTTTCGAATTGAACATTTTGTTTTCAAAGATGCCTAAAAATAAACGCTCGATGAGAGAAAGTACCAGATTAGGTGATACGGAGTTAGAAACTTTATTAGACTCGTTACGTGAAAAGGAGTTAGAAATAAAACGTCGCGACGCGATAATTGAGAAAAATAGACTTGAGCTCAGCAAATTACGTGAAAGTGAACTCTCGACAAAAGAACAAGAAATAAGTCTTCTAAAGAACGAAATTGAACTTCTGAAGCAAAGACGGTTACAGAATTCCAGGCCAATAGGGTTTAGTGATGTTATAGGTACTTTGCCTGAGTTCAGCGGTAGTGATAACTATTCTATTAACTCTTGGATAGAAGATTTCGAGAATACGGCTACACTTTTAGAATGGGATCCCCTTGAAAAACTTATTCACGGTAGAAAACTATTAACAGGGACTGCGAAGTTGGCACTCCGTTCAAGAACCAACATTAAATCGTGGGATGAGCTAAAAATATTTTTATGTGAAGAATTCTTACCAAAGATTAATAGTGCCGACGTCCATAAAGAATTAGCGAAGCGCAAAAAGAGGACTGACGAGTCCTACCAAGACTATTACTTGAGAATGAGGGAGATAGGATCGAGGGCTAATGTTGAGGAAGACTCGGTAGTTCAATATATTGTCGACGGAATTAACGATTTATCGCCAAATAAAGTGCTATTATACGGAGCGAAAACTTTTACTGAACTGAAATCGAAGTTGGAACTGTATTCGCAGTTAATGCCAAAGTATAGAGATTCTCCTAATAAATCCGCTAGTAAGAAAACAGATGGACTGTGCTTCAATTGTGGCAGTGCCGGCCATAGAGCAAAACGATGTCCAACGAAAAATCTAGGTATGAAATGCTTTAACTGTAACAATTATGGACATAAATCAGCTAGTTGTCCTTTGAAAACGAAACAGATTAAGCAAGAAAGTAACACAGTCAGCATTGAGAAAGGGAAAGGGCCGTATAAGGTAATAGAACTAGAAGGCAAAAGAGTTACTGCTCTTATTGATACAGGAAGTGACATTACTCTGATCAGACAAGATGAATATAGCCGCCTAGGTTCACCACGAATCGATAACGCAAGTATTGAAGTACGAGGCATATCCTCTACCACTTTTAAGACTTTGGGTTATTTCAATTCGACTATCACTGTAGACGACGATGTATTTCCAGTCACTGTCCATGTTGTCCCTGAGGAGATGACCCAGATTAGAATGATAGTAGGAAATGATATCTTACGTGGAACACAAATTACGATTAAACAAAACGACGTCCGTATCAAGAAATTAGACGATAATTTTAGAGCATGTTTCAATATCACAGAAACTTTCGCCGACAATCTTGTAATTGGTAATCCACAATACAAAGCAGAGGTATTAAGCATTATAGAAAGATATAATCCTTCACCTACCAAAACTAGTAACGTGCAAATGAGAATAATACTTAGGAACGACGCACCTATTTGTCAGTACCCACGTAGACTGTCATCCGCCGAGAAACAAATTGTTGATAAGCAGATATCAGAGTGGCTGGAAGATGGAATAATTAGGCCTAGTGAGTCAGACTATGCAAGTCCAATCGTGCTTGTAAATAAAAAAGATGGATCTAAGCGACTTTGCGTAGATTATCGCAGGTTGAATAGGGAAATAATTAGAGATAGATACCCTCTTCCTCTAATAGAGGATCAAATTGATGAACTTCACAACGCAAAGGTATTCACCACTTTGGATTTAACTAACGGGTTTTTCCATGTGCCTGTTACCGAGGATAGTATAAAATATACAGCGTTCGTTACACCATCCGGTCATTTTGAGTTCTTACGAGTACCTTTCGGTCTGTGTAATGCTCCTGCAATATTTCAAAGATTTATCAACAATATTTTTCGAGAGCTAAGTTTAAAGAAGTACGTACTAATTTACATGGACGATTTGGTTATCCCCGGTAAAGATGAAATAGATTGTCTTAGTCGCCTACGCGAAGTATTAGCGTTGGCTTCAAACTATGGATTGCAAATAAAGTGGCAAAAGTGTCAATTTTTATGTGAAGTCATTGAATACTTAGGATACGAAATAAGCAAGGGTCAAATTAAGCCATCTGCAACGAAAGTGGCTGCTGTAAAAAAGTTTCAACCTCCAAAAAATATCAAGGCTGTCCAAAGTTTTCTGGGACTTACGGGTTATTTTAGGAAGTTTATTCCAGATCATTCCAACATCGCAAAACCGCTAAGCGATATGCTACGGGGAAAGAAAGAATTCCGGTGGGAGCAAGCAGAGAACGAAGCATTCGAGAAGCTTAAGCTGGCCCTTATTACTTCTCCAGTACTCAACATTTTCCGACCCGAGGCAGAAACTGAGCTTCACACCGATGCCTCTAAGTTTGGTTTCGGCGCAGTTCTTTTACAACGTAATACTGAGGATATGCTGCTGCATCCTGTTTATTACTTTAGCCGAAAAACAACTCCAACCCAGGAGCGATATAGTAGTTATGAGTTAGAAGTATTGGCGATAGTCTCAGCGTTGAAAAGGCTACGAGTTTACCTTCTTGGAACCAGATTTAAAATAGTAACAGATTGTGCAGCATTCAAGGCTACTATGCAAAAAAAGGACATAGCTCCGCGAATAGCAGGATGGGCCTTGCTCTTGGAAGAATACGACTACACACTGGAACACCGAAGCGGCATTCGTATGAAACATTCTGACGCTCTAAGTCGACACCCTTTGATTTTGACTATAGCTTCGAGCTTTGCACATGCAATTACAGCAGCGCAAATGCAGGATGAAACACTTAAGCTCATAATGAAGCTTTTGGAGAAGGAACGCTACAAAGATTATTTTATTGAAGGTGGTGTTTTATATAATGCAGATCCAACAGGGGAGAAATTGCTGTGTGTACCTACGGCAATGCAAAATGAAGTAATTAGAAGAAGTCATGGACGAGGTCACTTTGCGACGAAAAAAGTTGAAGATCTAATTCAGCGAGAATATTATATACCAAACTTGCGCAAAAAAATAGAACGATTCAGAAAAAATTGCATTGAGTGCATTCTATCAGAACGAAAGGAAGGAAAACAGGAGGGCTTGTTACACGCGATACCTAAAGGAGACGAACCACTTGCTACGTATCATATCGATCATTTGGGGCCCCTGACAGCGACGAAGAAAGGATATCGATATTTGTTTGCGGTGACTGATGCCTTTACCAAGTTCGTGTGGCTTTACCCATGCAAATCCACAGGCACGGATGAGGTTATGCGTAGGCTGGATGCACAAAAAGCGATCTTTGGAAATCCCAGGAGGATCATCTGCGATCGAGCAACGAGTTTCACATCACAGTCATTTCAGAATTATTGCAGTAAGGAACGGATAACTCAACTATTCATTACAACTGGAGTTCCAAGAGGCAATGGTCAGATAGAGCGGATAAATCGTGTGATAATTCCAATGCTGACGAAACTTTCTGTAGAACATCCTGAGATGTGGTACAAGAACGTCGATGCAATCCAGATGTTTATCAATGCTTCCTGGCAAAGAAGCATTGCAAAAAGTCCATTCGAAGTAATGTTTGGGGTTCAGATGAGAACTGCCGAAGACATTAAACTTGCCGAAATACTAGAAGAAGAAGTCGAAGAAATGTTTGATGCCAGCCGCAAAGAGATACGAGCGCAAGCTGCTTTGCAAATTCAAAATATACAGACAGAGAATAGAAAATCCTTTAATAAAAAACGAAAACCTCCCCTTTCCTATAATCCCAACGATTTAGTAGCTATAAAGAGGACGCAATTCGCACCTAACTTAAAAATTCTTCCAAAGTTTTTAGGTCCATATAAGGTGGTTCGAGCAAAGGGCAATGAGAGGTACGACCTTGTGAAGATAGGCGAGCATGAAGGACCTTTACGTACATCAAGCAGTGCAGATCTTATGAAGCCTTGGGCAACAACGTATGATGACCCTGAATATGACGATGATGACGATGAAGATCCCGCAGATGGCGCCGTGGAGGCGAACGTCTTAGACTATGTAAGTTACTAAACACCACAGCGACGATTGCCCGTATGAAGACTACGACGACGACGACGACGGCGACAACAATTGTTACGACGATGATAATGAGAGCAACGGTAATCATAACGACAACGGTTATCCTGCAAACGTTAATTATCATGACGACGATGATGAGCAAATCGATGCTGATAGTTATAACGACGATAACGACGATAATGACTATAATGATGATAATAACCAGGACAACAATGATGAATATGAGGATTTCCGTATCTATAGAAGAAATACACCAACTAATTGTGGACACAATGCGATATATGAGAGCCTATTCGAGGCGAATAAGCTCTAGGATGGCCGAATGTGGTATTCCGATTTAGGGACCCCACTCCATTTTCTGAACATCTCTAGCATGGCAATGATAAAACTAAAGAGGGCGCTATAAAAGGCACACGGGGGAAATTTAGGCGAATCGAGAGGGACGTTTTCCTTCTTCTGGAACGAGCTGTCAGCGAAAAAAGACGTAGAAAAAAGTATAGCAAAGCAAACGAGAGGTGAACTAATCTAACGTAATAAAGAAGTATTTTTCGAATTAAAACTGTTTTGTTTGGTATTCCACAAATTCCCACATGTATGTAGAACGCACTTAAAATATCGGAACGAGCCCGCAACTTGGAAGATAAAGAAGGTTTTTGACAGAACAAGAAGAAGATAGGATGATACGACGACATCTTTGCTTGCCGCCGGCTGTGTTTTGTTTTTGATCAAGAAAGAAAGCTAGTTAAGTGGAAGTTTACTTATATTAAATAATCTATTGCTACAAAATAAACGAGTTATAAGGTAAGGGTTGTTCTTTTAATTAACATAAAATCCTACAATTGGGGGCTCAACCAAACACAAAATTGATCGACGAAACATTTCATCAAGTTCCAGCAATATCTCATTTTCTACGGGGAGGAGGATATTCAGGTTAAGTGGTGAAGTGTTAAAAGTGCAGTGTTAACGAACAATTGATAAGTGGAAGAAAATTAAACATTTAAGTGCAATTTCACAATTATTGCATCAGCCGTAAAAACAACAAAAAAGCTCATTTTAAGCTTGCATTTTTATATTGAACGTTTAATTGCATACTTTTAGGCACTATTATAATTCCTTGCAGTAATTCACAATAGTCAAAATAAAATGACTGAAGAGAAGTTTGAAAAATTTACAAAAGAAATGAAACATTTACTTGAAGGGTGTGATGAGAAACTACAAAGCTCAATAATTACAAAAGAGCAATTGGATGAAACCATTCAGAGGTCAATATCTCAGTCCATATACTTAAATAATGATATTTTGAAGAATTTACAAGACGATAAAAAAAGAATGGAAGAAGATATTAAAAGATTATATAGCACGACTTCACCTCAAGTACGGAGTACCAGTAGTTTCTCATTCCGTGATATAGAAAGTGCGCTGTCTGAATTTAGCGGAGACGATAATTATGATGTTGTTAATTGGATTAACGAAATAGAGAGCACAGCACACCTCATGAACTGGACTGACCTCGAAACGTTGATATATGCCAGACGTCTTCTGAAAGGTTCCGCGAGACTGGCTATAAGAACACATACAAATTTAAATACGTGGGCATCCATGAAGCATGTCCTAGAGGAAGAATTTGATGATCATTCGTGTGCAGCAGATATCCATAGAAGATTGATGACGAGAAAGCAAAATAAAGACGAGAGCGTACAGGAATATTTGCTTAAGATGAGAGAGCTGGCAGCAAAGGGAAAAATAGACGATATTACATTAATTAAATATGTTGTGGATGGGATAAAAGATTCTCAGCATAACAAGATTTTGCTATATGGTGCACAGAGCATAAAAGAATTTAAGATGAAACTGGAAAGCTATTGCGAATATAAAGCTCGAATGGATACGGCTGTTGTAAAACCTCAAGATAATCGAATTAAGAACATAGCCATATCATGCTACAATTGCGGCAACAAGGGACATAAGAGTGTTAATTGTGAAAACAAGAAGAAAGGTCCAAAGTGTTTTAAGTGCTTCGAGTTTGGACATAAGGCACCCGATTGTCCTAAGGGCAAATCGTCATATTTTGCACTCTCATCTAGCACCATAGGGAATTGTGCAAAAGAAGTGATAGTGAATAATCATTGTGTAAATGCACTTATCGATACAGGCAGTGATGTCACTGCAATGCGTGCCGATGAATACAAACGGATAGGTTCACCCAGTCTTAACGGCCCACCAATAACCATTAAAGGATTGTCGGACAAATCAATAGCAACATTAGGATATTTTCATAGCAGGATAAAATTAGATGATGAAAGCTATGCGGTCAAGATACACTTAATTCCACAAGAGTGTATGGAAGCTGTAATGATCATAGGGACAGATGTTCTGAATCATGTAAACATTTCCATTACAAATGGAAATATCCAGGTCAGACGAATGAACGAGATACTTGCATCATGCTATAACGTTACAGCATTGCCTGAGGAATTAATCAATGTGGGAAACCCTTTGTACAGAAACGCGATAGAAGAGATCATCGAAAACTATCAGCCAAAAGAAGATGTAGTGTCGACAGTTGAGATGAAAATAATTGTAAAGGATGATACACCCATCGCTCAAACACCGCGACGTCTCTCACCCTTAGAGAAAAAATTAGTTGATGACCAAATTGCTGAGTGGTTAGACAAGAAGACGAATCAACCAAGACGAATTATAGAAGACACAGACGACGACCAAGACGAATTTTATAAGATGTCCTTAAGACGAAGTAATCAGTAAGACGATATTTCTGCCGAGACGGCAAAACCTACAGGATGACCGAGTGTAGAACGCACTTAAAATATCGGAACGAGCCCGCAACTTGGAAGATAAAGAAGGTTTTTGACAGAACAAGAAGAAGATAGGATGATACGACGACATCTTTGCTTGCCGCCGGCTGTGTTTTGTTTTTGATCAAGAAAGAAAGCTAGTTAAGTGGAAGTTTACTTATATTAAATAATCTATTGCTACAAAATAAACGAGTTATAAGGTAAGGGTTGTTCTTTTAATTAACATAAAATCCTACATGTATATCTGATTAGCTTCTTTTGACTAAGTGTAAGTACGTTAAACTGCCAGCGCGGAATTCATGACAGCTAGGAGATTTGTATTCGCAAACTTTATGTGATGAGAAGACCAAAATTTTGTATTAAACGAGAACTATTATAACGTAACTATGAGAAGCTGAACTTTTAATTCTTCCTTCACATCCCGGAGCCCTCGCACATAGGATGAAGGTCGTCTAGGCTCGCCTAGTCTCTCTCTCTCTTTACAGGTCAATAAGGGACTTTGGATAATTGTGCCGCCCAAAGTCAAATGGGAGGATGGGGCCGGCAAAGGAAGGTAAAACATCTACGCCTTCCACCAAAATACGGGTAAGTGACGTAAGGGTCCCTTCAGGACCGAGTGGGTGCTGGCTGTTCGTTGTAGGCACGAAGAATTTTTTTGTATATGGCAGACGGCAGCGGCATGTCTTTTTGTGAAGCCCCCCCACACTCACCACCAATAGTTGAGGCGTACTAGCGTGCCGCCCTGCAGTCAACGCTGTCCGTCGGGTGATCTGTCAGCTCATGCTGGCAGTCGGGACTTTACGTCCCAAGCGAATCACTCTTCATAGTTCCATAACAATATGGCGCCCAACGTGGGGCCACCTCAGTTAGACTCCGGTGGTCTACTTATGACTTTTGCTGAGGACTGGGATTGCTTTGTAGATATGGGCATTTGGCTGTTAGCTAAATCGTCTGACTCGGTAATCTCACAATCAGTGGAAGTTATATGCGGACTTGAGTCTAACTGTTTTGTTGTCAAAGTAAATTTTTTGTAATGTAAAGTAAAGTTAAAGTTTTTATTAACGTTTTGAAAGTTGTTGAACGTTTGAAAGTAAAGTAAAGTTTTTGAGATTTTGATTTTGTTGAATGATTAAAGTAAAGTAGCGTCTTTGGAAGTTTTGAATTGAAGTTCGACTCTAGGTTTGACTTTGGTCAAGCCTCGAGTCTGAACAGGTGACTAGTTTTTGAAAGTTTTTGATTTTTTTTTTTTTGAAATTAATCTTTCCACAGGCCTTCTGCCATGGAAATGGTGGGTGGCCTCACAAAATTTTTTTGTGTGAGCTCTCACGGAGACATGCCTCTGTTGGCCAACTGGCTGGACAGAGTTATGAATCTGTGATACGACTTTTTGGCTTCCAGCTAACTAGTTGACCAGATTCATGACTCTGCCCGGTTGGAAGGTTAGCTGGACATGACAATCAGGTGAGGAGGAAGGAAGGAGTTGTTGGAGGATGGAAGTGATGCTGGGGACCTTCAGTAATCAGGAGTTGGCATACTGCTAACTGCCTGGCTGAAGAATCTCTAGTACCATTTTCAGTCTCTAGCTTCTCCAACCCGACTATTCCCAGATTTCTGTGGGAACTCCACATTTTTTCAATGCAGACATTCACGTCGCTTGCCTGTATAAATTTTCTGACCTGTGAGGAGGGAGAGCGACCCGAAGACCTTCATGTGAGTTAGCTCCTAGGGAAGTGAAGGAGAAATTCCATGATTTGAAATTTTGTTTGAATTTTTTTTGATGATCTCGCCGAACTGTTGATAAGACGAACTTTCGATAATAAAAAATTTTTTTTGACTGAAATTTTAGTATCCAGTCTTAATCTTCGAACGTTTGGGAAGAAATTTTTTTGTAATTGTAGTATATCATCTCGACCTTCGACTTTGGCATAGTATTCCTTTGGGGTATACATTTTTTTGGCTTACGACTAAATTCAGTATGGCTACAGTACGGACACCACCTCCTGTGCCGAACGGGGTGACTATGTTGCCTGAACCATGCACTATCTGTACAGATACGAGCTGGTCAGCCGAACATAAGTCTGTCATGACCATGTGTGGACATGTCTTTCATGAGGCATGTATACAGACCTGGATAGGTGAACATTCTGGTTGCCCTAACTGTAGACGTCTCCTCACGCCACAAGACCTCACTGGTTACACTGGTGCCTTTCCTAAAAAACCGAAGAAGGCGAAGCCCGCGAAGTCGGCTTGTCGCGATTCATTGCCAACCTTCGACTTACCACCACAGAATCGACGATCTCTATCACCAGGAATGCCCGATTTGCACTCAAGGAATTTTGTAAACCCGAGTCCTCGACGAGATAGTTCAGTGCGTACAGCTCAAGAACACACCTCAGCCGCTACGGAAGCGCTGATGGCAGGCCTACGCCTACAATTGCAAAACCTAATACGAGAAGGTCTTGAACAGAGCCTCAATGGTTTGCGGACTGACTTAACGAATAGTATCCGACAACAAGTAGCAGCAGCAATGCCGCCAATGAACTTTGCACGACCTCCTTCGTCCAGGGGTAATCCAAGACCATAGAACGATTTCCCCAATCTGAGGAGACAATCGTTCAGAGACCACCATCACCTTTTGGCCAGCCTTCTGGTCAGCCTTTTGGTCAGCCTTTTGGTCAACCTTTTGGTCAGCCTACTGGTCAGCCCAGACCAAACTTTGTCCCACCTCAACCACCTCCACATATTCGTCATCCTGCAAATATAGGACAGCGACGATCAGGCAGTCCTATCAGAAGATGGAACCTCACGTATAACGGCAACAACTCAGAGCTCTCTGTAGATGAATTCATTTTTAGAGTCGAAGCGCTCACGCACTCCACTCTGGAAGGGAATTTTGATCTTCTAGTTAGAAACATGCTTACGTTATTAACAGGACCAGCGAAGGACTGGTACTGGTCGATATTAAGGCATAAGCATAACCCTATTCCAACTTGGGAACTTATCAAGACGGGATTGTCCATCGAATGGGGAGCGCCCAAGGATGATCTAAAAATACGATTACAGCTGATGTCTCGAAAGCAAAAGCCTGGTGAACTATTCGCTATGTATCACCATCATTTAGGGTTGCTGCGTGATCAGCTACAGAACGCCATGCCAGACCAAGAGTTTCTGGAGATTGTCAAATCGAACTTATTGCCTGAGATTCAGGAAAAAATATGCCTGCATCCCACTGATACGATAGGACAGCTGAGATCGCTTGTTACTCGTATACAAGCTACGCAGATACGAATTGCGATAGCTGGTAGTTGGAACCCTTACCGGAACCAACGGGTGCACGAAGTTGACAACTTTCAGACCTTGGACCCTGAACTGGCAGTAGCAACAGGCAGTGACAACAGCCTAGGTGACGTGTCGAGCATTTAGGCCAAACACACTATTGTATGCTGGAATTGTGACCAGTCCGGTTACTTTCATCAAGACTGCAGGCAAGAGAGACAAGTTGTGGTCTGCTATGGATGCGGACGCAAAAACGTTTTCAAGCCTGATTGTCGCTATTGTAGACAGAAAAACTTTAGACGGGTCGGGAATACCACCACCTCTTTCCGACCAGCGTCAACGTCACAAGCAGCAACTGCAACGAACCCTCCAGTTCAAGCCTCAAACAAGGAGGAAAGTCCGCTCCATTAGCAGACCGCAACGACGAATCCTTGCAATGTCCCCTGATATCATTCAGTGATTCTGATGATATCCGCAAAACACCTGATAGTACGAACACTCCAAGCATAGAGACGGAGAACTTGATAGTCTTCTCCGCAGATCTTCAAGCTCCCATTGCCAATTCTGGGGAGCCCATGACATTATTAGACACTTCTTGGAAGAGTCTTCAATTTTCGATGTCCCGATAACACCTACAGCACCTTTAGCTGACAAAGTTATTGAGCAGGAGGTTTGACCTCATGGCATTTCTATATTAAAACGGCCACCAAGCTCTGTTATGACGAGTGGGCGTGAGCCTGTTTTATATCCGCTGACGCCGTATCATACACGTCTGCAGAAATACAATGCAGCAAGAGACCGAATCTTCTCCTCAGTAGCGGAGTTATCCGAAATAATGTTTCCTGACTTGGATATGAGACCGAAAAAGACGACCGTACGCCGAAGTAAAGCTGCTCGGGCGAACTGAGCCTGGACTACTTAATAGTGGTGCCACTGTCAGTATTCTAGGTCAGGAAGTATCGGACACAGGTCCAAGTAGCAAATGGTGCCATGACGACTGTGCATGGTAATGTGGACTTGGATGTCACTTTCCGTGATAAGACCCAAAACGTGCGTTTTTACGTGGTTCCTGGGCTCACACAGGCACTATATCTGGGAATAGACTTCTGGCGTCTATTTGGGTTGGCTCCAGATGTCCTGGGTATAGTCGCAGAAGTGAATCCAAGTGTAATAGCTACCTCTGACACTGACTGCCATATTCTTTGAAACGAATGACGCGACCCCGACAAAATAGAGGTTTTATCCGATTTCACCGGCAGTACAAAGTTTGATGGATGCCGAATTAGAGCGAATGCTATCACTGGGGGTGATAGAGGAGAGCCAGAGTCCTTGGAGCTCTCCAGTTGTTCTGGTAAGGAAGCCTGGAAAGGTTCGGCTTTGTTTTGTGGCCAGCAAGGTCAACTCTGTTACGAAGAAGGATGCCTATCCGCTACCGCAGATCGACGCATTTCTGAGTCGACTTCCTCCGGCAAACTACATAACGAGCCTGGAGCTGAAAGACGCATTCTGGCAGATCCCACTAGACACTGATTCCAGAGCGAAGACCGCTTTTACAGTGCCGGGTCATCCTCTCTATCAGTACACGGTGATGCCATTCGGCTATGCAACGCTCCACAAACGATGTGCCGCCTCATGGATACAGTCATTCCTTTCGATCTTCGTGAGAACGTTCTCGTCTATCTAGACGATTTGATAATTCTGTCATCAGACTTTGACTCGCATCTCACGTTACTATCCCGTGTAGCGGATTGTTTGAGGAAAGCTGGCCTCACTATCAACGTCGAGAAGAGCAAGTTTTGTTTCAAAGAGACTAAATACTTGGGTTTTATTTTCGGAAAGGGAGGTATGAGAACTGACCCTGACAAAATTTCAGCTATAGTTGACTATCCGTCACCTAAAACTGTTCGGCAGGCCCGACGCCTACTAGGTATGGCGGGATGGTATAGACGGTTCATCCCGAACTATGCTGACTTAACTGCCTCCATTACAGACACTTTGAAAAACCCTAGTCAGTTCAAATGGACACCTGAAGCCCAGACGTCTCTTGATCTTCTCAAACAAACACTTACTTCTGCTCCGTTGTTGGTGAGTCCGGAGTTCACCAAACCATTCGTTATACAGTGTGATGCGAGCCAACAAGGTATTGGTGGAGTGCTGATTCAACTAGATGACGAGGGCCACGAGAAGCCAATAGCCTACGTTTCGAAAAAGTTGAACTCAGCACAAAGAAATTACACCGTCACAGAGCAAGAATGCTTAGCTGCAATCTTGAGCGTACAGAAGTTCCGGCCCTTCATAGAACTCATGCCGTTTAAGATAGTGACTGATCATGCGAGCTTGAAATGGCTGATGTCTCAAAAGGACCTCAGCGGTAGACTTGCGCGGTGGAGTTTGAAGCTTCAGGGCTTCGACTTCACTATTGAGCACAGAAAAGGAAGCCTGAACGTCGCCCCCGCGCTCGCTGTCACGCAGCCTGTCCACAAACGAAGATCCTGGCCCGGAAGTTAACCTTAGGTTGGAATATGAGGAACTGAGGCATAAGGTTAAAACGACTTCTGGTAAACTACCAGATCTTTGCGTCAGGGATGGCTTCGTCTACTTTCGGACTGTTCCGAGAACAGGCGATCCGATTCAGGAGGAAGAGGCTTGGAAGCTTTGGATTCCACGAGGGCTTGTCACCGACGTCATTTCAACTTCTCATGATCCGCCACTGGCTTCACACGGAGGTATAGGGAAAACACTGGAACGTCTGCGAAGACATCTGTACTGGCCACGAATGACAGTTGATGTCAGAAACTACGTAGGCGCCTGTGACGTGTGTAAGGAAACGAAGGCTTCCAATACCATTCTTAGACCACCTATGAAGGTCCAGTCTGTGACAGAACGACCATGGCAAAAGCTGTATATCGATTTTCTGGGTCCATATCCGCGGTCAGTGAAAGGAAACGTCTGCATTCTGATAGTTCTTGACCACTTTTCAAAATTTCCGATCCTCAAACCGATGAGAAAAGCATCTACACTCAATGTGTGCCAATTCATTGAGACGGAAGTGTTCTACGTATTCGGCGTCCCGGAAACGATCGTCTCTGACAATGGAGTCCAGTTTTGCTCGACTCAGTTTACCAGATTGCTGGACAAGTATGGGGTGAAGTACTTGCGAACGGCAGTTTACTCGCCGCAAGCATACGCCTCAGAGCGAGTAAGCAGGTCTCTATTGTCAGGGATTAGAGCGTATATTCGGAAGGAACATACGAAATGGGATGAGAAACTGAGCCAAATAGCTAGTTCCCTCAGGAGCTCTTTCCATCAAGCTACTGGTTTCTCTCCTTATCGAACACTTTTCGGCCAACAAATGATTGGACATATCAGCTCCTATTCCATCTTGAGGAGCCTTGTAACTCTTAATGAGCCGTTGAGAGTAGATGCTGAGGACAAACTGAGATTGATCCGTGCGAGAGTGCAGGAAAATTTACACCATGCGTTCCAACAGGGCTCACAAGCCTATAATCTCAGGGCGAAACCTGTCGATTTCAAAGTGGGTCAAGAGGTATTTAGAAGGAATTTTGCCCAAAGCAACTTCGAATAGCAGACTAGTGCTAAACTGGGACGAAAATTTGTCAAATGTCGGGTTCGAGCCAAGAAAGGAAACTCCCTATACGAGCTTGAAGATCTGCAGGGGAAACTGTTAGGAGTCTATCACGCCAAAGACATCCGGCAGTGATCATCAGTCTGGAAACGTCGTCTATCTATTGTCACGTCTATTCCTGGTAGCCCTAAGAAGGCATCCAGCCAGCTTCACTGGTAAACTATAGGATATCGCGAAGCCCTCCTATTGCCCCGTCAATGGTGGGTGATATATGTACCTGTTGGAATCCATTCCCGTATTCGGCTGTCAGCATGTCACTACTTCGACGACGCCTTGGAGGCACACCGTTGAACAATCGCGATCTGTGGTCAGAGTGAGATGTTTCGCCGGGAAAGCTTAGCTATCAGTTCTTTAGGTTGCTGATCGCAAGGCTTCCTCAGCATTTCGGTGACGGAGGGCAGAGAGACATAGAACGGCTGGATTTTTTGGGTTACCAGCTTGTCGATGTGGCTTTGGCTTGACACACGGAGAGGGATGTCGAAGTCTGGTCGGAGACTGACGAGACTTCAGGGATGTGTCCTCGATGCGTCCTCGGTCAAGTAGAGCAACGGGAATAAAGCACGAGTGATGAGGTATACGCATTGGGTCGTGGGTGGAGACACACATTGAGCGCCCGCAGCGATGAGGCCTATGTTTAAGCCCGGCTAGCTCAGTCGACCATTTTTCAGCGTTGTCTGAACCACGGGTGGTGTAGACCACTCTGCATTGTTATGGTCGTAGCGTATTGCATATAGCAATATGCTACATGTCATACTGAAGCGTATATGCCCGGCCTGCTGCCGACTACAGCCTGAAAACTGAACGCACCCGACCGAGAGAATCTGTCTTACTTCTCGGATAAAAATAGCGCGTGAAAGAAGTCGAGTGAATAAAAAACTGAATACCGAAAATTTTCAACGACATCGTGCCCGAAAATTCAATAAATAAAGTACTTTAGGAATTTCCGAAGGATGCTGGATGAATAAACAAGAAATACAGTGTTCTTAAAGGAAGCTAAAATTCATCCGCTTGTATTGCTTGCTGAGAAAAGTAAATAGATTGAACCAGAACCAGTAAAAGATTCTGCAAAGCCTCTCAATAAAATTTTAGAAAACGATTTTGAACAATCTTTCAAATTTTAGGCAGCATCGCCAAAGCAGGTTAATTGCTTTGAAATTACCATCACTTTTGCCCTTGCTTCTCAAATCGGAAAGATTCTGTAGTGTTTAACAGATACCATGGAATAAAGATTTGACCTATAACAAAAGAAAAAAAAGGCTGAAGAAGAGCTAGAGGAAATCCCATGAATAAACCTGCTAAATCACTGGATCATCTTCATGAATATCGGCAGAATACAATAAAAGAGCAGAACGGTGTTAATAAATCAGTGCGGTTTAAACCAGGACTTATACATAGTGTTGACCAAAGAGATGGAATCTTAGGAATTTGCGGTATTGATGAGAATACAACAAATTTGATTAGTGCTTTTGGAACAGCTGATTTCTCATAGAGGATTAAACTGGTATGAACAGAAATTTTCTAAAATGCTAAGTAGTAATACCGCAACATACATTAGATAAAGGAGTTAAGTATTATTTGTCTCTATATCTATTAAATTAGGAATAGTCTGACTGAATATCTGTAAATATTTTTTTGAATATGTTCTTCTTTACTTCTTATTTCATGGGTTAAAATTAGTGAAGAAAAAGACCCATAGAATAATTTTTTTATTATTAACTTTTTAGTTTTCCAGGGCTTATCTACTAAGTCTGTAGAGACATTAGGATTAGTGCTAAATTTTTATATAATGGTACAATTACCTGCGATAAACGGTTGATTTATTGAGTGCTCTTCAGATTCTGTTAATCTGCTTTTGGCATTTTTCCATTTCTATGGAATTGAATTTTTAAAATTTAGTTAGAAATTATGGGATAGACTTATGACCAACGTTATTCTTATTACTTTAGGCTACAATTACACGGTGACCGTAGTTCTAGTTCCAGCTCGCTACATACTTGCCATTTTATAGATGAGCGCTCACACATGTGAGGAATTAGATAATGAATTCCTATTACTTTTAAGATCTTAATAATTTTGTCTTTTTGTCTGATATTAGATTAAATTTAGTAGTTCTAGTTCCAGCTCGCTACATACTTGCCATTTTATAGATGAGCGCTCACACATGTGAGGTACTATGACTTTTTCCAGATATATATGATATATATTTTCTTTTGCTTTATTTCTAACGCTTTGGTATTACATTCGCTAATGTTTGAGTGGATTATATAATCCTCATATTAAGAATGACATGAACGGAAACAAAACAAGACAGACAATTGGATATCCAATCGTGTGACGATTACATAAGTTTCTGCGATATTATTTTTGATCAGATGGAGTACATTACATATATATATACATATATCTGTAGGCAAATGTCATTATTCTGATTATCTTCTTTTGATTAAGTGTAAGTACGTTAAACTGCCAGCGCGGAATGCATGACAGCTAGGAGATTTGTATTCGCAAACTTTATGTGAGGAGAAGACCAAAATTTTGTATTAAACGAGAACTATTATAACGTAACTATCAGAACCTGAACTTTTAATTCTTCCTTCACATCCCGGAGCCCTCACACATAGGATGAAGGTCGTCTAGGCTCGCCTAGTCTCTCTCTCTCTTTACAGGTCAATAAGGGACTTTGGATAATTGTGCCCCCCAAAGTCAAATGGGAGGATGGGGCCGGCAAAGGAAGGTAAAACATCTACGCCTTCCACCAAAATACGGGTAAGTGACGTAAGGGTCCCTTCAGGACCGAGTGGGTGCTGGCTGTTCGTTGTAGGCACGAAGAATTTTTTTGTATATGGCAGATGGCAGGTATGTCTTTTTGTGGAACCCCCCACACTCTCCGCCAATAGTTGAGGCGTACTAGCGTGCCGCCCTGCAGTCAACGCTGTCCGTCGGGTGATCTGTCAGCTCATGCTGGCAGTCGGGACTTTACGTCCCAAGCGAATCACTTTTCATAGTTCCATAACAAGCAATATGTCCTTCATAAACCTAGATTTAGTAAATCCAAATATAGTGGAAGAAATAGAACCAGTCAAAGTAAAAACAGCTTTCAATACTCACTCAATTAACAAGCAAATTAAATTAAATTGGTTCAGAGAATTAAAAACAAAGGAAAGATTAAGATTTTTATTATTCAAATGCCACAATTATTTCGATGGGTTATTGGGGCTAGAATAAATGAAACAACTTAGAATTACCTTAGATTTTATTAATTCTTTGCTAAAAACAAAAACTGTATCCATACTAATAATATATAAACCAAATTATATGTCTATACAGTATACAGTACCACCTCGCAGAAAAATAATAGCCCACCTACCAGTAGATATAAAATGTGGAGATATTCACACGAAGACGACAAAAATAAAGGAGCAATTGATAGTACCAGAAGGTATATTTAAGGCAAATGAGTGGTACTCCTACATGGAGGTGATCAATTTTTTAAATTCTCCCCAAAAATTTATAATCGAACAACCAATAAAAGTTGAACCACTTAATGAAAACCAATTCTTAGAAATTCATAATATCTCAATTAACAATGTAGAAAATGCTCGTCATACCTCAGATATATCAAATTTGATTCGATTGATCACCTAAATTCTGAGGAAAAACATGCAGTCATAAAATTATGCAAACGTTTCGAAGATGTATTCTTCAAGGAAGGCCAAAACTGGAGTTTGACGAACCAGATTAAATATGATAGCAAAACAAAAGATGATATTCCCATCTATACAAAATCGTATAGATATCCGGAAATACACAAACAAGAAGTTCAACAGCAAATTTCAAATTTGATTATTGACGGAATTATTCGCCCTAGTTTTTCACCTTGGTCTTCACCCATCTGGATTGTACCTAAGAAATTAGATGCCAGTGGGAAACAAAAATGGCGATTGGTCGTCTATTACAGAAAGCTAAATCAAAAGACAATAGATGATAGGTATCCCTTACCCAACATAACCGAAATCTTGGATAAGTTAGGTAAAAGTCTTTACTTCAGTACACTCGATTTAGCATCCAGATTTCACCAGATCGAAGTGAAACCCGAAGACATACCCAAGACAGCATTTACTGTGGAAAATGGACATTACGAATTTGTACGAATGCCATTTGGGCTCAAAAATGCCCCATCCACATTCCAAAGAGTAATGGATAATGTTCTGCACTGCTAGGAAAAATTTGCTTGGTATTCATTGAAGATATCATAATTTTCTCGACGTAACCCCAGGAACATCTTGAAAATCTTGCTGTGGTTTTCAAAAAATTAAGGGAAGCCAATTTAAAGATCCAACTTGATAAATCAGAATTCCTTCATAAGGAAATAGCTTTTCTCGGCCATGGCAGACCAAATCTTTTTTGGGTTTGTTAGGTTACTATAGAAAATTCATTAAAGATTTCGCCAAACTCACGAAACCATTAACCGAATGTTTGAGAAAAGAAAACCAAATAAGATTAGACTCCCGATACATACAATGCTTTGAAAAATGTAAGAAGATTCTTTGGAACGAATCCATACTACGATACCCGGATTTCTCTAAAGAGTTTATTTTAACAACCGACGCAAGTAACATCGCTATTGGTGCTATACTGTCACAAGGCCATATAGGCTCTGATAGACCAGTTTGCTACGCTAGTAGAACGTTAAACAAATCAGAACAAAATTACAGCACTATCGAGAAGTAGCTTTTGGCCATCGTATGGGCCACCAAATACTTTAGACCTTATTTATTTAGGAGGAAGTTTAAAATTATAACCGATCACAAACCCCTAACTTGGCTGTTCTCACTGAAGGAGCCTAATTCAAAACTAGTTTGTTGGCGCCTGAAGTTAGAAGAATTCGATTATGATATAATCTATAAAAAGGGTAAAGAGAACTCTAACGCAGATGCTCTATCTCGTGTCGAGATAAACGTTACAGAATCCCTACAAAATAACGTCGACGACACCGAAATTCTTACAGTACATTCCGCAGAAGAAAGCTCAGAAGACGGAATACCTACATCAGAGCGTCATTTAAAAGAATTCTCACACCAGTTAATCCTAGAAAAGATCGAAAATTCATCTGAACATAAGAAATCCTTCAAAATATTATTCAAAAATATGATTCGGTGTATGACTATGGTATAAGATGTTATCGAAATAGATAAGCAAGAATTTTTAATTAGAGATTATCATAAGAAATCAAATCACAGGGGAATTACTGAGACATTAGGTCACTTAAAAAGAAACTATTTCTTCCCAAATATGAAGGACCTCATAACTCGTATAATTAATGGTTGTGAAATTTGTTTAGAAAACAAATACGAACGCAATAAGCAACCTATAAAATTCGAATTATCAGAAACACCATGCAAACCTTTACAAATAGTACACATATATGTAGCGGAAGCTACATATTAATATTGTTAATAATTGTGTTACAATTTTCCTGTACTGAAAATAATAATAATTTAAATTGTCGGTCTAATAGCCGACTGTAAAAAAAATCAATTTGAGTTGACATTTGGAAACACTTTGAAAAACTTTAAAAAGCTTTAAATCACAGACACACACCACTGTACACAAATTTTAAAATAATCACATCAAGACACTTTAGTTTGTAAATAAAAAATAGGTTTAGTTCATGTCAGGATTTTATTTAGTTTCAAAAGTAAACGCCAGAGGGCAACAACTTATATTAGCAGTAAAAATAAAAAAAGAAGCTTTTCATAAAATTATGGATTCTTAATCTTCTATTAATTTAATTTATTTATTTAAGAATATTCTCTATGTTTAAAGCTGTATTTATAAATAGAGAGAAGTTATCAATATAAAAAAAAACAGTATTCTAAAATAAAAATATTTAAAAAAATAAAAATAAATAAATAAGCGTTAAAATTATATATGACATTTTCATCTTAAATTTTGCTCCCAATTTAAGGTTGCAAAAAGAACAGCAAAAACTAACCAGTTTTTGACCAGTTCAATTGGTGAATCTTTACAAATAGTACACATAGACATTTATTCAGTGCATAAAGAAAATTTATTAACCATAATAGACAAATTTAGTAAATGCGCCAGTGCTTATTTATTATCAAACAGGAATAGCATAAGTGTAATCCAAAGTCTTAAACATTTGTTTTCACACCACGGAATTCCAAAGAAATTAATCTACGACAATGGTCTCGAATTTACTTCAACTCCATTTAATGAATTTTTAAAGCTATACGATATCGAATCCCATCAGACCTCAGCAAAGAATTCGACAGGTAATTCACCGGTAGAAAGGTTGCATTCCACTCTAACCGAAATAATTAGATCATAAAGGGTTTTCCAATAAGAGGTGTTATTTTGATATTCAAAGAAAAATGCCATTTTTTGAGATAAATGATCGGATCTTTATTTCATTATAAAGAGGAGGCGTAGACCTTCTCTTTCACGTGGCCCCAAAGGAAGAAGTCGCAAGGTGTTAAGTCACAAGATCTCGGTGGCCAATTGTGATCACCTCTTCGAGAGATAACACGGTCCGGAAACTTTTCCCGTAAAAGATCAATGGTTTCGTTGCTTGTATGGCACGTAGCGCCGTTGTTAAAAAAAAACTCAATAATAGGTTGAAAAGAAAAACGGTTTTAATTTCTGTTTGACTTTATTATCATCCGTCTCGAACTCAACTGCTTAATTTTTATATTAATAATTTTTAAATTGTAATCGACCTCAAAAATTATTTGTTTTGCTCATTTCAACAACTTTCAAACACTTCCGATTAGCAAATTAACTGACCCAGTTACTTAATTAAATCGATCGCCTAAATTCAATTTACTGTAGTACGGAAATGTGTAAAAGTTATTGAGTAAGCAAAACAATGACGATAATTTATTTTGCTTGCTTGGGTTGTTGGATTGTTGTGAAGTCTGAAACCTACATTGACCTCATATTGGACTTCATAACATTTCTTCCCCCTTCGCAAGATATGTATTATATTATTCTTTTTTTTTTTTGTAATTTATCAAAATATAAAAAGGTTTATCCATTTTGTCTTAATAATGTCTTACGACTAAAAAGATAGATTGGTAAGTATAACAAAATTAATTATCTGGAAACGATACAATAAAGGTTTTACTATCATCGACAAAAATGCGAATAAAAAAAAATTCAAAAATCTAAGAAAGGCAGAAAGATTAGGATTGAAGACTCACTTCCATACAATACATAATTTTACATATTTGTAGTTTTTTAATAATGATATTTTTTATCGAGTTTTATTCTCTTATCTCTCAAGTTTTTTAATTGATAATTATAGTTTTTTTTTTTTTTTTATAAAACTTTACATTATACTCCCGCGATACATTTATTAACGACCTCCGCTTAAGCTACATTTCAAGGTTGCATACTTCGATTAAAATACTTAGTCATGACATTTATACTAATTACATTTCGCCAATTAAAGATATTGTATATCTATATGATATATTCGAATTTTAAGAAAGATCGTTATAAATCTATATATATATATATGTATATGTATTTTTTTTGTTTGTTTTTAGCTTGATAATGGGTGGAAACTATTTACCAGATAAAAATATTTGCAGTGGTCGGAAGAAAAAACTCAGATCAGAGAAAAGCACAAAAGTAAAAATAAATAGTTTAGATTTTTTCAAACTATCTGTGAAAAAGATAAATAAATCTTCGGTGTCATATTCTACAATATCAGCGATTTTAAAATATAAAAAGCTTTAAAAGCAAATATACTTAGTTCTAATCAGCGTCCAGTTATTGAATCTGCTCTGATCATTTTTTTTTTCTTTAAATTTTAATGCTGAATGATTTATTAAATCTGCGTTCTAATGACGTGATATCTCTAGCTTTCTTTCCGGTATCTTCTTTGAGAACCTTTTGGGTTTTAATAAGGTTTTGTGGTAAAGGTGGCGGAATTGGAATGATTGGATTAAGTGTAGGAATTTCCACTTCTAATTTGGAACTTGATGCAGAATTTTCCGGGGTTTCTAAGGGTACAGGGTTGGTATTCGTGCGTTTGGAATCCTTATTTGTAATAGATGGGTTAGTTCGAAAACGTAACTGTCTTCGAAAGAAACATATAAAAACAATTATTACTAGTACAGCTAGTAATACTAGGACACCACTGTTTATGTGAATTTGAGTGTTATTGAGTTCGGCATCCCGACGTCTTTCTATTTGAGACAGCTCTGCTTCGAAATCTTCTAAAGTCTTGCTGTTAGCTCTTAAGACGTTGTCATAACTGTGGTGCGTCTTAAACAATGGTGTGGTCATATTTTGTTTGGTTATAGGCTTGTTAGAGAACAGTTTGTTGTTGAGAATTTTTTCAAGAAGTTTTGAATACCCAATAGGTATTGGTTCCGGCTGATGAAAGGGTAAGGTAATTTCCTCATTACCTTCATAAGGGATTTCAACAGTTCCTAGGGTATATTTGCAATTTTCCCTTAATAGTAATATTCCGGGGCCATTAATTCCCTTATGTGAGGAAATTTTTTCGCAATGGGATAACAGAGAGTGCGGACTTTGAAAACTGAACAACCAAGCATTCCTGCGCACTAGCTTCACCAGAAATTCCAGGGATCTCTCTATAATTCTGTAGCCGCATGATTTGGGTACTTGTGGAGCGTTATGTAACAAATTGAAAAGGCAATTTTCGCGTTCAGCACCAATAGACTTAACTTGCCTTTGGGCGCATATGTGTACGATGGGGTATAGTTTAGAATTGCATTTAATACAGCCTTCACGAAACTCCTCATTAGTTAGTGCGATAAGATGTGTTTCCTGTGTTCCATTCAAAAGAAAACTCGCTTCTAAATCTAGAATTGCGTTATGTTCTAGGATGCGTGTTGGTAGTAAATGCACTTTATTTAGAATATATTCTTCTTCTTCTAAAAGGGGGACCTTAATACGTATAAGCATGTCTCTATCATGCTGAACGAAATATACTTCAATGATTTGGTTCAGCAAGTGAAAATCAATGACGCTCAGATGGGAGCCCTTGGTAATTTCTCCATACGCCTCAAGTAATTTCCTAGGAGAAATAATTAGAGGGTGCAGGCGATGTTGCTGGAGTGAGTTAATGATGGTAAAGTATTCCGTAATATGGTTATTGACAGATTGTAGAGCAGTTAAAATATATATGAATAACTGATTAAGGTCTGCCTGTAACTGTACTGCGCGTAACTCGAAATTAGTTTTGTTTAATTCGCTAATAAGTTTCTCTGAAAAGTCACTCATCTTTATTTCTATTTGGTCCTGGTAATTAGACAAATTGTGTAGCTGCTTACTATAGGTGTCGAAACTAGTTTTTATTATTGTTACCTGTTTCTGCATTAAATGAAGTGAATCTTTGTCGTGGTCCTCCAATCTTTGCAATCTTGAGTATACGTCTTTTGCGTCTTCACTATCCATGGTCCCAAATAAGTATTTTGAAATTTTTCCAACTGCATCAAATAGTTCCCTCTTTTCACGCACACTTCGGAGATAAAAACCTATGCTTTCTATTTGGGCTCTTATTTTGGATGTGGTATGTTTTATTTCGTCGTACCAATGAAGGCAATATTTGGTGTCCTTTTCTTGAATTTTACACAATTTCTCCACAGCTTCCTCGCAATTTATTACGAACGCCAGAGTATCGTCTTCGTTCACGAATGGTATTTTTGTAAATATATTCCAATTGGACTGGTAAACGAAACTGGGACTTATCGGCTCAAAGAGGATACCAGATGGATTGAGCCGGTTGATTGTGACCTGGCCACCAGTTGTCCATGCTTGTATGGCTATGATGAGCACCACTAACGGAAACATAATTCCTATATAGGGGAGAGTTTATTCAAAATACGAAGACTTTTAAATTATTATCTATATAGATTTTTAAGTTTATTATATAGAATAAGTTATACAAAAAAAAATTAATAAGAAAAAGGGATAGTTAAAACTTTTTAAGTCTGTTGTTGTGTACTCTTTTAAGTGTTCTACCTATGTGAATAGTGCAGTTCACATCGCTGTCTACTCGTTTCACCTCAAATGGTCCTGTCCATATTGGGGAAAGTTTGTGCTTCTTCGCGGCATTCCGCAATAACACTTTATCTCCTATGTGAAATCTTTCTACTCTTAAGCTCTGATCGTAATATTTCTTCGCTGTCTTTTTACTAGAAATTAGATTTTCTTTTGCTTTTCGATGGATTCTTTGCATTTTACATTTAATGTATTCGCAATAGTCATCGAAATTATAAACAGGCTCTGGATCTTTATTTAAATTGGTTGGTAAAGGATTTTGAAATCCGTATAGAGCATAGATAGGGGTATATTTACTGCTCGTATGTAACGAATGGTTATGAGCATAGGCAGCCTCTGGTAGCCAATCATCCCAACTAGAGGGGTTGTCATCTACTACGTAAATATTCCACTAGGGGCCTATGAGCCCTCTCTAGAGATCCATTGGACTGAGGATGGTAAGCCGTCGTTTGTAGTTTCTTTATTCTCAGTAATTTGCACACTCGTCTAAAAAGATCACTTGTGAAGTTTGTGCCCTGGTCAGTAATCAGCTTCTTGGGAATTATACAATATTTGAGTATAATGTTTTTATAAAAGCAGTTAGCAACCGTTGTGGCTTCGCTGTCAGCCAGAGGGAAACAATCTAGCATTTTTGTTAAATCATCACGGAAAGTTAAAATATACTTGTTCCCTTGGTGAGTGGTGGGAAGCGGTCCAACAATATCCAGATACACTTTATCAAAGGGTTTTTCGGCCGTGTCACTGATCACCATCGGCATCCTGGTGGACTTGCCCGTTTTATTCTGTTGACACTTAATGCACTTTTTAATATGTGTATTTATATCCTTTAGCATATTTTTCCACTTGTAGAAAGCGCGCAACCTTTTATAGGTTTTGTACACTCCCATGTGCCCTCCTAATGGTGAATCATGGTATTGCTTCAGCACCATTTCAATTTCCTCTGGTTTTGACAGAGTTATGGCCTTCTGGTTCTTGGCTGATTCATCGGACGCAATTGATTCTGTATCGGAGTCAGGTAAGCAAATATTACTGGGCATTGAAACGTCTATACCGTTGTCAAATTGACTTGAGGCAGGAAGAGTTTCTGTTCCCTGTGTTTTCAAACATTCCTCTGCTTCTAATAGTTTGGGATAGGCAGAGTTTTTACGTAATTCTTCTCTTGAACTATTTTGACTAATAGTCGAATGAAGAATTTCATCACACTTTTGGGTAAGATTTTCTTTCCGGCGAGCCGCAGATCGAGTTATTGGGAGACATAAATTTTGAGTTATTTTCTTTTCTTGGGATTTTGGAGGAGAGTGAACTTGGACTTGTGTAGTGATAATGTGTGGTTGATCCTCATTACGTACCTCGTTTACAGCTTTTGGAATTCGACTTAGCGTGTCGGCATTCACATTGTACTTACCAGGCTTATACTCAATTTGGTAGTCAAAGTCTGATAATTTATGATGAAATCTTACAAGACGCGAAGTAGGATCTTTCAAATTGAATATTCCCTTCAGAGGTTTATGATCCGTGTATACGGTAAATTTTCTTCCGTAGAGATAACATCGAAAATTGCGTGACGCCCATACAATTGCCAGCAGTTCCTTTTCAGTAGTTGAATAATTTCTTTCTGCTTTATTAAGCGAACGGCTAGCATACGCCACTGGCTGCTCATTTCCAACCTCTCCTTGGGATAAAACTGCTCCCAGTGCTTCTCCACTTGCATCCGTTGTTAAAATAAATGGTTCCGAAAAGTCAGGATATTTTAGTAAGGGGGGAGTAGTTAGTGCCAATTTAAGTTGCTTGAAAGCTTCCTCGCATTGCGTTGTCCACTTAAACTTAAAAGTTTTTCTTAAAAGCTTGTTAAGAGGTTCGGATATTTGTGAAAAATGTGGAATAAACTTTCTATAATAATTCGCAAGCCCTAAAAATGATTGCAGCTGTCGAATCGTTCGTGGAATAGGAAAGTTTTGTAAACATTCTATTTTCGTTGGATCGGGATGTACTCCTTCCGAAGTACAAATATGGCCGAGGTATACAACTTCTTTCCTTAAGAATTGGCATTTTTCGGGTTGGAGTTTTAGATTATTGTTTCGTAACCTAATGAGAACATTCAGGAGTTTGTCGTTGTGATCTTCTAGATTTTTGCCATATATTACTATGTCATCTAGATAGACAAAACATTGGAGACCTTGTAATCCCGTCAAAACATAATTCATAAGCCTTTGGAATGTTGCAGGTGCTCCAGTTAATCCAAAAGGCATTCTTTTAAATTCATAATGACCTAAATTCGTACTAAATGCTGTTTTTGCCCGATCTTCTGGAGATACCGGTATTTGGTGATATCCACTAGCTAAGTCTAATGTAGTGAAGTAGCGCGCATGTCCCAGCTGGTCTAGAATATCCTCAATGCGTGGTAATGGGAATGCATCACCTATTGTTATTGCATTGAGTTTTCTAAAGTCTACCACTATGCGCCATCGTTTTTCACCTTCGGGGCTAGGCTTTTTAGGGACAACCAATAGTGGAGAGTTCCATGGACTCTTGCTTTCTATTATTAGGTCATTTTGTAACATTTCCCGTACTTGCTCATGAATTATTGCTTTGTGAGCGTCGGGTAATCGATACATTCTCTGATTTATTGGACTGTGTTCTTGCTTAATGGGGATTGAGTGAGTTATAGCCGTTGTGTGGGATAGTTTATCTCCTGGCAAGTGGAAAACATCATGAAAATCCTTGCAAATGTTTCTAATGGTATTACGCTCCTTCTCATTTAGGTAATCTGCTAGTCGAACTTGTGATTCCAGAGCTTTCAATCTATCGTTTAATTTTACATTCGTTTGGCTTGATATACTGTTTACGCATTTTTCTTTCAATAGGGTTCTTGGAATCCCTTTGTTTTCTACCGCTTTAGGGATAGATTTGCAATGAATATCTGTTAGTTTAGTAACAATATAATCGCGAGTGAATCTGAGATTTATTTTAAAAGGTTTCAAGATTTGTTCTTTTTCATTAACGTTTAAAATTGCTATGGTTAGTTCATTATTGACGGGTTTTACTAAAGAGTTAGCTAAAAAGACTCCTGCACATATTTCTTGCGACATACACAGCATTTCTTCGTTTACATTACATTTTACCTTAATAAGTTTTTCCGTGCGACCTGGAATGATTATGTTTTCTGTAGTGTAAATTGCATGTAATGCGGAAACGGAAGAAGAGTTATTTGATGTCTCTTTAGCGCGGATATTTTTTTGGTTGGACTTTGGAGTTTCACTATAGGGCTTAAGGTTAATACTAGGGTATTTAGTTGCGTCTAGGATACCTTTTTGTACTCTAATGTCGGGCTTGACAGAATTTAAAGAATTTTTCTGTACCCTGACACTTTTCTTGTACTTGCTTCGTGAACACTCAGAGACCTTAGTTGTTAGGGCTGGTGAGCTGAGAGGAATAACATATTCTTTTTCATTTGGATTTGTTGGGGGGAATCTTACTAGTTGATTTGGGCCTTCGATATTGCAGTGACGAGAGAGAAAATCATACCCTAATATTCCATCATTATCAATAGTCGGTAAATCTTTTACTATGTGGAATTCGCATTTTTTTTTTGGAGGTTAAATTAATGATTCCAGAAGAGGTGCCACGGGTTTTTCCATTACCGAAAACTGTACTTATAGTCGTAATTTTAGTTGAGTTAATGGGTATATTTGGTTTTAATGATTTTTCTTTAAGAAGACTAATCTCGGCGCCAGTATCTAACAGTAAATTTGCTTTTCCATTCTTAGCTATATTTAAAGGTAAGTTAGCAGAACACTTATTTAATAAACTACTATGTGATTGTTGTGCTGCTTGTTGGGGGAGAACGGTTTTATTGGGCTGACACTTAGACTGTTTTGTTGGGTCGAGGTGACAGCCCCGTCTTAGTTTTCCTGTAAACTAATATTTTCAGGTGATTGAGTGGAACGTGCATCCCATCGGTGTTTGGCTCGACATTCTTCCATATAGTGGCCGTTGCGTTGGCAAAACTCACATTTTTTCTTTGATGGGCTAACACCTATCACGTTTGCTTGGCGCCGTGAATTCATTGTTTGGCAATTTTGATTATTGTGTCCATAAACTTTACAATTCGTACAAAAGGGAGTAGATTTTCGTAATCTACAATCAACGTAAGAGTGATTAGGCCGATTGCAGAAACCACATTTATTTTGAAAAGATTTATTAGTTATATGATGATACTGCGTGGGCTTAGGTACATTGTTATTATTATTAGATTGCCCGTAACCTGTATGTGGAACCTGTTTAGGTATTGGTTGGGAGTTTTGTGTAAATAAAACAGATTGCGGTGTAATCATATTATTCAAATAAGGAAATTGAGAAGGATTTTGATTACCAGAGTTCTGATATAAATGAGATGTATGATAGAGCGAGTCTGGCTGCATGTTTTGGTGTGCCACCAACATGTGAAGCTCCGATTCTTCCAATTTCTCTGCCTTTTCTATTACCTTTTCAAGAAACTGTTCTGTATCATTTAAAAGAAAGAATCGGTGATGTGGATTAAGTATCCCAGATTTAAAGGTAAAGACCGCAGTCTCTTCCAAATCTGAGTTAATAGCTTCAACACCTGAACTATGCCTTTTGCTGACAAGAGCCTTACACCCTTTTAAAAGTTGTGTCACTCTTCTACCGTAGGAAAATAGCGATTCGCCAGGGACTTGCCTACTATTTCTTAATTCATTTAATTGGACGTGATATGGCTTTGTGTTAACCAATTTAGTGAGAAAAATAGTTTTTAATTCATCTAACGTTTTATATTCGACACCGTCTAAGACTAATGCAGCTCTTCCTCTGAACTTCGTTGGTATTAATTGTAAAAAGAGCTTTCGCTCTTCCTCTTTAGTGAGGCACAAGTTTACGTGTTCACAACACTTTATAAAAATCTCCACCTCATTTGCTAAATTTGGACCTAACTCTGCGTCTAGTAATGGTAAATTATTAATTACTATTTGACTAATAAATGCCATGTCATTATTTTGCATGTTTACTTTCTTAACTATCTTATTTCTAGTAGATTTAAAATTGAGTTGGTTCTGCTCACCGTTTGTTCTTTTGTCTCCTACTGAGTATGACCTTCTTCTCAAATAGCAATTCCCTGATCTTAATTGTCGAGTGTACAGTGGATCTTCCCCTTCTGTTGGCAGATGTACTTCTTCTTCTCTGTTAATCGCGCTGTCACTCGTTGAATCGCTGTCTGTGCTATTGTGGCTATTCCAGATTGGGCTGGTATTGTCCAGACTGAAAGAATTTATCCTTTCCTCAAAGCGGCTGCTACTTGCTAGTATCCTCCTCTCAATTGGGGTGCAGCAATTATTAACATTCGATTGCTCTTCTGACATTAAAATTTGCAGATTTTAGATAACAGTATTCCACATCAACTTCTTGAAATTTATTTTATTTATGTATTTCACTGTCAATGCCAAATATGATAAAACTTCAATTGTTTCGCACTTATTAATTATTTGGGTTACGAATTTCACTGTTTTCTGCAGCAGTCACTACAAATTTTTTTTTTTTTTTTTTTTCGTTCTCAGTAATGAAACAAAATCACCACACACATTCGCATAATTCAACGAAAACAAAACTTCACCGGCTGCGCCAAAAATGTTAAAAAAAAACTCAATAATAGGTTGAAAAGAAAAACGGTTTTAATTTCTGTTTGACTTTATTATCATCCGTCTCGAACTCAACTGCTTAATTTTTATATTAATAATTTTTAAATTGTAATCGACCTCAAAAATTATTTGTTTTGCTCATTTCAACAGCTTTCAAACACTTCCGATTAGCAAATTAACTGACCCAGTTACTTAATTAAATCGATCGCCTAAATTCAATTTACTGTAGTACGGAAATGTGTAAAAGTTATTGAGTAAGCAAAACAATGACGATAATTTATTTTGCTTGCTTGGGTTGTTGGATTGTTGTGAAGTCTGAACCCTACATTGACCTCATATTGGACTTCATAACACCGTCTTGTTGAAAGTAAACGTTGTCCAGATCAATACCATCCAATTCCGGCCATAAAAAATCATTAATCATCTGTCGATAGCGCAATCCATTCACCGTAACTGTTGCTCCAGCCTCATTTTCGAAAAAGTAAGGTCCAATGACCCCGCGGGACCATAAACCGCACCAAACAGTCACACGTTGAGAATAGAGAGGCTTTTCAACAATAACTTTTGGGTTTTCCGAGCCCCAGATGCGACAATTTTGCTTGCTGACGAAGCCATCGAGGTGAAAATGGGCCTCATCACTCAAGATGAGTTTTCGAAGGAATTCCGGATCATTTTCATGCATTTAAAGGACCCAATCAGCAAAGACTCGACGTTGTTGATGATCGGCCGGCTTGAGTTCTTGTGTTAACTGAACTTTATAAGCCTTAAGACCCAAATCTCAAAGAACGAAGAGGAATGGACAAACCTGGGTTTTCTTCAACATTTTCGGCTACAGCAGCAATATTCTCGGCTGTTCTTGAGCGACGTGCACGGGTTTTATTCTTCACATCACTAACTTGTCCCGACAGCTCGAATTTTTCTACCAATTTCTGTATTGCGGTTCGACAAGGTGCTTCACGACGACCCGTCTCTGCTACATTTTCACCATTTTTATAGTGAATTTTAATAATTTCAATGCGTTGTTGAATCGTGTATCGTTCCATTTTTATTAATGGCGTAGTTTCTACTTGTCAAAAAATGACAGCTCCAAAAGTGACATCTACCGAAATAGCGAGCTAATTAAAATAACACCTCTTATTGGAAAACCCTTTACATAGTCAAAATAGCACAAAACCAATTAATGAAATTATGGACGAAGCCATTGTTATGGCCGCGGGAGTAACCATAGCCTTGCCTTAGTACAGACACCTACCCACACATGACTGTCAGCGGAACAGCTGGCACCATGCGGTGAAACAAGAGAAATCGGGCAACGAAGAGCCCGGAAGAAAGTGTGTCGGCCATTCTGCCTTGAGAGATCGCCGAGAAGAGGTCGAGAGAAAGAAGAAAAGCAAAAAGTGAAAAAGTGTAGCTGGTTGATTGCTCTCAGGCATCTGACAATATTCTAAACGTTGATCGATAGAAGAAGGAAAAAGAGTGAAAGTGTTGCCGGTAAATGGCTCTCATGCATTTTACAAAAAAAAAAATCGCTGATTAGAAAAGGAGGGAAACCGCGAACACCCGGGGAAAGGATTACTCCCCGTGAAAAAAAACCAAAGCAAGATAAGTAAAAATGTTTTTTTAGATTTTATCAGCCAGCCCGTCAAGCATAACGCATCACATAAACGACGCATACTCAAATCATTCGCCAGAGGAGCGCTAAATGATATCTATGAGCCGCATTAACAAGCGCGTGGCACTTCATCGGATTAATAGCGGTACACTTCATAATGTGGATATAGCGAACTTCCTCAAAGTTTATCACGTCCTATATATCCTATAAGTCACGAAGTGTTGCTTGACACGTTATCGTGCAAAATGAACTAGTCACTTACAATAACCAACGAATATCATAAAAGTTTTTAAGTTTTCATCCTAGTCTATATGTCACATAAGTCACGAATCAGTGCTTGACACATTATCGGGCAAATTGAACTAATCATTTACAATAATTAAGTGAAGATTATGAAGTTTTTTTTAAGTTCTCATCATAGTCTATATATCACATAAGTCACGAATCGGTGCTTGACAAGTTATCGTGCAAAATGAACTAGTCACTTACAATAACCAACGAATATCATAAAGTTTTTAAATTTTCATCCTAGTCTGTATATCACATAAGTCACGAATCGGTGCTTGACACGTTATCGGGCAAATTGAACTAATCATTTACGTTACTCAAGTGAATATTATAAAGTTTTCAGTCTTCATCATAGCATATATATCTTATATGCACGAAGTGTTGCTTGACACGTTATCGTGCAAAGTGAACTAGTCACTTACAATAACCAACGAATATCATAAAGTTTTTAAGTTTTCATCCTAGTCTATATGTCACATAAGTCACAAATCGATGCTTGACACATTATCGGGAAAATTGAACTAAGCATTTACAATAATTAAGTGAAGATTCTGAAGTTTTTTTAAGTTCTCATCATAGTCTATATATCACATAAGTCACGAATCGGTGCTTGACACATTATGGGGCAAAATGAACTAATCAATTACAATAACCGATGAATATTATAAAGTTTTTAAGTTTTCATCATAGTCTATATAGACCATAAGTCACGAAGTGGGACTTGACACGTTATCGGGCAAAATGAACTAATCATTTACGTTACTCAAGTGAATATTATAAAGTTTTTACGTCTTCATCATAGCCTATATATCTTATAATTCACGAATGTGGTGCTTGACGCGTTATCGGGCAAATTGAACGAATCATTTACAATAATTAAGTGAAGATTATGAAGTTTTTTTAAGTTCTCATCATATTCTATATATCACATAAGTCACGAATCGGTGCTTGACACATTATGGGGCAAAATGAACTAATCAATTACAATAACCGATGAATATTATAAAGTTTTTAAGTTTTCATCATAGTCTATATATCCCATAAGTCACGAAGTGGGACTTGACACGTTATCGGGCAATATGAACTAATCATTTACGTTACTCAAGTGAATATTATAAAGTTTTTAAGTCTTCATCATAGCCTATATATCTTATAATTCACGAATGTGGTGCTTGACGCGTTATCGGGCAAATTGAACTAATCATTTACAATAATTAAGTGAAGATTCTTAAGTTTTTTTAAGTTCTCATCATAGTCTATAGGCACATAAGTCACGAATCGGTGCTTAACACATTATCGGGCAAATTAAACTAATCATTTACAATAATTAAGTGAAGATTATGAAGTTTTTTTAAGTTCTCACCATAGTCTATATATCCCATCAGTCACGAAGTGGGACTTGACACGTTATCGGGCAAAATGAACTAATAATTTACGTTACTCAAGTGAATATTATAAAGATTTTAGTCTTCTTCATAGCATATATATCTTATAATTCACGAATGTGGTGCTTGACGCGTTATCGGGCAAATTGAACTAATCATTTACAATAATTAAGTGAAAATTATGAAGTTTTTTTAAGTTCTCATCATAGTCTATATATCACATAAGTCACGAATCGGTGCTTGACACATTATGGGGCAAAATGAAATAATCACTTACAATAACCGATGAATATTATAAAGTTTTTAAGTTTTCATCATAGTCTATATGTCACATAAGTCACGAAGTGGGACTTGACACGTTATCGGGCGATATGAACTAATCATTTACGTTACTCAAGTGAATATTATAAAGTTTTTAAGTCTTCATCATAGCCTATATATCTTATAATTCACGAATGTGGTGCTTGACGCGTTATCGGGCAAATTGAACGAATCATTTACAATAATTAAGTGAAGATTATGAAGTTTTTTTAAGTTCTCATCATAGTCTATATATCACATAAGTCACGAATCGGTGCTTGACACATTATGGGGCAAAATGAACTAATCAATTACAATAACCGATGAATATTATAAAGTTTTTAAGTTTTCATCATAGTCTATATATCCCATAAGTCACGAAGTGGGACTTGACACGTTATCGGGCAATATGAACTAATCATTTACGTTACTCAAGTGAATATTATAAAGTTTTTACGTCTTCATCATAGCCTATATATCTTATAATTCACGAATGTGGTGCTTGACGCGTTATCGGGCAAATTGAACTAATCATTTACAATAATTAAGTGAAAATTATGAAGTTTTTTTAAGTTCTCATCATAGTCTATATATCACATAAGTCACGAATCGGTGCTTGACACATTATGGGGCAAAATGAACTAATCACTTACAATAACCGATGAATATTATAAAGTTTTTAAGTTTTCATCATAGTCTATATGTCACATAAGTCACGAAGTGGGACTTGACACGTTATCGGGCGATATGAACTAATCATTTACGTTACTCAAGTGAATATTATAAAGTTTTTAAGTCTTCATCATAGCCTATATATCTTATAATTCACGAATGTGGTGCTTGACGCGTTATCGGGCAAATTGAACTAATCATTTACAATAATTAAGTGAAGATTCTTAAGTTTTTTTAAGTTCTCATCATAGTCTATAGGCACATAAATCACGAATCGGTGCTTAACACATTATCGGGCAAATTAAACTAATCATTTACAATAATTAAGTGAAGATTATGAAGTTTTTTTAAGTTCTCACCATAGTCTATATATCCCATCAGTCACGAAGTGGGACTTGACACGTTATCGGGCAAAATGAACTAATAATTTACGTTACTCAAGTGAATATTATAAAGATTTTAGTCTTCTTCATAGCATATATATCTTATAACTCACGAATGTGGTGCTTGACGCGTTATCGGGCAAATTGAACTAATCATTTACAATAATTAAGTGAAAATTATGAAGTTTTTTTAAGTTCTCATCATAGTCTATATATCACATAAGTCACGAATCGGTGCTTGACACATTATGGGGCAAAATGAAATAATCACTTACAATAACCGATGAATATTATAAAGTTTTTAAGTTTTCATCATAGTCTATATGTCACATAAGTCACGAAGTGGGACTTGACACGTTATCGGGCGATATGAACTAATCATTTACGTTACTCAAGTGAATATTATAAAGTTTTTAAGTCTTCATCATAGCCTATATATCTTATAATTCACGAATGTGGTGCTTGACGCGTTATCGGGCAAATTGAACGAATCATTTACAATAATTAAGTGAAGATTATGAAGTTTTTTTAAGTTCTCATCATAGTCTATATATCACATAAGTCACGAATCGGTGCTTGACACATTATGGGGCAAAATGAACTAATCAATTACAATAACCGATGAATATTATAAAGTTTTTAAGTTTTCATCATAGTCTATATATCCCATAAGTCACGAAGTGGGACTTGACACGTTATCGGGCAATATGAACTAATCATTTACGTTACTCAAGTGAATATTATAAAGTTTTTACGTCTTCATCATAGCCTATATATCTTATAATTCACGAATGTGGTGCTTGACGCGTTATCGGGCAAATTGAACTAATCATTTACAATAATTAAGTGAAGATTCTTAAGTTTTTTTAAGTTCTCATCATAGTCTATAGGCACATAAGTCACGAATCGGTGCTTAACACATTATCGGGCAAATTAAACTAATCATTTACAATAATTAAGTGAAGATTATGAAGTTTTTTTAAGTTCTCACCATAGTCTATATATCCCATCAGTCACGAAGTGGGACTTGACACGTTATCGGGCAAAATGAACTAATAATTTACGTTACTCAAGTGAATATTATAAAGATTTTAGTCTTCTTCATAGCATATATATCTTATAATTCACGAATGTGGTGCTTGACGCGTTATCGGGCAAATTGAACTAATCATTTACAATAATTAAGTGAAGATTATGAAGTTTTTTAAGTTCTCATCATAGCCTATATACCACATAAGTCACGAATCGGTGCTTGACACATTATGGGGCAAAATTAACTAATCACTTACAATAACCGATGAATATTATAAAGTTTTTAAGTTTTCATCATAGTCTATATATCCCATAAGTCACGAAGTGGGACTTGACACGTTATCGGGCAAAATGAACTAATCATTTACGTTACTCAAGTGAATATTATAAAGTTTTTAAGTCTTCATCATAGCCTATATATCTTATAATTCACGAATGTGGCGCTTGACGCGTTATCGGGCAAATTGAACTATTCATTTACAATAATTAAGTGAAGATTATGAAGCTTTTTAAGTTCGTCATAGTGTATATATCTCATAATTCACGAATTGGTGCTTGACTCCCTATCAGGCAATATGAACTAATCTTTTACAATAATATTATAAAGTTTTTTTTTAAAAAAAAGGAAAGACCATCAGCGCGGCATCTATAATACTGCGGGGGTGCTCAGCTCATGCTGGCAGTCTGGACTTCACGTCCAAGCCCTTCACTCAAAATATGTACCATAACAAATAGTGCCCAACGTGGGGCCACCTCAGTTAGAATTCGGTGGTCTAAGTACAAATTTTACTGGGGACTGGTGTCTGCTAGTTGATTGACCACAAGTCTCATATCCAGTGGAAGTTATATGCGGACCTGAGTCTAATTGGTTTGTTAGTTGACAATTTTAGTAGAGTAACGTTAGAGTTTTTAAAGTTTTGCTATATTTTTTTTGTTTTTGAGATATGTGAGTAAAGTAAAGTTTGTTTTTGAAAGTTTTTTTTGCAAGTCCGACTTTAGGTTTGACTTTGGTCAAGCCTCAAGTCTTGAAATTTTTTGAATGTTTTTGAGAACCTTTAAATTTTTGTATATCTTTCCCTCTGGCCCTCAGCCATGGAAATGGCGGGTGGCCTCACCCAAGTTTTTATTCAGTTCTCACGGAGGCCTGTCATGGCTGGCCATTTGGCTGGACAGAATCATGCATCTACGAGATGACCCCTGGCTTAAGCCAGACAGTCAACCTTATGCATGGCCCTGCCCGGCGGGAGAGCCAGATAGATAGCGCCGTCCGAGGAGAGGAAGGAAATGGCTGTTGGAGGGCGGGAACGGCACCGAAGACCTTCAGTAATCAGGAGTTGGCATACTGCTAGCTACCTAGCTGAAGCATCTCTGGTGGCGCTCTCGGTCTCTTGCATCCGTGACCGACCTCTCCAAAGACTTTCGGTGAAAAACTTGAATCCGTTTTGCAGTTTTATGATAATTCAGCACACACCGTACGTCACTTTCCGAAGGAGATCCTGACCTGAGGAGAGGACGGGAGAAACTGCTGGAGGGTGGGAGCGACTCTAGGGACCTTGGTGGCGTTCTCAGTCTTTGACATCGACAACCGAGTTTTCTTCGGATCCTCAAATTTCGTATACCTGTGAGGAATTCATTGTAGAGGAGAGCCTCGGGGGGGGGGGAGAGGGAGAGAGAGACAAGCCAATTATCCTAGTTGAACTTGAGTTTGGTACATTCTTCTGTGTAGAAGAAATTTTTCTAAATTCTTTGATATTCATACTTCTTCGTAGAGAAAGTTTCTGAAATTGTTTGATACTCATTCTTCTTTGTAGAAGAAAATTTTTGAAATTGTCTGATATTCAGCATTCAGCCTTCTTGGTAGAAGAAGTTTTTTTAAATTGGTTGATATTCATACTTCTTGGTAGAAGAAATTTTTCTAAATTCTTCGATATTCATACTTCTTTGTAGAGGAATTTTTCTGAAATTGTTTGATACTCATTCTTCTTTGTAGAGGAAAATTTTTGAAATTGTCTGATACTCAGCCTTCTTTGTAGAACAAATTTTATTTCCCACATTCTTTTTTGTAGAAAGAAAAATTCTTTCGAGATTATTTGATAACATTCTCCTGTGTAGAAGAAAATTTTTGAATTGTTGATATTCATTCTTCTTTGGGGAAGAAAACTTTTTAGATTGCGTCGGTACAGTCTTCTTTGCAAAAGGAAAATTTTTGAAATTGTCTGACATACATTCTTCTTTATAGAAGAAATTTTTTTGAAATTGTTTGATACACATTCCTTTTATAGAAGAAATTTGTTTGAAATTGTTTGATACACATTCGTTTGGTAGAAGATTTTTTTTGAAATCGTTTGATACTCATTCTTCTTTGTAGAAGAAATTTTTCTAAATTGTTTGATATTCATTATTCCTTGTAGAACAGATTTTTGAAATTGTTTGATACACATTCTTCTGGGTAGTAAAAACGTTAGAACTTGTTTGAGATTCATCCTTTTTGGTAGAAGAAAATTTTTGCCAATACGCGTCCTTCTTAATCGACTATAAGAGTTAGGTTCTATTTGAAAATCCTTACGACACTTGTGCGCCTCGATCAGTCACAATGGCGCTGTCAAGGACTCCGCCGGAAGCGGTGCCAATCTGCTCAATCTGCCAGGATACGGACTGGGCGATTAAATCACGAGCGGTGTCCACCTATTGTAGGCATATCTTCCACAAAAAGTATCTCCAGAAATGGATTAAAGAAAAGTCCAGCTGTCCAAATTGTAGGCTGTTTCTTAATCAGACTGACTTCTATACCTATACCGGCCCGACAGGCAACCGCCCAATGACCAGAGCATTCGGTCAAGAATCTCTTCTTTCTACATCACAGCAGAGGACCTCGTCCAACCAGCCCGCAGCGAAATCGCTCAAATGAAGAGATCCCCAGATCAAGCCCAGCGCGCGGTGCTGTCAGGCGCGAGCCGGCAGTAGGTGAAGCATATTTGGATCTAGCAGGTCTACAAGCACAAATAGCCGACCTAGTCAGAGGTGAGATGTCACGTTGCCTCAATGATTTTCGAGCCGAACTACAGTCTCAATCCCTACGTCCATCCGGTCCTACAGGACCACCAATAGATGTCACTCGTCCACCCCTGCTATGCCACGCATGTCACAATCACCGCTTCCGGGCCTTGAGCTACCACAGAATTCTAATCAAGCATCCAACAAGTACAGTCTCAATCCCTACGTCCATCCGGTCCTACAGGACCACCAATAGATATCACTCGTCCACCCCCTGCTATGCCACTCATGTCACAACCACCGCTTCCGGGCCTTGAGCTACCACAGAATTCTAATCAAGCATCCAATCAGCCGAATACCACCAAGATCTCCTCCTCGACGGCCTTCTTTTCAAGAACCATTCAGAGAGCCTGAACGAGCCCCTCGATCATCGCCTCAACATTGGCCTAGACGTTCGTCAAGCCCTATCAAGGGGTGGAGGCTAGTGTATAACGGGGACAATTCCATCTTATCTGTGGAAGACTTCATCTTCCGGGTAGAGGCGCTAACGAATACCACCCTGTACGGTGACTTCGACCTCTTGGTCAGGCACCTGCACACCCTGTTCAGTGACAGAGCGACTTACTGGTACTGGTCATTATTACGGATAAATCCAACTCTTAACTGGGAGCAAATCCGAGCGGCCCTACTAACTGATTGGGGCGACGCTAAGGACGACATCAGGATATGGCGCCAGATGATGAACCGGAGACAGGAAACCGGAAACCGGCCGACTGCCTCCGTCAAAATACATCATAAGTCTGGACCTAAAGGACGCATTCTGGCAGATCCCGCTAGACCAAGAGTTCCGAGAGAAGACCGCTTTTACAGTGCCTGGTCACCCACTCTATCATTTCACGGTGATGCCCTTCGGACTATGCAACGCTCCTCAAACTATGTGCCGCCTTATAGACAAAGTCATCTCATTCGATCTCCGCGACAACGTCCTGGTCTACCTGGATGACTTGTTGATTCTGTCTCAAGACTTTGATTCACACCTAGCTCTGCTAGCTAGAGTGGCGGATTGCTTGAGGAAGGCTGGTCTCACTATTAATGTCGAGAAGAGCAGATTCTGCATAAAAGAGACTAAATATTTGGGCTTTATAGTAGGAGAAAGTGGCATAAAGACAGACTCAGACAAGGTCGCAGCTATAGTAGAATACCCGACACCTAAAACCGTTCGGCAGGTCCGACGCCTGTTGGGTATGGCAGGATGGTACCGACGGCTTATACCAAATTATGCTGACCTGACTCCCCCAATAACTGACACCCTGAAGACGTCCAGTCAGTTCAAATGGACCACTCAAGCCCAAACGTCTTTTGATCAGTTGAAGAAAAAGCTAACCTCTGCTCCATTACTAGTGAGCCCGGACTTCACCAAGCCGTTCGACATCCAATGCGACGCTAGCCAACAAGGAATAGGGGGAGTACTGATGCAGCTGGATAACGAAGGCCACGAACGGCCTATCGCGTACATTTCAAAAAAATTAAACTCAGCACAACGTAATTACACCGTCACTGAGCAAGAATGCTTGGCAGCCGTCCTAAGTATCCAGAAGTTCCGCCCATTTATAGAGCTAATGCCGTTCTAGATCGTGACGGACCATGGTAGCTTGAGATGGCTGATGTCCCAAAAGGACCTCAGCGGTAGACTAGCTCGGTGGAGTATGAAGCTTCAGGGCTTTGACTTCACCATAGAACATCGGAAGGGAAGCCTCAAGGTAGTACCTGACGCATTGTCACGAATACATTGTGATAGTTTAATAGCTAAAGAAGAGACTGGTCCCGAGGTCGGCCTTAGCTCTCCATACTTCAATTCATTGGAGTACGAGGAGTTGAGGCAGCGAGTAAAATCGGCCTCAAACAAGCTACCAGATCTATGTGTCAGAGGGGGTTTCGATTACATCCGAACAGTTCCAAGGACAGGGGATCCAGTCCACGAGGAAGAAGCCTGGAAGCTTTGGCTTCCACGTGGGTTCGTCACCAACGTCATCTCGAAAGCGCATGATCCGCCATTGTCTTCTCATGGAGGCATAGGAAAGACTCTGGAACGGTTACGAAGACACCTATATTGGCCAAGAATGACCGTCGACGTCCGAAATTTATATAAACTCATGTGACGCGTGTAAGGAAATAAAGGCTCCAAAGACCATTTTAAGACCTCCCATGGGAAATCAGTCTTAGAGCGAACGACCATGGCAACGAATATATTGATTTACTTGGTCCATACCCCAGATCTACAAGCGGAAACATTTGCATGATCATAGCCCTGGACCACTTCTCGAAATATCCCTTGTTAAAGCCTATTAAAAAACCCTCTGCTCCCAATTTCGGTCGACCCAGTTCGCGAAATTATTAAAGAAGTACGGCGTACACCATCTCCGAACTGCTGTATACTCCCCACAGGCCAATGCATCCGAGCGGGTCAACAGGTCCATATTAGCCGGAATCCGAGTATGTCTCAACAACGAACATAATAAATGGGACGAGAAACTGAGCTACATCGCCAGCTCCTTACGGAGCTCAGTACACCAGGCGACTGTGTTCTCTCCGTATAAAGTACTTTTTGGATTTCACATGGTGGAACACGCAAATTCTTATAAACTACTGAGGACTCTAGGCACGTTGAGCGAACCCATTGCAATAGATGAGACCGACAAAGTGCAGTTAATTCGAGCCAAGGTCCAAGAAAACTTAAATCATGCATTTGAGCAAGGCACAAAGGTTTATAACCTGCGCTCGAAACCGGTAGAATTCAAAGTAGGTCAGGAAGTATATCGGCGGAACTTCATACAGAGTAGTTTCCAAAATCAGATCAGTGCTAAGCTAAGTCGCAAGTTCCTTAAATGTCGGATGAGATCTCGAAAAGGGAAATCGTCATATGAACTCGAAGACCTCCAATGAAAACTCATCAGCGTCTTCCACGCTAAGGATATCAGGCCATGATCGGATAGTGACCGAAAATAAGTATACATGATGCTTGTCTTCTTCCTGGTAGCCCTAAAAAGGCATCCGGCCAGCTTAACTGGTAACTACAGGGTACCAATGTGCCGCTTAGAACCCACCCCAACCTAGCGGCCGGTATACCTCTTGTTAGTAGACCCACCTTTTTCCTTTGTTTCCCCCTTCCCACGTGGTGCACTACGGACAGCGGAGCTATCGTAGCAATTCCAATTGTTAAACCGACTCCAAAAATTTAAATAGCCCATCTCTACCTTAAATGTGTAGATGTTTCATCTCTAATCCCTTCTGGATTAGCCTCGATATGAGGATTTTACTTTTCTGTCTTCTCTTGATTATTTCTTCAGTCTGCGGTGGTCGAGCAACATTATTATAAAGGACGATGATCCTAGTCTAGCCCATCTCTACCTTGAATGTGTAGATGTTTCATCTCTAATCCCTTCTGGATTAGCCTCGTTATGAGGATGTTACTTTTCTATCTCTTCTTCATTATTTCCAAGTCTGCGGTGGTCGAGCAACATTTTTATAAAGGACGATGATCCTAGTCTAGCCCATCTCTACCTTGAATGTGTAGATGTTTCATCTCTAATCCCGTCTGGATTAGCCTCGTTATGAGGATTTTACTTTTTTATCTCTTCTTCATTATTTCCAAATCTGCGGTGGTCGAGCAACATTTTTATAAAGGACGACGATCCTAGTCTAGCCCATCTCTACATTGAATGTGTAGATATTTTATCTCTAATCCCTTCTGGATTAGCCTCGATATGAGGATTTTACTTTTCTGTTTTCTCTTCATTATTTCTTCAGTCTGCGGTGGTCGAGTGAAAATTTATAACGGACAACGATCCGAGTCTAGCCCATCTCTACCTTAAATGTGTACATGTTTCACCACTAATCCCTTCTGGATTAGCCTCGATATGAGGATGTTACTTTTCTGTCTCCTTCTATATTTCCCAATCGGTAATGGTCGTGGGTCGAGTCACACATTGGGCGCCTCAGGACAAGGTCTAAGTGTTAAGACCAGCTAGCTCAGTCGACCATCTTTCAGGATCGTCTGTCACACAGGTGCATCACACGACCCTGCCCTGTTATGGTCGCGGGTGTAACCATAGCCTTGCCTTAGTACAGACACCTATCCACACATGACTGTCAGCGGAACAGCTGGCACCATGCGGTGAAACAAGAGAAATGGGCAACGAAGAGGCCGGAAGAAAGTGGGTCGGCCATTCTGGTTTGAGAGATCGCCGAGAAGAAGTCGAGAGAAAGAAGAAAAGCATAAAGTGAAAAAGTGTAGCTGGTTGATTGCTCTCAGGCATCTGACAATATTCTAAACGTTGATCGATAAAAGAAGGAAAAATAGTGAAAGTGTGGCCGGTAAATGGCTCTCATGCATTTTACAAAAAAAAAATCTTACTCGCTGATTAGAAAAGGAGGGAAACTGCGAACACCCGGGGAAAGGATTACTCCCCGGGAAAAAAAACCAAAGCAAGATCAGGAAAAATGTTTTTTTTAGATTTTATCAGCCAACCCATCAAGCATAACGCATCATATAAACGACGCATACGCAAATCATTCGCCAGAGGAGCGCTAAATGATATCTATGAGCCGCATTAACCAGCGCTTGGCACCTCATCGGATTAATAGCGGTACACTTCATAATTTGGATATAGCGAACTTCCTCTAAGTTTATCACGTCCTATATATCCTATAAGTCACGAAGTGTTCCTTGACACGTTATCGTGCAAAATGAACTAGTCACTTACAATAACCAACGAATATCATAAAGTTTTTAAGTTTTCATCCTAGTCTATATGTCACATAAGTCACGAATCGGTGCTTGGCACATTATCGGGCGAATTGAACTAATCATTTACAATAATTAAGTGAAGATTATGAAGTTTTTTTTAAGTTCTCATCATAGTCTGTATATCACATAAGTCACGAATTGGTGCTTGACACATTATCGAGCAAATTGAACTAATCATTTACAATAATTAAGTGAAGATTATGAAGTTTTTTTAAGTTCTCATCATAGTATATATATCTTATAAGTCACAAAGTGTTGCTTGACACGTTATCGTGCAAAATGAACTAGTCACTTACAATAACCAACGAATATCATAAAGTTTTTAAATTTTCATCCTAGTCTGTACATCATATAAGTCACGAATCGGTGCTTGACACGTTATCGGGCAAATTGAACTAATCTTTTACGTTACTCAAGTGAATATTATAAAGTTTTCAGTCTTCATCATAGCATATTTATCTTATAAGTCACGAGGTGTTGCTTGACACGTTATCGTGCAAAATTATCTAGTCACTTACAATAACCAACGAATATCATAAAATTTTTAAGTTTTCATCCTAGTCTATATGTCACATAAGTCACGAGTCGGTGCTTGACACATTATCGGGCAAATTGAACTAATCATTTACAATAATTAAGTGAAGATTATGAAGTTTTTTTAAGCTCTTATCGTAGTCTATATATCACATAAGTCACGAATCGGTGCTTGACACGTTATCGGGCAAAATGAACTAATCAATTACAATAACCGACGAATATTATAAAGTTTTTAAGTTTTCATCATAGTCTATACATATGTCACATAAGTCACGAGTCGGTGCTTGACACATTATCGGGCAAATTAAACTAATCATTTACAATAATTAAGTGAAGATTATGAAGTTTTTTTAAGTTCTCATCATAGTCTATATACCACATAAGTCACGAATCGGTGCTTGACACATTATCGGGCAAATTGAACTAATCATTTACAATAATTAAGTGAAGATTATGAAGTTTTTTTTAAGTTCTCATCATAGTCTGTATACCACATAAGTCACGAATTGGTGCTTGACACATTATCGGGCAAATTGAACTAATCATTTACAATAATTAAGTGAAGATTATGAAGTTTTTTTAAGCTCTTATCATAGTCTATATATCACATAAGTCACGAATCGGTGCTTGACACGTTATCGGGCAAAATGAACTAATCAATTACAATAACCGACGAATATTATAAAGTTTTTAAGTTTTCATCATAGTCTATATATCCCATAAGTCACGAAGTGGGACTTACACGTTATCGGGCAAAATGAACTAATCATTTACGTTAGTCGAGTGAATATTATAAAGTTTTTAAGTCTTCATCATAGCCTATATATCTTATAATTCACGAATGTGGTGCTTGACGGCGTTATCAGGCAAATTGAACTAATCATTTACAATAATTAAGTGAAGATTATGAAGTTTTTTAAGTTTATCATAGTCTATATATCTCATAATTCACGAATTGGTGCTTGACTCCCTATCAGGCAATATGAACTAATCTTTTACAATAATATTATAAAGTTTTCTCAATAAAATAATTGAGTAAGATCAGCATCTTAGCGCCGCCTACCTTAAATCGTCCGCCCGATGGGCGCTAACGTCTAATGTTAGTATAGTACAAGTGCTATCAGTCGGTCGGATCATAGATGGTAGTTGGTAGACATTCCCGTTTGGAACCTACTTGTACCACATGGGATGTGTAAGAGTATACAGAAAACCCATAGGCGATTAAAGTTATCATTTTCATTGTAAATAGTACTATTGGTCCCTCGTACCACTCTAAAAGGCCTTCTCGAGAGATCCCATCAGCGGAGTTATCTTGTTTACTAGAATATAGGTGGTCATGTAGGCCGATCACGTTCCACGTAAATGGGACACTTAACTACACTCATACTAGTCCCATGGGATTTTTTTTGTCCGCTCGAACTTTTAGAAGTAGATGTAACAGTGTTATGGAACTATAGTGAGTGATGGGCTTGGACGTGAAGTCCCGACTGCCAGCACGAGCCGACAGATCACTCGATGGACAGCGTTGACTGTGTTACATATCATAAACTCATCTATAATGCATTCATTAAGATCATATCATCTATAATGCATTCATTAAGATCATATCATCTATAATGTATGTAAGATGAAGTATTGAATATACATACCTACATTACAATTCATATCAATAAAAAGATAAAGTATTGCATATACGTACATACCTACATTGCATTATAATTCCTATCAAGAAAAAATAATGCATTGTATGTACATACATACCTATATTGCATTATAATTCATATCAAGAAAAAATAATGCATTGCATGTACATACATACCTAACTACATCATTTTATTGTCATTGCACTCATCACTGACCTACGCCAATTTCCATTTGAGGAAACCAGTAAAGGTTGACCGAGTGACGCAATACCCCTGCGCGCAAGAATTCGCACATTGCAATACGATAACCTTGCGCCGGCGGTAAAGCATAGGTGACCAAATTGACATGATGTAATATGATAAGCTACAAGCATTTGGTGAATTGATATGTATGTAGGTACGTATGAATGATAGAAACAATGAAGCTGGGAAATATGTATATACGCATAAAGCAACGAGTGTCGTGATGTAAGAATAACAAGCTGCGAGTAGTTTCCGCAGCTTGTATATTACAAAATAGGAAATTAAGAAAATACACCTGGCCTATACAAATTACACTTTTGGTAAGCAAATGTTAGGCCAGAAATATTACGGAAGCATAGGTAAGGTTAATTTTATATGTAAGACTTTTTGTATAAATATGATGTTGATTTGCAATAAAGAATAGTGTTCAAGTAACATTCAAAGCAACTCAAGTTGTTCTTACTAAGGGAAGTAAAAGCTAATAAGCGGCTCCCATATAATATCCGAGGGAAGTAAAGCTAATAAGCGGCTCCCATATAATATCCGAGGGAAGTAAAGCTAATAAGCGGCTCCCATCTTCGAACCAAGGGAAGTAAAGCTAATAAGCGGCTCCCTTCAACCTACTGCGGCTTCATTCATCCACATTCGACCTGGAATATTTTCATAAGGTGAACCTATGAGAGTACTTGAGGACGACTACCTCCCAAGTGCTTCATAAACTCAACAATAATTTGGCGCAGCCGGTAGGATCAAGGAAGGTACATAAATTCAAACCCTTGAAAAACCTTGATCTTCGAACCTACGAGTGCATAGGAACACCTTATTTCCAACAACAGAAAATATCCATTCTTTTCTCTCTTCAATAACAATAAAGAAGCCACCAGCTTGGATATACAACTTCATATCTGCGTAGCGGATAAAGGCAACAAATTTTATTTTCTTCCATTCGTCTCTTCAAGTTAAAGTAAGATAAATTAAAGTAATAAAAATTGTTAATCATAAAAAAAATATATATATATATAATAGTCACTGCGGTATATATATATATAAAAAAAAAAAAGATTGAACAAGTTTCAAATAATTAATCTGATTTCTCTGGTTATTGATCGAAGCTCGTTAAATTACCTATTCTCTCGTTCCATCTCTCTCACTAATATTGAGTAAAAACATCCGCAGGTTTTGCTTTCATGCCTAAAACTGGCCGTAGTTCTTCATGCTCTACCTTTGAGACAGTAATAAATTCATTATCATTTGATAATACCAGTCCTCCAGATAGCCCAAGAGTAGAGTGTAATTCATCCCAAAGTCGACCTTCCGTAAACTGGTATCGTGAGCATCGCTCAGGTAAACGTTTCAGAAGGCACAGCCTAATTAATTTTCTAGTAAGAAGAAATAGCTTAAACGCCCTAATCACAGAAAAATCATTAACCTCGCCTACTTCTAATAACGATACTCCAGATATTCCCCAGAGAAAGCAACCAAACCAACCAGCCAAAATGCCAGTGAATTATGAAAAAGTAGTTAAACTGACAGCACAAATGGTGCCCTTGTTTTCTGGAGAATTTAGTCCCCAAATTCTCACAGAATTGCAAACCTTTATAGGCTGTTGCAAACAAGTACAACAGTGCCTAGAAGAGGAGGAAAAGCAAGCTTTTATGCAGATTTTTCCCACTAGATTGAGAGGAAATGCATACCAGCTAATCGCATCTAGCTCACTCACAACATTTGTAGAGGTTGAACAATTACTTTATCGTAATTACTTACCTCGTGAGACTTACCATGAGCTGATAAATAGATTAATCACTTGCCGACAATACCCGCACGAGTCATTTAACTCCTTCACAACTAGGCTAAAAGGCCTATTGTTACAATGTAATGAGGCAGCACAGAGTAAATATGGTGCTGAAAATTTCAATATGGTGAAGCGACAAATAGAAGATTTTGCAATGGCTTCAGTGAAAAATGGTGCATATAACCCGCATCTAGGAGCCTATCTACTCACCTTAAATGAGGATTCAGTGGACAAACTCATTCAAAAGGCATTAGATATGGAAAGGTTGCAACAAAGACTCTTTTTCACGCCCCAACCAACAAGCTATATTCCTAACCCCACAAACTCTTTCCAAATGGGCAATTTTCTAAGACCTAATATTCCAAATTTCGCTAATGCTTATGGTTATCCCATACACGAGAGTGTAAATTTATCTTCCTACCCTCACACAAAGGAGTTCGGAGGACATAATATAAAAACTGAAAGTAGTATACCTCCAATACCGGAACCGCCAAAGGAAACTTTAGTATCCTTTAGTACCGACGAAATCCCTGAACATAATTGGCGCTCTGTGACAAGGAAATCTTCCGGAAGCCCACCTCCCTACCAGAAATCTTTTCAGCAACAGGCAGAAAGAAAGTACGACAAGCAAAAAGTACTCTTAAATAAGATCACCTGTAGCTACTGCAATTACAAAGGGCACACGTATGACGAGTGCCTAAAACGTAAGAATACGCCTTTCTGCATTAACTGCAGAATAAAGGGCCATGATGCCCAACATTGCAAGCAAAATGCTAAGGCACACCCGAACATGCAAACACGAGTAACAATGTTCGGTGGGGATCTGCAAATCAGGAGCAAAGAATTAATCACATACATAATATGTGCGACTTCTGTGGCAGAAGAGGACATATCGTGTCCACTTGTCAGCAGAAACAACGATGGGAGGCCACACATTCGGGAAACGGCACACTGTCGACCGAAAAATCCCCGGCTCGACATTGAATAGAACGGCGCAAATTACTTCAGGGTCCTTTCAAACAAAAAAACAAGATACTAGAGAAAACGTTCCAGTGGTAGATTTACCATTAGACATAAGCAAAAACACAGCCGTTCGGCTGATAGTAGACACTGGAGCTGAAGTAAGCATCATAAAAAAGGAAGCACTAGATACGCCAGAACATATAAAACAAAGCGAAAAGGTGACTCTGAAAACTCCATTTGGAGAAGGAGAAACATTGGGAAACTGCCAAGGCAACTTTTTATTAAGCCGCAGTATCCCGTGCAAACTCCAGGTTGTCGAAGATATCGCCCAAATCTCCCATGATGGGCTGTTGGGTAATGATTTTCTTGCGAAAAATTGTAATATCGAAGGGCCTAATAGATTACTTCGGTTTCCTCGCACGGAAACCAACCCTATTGAGTTCACGGTTCCTCTCGAAACATCCCTAGAAGATGGAGAGGAAATACCAAGCAATCAATTGGAGGAGCAATTTAAATTACGGGCGCCAGATAGCAAAAATGCATTACCTCCAATGGAAAAAATTCCGAGCACCTCGATTGAAGATGAAAGTAGGCAATATGAAGTTGTACTTCGGCGATCCAATAGAATACCTCCTCGATCTCAAATGGTACTGAGTATACCATTACAATTAGACCAGAAAATGGTCTGTTTGTCTCAGGAGATTAAAGAAGGAGTATTTGTCGCAAATTGCCTAGTTAGTCCTCATAGAAGTTTTATACCAATAGCAGTTCTAAACGTAAACACGCAACCAGTGTACCTAAAGAACCTAACGCTTACTCTAGTTCCAATTAATTATTATAATTTAGAACCTCTATATTTACCTTTGGACGACAACAATACCCAAAGTTCTCAGAAAAAAGCCTCTCTTAAGCCTCTCTATTTACCATTGGACGACAACAATACCCAAAGTTTTCAGAAAGAAGCCTCTTTTAAACCTCTCTATTTATCTTTGGACGACAATAATACCCAAAGTTCTCAGAAAGAAGGTGGTCCATCTTTCTCTCGTGCACAAAACAGTAGCTACTACAAACACAAAAATAATAAAACAGATTTAAATTCCAATCCATATTCGGTAAACGTAAACCGCATTAAACATTATAATCAAGATAGACTCGCGGCTTTACGTAGAGAATTACTGTTGGATAAAAATTTGAATCAAGAAGAGGAAAAATCAATTCTTGAACTATGCTATAAATATAATGATCTTTTCTATCTAAAAGGAGACAGGCTAACGTGCACTAACACTATAAAGCATACCATACCCACATTATATAATCAACCACCCATAAACCAAAAAATGTATAGACTCCCAGAGACACATCGGGCAGTCATAAATGAGCAAATAACAGAGATGCTAGAGAATGGCATAATTCAACTAAGTAAAAGCCCGTGGAACTCTCCGTTACTGGTAGTTCCCAAGAAGGCTGGGCCAGACGGCAATAAACGTTGGCGGGTAGTAGTAGATTTTCGTAAGTTAAACGAAAAATCTATAGGGGATGCCTTTCCACTACCCAGGATAGAAGATATACTAGACCAACTTGGGCACTCGCGCTATTTTACTACACTGGACCTTGCAAGCGGATATCATCAAGTACTTGTTGATCCAAGGGATAGACCTAAAACTGCGTTCAGTACTGCTTACGGGCATTATGAATTTAAGAGAATGCCATTTGGGCTGAAAGGCGCACCTGCGACCTTTCAGCGCCTAATGAATTACATTCTAACGGGTCTCCAAGGATTAGAATGCTTTGTCTATCTCGATGATATTGTAATATATGGAAAAAATTTACAAGATCATAACGAGAAATTGGCTAAGGTATTCGACAGACTTAGAGCCCATAATCTTAAATTACAACCCGAAAAGTGTCAGTTCCTTCGCAGAGAAGTAATTTACCTCGGACACAAATGCTCGAATGAAGGAGCACTTCCAGATCCCAGTAAAACAAGCTGCGTTCAAAATTTTCCTCAACCCCGAACTGTGAGACAAACTCAATCGTTTCTTGGGTTGGCCAACTACTATCGAAAGTTTATTCCGAATTTTTCAAAAATTGCCAGGCCACTAACGAATCTATTACGGAAAGACGTCAAATTTAATTGGACTCAAAAGTGCCAAGACTCTTTCGATAAAATTAAAAATTCCCTAGTAAATCCTCCTTTACTCATATATCCAGACTTTACCAAACCCTTTAATTTGACAACAGATGCTAGCAATGAAGCGTTGGGAGCTGTTTTATCCCAAGGGAAAATAGGCACAGACAGGCCAATAGCGTATGCAAGTAGAAGTTTAAATAAGGCGGAACAAAAATACTCCACAATAGAGAAAGAGTTGCTCGCTATTGTATGGGCCGCCAGGAACTTCAGGTGTTACCTACAAGGGAGAACTTTCACGGTTTATACAGACCACAAACCCCTTAAAGGTGTATTCAATGTAAAAGATCCAACTTCGAGATTAGTCAGGTTCCACCATAAACTTTCGGAATTTGACTACACAATTGAATATAAGCCTGGAAAATTTAACACTAATGCAGACGCCCTTAGCCGAATACCTGCCCAAATAAACCAAACAAATCCCAATTCAATCATTGTGGAAGCTCAAGTACATCACCGTATAGATTCTGATATAGACAACGATGATTCTAACTCTCCGCAACCATCAAAATATAAGCAAGCACGATGCCATGTTGTTACGAGATCGCAAATGAAGGAGACAGAAAATAATATTGAAAATGTAACACAAAACCAAAAAACCCGAAAAATTCGAAAATATTCAAAGAACTCCCAAGATGATTCAGTAGAAATTGGCTCAACTGAAAGCAACCAACCTGAAACCAATACATTTGAGCACGACAAATCACCCTCGAATAGTAATTCAATAAATTCCCAAAATCAATTACCTGAGATTATTTCCAACCCTGAAGAAATTCAAATAATTTTAAAGGACTACCATGACTCCGCATTTGGTAGTCATCAAGGAGTAATCAAAACTTATAAAAGAATAAAAAAGAAATATAAGTGGAAAAACATGCTTAGTTCTATCAGGAAATATATTCGAAAATGTTCTAAATGCCAGAAAATGAAAGCTAGCCCGGGGTATCGTATGCCAATGGTCATAACAGATACCGCTCTAATGCCATTCGAGAAAGTTTATTTGGATATAGTAGGTCCTCTTGAAGAAACACACTCAGGCAACAAATACATTTTGACATTCCAAGACAATCTGACGAAATTCGTAGATTGTTATGCCATGCCGAATGGCGAAGCAGAAACGGTAGCAGGAATATTTTTCGACGAGATAATTACTCGTTACCGCATTCCTAAAAAGGTAGTAACTGATCAGGGTTCTAACTTCTTAAGCGATCTTTTTAAACGCGTCTGTAAACTCCTGAAAATAAAAAAATTACAGACTTCCGCTTATCATCCACAATCCCACGGCGCACTTGAACGTACCCACAGACCTCTAGTGGAGTATTTAAGAGCTATTGTGTCTGAAAATCCAAAGGCTTGGGATCGATTCCTGAGAACCGCGGCTTTCGTATACAATAATAGTCCACATGATGGCACTAAACTCACTCCAATGGATTGTTTGTTTGGGTTTACAGCGGATGTACCATCAAATCTAAGAAGAGAACCAGAACCCATTTACAACCACGAAAGTTACTATCACATCCTTAAATACGAATTACAAAAAACGTATGCTATCGCCCGAAAAAATCTGTTTAAGGCTAAGGAAAAGTCAAAACTATACTATGATAAGCATTCACGTCCGGTTACATTCCAGCCAGGTGAAAAAGTTCTACTGAAAAATCCGGCGAAGAAACACAAGCTTTCCCAGATATGGCTAGGTCCATATCTCGTGGTACAAGCTTTTACCCCTGTTAATACTGTTATTCAAATTGGTAAACGAAGAGTAACAGTACATAACAACAGATTAAAACCATTTCACGAATAATGGCTAATCTTTGAAAACCAGACAAGGGAGAGAAAGAGAAACATACTTTGGATAATTTACTTTTATTTTTAAAAAAAAAAAAAAAAAATTTTTTTTTTACTCAGAGTAGAACTACTTAAGAATATTTTTATTTTCATCCTTTTTAAAGCATTAATTTTCTTCATTATCTCCTTCGCCAGCCATTCAAACTTTACACGCTCCTCTTTTACAGTGGCCAAAATAGCCCTCAACCTAAAGTAATGCAAATCTCGGTCTAACTTGACACGCCTACCTACTACTTGCCGATTTAGTTTTATTTAAACTCTCTGCGAAACGCCAAAATATCAAGAAGGGGATGCTCGTATGTGAACACTCGAGTAGCGCTTCACACGCAAGTACTCAAGAAACCACAACCAGAATATCCGCATCCACTAAAATCTAATATGAATGAAACCAGTCATAAATTCCTTAATAATATCACTCAGAATACCCAAAAACACATAATCATGCTAAAAGCAGAGGATGCCAATAATATTCTAAACGAAAATTCATACTCTTTGGATCAGCTGGAAGAGCAGATAGATACGCTAGACAAACAAAGAAAAGAGCGAAATAAAACAGAAATGGTTCAAATAAGCTCCCTATCACTGAGCTCCGTAGTAATATTATTACTCAGCATAATCGGAATATTGAAACTATGTAAGTTTATCAGGAACAAGAAAAAGAATATCATAGTCAAAACACCCAAAATAATTACCGTCAATAACCAAAAGGTTCAGTTAGACACTGAGGCAAACCCTCAACTTCGCATAGAAACTACACAAACCTTAACTCATGAGCCTAAAGCGGATGTAAAATTTAGTAATTTCACCCTACCACAGGAAACGGTGATGACAAACAAAGTCAAACAAATCACCCAAAATTTCCAATCAGAAATTGCGAAAGCAAACACACCCCGAATGATCTCACAACCCCCTACCCAAGAAATAGCGACAGCGATCAAAGAGAGAACTCTTTATCAAACCAAACGGACAGGATTAAAAGAATCAATCAACCCCCGATCTGCGCAGCCTACACAGGCAAGTAACCGACAAAATATGTCAATACAACCCCCAACACCACCACCTCTTCCACCTTCATTAAATCAACCTAAGCCAGATTCAATTACCAGTCCACGACAATTACAGGTAGTTTAATTATTCTCCAGTATTAAGTACCTAAATAACCAGAGACAGCAAGAGATAGCTACCTATTTTACAAAAAAAAAAATAGTAGAAGGAACAAAACAAATATGTTTAGAAGAAAAAAAAATATATACATACACATACACTATTATACCAAAAAACATTAAAAATAGTAATAAAATAAGAATATTTATATTATATGCATAATCTTGATAAAAATTATTATAGGCATAGATAAGATTTTTTCTTTCTTCTAATATTAATACTCTAATTTTACTACTCGTGTATATACACATATATTATTATAGGTTCATGAAAAATTAACATTGTAATAAAAAAAAAAAAAATATATGTATAGAAAAAATATGTATACACATATATTATTATATTATACAGAGTTGTACGATTAAAAATAAACATACAAATGTGTCAAAATTCAAATAAAAAAAAAAAAAAACAAGGTTTAATACGAATAAAAATATGTACATACACATATGTATATTATAAATAAAACTAGAAATAAATGTATGAACCGCTGTTAAAATAAATTAATAAACCCAAAGTTAAAAATTAAACATTCCTAGCTGTACCTACAATGTATTATTATTATTTAACATACAACTAAAGAAAATATTGTTAGAATAACCTAGTATTAAGCCAAACCACCATATACCATTGATCTCTCTTCCTAATATTACTACTCATCTCAGCACTCGGCATTATGCGTATACAAATATAAAAACAAGTAAAACAGTAAACATTTTTTTTGTAAATTCCCAAACCCAATTTTTTTTAATGCGTTATTCCTCTTCCAAGAATAACACATTTTTTAAGAAGGGGGAGATTTGTTACATATCATAAACTCATCTATAATGCATTCATTAAGATCATATCATCTATAATGCATTCATTAAGATCATATCATCTATAATGTATGTAAGATGAAGTATTGAATATACATACCTACATTACAATTCATATCAATAAAAAGATAAAGTATTGCATATACGTACATACCTACATTGCATTATAATTCCTATCAAGAAAAAATAATGCATTGTATGTACATACATACCTATATTGCATTATAATTCATATCAAGAAAAAATAATGCATTGCATGTACATACATACCTAACTACATCATTTTATTGTCATTGCACTCATCACTGACCTACGCCAATTTCCATTTGAGAAAACCAGTAAAGGTTGACCGTGTGACGCAATACCCCTGCGCGCAAGAATTCGCACATTGCAATACGATAACCTTGCGCCGGCGGTAAAGCATAGGTGACCAAATTGACATGATGTAATATGATAAGCTACAAGCATTTGGTGAATTGATATGTATGTAGGTACGTATGAATGATAGAAACAATGAAGCTGGGAAATATGTATATACGCATAAAGCAACGAGTGTCGTGATGTAAGAATAACAAGCTGCGAGTAGTTTCCGCAGCTTGTATATTACAAAATAGGAAATTAAGAAAATACACCTGGCCTATACAAATTACACTTTTGGTAAGCAAATGTTAGGCCAGAAATATTACGGAAGCATAGGTAAGGTTAATTTTATATGTAAGATTTTTTGTATAAATATGATGTTGATTTGCAATAAAGAATAGTGTTCAAGTAACATTCAAAGCAACTCAAGTTGTTCTTACTAAGGGAAGTAAAAGCTAATAAGCGGCTCCCATATAATATCCGAGGGAAGTAAAGCTAATAAGCGGCTCCCATATAATATCCGAGGGAAGTAAAGCTAATAAGCGGCTCCCATCTTCGAACCAATGGAAGTAAAGCTAATAAGCGGCTCCCTTCAACCTACTGCGGCTTCATTCATCAACATTCGACCTGGAATATCTTCATAAGGTGAACCTATGAGAGTACTTGAGGACGACTACCTCCCAAGTGCTTCATAAACTCAACAACTGCAGGGCGGCACGCTAGCTCGCCTCGGCTCATTGGCGGAGAGTCTGGGGAGGTTCCACGAAAACCTGCCGCTGCCGTCAGCCATAATAAAAAAAAATTCGTCGTGCCTATAAACAAACAAAAGCCGGCACACATTCGGTCCTGAAGGGACCCTTACGTCACCTACCTATATACAATCGAAGGCGCAGATGTTTTGCCTTCTTTGCCGGCCCCATCCTCCCATCTGACTCTGAGGGGCATAGTTATTCAGAGTCCCTAATTGACCTTCAAAGAGAGAGAAAGACTAGGCGAGCCTAGACGACCTTCATATGAGAGTGCTCGAGGAAAGTAGAAGGAGAAATTAATAAAAGCTTCAGAACATTATTTACGTTATAATGTCATTATTTAATGAAAAAGAGTCTTCAATTCAAAAGAAAAATTACAGCATTATTACATATAACCTAGGAAATACTTTAGAGGACATAGAAATAACAAATGTAATTATAATATGTTTCCCTTACATGGAAGTAATAGGTAAATACAACACTGAATGAGCGTGAAAAATCTTCAAACGCTACTCTGCAACGAGACGGATATTAAGCCCTTGTATGCATGATTTAAATTACACCAATAATCATTTCCCTTTTACTCGATATTTTTTTGTATTACCGAAAAATTTCATTAAGTCAGGCATTATGTAACGTATATGTGTTTATAATCAACAAATAAATGTTTTTCTTTTATTTATACCTCTTTCATTAAAAAAATTCAGTTAAATTCCTTTCATTTTATATTCTATAGCTATCTATTTTTTGTATTACCGAAAAATTTCATTAAGTTAGGCATTATGTAACGTATATGTGTTTATAATCAACAAATAAATGTTTTTCTTGTATTTATACCTCTTTCCTTTAAAAAATTCAGTTAAATTCCTTTCTTTTTATATTCTATAGCAATCTAATTCACCTAAGTGGTACTGGGCAAATTCTAATTTATCAAAAAAAAACTCTTCGCTTTCTTGGTTTCAATCCACTTCAACAAAGTAAAAGTAAAACAATAATTTTAGACCTTAGATCAGCAAAAGTAAGAAAACAAGGCAACAACTTACATGTTTATTTGTTGAGGATCCACCGCAGAGGCGCCCCCGAGGATGTCCGCTTGCTACTGTATAAGCAATTAAAAATTCGCAAATTCAATTGGTGGACTGAATTGAAAGTTAAACAAAAATCTTCAAAAACGTAATAACTCTAAACTAATTTAGTTACTTATCTAATTAAATCTCGGGAAAAATTCGTCGAGAATGGTCGATCACAGCAAATACAGCAACTTCTTCCGTCTCTGAATAAAAACTCAAATTCTTAGACCTACATAGGAATTGCTTATAGGATGAATAAAAATCTTCAGGTCCGTGGCATCTCATAGCAAAATATTTTGGTAAGTTACTTCTTCCAGAATATCACAATAACTAATAGCAGATTGTGTTAGAAAGGCGTTCCAGCGCAGCTAATTCTTCTGTTTCCGGCACTACGGCCTATAATCCCCGATCCAAGTGGTGGATTAAATTCTAGCTTTAATAAAATCTCCACAATCGATGCGACTCGCATCGAATTATTTTAGCCCATCATATTTATAACATAAAAATACTCGTAGTAGATAATTTCAACAAATTCCATATATCGAAAGTTTCCCAGTCATTTGGTAATATCAATTATGTTTCATGCAGAAAAATGATAATACCAGTAGTAGACGACTTCTGCCAATTCCAGAAATAATTTCTCTTAAATTTGTTTAGCGTGATCAGTAGGTTTCTTGCAGAAAAATGTAAGGCCGGTTGTCGATAATGTCTCAATACTCCCAGTTTATACTCAGGATTCTAATAATATTTTTCGAATTTACCTCCTGGTGCGGGGTTTAATTCCTAAAGTATTTTATTAATATATTTCGACACTAAAGAGATTCATGTGAAAATATTACCTCTCGAGCACGATGTCGGGGAGAATTATTGATGCCAATTTCTTTCAGGAAACCTTCCATGCGCGTCACTTTACTCAAGAAGTAAACAAATCGATTGTCTTCTTCTTCTTTGTCACCACCGTCAGAATGTCACTCCGAACTCGAGGAAACGCACTTCTCTCGGTCGGGGTGCGTTTTAATTTTCCGCTCGTCGCGGCCGGCTTACACGCTTGCTTCAGTACATTGTGTAGCATATTGCTATATGCAATATGCTACGACCATAACAGGGCAGAGTGGTCTGCGCCACCCGTGGTTCAGACAACGCTGAAAAATGGTCGACTGAGCTAGGCGGTCGTAAACATAGGCCTCATCGCTGCGGGTGCCCAATGTGTGTCTCGACCATAGACCCAATGATTATTCCTCATCACTCGAATTTGCCTACGACTGTCGGCTATACTTGACTGATGTCACATCGAGGACACATCCCTGAAGGCTCGTCAGTCTTTGATCAGACCTCGACATCTTTCCCCGTGTGGGAAGCCAAAGTTGCATCGACAAGCAGGTAACCCAAAAAATCCAGCCAGTCGGTGTTTTTTGCCTTCCTTAACCGAGGTGCTGAGAAAGCCCCGCGATCAGTAACCTAAAGAACTGATCGCGAAGCTTTGTCGGCACAACGTATCGCTCCGATCTCCGACCGCGATTGTTCAAGGGTGTGTCCCCAAGGCGTCGTCGAAGTAGTGACATGCTGACAGCTGTATACAGGATGGATTCCAACAGGTATATCACCCACCATTGACAGGGCAATAGGAGGGCTTCGCGATATCCTATAGTTTACCAGTGAAGCTGGCTGGATGCCTTCTTAGGGCTACCAGGAATAAGCGTGATAATAGATAGACGACGTTCCAGAATGGTTATCACTGCCGGATGTTCTTTCCCCTGCAGATCTTCAAGCTCGTATAGGGAGTTTCCTTTCTTGGCTTTAACCCGATATTTGACAAGTTTTCGTCCCAGTTTAGCACTAGTCTGTTGGAAGTTGCTTTGGGCAAAGTTCCGTCTAAATACCTCTTGACCCACTTTGAAATCAACAGGCTTCGCCCTGAGATTATGGGCTCGTGAACCCTGTTCGAACGCATGGTGTAAATTTTCCTGCACTCTCGCACGGATCAATCTCAGTTTGTCCTCAGCATCTACTCTGAACGGCTCATTAAGAGTTCCAAGGCGCCTCAAAATGGAATTGGAGCTGCCATGTTCAATCATTTGCTGACCGAAAAGTGTTCGATAAGGAGAGAAACCAGTTGCTTGGTGGAAAGAGCTCCTGAGGGAACTAGCTATCTGGCTCAGCATCTCATCCCATTTTGTATGTTCCTTCCGAATATGCGCTCAAATCCCTGACAATAGAGACCATTTTACTCGCACTGAGGCGTTTGCTTGCGGCGAGTAAACTGCCGTTCGCAAGTGCTTCACTCCATACTTGTCCAGCAATCTGGTAAACTGAGTCGAGCAAAACTGGACTCCATTGTCAAAGACGATCGTTTCCGGGACTCCGAACACGTGGAACACTTCCGTCTCGATGAATTGGCACACATTGAGTGTAGATGCTTTTCTCATAGGTTTGAGAATTGGGAATTTTGAAAAGTGGTCAAGAACTATTAAAATGCAGACATTTCTTTTCACTGATCGAGGATATGGACCTAGAAAATCGATATACAGCTTTTGCCATGGTCGTTCTGTCACAGACTGGATTCTCATAGGTGATCTCAGAATAGTATTGGGAGCTTTCGTTTCCCTACACACGTCACAGTCGCCTACATAGTTTCTGACATCAACGGTCATTCGTGGCCAGTACAAGTGTCTTCTCAGACGTTCCAGTGTTTTCCCTATACCTCCGTGTGAAGCTAGCGGATCATGAGCCCTTGAAATGACGTCGGTGACAAGCCCTCGTGGAATCCAAAGCTTCCAAGCTTCTTCTTCCTGAATCGGATCGCCTGTTCTCGGAACAGTCCGAATGTAAACGAAGCCATCCCTGACGCAAAGATCTGGTAGTTTACCAGAAGTCGTTTTAACTTTATGCCTCAGTTCCTCGTATTCCAACGAGTTGAAATATGGTGAACTAACGTCAACTTCCGGGCCAGGATCTTCGTTGGTGGACAGGCTGTCACAGTGGATGCGTGAAAGCGCATCAGGGACGACGTTCAGGCTTCCTTTTCGGTGCTCAATAGTGAAGTCGAAGCCCTGAAGCTTCAAACTCCACCGAGCAAGTCTACCGCTGAGGTCCTTTTGAGACATCAGCCATTTCAAGCTCGCATGATCCGTCACTATCTTAAACGGCATAATTTCTATGAACTTCTGTACGCTCAAGATTGCAGCTAAGCATTCTTGCTCTGTGACGGTGTAATTTTGTGCTGAGTTCAGCTTTTTTGAGACAGGCTATTGGCTTCTCGTGGCCATCGTCATCTAGTTGAATCTGCACCCCACCAATACCTTGTTGGCTCGCATCGCACTGTATAACGAATGGTTTGGTGAAGTCTGGACTCACTAACAACGGAGCAGAGGTAAGTTTTTGTTTTAGCATCTCCAGAGACGTCTGGGCTTCGAGTGTCCACTTGAAATGACTAGGGTTTTTCAAGGTGTCTGTAATGGAGGCAGTCAAGTCAACATAGTTCGAGATGAACCGTCAATTCCATCCCGCCATACCTAGTAGGCGTCGGGCTTGCCGAACAGTTTTAGGTGACGGATAGTCAACTATAGCTGAGATCTTGTCTGGGTCAGTCCTAATTCCTCCTTTCCCGACTATGAAACCGAAGTATTTGGTCTCCTTGATGCAAAACTTGCTCTTCTCGACGTTGATAGTGAGGCCAGCTTTCCTCAAACAATCCGCTACACGGGATAGTAGCGTGAGATGCGAGTCAAAGTCTGATGACAGAATTAATAAATCGTCTAGATAGACGAGAACGTTCTCACGAAGATCAAAAGGAATGACTTTATCTATGAGGCGGCACATCGTTTGTGGCGCGTAGCATAGGCCGAATGGCATCACTGTGTACTGATAGAGAGGATGACCAGGTATAAAAGCGGTCTTCTCTCTGGAATCAGCGTCCAGTGCGATCTGCCGGAATGCGTCTTTCAGGTCCAGGCTCGTAATGTAGTTTGCCGGAGGAAGTCGACTCAGAAGGGCGTCTATCTGCGGTAGCGGATAGGCATCCTTCTTCGTAACAGAGTTGACCTTCCTGGCGTCAAAACAAAGCCAGACCTTTCCAAGCTTCCTCACTAAAACAACTGGAGAGCTCCAAGGACTCTGGCTCTCCTCTATCACACCCAGTGACAGCATTCGCCCTCATCACACTTTGTACTGCTGGCGATATCGGATAAAAGCGTTGTTTTATCGTAGCTGCGTCATTCGTTTCAATCTTGTGAGCGACCAAAGATGCTTTTCCCAGGCCCAAAGAGGCGAAAGAAGGGAAAAGCTGTTTGGTGGCTTCTCAGCGTTGTTGATCTAGACTGGAAAGAACATGGCAATCGGTGTCAGGAGTAGCTAGTAAACTTGTTGTCACTTCTGCTACTATACCCAGGACATCTGGAGCCAACCCAAATAGACGCCAGAAGTCTATTCCTAGATATAGTGTCTGTGTGAGCCCAGGAACCACGTAAAAACGCACGTTTTGGGTCTTACCACGGAAAGTGATATCCAAGTCCACATGACCATGCACAGTCGTCATGGCACCATTTTCTACTTGGACCTGTGTACGATACCTCTTCCATTCAACCTCTGCTTCCGCAAGCTTCTCTAGAGCTCCCTGGTCTAGAATACTGACAGTGGCACCACTATCAAGTAATCCAGGCTCGGTTCGCCCGAGCAGCTTTAATTCGGCATACGGTCGAATGTCGTCTGGCATTGACACGGATCTGTGCCAGTTTTTTTCTTTCCAGTCGCATCCGTCGACAGTATTCCCCCCAACGAACGGTTGATCGTTTCTTTTTTGGTCCAATATCCAGGTCAGGAAACATGATCTCAGCTAACTCCGCCACTAAGGAGAAGATTCGTTCTCTTGCTGCTTTATATTTCTGCAGACGCGTATGATACGGCGTCAGCGGATGTACAACAGGCTCACGCCCACTCGTCATAACAGAACTTGGTGGCCGTTTTAAAACAGAAATGGCAGGAGGCCAAATCTCCTGCTCAGTAACTTTGTCAGCTAAAGGTGCTGTAGGTGTTATCGGGACATCGACAATTAAAGACTCTTCCAAAGAAGTGTCTAATAATGTCAAGGGCTCTCCAGAAGTGGAAATGAGAGCTTGAAGATCTGCGGAGAAGTCTATTAAGTTCTCCGTCTCTATCAATGAAGTATTCATACTAGCAGGTGTTTTGCTGATATCAGAATCACTGAATGATATCAGTGGACAATTCAGGGACTCGTCAATGTGATCTGCTAATGGAGCGGACCTTCCTCCTTGTTCAAAGCTTGAACTGGAGTGTTCGTTGCAGTTGTCGCTCGCGACGTTGACATTGGTCGGAAAGAGGTGGTGGTATTCCCGACCCGTCTCTAGTTTTTCTGTCGACAGTGGCTGCGATCGGGCTTGAAAATATTCTTGCGTCCACATTCATAGCAGAACACAACTTGTTTCTCTTGCCGGCAGTCTTGATAGTAGTGACCCTGCTGATCACAGTTCCAGCATACTATAGTGTTTTTGGCTGCAATGCTTGACACGTCACCTAAGCTGTTGTCACTGCCTGGTGTTACTGACAATTCAGGGTCCAAGGTCTGGAAATCGTCGATTTCGTGTACTCGTTGGTTCCGGTAAGGGTTCCAACTCCCAGCTGTCGCAATTCGTGTCTGCCTGGCTTGGATACGAGTAACAAACGATCTTAGCTGTCCTATCGTGTCAGTGGAATGTAAGCATATTTTCTCCTGAATCTCAAGCAATAAATTCGACTTAACAATCTCCAGGAAGTCTTGGTCTGGCATGACGTTCTGCAACTGATCACGCAGCAACCCTAAATGATTGTGGTACATGGCGAACAGTTCACCAGGCTTTTGCTTTCCAGACATCAGCTGTAAGCGGATCTTTAGATCGTCCTTGGGCACTCCCCATTCGATTAACAATCCCGTTTTGATGAATTCCCAAGTTGGAAAGGGGTTACATCTTAGTATTGACCAGTACCAGTCTTTTGCTGGTAATGTCAGTAACGTAAGCATGTTTCTCACAAGAAGGTCAAAATCTCCTTCTAGAGCGGAGTGTGTGAGCGCTTCGACTCTAAAAATGAATTCATCGACAGAGAGCTCGGAGTTATTGCCGTTATATGTCAGGTTCCATCTTCTGATAGGACTGCCTGATCGTCGCTGTCCTATATTTGCAGGGTGACGAATATGTGGAGGTGGTTGAGGTGGGACAAAGTTCGGTCTAGGCTGACCAGTAGGCTGACCAAAATGCTGACCAAAAGGCTGACCAGTAGCTGATGATGATCTCTGAAACGATTGTCTCCTCAGATGGGGGAAATCGTTCCATGATCTTGGATTACCCATGGACGGAGGAGGTCGTAGGGAATCCATTGACGGCAGTGCTGCTGCTACTTTTTGTCTGATGCTATCTACTAAATCAGTCCGCAAGACATTGGGGCTTTGTTCGAGACCTTCACGTACTAGATCTTGCATTTGTATGTGCAGGCCTGCCATCAACGCATCCGTAGCTGCTGACGTGTGTCCTTGAGCTCTACGCACTGGACTGTCTTGTTGTGAGTTGGGGTTTATAAAAGTTCTTGAATGCAGATCGGGCCTCCCCGGTGAGTGATCGTCGATGGTGGTGGCAATGAATCATGCTTGGTAGACTTCGCGGGCTTCACCTTTTTCGGTCTTTTTGGGATGGCACCAGTGTAATCAGTGAGGTCCTGTGTCGTGAGGCGGCGTCTACAGTTAGGGCAACTGGAATGTTCGCCTATCCAAGTCTGTATACATGCCTCATGGAAAACATGTCCACACACGGTCATGACAGGCTTCCGTTCGGCTGACCAGTTCGTATCTCTGCAGATAGTGCATGGCTCAGGCAACATTGTCACACCGTTTGTCGCAGGAGGTGGTGTCCGTACTGTAGCCATAATAAGTTCAGACGTAATTCGAGATTAAAATTTCAAATTCCAAGAAATTTGAAAGTTTGGAAGAGATAACAGGCTCTTCACTATGTGAGGATGACGAAACTAATTTAAGTTGCGGTTTGGGACGATATACTAAAATTCGGAAAAATTTCTTCCCAAACGTTCGAAGAAGTTTTCAATAAAGTGCAAAAAAAATCAAAGATTCGAAAAGTTAGCAAAAGTCCTCTCGACTTGAATAAAAATTTCCTTCCTAACCGTTCAATTCAGCGTTTCAAAAATTTACGATCAAAATATGATTTCTCCTTCACTTCCCGAAGCTACTCCCTACATAAAGGTTTCCAAGCCGCTCTCCCTCCTTACAGGTCAGAAAATTATACCAGTAAGTGACGCGAATGTGTGCATGAAAAAGTCTGAGTCCTCAGAGAAATCTGGGAAGAGTCGGGTTGGAGAAGCTAGAGACTGAAAATGATACTAGAGATTCTTCAGCCAGGCAGTTAGCAGTATGCCAACTCCTGATTACTGAAGGTCTCCAGCATCACTTCCATCCTCCAACAACTCTTTCCTTCCTCTTCACCTGATTGTCATGTCCAGCTAACCTTCCAACTGGGCAGAGTCATGAGTCTGGTCGACTAGTTAGCTGAAAGCCAAAAAGCCGTCTCACAGATTCACAACTCTGTCCAGCCAGTAGGCCAACAGAGACATGTCTACGTGAGAGCTCATTCAAAAAATGTGTGTGAGGCCACCTACCATTTCCATGGCAGAAGGCCAGCAGGAAAGATCAATTTCAAATAAATTAAAAAAAAATTCAAAACTTTCAAAAACTAGACAACTGTTCAGACTCGAGGCTTGACCAAAGTCAAACCTAGAGTCGAACTTCAATTCAAAACTTCCAAAAATCTAAAACGTTACGTTACTTTATTTTACAATCAACTTCAAAAATTCAAAATCTCAAAACTTTCAAAAATTTTTACTTTACTTTACGAACCTTAAAAACTTTAACGTTACTCTACAGAAAATTTTCACATACCAAACAATTACACTCAGGTCCGCATGTAACTTCCACTGGATATGAGACTTGAGGTCAGTCAATTAGCAAAGTGCCAAATGACCATCTCACTTTAAGTACCAATCCCCAATAAAATTTACACTTAGACCACCGAAGTCTAACTGAGGTGACCCCACGTTGAGCGCCATTTTTTTGTTATGGAACTATAGTGAGTGATGGGCTTGGACGTGAAGTCCCGACTGCCAGCATGAGCCGACAGATCACTCGACGGACAGCGTTGACTGCAGGGCGGCACGCTAGCTCGCCTCGGCTCATTGGCGGAGAGTCTGGGGAGGGTCCACGAAAACCTGCCGCTGCCGTCAGCCATAATAAAAAAAATTCGTCGTGCCTATAAACAAACAAAAGCCGGCACACATTCGGTCCTGAAGGGACCCTTACGTCACCTGCCTATATACAATCGAAGGCGCAGATGTTTTGCCTTCTTTGCCGGCCCCATCCTCCCATCTGACTCTGAGGGGCATAATTATTCAGAGTCCCTAATTGACCTTCAAAGAGAGAGAAAGACTAGGCGAGCCTAGACGACCTTCAAATGAGGGGGCTCCAGGAAAGTAGAAGGAGAAATTAATAAAAGCTTCAGAACATTATTTACGTTATAATGTCATTATTTTATCAAAAAGAGTCTTCAATTAAAAAAAAAATTACAGCATTATTACATATAACCTAGGAAATACTTTAGAGGACATAGAAATAACATGTGATTATAATATGTTTCCCTTACATGGAAGTAATAGGTAAATACAACACTGAATGAGCGTGAAAAATCTTCAAACGCTACTCTGCAACGAGACGGATATTAAGCCCTTGTATGCATGATTTAAATTACACCAATAATCATTTCCCTTTTACTCGATATTTTTTTGTATTACCGAAAAATTTCATTAAGTCAGGCATTATGTAACGTATATGTGTTTATAATCAACAAATAATTGTTTTTCTTGTATTTATACCTCTTTCCTTAAAAAAATTCAGTTAAATTCCTTTCATTTTATATTCTATAGCTATCTATTTTTTGTATTACCGAAAAATTTCATTAAGTTAGGCATTATGTAACGTACATGTGTTTATAATTAACAAATAAATGTTTTTCTTGTATTTATACCTCTTTCCTTAAAAGAATTCAGTTAAATTCCTTTCTTTTTATATTCTATAGCAATCTAATTCACCTAAGTGGTACTGGGCAAATTCTAATTTATCAAAAACAACTCTTCGCTTTCTTGGTTTCAATCCACTTCAACAAAGTAAAAGTAAAACAATATTTTTAGACCTTAGATAACATTCAGCAAAAGTAAGAAAACAAGGCAACAACTTACATGTTTATTTGTTGATGATCCACCGCAGAGGCGCCCCCGAGGATGTCCGCTTGCTACTGTATAAGCAATTAAAAAGTCGCAAATTCAATTGGTGGACTGAATTGAAAGTTAAACAAAAATCTTCAAAAACGTAATAACTCTAAGCTAATTTAGTTACTTATCTAATTAAATCTCGGGACAAATTCGTCGAGAATGGTCAATCACAGCAAATACAGCAACTTCTTCCGTCTCTGAATAAAAACTCAAATTCTTAGACCTACATAGGAATTGCTTATAGGATGAATAAACATCTTCAGGTCCGTGGCATCTCACACCAAAATATTTTGGCAAGTTACTTCTTCCAGAATATCACAATAACTAATAGCAGATTGTGTTAGAAAGGCGTTCCAGCGCAGCTAATTCTTCTGTTTCCGGCACTACGGCCTATAATCCCCGATCCAAGTGGTGGATTAAATTCTAGCTTTAATAAAATCTCCACAATCGATGCGACTCGCATCGAATTATTTTAGCCCATCATATTTATAACATAAAAATACTCGTAGTAGATAATTTCAAAAAATTCGATATATCGAAAGTTTCACGGTCATTTGGTAATATCAATTATGTTTCGTGCAGAAAAATGATAATACCAGTAGTAGACGACTTCTGCCAATTCCAGAAATAATTTCTCTTAAATTTGTTTAGCGTGATCAGTAGGTTTCTTGCAGAAAAATGTAAGGCCGGTTGTCGATAATGTCTCAATACTCCCAGTTTATACTCAGGATTCTAATAATATTTTTCGAATTTACCTCCTGGTGCGGGGTTTAATTCCTAAAGTATTTTATTAATATATTTCGACACTAAAGAGATTCATGTGAAAATATTACCTCTCGAGCACGATGTCGGGGAGAATTATTGATGCCAATTTCTTTCAGGAAACCTTCCATGCGCGTCATTTTACTCAAGAAGTAAGACAAATCGATTGTCTTCTTCTTCTTTGTCACCACCGTCAGAATGTCACTCCGAGCTCGAGGAAACGCACTTCTCTCGGTCGGGGTGCGTTTTAATTTTCCGCTCGTCGCGGCCGGCTTACACGCTTGCTTCAGTACTTTGTGTAGCATATTGCTATATGCAATATGCTACGACCATAACAACAGATTAAGCTCGCTCGGTTTGGAACGAACGTTTTTTTTTTTTGTATAACAATGCACTTTCATACGTAGGGTTTTTAGGTTTAAAATATTGCAATTTTTTGAATTATCTATCCAATAGTCGTAAAATTAAGATTAGTTTTAAGTACAATCCAAAAATAACACTAGCTGGTAGAAAGTAAAGCATATAAAGAACAAGATATTTTATTTGGACATATCTAATTTTTGAGTGTATATTCTTCTATAAAATTCTTGCAAAAAAAAAAAGGGACGAAGAAATTTATTTGAAAAAAAAAAGGAAAGACCATCAGCGCGGCATCTATAATACTACGGGGGTGAATTTAAGAAAAAAAAATATATATTATAACACCATTCTTTTTGAATCATTGTAAATTTTGCAGGACGAATAAAGTATGAAATGAGTTAAGTAACGGAGTGTTTCTCTTCTCTTTCCTTCTCCAGAGGCTATTTCTACTCCATACAGGTAAACAAAAAGGGACATCTTAACCGAGCAGCCAGGATGTCATGGGAGGCCGAGGACGGCACAGGATCAGGCCATCCGATCCTTAGGATCATCTTTAGGTGAATGACGTATGCGGTCCCTTCTGGATCGAGGTGTGTGCATTTTCGTTTTCTTTTGGTCGCCTTTACAGGAAGACAGGCACGAATTTCTTTTTGTTCATGGCAAGGTGACAGCGCAGGTTTTTTTTGGTGAACTCACCCCACACTCTCCGCCACTTAGTCCAGGTACTAGCGTGCCGACCTGATGACCGCTGTCACGGAGTGATCTGTCAGCTCATGTTGGCAGTCTGGACTTCACGTCCAAGCCCTTCACTCAAAATATGTACCATAACACCATTCTAACATATAATAATTCCATTCACTCTACAACAAATCTAACTCCGTTTGAAATAATATCAGGTCACTATAGTACGTTCTCATTATTCCCCACAAAATCAATTGTGCAGACAAATCAAGACTAAAAAAACCATAAAAAAGAATACGAAAAACTAGCCAACTTAATTCACGAACGAAGCTTAAAAGTTAAACGAAATAGTATCAATAGGTTAAATGAAAGTCGTAAGTACCCACCAACTTTCAAGTAGATCAAATAATTTTCGAAGCGGAGAATAGACGAAATAAGTTAGCACCCAAATTTATGAAACATAATAAAATTACTGTCATTTCAAACAAAAGAAAGGTTCACAAACAAAAAATTAAACCAAAACGTAACTTTTCAGGTTCATCAACGACTCGCAAGGGCAACGGTTAAATATTCAAGATTTGAGCAAAAATTAAGGATTACTATCTCTAAAATTAGGAAACGGCAGATTAATTGAAAACTATTCCAAAATGTTGCATATCATCAATATAATCGAATATCAGCTTAACGTGGATATTATTGGCAAGAATGTAGACAGTTTATTAGATCAAACAAAGAACCAAAATGAATTTAATATTAAATTAAGATATTGCAAAAGAAATATAACAAAACCTAGATTTGATTGTACCATAATATAAAGTAAAACGTGGGTTAATAAATGGATTAGGCACAGTAATCAAGGCAGTAACTGGGAATCTAGATAATGAAGACTATATAGAAATCAGTAAACATTTGAAATTATTACGAACTAATGAAATCAATATTGAAAACCAATTTAACAAACAAATAATAATAAATGAAAAAATGATAGAAAGATTTAATAACGTATCTAAACATATAAATGAGCAACAAGAAGTACTCGAGACTTACATACAGGAGTACCAATCAAATATAGATAATAACATTATAAGGTTTAATACTGAGTTAGTACTTAACCAGTATTTTGAGCAATTAATGTATGATATCGAACTACTAAACGAACACATAAGAGATATTTCAGAATCCATAATTCTAGCCAAGTTAAACATTATTTCAAAACATATCCTACATCTTGAAGAGGTATTCTACATTCATGAACTATTGAAAGAAAAAAAATACCGATATCCCGTCGGATGATAGCATTTACGAAATTATAAAATTGCAGGCTTTCTATAACGGCTCCGAATTGATATTTGTTATCCAAACCCCCATCCTATCGAAACATGATTTTTCCTTTTACCTTTTAAGAGAACTTCCCATCAATCGAAATTATACCATAAATTTAGAAGCACCTTTCCTATTACTCAATAAAAATATGTATCAATATATGGATGAGCCTTGTCAACAAATTGATAATACAAGATACTGTCCCAAAATTTCTCTAAAGGATATAGAAGCAGATTTATGTGTACCCAATATCATAAGTAACAGAAAAGCAGAGTGTAAATTAATCGAGAACGAGATGGAGGAAGGCATAAAAATGTTGCAGCCCAATCTACTACTAATTATCAGCCAAAATACAACATTAGATGAAACAACGTGCGACTCAGCTATATAGAATAAAGTATTAAAAGGAGTCACTCTCATCAGTTACAACAACTGCACTATAAAAATTAACAACATTACGTATTCAAGTAAAACAGCAACGTATTGGGATTCAATTCAAATCATACATACACCTTATAATGAAGTCAACAACAGTTTTATTACCGGAAAATTAAGCCTGAAAAAACTAAATAATTGGACCATAGCAATCAAGATATTAACTCAAGAAGCCAAATCGTCCGAAAGTCGATACTTAACCATAATGCATAATGATCACTTACTGCAGCTATAAAATCTATAAAAAATTAAGGAAAGGACCTGAAGTACAAAACCTTCAAGTTATCCTCTATACCAGCGAAAGTGGACCAACCAGAAGATCGCTCAGATGTCCTTCGCTTCATTCTAAGGAGGGAAGAGTTACGTCCCCGACTACACGTGCCACTTAAAACCTTGGGAATTACCTTAAATTGCATAATTTCTACCTTATCCTAAATTTCATTTCCCACGACAAATAAAATTTGTGCATAAACGTACTTTAGATGATAAAGCTTTTCATAAATGTACTTTAGAAGATAAAGCATTTCATAAATTCTAAAATGTAATTAAGCACTTTTGTTTTTCTGTAAACGGCTTAGTGTAATCGAATACTTGTTTTTCTGAAGCGAAACTTCTTTTCACACGTCTGAGTTATTTCCGCCAAAAGGCAAAAAGCTAATTGAGTGAAATAATTAATTCCAGTTTTGTACGGAGGTTTATTAGAATCGGTTGTCGTTTTGTAAATAAAGTTCTTCTCAATAAAAAGATTGTTCTGTTTTAGTTATTGTTTATTATTTTCTTTTTTTCCTATTTGGTTTATTAAGGACAATTACTCTCGCTTAGCAGTTAGTTTTAATAAGAACGGCACGTTCCTGTCGGTATAAAGAGGAGAACCTAGTCTGAGAACATAAGTATTGATAGATTGAATTTGAGAGGTCAAAGGCCGCCTCCAGTTCAAAAATAAATTGGAATAGTGTTTAATATTTACGTCATCACCCCACTGCTCTCCAAGGAGCGTAGAATTGGTAGACCCGTCTACGGGTATAAAGTGTGCGTGGGTGATGGATGTTTAGACGAATAGTTTCCCGGAAATTTTTCTTTTGGTTTTTCAGAGCAACCCTGCTGAACCAGCGGATGAAGCTTCACCCACACTGGAAGCAGCAGTGTGAGTAAATTTTATGAGTAATTGAATTTCTATACCTTTACCTTTACCTTTAAGGTCAGATATTAGTAAGTACCTACATTTTTATAAGTAACTTGTACGCGTGGTCTTCGGCGCTACATCGTGAGGTTCGTCAGTTTTAGTTACGGTGTCGTTTCACTGGACCAGGTGTACCCAAATAATTATTCATATTACGACCATATAAGAAGAAAATTGCAAATACTTGAAGCCATTTAATTATTTTCAAAGATTGTGTAGTACTCGCAACCAAATTTTTATTTTTTATCTGGTCTCGATACGTTGATATGGATATGTTTACCTAATAGGAATAGAACTTGATGCATACCTTCCTTATCAATAGGAATAGCTATATATTTTTCCACTTATATAATATGACTGTAGATCTTTAGGTTTATCTTTGTTGACTATAGAAACGTTACAGTTACCTTAATTAGTAATCTTAGTAATATGAATATGGATTATAGTACTTACCTTAGTTAAGAAGATGAACATAAATCGTATTATCTTCCTCTGTCAGTCAGATTAACGTAAAATTATAAGTAACACTAATGTATTTGATATGAGGACGAGGAAAATATATGCTCGCGCTCAATGAGACTTTTCGCTTTTTTCTTTTTTTGTTTCGTCGTACTCCATAATGGCTAATAGCGAAAAGATATGAACGTCCGTCCCTCTCCTACACCCCGCAATGACCAGCAGATGTGATAGAAGCGTTAACCCCCGAAAACTTTTTAAATTTTTCTTAACATGGTACGGGTTCAATAGCGGCGGGCTGTTAATATATTAGGGTGGGTTAGCTCCCTATAGATGGTATAGCTACACGCCATGCACATTTCCCGCCCGACTGATTAAAGATCCCGATCCGACTCTCCTCAGTCTTTTCGAACATGTCCAGTGCATGTTCCAGCACCTTTTCTCAATCTATTCGATTTTATTCTGCCGTGGTTACCTCAAAGATGTGCACTACATGTCAGTGCATCTCAAGCTTCCCTGGCCACAATCCGCCTGCGGAAAACTAAGCCTATTAGGGATGAAGCCAATATTCCACACCCCTAACGACGAGCTAGTCCGTGCACTGTCAACGAGCGCAGGCACCCTGGCTTCATACCCCCTCTTAATAGGAAGGACTGTGTTTGGTGTTAGTTGTCGTTCTCTGTAGCAGAGCACAATGAGGTGCTGCATTGAGCCATTGTTCTCAGAAACACACACATACACATTACAAATATGGCGCCCAACGAGTTGGCATTCCTAGCCATTGCTGGCCTAGATCTATCTGCACCACAGTTCGATCAAATTAATTCCCCACCAACTCGAGTCTTTTCGCTATCTTAATTTGGATACACCCTTTATAGCTTCAAGAAGGATACGATACCCCTGATAGCAAGGTTTATTTTGTCTATAATGAAGACCAGAAACGCGGGTGTGAAACCAGCGTTCCGTTGCTTCTTATTCATGAAATAACACTCCACGACGTTTATTCAATAGATTTAGCTCACGCGCTGACTTAATATCATGACTCCGAGTCCTGGTTTCATGCAGCCCTGAAGCAAGTCTCTACGAGCGCAATCTATGAAATGAGAAGAACTTATGTCCTGAAGACTGCAAAAGAGGTCTCGCGCAACTTTTGACTGCTTCGGATATGGCTCTTCAAGTCATTTCACACACGTACTGTGTTATCATCATCGACCAGATCCAGTTTAACGTTATCGACAGCCCGTCTACTCTTGCTCCTGTCCTCATCGGTTATACACTTCTCTGTATATATCTTTTGTATATTCCCTTTTTATATCCTTTACATATTGTCCAGATACATTCCCTAATACATTTTTATATGTTGTTCGTACATCTCTTAATATATCTTGTTATGGTTATAAGCGTTAAACGTTATTTAATTGAACTAGTCATTCTGCTATACATTTTTATTTCAGTGTCGAACCTAGACCTCGGGATAAATAGCGGGACCAAGAAAGAACAAAATCTCCATGAGTTGTCACATCCACACTTACTGGTCGAGGCGGAATATATATCCACATACACCAACACGCTAACTGCACCAACACGTCGACGTACATGCGAGAATGGCGGAGAATAGTCCTTTTTTTTTACAACAGCAAGACACCATATTATAGTAATAGAATTATAATTGTAATACACTAAGTACCAGTGCAATTAACTCTAAAGTTAACTTACGTAAATGCGACATATTTGTCGATAAATAATTCTAATTATATTAGCTTATCGGCTCGCACGGTCTACCAAAATGATTCACTGGAATAATAACTGGATTGTCATGCCAAAGGTCGATCCAGGTTTCCATACAAAAAGAAAAAAAGGCAATAAATAAATTAGTAAATATTGTAGATTGTTCCCTAAAGTATTCCGTTCCACACATATAAGAACAAAACTGGGGTGCCCATCACCCGGGGTAAGCCATGCCCAAGAAAGCCTACTATTAACGTCATAATATACTTAATTCCGAAAATAATGTAACCTGGCTTAAGCTTCAAGAAATTGTAAAATTGCATTGGAAAACAGTATAAACACGGCAGAGGCATGATGCTGCCCCGGAGTAGGCTGGAGTCACTTCCGAGTAGATGGTGACAGAAAGTGGACGGAATTTTAGATCGAACAAAAAAAAAGAGGATTTTTATTGGAGAGAATTAAATTTAAATGGAAGAAATATAAGAACCCATTGGACGAAAAGGTTTAAGGCTAGACAAAAAGAAAAAGGAAAATTAAAGGAAATAGGAAAGTGGAAACTTGGAGGATAGGTGGCAGATGAAATTTAACTTGGTGTTCACCAGTGCGGGCCAGATAAGTACCATTATTGTTAATTTTTTTTTTCCTTCCTTGTAATTATTATTCAATTTGTTCGTTGCAATTTAGAGCACACATATCTGCGACGATTTATCACTGTAATTGCTCGTTTTAAGTTATACGGAATATTTTGCCATAATTTAGGTTAGGTGTGATTGCCGCACTAGTGTAATGTTAGTAGTAATTTGTACGGAATAATTGTGGAAAGCTTTTTGAATATATTGAAAACAGTGAATATACCATTGATAGAGTTTCAATGCGAGTTGAGTTTCGTGATACCTCAATGTTTTAATGGAAAGTGGAAAAATCACGTGGCGCCCAATAGAATTCCTCACTGAAGTACCCCCCTTAACCCAGGCGGAACACCTCCATTGAGCTAGCACCCTTTACGCGCTTAGGGCAGCGTAACATTTTTTGCGCCCAACGTGGGACCCGAGAAAACGAAATTATATCTCTTGTAGAAATATAGTTATATACATACGAAACAAGGATAACTGTACGGGTCAATAGAAATACGGTGTGGATACCGTAAAACATTTTTTTTTAGCTCGTCGGGAAATTGCTGGGTGGGAAAATACATAAAAATACACATGATACTGAGCTTAAAAAAAATAAAAAAATGTTAAATAATTTATTTAACGCAGGTAAAAGCAAAAAGCATTATATCTAATTTAAATTTCATTTTAAAAGTGATATTTGTATGTAGGTGGTGGTATAAATTTCCGAAATTGCGGTTAAATCAGTGGGGAAAAAAAATATTATTAACGGATGTGTATGTTCATTGTTAAATCGGTTCAATTGGAGATAGAACTCATTCGCAATTTTTGCAGTGGAACTTATTTTGTCTAGCATAGTTCCTATGCATATAATACATATGTTATATAAAGCATTATTTCAGGCAAAAATTTATTACGCTAATACATGACAGTGCAGAAAATCATAGGGCAGATTGCATGCTAGTTTCTGGTGATCAATGTCAATCGTACTTTCTTACCGGTCGGAGATTATTTAATCTAATTTTTTGTACGGCTTAACCAAAAGTGTAAGGAATATCCTAGTAATAGAAGCACTAATCTCATAGTAATACTCCGTTCTGGCGAATTTTCTCTTTTGTTTTTATAACTAAGCCGGAATGGAGGTCAATCGCTTAAGCCAGGAAGAGCTAAGTTATCAGCTAGTTGTTCGGGGTTTAGATATTGGAACAGTAGTGGATATGAGAAAATCTTTAAGGGGCTCGTTAAGAATCGAAAAGACTGGGGATCCGTCAAGAGTAGATAAGTATCCTTTCACGTTTGAACAGGATAAGGAAGCTTTATTGGAAAAAATAACGGAAATTAATGGGCTCATGGATAACTTTACAGGCAAGGTTAACAGTAATAGCTACGCAAAAATCATTACTAAAATTAGTTGGGCATTGGATAGGCTGAAACGGACCATACCAGTTAGACAAGAACAGATTGACGCAACAAATAGATTAAAAGGGCAACTAGTGTCTGCTCTTGGAGCAATAGAGACGAAAGCCGACGAAGAGATTTTCGACGAGTCATCTCAAGAGGAGGGGGAAACAACACTTAACCGTACCTTGTCTTCCATCCATCGAGTCCCAATTTACAAATGGGACCTTAAGTTTTCTGGGGAGCAAGGCCAGTCGCTTAGCTCATTTTTAGAGAGGGTAGAGGAGTTAAGTGGAGCTAGAGGAGTGCCAAAACCTCAGTTGTTCTCATCTGCATTAGACTTGTTCACTGGTCGTGCCCTGGTGTGGTATAGAGCTAACAAAGGCAAATGCCAGTCTTGGTCCGAATTGGTCAAAGAACTTCGGAAGGAATTTCTACCCATAGATTACGACGATGGCCTCATAGAAGAAATTAAGAGACGAACACAAGGTAAGGATGAATCCATGGGTACTTACGTTGCAGTAATGGTTAGCTTATTTAATAAGTTAACACAAGCGATGAGCGAGCCCGAAAAAATGAAGATTCTTAAAAGGAATATTAGTCCGTTTTATCAGAGCCAGTTGGGCTTAAGCGAAGTTGAATCAGTGGACGCACTTGTAGATGTTGGTAGGAAATTGGAAGCCATTCGAGCTTCAGTAGAGGCTTTTGTACCCCCACCATCTAAAAGGAACGCACATCTATTAGAGCCAGATCTTGCATATGTTTCTTGTGAAGTATCCCCTATTTGCATCGTGAATCAACCAAACAGGACAGTGTTTAGGTGTAACAATTGTCAACGAGAAGGACACACAGCTCGATTTTGCCGAGAGTCCCGTCGTTGTTTTGGGTGCGGCAAAATTGGCGTAATTAGATCTAGATGTCAAAATTGCTCTGGGCATAGTAGACAGAGTAATCAAAATAACAATCGAGCGATTTCGGGAAACGGGGAGCGAGCTCAGTAGTAAGCGGCGTTCTGAGTTCCAATGTTCCCAACAGTGTCGCCACAATTAGAAATGTGAGCATTTTTGCCCGAAGTAATTTAAGGAGTAGGGACCCTTCTGAATCGGCTATGCTGGATTATATCTTCACGCAAGTGAATAAAGATGAAAGACCCTACTTAAAAATATCCATTTTTACTGTTTCCTTGGTCGGATTGCTTGACTCAGGTGCTTCGAGAACGATCGTCGGTGGTACTGGTTGGAGAAAATTGCAAGCAAGTATTCTTTAGAAAACCGTTCTACGCTCACTGTGGATCAAACAAGACAGTTGGATAAACTGCTAGAACGAACAAAGCAGAAAATGGATACCGGTTTAGGTCGTACCAATGAAGTAGAGCACATCATAAGAACCGAGTCTCCCCCAATCAAACAGAGATACTACCCTGTTTCCCCGGCTCTTCAAGAAATCATAAATAAGAAATTTGACAAGATGCTCGAGGAGGGAATTGTGGAACCTTGTAACAGCGCTTGGGCTTCGCCGGTAGTGATGGCAAAAAAAAAAAAGATGGCAGTTACAGATTCTGTATTGACTACCGAAAGTTAAACAAGGTAACGAAAAGGGATGCATACCCTATTCCTTACGTGTCTTCGACCCTCGATAAATTAAGGGATGCCCGTTACATCTCATCATTAGATATAAAGTCAGCTTTCTGGCAGGTACCGATGGAGGAAGAGTCTAAGCAATATACCGCATTCACAGTGCCTCGAAGGGGCTTATTTCAGTTTTGCAGGATGCCGTTCGGCCTGACCAACTCTCCGGCGACCTGGCAAAGGTTGATAGATCGAGTATTATCAGGTAGATTAGAAGAGCATGTTTTCGTATACCTTGATGACATTATCGTCGTGACGCAAACCTTCGAAAAACACCTGGAGATTTTAACAGAAATATTTGATAGGCTGCAAAAGTCGGGATTAATAAGAAATTATGACAAGTGTGAGTTCTGTAGGGGAGAACTCAAATATCTGGGATATGTCGTACGGGAAAGCGGCTTGCAGGTCGACCCAGAGAAGGTTAAATGCATCCTAGAAATTCCACGTCCGAAAAATGTAACCGAAATCAGGAGATTTATCGGTATGACAACCTGGTACCGGCGTTTCGTTCCGTCATTTTCGTCTCTTGTTGCCCCCATAGCTACGCTTCTGGAAAAGAATAGGAAATTCCACTGGAATGACGAGTGTGACCAGGCGTTTCAATTAATAAAGGAGAAATTAGTCACTGCCCCAATTCTCTCTTGCCCAAATTTTGAGCTACCTTTTATTGTCCATACGGACGCTTCAGGGTATGGTATTGGTGCTGTTCTAACACAACGGCATGATGAAGACGAGACAGTAATAGCTTATTTAAGTCGATCACTCAGTCGGTGTGAGAGAAACTACTCCACTACTGAACGCGAATGCCTGGCCGTATTGTGGGCAGTAGATAAGTTGCGGCCTTACCTAGAGGGAACTCAGTTTACGGTGGTAACAGACCACGCCTCTTTAGTGTGGCTGCAAAACTTAAAGGACCCTACTGGTCGACTAGCGCGCTGGGCAGTTAAGATGCAACAGTTTGACTTCGTGATAATACACAGAAAAGGAAAAGAACACCTAGTCCCTGATTTGTTGTCCCGATCAGTACCTGTCGTAGACTCCTTGGGAGTATTAAACTTAAAATCCACTGACAAGTGGTTCAATAAGATGATTAAACAGGTCAGAGAGAAACCGTCGGAGTACCCCCATTGGCGTGTAGAAGCTGGCAAGCTATGGAAACATTGCCAAGTAAGGTACCCTCCTTTGGCAGTAGAGTCTGATTATTGGAAGGAAGTATTACCAAAAGAAAAGCGTAGGGAGATAATGAGTACAGCGCATGACAATCCTACCTCGGGACATGGTGGAATTCAGAAAAGTTATGACCGATTACAAAGGCAATTCTATTGGCCTAAAATGCGACATGACGTAGTCAAATATGTGAGAAGTTGTGTGACGTCCCAGGCGGCTAAACCGGATCTGCAAAAGCCTGCTGGGCTAATGGCGGTACGCAAACAAGTTACTAGGCCTTGGGAAACAATATGCATTGACTTGATTGGCCCATTACCGAAATCTCACAGTGGATTTTCCTTTATACTAACAGTCGTGGACTGGTTTAGTAAATTCGTAATGCTATTTCCACTTAGATCCGCTACGGCAAAGTTGGTGTGTAAAAATATCGAAAACAATGTCATTCTTTTATTTGGAGCTCCCAGGAACATCATCTGCGATAACGGTGGTAATTCAAATGGTATTGAATTTTCCTACTTTATTAGAGTGGATTTTAAGAAACAGTGGGTTGAACTGTTGGTTCAAAGTGTGAGAATATTGGGTATCTAGTCCACCTGTAAGATAAGTGGTGACGACCAGCAGGTTTTGAGTATATATGGAAAGGAACGCATTTTAGAAGTTACTTTAATATTACGTGAATGGAAAATTGCAAATGAGGCTAAATTTTAATCGAAATTGATTAGGGTTGGTATGATAAATATGTGTATGCATGTTGTCCTGTTGATACGATGTGTGAAAAAAAAGGGCTTGTAAAAGATTTCGCTCTCTACCGAAATCTTTTGGAAGAAAGGGGGGAGTGTTATGGTTATAAGCGTTAAACGTTATTTAATTGAACTAGTCATTCTGCTATACATTTTTATTTCAGTGTCGAACCTAGACCTCGGGATAAATATCGGGACCAAGAAAGAACAAAATCTCCATGAGTTGTCACATCCACACTTACTGGTCGAGGCGGAATATATATCCACATACACCAACACGCTAACTGCACCAACAAGTCGACGTACATGCGAGAATGGCGGAGAATAGTCTTTTTTTTACAAGAGCAAGACACCATATTATAGTAATAGAATTATAATTGTAATACACTAAGTGCCAGTGCAATTAACTCTAAAGTTAACTTACGTAAATGCGACATATTTGTCGATAAATAATTCTAATTATATTAACTTATCGGCTCGCACGGTCTACCAAAATGATTCACTGGAATAATAACTGGATTGTCATGCCAAAGGTCGATCCAGGTTTCCATACAAAAAGAAAAAAAGGCAATAAATAAATTAGTAAATATTGTAGATCGTTCCCTAAAGTATTCCGTTCCACACATATAAGAACAAAACTGGGGTGCCCATCACCCGGGGTAAGCCATGCCCAAGAAAGCCTACTATTAACGTCATAATATACTTAATTCCGAAAATAATGTAACCTGGCTTAAGCTTCAGGAAATTGTAAAATTGCATTGGAAAACAGTATAAACACGGCAGAGGCATGATGCTGCCCCGGAGTAGGCTGGAGTCACTTCCGAGTAGATGGTGACAGAAAGTGGACGGAATTTTAGATCGAACAAAAAAAAAAGAGGATTTTTATTGGAGAGAATTAAATTTAAATGGAAGAAATATAAGAACCCATTGGACGAAAAGGTTTAAGGCTAGACAAAAAGAAAAAGGAAAATTAAAGGAAATAGGAAAGTGGAAACTTGGAGGATTGTTGGCAAATGAAATTTAACTTGGTGTTCACCAGTGCGGGCCAGATAAGTACCATTATTGTTATTTTTTTTCCTTCCTTGTAATTATTATTCAATTTGTTCGTTGCAATTTAGAGCACACATATCTGCGACGATTTATCACTGTAATTGCTCGTTTTAAGTTATACGGAATATTTTGCCATAATATAGGTTAGGTGTGATTGCCGCACTAGTGTAATGTTAGTAGTAATTTGTACGGAATAATTGTAGAAAGCTTTTTGAATATATTGAAAACAGTGAATATAATATTGATAGAGTTTCAATGCGAGTTGAGTTTCGTGATATCTCAATGTTTTAATGGAAAGTGGAAAAATCACGTGGCGCCCAATAGAATTCCTCACTGAAGTACCCCCCTTAACCCAGGCGGCCCATCTCCATTGAGCTAGCACCCTTTACGCGCTTAGGGCAGCGTAATAATCTTTATATATACATCTGTGGCTCTATCTATCTTTTGCTATTCACCTCAAAAGTTTAGTAATCCAGTAATCTCATTATTTTTTTTATAATATGTATTAAACTTTGTTCCTTGCGTTTCTTTACCTTCCTCTATTTTCATAGATGAAGAATTACTTAACCTTATTCCTTGTGAAGTGTGGGAGGAGGAACGGACCGTCATGAAGCATAATAGCTAGTTAACTCCCCGATACCATCAATTAGCAATATTTAATTAAGAAATAAGTAGTATTAGAATTTAGCAATTACGAGTAGTATAGTGTCCTAACATCTCGTAATACCAGAAATTCAAGCATATCCAGTCTTTGGGCGTACCAGTTTCAACTCAGTAAGACATGTTCAGAACACCTTCGAAAGAAACGGGAGCTGTGCCAAAGCAAGGCCACGGACGAGCAAATCCTTCCATTTCATGAGTCAGCTCTTCACTTTAAGGAGAACTTTCCTTTCATGGATTCCCTGACAACGGAATTTTGAATAATCCTACACCTATCAGCTTCAATCCGCCAATGACCGTCTTCGACCAGACATTCGCTAGTCGAAAACGGTTACGAGAGGAACTGCCGGTTACAGTTGCTGTGTTGAAAACTGGTTTGAACATTCAATCACGACGCCCAGCGATACCAGAGTCGGCTCCTCCAGCAGGAAGAAACGAAGCCATAGGCCTCGGTCCCAACATTCTAAGGAACGAACCCCTGCTCGAGAGTGCATGGTGATTTGACAACCTGAAGTAAGAAGCTGCTCGAATTGTTCGAGAGAAAGTATCCAGGAAAAGCCAGACACGTGATTCGAGACGCACTTTAGAGTTGCCTCAAGACCCAGTGATGAATGCACCGACAGCTGGAAATCAAATGGGTCGACAAGAATACCCCATGCCCCAGGTTCGAAATAATAACAGACGGGAGCATTATTTCTTACCCATCCCTAACAACTCAGATCAAAGGTCCATACCCAGAAGTAACCCGAATCCAAGTCCGCATCAAGAGCTCGAGCAGTGGAGAGCGGCCTGTTACGCCTCGCCTGATGCCTGAGCCTGGAAGTGATTATATAAGTTAGGATATATCTATGTGTGCATGTATACTTACCTGATTTGTGTCCGTTTTGTCCAGCGTGTCGTCCTCATTCTCAACTGGAATGATGCTGCAAAAGAATTTCTTTTATACATTTCAGAAATAGAATATCGATGACACTTACCTAAATTCCACTTGGAGAGATCTAAGCGATTGGTTTCAACGATGTGAAAGACCGGCTAGGTTGATTCGGGATTTCGTAATCATGGATGTTAACTAATCAGCCTGGAAAACAATTAGCATACATATAAGATTCGTACGTGATGGATTAACATAAACACAACATACGACATAGAAAACAGAAATTATGCACACAGGATACATATGTCATGCCTTAATATAAACGTAACACAACATACAATACACAGCATATATACATATGTTCAGGATGAGTTGCAGTCACTGGAATTGTCCTTTATTCCTGGGTATAATACTGGATGCGATAAGCTGTAATTAGATAAGATTAAGTTTAGTTAGATTTAGAATAATGAATTTAGTAGTTTATTTATTAGATTTAGGTTCTGAATTTTTACTAATAATATAATATAAAATCACATACCTATTTAATGGCAAGATGATGTGAAGCAAATAAGGCTGCACACGAAATCTGCGGAAAAGATTGAAAATATTATAGTCAGGCAGTATTTATCTATTCTGCGCGTTATAATTGTTGAGAAAATCAATTTTAAACTTACCCGGTCTAGATTCTCCTCCAGATTATCTCAAAATTACGTTTCTAACCTCGCACAATAAAAACTTCGTTTTACGTCCGAAATTTTATAACCCGGATACTAAAAATACACGGATAGAGCTGGTCCCCGCCCAAAGCAAACATTGGTACAGAATTTAGAAAGAAATTTACTTCAAAGAAGAAATTTCACGAAAATTAAAATATTGGGAAAGGTGCTGTCAAACAAAAACTTTAATCGCTAATTTTCCTATGAAAACGAATTTTAGTAGAATATTCAAATATAGCAGATTAAAGCTTATGTCTTCAGAATTATTTTCGCACAAAAAAATATAATATTATTAAAAAATTTTAAACCGATTCCAAACGGTCAGTACCGATTACGAGGTATTTTGGAAAATATTGGAAAACTTCCAAAATAGGGGGCGATTCTCAATAAAGCCGAAAGCTTTGGTAGGTGAAGGGATCAGTTTTTAATAAAAATTCGGAGCAATAACTAGTGTGCAGTTTAAGTGGAGAAAATTATTAAAAAAAAAAAATTATTAATTAGTTAAAGTTGGAAAACAATTATTTAAAGTAAAAAAAAAATTCAAATTCGAGCGAGGTGTTAAGGAAATATTAAAAAGAAAGAGGAGAAGAAAGGAGGAAAATCTCGGCGGATTAAGAACAAAAAAAAAAAAAG